>OV277857.1:18335000-19734333 GCA_922989275.2 Gari tellinella
TCGGTGCAACTGAATGTTTTAATTTAAATTCGATTTCCAATAATTATTTAAATGTTACTAGTATAAGATATATTTTATTCTTATAACATCAGTATTTTCTAACACAAATATAATAGATATTTGATTTAAGAAAACTAAGTTATGATAATGGTGATAATAATAATTCTGATTAATGTCAATATCACTGAAATCATAATTTTAAGTTTGTCTTTACATCTTCTCAGCTAAATGCATCTTTATTGTCATAACTGTTTGTTTGTTTATGTATCACATGCCTATGTTTGTTTACAACATGCATTACATGCCTCATGGACTCGTTAGTCTGAAGGAAGAATAAAATCATATCTATCAATCTATCTATCTATCTTATATACACAAACTGTTGGACGGTTGTCCCTCCCTACAACGGCCATCCCAACAAGGATTGCATCCTAACAACAATAAATGGCACTGTTGCCCAAACCAAGACAAGTATGCTTATCCCTTTCACTGCTTCACTATCGTCTACTTCTTTGTCTATAATTGTCTTCTTCTGTTTTTCTCAAAATTACATACAGTAAAACCTCGCTATTACGACCACTAAATTATGTTAATTATTAGGGTGTTTACGATAGGTGACCGCTTAAAGCAAGGTGACAGTGAAACAGAAAGCTCCTATAGGAGCTTTCTGTTTCACTGTAACCTTGCTTTAAGCTGTCACCTGTCTATTATACACTCAATTAGCCTTCGTTTTAGTGGTCGTAATAGCGAGGTTTTACTGTATTAGATATTTTGATAGAAGAAACATAATTACAAGTGACAAAGAGTTTGAATCCAGATATGGATTTAAACTGTTGCAAATGTTAAGCACTCTCATGGTATTTTCCCTCCCAATAACAACTCCCTCCGAACAATACCCACATCCCTGTCTCCGAGTGAGTGTTACTGTAGAGAGGAAGCACTGTACTGTTAGTACAGTAGACACTCTCTATTACGGCCACTAAAATAAGGTTTTTTAATATTATAAAAGGCAAATGACAGCTTAAAGCAAGGTGGTGGTAAAACAGAAAGCTCCTAAGGAGCTTTCTGTTTTACCATCACCTTGCTTTAAGCAGCCACCCGCCTTAAGCATGAAATTATAAATAATAATAATAATAATAATAATTCTTTATTCAATCAGTAACTTGAATTAACAAATTCCTCGTTACTCTTAACATATTAACATACACGTTAACATATTTACAGATGGCCAAAGTATAAATGAAACTAAGTGATCGCTAAACAGAGGTTTTACTGTAAATTGTTAAAATGTTTAATTACATGAGGTTCTCAAGGACAGTGGATAATAAGACGTTCATCTTCCCCAATTACAGCTTTTATGTTAAAACCCTTATATACACTGCAAACAGTTTGGAGTCTGATCAGACGACGGGTAACCCACACAGAAAGACCCACACACAGTAATTTTCTATAATTCATTGCAATGCGTTTGAAAGGATAACATGTTTCCACTTTACAAATTCAGTACATCAAATTGATTGCTCTTCAATGTTCTGCACGCACAATGTTCTGTTGTTTATTCAGCGTGTGCACTCAGTGTCATAATATCACTGAGTTTGCGAAATGCATTGGTCTACTTACACTTTTTTCAACTAAATCTGTCAACATAAAATTATAGTATACCTTACCTACGTACGCTCCTTCTTTATCTTTGTACAAGCTACCGGTCACTATTATACGATAGTGCCCGGTAATAGTGACCGCTAAGAAATGTTGACGTCATATGACGCCGCTACTGAGGAGCTTGTTTACTTTTAGCGTCTCACCCGAATTAATCTATAAAAACTTGCGCAATGTTGGGGGAGCTTTAGGGCACACAAGTTTAGTTGTTGTTTCTGCTGAGGTTTATAGTCCCGCCTAAGCTTTATCAGATGCGTCATCCCATTAAAAGATGTGCATCGGCACAAGTTTATGTCTCTCTAAATTTATTATAGATCTAATTTTTTAATAATTTACAACAGAATAAACCTAATTTTTTGCAATTTTGTAAAATATAGTATTTTCGGTTTTTAACAGACAGCGTACATGTTTTAACTTTCAAATAATAACAATAGAATAAAAAAATACAATGTTTGATTAAAATAAATCAATAATGCTAAATTTGAGTTAAAGGGAGGTAAACAAAAAAACCAGCATGAGATTTGTATGAAAAGAGGCTTCCCAGATTTTGTAGCGGGGGTTACTTAATCAATAAGTCCTAAACCGGGTTGCTCGGTACGCAAGTGGTTAGAGTGCTGGCACGGTAAGCCCAGAGACCCTGGGTTCGAGTCCCGGTCGGGCCACGATTTTTTCACTCAGTCCTGTTACAATTTATTAACCACTATCTAGATCTAATGTTAGATAGATCTAGTATTTACCTCACTAGATCTATACCCACATACAAATGTTTTTCGATAGCTCTATTGAGTTCAGTACTGGTAGTTAAAAGCAGCACTGATAGTTAAAAGCAGTACTGGTAGTTAAAAGCAGTGCGTAATTAGCCTAAACAGATAAAAAAAAAAGCCAAGCCATGCTGTGATTATTATGAGTACTGTTAGAATTAAATCTAGATCTAGATCTACATTTGATTGTTTTAACTGTAATGATTTGTTCTATGAACTTGTTGAATAAAATTGCAAATTGTTGATGTTGACGATACAATATTTCGTATACATGTATGGTGCGCCGATTCCTTTCATAAACAAAATCTACTTGTCTTTATTAATTTTCAAACAAAACTTAACTCAGAACCTTTTAAATATTTTTAGAAAATTAAATAGTATTTACTTTTGATACAATTGTTCTATTAGAAGTTGTTTTGTCATTTTTTTTATAGCATTATCTCCAAAATTCATTAAGAAAAGTGAAAATATCTAGAATCTAGTAAGAGTGAATTAAAGGGAGGTAATAGCGGAACGTCATTTTAGATACTGCTGAAAACAGTTTTGATCCAAATCAGATGTGCGGTATACTATAAGAAATAGTACAGCCCACTTCGGGCCTCCTTGCATTATAGTGACCTCCCAGTCAGCCCCAAAATAGTTTACGGCCCTCAGCCTTCGGCTTCGGGCCGTAAACTATTTTGGGGCTGACTGGTCGGTCACTATAATGCAAGAAGGCCCTCAGCGGGCTGTACTATTTCTTATATATGACACCAGTGAAACTAAGTATTTGTGTTAATCAGGGACCCGTTTCACAATACTTCGTACGACAAATGTTGTCGTAAATCAGATTATAAAAGTCTCCATTATCATTTATTCTGTCTTGTGGCATCTCTTTGGAATCGTCTTTTCAAGACAGAAATTTAACGTGTTTAAAAGTGTTGACTAACGACCGTTTTTGTTGTATGAAGTTTTATGAAATGGGCCCCTGAACCAAGCTATTCCTGAGAACAAATTACATCATTCCTACTATGTACAGTAAAACCTCGCTATTACGACCACTTAAACGAAGGCTAATTGATTGTTTCATAGACATGTGACAGCTTAAAGCAAGGTGACAGTGAAACAGAAAGCTCCTAAAGGAGCTTTCTGTTTCACTGTCACCTTGCTTTAAGCGGTTACCTATCGTAAACACCCTAATATTTAACATAATTTAGTGGTCGTAATAGAGAGGTTTTACTGTATTTCTTATGCCTTCTAATGCGACCATGTCTAATGTTATAAAGCTTTAGAGCTGAGTCTGAGATGGTTATCAAACATTTGGCTGGTCAGAGTTTAGCATCTGTTTTATTAAAATGGATTTAGGAACGGTGCTCCCTCCCTAAAACGGCCCTCCGAAAAACGATTCCCTCCTAACAACAATGCTTGGAACTTTTGTTTCATCATTACTTACAAGAGTGAAGTGTAAGATAATCTACATCAGACTGTTGTGTCTATATGAGCATGCACAGTTTGTTTCAAGAAACTCTATGAATGAAGTTTGATATATAAAACAATAGACTAATGTGAGGATTTCCTATCAGTAGCTAGGATATGAGTTAAATTATTGTTTTGTTACATGATAGTTTTGCATTTCAAATAAAAGTTACAGTTTCCGTTGTATACTTGTATTTTTTGCTTTTGCAATCCAAGATATTACAGTTCTTTGAAAACCTCAATTTCATTCAATTTTGCACACCCATCTATAGCATAAGTTAAACCACTCATTTCGCTGATTATCTTTTTTAAAGATATTTCTTGTTTGACATTTTGACAGAAGAAACATAAACACGAGTGGTAAACAGTTTTAACCCAGATCTGATTTGGGTTCAAACTATTTGCAGATGTAAGACAAGTCATATTCATCACTCTTGGGATATCAATTTCCCCTCCCTATAACAACTCCCTCCGAGCATCAAACACAAAATGTATCTCCAGTTGGTTGCTGTTGTAGAGAGGGATCACTTAAGTTAACATACTTCAAAATGATAAAGCATTCATATCCAACAAATGTTGTTGCTTAACCCCTTTACTGCCGTGACGTCATCAATTTCAAACAATTGCCTTTTGCTTTCATTTCTCAAATTAAGGTCTTCGCTGGGTAATGCTTGACTGCGCACACGGGCCCCGACACGATTGCTATTTTTTAGAGAAAAAAATCGATACACTTCTGACGGGTTTTCCTCAAAAAGCAATCGTGTCGGGGCCCTGTGAGAAATCGAGCCCTGAGTGGAAAAGTTTGCAAATCGACGAGTGGCCGGTGCGCAAATACAAGAAAAACATGTTTTAGCGGATCATAACTATTGTGCGGGTGGTAAAATTGTTTTGTCTGCCAACGAAGAGCTAGATTTGCCAGGATCTGCGAGACAAGCGCCCATAAATGATGAGGGATGCATGATGAGATGACATGATAATGATTACAGGAAGATGATTTCGGCTTATCTCATTTGTTCCAAAGCAGCCTGTTTGGATTAAAACCACCAAACCGCCTTCCTTTTTAGCTCTTACATTGGAGGAAACGCTGTTCTTTCCCAGTAAACGCTTTTACGCTAAAAGTACTATTTCCAGTGCAAACAGTTTGGAGCCTGATCAGACACCGGTTAACACGGCGTCTGATCAGGCTTCTAACTGTTTGCCACTCAGATAACAATGAAAAGTCAGAATTGTCAAAAAATGTCCTTATCTGCATTTTAGTGTCTTACGTTAGAGTGTAAACAGGAAAGAATAACGTTTTCTCCACTGTAGCAGAGGGGATCATATCGACCTAATAAACTGAAAACATTCCCTATGACAAATATGCCCTAGAACCACAACAAAGGTAGAGGAACAGACCGCCTATTAAATACAGGTCTGACTGTAAATCAAACCAACATGTTTTCCTAAATCAACCCTTTACTCCATTGATACTCATGTTAACACATTTAATTTATTCCTTCACTCTTGAAAGTAAATAGTTTTAATTTTATACAGTCATAAACATGCACAATAAAAATCCTTGATCTAAGCAGACTGTACATAGTTTAAGCAGACTGGAAGTAAAGCAGAATGAATTCTGCTTTAATTTCATCCTGTTTTATGCAACCATGTCTCTTCAATACTTAAAATAAGCTATGTAAAGTGTTAAATATCTCTTGCAATTATTGGGTTGCAACATACCAGCCGTTTATTATGAAACTTGGTAATCATTGTCAACTTTTACAGTCAATCTTGTATTAAGCGATCACTCTATTGAATATCCATATTTTGTCTGGTATTGAGCTGTCTGTTTAATGCAGGATAAAACTAATTCAGAATGCTTCAGTAGGAGTTTTCTTCACTATTTCTACCCGGAGTTAATTAGTCTAGAGTCATAATGAAGAGGTATGCAGACTGATTCGCAAGGTGGTTGCTTTATACAAGATTAACTGTATTTTTCACATTTCTTGCTGGAGAATATTGTTTATCTTGCAGAAAATAATTTGTAAAACAGACAGTAGCTATTAAATTGACATTTTTGTGAATTCCACAACTATTTGCAAATGACTGCATGTTTTATCAAAAAACTTCAATTTTCCTTGATTTTACTTCCCCACAAATGTTGACCCCTCTCAAACACAATTTCATTTTTCTCAAGTTACATAAGGTCAACCCTCCTAATTTTTTTTATTTTGTTCTAGAGACATGGTAGATAATTTTAAGTGTAGTCAGTATGAACGCCCCTGCCTAATTTTTGTAAAAATCTCAGTTTTGCTAAAACGTAAAAAATGATTTTTGAGAAAAAATTGACTCATAAATTATTTTTTCCGAAATATAAGAGATTTTTTTTAATGTATTATGCAAAATATTTAATTGTTCTGCTTGTATTTGTATACAAAAATGTCTTAGGTATAAATGCATGAATAAATTTTGATCTTTTTATTAATATTTGTAATTTTTTATCCTCGGAAAGAAAAAAGAGGGGTAGTCATTTCAGGACGTTTTTTGAAAAGTAGGGTAACAAGACAAAAATATCCATAAATTCAGTTATATGAGGTCAAAATTCTTTTAACTCTGGAAAATGATGTAGAATTGGATACTGAATGAAATGGTGTATAGTTTTTGCGGATTCCTTTCGATAGGTTTTACCCATCGAAAACCTTAAAATTTGGTACTTTGACCTTAGAAATAATGAAATGAGTGTCAAACAGTTTGGATCCTGACGCGGCGTCTGATCAGAATCCAAACTGTCTGCAAATAACTATTGTAAGGCATAAAACGTTATTTTTACATCATATTCCAAGGGTATTCTTAAAGTAAGAAAATGTTGGAAATATACGATTTATAGATCAGTGGTACATTTACCGTTTTATGTTATCCTGTGTCTTTCTCTTATATCCAAGAAGAACAAGTTGTACATAATATAGTGATTACACAGTAATCAATTCGTCCGTCCGTGAACCTTTATCTTATACTACATCAGCTAGGGATACCAAATATGGTTGACTACATCTTGGTGTGACATTGTTTTCGGAGAGTCGCATATTACGGTTGGGTAACTGTGACCTTGACCTTTGACTTTAATTATAGAACAGTAGAAACAGCTTGCTCATACAGTGGAGAATGTGTTATTCTTTCCCAATAAACGCGTTTACGCTAAAACTATTATTTGCAGTGCAAACAGTTTTGAGCCAGATCAGACGCCGGGTAACCCGGTGTCTGATCAGGCTCTAAACTGTTTGCTACCAAGATAAACATGAATTATCAGAATTATCCAAAAGGTGCACTTTTCTACGTTTTAGTGTTTTGCGTTTGCGTACGTTTGCGTTTAAACGGGAAAGAATAACGTTTTCTCCACTGTAGGACATTTTCTACAAAGCAACAACCAAAGGTGCCAACGGTTTGTTTGAGTACATCGGGATGGTCAAGATTTCTGCGATGTGACCTTGAAATTTGACCTCATTTATGTATATATATAACGCTCCGGAGTATAATATTATTTACTACAATATAAGCTATAGAGATACCAAATTTGGTATTAACGTAAATGCATTTATAAAGATGGCATTTAAGCGTGAGATAAAATGACCAAAGTAATATTGTAATTAGTATCAAACAGTTTGGATCCCAATCAAACGCCGCGATATGCAAGGGGTGTGCAATAAATCATTAAAATATAACCGCTAAATAAGAGGCTGTGGATGATTTCCGAGATGGGAAATAGCATAATACACATTGTAAATCACATGTCTGACAATTGAAGCATCTCCTCTGTTGTGTCCATCTATCAGTCACACAATTTATTTCTTCCACAGGAAATGCCCAGCATTAAGTTGACCCCTGCCGAACATAGTGATATAACACACACAAGGTAGCCACTATAATACTTCCTGCAGTACCTCTTATCATGCTGAATTGCCGTCTGCTTCAAATATATCGTCTGCAAAAAAGTCAAAATTAATTTTCATGCATTTTAAGCTGAAGAAAGGTTGAATGTGAGTGACAAACAGTTTGGAAACAGATCAGACGCCGCGTAACGCGGTGTCTGCTCTGGTTCCAAACTGTTTGCAAATGTTAGCAAAGTCGCGCCAAGTACAATAAGAGTTAGTGTACGAGTCTTCAAAGTCATACAGCATACGGGCAATTTGTTAGATACAAGGTTCAAGAACACCCAATAACCGGAAGTGCTTCCGCGGGCCAGTCGAAAAGAGTCCCCTGAGAAACAGTGCCAAGGTTGTTTGACTAAAATTACAATTACATGCAGCAATTTTGGGGAACGTTTACTGGTTTGTGCCTTTGGTGTAATATAAAGGTTACAGAGAAAAGTGTCTACTATTTTACCTCTTCAATGGCATGAGGTACAGTGGAGAAAACGTTATTCTTTCCCAATAAACGCTTTTACGCTAAAACTATTATTTGCAATGCAAACCGTTTGGAGCCAGATCAGACGCCGGGTAACCCGGCGTCTGATCAGGCTCCAAACTGTTTGCCACCAAGATAAACATGAAATATCAGAATTATCCAAAAGTTGTGCTTTTCTACGTTTAAGTACTTTGCGTTTGCGTACGTTTGCGTTTAAACGGGAAAGAATAACAGATTCTCCACTGTAATATGTTTTAAACAACTGTCGTCTGCTTTCTTTGCGAACATACAAGTGTCGTCTGTCATTTTTCACAAATTTAGATTTTAGGTAAATTAACTAGAACTAATATCGAACTGAATAGCATGCAGTTAAGTGGCGTTTGATAAGGATTCAAAATGTCTGTTGCAAATCACCATCTTAATCGTAGTAGTACCGTGAAGGGATAAAATTATTACATGCAAATGATTTCGAAGTCGAGTTTACTTAACCCTTAGCCTGCCACTCACGACTATAGCTCCATATGCAAACAGCTTGGATCCGGATGAGACGCCGAGTAACTCGGCGTCTCATCCGGATCCAAGCTGTTTGACACTCGGACAACATTTTCAGCAATTTTGAGCAACTTTGAAGCACTTTGAAACTTGAAGCAGACGAGAAATATAGCAGACAACAATTTATTTGGCGGGCTAAGTGTTAATGCTGTTGCAAAGATACATAAAGAACTTCAACGTTATGTGCTATTCATTTATCATAATATTGCATTTAATGTACCTAATATAATATTTGAAAATATCACACATACGTTAAACGGACGTCAAACGGAAAGAACATTAATTTTTTGTCTAGATATCCGGTGACAAAAGTCATCTTCGCTGCTGCGCGAGGCGCATGCATTTTAGGTATGGAACGAATAAAACGCATGATGACCGAACAACTATTGAACATATAAGAATAACTAACGGTAAATTAACGGACATAACCGTACGGGTAACGGATAAATACCGGATAAAACGAAAGTGGAACGCATGAGAAACTGACGTATCGTTCTTGGAACGTTTGAAAAACGTTTGTTCCTGTCACGATAAAACTGGCATAAATATACCGAACAAAAATGCACACAGTATATGATACGTCCTTCAGGAGGCATAACTAATGGAAAACTCGACAAATTTTGACTACACACGAACTCAATAGTCGATATATACATGAAACAAAGACAGCATCATATTGAAAATTTCATCTTAATATGTGAAACCATGGGCAAAATAAAATGCTAAGAAATAATCGAAAGTCTAATATTTCAAGTTCAACATGAATTTCGAGTAGTGTCCGTTGAACCTGCGGTTAGTTGCTGGAACACCTCCAGTTGATCCTTTGGATGTCAGGTAATGGTCCGACCGGTTACGTACCGGCCGTTAACATTATATATTAAGTTCATATAATTAACAAATATTACATACTCATATACATGTAACATGATAATATTAGAAAATATGTAATTTATGTATCATAGACAATATTACATATAATTTGTATAAGGTCCTAATAGCAAACATTACATATAACAGGGGTTTAGTCAAAGTACTAAAATGGGCAATAAGATACAGGAAAGGAGGGGAGGGACTCTTTAGAAAAGGGCATATTTAATCTTTTTTACTTAAAAAAGGTTGTGGAAAGTCAATATAGACCGTCCCTGATAAAGTTCTTCTTAACAGTTTGAAAGAGTCTTATGAAATAGTCTACACATGTATATCGAAACTATGTCTATATGCTCCTACAAAACGGTATAACTATCAATATAAACATTGTGACATAATGTAACTTAAAAGAAATGTTTACAATATCTTAGTTGATGTTAATTTAAAACGTGTTGATAGCAAAGCAGAATGAGCTTTAGGTGGTCACCTGTTTCCAAAACTAGAAACAAGTTATGGGGTAAACAGTTGAAATATCACAAAATAAATGTTCAACCTTTGCGGAGTTAACTTCTTGTATTTGTGGCATAATTTTCTATCTCCTTGACTGCCCAACGGAATTACTAAATAAGTGAGGAAGCAAGTTCAGAACCGTTTTTTTTTTCAATCGTTCTAGAATCTATGGATTTTGCATTCACCTGTCAGTTCAAAGACGTACATCAAGTAGTCACGTGACCATTAGTAATGAAATTGTAGAGAAACAAAGGATTATACAAAGGATTTCAAGGCAACTACAAACGAATTTTCACATTTCGTCAAGTTCATTAACGCCTGACGAACAGGTCTTTGCCACCGTTGCGCGCGATCGCCAAAGCTGTCAGCGCCGACTTAGCGGGCTCTCGGTTTCAACTGGAAAATGTGTACTTCCGGGGTCTGTAAAACCCATCAGCGGTGAGCAGACGCTGTAGGGGCGGTACCCAATGCGGTGAATCTCCCACCGAGCTGTAATGGTCAACCAATGGTCCATGAAAGAAACATGCATGCCTCTATGGGTATGAAGGCAGGAGGCCAATACAGTAAAACCGATTGTTAGCGACCACCAAAAGACGATAATTTGTTTTATTCTTGATAGGTGGCAGCTTAATGTAGGGGAAAAGTCATGCAGAAGACTCGTTTAAGAGCGTTCTCAATGACTATTGTCCTGCATTAAATAGTCACATGTCTTTTAAGATCATCGTGTGCCTTCATTCAGTTGTTGCTTAACACAGGTTTGACTGCGAGTTTCTGTAAGAAATGATTTAGATAAGGATGTACACGACTATTGTCTGGTTAAACCATAACGTTTGATCGGGAAAACAAACGCGAGGAACACTGTTCTGTACCCAGCATGAAACGGATACCACTAATTACGTGCCACAGGCGAATGCATACAAGTAATTAATACATGTAAATTTAGTTACTTATACAGTGGAGAAGACTTTATTATTTACAAATACACGTGTTTGTGTTAAGACAATTATTTCCATTGCCAACAGTTTGGAGCCAGAGCAGACGCCGGGTAACCCGGCGTCTGATCAGGCTCCAAATTGTTTGCCACAAATAAATAAATCGTTAGAATTTTCAAACGATTGTTTATCTAATTTCTCTATTGTATTGAATTGCATTTGCGTATAATTGCATTTAAACGAGAAAGAATGATGGCTTCTTCGTTGTAGCACGGCGTCTCATCAAGTTCAAAGCCGTTTGTTACGTAACGATATCAAATTAAAACCTCAGTATTAACGTTTTCGTTGGCATGTTGTCGTCTGCTTATAATTTATCGTGGGTGTGTTTTTAAGGATTAAGATTATCGCGTTTTGACCTTATGCATATCGTTGAAACACGCTCACGAACACACCACCATCGCTCGCAAATTTGCCCGTTTGGTTTTACTGCCAAAAGCGCCAAATGGCGATTTGATTTGAACGCGGCGTCTGATTTGATTCGATTTGTTATGATTTTACGTCGCTTTTAACAGTATTTCAGTCAAATCGCGACGCCAAGCTTATTACAGGTGGAGGAAGACCCCAGAAGCTAATTTATGTACTGTTTTAGACACAAATCGGCAACTGGGTAGAACCACCGACCTTCCGCAAGCCAGCTTGAAGGCTTCCCCTCATGAAAAATCCGAACGACCCTACTGAGATTCGAACTCACAGCGGTAAGGAGCTTAGTGATGTAAGTCACAGTGACTATTATACCACTAGGCCACGGAGGCCCCCGCGGCGTCTGATCAGGATCCAAACGTTTTGACACTCGTATCGACATTTCTCCAGTCAAAACAGCCCTGGACCTGACTTTAAAAACATTGCAGGCGACACTATCAATGTAGACGATATTTTGGCGGTAAGAGGGTTCAAGCAGACGATAAAAGTTGGCAGTGGAAGAGTTAAGGACGCATTTTGCAGTAGGAAACCTGAACAAAACGGTTGTTTTTGGATCCAATTTGAACTACACAAGTCGCTCTCGGAAAACCATGTTTTAAACATACTTCTTGCTGCCAAGTTCGATAGGAGTTTTGAAAGCTCTACCAAATGCAATTGAATCGGCGACATCTGTTGATCAATTCAATTTAGCAAATTGTCTACATTTTAAAAAACAACAGAGCCTATAGTTTTATTTTGCCAACTTCATAACAAGGCTAGTTCGTTAAATAAATACGTATTCGAGCACTTTGTAACTGTAATACAGTTACTGTCCTGAAACTGTACGTTGTACCGATAACTACGGATACATCGTTCATTCCAGTTTTGCTTGTCCGTCATTTTAATTACAAAGATATGTTCAGGGCACGTGTTCAGAGATTACATCCTACAACGACCCTCCCAACAGCGATTCACTTCCTACTACAATGTTTGCCGCTGGTCCCCAAACAAGACAATAATGCAATACTTTCTGCTTAAAAGTTATAATCTGCTGTTTTTCCTCAACTTTACATACTAGCGACCATTTTGACAGAAGAAATTCTGATCTGGATCCAAGCTGTTTGCAAATGTAAGCCAAGTCTTAATTTTCCTTCCCTATAACAACTCCCTCCTTCAACACGCAATATTGGTCTCATAGAGAGGGAGCACTGTACAACTAACCCAGGCGAGATAACTCTTATTATATCTCTTATTGTACAGTTGAAACGATATGAGTATCGAGCCTTTATTTCTAGGGAGATTCAGTTGGTTGATTGCTCAAGGGTTGTTCAACTTACTTTATTTTGTAAACAATGATTTATTCAAAGGTTTTTAAATGCATACTCATATAGTATGCGTTGTACGGTTGGCTATAACTTTAACCTATACCATATTCATGAGTACCTAGTCAACAATCTCTTCTTTCAGCTACAGTTAAAGCTCTTTATAACGGCCACTAAATATTATTTTTCATTTATTTCACATTTTATTTCAGTCAGTTTGTGAAATGATGTTTTAGATCTTGAAATGCTGTAAATATGAAATATTTTAATGATTTGCATCACGACAAAATTGACGGTGAAAGGATTAACACATTCAACCCTAGCGATGAGTAAACTCGTCATTTACAAACAGTGTACAAGTGATGATTTCATATGTCCTATGCAAACAGTGTAGACTCTGATCAGGGGTTTCCTTAAGGATCCCTCTAAGCAGGGCCTACACTGTTTGTCATTTTGAATTATATTGTTAAAATCAACTCTTAATAGTCAAAAATGAATAAGGCTTATTTTGAAATTGGAATTGTCCATTAAAGGTTCAGGGGTTAATGAGTTAAGCAGAGCACCAGATAAGGGTAGTTTTTCAAAAACTAAAATCTTTATTTCTGAATTAAACCCTATAGTGTCACTACTCATTAGAATCGTCTCTTCGAGACGATTCTAATGAGTAGTAACACCATAGGATTTGGTGCTAAAAAGAGTGAGAAAATGTTGGATTTGTTGAAAAAACTACCTCTTATCTGGAGCCCTGGTTAAGCCAATACTCCATAGCCTGTTGCAAGTTCTGAAAACATGCTTCTTCAAGCATGTTGACAGTAAAGCAGAATGCACTTAAAGGAGAACACTGTTGTACTTTCCATATGTACATGACTTCATAGCTAGGAACTATTTCTTAGTGCATGAGTATTAGAAACGTCAAAAGGCGTGTTTCTGTTAAATCAGAGAAACACTCATCAATGAAATAATGGGAAAAGCAAATTGTTTTATGTGACACTAAAAGAAATAAAGAACTATTCAAAGTTCATTAATTTGCGACCGAGCCTAAAAAGCCGTTCATGCAAAATTGGATTTTCTCATGGTTTGTGGGCGCGTGTGCCATCTCACAGAAGTTTATTGAATCGAGGGCGACATTGCATTGGGAACAGAAAACATGATTTGTTGCCAGATTCTGGAGGTGCGGCACCTAGTATTTGTTGTGATTCTGTTTACTCATTGTAACAGAAGAGAATCATATTCCCAAAACAGTTACCCCTCCCTACAACGGCCCTCGAAACAACGATTCCCTCTTTACAAGAACGCTTGACGACCCCCCCCCCCCCAAACAAAATTTTTTTTGAAAGTTTTTCTATACAGACATATAAGGAAAACTTGCCCCACCCTCTGGCGGCCATGTTTTTTGAGATAACAAAATGATTTTAAGAAATCTGGTAGAGGGTCATCATTAACCATTTGTGTAAAATTGTTTTGAATTTGGACCAGTAGTTTCAGAGGAGAAGATTTTTAAAGTTTTACTATACAGTAACATAAGGAAAACGTGCCCCACCCTCTGGCGGACATGTTTTTTAAGATATCATAATGATTTTAAGAAATCTGGTAGAGGGTCATCAATTGACCATTTGTGTAAAATTGTTTTGAATTTGGACCAGTAGTTTCAGATGAGAAGATTTTTAAAGGTTTTACTGTACAGTAACATAAGGAATACGTGTCCCACACACTGGCGGTCATGTTTTTTTTAGATATCAATTTTTTTAAGAAATCTGGTAGAAGGTCACCCATGGATCATTTGCATAAATTACTTTCAAATCGGACCAGTAGTTTTTGAGAAGAAGATTTTTAAAGTTTTCACTATATAGCCATATAAGGAAAATCTGCCCAACCCACTAGCGGTCATGTTTTTTTTAAGATAGGAAAATTATTTTAAGAAATCTGATAGAGGGTCACAAAATGGCACATTTGGGTAAAATCATTTTCAATACGGACCTGTAGTTTTTGACAAGAAGATTTTTAAAGTTTTTTTTTTCAATTGGTTGCCATGGCAACCACAATTTCAATTGGATGACCTATATTTGAAGAAATCTGAGAGAGTACCTTACAAGGAACAATCCTATGAAGTTTTGATGAAATTGGCCCAGTGGTTTCCAAAAGAAGATCTTTGAAGAAAAAGTTTGACGACGGACGACGACGGACGACAGGGCGATCACAATAGCTCACCTTGGCACTTCGTGCCAGGTGAGCTAAAAAGGCTGAGAGCAAATCTGAATGTGCCTTAAGGATGTACAGCCTTCCCTCTAAACAACAAGTGTGTGTGTTGTTGGAGGGAGTTGTTATAGGAAGGGAAATTGACTTACATTTGCATACAGTTTGAATCAAGATCAGACGCCGCGTAAGGTGGCATCTAGTTTGGACTCAAAATGTTTGTCACTCGTCATTGTGTTTTTTTCTGTCAAAATTTTCAATATCTGACTTTGAGAAAAATAGCAGACGACAAGTTCAAGCAAATACGGAAGCCGGATAGTTCCACTTTTACAATTTTAAAAAAAAATTCTCGAAAATTCATCATACCATCTTGAAGATTCAAGATAATATCTTGAATTTTTAAGTTAGTATGTTGAAAATTCAAGATATTATCTTGAATTTTCAAGATAGTATGTTGAATTTTCAAGATAGTATCTTGAATATTGAAGATAATATCTTGAATTTTCAACATAATAACTTGAATTTTCAAGATACTTATCATATTAGCTCACCTGAGTTTATGCTCCGGTGAGCTTTTATGATCGCATTTTGTCCAGCGTCTGTCTTTCTAATCAAATATTACGAAGTTCACATCCTGCGCAGAACAGACTTTAACGCAAAACCTTAACGTTGAGCCTAGAGGTAAAGGTCAAATGTCAAAGTCACCAAACTGCGATGCATGATGGTCTACTCATACAGGCGAATCAGCCAGAACAGACTCTAAGTTATGAATAGACTTTAACGCAAAACCTTAACATTAACCCTAGAGGTCAAGATCAAAGGTCAATCAAATACGTTTGACAATGCTGTACTGATTACGGCGCATCTATGGTTCAAGTTTCATAGACCTGGCCCTTATAGTTTATGATATCCAGCCCGGACGCTGACGCCGGGGTATAGCATATAAACCCCTCACTTCGTGAAGGTGAGCTTAAAAGCATCACTAAATGTTTTTTTCTGGGAGATTTGGTAGAAATTAGCTCAGTAATTTCTGGAAAGGTTTTCGAACATTTTTCAAAGTTTTAAGTGTTTGGTTGCCATGACAACCATGATTCTTCACGTAAAACATTAGGAATTTGCATAAGGCTAATATATAAGTATCATTCAGGTAAATTTTGATGAGAATCTATCCAGGGGTTTCACAAAGAAGACTGCTAAAACAAGAGGGCCATGTTGGACCTTAAATCGCCCACCTTTAGGCTAAGAAATTTATAATCCCAAATCTAGCTTCAGAGAAAACAAGTAAACCCTAGGGCAGAGCTAATTTTGACCCAGGTGTATAATTTGAACAAAACTTGGTAGAGGACAACTACATACCATTATGCTACATACCAGTAACCAAATATCAATGCTCTATAGGCCTTGTGGTTATAGAGAAGAACAAACTTGCCTTGTCAACCACAGTTTTGAGTGGATTCAATTTCTTTGAATACTTTTGTAAGGATCAAGTTTCATAAAAGATGGTCAACTGGTTTTCAGCTAAGAATTCGTTTAAAGAAAGTGGTTGAAGGACGGACAGACAGACGGACGTCGGACGAAATGCGATCACAATAACTCACACGGAGCATAAGCTCAGGTGAGCTAAGAATATTGACGAAAGATGCACGATGCACAAAGGACATTCCAGGGATCATAAAACCTCATCCTGAGCTGTGATCAGCTGAGTTAGAAATAAATTAAACTTTTTTTCTTTAATCTATTTTTTAACCCTTTGACCTTATATAAACGCCTTTAATCATTTCCTCTTTGAATATTTTTACGAGACTCAGCCTTCTATGAATTCTTTAAGTGGCACTATTCACCTTCCATACAATTGATTTATCCCAGCTCTATTATGTTGAAAATTAAAGTTACTATCTTGAATTTTCAAGATAGTATGTTGAATTTTCAAGATAAGTATCTTGAAAATTCCAGTTATTATCTTGAAAATTCAAGATATTATCTTGAATATTCAAGATACTATCTCGAAAATTCAACATACTATCTTGAAAATCTGGGTGCAGACAGTGAAATTGCACTGCCAAACAATGTCTCCTCAAAACAAATTGCGCATGATTTCAGCGACTTTTTCACTGCAAAGGTGGACAAAATACGGACAGGTATTGCCTCTGAATCAACGTCATGCACCCAGTCATCACAGAAACGTTGCATTCAATGAATTCTTTAGAAAGCTTTGACTCTGATACAGCAGCAGAATTTGGGGAGATTGTGAAGGCATCCCCATGTAAGTCCTGTGAACTCGACCCATTACCTACATGGCTCTTAAAGTTATGCCTTGACGAGCTCCTACCGTCGTTAACAAAAATTGTGAACTCTTCGCTGGAATCTGCGTATGTTCCAAAAGAATTTAAAAAGTCGCATGTAAGACCTCTTTTGAAAAAAACCTGATCTCGATACAAATGATCTTAAAAACTACAGGCCTGTATCAAATTTGCCATTTCTCTCAAAAGTATTAGAAAAGGTAGTAGACAAACGCATTGAGTCCCATTTGGCCACAAACAATCTGCATGAGCAACACCAGTCAGCATATCGTAAGCATCACTCTACAGAAACTGCTCTTCTAAAAGTTCAAAATGACATCTTGCAATATCTTGATAAGAATGAAATCACAATTCTGGTGATGCTTGACCTATCTGCCGCATTCGACACAATTGATCATGAAACATTACTCAATCGCCTTGAAAAAGACATCAAAATTATTGGAAACCCACTAAAGTGGATGACCTCATACCTGACTGACCGTTACCAAACAGTCGCAGTAGATGGCGAATTATCTGCCCCAGTTCAAATGAAATATAGTGTGCCACAGGGGTCACTACATCTTGTACACAAAACCTGTCGGCTCAATTTGCAGAAATCATCAGCTGGATCATCACTTCTATGCAGATGATTCACAGTTATACTTGTCATTTAAGCCTAAAGACACATCTTGTCAACAAGAAGCCCTTTCAAAAGTCGAAGGGTATCTAAAAGACATAGTATCATGGATGCACCAGAACATGTTGAAGCTGAACATTGACAAAACTGAGGTCATACTGTTTCATTCAAAAAAGTTTAACGTTCCTGGAGATTTTCACGTACAAGTGGGAAACTCTAAAATCAAACCATCAGTGTGTGTGAAGAATCTTGGTGCAAGATTAGATTCCCAAATGGGTATGACACAGCACATTAACGCTGTGTGCAGGTCTGGCTACTCACAGCTGCGGCAGATAAGTCATATTAGACAGTACCTTTCTCCAGAAGCTACAAAGACCTTGATCAATTCTCTGATCACTTCAAAAATTGACTACTGCAACTCACTGCTGTATGGGATTCCCCTAGAGCTCACTAAAATGCAAACTGCAGCGTGTGCAAAATACAGCAGCCCGCATCATTACCAGGGCCCCTCGGTACAATCACATCACTCCAGTCTTGAAGGATCTTCACTGGCTTCCACTTTAACACAGAATTTAATTCAAAATTCTGACACTCACATACAAAGCCATGTGCAATGATTCTCCAAGGTACATTGTCAATATGCTTGACGTGTATAAACCTCGAAGAGAGCTGCGGTCTGCGACTAAATCAGTATCGCTGGTTGTACCGAGGAGTCGTTTGGTGAGGTTTGGAGATAGAAGTTTCATGCATGCAGCCCCAAAGCTCTGGAACAGGCTACCATCAGACATCAGAGATGCGAGTTCAGTTGCAGTTTTCAAAAAGCGTCTGAAAACACATTTCTTTAATATTTGTTATTAGAACACTGCTACCTATGTGATATGTTCTTGCTGTAGATGTTGTGGGTCCAAATGGGAGTTCTGGGGTATTATCTGGTTTTTTGGTCTCTTATAGAAATTTTTAGTTATTGTCCCATGCTATTTTTCCTAGTTATGTTACATTGGGCGGCCTGCATTGGGCGTTCTGCTATTGTTTCTATCAGTCAGCATAAAGAAGCCATTTCCTTCGTTGCTCTAATAGATTGATGAGGTAATGCATTCGCCGTTTTGTGGGCTGTCTTTTGTATGTTTAGAGGCCTTCATTTGGGCGCTCAGCTGTTATTTATATCAGTCGGCATTAAGAAGCCTTTACCTTCATTGCTAATTGATTGATGGGGTAACGTGATCGCCATATTGGGGGCTTTATGTTTATTCATGTTTATTTTAGATCTAATTGTAGTCATTTGTCTTTTCCTGGCGGCCTGCATTTGGGTGCTCTACTATTGTTTCTATCGGTCGACAATCAGAAGCCGGTCACTTCATTGCTGATTGATGGGAGTAATGTGATCACCATTTTGGGGGCTGTCTTTTATATGTTTATTCATGTTTATTGTAGATCTTATTGTAGTTTGTTTTTTTATCTTTTCTTGCTTTGTAGGTACATTTGTGTAATTTCATGTGAAGCGCTTTTGAACGCACTACCCCTGTGTGAAAAGAGCGCTATATAAATTTGTAATAATAATAATAATAAGATAATATCTTGAATTTTCAACATACTAACTTGAAAATTCAAGATATTATCTTGAATTTTCAAGATAGTATGTTGAATGTTCAAGATAAGTATCTTGAAAATTCAAGTTATTATCTTGAAAATTCAAGATATTATCATGAATAGTCAAGATTCTACCTTGAATTTTCAAGTTACATGTAGTATGTTGAAAATTCATGATACTATCTTGAATTTTCAAGATAGTATCTTGAATATTCAAGATAGTATATTGAAAATTCAAGATACTGTTTTGAATTTGCAAGATACTATCTTGAATTTTCAAGTTAGTATGTTGAAAATTCAAGATACTGTCTTGAATTTTTAAGTTATTATCTTGAATATTCAAGATAGTATGTCGAAAATTCAAGATACTATCTTGAATTTTCAAGATAGTATCTTGAATTTTCAAGATAATACTTGAATTTTCAAGATAAAAAAAGATAAATTTTTTTTGTAAAAGTGGCACTATGCGGCTTCCGTAAGCAACGATATTGCTGCAGTGAAATGGTTGTGCATAATTATCTTGTTCGGGGAATAGTGGCAAACGTTGCTGTGAGGAGGGTAGTTGTAGAGAGGGAGAACTGTACAGCATTTCATACGAAATAGCAAACAGTGCAGACTCTGATGTGACGCCAATATCCATTTACGAGGTGTTTTTGTTGCTGTTTTTTCTTGTTTGTTTACTCTGACTACAGTTGGGCCGGTTTGGTGCCCATGATTGACAGGTCGTCATCACTTCAAATGTGAATTTAAGAGTTATGTTTCCCCAAATATGGTTTTTTGGTACATGCCATAAAATAAACAAGGTTTCATATAAGTTTATCATCAAATAACATTACACAAAGCTGTTTTTAAGAAGAAAAACAGGATTAACTTAAATTTGAAAGGTAGTGGCTTTTATACCCCCTAAAATAAGAAAATCACATTTTTTTCAATATTTAGATTTCTGATGGTTATAAAAATTTTACAGTGTGTAAATAATAGGTCATTTACCGTATACGTTCCAAAATTTTCCAATTTAAATTATTTTTATGCTTAAAGTGGAACTCCGAATATTTTTCGAACCGGCAAATTTCGGCTAGGTTCGGTTCGGTCCGGGTAGTGGTTTTTATACCCCTTCGTTAACACCTTCTATAGCAAAGCTCTACTTTCAACCTAGACCTCGTGTCCGTTGAGAACAAATAGCTATAATTGGTTTGCACCAATTGTTTGATGAGGAGGAATAGGTTAAACTCCATTTAATATGGTCACCAAACTTGATGTGCTGATGCGCCTCAATCAGAAGACCACGATGCCCCGCAGATTGGTAGCCTTGACCTTTGACCTTGACCTCTAGGATCAACGTTAAGAGTTTGCGTTTTTAAGTCTCTTCTGAGCAAACGACTGTACATACAGCCACCAAACTTCACATGCGTATGTGCCTCAATGAGTATACCACGATGCCCCGCAGTTTGGTGGCCTTGACCTTTGACTTTGACCTCTATGGCCAACGTTAAGGTTTTGCATTAAAATCTGTTCTGAGCAAATGACTGCACCTGCGGTCACGAAACTTCATATGCTGGTGCGCCCCATTGAGTAGACCACGAGGCAGTGCAGTTTGTTGACCTTGACCTTAGACCTTTACCTCTAGGGTCAACTCTAAGGTTTTACGTTAAAGTCTGTACTTAGCAAATGACTGCATCTATTGTCAAGAAACTTCATATATGCTGGTGCGCCTCAATGAGTAGACCAGGATGCACTGCACTTTGGTGAAATTGACCTTGACATTGGCCTCTAGGGTCAACGTTATGGTTTTGCGTTGAAGAATGTTCCTTGCAGGAGGTGAACTTCGTAATTTTTTAATACCCGTTCTGGTTAATGATATTTTCTAAGGTATATTTAAGATGCAGACATCACAGATGTTGTTCGGAGAGCAGTCTTGAAGGGAAAATTAATACACTCAGAGTGCTGTGCATAGGTTGGCTTACATTTGCAACCAGTTTGAACCCAGATCAGATGCGTTACGCAGAGTCTGATCTAAATTCAAATTGATTGGCATGTGTCTTTACGTTTCATCTGCCAAAATGTCCAATACGTTATGTTGACAAAAACAGCAAATGACAATTTTAACCAGACGATATTGTAGCAGTGGCAGAGTTAGACATAGTTGTCTTGTGGGATAGCGGGGAGTATTGTTGTACGGGTGGACTCGTTGTTCGGAGAGCCGTTGTAGGGAGGGAGCACTGCGCGACTAGCGTGGTTATGGTTATAAAACCACAAGTGGGTGGCGAATGGGGAAAAACAATGTACTAGAGGAACACAACTGTTGTGTGGGTGGTCATTCTGTCAATCATGGCTTAGCGTCTGCTGGATCTTGTAAATAAGACAGTTGGGATCGTTTGATACAGATCTTACTGTAAATGTTTGTAGTAGCCTATATGTTCTTCTTTTCGAAATGCTACATATGTTTATGTTTTCGAAAATATGACTACCCGCTGCTATGCGTATGGTCATCATTCAAAAAGCCTAAGTAGCTGGCTAGTTTCATGAAGGGAGCAAAGAAACCAAGGTTTATTTAAGAGGCAGATACTTTCCTTTTTTTTGAAATTCTACAGAATGATGGTTTCAGAAAAATGTGTCGAGAATATGATATTCTCATTAAAAACCACCGATTTTTTGTCTTTTGACAACGTTTTTCTCTTTTTTTTCTTTTTTTTTGGTTGTGCGCTAAAATTTGCGTAAAAACAAAGTCTGGTAAGCGTTTTCTGACCTTTATTTATCTACTAGGCTAGCAAACCAATTTAAGCGTCAATTAATACAGCACTTTGTGTGCATTTGTCTCTTACACATTTCACGTTTCATTTAAATTATTTATTCCCTGAATTTCAAACGACATATACACTACTCATGCTGTCATGCACGATTGTCTATATAAACCGGGAGCATTTACCCGCCACCTGTCAAGCTGCACGCGCTGTTGCTAGGCAATTAGTCTTCTACCTATTAGTGTCACTCGAAAACGAGGCAGTGATAACAGGTGCGAGAAAGTTTGTTACACTTTGTGGCCGTTTATAAACAATAATAGTTATTTACGTTGCGGAAATTTAATGTCAGAACAAGTTAAAAGGTAGGATGACAATGGTCGAATGATATCGAAATGTTGAAAAGGTGTAAAAATCATATGTCCAGATCATTATTGTTTAGCTGTCAACAGCGGTGTCCCGTTTCAACAGTGGGTGGGGTAACAGTTTATATTGGATACGACAAAATCGATCACATGGAATGAAGGAAACACACAACATACAAGAGGCAACACTTCTCTGAAAGAAAGTCTCATAGTCAATATTTGTAGCAGAATGAAATAACAACTTTAAATAATCGTTTCGGTGTATCATTTGTGTTAAAGCGCGAGAAATAGTAGAGATGCGCACCACTGCCTGATCGTACCGATGGCAAAGCGTACCATTCTCTTTTCCAGTCATCCGGGTATTTAATGTCATACGCATACTCTCGGTCCTTCATTCGGATGGCGACTGTCTTATTCGGAAAAATTAATTCTAATTTTTGGTAAAATCACGCTTTTGCAACTTACAGGGCTCGAACTTCGTTCTTGCGAACTCGCAAAATGAGAGTGGAATTTTGAAAATGCGAGCTGAAATATTCAGCACTTGAAAAAAATTGCGAGTGTATATTTTGATGTTCAGACATTCCAAAATGTAAGGTTAAATTGGTAAAGACGAACACAGTGTCTAACCATTCTTTTAAATAATTGTCGCCTTTCGCCCATTCTGTTCTTTTCGTATCTCGGCTATTTATAACTTCGGGAAACCCAGCACTTAACGCATGCGCATGATTGATAGCCTGGCTTCATACGTACCAACGCAAAATCATCATCAGAAAAAGGGGAACCAGTCTATTAGCTAGTGACCACAAACTGCGAATGGCGAACTCAAATATCAACGTTTTCCAGTCGACACCTCCTTCTAGCGTTTATAAACGGAAGGCTGACGAGACATTTAAGGAAGAACAGCCGAACACAGGCTGAAAGCTTTCCCAAACCAAGTTACGAAACTCACGAAGTAAATTGTGTTTTATATCTTTGTGCGAAAATGGGTCGAACCACGGCATCGCTAAAATCTGTCCTAAAAATAGTAGAAAGAAATGCACATCTTTCTCGAACATAATATTATGGACGATAGTGAAAGCTGTTTCGAAATATAGTGTACTGTCTGCCGACTGTCTTCACCGAAGATAAAAAAAAATCATCCATAAACATCGAACTCTGAAAATATAACACGGTCCTTTCGCCCCCTTGACAAAACGACCCAGCTACAAAGTTATAGCTATAGTTCATATTTAATTAATCTGCAAACCTTGCTGTTTGAATGAAAATTGACTATATCGGATGGACTGCAAATAAAGACTTCTTTAAAGTTAAGAATAGTAACTGTACAGTACTGTACCTACACAAAAAGACACACACTCTAGTTATTATTTGTTAAACTATATTTACATGAGTAATCTAGCACAGAATGAAATACAGAATGAAAGTTCAACAAAGTAATGTTTATCTTATAATTTTGATCAAAATGATGTGAAACATCAATTTGTAGATAATCGTATTGAAAAAGCAAGTTGGAACCTGGTTTTGCAAGTAGAAAATATGGGCACTTGCAAAAAAATGCAAGTGGGAAAAAATCTAAAGTTCATGCCCTGACTTATGTAAGACCTTCGTAGTATTTATAGGACCTATTCAGATAATAATGAGTAAAAAAGAATGAGATTAAACGCCCTGTTGCACAAACTTATGTAGATTTCGGGTTTGTTGTCCCCGAGTGCGCGTGCTCGCGAAGTGTAAATAAAGGGGGTAATGACGTCACACTGGAAAAGAGAATAGTCTAAGCGTACCACATTGTACCATTTCTGGACGAAGTGTACCACCTATGAACTTATATTGTGTATAGATGTTGTGCTCAACTATTATGATTGTGTTTATTGCTATTAAATAGGTCAGGGGTGGCGAAATCTCAGAAAAATGCACCTGTCCACGGACAAGTGGTTTGAAAAAATCACTTCGTCCGTATCCAATATCTACTTGTCCGTAAAAATAAATGTTACCTGGTTAAATAGACAACAAACGTTTCCTATAGCCTAGCAGATCGTAAAGCAGACTGTGCCTAAAAATTAAGAGAAGATTTTTTAAGTTTTCATTCTGCTTTATCTATCAGTTTCCAAGGGACAGGCTCTTTCAGCGAACTCTGCTTGAATAACTTGACTCAGTTCAAGTTCAACATTTAACTGTTTATCTATCTATCTAACTGTTTACAAAGTAGACCACTATATTATAAGTCTTTATTAGCTCAAACGTTTCAAAGCATTACAGTAAACTGACCATTAATACGGTAGCACACCCTTCGAACTTTCATTTTCTCTGACTTAATTTATCAGAAATATCTTATCAGAACGATAGAATTGTCAACATTATTTACGGCAGATTGAGAATTTTGCGAACGGGAACAGGATGCAGATGGCCCGTTTTGGGGTGTAATGCCACGGTGGATTCGGGACTTTCTCTTGCTAATTTATGGTCTGGAATAATCTCAGCAGCTACATCGTTGTTAGTATCATCATTTCATTTGTTTTTTTAGCCGTTGTTATTTCAGACATCGCTGAGAATGGCTACAGACGACGAGTTTATTCGCCGATAATATCAAAGAGTTTCCGAATACCGGAAATAACAATAATTAGCATTCGCCCCCGAGAGTATGATTCGTCCCCGTACCGAGAATTTTCGAACTTTCGCCGGATTTTTCGGGCGCGTCCCTCGGCGCAGCACCGGCATTTTTACTGGGTCTTTTGTTATTTTTCCGCGCGAAAAGTGCCAAAACGTAGTCTAGGCAGATCACAGAAACTGAATTTGCGTAATTGAACATTGGAATTTCTGCTTGTCCACGGACAATCAAGACAGGAAAATTCACCTGTCCGGACCCTAAAATGGCCACCTCAGACAACACGGACAGTTGATTTTGCCACCCCTGTAGATGTTTTAAATAGTGTTAGTACAACTGTATATATCCTTGCTTCTTGTCAATTCGCCACTTTCTTGTCAATTTGCCACCTAAGCAAAACTTAGAATTCGTCACAAGTAGGCTACCGAGGATGTCCGAAAACTACAGAGGATATCGGAATACTAGGACAGTTTCACTAAGGAAGATTTTAAGCGCCGAAAATGCAAAAGAAACAGGAAAAATAACAATAATTCACAAAAAGTTTCAAATCAAAGGACATGTTGGTAATTTCAACTCTACATGCCTGTTGTTATTTTTTTATTGTAAAGTTGTAAAAGTTTTTTTTATTTATATATTTCAAAATCAATAAAAAATGTTGAAATTTTATGAAACAAACTATAACATACTGACAGAGCCTACATTGACCTAATTATCGAACATCCAATCAGAGGTGGCGAATTGACAAGAAAGCATCCTGGTGATCCAGAGCAATGACCTTGTTTGTAAACGGTACAGTTATTTACATTTGTATTTATTTCACAAGTTTTATTTGTATATATTCGTGTTATTGAAGGTTCAGTTCAGAATTAGATCCGTGAACAAGTAAGAAATGTTACATCAGAAAGCGCATGCGCGAAAAATAAAGCTAAGGGTGGCGAAAACACAGGTAAACAGGCTATTTATTATGTGAATCAAGAACACTGACAAACCTATGTATAATAGTCAGCAGTCACCATCAGTCCAGCCTATAGCATGTGCATTAGGACCACCCCTGTCATATCCTGGAAGACAATGCACATCACTTTCCCCTTTGCCTTCTTTGGGTGGGTGGGGTGTTGCTTTTTTTTTCTTCACCCCATTGACTCATGGGTTATGATCAAAACGTACCATAGTTAAAGCATACCATTGCATAAGTATACCCATTTTGGTCAAAGCGTACCACATATAAGATATGTAGTGAAAAATTTCAATACGTTATAAGTGATTATTTGTGGAAATTTATCCCATTTCAAAATCATGGGACACCTACAATTAGTGTAAAAAATATGATTCACATGTATCGTTTTCAAGTAGTTTGGATCCTGATAAAAAGCCAGGTAACAGAACAGAACAGAACAAAACCTTATTTCGTCTCAGGCTTGGTAAAATGCAGCATGAGGATGATAGATTCATTTTCAAGCATTTTGTATCCTGATCAGAAGTTGTGTAAAGTGGCGTCTGCTCAGGATCTACAATGATTGACACTTAGTTTTAGAACTGAGGACATTTGTTTACGACATTAGTTTGGATTCTGATCAGCAGCCCTGTACAGCGGCGTATGGTTAGGATCCACACAATTGTTGACAATAATATTAATATTTTGAAACTTTAGAACTGATGACAATTTTTTACGGCAAATTAAAAATATGTTCCTAATTACTAAATCTTCAAATAGAATGTGGTGTCTGGGTGAAAACTATCCAGACGTATGTAAAATATACTCATTAGGATATTTACAGGTTTATAATGTGTGAAAAACAATCGATTATCACTTAATAACAAATTGAACATGTTCCCTAGTATCTTATATGTAGTACACTTCGACCAAAAATGGTACGTTTTGACTTGGTACCCTTTAACCATGGTACGCTTTGACCATAACCTATGATTGACACCTGCGTGTCTTTTGTCCCATCCATGGTAGTAATACGGATAAAAAATGTACGGTCACTTTCAACCTAACAATTAAATGTCATGGATGCCATAACTCTAGTCCATTTTCTTCCTAAATTAGAATTAAGCCTTGATACTCACCCGTAGCTCGCTAGCTCGCAATATTTTCAAGTTAGATTGACAGTTGATTTCCTTGTACATGTACCCTCGACAACTTCTGTCACCCTCTATCCTCTTCAATGATGTTTCATTTCTTTTGCATTTAACCCTCCCCCCATAGATTAGGGCCTCATAATGCATTTAAATGTTTCCTCCAAAGAAGAAAATAGTTTCAATTTATACAGTCATGAAAATGTACTGTCAGAAATATTTTCTAAATCATCCAAGCTGTTTGCAAATGCAAGTTAATTTCCCTCCCATTAATGACTCCCTCCAAACAACACACACATCCATTGTCTCCCACTGGGTGTCGTTGTACAGAGGGATCATACTAGACACTTTGATAGAAAAAACATAATTGAGAATGGCAAACAGCCTGAATCCAGATCAGACACTGCCTTATGCAGCGTCTGATCTGGATTCAAGCTGTTTGCAAATGTAAGTCAATTTCCCTCCCTATAACAACTCCCTCCAAACAATGCACTCAACCCTTGTCTCCCATTGGTTGTCGCTGTAGAGAGGGAGCACTGTATTTCAAAAACTAAATTCTTTATGTCTGCCTGAAACTCAGGTATGGTGTTACTACTCTTCGAGACGATTCTAATGAGTAGTAACACCATAGAATTTGGTGCTTAAAATAAGTGAGAAAATGCTGAGTCTGTTTAATCTTCTTGAGCCCAGAAGAAGCATGGATTTATCTTAAGACAGAGCTTAAATGTAGAATCAAAGTAAAGTTGATACAGGGCTCCAGATAAGGGGAGTATTTCATTAACTAAAATCTTTATGTAATGCATTAAATCCTAAGGTATCACTTCTCATTAGAATCCTCTCTTTGAGACGATTCTAATGAGTAGTTACACCATAGGATTTGGTGATGAAATAAGTGAGTAAATGTTGGGTGTGTTCTATCTAGTCACTCTTCTCTGGAGCCCAGAGGCATTGATTTATCTTAAGACAGATGTTTAATGTAGAAAAAAAAGTTGAATTTGGGCATTTCAAAAACTAAAATCTTAATTTCAGCTTTAAAGGGACTCGCAACCGGATGGTGTACTTGTCAAAATAAAATAAAATACTCAAATAAAAGCAAATTTGTGGCATTATTTGGCTTCTGACATTAAAAAAATATGATCAGTCCAAAAAAAGTCTCAAGAATCGTCACCGAATCTTAGATTTTTAGATATTTTCCATCGTTTTTCTATAGCGTTAGCTAACGGTATAGTTGTTGTTGTTGCTTCTCTACACGGGCTCAGACATAAACACGAGCCGAATTACGAAGTTGTATGCACTTTCGATCGCTACACATTGAAATACGTTAAATCAATCCGAATTAAACGGATAGTTCCGTGGTCCATTGGTCTAAGCGGTTTCCCCTATTTTGCCTTCTGTCCGCCAATGCCGGGCCCCGGGTTCGAATCCCACCAGAGACCAATATTTTTTTTTATTGAAATACATTTTTTTAAACAGAATTTCTTATCCTAAACTAATTCTTTACCATTTATATAAGCGTTTGACACATATTTACAAATTACTATTTTTAATGCACCATCTGGTTGCGAGTCGCTTTAAATCCTATGGTATCACTACTCACTAGAATCGTCTCTTTGAGTTTCGTTGCTGAAAATGAGTAAACAAATGTTCAGAATTGTTCAATTTACTTGCACCCTCCTATCTTGATCAAGCCCTGGTTGAGAGCTTCTTAGATCTGATATATTGGAGGTTTATTACTTTGTCATGACAGCTCTAAATGAGTTATTCATAACCCATTGCACCATAAATACACCCTGTTATGCCTTTAATTTATTCCTCTACTGAAGAAAAATTGTTCTAACTTATACAACCATGAATGTGCAATTACATAAGAAATATGTTCTTTATCCTTGTAGATGGTAGCTTAAAGCAGGCTGAAAGTAAAGCACTTTCAACCTGCTTTAAGTGAGTCACCTTTGTTCAATACTAGAAACAGTGTATGGGATGGGTTAAGATATTTTGTGAAATATCTCTGTCTTTACTCTTTAACCCATTGCCCCACAGCCTGTTGCTAGTTTTAAAGACATATGCCCACATAAAGCAGATTGAAAGTAAAGCAGAATGGACCTAAACACTATTCCATAGCCTGTTTCTATTTTTGATGTTAGGTTACCATTTAATTACAGCAAGTTGAAAGTAAAGCAGAATGCACCTTAAGGCACATTCTGCTTTACTTTCAGCCTGCTTTAAGATACCATCTACTAGGATATGGTAACATTTTCTATGTTGTTGCACACTCATAACTCTATAAAAAGGAACTACAGCGCTCCGTCTCTACAACGACATCCAATGGGAGACAAAGATTCTGTGCGTTGCTCAGAGGGAGTCGTTACAGAGAGGGAAATTTGCTTACATTGCAAACAGCTTGAATCCAGATCAGACGCCGCGTAACACGGCGTCTGATCTGGATTCAAGCTGTTTGTCTCTCACCATTAAGTTTTTTCTGTCAAAATGTCGAATATGTAACTTTGAGAAAAACAGCAGACGACAGTTTTAAGCAGACGATATTGCAGAAGTGAAAGTATTAGACATATAATTGTCTTGTTTTGGGGACAGCGGCAATAGTCGTTGTAAAGAGGGAGTCGTTGTAAGGAGGGCCGTTGTAGAGAGGGAACTCTGTAATTTCTTCAGTGGAGGAGTAAATTAAAGGGATAAAAAGACCTATTTACAGGGCAATAGGTTATTGAAGCAAGCTACATTTTGGGAATGAGTTAAGGAAGTTCAAGTTATTTGGCACTCACTGTGATATTGCTTAAATTTTTACATTCAATTGTGGGAAAGATTGAAGATTAAGAATATAAATCAGGGCTCTAAAGAAGGCTCTAGATAAGGAGAGTATTTCAAAAACTAAAATCTCTATGTTTGCACTAAACCCTATGGTGTGATACACATTAGAAACATCTCTTAGAGACGATTCTTATGAGTAGTTACAACATTAGATTTGGTGCTGAAAGGAAGGAAAAATTTGTTCAGTTTACTCTGTATGTTCTGGGGCCATCAATAAATTACAAATTTGTGCAGACATAATCACATTAATTTGTTGTAAACTCTTTCATTTCACATCTTATTTCTCTACCAGTACTTCCGCTGGAGTTACCTGAATGTGCTGCCCATAGTTCAAAAGTCTCTAGGGTTTAAATGGTTGAATTCAAGATTCAATAATGTATTGATTTTTATGGTACTTAAAATGTGCCAGAGGTTGATTTTGTAACAATAAGTATTGTAAATAGTTATGTAAGTACAATAGTAGTCCAATACAGTGAAACCCCTCTAAACCGGAACCTCTAAATACCGGAATCCTCTCTAAACCGGAACCTCTAAATACCGGAATCCTCTCTAAACCGGAACCTCTAAATACCGTAATCCTCTCTAAACCGGAACCTCTAAATACCGGAATCCTCTCTAAACCGGAACCTCTAAATACCGGAATCCTCTCTAAACCGGAACCTCTAAATACCGGAATCCTCTCTAAACCGGACAAAAGCTTTGGTCCCGTTTCCAATCCTTTTTTAGCTCACCTGAGCTAGCTCAGGGTGAGCTTTTGCAATCCTTGAATGTCCGGCGTCCGGCGTGCGGCGTCAACAATTTTAGTGTTTACACAATATTTATCCAATCTTTCTTAAACTTGCTCAGATGGTATATTGCCATAAGAGGTCGGATGAGTTCGATTTTTGTTGAAATCGGACAAATAGATCAAGAGTTATCTACCTTTGAACTGCTGAAAATGCCATATTTAACGGTGTTTACATTCTAGAGTTCACAATTTTTAACCTATCTCAAACTTGCTCAGATTGTATATAACTGTAAGAGTTCATATGAGTTTGATTTTGGTTGAAATCAGACTAATAGGTGGAGAGTTATCTACCTTTGAATTGCTGAAAATGCTATATTTAAGGGTGTTTACACTCTAGAGGCCACACATTTTATCCAATCTTTCTCAAACTTACTCAGATCGTATATTACTATAAGACTTCGGATGAGTTTAATTATGGTTGTAATTAGATCAATAGGTCGAGAGTTATCTACCTTTGAATTGCTGAAAATGATATATTTAACAGTGTTTACGCTCTAGAGGCCACAATATTTATCCAAGCTCTCTCAAACTTGCCCAGATTGTATATGACCATAAGAGTTCGAAACAGGGTGATTATGGTTGAAATCGGACAAATAAGATCAAGAGTTATCTACCTTTGAATTGCTGAAAATGCCATATTTTACAGAGTTTACACTCTTGCAACTACAGTTTTAAATGGATTTTGATTCTACTTGTACACAAAGTATATAGCTATACGTTCTCGAAGGAGTGCAACTATTGTTGAAATCTAATCATTGTGGCAATAGTTACATTCCCTTAATATACTTTGTTTAATGCTAGAAAAAGGCTTCATTTCAGTACTGTTTAGGCTCTAGTTATTTTTACCCATTTCACCATGAACACGCCTTATTACGTCTTTGGTTTTTTCTTATACTGAAGAAAATAGTTTGTACATTCTAGCAATGATAGCTTAAAGCAGGTTGAAAGTAAAGCAGAATGCGCCTTAAGGCGCATTCTGCTTTACTTTCAACCTTCTTTAAGTGATCAACTAACTTCCATACTAGAAACAAGTTAAAACCCCTCTAAACCGGAAACCCCTTTAAACCAGACATTTTTGTTGTCCCCACACATGTCCGGTTTAGAGGGGTTTCACTGTACATTGCAATAGTTTACGTTGCACTATTGGTAGTAAATGTATTGCAATACAGGTTAGTATACAATGTCATGTATTATCCATGCTGTAGTAAGCCCTAGTAAAAAGACGTACAGTGGAGAATCTGTTATTATTTCCCAATAAACGCGTTTACGCTAAAACTATTATTTGCAGTGCAAACAGTTTGGAGCCAGATCAGACGCCGGGTAACCCGGCGTCTGATCAGGCTCCAAACTGTTTGCCACCAAGATAAACATGAATTATCAGAATTGTCCAAAAGTTGTACTTTTCTACGTTTTAGTGCTTTGCGTTTGCGTACGTTTACGTTTAAACGGGAAAGAATAACAGATTCTCCACTGTATGCATGTCGTAAAGAGTTTGACTGCACTGAGCTTAACCCATTACCCCACTAACTTGAAGCAGACTGACAGCTAGGGCTCCTAATAAGAGGGAGTAAAGTTTCTCATTTATGTCAGCACCAAATCCTATAGTGTAATAACTAATTACAATTGTCTCTTTGAGACGATTCTAATGAGTAATGACACCATAGGGTTTAGTGCAATAATAAGGATTTTAGTTTTTGAAAAACTTCCCTTATCTAGAGCTCTGGGCTGAAAGTAAAGGTACAGGGCTCCAGATACAAGGGAGTCTAAGACGGCACAAATCCAACATTTTCTCACTGATTTTTGCATCAAATCCTGTGGTGTTTAGACAACTCTAATGAGTAGTGACTAGTGACACCATACAGTTTAAAGCAGAAATAAAGATTTTAGTTTTTAAAATGCCCTGCTTATCTGGAGCCCTGAAGCAGAATGCAACTAAAGGCACATTAGGCTTAACTTTCAACCTGTTTTAAGTGGTCAACTATCTTCAATACTAAAAACAGGTTATGGCGTAATGGGTTAACGTTTAGTTTTGAATTTAATTTCAGGAGAGGCTAAGACTATGCTGGATGTGTTTGTGCATGAACTTAACCCTACAATACGGAGGATTTATATGACTTCTCAAGGCTACGAATGTGGTGAACCTTGCTGCTCATCTAAACTTTTTAATCCCTTTTAATCTACTAAGAAAAAATCTGTAGGGATTATCTGAAGAAAGGAATCATTCAAGTATACGGTAATAATATTTGCAGCGTTGACTTGACCCGGTTATGGAAATATAATTAGGCATGCGTTTTTGACAGTGTTTATCTATTGATTTTTATGAGGTGTCTCGATTGATGGTCTGTTTTGTATGTTTGGTAAGTCCAGGGTAAATACTAAACCCATTACCCCATAGCCCCGTTTCAAGTTTTAGACAAACAGCAGGGCTCCAACATTTTCTCACTCATTTCAGCACCAAATCCTATGGTGTTACTACTCATTAGAATCATCTCAAAGAGACAATTCTAATGAGTAGTGACACCCTAGGGTTTAATGCAGAAATAAAGCTTTTAGTTTTTGAAAAATTATACTTATCTGATGCCCTGCAAACAGTGACCACTAAAAGCAGGTTGAAAGATACTTTCTTTCTTTATTTTCAGTCTGCTTTAACCCTTTCCCCCATAGAAGCGCCTTTTAGCGCATTCAGTTTATTCTTGCTCTGAAGAAAATAGTTCCAATTTATACATTCATAAATATGTATAATACAAAATATTTTCTATATTCTAGCAGATGATAGCTTAAAGCAGGCTGAAAGTAAAGCAGAATGCGCTTAAAGCGCATTCTGCTTTACTTTCAACCTGTTTTAAGTGGACACCTACATTCAATACTAGAGATATGCTATGGGGGAAAGGGTTAAGCTGGAATGAGCTAGGATATAAAACTTATTTCTTCTGGTACATTATTCATGACTGTATAAAGAGGAACTTTTTTTCTTTCTGTGGTTGAATTAATTGGAGCCGTAATAAGGAATATTTATGGTGTTATGGGTTAAAGCAGGTTGAAAGTAAGGCACATTCTGAATTACTTTGAACCTGCTTCAACCTACAACCTGCTTGGATTTGGAAACTATTCTTATGCTTCATATTCATTACTTGATTTAGTGAAATATTTCTTTTAGTAAAGGAATAACTTAAAGGTGTTAAAAGGCATATTTATGGGGTAATGGGTTAAGAAATTAGCATTTTGCTGTTGTTACCTATTTCTTTATTTCCTGGAGAAATCTAATAGATAAGTGAATATACAGGACACTCCAGGTAAAAGAGAATAAATGAAATAAAATGAAAACAATTTCTCCCTCATATCAGCATAAAATCCTATGGTGTGACTACTCATTAGAATTGTCTGGAAGAGACGATTCTAATGAGTAGTGATACCATAGGCTTTAATGTTGACATAAATAATTTAGGTTTTGAAATAGTGCACTTCTCTGGAGCTCTGGATATGGTTTATAATAAAATCAATAACAAAATTTAATGTTGATTTTCAACGCCCAAATATGGCATAGTTATTATTTGAAGTCGACTATCTTTGGCATTTTTCCAAACTTGTGGATTTTATATTTTCTTCTTTTGAAGTTATGTTATAATCAATTGAAGGACAGGTGTATATGATATGTTTATTTTGTGCTTTTGAAAGTGAGTGAAAAATAAATGTCCTATAAAACGGACATTTGAGTATAATGAACACTTAGTGAAGTCAGCCAAATTTGAAATTGAGTTTGTGAAAAACTGCCTTAGTATGATGATCAGAAGTGCTCAACCGACGTCTGCCTTGCCTGTCACCAGAAATATGCCGTACTACTCGGCGAGTGTTCCAACTCGGACACAGCCTCGGAATATGACAGGAATTTACCTCGGTTTGGTAAGTAATCTTTTCTAGATATATACATGTATTCTCTAATATTACAAACAGCAGTAAAAAGTGTAGTATTACATTGAATCTTAGTGATAAACATACATGTCCTTTACTAGCAGTTTTATTGTAAAGTGTACACTTGTACTATGCAAAGTTGCAAACAGTATAGACCCTGATCAGGAGCCCTCTGATCAGGGTCTATACTGTGTGTCATGTTGCTGTATATATTGCAGAAAACAACCCTGAATAGTCTGAAATAGATTGAAATTAATGTGAAAATAGAGTTGTCCTGTATAAAATAGTTAGTATATGGTAGCCCATCCGGACGCATAGATTTCCCGAAGTACTCTGGTTTCCTCCCACAGAAACGAACACAGAATAATTAAAGACATAAAAAAGTGTATGTTTGGACTATTTGGTTAAGTAGACCATAGTAAGAAATCAAATTTAAAAAGTAGTGGCTGAATTGCACCTACAGTGGAGAATATGTTATTCTTTCCCAATGCATGTATTTATGCTAAAATTATATCCATTGCAAACAGTTTGGATTTAAGTCAGAGGCCCTGTAAACAAGTGTCTGATCAAAAACTTCTTTTTTCTCCATAAAACTCTACTTTGTGACCATGCACTCATTAGAATTGTCTCAAAGAGACGATTCTAATGAGTGGTCACAACATAGGGATTAACCCATAACCCCATTAATACACCTTTTTACATCTTTTATATATTCCTCCACTAAACAAGATAGTTCCAATTAATACAGTCGTGAACATGTACTAAAAGAAATATTTTCTATATCCTAGCAGAGGGCAGCTTAAAGCAGGCTGAAAGAAAACCAGAATGCACCTTAACCCTGCTTGAAGTGGTCACCTGTTTTCAAAACTAGAGACATAAAGGAGAACATTTTTGCCAAAAAACCCAACATTTTCTCACTCATTTCAGCACTCCAAGAGACGATTCTAATGAGTAGTGACAGCATAGGGTTTGATTTAGTAATATAGATTTTAGTTTCTGAAAAACTCCCCTTATCGGGTTTACTCACTCTTATATGGAACTTACTTACTTACTTACTTAATCCTGATTTGATTTGTCATCTGCTGCGGGTGTCCCAGCATCTTGGGTAGGCAGCAGGCGGCTAGTTTAACCATGTGTTAAATGATGATCATGATTTGAACTGCTTGATTTCAGGAGGGGAATATAAATCCACCAAACAACCGAGGAGCATTTAACATTAATAGAGCAAGGAAGGGAATATCACAGAAAGTAAGGACATCTGCAGAAGACAGAAGATATGTAAGTTTTGACAGCTCTATACGTAATGTGATTTGTAGATATTTTCTATGCCAAGTGAAGTAGTGGGGGCATAATAGTGTTCCCTTGTTTGCGTGTCTGTCAGTAATGTAAGGATCTTTGTCATACAATTGTCATATGCTCTTACACTTCAGTGATAACAATATTTTGCAACCGTTTTTTTTACCTTGACCATTGACTTTGATCTCTGTGACTTTGGTTAAGTTGTTGCACATATTGTCAGGTATCGAAAAGAGCTCCAGATGAGGGGATTATTTAAAAAAGTAAAATCTTAATTTCTGGATTAAACCCTATGGTGTTACTACTCATAAGAATCGTCTCTTTGAGACGATTCTAATGAGTAGTTGCACCATAGGATTTGGTGCGCAAATTAGGAAGAAAATGTTGGGTTTGTTTGGTTTACTCCCTTTTATCTAGAGCCCTGAATGAAAACTAATAATTATAAAGTGAATAGAGACTAATAAATTGTTTGCATTTGTGGTAAAGGACGCTACATAGCACCATGTTTAACCCATTACCCCATAGCCTGTCTCTAGTTTTGAAAACATGTGACCACTAAAAGCAGGTTGAAAGTAAAGCAGAATGTGCCTTAAGGCACATTCTACTTTTACTTTCAGCCTGCTATAAGCTATCATAAGCTATCATATAATAGAATATAGAATAAATTTCTTATGATGCATAATCATGACTGTATAAATTGAAGCTGTTTTCTTCAGTGGAGAAATAAGTTATAGGCCTAAAAAGGGTTATTTATGGGGTAATGGGTTAAAACATTTCTAATTCATTTTAATCTGTCATCTTTCAAGACAACTTAAATTGTTGAGTTAAGCAACCAAATATTTGTAATCTGGGTCACAGTGGCCTGTTTGATACATTGCTCTTTATTGTTCATTATTGACATTTTGCAGAAAATGGTGGAGCTGTTAAGAATAAAAGAAGAAACACGAGGGTTCAAGGGTCAGACTTTGAAGGTAAGTGCTGTGCTTCAGTTGGTTTTTGTTCACCTTGCTTTAACCCTTTGAACCCTAGTCCCGCATATAGGCGTTCTTTTCAAACAGTGTACATGTGAATAGTACACTTGTCCTGTGCAAACAGTGAAGACCCAGATCAGAGGGCTCCGAAAGGAGCCCTCTGATCAGGGTCTTCACTGTTTGTCATAATGCCAAACATTGACAAAAAACAACCCTTAAAAGTCAGAAATGAACTAGACTAAAATGGAAACTGGAATTGTCCATTTAAAGTTTCAGGGAGGAAAGAGTTAAATAGAGGATAACTGTTTTTTTCAGTGTAAGATCGAAATTTAATCCATTGAGTGAACATCAGACGTTATATTTTCACGAGTGGCGAAGCCACGAGTGAAAATATAACAGTCTGATGTTCACGAAATGGATTAAATTCGATCTTACACTGAAAAAACACAGTTATTCTATTTATTTATGCTTTTAAGCCACTTTTTAAACGAAATTGTTTAAAAATTGAAAGCGAACGTACATTATTTATCCCGTGTTGAGCCCCACGTTTTATGTCGAACACATGTGCGTGACAGTTGGCGGTATAATGACGTCATCCGAATGACTTCGTTGCTCCCGAGTTTAGATTCGTGCTCTTCCGATGAGTAGTTCGCGACAAATCGGACTGCCGGAATTTAACGATAAGACACGATTGACTACGATTCTTGAGGAGCCCTACGGGGAAAATTCATAATAAAAGCGATTGGTGATAATCCACTGCAGTGGATTACCAAGTGATCATCCACTGCTATATCGTGGTAAACCACCGAAAAGCATAAATAAGATGTCATCTTTCTGCAATAGATTAGCATTCTTATTAGTGGTCGAAATAGAGAATTTTTTACTGTATATCAAATCAAAACTTGTGATAAATATCTCACAATAACTGGTATGTTTAGACTAAGTAAGTGGGTATGTATGGACTTGGGTATGTATGTTTGTATGTTTATTTATTTAAGTCTCATTCATGTACAAACATTGAATACATATAATAAAACTAATACAATTAGTACATAACCATTTTTAATTAGAATTATAAGAGACTATCTACAAGTACTTGACAACAGTATTATACTCTATTATCATGGGTATGTTTTGACCAATATGTTTAGACTTTGGCAAGTTTTGATTACATTCAGATTATCAGGGCTCCAGATACAGGGAGTATTTGAAAACTATAACCTTCTATGTCTGTGACAACCCTATGGTGTGACTACTCATTAAAACCATCCTGACAAGATGATTCTAATGAGTAGTGACACCATAGGTTTTGTTGCAGTAATAATGGAGACAATGAACAAAAACTTTAGTTTACCCTCCCTCTTTTGTGGATCCCTGGATAATAGTTCTGGCCAGATCCAGGTTATACCCAGAGCTCCAGATAAGAGCGAGACAGTGTAAACTGAACAAATCCAACATTTTATCACCCATTTCAGCACCAAATCATATGGTGTTCTACTCATTTGAGATGATTCTAATAAGTACTGACATCATAGGGTTAAATGCAGAACTAAAAAAGTTATTTTTTAAATACTCCCCTTATTTGGAGCTCTGTGACATTATCATTGTTCAAGGGGTTGTGAATTGTTTTCAGAAACATAAGCCTCAAATGGATGAAGTAAGCCTAGACAGTGAACCCTCGAAATGTGCTCACCCTCAACAGCTGGCGCACAGAAAGTGGGGCCCAGCAAAGTCTGCAAACCCTAAACGCTTTGAGGATGTCATCAGGTAAGGGGGCAGATAATTCATCAATATTAACTTGATATCACCAATCACAACTTGATATATCAGAGATCCAAATAAGCTGGGCATTTCAAATACTCTCCTTATTTCTTCAAAGGATTAATTAACTCTTTCCTCCCTGAAATTTTAAATGGACAATTCCAGTTTCCATCTTAGTCTAGTCCATTTCTGACTTTAAAGGGTTGTTTTTGTCAATATTTGGCATTGTGACAAACAGTAAAGACCCTGATCAGAGGGCTCCTTTGGAGCCCTCTGATCTGGGTCTTCACTGTTTGCATAGGACAAGTGCACTTTTCACATGTATACTGTTTGAAAAGGACGCCTATATGCGGGACTAGGGTTGAAAGGATTTAAAGGGTATATCTATTGGGTAATTAGTTAAAAGGAATACAATGCAGACCTGGGTCAAAGCTTTTAAAGCTTTTGAGTTGAGTCTGAGAACTTTCTACAGCATTTGATAGGTCAGATTTGAGCCTTGGCTCAAATCTGACCAATCAAATGCTTGAGAACAACTTCAGACTTAATTCAAAAGCTTTTTAGCTCGACTTTTTCGAAAAGTCAAGCTATTGTCGTCACCCTGTCGTCTGCGTCTGCGTCGGTTAAGTTTTTTGCTTAAGGTTTTTGTAAGAGTTGATTTCTCAATAACTATCAAAGGTATCCATTTGAAACTTGGAATAGTTGTTCAGTATCTAAAGGGCAACTCATTACAACAAGTCATGTAACCCTGGGATTTGTCATTTCAGAGTTATTGCCCTTGTTTTATTTACTTAAAAATTATAAATTAACATACCGTATAAGTGTTTTTTTTCGCGAGAAGGAAATTTTGGCTATTTTCGCGTGTGTATCAAACTCGCGTAAATATAATACGCCAAATATTCCTAGCTTTTTATAATTCATTTTCGACAGCAAAGTCCACTCAAGGAAATATACAGGTCTTTTTATAAATCCGTGGTCCACTCGAGGCAGTTTGTCATCTAAACTTCTCTTCATGATTTACATAATATGTATAAATACTGGTATCAGTGCATTGCCTGATAGTCTAGGTCCAGATTAATCACAACTCCAGCCTGTGCTCAACTAGAATTAAAAAACAAAACAAAAACACAGAATGGCTTATTTCATAAAACAAAACACCATTTCTTCGTTCCCGTGTTCTTTTTCCGGTCGGCATGCTTGTTGACGTAATACAGAGACGGCTATATAAAACAGAATATTCTGGTACTTTAATCGAGTGTCCTCGGGTACTGTTACCTTTTCATGTGTGATTACTTTTGTAAATATCGAAGTTTGGACCCAGATGAGACCTGAGTATAAACTTGTGAAAAGAACCCAATACCCACAAAGCTCGTCAATACATGTAATTGGGACCAGACATGTATACACCTTCAAATTTATGCATTTTCCATTAAAGAGATCTAAAGACGAGTGTCAAACAATTTGGATCCAGATTTCTCGTTGTACTCTGCGTATTTTCTATACTCAAACTGTTTGAAAATGCCAATCAAGTCGCCATCGGAAGACAAAGGGTTAATCGCTTTTACAGTTTGACTTACGATTTTCGCTCGCAATTGACCGCTCGTCTGCCTGCGGCGTTTCTCCATTGTTTACACCTATATACGGGTAAACTTAGTGTGAAAACGTTTGGATCCTTTAGGGACATCAATTTACTCTGCATCTCATCTGGATCCAATGGTGACTTTCTGCCGCTTTAATAGTTCATTTACGGAGGAAAGACGGAAATTGTATCCGATCATATTGTTGTAAACAAGTGTGCCAAATACTTTATGAAGGGAGGATAGATATCCGTCATGATGAAAAATAGTTACTTCCCTTAGTTTTGAATGCACCATTTACTTATGAGGATTTATTGACAAGACACAACCAAAAACGGTAAAATGAAATCGATTTTGATATCATATCCGCGAAAATAGATTTGCAATACGCTTACGCGAAAAATGAATACGCTAAAAATTCATTTTCGGTAGAATCGCTAAATTTGCGTCTCGCGTAAAAAACCACTTATACGGTATCTTAATAACTAGCAAAGGTATCCATTTGAAACTTGGAATAGTTGTTCAGTATCAAAAGGGCAACTCATTAAAAGAAGGCAGGTAACCCTGGGATTTGTCATTTCAGAGTTATTGCCCTTGTTTTATTTACTTAAAAATTATAAATTAACATATCTCAATAACAATAAAAGATATCTATTTGGAACTTTGAATACTTGTTCAGTATCAAAAGGGCAACTCATTTCAACAAGGCAGGTAACCCTGGGATTTGTCATTTCAGAGTAATTGCCCTTGTTTTATTTACTTAAAAATTGTAAATTAACATATCTAAATAACTATGAAAGATATTAACTTGAAACTTGGAATAGTTATTCAGTATCAAAAGGGCAACTAATTACATTAAGGCAGGTAACTCTGGGATTTGTCAGTTCAGAGTTATTGCCCTTTTTTATTTACTTCAAAATTGTAAATTAACATATCTAAATAACTATGAAAGATATTAACTTGAAACTTTAAATAGTTATTCAGTATCAAAAGGACAACTCATTACAACAAGGTAGGTTACTCTATGATTTGTAATTCCAGAGTTATTGCCCTTGATTTATTTACTTAAAACTTGTAAATTGAAATATCTTAATAACTGTCAAAGGTATTAACTTGAAACTTTAAATACTTGTGTTATATCAAAAGGGCAATTCATTCAAACAAGAAAGGTGATCTGGATGTGCCGTTCCAGATTTATTGTTCTTGTTTTGACTTATAGTTTACTTTAAATGGAATGTAGATTGTCCAAGTATGTTTGAGTTGTTGTTGCTTACAAATTTCTATGATCAATAGGGCATTAAACACCCATACACATTCTTAAGTTTGAAAAATGTAGCCGTCTCAAGTATATGAAAGTCGAGCGTCCAGCACCCGTTTGCGGTGCTCTCGTTACAACCTTGGAGCCTGATGTCAGGAATCAAGACAGCAATAGGCATGATGTTGACCATTGTCTCAACTCAAATGACATGGGAAAATGAATCTGAAAAAGTTTATGTGACACTTTAAATATTAGCAATAACAGCAACAAGCCTGATGTCCCTTTTCAGACAAAACCCAAGAAACTACACTGCAATCAACAACAATGGGGTGACAAGATCTGAGAACCTGACGGGCCTTATGAGTTTTGCAGAGCAGCATGACTGGGAGATGGACAGTGTTCAGGTACCGGAGACCCTGGTTCATGAGGTGAAGAGGATTGCCAGCGCTAAGGCCGACCTACAGGGTCTCGAGGAGTGCTTCAAGAAGGTCTGCAAGGTAGGTCACTCTCACAACTGTCAGAATGATGGTGTTTTCTAAGAAAGATTTAAATCATACACCCATTCTCTCTACAACAACACTTTATGGGGGACAAATATGTATGTGTGTTGTTCAAAGGGAGTAGCTACAGGGAGGGAAGATTTAGTGCTGAGCATGACTTGGCTTACATTTCCAAACAGTTGGGACCCAGATCAGACACTGCGTCAAGCGGTGTCTGATCATGGTCAAAACTGTCACTTGTCTTCATGTTTCTTGAAAATGCTTGATATGAAACTTTACGAAAAAGCGATATTTTGAAATTGTTAGATATAATTTGTTTTGTTTATCCGGAACAGCGGTAAGCATTGTTGTAAGGCAGTTGTAGGTATGGAGCACTGTTTCTTTATGTCTGCACCAAAACCCTATAATGTATCTTCTCATTAGAATCATCTCACTGAGATAGTTTTAATGAGTAGTCACATGAGTTTATTCTCTCTAAGCTAGATCTGTTTATTTAAATGTTTGCATACCAGTGGCTCTCTCTCATTCTGGTTCTAAACTGTTTGACACTCAAACCCTATTTTGAAAATGATTTCAAGAAAAATTGAATAGAATTAGAAGTGTATCACAGTGTGACAACGTTGCTGTATGCTGTTATATAACTACTCATTAGAATCATCTGTCTCGAGTAGACACTGTCTCCATATAACTGAACCACTGTTGGTTGTATGATTAATCTAAATACAGTAGAACCTCTCTTATAATTACGACCACTAAATTGTGTCAATTATTAGTCGCTTTAGACAGGTGACTGCTTAAAGCAATGTGAAAGTGAAACAGAAACCTCCTACAGGAGCTTCATGTTTCACTTGCTCATTGCTTTAAGCTGCCACCTGTCTTTTAATACAGACAATTAGCATTCTTTTTAGTGGTCGTAATAGAGAGGTTCTTCTGTAACTTACTCTCTCACTCAACATGTTATATAAAATTTAATTGTTTTATTTCAGGGAAATGCAGAAACTTTGCAAAGCCTATTGCCTCTACGTAAAACTTCTGGCAGACCTGAAAGCTTCACTACAGGGTTTAATGTTCGGTAAGAATAAATACTAGTAGACAACCTTGTGCTAATACTTTACCCTATAACCTCTTTATACAGGGCTAAATTTATCAAGGAGTATAACGAACAAATCCAACATTTTCTCACTCATTTCAGCACAAAATCCTATGATGTTATAACTACTTTTTAGAATCATCTCGAAGAGACCATTCTAATGAGGAGTAACACAATATGGTTTAATACAGAAATTAAAATTTTAGTTTGTTAAAATACTCGCTTTTGTTAAAGTACTCGCCTTTGTTAAAATACTTATTATAGCTTTGAAAGCAAATGCCCACTTTGACCCATGTGACCTTAACCTTAGCCTCTGGGTTTAAGTTTCAAAATGTTTGATCGGCTTTGCTGTCATATGACAACTCTTGCTAAAACATTCTGCATTGTTTTGCAAATATCAAATCAGTAATTTAATGACCTTATTCTATACACAGGGACCCGACACGATTGATTGTTGAGAGAAACAAATTGTCAGAAGGTATATATAGAGACAAGGGATACAACTGATCGTCAGTTTATTCTCACCCTATCTCGACAAAACCGGGCATTTCATGAATATTAATTGATGAAACGACACCCTTATTGCATTTCTGTCTAGCTAATATAATACCCTTCCATAAAAACATAACATAAAGTCATCTGTAAACATGCATTTTCAACAGTAACTGCGTTTAGTCACTAAAATCACCGATTCTCGGAAAACGGGACAGGTGTTCGTTCACAGCCGACACAGCATTGACCACTTCTGTACGCTTGTTTAGGCGGAAATATCGAACATGACAGTCTAACAGTTCCATATATACATTTTTGTCACCGATCAAAGCTGATATCATCTCAAGTCAGTGCCGTTCCAACAATAAATTCGCATGTTTACATTACAGGGACCCGACACGATTGACTTTGAGAAAATATTGTTATAAGGTATATATAGTCTTTAGAGTCTCTATATATACCTTCTGAATTTGTTTTCTCTCAACAATCAATCATGTTGGATCCCTGTGGTCTAAAACGTGTATATATATGGAACTTGATGACTGTCATGCTCGATATTACCACCTAAACAAGCGTACAGTAGTGGTCAATGCTGTGTCGGCTGTGAACGAACACATGTCCCGTTTTCCGAAAATCGGTGATTTCATTGAGTAGACACAGTTACAGCTCAAGTTGCATGCTTACAGTTGATTTTATGTTATGTTTTTATGGAAGGGCATTATATTAGCTAGACAGAAATGCAAAAAGGGTGTCGTTTCATCAATTAATATTCATGAAATGCCTGGTTTTGAAGAGGTAGGGTGAGAATATACTGACGATCAGTTGTATCCCTTGTCTCTATATATACCTTCTGACATTTTTTTCTCTCAAAACTCAATCGTGTCGGGTCCCTGTGATTCTATATGCTATATTTATGTAAAAAAAATATAACTGATATATTTACTACAAGTTAAGTGTGAAGAATTTTGATCTTTGATTTTGTGCAGGGTTCCAAATAAGGGGGGTTATTTCAAACACTAAAATCACAATGTCTGCACCAATCGTTTTAGAAAGATGATTTGATTAAATTAATGAGTAGTTGCACCATAGGGTTTAGTGCAGACATGAAGGAAAACTTGAGTTTCTTCCCTCTTAACTCCATTACCTGTTTCTAGTTTTGAAAACATAGGTGACTTTTAAAGCAGGTTGAAAGTAAAGCAGAATGTGCCCTAAGGCGCAATCTGCTTTACTACCAGTCTTCTTTTAGCTTCCTTCTACCAAGATGAAGAAAATATGTCTTATGATGCACAATCATGACTGTATAAATTGGAACTTTTTCTTCAGTGGAAGACTAAATTAAAGGAGTTGAATGCATATCTATGATGCAAAGGGGTAACTGGTGCCCTGCTCATGCTGGCAGGGCTCCAGATAAGAGGGAGTAAACCAAACAAATCAAGCATTTTCTCTCTTATTTCAGCACCAAATCCTATGGTGTTACTACTCATTAGAATCGTCTCTTCGAGACGATTCTAATGAGTAGTGTCACCATAAGATTTAAAGCACAAATAAAGATTTTATTTTTTTGAATACCCCCCTTATTTGGTGCCCTGCTCATTCTTGTCTTTCTTTGTGTCACCAGGAGTTACAGGAACCCAAGTAAAGCGGAACTTCTAGCAGATTTTGACTCTGCGCCCGTCCAGCATTCCCGCCCAAAGACAGTGCCGTCAACAGCAGTCCATCCCAGACAGCCCATGGTGCCTTCTCCATACTTCTTCAAATACTACAGCAAGCCAGGCACCGCCCACAGTCGTAAGAAACACTTTTAGCGGGGCTCCATTTTCTCACTCATTTCAGCACCAAATCCTATGGTGTGACTACTCATTAGAATCGTCTCTTTGAGACGATTTTAATGAGGAATGACACCGTAGGGTTAAATGCAGATATAAAGATTTCGGTTTTTGAAATCCTTCTTATTTGGAGCCCCGTTGTCCTAACAAATTAACACCCTGTTAACAAAAAGTGTACCTTTTGAAGAATACATATATCCTATGCAAACAGTTCTGATGAAGCCCTCTGATCAGCCCTTTGCTTCAACTAACTATTAGTAGTGCATGTGCCCATTGAGTTTGTAGTATAACTTGAACCCTTTACCCCAAGGCTTGGTTTCAGCTTTAAAGACAGATAGTTGCTTAAAGCAGACTGAAAGTAAAACTGAAAGCTCCATGAGGAGTTGCCTGTGTAACTTTCATCTTGCTTTAATCCCTTACTCCATAGGCTGTTTCCTGTTCAAAAGACAGGTGACTACTGAAAGTAGGTTGAAAGTCTAATTCACCTTTCAGCCAACATTTGGAAAGCTGAAAACAACCCCCTGTAGTGCACTGCCAACTGGTGATGTTTATTATATGCCTTTAATATACACCACCAACAACTAAATAGTTGTTAAAATTATTTTATATCCAGAAACACTTGATATTTGAAGCAGAACAATATCTCGAACTCGATGTTGAACATACCCATAGTTCAGAGTTAAAACGTGGCTTAGCCACGTTTTAACTTTGAACTACGGATATGTTCGACTGAACTGAACATGAAACAATGTAATTCATGTGTCGAAATCGGTTAGTTTGGGTAAAGCGAGTTAGAGATATGGAAGATTGACTGTACTAATATAGGCCTATAGAGTTTGTAATATTAGACAAAAGAATTTGAATAAGTTTATACCATCTGAATTCCTTTCTGGGAATATCTTTATATTCAACATTATTTTGATTTGTAATTTTAAGTAGCTCTAGATTAATCTGCAATCTGTTTGCAGATCAAGGAAGCGAGAGGATTGTTGGCGTACCAGGAAGTGGGTCTATCTCTCGTTCAGTGAAACATGCGAGGAACTCGGCCTGGAGTGAAGGTGATGCAATGAGGATACGCAGGGTAAGCTTGTGAAACATTTTAAGTTAACCCTTTACCCCATGGCCTATTTCTAGTTTCGAAGACAGATGGCCACTAAAAGCAGGTTGAATGTAAAGCAGAATGCGCCTGAAGGTGCATTCTGCTTTACTTTGAACCTGCTTTAAGCTACCATCTGTCAGGATGTAGAAAATATTTCTTCTATGATACATATTCATGATTTGTTAATGGAACTATTTGCTTGAGTAGAGGAATAAGTAAGAGGCGTAAAAAAGGCATATTTATGGGGTAATGGGTAATATGAGCTTACAAAAGTCGGACAGTTCAGGGCTCAAGGTAAGGGGAGTATTTCAAAAACCAAAATCTGCATCAAGCCCTATGATGATACTACTCGTTATGAGTAGTCACATCATAAGGTTTAGTGTAGACATAAAGGAGAAAATGGTGGAAAACTTGAGTTTACTACCTGTTATCTGGAGCCCTAAATTAGCTTGATAGTCTAAATTTGTGTTGAACAAAACCATTGATAAATTATAGAGAGTTGTAAAGACAGATTACTGCTGACTGTAGGACAATTTAATGCAGGAGTTTTATGCATTAAGTATGTTTGTATTAAGTTTTGATCTAAACTTTTTGAATTGTGTGAAATTAGTTGTACATTCTTTACAAATGGTTTTGACTCAGATCTGATGCTTAGTAACTGGGCTTCTGATCAGGATCCAAATGAACTAATTTGGTAAATATAACAGATGTCTTTGAAGGTCATAACATTTTAATCCATTACCCCATAGTCTGTTTCTAGTTTTGAAAACAGGCAACCACTTAACCCTTTGAACAATAGTCCCGCATATAGGCATCCTTTTCAAACAGTGTACATGTGAAAAATACACTTGTCCTATGCAAACAGTGAAGACCCAGATAGGGTCTTCACTGTTTGTCATAATGCCAAACATTGACAAAAACAACCCTTAAATGCCCGAAATGGACTAGACAAAAATGGAAACCGGAATTGTCCATTTAAAGTTTTAGGGAGGAAAGAGTTAAAACAGGTTGAAAGTGAAGCAGGTAACCACTCATGGCAGGTTGAATGTAAAGCAGAATGCTTTACTTCCACCTTGCTTTAAGATCCTATCTGGAACTACCTTTTACATTTCATGTACAGCCATTCCTAGCTTGGGACAACTTTTCTTAGTGTAGGAATAATCAGAGGTGTTATAAGGCATATTTATGGAGTAATGGGTTAAGCAGGCAAAAGAGTATTATAATGGCCTGTATATCTTTACACTGGTTGTTCAGCGCAGATATAGGCAGTAATCCTTACCATGCATGGCTTAATCCGGGCTCGAGATGAGGAGAGGATTTCAAAAACTGAAATCCTTATGCATGCATTAAACCCTTTTGTGTGACTAATCATTAGAATCGTCTCTTCGAGACAATTCTAATGAGTAGTCACACAATAGGGTTTGGCGTAGAGTTAAGGAGAAGATAAGGAAAAACCTTGAGTTAACCCCTTCTCATCTTTAGCCCTGCTTATTCAAATAGTCATATTGCAGTGCTTTAACAAAGGCTTATATTCATGTGTCATAATTTTCACGTGTTTTATTTAGTGATAATGTTAATATTTTGTTTTTCTATCCGCTAGGATGGAGGCATTGTCATTAACCCATTGAACCTTAGTCACGCATATATGCATAATTTTTAGCTCGACTTTTTCGAAAAGTCGAGCTATTCGGGTCACCCTGTCGTCTGCGTCTGCGTCAGCGTCTGAGTCGGTTAAGTTTTTTGCTTAAGGTTTTTGTAAGAGTTGATTTCTCAATAACGATCACTGGTATCCATTTGAAACTTGGCATAGTTGATAAGTATCAAAAGGGCAACTCATAACAACAAGGCAGGTAACCCTGGGATTTGTTATTTTAGAGTTATTGCCCTTGTTTTATTTACTTAAAAATTGTAAATTAACATATCTAAATAACTATGAAAGATTTTAACTTGAAACTTTGAATAGTTGTTCAGTATCAAAAGGGCAACTAATTACAACAAGTCAGGTAACCCTGGGATTTGTCCTTTCAGAGTTATTGCCCTTTTATTATTTACTTCAAAATTGTAAATTAACATATCTATATAACTATGAAAGATATTAACTTGAAACTTTAAATAGTTATTCAGTATCAAAAGGGCAACACATTACAACAAGGTAGGTTACTCTGTGATTTGTAATTCCAGGGTAATTGCCCTTGATTTATTTACTTAAAACTTGTAAATTGAAATATCTTAATAACTGTCCAAGGTATTAACTTGAAACTTTAAATGCTTGTGTTATATCAAAAGGGCAACTCATTCAAACAAGAAAGGTGACTGGGGATGTGCCATTCCAGAGTTATTGCCCTTGTTTTTATTTACATAAAACTTGTAAATTGAAATTTCTCAATAATTACCATAGGTATTTACTTGAAACTTTAAATACTTGTTAAGTATCAAAAGGACAACTCATTACAAGAAGGCAGGTAACCCTAGGTTTTGTGATTCCAGAGTAATTGCCCTTGTTTTGACTTTTTAGAATTTAATTAGATTTCTAAATAATTACCATAGGTATTAACTTGAAACTTTGAATACTTTTTCAGTTTTAAAAGGGCATCATTCACCTTTCAACAAAGCAGATAACCATGGGATTTGTCATTGCAGAGTTATTGCCCTTGTTTGACTCAGAATTTGTATATGAAATTATTCAGTAACTGTAGAAAGTTATTAATATCAAACTTCCAATATATTTGAATACTTGTTTAGTTTCAAAAGGGCAACTCATTACACAAGGCAGGTAAAGCAGGCAAAGATATTGTCCTTGTTTTGACTTATACTTTACTTTAAATGATATGTAGACTGTCCAAGTATGTTTAAGTTGTTGTTGCTTACAAACTTCTATGATCAATAGGGCATTAAACACCCATACACATTCTTTAAATTTGAAAAATGTAGCCGTCTCAAGTATATGAAAGTCGAGCGTCCAGCACCCGTTTGCGGTGCTCTTGTCAAACAATGTACATGTGAATATTAAATAGTCTTGTGTAAACAGTGAAGACCCAGATCAGAGGTTTTGGAGCCCTCTGATCAGGGTCTTCACTGTTTGTCATAATGCAAAACATTGACAAAAAACCCTTAAAAGTAAGAAATGGACTAGACTAAAACGGAAACTGGAATTGTCCATTTAAACTTTATTTTAAAGTTTCAGTGAGGAAAGAGTTAAACTTTTGTTTTTTGCCATACATGTGTCAATCCTATATGTGACTTCTCATTAGTTCATCTTAAAGCTCTTATTAGTACCTATAGTAAACTGTTGTTTAATTGGGTTTACTAGAGATATAACAGAGAGATGTCAGAATTTTTATGCCATCACAGGATTAAGTTTGTGGAATATTGATTTTTGGTCTGTCTGTCTGTTCACAACTTTAACAGTGGCCATAATTTTGGAAATACATGTGATAGAGACTTCATGTGTGGCATGTTTACTCAACTCATAAATTCTTTTAAGCTCAGTACAAGTCTGACATATCTGGCAAAGGTCAAATTCTTTTAAAGGTCAAATAGATTGAATTCTACATTGGCCATAACTTTGAAACTTCATATTTGGCATGATTGTGTACTCAACTCAAGAAGCTATTGTGCTCAGTACAAGTTGGGTCATGTAAGACAAAGGTCAAGGTCATTAAGAGGCCATGGCCACATCAGGGGTCATAGTACACCACCACATCTTGTTTCATACATTCCCTACTTCTGACATAACTATTTATTTTCATTATAAATTCTCTGATTATGTAATTTCTTATTATGATGCTTAATTATGATGTTAGATATATGTATCACAAAATTTACTAGATATATCACTCTTTTTGTTATGGTAGAAAGGGTTAAAAACATCTACATGTATACCTAAGAAATAAATGCCTACTGTAAAAGCAGTATTCAAACTTAATTATGCATTCACAAATTTATATTTCAGGATCTTTGGTCAAGAAATACAATTTGAATCTTTACATAATGTTAGTATACTTGTGTGGCATGAGTTGTTCCCCTTGGATTGCTAGTCATATTATACGTTGTGTATTTTGGGGTGTTTGCGTGTATATATATATCACTGTCTTGAATTATGTGTGTGTTTTAAGGGAGTTATGTGTATTGCAGTTAGAAAGAAATAAATGCATGCTTGGGTTTCATTTTTTTTTGTTTGGAGCAAATTTGCACTTGACTTGTTTGAAAGCATCTCTTTATTTCAAGGTGTTGACTGCTGTCTCAATTACTTGAGAAATTATTTACAGTTAAACCTGTTTTAAGCAGGAAATTGAAACATGATTAATTGACAGGTCTATATATAAGGAACAGCTTAATGCAGGACAAAAGTAATGCAGAAAGCTCCTGTTGGAGCTTTCTGTATTACTTTTGTCCTGCATTAAGCAATAACTTGTATTTAAGATCCACATGCCTATTTTTATTGAGTGGCCGCTTAATAGAAGTTTTACTGTAATCTTATGGCCATATCTAAAATTTCACATAAAGTCTTCAGTAAGGATATAAAGTCCGCTCCCAGTGGAGGCTTTTCTCCCAAAGGCAGCTTTTCAGTTGAAAACTGGAGAAAAATAATACTAGAGGAGTACTTGATTATATTGAGGAAGCAGTGAACAATAAGAACCCTGATACATCAGGTTCTGAGAGGGCGCAGAACAAGCACTTGTCAGTTACCGTATAACCCTGTTCAAACGCACCAGGGGGTGTAAAGCATAGGTCAATATTTTTTCTTCAGAGTTTTGGTGTTAAATTCTTTGCATGTTAACAGCAAAAAAGTATTACCTTTGCAAACAGTTTGGATCCAAATGAAATGCTGCTTATGCTTATCTGGAGCCAAACTGTTTGAAACTCTGACCCTATTTGAAAATAATTTTATGAAAATTTGAGATTTTAGAAAAAAAAGGGACTACAAAATTTAATGTAAAACACAAAAATTTACTTTGTGTTAAAAGATTTAAAATTCAACAGTTTAATCTAAATTGAGTGTTTTTGGATTACTTTTGTCAGATATTTGGAAGGGGGCATTTATTGGAGGGTGCATTAAGACGGGAGTATGCGGTATTTTAAGATTATAGCTGAGATTTGAATGGTGATTGTTATGCATAAGAGGGTTTTGTTTTAATTATAAACCACTTGGCAATAGAAATTTAAAACACTTGGTGTGTGTTTACACATGTGGCACAGGGTAAATAAAGGATTATAATTTTGGATGCCGTTATTTCAACGCAGTCTACGGTTTTACAGGTAATATTGGAATTTGATATTTGTTATGCTGTAATGATAAAGTCTGATACCAAACTTTTTTACCTAAAATTAATTACCTGTAATTTTTTAACATTAGATCATAATTTTTTTATTTTTTTGGAAATTCTTTGTAAAATTGATAATCAGTTTGTTTTGTCTGTTAGTTTAAGCTTGATTGATATAGCATCTAATAGCGATTAAGACTATTTTGGGATTATTTTAATGATGATTAAGGCAGAATAAAGAATTTACACAACTGGAAATACTTTCAGTTTATTTAGGGATATTGACGTATACGGTGACCTTGTAGTATAGATACACTTGAGGAGACGTTAATTATTTCCCAATAAACCTGTTCATGCTGAAATCAAAATGTCCAATGAAAACAGTTTGGAGCCTGATCAGACGCCAAATTGTTTTCCAATCACATTATAATAATGACTTCTGCAATGCACAGTAAAACCTGGGTACAACTGTCATATAACTCATAAGCCCATAAAAACGCCACTTTAGGCATTTAATTTATTCCTCCAAATAGTTGCGATTAATACAGTCATAAACATGTACCATAAGAAATATTTTCTACATCTTAGCAAAAAGTAACTTAAAGCAGCTGTAAGTAAAGCAGAAGGAGCATTCTACTTTACTTTCAACCTGCTTTTAGTAGTCACCTGTTTTCAAGCACTAGAAACAGGCTATTTGTAATGGGTTAAAATAATGTATATCGGTGGCAGCTTAGTTAATAATTCAGAGCAAAAGTAAAGCAGAAAGTTCTTGTAGGAATTATTTGCAGCTATTTTATGCTATGTTAAGTCCTAGCAATTGCTAAGGGTAAAATCAAGATTACACATTACACAGCGTCACATCAGAATCCAAACTGTTTGACACTCTGAACCTGTTTTGAATAGAAATTTATGAAATATTCATTTAGAACTGTAGCAGACGACACTTGTTGTGGAAGAAATATACCTAGCTTGCAAAGAGTTAAGCAGTCTGATTGCCATGTTTATTTCTATGTCACCAAGACAGGAAATATGTATTTTTTTCTGTCTGCACAATTTGTGTTTTGATATTGATCAGTTATGGACTGAGTACATGCAACATCCCATTCTGACTTAGCGTAGCATTTTGCATTGTAGTTTTGTGACCTTGACCTTGTGACCTGGATTTAGTGCATTGTTGCATTACAGTTTATTAACTTTGACCTTGACCTCTGTGACATTGATTATGTTATTGCATTTAGGTCAGTTTTAATATTACAGCAAGGGTCACACAATTTCACATGCTCAGGTGCATGTGGATGAGTATAGTATCAGGGTTCCAGATAAGGGGAGTATTTCAAAAATTAAAATCTTTATTTCTGCTTTAAACCCTATGGTGTCACCACTCATTAGAATCGTCTCGAAGAGACAATTCTTATGAGTAGTTACACCATAGGTTTTGGTGCTGAAATAAGTGAGAAAATGCTGGATTTGTTCAGTTTACTCCTCCTTATCTGGAGCCCTGCAGTATGTTGCATTACATGATTACAGTATGTTGACCTTCACCTTGAAATCTGTGACCTAGATTACATTTGCAACACGCCTGTATGAAGTACAAGATGAGCTATTGCAATACACCCTGCTTAGTCAGCGGCGACCTCTGCGTTGTCGTGAACGGGGTAAACGATTTTGAGAATATGCCTATAACTTCTGTGTCCCTTGAGGTATTGCTTTCATAGTCGGTATGTGTGTGTATATGGACAAGACCTTTGACCCCTTTGACTTTGACCTTGAATTTAGTGCCCACATTTAGGTTTTGAAATCTGTGTTTAGGTTTTAAAAATGCTTATAGCTCATAATTTATGCCCCTTGGGGTATTGCTTTTATATTTGGTATGCATTATGTATATGGACAACACCTTATCAAGCACATAAAAAGTTTTATCCCTGTGATCTTGACCTTGAACTTTGTTTAGGTTTTAAATTTGTGTTTAGGTTTCAACAAATGTTTATAACTCTTATGTCCCTTGAGATATTGCTTTCATATTTTTTATGCATGTGTATATGGACAATACCTTTCCATGCACGTAGATATTTTAACCCCAGTGACCTTGACCTTGAAGTTGGGGCCTGCGTTTAGATTTTGAAATCTGCATTTAGGTTTCTCAAAACTCCTATGTTGAAATATTCATTTCATATTCAGTGTGCAAGTAAATATAGACAAGACCTTTTCCTTGCATGCAATCAGTTTGACCCCAGTGACCTTGACCATGAACTTAGGACTCACGTTTAGGTTTGGAAATCTTTGTTAAGGTTTCTCAAAATACCTATAACTCATAATTATGTTCATTGAGATATTCCTTCATATTTGGTATGCATGTGTATAATTATGGACAAGACATTTCCATGCATGCAAAACAATTCAACCCAATGACCTTGACTTTGAACTTAGATCCTGTTTTCAGTTTCCAAATCTGTGTTTAGGTTTCGGAAAATGCTTATAACTCATATGTCCCTTTATGTATTGCTTTTAAAAAAATCAGCCCAATGACCTTGACCTTGAACTTGTGTTTAGGTTTCAAAATCTGTGTTAAGGTTTCAAAAATTGTTTCTAAATGTTCCGATGGCGAGCTCTGTTGTCTCTCTGACAACTCTTGTTGAAGTTAGGTCAGTTATGGACAAAGTACAACAGCTAGGTTTAATTAACTTCACATGCTGAGCTTGGATGTTATGTGACATCTAATCAGGATTAAAAACTGTTTGTTAATAACTATTGTACTCAGGGGGTAAGGCAGTGCAGGGGTTAAAGTCATAATAATTGTTTACCTATTGATGAGTATGCTCATCATTAACAAACAGTTTAACTTTGAAGAGTACACTTTTCATATGCAAATAGTGTAGACCCTGGTCAGGGGATTCATGCAAGGTCTGCATTGTGTGTCATTTTGCAATCAATTGTTAAAATCAACCCTAAATAGGAGTTAATTGACTAAACATAAATCGAAATTCGAACTGTCAATTGAAAGTTTAATGGTTGAAAGAGTTAATGCTAGACAACAGCTAACCCATTACCCCATAAAAACAACTTTTTACACCTTTAATCTATTCCTTCACTGAAGAAGATTTTATGTGTCGGAAGAAAAAGTTTCTATATCCTAGCAGATGATAATTTAAAGCAGGCTGAAAGTAAAGCCGAATGCGCGTGAAGGAGTATTCTGTTTCACTTTCAACTAATGCTTTTAATGGTAACCTGTCTTCAAAACTACAAACATGCTATGTGGTAATTGGTTAAGAAGAAAGCTTCTAAAGGAGTTTCTTGCTTAACTTTCATCTCCTATTTAACCTATTACCCCATAAATATGCCTTTTTACGCTTTTAATTTATTACTCCATTGAAGAAAATATTTCCACTGTATACAGTCATGAATATAAATGTTTTCCATATCATAGCAGAATTTAACTTGTATAAAGCAGGCTGAAAGTAAAGCAGAATGTGCCTTATGGCACATTCTGCTTTACTTTCAACCTGCTTTAAGTGATCACCTGTCTACAAAACTAGAAATAGGCTATGGGGTAAAGGGTTAAGACTGCTAGAGTTCTTTCTTCTGAATCAGTTTGTAAGATTGCATGGTGTCATATCATAATGAGAAACTGTATTTGGAACCCCTCTATTTTCAAACTGAATGACACAAAACATTGTTCCCGCTCACTAGATTTATGTCACATGAAATGGCATGAAAAAATGACTGCACAGTACAACCTCTCTATTATGACCTTCAAAAAGTGTAGTAATTGATTTTAGAGATAGGTGACAGCTTAAAGCAAAATGAAAGTAAAGCAAAAAGCTCCTAGAGGAGCTTTTTGCTTTACTGTCATCTTGTTTTTAAGCAGCTATATGCCTTAAACACCTAAACTTTGACCTCAAACAGTGGTCACAGAGTACCAGATAAGGGTAGTTTTTCAATAACTAAAGTATTTTTTTCTACATTAAACCCTATGGTGTCACTACTCATTAGAATCGTCTCTTTGAGACGATTCTAATGTGTAGTAACACCATAGGATTTGATGCTGAAATGAGTGAGAAAATGTTTGATTTGTTGAAATAGCTCCCTCTTATCCGGAGCCCTAGGTCATAATAGAGAGGTATTACTGTATGTAGTTTCTCACAGAAAATTCCTCTCTTTGTTTAATGGAAGAAGTTATTTTCCTGGGAATCAACTCCCATAGTAGTAAATTGTTGTTATTACAAATTCTGTGTGAATGACACTGTAAATGGAAACACTTAGACTGTATTTGTAATACTGAACAAAGGTAATTGCAGAAAGCTTCTTTAGCTTTCTACATTACTTTTGTAATGCATTAAATCTTAGCACGCCTAAGCGATGGAACCAAAAATTATTAACCTTTACAAACGTTTTGAATCTTGATTAGACACTGTGTAACATGGCATCTCATCAGGATCCAAACTGTTTGACACTCTGACCCTGTTTTTGAAAAGAAATTTAGACAATTCTGGTTTAGGAACAGTTGAAGACAGCATGCGAAGAGTTAAGCACAATTATTGTTAGAGATACATGTGTGTATTTTCGTGCATTGAATGCTCAAATTATATAGTTTATACTGTATGCCATTGAGGCGTTTTGTGGCCAGATGCAGTGGCAAGATGGTATTTGTTCCTGTTTAAATACAAACAAAATGCAAAGCAATAAGATATGGAAATTTACATTGTTTTGAAATTCCTTTTGATGTAATTATTTTAATCTGAGTGTCAAACAGTTTAGAGCCTGATCAGATGCCAGGTTACCCGGCATCTGATCAGGCTCCAAACCTGTTTTCAACGGAAATAATTGATTAAGCATAAGCGTGTTTATTGCAAAAGAATAACGTCTTCTCCACTGCGTTACCGTCTTCTCCTCTGCTCGATACAGGTTGCACAGTACGTCAATGAAGCCGCGTTGTAGTTTTTGATAAAGGCTTTTAGCTTGAGACAGTATTGGATAATAATTGAGGTGTTTCACTGCGAAGAAAATCTGAGGAGAATTTTGTCATATTAACCCCTTCACTGCCACGACGACGTCATCAGCTTTAAATCTTCGTCATCTGCTTTTATTCATCTTATTTTAAATTATAGGTTAGTTTATTTTAGTAATGTTGTAATGAGTGTCAAACAGTTTTGATCCTGATCAGACGCCGCAATACGCGGCGTCTGATCATGATTCAAAACTGTTTGCATATAAATATTGCTCTCGACAGTCGAGAGGTTAGGCAGTGAAGGGTGTAACATCAGATAAAATACAATAAAATCACCCATAAGATTACTCTTGTTCTAAGCTTGGAATACCAATATCTTGTATGCAGTGATTTTTGCTAAAGATTTAGCCTTTGTAGGCCATATTTAGAAGAGACTTACTAGAGTAATTATAGCAGGAGAAATTGTTCGCCTCAGTGATGTTCAGATTCAGGAGATGTTAAATGTCAAATGTTAGAAATACTGTTACCGTAGTTACAAAAGTCTCACAGGGGAAAAATGAAAACCTATTCAGAGAAGTAAGTATGTGGTGAATGTACCAGTGCTTTTCTTGCGGAGTTTTGAGATGCTGGTAGGTTGGGATAAATGAAAATAGTTGAGTCTGCAACAGAAAGAATTTACGTAACAATCGAAACTCAATAGTTCAAAATTGCTTAAGTCAAATTGGTAGGTTGGGATAAATGAAAATAGTTGAGTCTGCAACAGAAAGAATAACAGTCGGAACTCAATTGTTCAAAATTATCTAGGTCAAAACTTAATCCGTATTGAAAAGTTAAAATGTGGCTTAGCTACATTTTAACTTTGAAATACAGGTATATTTGACTTAAGCAAGATTGAGATATCCGAAATTCATTTTAAGAAATATGGATAAATTTGGCTTAACCCATTTGTGCCCATGATCCCATGTATGGGACATGGGCAAACAGTTTAGACTCTGATCAGACGCCGCATTATGCGGCGTCTGATCAGAGTCTACACTGTTTGCTTATAGAAATTTCATTATAAACCTAATGAAAATGAAAATTTTGACTAGGCATCCCGTTGATAAAAAATGGACAAATCCAATATATAAAAATGGAAGAATCCACTGGGTATAACTGGGTTAAGTTAGTTTGAAATATGGAGTTTCGACTGTATTTACTTATTGAATTCTGAAATGGGCTCTTTTTTCTGTGTACAGGAACCTCTGTATTAAGCAGCTATGTAAAACATAATGAATTGACTGGCTCACAGAAAAGATGGTAGCTTACTATAGGGCAAAAGTCTGCATTACTTTTGCCTTGCATTAACCCAGTGCCCCATAAATATGCCTATTTATGCCTTTATAATTTATTCCTCCACTGAAGAAAATACTTTCAATTTAAACAGTCATCAATATATGCACATAAGTATTATAGTTTATATCCTAGCAGATGATAGCTTTAAGCAGGCTGAAAGTAAAGCAGAATGCACATTGAGGCGCATTCTGCTTTACTTTCAAACCTGCCTTTAGTGGTCACTTATCTTCAAAACTTATAAATAGGCTATTGGGTAATGGGTTAACTCATTACCCCATACCCTGTTTCTAGTATTGAAAATAAGTGATCACTTAAAGCAGATTGAAAGTAAAGCAGAATGTGCCTTAAGAAGGCGCATTCTGCTTTACTTTCAGCCTGCTCTAAGTTATAATCTGCTGAAATATATAAAAAAAATCTTACAATACTTATTCATGACTGTATAAATTAAAACTATTTTCGACAGTGTAAGAATAAATTAAAGGCGTAAAAAGGCGTATTTATGGAGGTATGGGTTAAGCAATAACTTGTATTGATGCAATATCATTTAGTGATGCATGCTTATCACAGATTTTACATATTGACAATCCTAATGAAGTTTTGATCCTAGTTAGACTCCTTAAGTTACCTGGCTCTAATCTGGAACCGAACTGTGTGCAGGAGTCTAGAAAACGTGTTAATTTTGTTTATTTATTTAAACCTCACTTTTTGAAAATAAATAAATATAAATATGATAATAATGTCCTCAATACTTGTAGTAGTAGCAGATAAAAACATTGGCACGACTAGCTGCAAAGACCCTATTCAAATGCAGCATTTCCTTTTGGGATCTAGGTCTACACTGTTTGCATCACTGTTCGGATCTACATCTATCATTCATATTGTAGAAACTTTTATTTATTCGCGTTAGGGAATCTTGCATTATCAGTAGAAATTTTTATGGTGCTTTGAATTTCACTGACATTGGTGGTAACATTTTAATCCTTTACTCCATTGATATTCATCTTCAACTCATTATATCCCATAGCCTGTTACTAGTTTTGAAAATAGGTGACCACACAAAGCAGGTTGAAAGTAAAGCAGAACGCTCCTTTAGGAGCATTCTGCTTTACTTTCAGACTGCTTTAAGCTTCAATCTGCTGGGATATGCAAAACATTTTTAAGCAATATATAAAAGATTGTATAAATTGGAACTATTTTCTTAAGTGGAGGAATAAAATTTAATGAAAAACTTAAAAAGGCTTATTTATGAGGTATTGTGTTAAGCTTCTGATTTAGTCCTCCAAAAACAAAATATTCCCAATTTATGCAGGAATTTAATGCAATTATGTATCATACGAAAAAGTTTCTTATTTCTAGAAGATGTAACCTTAAAGCAGGCTGAAAGTAAAGCAGAATGCGCCTCAAGGCACATTCTCAAGGCGCATTCTGCTTTACTTCCAACCTGCTTTAAGTGGTTACCTGTCTTCAAAATTACAAATAGGCTATGGAGTAAAGGGTTTAACCCATTACCCCATAGCCTGTTTCTAGTTATGAAAATAGATGACTACTTAAAGCAGGTTGAAAGTAAAGCAGAATGCGCCTTAATGTGCATTCTGCTTTACTTTGAGCCTGCTTGTAGAGGAATTAATTAAAGGCGTAAAAAGGCGTATTTATGGGGTAATGGGTTAAATAAACTTAGTATTATCACTGTTCTGATCTACATCTATCTTTCATATTGTAGAAACTTCTATTTATTCTTTCATCAATTTATAGGTACATGTAGATGAAAAGCAATTTTACTCTTTATTTGGAAGAGCATCGTCATTTTCAATGAAACTGATATATATCTTGATATATGTTTTCAGGGTTCACCAAGAACAGAGTCTCCAGTTAAAGATATAGGTGAGTGTTTATTGATTTGATATTACTCAACATGCTTGCCTATCTTGGTGCTATTTGTTATTTAAGAAATAATCTATGTTCTACCATTTTTAAACAATATTACCATTATTAACCCATTACCTAATAGCCTATTACTAGTATTGATAATTGGTTACTACTTAAAGCAGGTTGAAAGTAAAGCAGAATGCGCCATAAGGCACATTCTGCTTTACTTTCAGCCTGCTTTAAGCTACCATCTGCTAGTATATTGAACATATTTCATCTGATACATATTTAATATTGTATTAATTGGAACTATTTTCCTCAGTGGAGGAATAAATTGGAGGCGTCAAAAGGCGTATTTATGAAGTAATGTGTTAAACAGGTTGGGAGTTGTGATGCAAAGGAATTGACCACAATGACCAATAAACCAAACCACAAACCATATACCGTTTAACAATGATAGGACATCGATTATTTTTATTCTAATATGCCCAGCTTTAACCCTTTGAACCCTAGTCCCGTCTATAGGCGTCCTTTTCGAAAAGTATACATGTGAATAGTACACTTGTCCTATGCAAACAGTGAAGACCCAGATCAGAGGGCTCCAAAAGGGTCTTCACTGTTTGTCATAATGTCAAACATTGACAAAAACAACCCTTAAAAGTCAGTATTGGACTAGACTAAAATGGAAACTGGAATTGTCCATTTAAAATTTCAGGGAGGAAAGAGTTAATTGGAAAAGGAAACAAGTGTATATCGAACATACCCGTATTTCAAAGTTAAAATGTGGCTAAGTAGAAATATGGGTATGTTCAACTTAACCGAGCATGAAATAATGCAATTAATGTGTCGAGTTTTTTGATAATTCCAGTTAAGCAAGTTCAAGATATCAAAGTTCGACTGTATGTTTATAGGATGATCATTTTCTAAATTTGTTGAAAGAATAGCTATTGCCATGACAACCAAAAGGAGGAACAGTTTCTTCTTAACCCATTACCCAATAAATATGCCTTTTTACGCCTGTAACTTATTCCTCAACTGAGTAAATAAGTTCCGATTTTAATAGTCATGAACAGTCTGCTTTACTTTCAACCTGCTTTAAGTGGTCAACTATTTTCAAAACTAGAACAAGGCTATGGGGTAATGGGTTAAACCTCATGACCAGAATCTTAGAAATGTTGCATTTTCTAATGGTCCTTTTACTAGGATTCTTCAAATCATGAACTAGGGGTCGAAATGAAGAGAGACTTAAGGGTAATGTGCTAATGTGTAAAATCTTTAGAGTTTCTTGTTATCATTATTATAGTCTTATAATATTATGAAAAAAGGATTAAAAACTCTGCAGAGTCAGGCACTTTTGGAAAAGTTCAGTTTATCCATTCTTATCTGAAGCCTAGTAGCACAGTGTGGATCATACTATGATTGATGTGAGCAATAAAGTTAAAATTGGCCCTCTTGTTTCTATATCTTGTCTCTACAGTTGATTTAAGATGACCCATTTAACTACCTCATTGCCATGATGTCATCTGCTTTAACCCTTTGAACCCTAGTCCCGCATATAGGCGTCCTTTTCTAACAGTGTACATGTGAATAGTACACTTGTCCTATGCAAACAGTGAAGACCCAGATCAGAGGGCTCCTAGGAGCCCTCTGATCAGGGTCTTCACTGTTTGTCATAATACCAAACATTGACAAAACAACCCTTAAAAGTCAGAAATGGACTGGACTTAAATGGAAACTGGAATTGTCCATTTAAAGTTTCAGGGAGGAAACAGTTAAACACTTGTTGTCCGCTTTTATTGCCCAGATTTTATATTTAGGTATTTTGAAATGAGTGTCAAATAGTTTGGATCCTGATCAAACACTGAGATATGCAGCATCTGATCAGGATGCAAACTGTTTGTAAATAAACAGTGTGCTCAGGGTAAGCAGGGTTCCAGACAAGATGGAGTAAACCGCCTAAAGCCAACATTTTTTTACTCATTTCAGCACCAAATCCTATGGTGTTTCTACTAATTAAAATATTCTCGTAGAGACAGTTCTAATTAGTAGTAGCATCAAAGGGTTTAATGCAGAAAGAAAAGTTTTACTTTTTGAAATACTCCCCTTATCTGAAGCTCTGGGTAAGGCAGTGAAGAAGGTTAATTAGTAAATGGTTGCCTCTGTTGATACATAGACTCAGTGTCCATCTTTGAAGGTTTTGACATTAGCTATTTGCATCAGTAACTGTTAACAAGCCCTCATATTCTCAAATTGGCTTTTGTTAATGCCAGACGAGACTGTTGGTGAATTATTTACCGTCTAAGTAAGTGCAGAACAATGATAGGTTCATTTTAGCCCTGATTAGTCTATCCTCTGCTTCATTTAAGTATGGGTACAGTGGAGAAAACGTTATTCTTTCCCAATAAACGCGTTTACGCTCAAACTATTATTTCCAATACAAACAGTTTGGAGCCAGATCAGACGCCGGGTAACCCGGCGTCTGATCAGGCTTCAAACTGTTTGCCACTCAGCTAAATATCAATAGTCAGAATTGTCAAGAAGTTATACTTTTCTACATTTTAGTGTTTTGCGTTTGCGTTTAAACGGGAAAGAATAACAGATTCTCCACTGTACATGTATACAGTGCTTCCTCCCTGAAATGGCCCTCAGAACAATGATTCTCTCTCTCCTTACAACAACACTTGCCACTGTTCCCCAAACAATACAATATGACTGTGTCCAACATTTCACTAGTGCAATACGAGGGCTTGGTGCAAAACTATTGTAACTCCTTCACAATTGTGAGGGAGTTACAATAGTTTTGCACCAAGCCCTCGAATATCGGTTTCTTAAAACTTTTACTCTGCTATTTTTCTTTAACCCTTTCCCCCATAGAAGCGCCTTTTAGCACATTAAGTTTATTCCTTCACTGAAGTAAATAGTTCCAATTTATACAGTCATAAATATGTATCATACGAAATATTTTCTATATTCTAGCAGATGATAGCTTAAAGCAGGCTGAAAGAAAAGCAGAATGCGCCTTACTTTCAACCTGCTTTAAGTGGACACCTATATTCAATACTAGAAACAGGCTATGTGGGAAAGGGTTAAATCTCATATTGGACATTATAACAGGAAAAAACATAATGTCGAGTGGCAAACAGCTTGAATCCTGATCAGACGCCGCGCTAAGCGGCGTCTGATCTGGATTTAAGCTGTTTACAAATGCAAGCCAATTTCCCTCCCTATAACAACTTTTGAACAATGCACACAATCTTTGTCTCCCATTGGGTGTTGTTGTAGAGAGGGAGCACTGTAGTCTATCGTCAGCTTACTCACTCTTATCTGGAACCCTGTGTATGTATACAGTAAAACCTGTATTAACCCATTACTCCATACATACAGTGGAGAATCTGTTATTCTTTCCCAATAAACGCGTTTACGCTAAAACTATTATTTTCACTGCAAACAGTTTGGAGCCAGATCAGACGCCGGGTAACCCGGCGTCTGATCAGGCTCCAAACTGTTTGTCACCTAGATAAAGATGAATTATCAGAATTGTCAAAAAGTTGTACTTTTCTACGTTTTAGTGTTTTGCGTTTGCGTATGTTTGCGTTTAAACGGGAAAGAATAACAGATTCTCCACTGTATGCCTTTTTACACCTTTCATTTATTCCTTCATTAAAATAAATGTTATCCTGTTATGAATATGCACCATAAGAAGCATATAGTATGTCCAAGCAGATGGTAGCTTGAACCAAGCTGAAAGTAAATCAGAATTCTTCTTTAACCCTTTGAACCCTAGTCCCGCATATAGGCGTGCTTTTCAAACAGTGTACATGTGAATAGTACACATGTCCTATGCAAACAGTGAAGACCCAGATCAGAGGGCTCCTTTCGGAGCCCTCTGATCTGGGTCTTCACTGTTTGTCATAGTTCCAAAAAATGACAAAAACAACCCTTAAAAGTCAGAAATGGACTAGACTAAAATCGAAACTGGATTTGTCCATTTAAAGTTTCAGGGAGGAAAGAGTTAAGAGCTTTTTCTGCCACAAATCTTGGAGCATATACTTTAAGTCGCATTCTACTTTACCTTCAACCTGCTTTAATTAAATATAATATACTCACGGAATTTAAAAACTGTGCATGGTTAAAAAAATTTTCTAACGTACACGTTTTCAATAAGCTCATGTAAAATCGGGTTGTACAGCTGATTAAAGTGTGTAGAAGGTATTGGTAACCCTTTTTGTGAAATTTACGTTAATTTTGCGTGTCAAAAAACGTTTGTCTATTTTTGCATAAATTGGTCAGAATACACATTTGTACAGTACATGCAACACGTTTTCAATGTACACTGGTTGTTTTGGCAGTAAATCATCGGAAAAACAAGTAAGATTTGGTTTATCAACCATGACGGCTATGCCACGGCTGTATGAAAATGCGCGTTTACGTTCAGTCAGCATATTAGAGGTTGGAATGAAGAAAACATAATGTCGCAGGCCGATTTGGTCTTCATCGTAACATCACGTTGTCATTATGGAGACGTATCGACAAATTGGCAATGCTCGCGAGAACCTGCGACCAGGGATACCGCTATTAACGTCGACAAGATACGTATTTTTCCGTTACACATGTGCGTGATCCTTTTCAGTCTTCAAACCTTACGGCTAGAAACATTGGAAGGCTTCGTCGTATCAGCCGGAGGACAGTGCTGAAAGATTACGCTAATTTTGAATCTGTCCGTGACGTCTTACTGTACATCCCGTTCTGACGTCAAACTCGCCATATTGTCTTAAAGCATGGCATTGCTCACCCACACGTTGCTCGCGTGCGTTGTCACGGCCTTCATAAAGAACAAAAACATCGAGGTCATTGACTGGCCCGCTGTTTTATCCGATCTCACTCTCACTGCGCACGTTTGGGATGAGAATGTCGGTCGTTTGCGACGTCTACCGAACCAGCCATTGACGTTGGAACAGCTGGCAGATTGTTTAGTCATGGTAATTAGGAATGACATCTTTTGTGTTGGCGTGGTTTACTCGACGATGATGCCATGCGCGCTTTGGTGCAAACGGAGGACACATGCATTATTAATTGTGTGACATGGGTTTTGACCCTCAATGACAAAAACAGTACAATCATTATTGACATTACACATTAATGACTCTTATGAAACGTTAGATCGATGTTAAAAATAACACTATAACACTGTCAATTTATCAATTTATATCTGGTTTGTTCTTCCTATTATTTATAATGCTATTCCCAATGCACAGTTTTTAAATTCCGTGAGTACAGTGGAGAAAACGTTATTCTTTCCCAATAAACGCGTTTACGCTAAAACTATTATTTGCAGTGCAAACAGTTTGGAGCCAGATCAGACGCCGGATAACCCGGCGTCTGATCAGGCTTCAAACTGTTTGCCACCAAGATAAACAAAAATTATCAGAATTGTCCAAAAGTTGTTCTTTTCTACGTTTTAGTGCTTTGCGTTTGCGTTTAAACGGGAAAGAATAACAGATTCTCCACTGTATAAAAGGCCCTTCTATTTTGGTAAAGGGTTATGGATTAATGGGTTAACTCTTTCCTCCCTGAAACTTTAAATGGACAATTCCAGTTTCCATTTTAGTCTAGTCCATTTCTGACTTTTAATGGTTGTTTTTGTCAATGTTTGGCATTATGACAAACAGTGAGGACCCTGATCAGAGGGCTCCTCCTTAGGAGCCCTCTGATCTGGGTCTTCACTGTTTGCATAGGACAAGTGTACTATTTACATGTTCACTGTTTGCAAAGGACGCCAATATGCGGGATTAGGGTTCAAAGGGTTAAAACGATATGGAGGAATTTTCAGTATCCTTTCTAACCAAACTATGGATCTCAGTCCAACTTGTTTGATATTCTGGTGATAATTTCTGAAAATTATGGAAGATACATATACAGTCAACCTCCCTATTATGATGACCACTAAATTATGATGAATATTAGGTGTTTAAGACCTGGGTCTGCTTAAAGGAAGGTGACAGTAAACCAGGAAGCTCCTTTAGGAGCTTTCTGTTTTACTTTCACCTTGCTTTAAGCTGTTACCTGTCTTTTATACAACCCATTCTAACACACCTCGCCCACACCCCTATATAAGCGAAGAAAGACCGTCTTGGTGTTCGAAATTTCAGTAGAACACTCACGCGCTAAACATTCTAACGTGACGTCATATGACTTCGTAAATGCGTACGCCAAGAAATGTAGCGCCGTTACTTCGGTGCAAATTAAGGTTAAATTATGTGTTAGAATCGAAATAATAAATTAATACCAGTGTTCTATCTAACAATCAAACACGGATAGTCGTTGGGATGCTTGTAATTAAATCACTCGGCCTAAAGGCCTCGTGATTAAATTACTAAGCATCTCAACTCCTACCAGTGTTCGATTGCACGATAGAACACTGGTATAAATTTATTATTTCTTAATTAGCCTTCGTTTTAGTTGTCATAATTTAGTGAGGTTTTACTGTAATCCCAGAATTGCTACAGTCTACAAAAATGGTTGACGGTAATGGAATCATAAGTTAACCCAATAACTCCATGATAAATATGCCTTTTTAGGTCTAACTTTTTTACACTAAGGAAAGTAGTTCCCACCTTGTTTTCCAAAAATATGCCTCTTTACACCTCTGAGTGTTTCCTACACTAAGGAAGGAAGTTCCCGTCTAGACTCAGAAGTCATTTCCTGTATCTTTCCATATGATAGCTTCAAGGATGTTGAGAGCAAAGCAGAATGCTCCTTTATGAGCATTCTGCTTAAGTCCAACCTTGCTTTAAGTGGTCGATCACCAGCTTTACATACTTATTTAAAGTGGTCACCTGACTTCAAAACTAGAGACAGGCTGAAGGGTAAAGGGGTAAACCCTCATTCTGCTTTCAGCATGCCCCTTTTACTTTATGGCCTGTTTCTAGTTTTAAAGACATGTTACCTCTTAAAGCAGGTTGAAAGTAAAGCAGAATGTGCCTTATGGCACAATCTGCTTTACTTTCAGCCTACTTTAAGCTACCATCTGGTAGCGGATATAGGAAATATTTCTTATGGCACATATTCATAACTTTATCAAATTGAACTTACTAATTCTCTTCAATGAAGGATCAAATTAAAACCATAAAAATATGTATTTATGGATTTCAGATAAGAGGGAGTAAACTGAACAAATCCAACATTTACTCACTTATTCTCTATGGAGAGGATTCTAACGAGTAGTAACAACATAGGGGTTAATTTAGAAATAAAGATTTTAGTTTTTAAAATACTCCCCTTATCTGGAGCTTTGTATGGAGAAATGGATTTAACATTGAAAATAAAGCTATGGGGTAAAGGGTTAAAATCAGAGAGCTGGTCCATATGGCATGACTCTTAAATCCTTAGCACTGGGAAGGGGCTGATTCCCTCAGCAATAGGCTTAATTAGCTCTCCAAGATTTTAATCGAGAATGCCAATAAACCATATTTATCCTTCATTGACGTCATAGGCATACAGCTGTGCTGTTTATAGTACAATCCACAATAATCCAACATCAAGCCCATAGGGTGAACAGTATTAGATCAATTTTTATCTAATGTATGAGCTTGTCTGTAAGACACTACTAGTAAGTAATTTTTTTCCATTTAACTTTTTGAGCCCTAGTCACGCATATAGGCGTTTTTTTCAAACAGTGTACATGTGAATAGTACACTTGTCCTATGCAAACAGTGAAGACCCAGATCAGAGGGCTCCAAAAGGAGCCCTCTGATCAGGGTCTTCACTGTTTGTCATATTGCCAAACATTGACAAAAACAACCCTTAAAAGTCAGAAAATGGACTAGACTAAAATGGAAACTGGAATTGTTTATTTAAAGTTTCAGGGAGGAAAGAGTCAACTCATTTATTCATCCCTGAAACATCCAGTAGACAGCCCCAATTCCAAATTGAGTCTCTTTATTTAACTAATTAGCTCTTTGCATGCTTGGTTATTTTTCGTCTGCAACAATTGTCATCTGCTTCTGTTCTAAAATTAGAATTTTCAACAAACAAAAATCAAAACAGGGTCAGAGTGTCAAACACTTTGGATCTTGGTAAGAGGCTGAAAAGAAAATAGTTCCAATTTAATCAGTCATGAATATAATATATTATAGGGAATATTTTCTATATTCTAGCACAGGATAGCTTTAAGCAGGCTGAAAGTAAATCAGAATGCGCCTTATGGCGCATTCTGCTTAGATTTCAACCTGCTTTAAGTAGTCACCTATCTTCGATACTAGAAATCGGCTATCAGGTAAAGTGTTAAGTGGCGTCTCATCAGGATTCAAACTGTTTTCAAAGGTAATCACTGTGGCATACGTATCCACCCTTAGCATGGAAAGAGTAAGGGTTGATGTTGTCCAATTACCATGAGCTAAGAAATTGCTAGGAATTTCCATGACCAGGAAAATGCCCAGGATATCCTAGGAAATCTTGATTTCTAGGAAAGACCAGGATATCCCAAGCGTCCAAATACCACCAGCTAGGAATTAAATCCTAGGATTTCCTGGGAATTATTCTAGGATATTTTCCTGGGATTTCCTGGGATAATGCCAGGAAATTCCCAAGGATGTTTTTGTTACAATGTAATGATGATGAGCTTCTATGTTCTGTTCTATTCTTAAGGGGCATTCTGCTTTATAACTTCACTCTTCTTTAACCCATTACCCCATAACCTGATTCTAGTTTTGGAAATAGGTGACCACTTAAAGCAGGTTGAAAGTAAAGCAGAATGCGCCTTAGGGTGTTCTTCAGGTGTTGAAAGGCGTATTTATGGGGTAATGGGGTAATCTACAATCTGCTAGGATTTGGTATAGAAAATATTTCTTAAATTGCACATTCATTACTGTATAAAATGGAACTATTTTTTGTCAGTGGAAGAATTAATGAAATGCTTAAAAAAAGGAATACCTATGGAGTTAACCCATTACCCCATAGCCTGTTCCTAGTATTGATGATAGGAGACCACTTAAAACAGGTTGAAAGTAAAGCATTATATAATGTGCCTTAAGGCACATTCTGCTTTACTTTCAATCTGCTTTAAGCTACAATCTGCTAGAATATATACAAAAAAGTTATTGTCATACAAAATCCATAACACTATAAATCGGAACTATTTTCTTCAGTGGAGAAATAAATTAAAGGCGTAAAAATGCAGTATTTAAGTGGTAATGGGTTAACACAAGTTATTGGCTGCACATTTATGTGCTAGAAATATTTGACAACAGCCGCAATAAATCGTAAATTTTGTTGATTATTTCCGGTATTGAGCCTCATTCTGGTTTAACTCATTGCACGCTAGCGCCAGAATCCTGATTATCTTTGCAAACAGTTTGGATCCTGATGAGACGCCGCCAAACAATTCATCTCATCAGGATCCAAACTATTTGACACTATGACTCTTGTTTTGAAAAGAAATTTTGAACTTATTTTTAGAATAATAGCAGATAACAAATTGTTGCAGACAAAAAAGTTACCCAGCATGCAAAGAGTTAAACGGTAGCTGTCATCTGTTATCTTGAAACATACAATACATACAGAAGATGGGAGACAGTATCTTCTATAAAGGCCTGAACGAGTCTCGAAATAGACGAGTATATTAGTAAATCATGCCTTCATTATCAGCAGACTATCGAAAACGGATTCATACACCAATTAGCCTTCCGCCAGTCCCAGGTATGGTAGGAAAAATAGACAAATTTTATTTATTGCATACAGTCAAACTTCCATATCTCGAACTCGCAACTTAAAGTGTGACAAAATGAGTCTGTATGGGGCTATTGCGCAATGAGTCAATAAAAGTCAGTATGGCTTAATGGATTAAGTCAAACATATTCATATTTCAAATTTTGAAATAAGGATATGTTTGACTTATCCCATTACCCATATGAATAGCATGTTTTTAGTTTTTTAGACAGATGACCATTTAAAGCAGGTTTCAGCCTGCTTTAAGCTACTATCTTCTAGAATAAAGAAAATATTTATTATACATATTCAAGACTGTGTAAATTGAAACTATTTTCTTCAGGGGAGGAATAAATTAGAGGCGTAAAAAGGCATATTTATGGGATAATGGATTTAGCGAGGCAGAAATAATGAAATTCAACTCGCGAAATACAGGGCAGTTCAAGTTAAGCAAGTTTGAGATACTGAAGTTAAACTGTATCAGGGCTCCAGATAAGAGGGAGTGAACTGCACAAATCCATGATTTTCTCACTTATTTCTACACTTTCTGATTTGTTCAGCAAACCCTATGTTGTCAACACTCATTAGAATTGTCTTGAAAAGACAATTCTAATGAGTGGTCACAACATAGGGTTTGGTAGAGACATAAAGGAGAGAATTCAGAAAATGTTCAGTAAGATAACCACTTTTATCTGGAGCCCTGTATAATAATAACACATTATTACAATCTTGCTACCATAGGTTAGTAGATCTAGTTAACTATAAATTATACAAAAATTAGAATAATTATTTAGAATAATTATAACAAAATTTATTAGACTGGTGAAATATAAAAAAAAATTAACCTTTAATTCTCTAACCTGAGTATATGTATATCTCTTTTATTCATACTTTTGAATTTTGTAAAATTTACAAATTAGATTTTTTTTTCATTTTCTTATAAAAAGTAGTTAGGGGTCAATTGGTTTAGTAGTTCAGTGTCTTATGAGGATCCAAACTGGAAAGGTACGTTTGCAGCCCATAAAGTATTCCGGTTATCATTCTGGGTATTTTTTTCCACTACAATAATAATTATCGTCAGCTACTCATTTTCTAAATTTCTTTTCTAAACAGAGTCAGAGTGTCAAACAGTTTGGATCCTGATGAGATGCCCCTGTCGGGATTGCGTAATGCCGAGCGACATCGTGGCGTGACCGCCAAGACGTCACACGTCGTTACGTCATGTACGTGACGTTATATACAATAAACATGTTTTGAGAGTTAGAGTAGAAAATGGAGTAAATTACGAAGACTGTGAATAAAACAATCTCCTCAACTTCTCCAATGCTATACTTTTTAGCTCACCTGAGCACAAAGTGCTCAAGGTGACTTTTTGTGGTCAGTCAATGTCCGGCGTACGGCGTTGTGTGTTGTGCGTCGTGCGTTGTGCGTCAACAATTTCTTCAAACATCTTCTTCTCCAAAACAACTTGCTTGATTGCAACCAAACTTCACAGGAATGTTCCTTGGGTCAAGCTCTTTCAAAGTTGTTCAAAGAATTTGAAACCATGCAGAACAAAGTGAAAAAATAAGGAAATCTTAAAAAATCTTCTTGTCACAAACCACAAGAGCCAGAGCTTAGATATTTTGCACATAGCATTACCTATAGGTCCTCTATCAAAGTTGTTCAAATTTTGCCCCTGGGGTCAAAATTGGCCCCGCCCCGGGGGTCAACGTTTTACATAGAGTTATATAGTGAAATGTTCAAACATCTTTTTCTCTGAAACCAATATGTCCAGAGCTTTGATATTTAGCATGGTATTACTTCTAGAGGTATTTGACTTATGTTGTTGAATCGGTTCCGGTCCGTTGCATATCTGGGTCACCGAAGCTAAAAACAGATTTTTTTTCCATGAGAACTTAAAAAATCTTCTTGTCTGAAACCATAGTACACTTAGCTTAGATATTTTGCACATAGCATCGTCAACAGATCCTCTATCAAAGTTGTTCAAATTTTGTCCCTGGGGTCAAAATTGGCCCCGCCCCGGGGATCACAGTTTTACATAGAGTTATATAGTGAAATGTTCAAACATCTTTTTCTCTGGAACCAATATGACCAGAGCTTTGATATTTGGCATGATGTAACTTTTAGAGGTCCTTCACATATATGGATGAATTGGTTCTGGTCTGTTGCATATCTGGGTCACCGGAGCTAAAAATAGATTTTTTCAATGAAAACTTCAAAAATCTTCTTGTCTGAAACCATAGTACACTGAGTTAAGATATTTTGCACATATCATCGTTTACAGGTCCTCTCTCTTAGTTGTTCAAACTTTGCCCCTGGGGTCAAAATTGGCCCCGCCCTGGGGGTCACCTTTTACAAATCTTCTTTTCTGAAATCACGTGACCCATCCTAGTGTCACCATTGTCAGGTGAGCGATCAAGGGCCATTCTGGCCCTCTTGTTTATTCACAGTCTTCGTAATTTACTCCATTTTCTACTCTAACTCTCCAAACATGTTTATAAGTTATTATTCAACCAACAGCCCCATTAGGAGGCATTTCATCAGGCTCCATACTGTTTGCAATGGTTATCATGATTTCACCACTTATATAAGCATGCTAAATATTTATACTTGAAACAGGTTAAAGACATGGCTCTTGATAAGAGGAATATTTCAACAAAACAAAAAACAAAATTCTGCATTTAACCCTATGGTGTCACTAATCATTAGAATTGTCTCAATGAGACAATTCTAATGATTAGTAACACCATAGGAATTGTTGTTGAAAACATATTGGGTTGGTTTACTCCCCCTTACCTGGAGCCTTGCAGAGCCCCAGATAAGGGGATTATTTCAAAATCTAGATCCTTTATTACTGCATCAATCCCTATGTGTCACTAATCATTAGAATCCTCTCGAAGAGACAGTTCAAAAGAGTAGTAACACCATAGGAATTTGTGTTGAAAACATTGTATTTGTTTATACTCCCCTTTATCTGGAGTCCTGTTAAAGATTTAATTTAGATAAAAACAGCATCAGAAGCAGTAGGCGTGATATTTACCAGCTGGACAATAATCTATCAGGCCATCCCTTCACATGCTTTTAGCATATTATTCAGGGGAGTATTTCAAAAACTTACATCTTTATTACTGCATTAAACCCTATGGTGTCACTACTCATTAGAATCGTCTCATCAAGAGGATTTGATGCTGAAATGAGTGAAAATTGTTGAATTGTCTTATCTAGAGCTCTGTATGATTCTCTTTAACCCTTTATTCCATAGCCTGTTTATAGTATTGAAGATATGTGACCACATAAAGCAGTTTGAAAGCAAAACAGAATGTGTATGGATACAGAAAATGTTTCTTATGATGCAATTCATGACTGTACTAATCACAAGTATTTTCTCCAGTGGAGAAATGAATTAAAGGCATAAAAATGTGTACATATGCAGTAATGGGTTATTACAGTGTAGATCAAGATAAGAAAGCTAATCTTAAGGAGCAGATTGATCAGGATATTTACTGTTTTCTTATAATATCTACCTGAAGGAGCCATCTGATCAGGATCTTTACTGTTTTCTTATAGTATCTACCTGAAGGAGCTGTCTCATCAGGGTCTATACTGTTTTCTTTTATAATATCTACCTAAAGGAGCCATCTGATCAGGATCTTTACTTTTTCTTATAGTATCTACCGAAAGGAACTGTTTGATCAGGGTCTTCACTGTTTTCTTTTATAATATCTACCTGAATGAGCTGTCGGATCAGGGTCTACATTATTTTCTTACAGGATCTGTCCTCACATAAGTCTTCACTCTTTCCTGGGGAAATGTTTTTATTTACTTCATTAGCCAATGCTGTAGATTCAGAGATTCAGATGGTAGATATTCAAAGGAGGGGCGGGGGTAATGTACAGTGCTTCCTCTCTACAACAACATCCAATGGGAGATAACAATTTTGTGCCATGTTCCGAGGGAGTCATTATAGGGAGGGAAATCGGCTTTTTTTGGCAAACAGCTTGACTCCAGATCAGAAGTCTGATCTGGATTCAAGCTATTTGTCACTCGTCATTAAGTTTGTTTCTGTCCAATATGTAACCTTGAGAAAAACAGCAGACGACAACTTTTAGCAGACAATATTGAAGCAGTAAAAACATTAGACATAATTATCTTGTTTAGGGAACTGCGACAAGAGTCGTTGTAAGGAGAGAGTCGTTGCTGGGAGGGTGGTTGTAGAGAGAGAGTGCTGTATATGAATATTCATCAGCAAGAGAAGGGTTAATTTGTTTGACACATGGTGTCCTGCAGACCAGAAGCTCAGCCGGGTATGAGATAGGGTGTCGGAGAACTGATTCTATGAGAACTGCCAGCTGGACATATCTGTTTCTGCTATGATAGCTTATCCCTTACAAATATACAGCATTCCCTCTCTACAACAACACCTATTGGGAGACAGAAATTATGTGCGTTGTTCGGAGGGAGTCGTTATAGGGAGGGAAAGTGACTTACATTTGCAAACAGCTTGAATCCAGATCAGACGCCGCTTAACGCGGCGTCTGATCTGGATTCAAGCTGTTTGTCACTCTTTTTTAAGCTTTTTTTCTGTCAAAATGTCCATTATTATACTTTGAGAAAAACAGCAGACGACAATTTTAAGCAGACGATATTAAAACTTGAAAACGTTAGACATGATTGTCCTGTTCAGGGAACTGCGACAAGGGTAGTTGTAAGGAGGGAGTGGTTGTTGGGAGGGCCGTTGTAGAGAGGGAGTACTGTAGCGTATTAGCTCTACAAAGAAAAACTCTTTGCATGCTAGGTAATTTTTTCGTCTGTTAAAATTGTTGTCTGCAACATTTTTATGAGGAATAATTAAACTTAGTGCGCTAAATGAACTAAATGGGTTAGATCATGCTAGGTTCAGGTGTCACTGTACATTATTGTTGTTATGTGCAGTGACGTCATTCCATTTGAGGAGGTAAACAGAATTCCCAAACATCAAAGATTTTATAGTTGCACGATACTGTAAAACCTGCTTCAACCCTTTACCCCATTGCTTGTTATATACCCCCATAAACAAAGTTTGAGGGGGGAATATTGGAGTCGGTCTGTTTGCATAGGACAAGTGAACTCTTCACAAGTACTGTTTGCTCAGGACGAGACTATTGTCGTTGCCAGGGTGAAATGAGTCAAGGATCATTTTGCTTTACTTTCAACCTGCTTTAAGCTCAGTAACTATCTGCTTGGATAATTAGCCCATAGATGGCAGAAACAGACGTTAACAAACAAAAAATGGATAAAGACAATATTTCTTTTGGTTTCATATTTATGACCATATAAATAAGAACAATTTTTCTTCAGTAGAGGCAGGGATCTAGATAAGGGGAGTATTACAAATATCAAAATCTTTATTTCTGCAATAAACCCTATGGTGTCACTACTCATTAGAATCGTCTCGAAGAGACGATTCTAATGAGTAGTAACACCGTAGGATTTGGTGCAATATGAGTGAGAAAATGTTGGATTTGTTCAGAATACTCCCCCTTATCTAGAACCCTGAGTAGAGGAATAAATTCAAGGGGGTGTATATCACTGTACAGTGTTGTTGTTATGTGCAGTGACGTCATTCCATTTGAGGAGGTAAACAGATATTATATCATATTGTAACTTATTGTGACTGTGAATGCCCAACCCATGTCTGTACAAATTCTGGAAAATTAACAGCATGTCCATGTGTTATAATTAGATACAAGATAATATGGTTCAGACTATTTATAGCAGCAAAGAATCAATTCATTACTTTAGCTTAATACATGATCATTTAGTGTAACGTTGGCAAGAAGACCCATTTTCACTGGTGGCTGTTTATTGCAGGATGAAAGTAATGCAGATAGCTCTCTAAGAAAGCTTTCTACATTATTGTTAATCAGTATACTGGCTTCCATCTACATTAATTGACTTTTTTTATAAGTGTAAAGCTCTTTTGAATGTATGAAAAAAGTGCTATATAAATATGGTATATGATAAAAATAATAATTACACCATAACCAGATTTAAATTTTGAAAATAGGTGACCTCTTAAAGCAGGTTGAAAGTAAAGCAGAATGTGCCTTAAGGCACATTCTGCTTTACTTTCAGCCTGCTTTAAGCTTCCATCTGCTGGGATATAGCAAGTATTTCTTATTACCGGTATACATATTCAAAACTCTATAAATTGTAACCATTTTCTACAGTGAAGGAATAAATTACAGGCGTAAAAAGGTGTATTTATGGGGTAATGGGTAAACAGGCTAAGGACAATACAGTGATAACCTTTGCAAACAGTTGGGATACAGATATGACGCTGCATAAGCATAACCCTTTTATGCAAAGAACCTTTTAAGAGAACAGTAGCAGACAATAATACTGTTTACAATTCAAGTGTTAAAAATTGCCTATGCACTATTTGTTTGAGTTTTGACTTTAAACTCTTAGCACGCTATTGGCAGAATCCTAATTATCTGTGCAAAAAGTTTAGATCCAGATGAGATGCCGCATTACGCGGCGTCTCATCAGGATCCAAATTTTTTGACCATGTTTTAAAAAAATTCTTTTAAATATTTTGTGTTTTTAAAACAATAGAAGATGACAATGTGTTGCAGACAGAATAAGTAAGCCAGCATGCAAAGGCTTAATTCTACTTTTATTGTATTTTTGGAGTAGCTATATTTGAGGCTGTAAAATTAATGGGCAAACAGCTCGGAGTGAAGAGTATATTTATGGAATACTTCATTCTGAATTCCCTGCAAATAGAAACTATCATAAATCAGAAACAAGGGCTCTATTACCAGGGGAGCTCCGATACATACAGTCACGCCTGTATTAACTCTCTGCATGCTGGGTAATTGTTTTTCGTCTGCAACCATTGTCGTCTGCTTCTTTTCTAAAATTTGTATTTTCAAAATTTCATAAATCAGAATCAGGGGCTCTATTACCAGGGGAGCTCTGATACATACAGTCAAGCCTGTATTAACTCTTTGCATGCTGGGTAATTGTTTTTTGTCTGCAACGATGTCGTCTGCTACTTTCCTAATAATTCGTATTTTCAAAATTTCTTTGAAATACAGGCTCAGAATGGCAAACAATTTGGATCCAGATGAGACACTGCGTTACGCGGTGTCTCATCTGGATCCAAACCGTTCGCAAAGGTAATCACTATGGCAGATATATCCGCTGCTAGCATGCAAAGAGTTAAGTGACCAGTAAAACATTGTTTTATTTCTAGTCTCTATGAAAGGTGGCAGCTTAATGCAGGACAAAAGTAATGCAGAAAACTTTTTTGTATTACCATCGTCCTGCATTAAGCGATCAGCTGTCTTTAAATATCAGTAGGTTACTTCATTTAGTGGCCGCCTAATACAGATTTTACTGTAGGCGGCTCTAGGATTGTCTGACTATTCTCCAAAAGTATTGACAGAGTTAGATCGATAGAAAAGTTAAAGTTTTACATTCGTCTTTACATGGCTCTAATTTTAAAGCATGTATAAAGTATTAAAGCAGAATGTGCCTGAATGCTTTAAATTACCATCTGCTAGGATTTAGAAAATATTTCTTATGGTACATACCGGTATTCATGTCTGTTTAAATTGGAACTATTTTTGTCAGTGGAGGAATAAATTAAAAGGTATAAAAAAGGTGTATTTATGGAGATATATGTTAACCCTTTATTCCATAGTCTGTTTCTAGTATTATAGATAGGTGACTACTTAAAGTAGGTTGAAATTAAAGCAGAATGTACCTTAATGTACATTCTGCTTTACTTTCAACCTGCTTTAAGCTATCCTCTGCTAGAATAAAGATAATGTTACTTATGATAATATTCATTTCTGTATAAGTTGGGACTATTTTCTTCAGAGATAGAGGTATATCTAAAATGGGTTAAAATTCATATCTATGGAGTAAAGTAAAGCATTAAAAACATGAGAGTTTCCAGCATTAGCAATAAATGAGTAAGTATAGTACATGACTGTAGTGTAATTCTGGGCTCCAGATAAGGGGAGTATTTCAAAAACTAAAACTTTATTCCTGCTTTAAACCCTATTCTGTTACTGCTAAATAGAATCGTCTCTTTGAGACGATTCTAATGAGTAGTGACACCATAGGATTTGGTGCTAAAGGGTGAAAGCATGGGTCTTCTAACATGAGCTGTAGCAGAGTATAGTAGTACAGTCTAACTTCGATATCTCGAACTCGCTAAATTCGAACTATTTGATTTGTTGACACATGAATTGCATTATTTCATGCTCGATTAAGTCAAACATACCCGTATTTCAAAGTTAAAACGTGGCTAAGCCACGTTTAACTTTGAAATACGGGTATGTTGGATGTAACCGAGTTCGAGATATCGAAGTTCAACTGTAGTAGTAGTGTATTTTGTAGCAGTTATATGATCAATTATGACATTCAGCATGTGGTGAGGTGGGACAACGTAATCATATCAAACTGCTTTCAACCTTTGTTATCTGCTTCTTGGTTGACGGGAGGGTGAGGAGAATTTTTGTGAGTGTTTTGATGGTTGGTGGCATATTTGTCTTGAAGCCTTTGTAGATGGTGTCATAGTTTATCACATATCAACCTTCCAGTACCTAGAGTTATATGATTCTGTCTCATCTAGGAGTTCACAGCTATAGGAATATGGAAATACAGTATAATAAGTAAACATATTTATTTCACAATATATACAACTTTTATGAACAAAACATGGATATACATTAGGATGAGAACCAAAGCAAAAACTTATTTGGTTCTTCTCCTAAGTGATTGTTTACCAGATATAATAGGCTCAGTTCATCCAATGTAAGTCCATATAGATCTGTTCAACCCATTAACGCATAAATTCGCATTAATTTATTCCTCCACTGAAGAAAATAGTTCTACTTTATATAGTCATGAAAATATACCGAAGAAATAATTTTTATTTCCAAGTACATATGTAGATAGTTACGAACTTAAAGCAGGCTGAAAATAAAGCAGAATGTGCCTTCAGGCACATTCTGCTTTACTTTCAGCCTGCTTTAAGTGGTCATCTGTCTGTGAATCTAGAAACAGGCTATTGGGTAATGGGTAAACACCCCTGGGGACAATTCAAAGTCCAAATATTTAATCATAGCCTTTGTAGATGGTGTCATAGTTTATCACATATCAACCTTACAGTACCATGAGTTATATACATGTCTCATCAAGCAGTTCACAGCTATAGACAGCTATAGGAATATGGAAATATATATAGTATAAGTGATTGTTTACCAGATAGATTACCAGATGAATCCTTTAACCTAGCTTCACTAGTATAGATACTTTCAGTGTTTTAACATTGTATCCCATAAATACACCTTTTTACGCCTTTAATTTATTCCTGAAGAAAAAAGTTCCGCGTAATATAGTCATGAAAATATACCGAAAAAATAATTTCTATTTCCAAATAGATAGTTACGAACTTAAAGCAGGCTGAAAATAAAGCAGAATGTGCCTTCAGGCTTATTCTGCTTTATTTTCAACCTGCCTTAAGTGCTCACTTGTCTTTAAATCTAGAAACGGACTATGGGAATATGGAAATATAGTTTCTCGTATAACTAACCACATAACTACCCCTGTTTTCTATAGCAAACAATGATCACCAATATATAGGTGTGAGATAAATTTGATGACGTCACTCTAACGTCACGATTTATAAAGGCGTTGTTATATCACTGGAATTAAAAAAAAAAAGTCTATTGCTTTAAAACAAATAACTTAAAATTGTGGGTTATGTGAGAAAAAGAATCTGTCACTCGTAAATGTTTAATAAGTTGATCTCAAATTCGTCTAGAATAGAAAAGGTATAAAGCTCGCCAAGGTTCTCTTAATAACATTTCAATTCTAGACTCCTTTGAGATCAACATCCACTCATGACAGATCCTATATATCTAAGGGATTGTTTACCAGATATAATAGGCTCAGTTCATGCAATATAAGGCCATATAGCTCTAACATAACTGGGGGCAATTCAAAGTCCAAATATTTAATCAGAGCTTCAGTATATGCTAACTGCAGATCAGTGTTATATTTGCCAACAGTTTGGATCCAGACGAGAGGCCAAATAACGATAAAATAAATATATGAAACACCAGAGCATTGTATTTAGTCATTTAGCATAATTTGTGATTCAGCACAATTGAAAATTATTGCATTTAACTGTGATAAATTATGCAACACCATGAAATTTTGATTTATTACTGAAACTAACATATACCTAGCATATCTTCATGCCGTATGCATAAACAAGTGCCATTTGCAACGGGAGATAATGGTTTAACTTTTGTGCACTATACAGGTGTCATAAGCGCAGAGTATTAGTTAGCCCCTAGGCGACAATTCTAGTTTTAACATCCTTCACATTTGTATGGATTAATTGTTCGAGACAGAGCAAAAATTTAGTTAGGTTTAGTTTTGCGTTTGTTTACTTTTATAATATCTCGGTCATGGGTGTGGTCAAAATATAGGTGTTATTGTTCTACCAATTACTCGATAGATATGCATTTCTACACATTTTATATATTCCTCCGCTGAAGAAATAGTTTCACTTTATATAAAGTCATGAATATGTATCATGAAATATATTATGTCCTTGCAGATGGTAGCTTAAAGCAGGCTTAAAGTAAAACAGAATGTGCCTTAATGCACATTCTGCTTGTAAGCTTTCAACCTGCTTTAAGTGGTACATCTTTTTGAAAATAAGTTTACGGAAATTTTTCTTTTAGAACAGTAAGCTGACGACAATTGTTGCAGACAGCAATATCATGTAGGTGCAAAAAGTTCATTGTAATGCAACATTTAAGTGTCATCTGTTTTAGCGTCGTCCAAAATTAGTTCATGGTTGACAGTAGTAATTAATTAAAGCCACTAATTGGAAACAGGGTTAAAAAACTCAAACATTTGTCACTAATCCCAGTGTGACAACATGGGTTGGCTGTCACAGTTAAATTTAGTAGGAGATTTCTGCATGATAATTATTTTCCCTGATAGTTTGTTGTAAATTAAGAATGAGCTTTCTGCATTTTATTTTTCCCTGATAGTTGGTTTCAAATTATATAGGAGCTTTCTGCATTATATTTTGCCCTGATAGTTTGTATTAAATTAAGTAGGAGCTTTCTGCATTATATTTTGCCCTGATAGTTTGTATTAAATTAAGTAGGAGCTTTCTGCATTATATTTTTCCCTGATAATTTGTTTTCATTATTGAAGTTAGATGGTAGCTTAACCCACTACCCCATAGCCTGTTTCTTGGTTTGAAGACAGGTGATCACTTAAAGCAGGTTGAAGTAAAGCAGAATGTGCCTTAAGGCACATTCTGCTTTACCTTCAGCCTGCTTTAACTCTTTCATTGTAAAAATTGTTTTTACCCCTACATTGCCATATTGTTGTCTGCTTCAATATTGTTTTCTGCAATATTGTTTCAAAGTTAGACACAGTGCAGTATGACTGACAAAATTTCTAAATGATGTGTCTGATCAGGACCCACACTGTTTACAAATGCGCTTTTTGCGTATTGAAAGTGGAATGGTCAAGCTACAATGTGCCTGAATATAGAAAATATTTCTAATTATACATATTCATGACTGTATAAATTGGAACTATTTTCTTTTGTGGAGGGATAAATTAAATGCATTAAAAGCTGTATTAATGGGATAATGGGATCGGATCTAAGCTGTGTCCAACAGTTACCGTAAAGTTGCCCATATAGCATGCTGTATTAAAACAAAGACACATCAGTGTGTTTCTATTGATTCGTTTTTACACAGTTTAATATTGCCAGGGGCTTCACAAAGATTTTGTTTTCTACCAAATTCATAACTCCTGAATTCTGTCTGTTTCAAGCTTGGATACTTATATAATATACACCTCACTTCATAGCTCAAATCTATTTGACTAGCAATATAAGTTTCCTTCAAATTTGAAGTTGCAAGCGTTACTGACAACACTCTTAATATCTATCATGGTACAGTGGAGAATCTGTTATTCTTTCCCGTTTAAACGCAAACGTACGCAAACGCAAAGCACTAAAACGTAGAAAAGTACAACTTTTGGACAATTCTGATAATTCTTGTTTAGCTTGGTGACAAACAGTTTGGAGCCTGATCAGACGCCGGGTAACCCGGCGTCTGATCTGGCTCCAAACTGTTTGCAGTGAAAATAATAGTTTTAGCGTAAACGCGCTTATTGGGAAAGAATAACAGATTCTCCGCTGTACATGTATATTTCATTGTAGATATACAAGGGTGATCTTAAAAGACAATGCCGTGTTTGTCCATAAAGAAAAAATATTTTTTATGATTTAGTAAACAGTGCAGACCCTGATGAGATGTTGCTTACCCTGTTTGTCAATGTCCACTTTAGTAGCCACTAGGCTTACAGTGGAGAATCTGTTATTCTTTCCCGTTTAAACGCAAACGTACGCAAACGCAAAGCACTAAAACGTAAAAAAGAACAACTTTTGGACAATTCTGATATTTCATGTTTATCTTGGTGACAAACAGTTTGGAGCCTGATCAGACGCCGGGTTACCCGGCGTCTGATCTGGCTCCAAACTGTTTGCACTGCAAATAATAGTTTTAGCGTAAACGCGTTTATTTGGAAAGAATAACAGATTCTCCACTGTATATGGGTTAACATGTTCCTCATAATCTGTTTATAGTTTTGAGGACAGGTAATCCCTGAAAGCAGGTTGAAAGTAAAGCAGAATGCTCCTGCTTTAACCCATTACCTCATAATCTGTTTCTAGTATTGAAGATATGTGACCACTCAAAGCAGGTTGAAAGTAAAGCAGAATGTGCCTGAAGGCACATCCTGCTTTACTTTCAGCCTGCTTTAAAGCGACTCGCAACCAGATGGTGCATTAAAAATAGTAATTTGTAAATATGTGTCAAACGCTTATATAAATGGTAAAGAATTAGTTTAGGATAAGAAATTCTGTTTAAAAAAATGTATTTCAATAAAAAAAAATATTGGTCTCTGGTGGGATTCGAACCCGGGGCCCGGCATTGGCGGACAGAAGGCAAAATAGGGGAAACCGCTTAGACCAATGGACCACGGAACTATCCGTTTATCTCGGATCGATTTAACGTATTTCAATGTGTAGCGATCGAAAGTGCTTACAACTTCACAATTCGGCTCGGGTTTATGTCTGAGCCCGTGTAGAGAAGCAACAACAACAACTATACCGTCTACTAGTCGGTATAGAAAAACGATGGAAAATATCTAAAAATCTAAGATTCGGTGACGATTCTTGAGACTTTTTTGGACTGATCATATTTTTTTAATGTCAGAAGCCAAATAATGCCACAAATTTGCTTTTATTTGAGTATTTTATTTTATTTTGACAGGTACACCATCCGGTTGCGAGTCCCTTTAAGCTACATTATGCTAGAATAAAGAAAATATTTCTTCTGATTCAAATCCATGACTGTATAATTTGGAACTTTTTTCTTCCATAGAGAAATAACTTAAAAGCGTGAAAAGGTGTACTTATGAGGTAGTGAGTTAAGCTACCATCTGGGAAGATCACATTCAGGTCTTCCTATAAGGGGACTACTTTTCATAGTGTAGAAATAAGTAGAGGCATAAAAATGCATATTCATGGAGTAATGGGATAAAAGGCAATCATACTAAAGAGTGCATCTATTTATTCCACTGATATTCTTGCTTTTATTTATTTTGAATCTTTTTCTTTTTATATTTTCAGGGCAATCTTTTCATGCATCATCTACACGACATGACAACTCCCCTAGGAGTACCCAACCATTAGAAATACGTGCAGAGGGATACCTCTCCAACTCGGAAGAGAAGAGTACATTCAGTGACCGCAACGGCATTGCTGAACCACCGAACACCTTACGCTCCTCGGAACACACCTCCGGCAGATTCTCGGACAATACTGACAGAGCCAACTCTAAGAGTGACAAAGCGGAGTCTCTCGAGAAATTCCAAATCACCAATTCGTTTTCGACAAAAAACTCTAGCAAAGCAATGGGTGAAACCGGTGATAATGCAATCAGACTGGATTTGGAAACGGAGGACGGCAAGAAACAGGAAATATTCCTAGATGATAGAGGTATGTATAGAACAGATGATGTTATTTTTTCCCAATATAGGCCGTGAGCCAGGCACCTGAAATTTGAGGTACGGGTACCATTCGGGTGAATAAGGTTCACTATGATTTTCAGGAAGCCCAAACCCTCTGCTTTTAGGAAATGTATGATAGCAGTAAATTCATGGCAGCTTTGTTGGCTTTTGAGGCATTTTTGTTACCCCACCCACCGAGTTAACGTTGTAAAAGGATCATTGTTATCACAATCGTACTTTTTGTACTGCATGCATTTTTATTGGTGCCTAATATCAAAACGGGTATTGCAACATGGCATTAAATGTTATTGACATTATTAAAGGTTTTAACTTTGGTTAAAACCAAATTTTTATCACCTTTTTAAACGAAAAAATCACCTTTTTATGCCTTTAGACAAATGTCTTTTGATGTGGATGGCATATGGTGATCCTACTGGCGGTGCGTACGAGTTAAACAGATTTTACCGATTCTTGTAGCAATAACACCGTGTAATAAAATGCTTTGGTACTTAAACAGTTGTTGGTTAGGGTAATTCCCAATACAACCATATCATCCAACCTCAGTTTGACATTGACCTTGACCGAATTTTGTCTACGAATATGTTATTAGGGTTGTTTATTGGTTAACTAGATTTTACTGTTTCGTCTAGCATCAATACCGCATATAAGAATGATTTGATACTTGCTGCTTTTGATCATTGCCAATTCACCCATATCACCTTACCTCAGTTTTGACCTTGACCTTCACCGAATTTGGAACTAAAATATGTTATAAGGGCTGTTTTATTGGTTAACTAGATTTTACCGCATCGTCTAGCATTATTACCGCTTACTAGAATGCTATGAAACTTTCACAGTTATGGCTTAGAATCATTCTCAGTTCACCCATATCACCCAACCTCCATTTTGACCTTGACCGTGACTGAATTCGGACTTGTTATAAGGGATGTTTATTGGTTAACTAGATTTTACCGTTTCATCTAGCATTAACAACTTTTATTAGAATGCTTTGAGACTTGCACAATTGTTACATTCGATAATTCCCAATCAACGAGTATCAACAAAACTTAATTTGGCATTGACCTTGACCTTATTGTGGACTAAGAATATGTGTTATGTGCTATGTCAAGGTTAAATAGATTTTATCTTTTCGTCTAGCACCGCTTAATCAAATACTTGGATACATATACAGTTGTCGCCTTGTACCATTCATAATCTATCCATATCACCCAACCTTGTGTTTACCTTGATAATACCACAGAGATCACTGTCAATGAGGACACACACATTCGCATTGGGACCATACACTTCCGCTTGAACATTGGTGCCACCAAGCGTTACTATATAACTGTGCATCTATCAGCCAATTTAGAGACATTCTTGAAGATACGAAACACGAGAACTCTCACACACAGCTGAAAAGGTCACAAATGCAGACATACGAGGAAAACGTTACTAAAGTAACATATCTTATAAGAGGCTGGTTCAACCCATTTGAAATAAATCAAGATCTGATTAGCATATCCACCGTTAATGCAGTACCTTGAGACATCGCAAAAGACCTTCTGAGTGCGCATGCGATTGGTAAATGATGCTATTGGTCAATGCTCGTATGCACAATTTAAAGGAGAACAACCATGATGGAATGAAGAGCAACAAAGTTTAGACCCCAAGCAGCATAAAGTGAAATCCAGTGGAAGACTGGCAGTTCTTATAGCTGATAATGCTTTTGTTCGGTCGCATCATAGTTATGGCGCACACACGCAATCTCCGGATAAATTTCATTATTTTACTTATTGCTCTTTGGCATTAGTCTCTCAACATCAAATGGTTTGCTAAGAAATCCAACAATGCTGCATTTGCATTGAGCTAACAGAAAACGCTTGGCTTAGCTGAAGGTGTCCCGAAAAAAACTGTCTATGTGATTGACGGAATGAACCTCGTATAGAGAGTCAAAAGATACCAATGCATTTTTGTGGCTGCGCAAGCACTATTCTATCGATGGTACTCGAGGCGGCAGTGACAGTGATAGAATAGATATATACAGGGGAGACGCTTCCTTAGCAATATGGTCAATAATAATATTCTTATAGCATTCCTGGTGCATCAATGGATGAAAACTGAGCACAGTCAAAGGTTACAGAGGATTTGATTAGAAGTTTTTATTTACGTCGCTTTCAACAATATTACAGTCATATCGCGACGTCCAGCTATTTATAGGTGGAGGAAGACCCAAGAAGTCCTTTATGCACTGTTTCAGGCACAAATCGACAACTGGGTAGAACCATCGACCTTCCGTAAGCCAGCTGGAAGGCTTCCCAACATGAGAAATCCGAACGACCCTACTGGGATTCGAACTCACAGCGGTGGGGAGCTTAGTGATGTAAGTCACAGTGACTATACCACTAGTTCACGGAGGCCCCTAGGTTACAGAGGGCAATATCCCACCTTACGTTAAAATCAAATGCTTCAAAATAAAAAAAACAATGGGTGCGAGGAGGTACAGGGTATTTGAAGCAGCCAAGAAGAAGCAAATGAACGTATTTAAGAAATGCTGGACAAAGACACGCACAAGTTAATATATGATATCCTGAAAATTGAGGACGCGATTGACACTGATGTTTGCAAGTCACTGAATTGAATGTATGGTTTAACATGTTGTGACACGGTCAGCGCATTTGCTGGTAAGAATAAAACACACGCACTGAAATTGATGAATGGTAATGCTGAAGCTCAAAAATGTTCCCAGAATTTGAATAGGAAAGGGGTACCCCTCCTGCTTTGATATACAGACTTGAGATATAAACGTCAGCTCTATGCCCTGTAAGCGTCATCAGCAAAAGTGAATGATCAGCGGTACGGCTTATTATGTACCACATAGGGTAAGATAGAGCGCCACCAGCTACAACTCATGCCTGGATGGATGGATAAATTATTTTGGTTTACGGCACTGCGCCAAAAAATGGGTCATAAAGCGCCAGTGAATGATGGGGAAATGATGAGACGCGATGATGACGATGACTTCGCGCAGATGATTTTGACTAATTTCGTCCTTTGCAAAACAGCAAATAAGATCAAAACCAACTACCCGTCTTCCTTAATTTTAGTTCTTAGAAGAGGGGGTAATCTCGTTCTAACAAAGAGAAACAATTCCGTATGGCAATTAATCCACAACAATACAACAAGATAGGAATGTCTGGACTGTTTAAGATAAGCACACTTTAAGAGCTAACCTCAAGGCTACTATTTGGAGTCGATGATATTCCAAGTCCTGTAGGAAGAGGATGGAAAGTTGTGAAAGAGGGTGAGATTGAGCAGCTATTAGACGACTTGCTGGATAGAAAATAGGTCCGACGTAGATGCTTGACCTACTAGCGGGGAGCTGTGCTAGTAAATGTACTTTGCCTAAATGTGTATGCATTTCTTATGGTTTGAACAGTACAAACATGTGCAAACTCCCTAACTGTGATAATCAGGCAACTAGTACAGAATCAGATGATGAAGAACATCCACTGGAAGAGGCTGAAAACATTGAGAGTGAAGGAGATGTGAGAATTGGTATTCTTACATAGGAATTACAACCTACACGTCAGTGGTTGTAATGCATTGATTATTCGTCAATGCCGACTAGATGTTTAGACATTTTCATAACACTGTTGTCAATGGTTTGTAAGTTAACGCCAATAGATTGCCTTTAAACTTAAATCCTTTGACCCGAAATATATGTTTTTCATCTGTTATGTGCTAATAGGTATATTTGAAAATTGCAGAGTCAAGGATTTGTAAAATATTAGCCTTATCATAAGAAGAGAGTAACAATGTCTTAGAACATTACTGCTTTAAGTGAACCCCGGAGGCACCCTTAGCAGTACTGTTTATTCTGATTTTTTTTCAAGGTCCAAATTAGGTCAAGTCCAAGGCCAAACCGAGCTTTGGTGATATTCCTGGATTTCGAAAGGTTCAATGTATTCAGTATGCAATGATCAAATCATTCCAGAAAGAAGTAATAAACTAATAACTCTGGAGAAACGGTAAAATCTATTTTACCAAGAAATAGCTCAAACATAGCTGGGAATGGTTCGAGGCAACAACTGTAGAAGTGTAAAATCATTCTAGTGAGCTGTTTTCATGCTAGATAAAATGTTAAGATATGGTTGACTTCGTACGAACGAACAGGGCGATTACTTTAATTATGCCACCTGCATCAATAGATTCCAGGAGCCAAAACAGGGATTTTTCATATGAAAAGGATGACGTAATTTATTGTTTTCGCTTAAGTAAATTACTTAAACAATTCCAATAATGCCTAATGGCACGTTACAATACTTTTTTAATGTGATGCTTCAAAAAAACGTATGCATGACCAAATGTATGAGTGTGATAATGATGGTCCTTTTACAATGTTAAACTTGGTGGGTGGGGTAACAAAAATGCCTTCTTTGCTAGAGTAAATTACTTCCAACAATTCCAATGATGTCTAATTGCATGTTACAATACATTTTTATAATGATGCTTCAATAAAAATGCATGCGCTACCAAGAGTATGATTGTGATTATGATGGTCCTTTTACAATATTAAACTTGTTGGGTGGGGTAACAAATATTTTTTTTTTGCTAGAGTAAATTACTTCAACAATTCCAATAATGTCTAATGACATGTTTCAAAACATTTTCAATATGATACTTCAATAAAAATGCATGCATTACCAAAAGTATGATTGTTATAATGATGGTCCTTTTACAATGTTAAACTTGGTGGGTGGGGTAACAAATATGCCTTTTTGCCAAAGTAAATTACTTAAACAATTCCAATAATGTCAAGTGGCATTTTACAATACATTTTCAATATGATGCTTCAATAAAAATTCATGCATTACCAAAAGTATGATTGTGATAATGATGGTCCTTTTGCAATGTTAAACTTGGTGGGTGGGGTAACAAAAATGCCTAAAAAGTCAACAAAGCTGCCATGATTTTACTGCTATCATACATTTCTTAACTAGTCACACATTGATCTTTCCGAAAATCATAGTGAACCTTATTCACCCGATTGGTACCAACCAACCCCTCCGGCTCACGGCCTAATAAATGTGTTTACGCTAAAAAATATCAATACCGTTGCAAACAGTTTGGAGCCAGATCAGACGCCTGGTAACCTGGCGACTGATCGGGCTCCTGGCGTCTGATCGGGCTCCAAATTGTTTTTGACTCAGATTAAAATAAAGAGTCAAAATTGTCAATAAGTTGTCATTTTCTGTTTTTTTTAGCTCACCTGAGCTAGCTCAGGGTGAGCTTTTGCAATCCTCGAATGTCCGGCGTCCGACGTCAACAATTTTAGTGTTTACACTCTAGAGGCCACTCTAGAGGCCAATCTTTCTCAAACTTGCTCAGATGGTATCTTGCCATAAGAGCTCGTATGAGTTCAATTATGGTTGAAATCTGACAAATAGGTCATGAGTTATCTACCTTTGAACTGCTGAAAATGCCATTTTTAACAGTGTTTACACTCTAGAGGCCACAGTATGTATCCAATATTTTTAAAACGTGCCCAGATTGTATATGACCATAAGAGTTTGTATGAGTTCGATTTTGATTGAAATCGGACAAATAGATCAAGAGTTATCTACCTTTGAATTGCCAATAATGCCATATTTAACAGTGTTTACATTCTAGAGTTCACAATTTTTATCTAATCTATTTCAAACTTGCTCAGATTGTATATGACTATAAGAGTTCAAATGAGTTCGATTATGGTTGAAATCAGACTCATATGTCGAGAGTTATCTACCTTTGAATTGCTGAAAATGCCATATTTAACGATGTTTACACTCTAGAGGCCACAAATTTTATCCAATCTTTCTCAAACTTCCTCAGATTGTATATTACCATAAGACTTCAGATGATTTCAATTATGGTTGTAATCTTATCAATAGGTCAAGAGTTATGTACCTTTGAATTGCTGAAAATGATAAGTTTAACAGTGTTTACGCTCTAGAGGCCACAATATTTATTCAAGCTCTCTCAAACTTACCCAGATTGTATATGACCATAAGAGTTCGAAAAAGGGTGATTATGGTTGGAATCTGACAAATAGATCAAGATATATCTACCTTTGAATTGCTGAAAATGCCATATTTTACAGCGTTTACACTCTTGAAACTACAGTTTTCAATGGATTTTGATTATACTTGTACACAAAGGATGTAGCTATACGTTCTCGAAGGAGTGCAATTATTGTTGAAATGTTATCATTGTGGCAATAGTTACCTGCCCTTGATATACTTTGAAATGCTAGAAAAAGGCTTAATTTCAGTATTGTTTAGGCCCATTGTTATTTGCCTTTGATGTACTCTACTATACTACAGTAGGTCGACAAACTTGAATGGATTTAGAAAAAAACAGGTGAAATTCAAAGGTAAAGCTATCAGGCTTCATTACAAATGGTGAGCGATATCAGGGCCTTCAGGCCCTCTTGTATTGACATGTGTTTTTGCGTTTAAACGGGAAAGATTAACCTCTTCTCCACCATAGTAGAGGGTGATGATGAAATGTTTACTAATAACATACAGTAGAGAAGACGTTATTCTTTCCCGTTTAAATGCAAAAGAAACGCAAACGCAATTCACTAAAGTGTAGAAAATGACAACTTGTCAGCATATTGCTCATGTTTTATTATAATCTTCTTAATGGCAAACAGTTTGTAGCCTGATCAGACACCAGGTTACCTGGAGTCTGATCTGGCTCCAATCTGTTTGCATTGGACATAACAATGACAAAGTCTCATCAAGATATAGCCAAAAAAGCATAGTTTTAGCATAATCACGTTTATTGTGAAAGAATAACGTTTTCTCCTCGGTATTTGTGCAGTAACACATGTCTAATGCAGAGATTTTGTTCTGTAACATTTTCAATTGTTTGCACTTATATGAGGCACATACTGATAATTTTTTGCCTTGCCATCAAGATGTACTGCGTACGTGTAATACAAAATAACTCAGCACCTCATCATAATATCAAGGCACCTCATCATGATATCAATTGTACATAGATGCTTTACTAATTAAACAACTGCTATTATTAAGCTTGTCTGTTTTTTCGAAGAAAAAAAAGAGAGCTATAAGACCTTCCTTCTGATTTTCAAAAACAGACTAGTGTTGGCACCCGCCTGTAACTTGCTCTTATCTCTTTGTAAATCATAATTGATATGCTGCCTGCTTAACCATAAAAGCAATACTTGATTAACACATTTCCCCCATAATTATATAAACGCCTTTTTATGCCTATAATTTATGCCTCCAGTATAGAAAACAGTTCCCTTTTTTACAGTCATGAATATGTATCATAAGAAATAATTTCCGTATGCTAGCAGATAATAGCTTAAAACAGGCTGAAAGTAAAGCATAATGCGCCTTAAGGCACATTTGGCTTTACTTTCAACCTGCTTTAAGTGATCATCTTTCTTTAAAACTAAAATAAGGCAGAGTAATGGGTTAATCGATAACTAATCTAAAGGGAAAAATTAACCATAGAGGTCAAGGTCATAGATCAAGGTCTCCAAATTTCAATACAATATGCTGTACTTTACTAAGTAGTGTATGCATGTGATGTTATGCAACCTGTTTTAAGAAACCAAGAAAGATATTGGATATGCTTTCTGTTGTTCGCATGTTCATGACTTCATATGTCGGGACTACTTTCCTTAAAGTTGAAATAATTAAAGGCACAAAACGGCATACTTATTGAGTAATAAATTATAGATTGCTAAAGCAAGTTTGTTTGATTAATACAGATTACTTGAAACCGTTACTTCATAGATATGTATAATAATTTATAAAGAATTTTAAAGCCTTTAATTTAATCCTCCACTGAAGAAAATAGTTCCAATTTATACAGTCATGAATATGTATCATAAGAAACATGTTCTATATTCTTGCCGATGATTACAGCTTATAAAGTAGACTGCAAGTAAAGCAGAATGATGCTTTGCTTTCAACCTGCATTAAGTGGTCACCTATTTTGAAAACTAGAAACACAGGCTATAGAGTAAATGGTTAAGCCTTCACCTTTCAATGAAGAAATAGGGCATGGAGAAAATGCGTTAAAAACTGCAAAAGCATGTTTGTTTGATGAATACAGACTTTATTGCACTATATCTCGCCCTTGTTGATCAGCAGATATCCCTTGTCAAAAGCAAGTCTTGGCACAATAGAAGCAGAATCACTCTGAACTATCATAAAGTATATCTCTTTCTTATCTTTGTTATATTATTACCAAGGTTGTAAAGATATGAAACTCTAACCATGCTAGCGGCAGATATGTCCCACAGTTATCACCTTTGCAAACAGTTTGAATCCAGATGAGACGCCGCATTTTGCGGCGTCTCAACAGGATCCAAACTGTTTGACACTCTGACCATGTTATGGAAAAGAAATTTAGAAAATTTTATTTTTAAAACAATAGCAGACAACAATAACTGTTGCAGACGGGGGAAAAAATGACCCAGCATGCAAAGAGTTAAAGTCATAATACAGGTGAGAAGTCAATACCCGACAGGTTAGTAATATAGCTCTCCTGTGGCTTATCAGTATTTGATAGGCTCTTGTATTAACCCTTTACCCATTATAGTCCGTTTCTGGATTTTGAAGACCATTGACCACTTAACCCATTACTCCATAGTACACATTACACATTTTTACACCGTTGATTTATTTTTCTGCTGAAGAAAATAGTTCCACTTTATATAATTATATGTAGTCATGAATATGCACAATAAGAAACAGTTTGCACTAAACCCTTTCCCCCATTGAGCTCATTCAGTTTGTTCCTCCACTGAAGAAAATAGTTCCAATTTATACAATCATTTAAATATATTGTATGGAATATTTTCTTTATTCAAACAGGTGGTAGCTTAAATCAGACTGGAAGTAAAGCAGAATGTATTCTGCTTTGCTTTTAACCTGCTTTTAAGTGTTCACACGTCTTCAAAACTAGAAACATGATATAGGGTAAAGGGTTAAGTGGTCACCTGTCTTCAAAACTCAAAACAGGCTATGACATGAAGGGTTAAAGCAGGTTGAATATAAAATAGAATACAGAAGCATTTCTTATGGTACTGTTTAACATGGAATTATTTTCTTCTGAAGGTGGACAAATAAAAGGCTTAAAAAGTTGTATTTACGGAGTAATGGGTAAAGCAATGTACCTATAGCTATATGCACATGTGGATCTCTATACATCTTTATTCTATGGTCACTATAAGGGGAGTATTTCAAAAACTAAAATCTTTATTTCTGCGTTACACCATATGGTGTTACTACTCATGAGTAGTAACACCATTGGATTTGGTGATGAAATGAGTGAAAATATGTTTCTAATGAGTAGTAACACCATAGGATTTGGTGATGAAATGAGTGAAAATATATGGGATTTTAATTTACTCCCTCTTTATCTGACCTCTGGCTCCAAGGTTATATAGCATTTGAGTTGAGTCTGAGTGTGTTCTCAAGCATTTGATTGTTCAGATTTGAGCCTATGCTCAAATCTGACCAATCAAATGCCTGAGAACGACTTGAGACTGAACTCAAAAGCAAAATATAACCTTGGACCCAGAGATTGGAGATATAACAACTCTGTAAAGGTGTGTTTTTACCTTGCATCTATCTAACAAGGTCTGCTGGGTTGTGTCATATATTTGACACCCTGTCATACCTGGTTGGTAGTACCAGCTGATTGTGGTAAGCGATGATGTCACAACATTATCTGCAACATTCTTGGATTACTACAGCTTGTGTTAATAAACCATGCTAAGAACCTTCATCTTTCTACCACCTTGGAGAAGTTAATTAATTCTTTTGAGATCACCTTTTCAGATTCCCATTTAATTAACTCTTTCATCACTTAAGTAACTTGTAGGTTATAAGGTTCCCTTGTGGATCATTTTAGTTTACTGAAACACGAACCAGTCTACTTGGAATTCTGTGAAGTTTAATAAATATTTGACTAAATTGGCAAACAGTGTAGACCAAGATCAATGGGCCCCTATAAGAGCCCTCTGATCTTGGTCTACACTGTTTTCAAATGTAATTATTGTATATTTAACAGGTCCATGAAGTTGAAAGAGTGAAATGTAAACAAAATGCAAATCAATGAAATGTAGAAAATAACATTGTTTTTAGAAATTTCTTAACAATTTGTTTTGATCTGAGTGGCAAACGGGTTGGAGGCTGGTCAGATGCTGTGTTACCAAACTGTTTCTCCGGATTTTTCCTAAATCTTTGGATTTTTTCCCAGTATATGGTAGCTTAGAGCAGGCTGAAAGTAAAGCAGAATGCGCATTCTGCTTTACTTACAGCCTTCTTGAAGTAGTTTCATGTCAACAAAACAAGAAATAGGCTATGGGGTAAAGGTATGATTCCTAAAATGGCACTTTAAAAATGCAAATTTGGAAATCTTAGGATTTTTCATGGCAGCCCTGCTGTTTGGAAATACTTATTTTAGCACAAACAAGTTAATTGGGAAAGAATGACATCTTCTCCACTGTATAATTATACAATGGTGAAAAAAACAAATTCCCCAAATAAACATGCTTATTTTCTTAAACAGTTTTATCCATTGCAGTTTTGAGCCTGATCAGACCTTTAAACTACTGAAAAAAGTATGTTAGGGAATTTTTTTATTGTATGATAAAGGGATGTTAGAAAACCCCAGTGTATGTTAGTAACTTTGATTTCCTTTCAGATTAAAGATTTTTTTTTTTTAAATCACAATTTATTACATATCATCGCGGCAGATGCTTGTTCATTTATATTTCATCGAAACTAATGGTGTGCATTTGAATTTTGTGTTACATGTAAAAGGAAAAGAAGAAATATCTTTTCTAGAACATGTTATCCTGTACAGTGTTATCCAGGATTACCAAACCTGGGTCCATGTTTTATAAAGCATTTGAGTTGAGTCTGAAAATCGTTCTCAAGCATTTGATTGGTCAGATTTGAGCCTAGGCTCAAATCTGACCAATCATATGCTTGAGAACGAACTCTGACTCAATTCAAATGGTTTATAAGTACTGGGACTGGTGCGTTGATACATCTTTAGATTGCAGAGTGTTTGCATTCTATTTTCAGGTCATATTGACCTTGACCTTTGACCTTGATTATTGAAAAACCTTGTAGGGAACTTATCTTCTTTGCTATGTCATCCATGATTACCAAACCTGGTGTGTGGATACATCGGGAGATTGTTGAGTGTTGGGAACCACTTCCAGGTTACCTTGATATTTGACCTTGATTCTAATCCAAATCCTTGTCTGGAGCATATTCTGCATTAGTATGTCATCTGCAATCTCCAAGCCAAATGTGTAGACACATCTTGGGATGGCAGAGTATTGTATACAACCTTAAGGTAACTTTATACTTGACCTTGACCTCTGACCTTGATTATTTGAAAGCCTTTTCTGGAGAAGGTCTAGAGCATATTGCCTATGATAAATCATCTAGGATTACCAAACCAGGAGTTTGGATACATCTTGGCATTGTAAGGTGTCATATATATCACTTTCAGGTCATTTAACCAATTACCCAATAGCATATTTCTAGTATTGAATATAGGTAACCACTTAAAGTAGGTTGAAAGTAAAGCAGAATGCGCCTTAAGATGCATTCTCCTTTGCTTTCAATCTGCTTTAAGCTATTATCTACTAAGATAAAGAAAAAAATATATGGTACATATTCATGACTGTATACAAATTAGAACTATTTTCTTCAGTGGAGGAATAAAAGAAAGTTTTAAAAAGGCGTATTTATGGGGTAATGGGTTAAACCATGATTATTTATTGCCTCATATCTCCTGTACTCTATCATCTAGAAGTATCAAACTTGGTGTTTGGATACATCTCGGAATTATGGAGTGTCATAACTTTCAGGTCACTTCAACCTTGACTTCTGACTTTGATTTGCTGAAAAACCTTGTCTTGGAGAATATCTTTGGAGCAACCAAGGTGTTTCATTTGGTCTACACACATCAACATTATTCTGACACATTTGCCTCTTTAACCCATTACCACATAAAAATGCCTTTTTAGCTCACCTGAGCCAAAGGCTCAAGGTGAGCTATTGGGATGGCCCTGTGTCCGTCGTCCGTCGTCGTGCGTCGTACGGCTGAACAGATTTCAACCAAACTTTACAGGAATGTTCCTTGGGTCAAGCTCTTTCAAATTTGTTCAAAGAATTGAAAACAATATAGAACTCTGGTTGCTATGGCAACCAAAGTGAAAAAATAAGGAAATCTTAAAATATCTTCTTGTCTGAAACTACAAGGGCCAGAGCTTAGATATTTGGCACATAACATTATCTACAGGTCCTCTATCAAGTTTGTTCAAATTATGCCCCTGGGGTCAAAATTGGCCCCGCCCCGGGGGTCACAGTTTTACATAGAGTTATACAGTGAAAATTTCAAACGTCTTCTCCACTGAAACTGATATGGCCAGAGCTTTGATATTTGGCATGGTGACACTTCTAAATGTCCTTTACCTAGTTTGTTCAAATGGTTCTGGTCGGTTAAATATCTAGGTCATAATTCACATTCAAAATATGTATAGCAGACAGCAATTCAGCATTATAAGAGTTAGACCCTAGCCAAATTTCCTACTGGCAGAGTTACATAACTGAACTCAGGTCAGCTGGTCAGCTGATGAGGTTGCATATGGTGTTGTCTGCTATATTTTTATGCCCTGCAGTTGGGGGCATATTGTTTTTGTCTGTCTGCTTTTTTGTCTGTTTGTCCATTTGTTTGTCTGTCAGTCCACAACTTTAATCTTAGCCATAACTTTGTTAAAGTTAGAAACTTTATAACTTGGGTCATGTCCTACAAAGGTCAATGTCATTTTTGAGATATTTCCCAGTGTCATATTTTCTTGTCTTTGAGATAACTCCAGTTCTACTGATGTTAACCCATTACCCCATACATATGCCTTTTTACGCCTTTAATTTATTCCTCCTCTAAAGAAAATAATTCCACTTTATATAGTCATAAACATGTAAGATATAAGAAATAGTATCTATATCTTAGTAGATGATAACTTAAAGAAGGTTGAAAGTAAAGCAGAGTGCGCAATAAATAATCATATGGAAATACATGTAGCTTGATAAGAAGAAGTGTCATGGATAAGGGCCATAACTCTGCCAACAATATTTATAAGTTATTCCAATTTGTCATGTTTTTTTTTTGTCTGGAAGATAATTCCATTTACAGCTATATTAAAATGTTGTCTTGCCTATTAAGCTAAGGCACAATGACCTCAGGTGAGCGAATTAAGGGCCATGGCCCTCTTGTTACACTTTTCGTTTATTTCTATATTGAGGAAAATAGTTCCAATTTATACAGTCAAGAATATGTATGATCAGAACTATTTTTAGCTCACCTGAGCCTTCGGCTCAGGATGAGCTATTGTGACCGCTCTTCGTCCGTCGTCCGTCGTCAGTCCACATTTTCAAACAACATCTCCTCAGAAACCACTGACCCGATTTCAACCAAACTTTATCAGAAGCATCAGTGACAAGGGGGAACGAAATCTTGTTCAAAGTTTTTGGCTAGAGTTATTCCCCTTGCTTTGGGACTTGATTTTCTAACATGACCGTATAGACAACTTTTAATGCATAAGAAAATCTTTAAAAATCTTCTTCTCAGAAACCAAAAGGCCCAGACCTTTCATATTTGGTATGTATCATAACCTAATGATCTTCTACCAAGATTGTTAAAATTTTGACCCTGGAGCCAAAAATGGCCCCGCCCTTGGGCTAATCAGTTTTTAGCTCACCTGAGCCAAAGGCTCAAGGTGAGCTATTGTGACCGCTCACCGTCCGTAGTACGTCTGTCCGTCTGTCCGTCTGTCCGTCTGTCCGTCTGTCCGTTCACTTTTACTTCAAACGACATCTCCTCTGAAACCCGCCGATTGTAGGGAGAGTTCAAACTGCTTATGATGTTCCTTGGATGCTTCTCTACAGAAGTTGTTCAAAAAAAAGGAAAAAAAAGCACAAACTCTGCTTGAAAAAGCAAAAAAGCAAAAATCTTTAAAAAATCTTCTTGCCCAAAACTACTAGGCCCTAAGCTTTGATATTTGTACAGTAGAATCTCCTGGTGGATCTATCTATAGTTTGTTAAAATGAAATCCCTAGGGTCACATTTGACACCACCCTGCACAGTTTAAGTGCTGCTCTAGGCAGGTTTTACAGTATTTTTGATTTAGGCAGAACTGTATTTACCTGAGTTACCCTTAATATACTATGGGCAAATAGCCAATATTTGCAAACATTTTGGATCCAGATCAGATGCAACATAATCATAATGCTACATCTAATCTGGATCCAACCTATTTGCCACTCATTTACCAACTTAACAGTTTCTAAATTGTTTTTTTGTACACTTTTCACATACAGTAGGTTTTAAGCAGACATCATTTCAGTCTGGTAAGGGTAAGCCCAAGCGTTCTAGCCACTGAGGTCAAATATTATGCAACTCTGAACTGGTAGTGGGTATCACAGAACTGGTCATGATCAGCTGAACATGTTGTCTGCTAAAGTTTAGATATGGTTCAGTCTGATTCATACTTAGAGAAACAGGATCTGGAAGTGATCCACTGACAGTTATGTAATTATGTCTTATGCCATATTTATACATATGTTTAATATTGGTTTTGTCAGAGTTATCTGTATGTCTTTTCAATAATTCCACTTTAAACAGTCATGAAAATGTAAGATGCAAAAGTAAAGCAAAGTGTGCATTAACCCTTAGCCCGCCAAATAAATTGTCGTCTGCTATATTTCTCGTCTGCTTCAAGTTTCAAAGTGCTTCAAAGTTGCTCAAAATTGCTGAAAATGTTGTCCGAGTGTCAAACAGCTTGGATCCGGATGAGACGCCGAGTTACTCGGCGTCTAATCCGGATCCAAGCTGTTTGCATATAAAGCTATAGTCGTGAGTGGCAGGCTAAGGGTTAAGACACATTCTGCTTTACTTTCAACCTGCTTTAGGTGGCCACCTATTTTCAAAATTAGAAACATGCTATGGGGTAATGGGTAAAATGAAATTGCCTATTTGGAAAGAGCCTGATGAGAGGAAGTGCCATTTGCAAAGGCCATAACTCTGACATCATTGTTTTTTGAGTTATTTCCCTTTGTGATATTTTCTTGTCAAGGAGACAACTTCAGTTCTACTGATGCTATTGTAATGAAATTTTATGTATGGAAAGAAACTGATGAGAGAAAATGCCATGCACAAGGGCAGCAATATTTAGTTTTTCCCCTTTGTCATATTTTATTGTCAGGAAAATAATTCCAGTTCTGTTGACGCTAGTGAAATAATTATCATTTATTGGAAATGGAAATAGCTTGATAAGAGGATGTGTCATGGATAAGGGTCATAAGCTTGGCAACAAAATTCACTTTTGTCATGTTTTCTTGTCTGGAAGATAACTCCATTTATAGTTATATTAAAATGTTGTCTTGCCCAGTCAACTTAGGTACAAACTTCAATGTCCTCAGGTGAGCGAATTAAGGGCCATGGCCCTCTTGTCTTAGGAAAATCTTTGAAAATCTTCTCCTCTGAAACTGTATGGCCTAGATCATTAATATTTGACATGTAGCTTTGCCTTATGGTCCTCTACCTAGCTTGTTCAAATTATGACCCCCGGTCAAAATTGGCCCCGCCCCGGGGCTTATCAGTTTTACATAGAGTTATATAGGAAAATCTTTAAAAATCTTCTTCTCTGAAACTGTATGGCCTAGATCATTAATATTTGACATGTAGCTTTGCCTTATGGTCTTCTACCTAGATTGTTCAAATTATGACCACCGGGTCAAAATGGCCCCGCCCTGGGGCTTATCAGTTTTACATAGAGTTATATAGGAAAATCTTTAAAAATCTGCTTCTCTGAAACTGTATGGCCTAGATCATTAATATTTGACATGTAGCTTTGCCTTATGGTCCTCTACCTAGATTGTTCAAATTATGACCCCCAGGTCAAAATTGGCCCCGCCCCGGGGCTTATCAGTTTTACATGGAGTTATATAGGAAAATCTTTAAAAATCTTCTCCTCTGAAACTGTATGACCTAGATCATAAATATTTGACATGTAGCTTTGCCTTATGGTCCTCTACCTAGCTTGTTCAAATTATGACCCCAGGGACAAAATTGGCTTGCCCCGGGGCTTATCAGTTTTACATAGAGTTATATAGGAAAATCTTTAAAAATCTTCTTCTCTGAAACTGTAAGGCCCAGATTTTCCAGCTTTGACATTTAGCTTTGCCTTATGGTCCTCTACCATAGATTGTTCAAATTATGACCCTGGGCCAAAAATGGCCCCGCCCTGGGGCTTGTCAGTTTTTCTAGGAAAACCTTTGAAAATCTTCTTCTCTGAAACTGTATGGCCTACATCATTAATATTTGACATGTAGCTTTGCCTTATGGTCCTCTACCTAGATTGTTCAAATTATGACCCTAGGGTCAAAATTGGCCCCGCCCCGGGGCTCATCAGTTTTACATAGAGTTATATAGGAAAATCTTTAAAAATCTTCTTCTCTGAAATTTTAAGGCCCAGATCTTTCAGCATTGATATATAGCTTTGCCTTATGGTCCTCTCCCAAGATTGATCAAATTATGACCCCTGGGCCAAAACTGGCCTTGCCCTGGGGCTTATCAGTTTTTCATAGGAAAACCTTTGAAAATCTTCTTCTGAAACTGTAAGGCCCAGATCATTTGTAATTGAAATGTAGCTTAACCTTATAGTCCTCTACCAAGATTGTTCAAATTATGACACCGTGTCAAAATTGACCCTGCCCCGGGGCTTATCAGTTTTATATAGACTTATATAGGAAAACCTTTAAAACTCTTTTTATAGCTATATATATCACAATATTGTCTTGCCCAGTAAGCTTAGGTACAATGTTCTCAGGTGAGCGACTTATGGGCCATGGCCCTCTTGTTTATATTCTAGCAGATGTTAGCTTAAAGCATGCTGAAAGTTAAGCAGAATGTGCCTTAAGGCACATTCTGCTTTACTTTCAACCTGCTTTTAGGGGTCATCTGTCATCAACACTAAAACCAGGCTACGGGGTAAAGGATAAATAGTGACAAGGTGCTCAAAAGTGGGGGTATTAATCATCTTAAGTGAAAGTTCTAGCTTAAACTGATGATTCATTAATTAGCCCACGATGAAAACTTCTGTAATGAGGTTATTTGTTTTTGTAGACTATACAAACACAGAGCAGACAGAGAAAAGGATGGCCTCGGAGGCCATTGTAGCGTCTATACAGGTATACTTACGATTCTCCCCAAACCTCGACTATCATGTAACCTGGAATGCTTCTCTCCCTTTGTTAACAGTGACATCATCAATAATTGCATGTTTTTTTATTATCTGGATTTTTCTATGCCCCTATAGATGTTGGAGGTATATAGTGATTGTTCTGTTTGTCTGTGTGTCTTGTCTTTCCATCCCTCCTTGTGTACAATATATGTCAGATTTGACAATTTCTTCTACCATCAACACCATAGAGTTTTAAGTCTTTAACAATATTTCAGTCATATCACGACTCCTGGAGACAAGATGCCAGATCATTAGATCAACATGGCATTTACACCAATCTACTATCACCTAACCACAATTTTACCTTGACCTTATTTAGATTTTGAATATTTCTACTACAGTAGATTCTTCTACTGTCAACACTATTTACTACAACATGCCCTCTATAGAATGACACCCAATGGGAGACACAGATTGTGTGTGTTGTTCGGAGGGAACCGTTATAGGGAGGGAAAATTAAGACTTGGCTTACGTTTGCAAACAGATCTATTGAATTCGGATCAGACGGGGTGTAACATATCTGATCTGGATTCAAGCTGTTTGTCACTCGTCATCATATTTATTTTATCAAAATGTCTGCTTATATGAAACTTTGAGAGAAAAACAATGTCGATATTGCAGCCGAGAAAAGGTTGGACATAATTGTGTTTGTTTGGGGAACAGCGGCAAGGGCTGTTGTAAGGAAGGAGTCGTTGTTGAGAGGGCCTCATAGCAGGGCTGCCATTTCTCCGGATTTTACCTAAATCTCCGGATTTTTTCCAAGTTGATGATAACTTAAAGCAGGCTGAAAGTAAAGCAGAATGCGCCCTGAGGCGCATTCTGCTTTACTTACAGCCTGCTTTAAGTAGGCGCATGTCAACAAAACCAGAAAAAGGCTATGGGGTAAAGGTACGATTCGTAAAATCGCACTTGAAAAATGCAAATTTGGAAATCTTAGGATTTTTAATGTCAACTTATGGCAGGCCTGTCATAGGGAGGGAGTACTGTACATGCTTTGCTACAGTGGAGAATCTGTTATTCTTTCCCGTTTAAACGCAAACCTACGCAAAGCGCTAAAACGTAGAAAAGAACAACTTTTGGACAATTCTGTTATCTTGGTGGCAAACAGTTTGGAGCCTGATCAGACGCCAGGTTACCCGGCGTCTGATCTGGCTCCAAACTGTTTGCACTGCAAATAATAGTTTAAGCGTAAACGCGTTTATTGGGAAAGAATAACAGATTATCCACTGTACTTATACAGTAAATTCAGAATATGTTGTCAAGGATGCCACTGGGGACATTTTTGCATTCATGGAGCACAGTCTTGTTTACTTTTATTTCTCTTCTTTATGATGCTTATCCTTGAGCAAAATGAAACCATAAACAGTTGCATGACTATTATGTGGATCATGAACAAATTAAACCATGATTATGGTTATATTCTGTAAATGTTAATTGTCTTGACCTTTTCTCGTGTACATTGTTTTAGTGTTAAACCCGTTATTCGTTAGACATATCTTCGTACGCCTTTATCAGGGCTGCCATTTCTCGGGATTTTTTCCGAAACCTTGCGATTTTTATCCAAGCAGATGGTATCTTAAAGCAGGCTGAAAGTAAAGCAGAATGTGCTTTAAGTCACATTCTGCCTTACTTTCAACCTGCTTTAAGTAATCCCTCTTAAAAAGAAAATTTGGAAATCTTAGGATTTTTCAAGATCAACTTATGGCAGCCCTGCTTTGTTTTCTTCTGCCACCACAGAAAGTAGTTCTACTTGATACAGTCATGATTATATATGCACTATAGGAATTACTGCCTATAATCCAGTCAGCTTAAAGTAGGCTGAAAGAAGAGCAGAATGCTCCTTGAGGAGCATTCTGCTTTACTTTCAGCCTGCTTTAAGAAGCCATCTGCCTTCAATATGGAAAACAAGCTATTAAAGGGGAAAAAGGTCAAGACATATGGCTGCTTAAAGAGGCTGGTTAAAGAAGTTATCTGCTTTACAGTTTACCTGCTTTCATTTTAGTAACATTTCTTAAACATTTCTAGAACTTCTGGAACATTTCTACAGCTTGAGTTCTGGAACATTTCTAGAGTCATAGTTCTGGAACATTTCTAGAACAAATGGTTCAGTAAATTTTGTCTCATTTAATGTTCTGCTTTACTTTCGATCTTCTTTAAGCAAAAGTTGAACCAATTTCTAGGATAAAGGAAATATTTCTCACATTAAGTGGAACTATTTTCTTAAGTGGAGGAACCTATTAAAGGTGTATAAAGGCATATCTAAGTGTACTTAGAGGGGGTTGTTATTGTACTAGTTGTTGATGTTGTGTTTTGTCAACTGCCCCTTTGTCTTCAGATTTGCACAAAGTACATGTACAGTAAAAACTCGCTATTACGACCACTAAAATGAAGGCTTATTGATTATATAAAAGACAGGTGACAGCTTAAAACAAAGATGACAGTAAAACAGAAAGCTCCTATAGGAGCTTTCTGTTTTACTGTCACCTTGTTGTAAGCAGTCACCTGTCGTAAACACCTAATATTAAATCACATTTAGTGGTCGTATTAGAGAGGTTTTACTGTACATAATTAACCTTTTTTTTTTTTTAAAAAAACCCATTATAGATGTTGCATGTGGGTATGCACGCATGCAGGTGGAAGGGTTTTAGCCTCAGATTTTGTTTTCCTGAATATAATTTTCCTTATGGGTGTTATTTTTTAGCTCACTCGGCCAAAAGTGCCAAGGTGAGCTATTTTTCTTTAAACAACATCTCCTAAACTACTGGATGGAATTTTACAAAGTTTGTTAGGATGCTCCTTATATGGCTCAAGTTGTTCAAATAGTTTCGCTCAGTTATATATCTATGGTAGGTCACAGGAGCTAATAATAAGTTTTCAATAATAGCCAGAGCTTTGATATTTGGCATGATGACACTTCTAGAGGATCTTTATCAATTTTGTTGAGATTGTTTTAGTCTGTTATATGTATGTCACTGAAATTGAAATTAGATTTTTCCATGACAATTTCATAAATCTTCTTGTCTATAATAACAAAGCATAATCCACAGCTTCTTGTTTGGGTAAAATAACCCTTCCCAGGCTGATTTAGAGGTGGGCGCTTTTGGGCCATATGGGCCTCTTGTTAAATATAAATAGCTTTTATCGATACATATATTTAGGTTGCTTTCCAGGTATCTCTGGCCATTTGTATAGCATCTTAGGACTGCTAAGTGTTGCATAGATGATACAATTTTCAGGAATCTGTGACCTTGACCTTGATTGATTGAAAAGACTTGTGTGGACTATATCCCCTATACTAATTTACCTAGGAGCAGTGAATGTTACCATTGGATGCAGCTTTATAATAGCTGAAAGTATTAAAGCAAGCATATTTAATGTGTTTGTGACCTTAAACTTTGACCATTATTATTTGAAAAGCCTTGTGTGGCCTATATCTCCTATACTTATTTACCTTGGAGCAGAGAATGTAACCATTGCATGCACCTGAGAATTTCAGGGTGTCTGTCACCTTGACCTTAACTTCTGACCTTGATGCACTTTGCTTTACTTTTAATCTGCTTTAAGTGGTCACCTGAAACTGGAAAGGGGGTTAATCCTTCATTGCTGAAGAAGAGACACTTTTGTGACATTGGTTAAGTATTGTACCTATCTTCATGATTAAATATTGCAAGTTTTCATCCGCAATATCATAATGATCATGCAACTGATAGAGTACAGTTTGTTGCATAACAGTTTAACCCTTTACTCAATAGCCTTTTTCTAGCTTTGTAGACTGGTGACCTGATTTAAAACAGGTTGAAAGTACAGCAGAATGTGCCTTAAGGCACATTCTGCTTTACTTTCAGCCTGCTTTTCAGCCATCTGTTAGTATATAGAAAATATTTTGTTGATGAATAAATTAAAGGTAAATATATGGGTAAATGGGTTATTGACTTAATACTACAGCTACAATCATCAAACTTAAGATGCTTGCAGGCCTTCATGAGTACAGAATGTTGATCACATTTTGATGACCTTGACCTTTGACTTTGGTTAATTTTTTTGCATGAAGGACATTTATGGGTTATTGAAGATTTGCTTTTATTGTCAAGCATACTGAAGGGCATCAGTGGTTTGTAGTTGAGAAGACATTATTCTTTCCAATTTGAATAAAAAATACAAAATAACATCTTGTTGACAATTCTGACTATTTATTTTAAACTAAGTGGCAAACAATTTGGAGCCTGATCACCGGGCCTTTGATCTGGCTCCAAACTGTTTGAAATTGGAAATAATTGTTTTAGCGTAAACACATTTTTTGGGAAAGAATAATGTTTTCTCCACTTTACATATACATTTCTAGTTAATCATAGTATATAGAGGCATGATGTGAACTACATTGTAGTTTATAGCAGTTTTTGTCAATACTTACTCCTGTTTCGAATGTACAATAGCTGGTGTATCAAACCCCCTTAGTGATAGCTCTATTTCAAAACAGGGCCCTAAAAAAGGGGATTATTTAAAATAATAAAATCTTTGTGTCTGCACCTAACCCTTTGGTGTGACTACTCATTAGAATTGTCTCAAAGATAAAATCTAATGAGTAGTTACAACATAGGGTTTAGTTCTTACATGAAGGAGAAACTTGCGTAGGAAACTTTGAAGTTTACACCCTCTTATCTGGAACCCTGTTATTGAAGAAATTTAGTTTAACTCTTTCCTCCCTGAAACTTTAAATGGAAAATTCCAGTTTCCATTTTAGTCTGGTCCATTTCTGACTTTTAAGGGTTGTTTTTGTCAATGTTTTGAATCATGACAAACAGTGAAGACCCTGATCAGAGGGCTCCTTTCGGAGCCCTCTGATCTGGGTCTTCACTGTTTGCACAGGACAAGTGTACTATTCACATGTACACTGTTTGAAAAGAACGCCTATATGCGGGACTAGGGTTCAAAGGGTTAAATGGGGAAGATAGTGATAACTATATAGGGGTTCTGCAGTTAGATGGGTATTTATGCTATACTGCATGAAGCAGATATATATTGATCATTAATAATTTTCCAGAAAAGGGAAATAACTCTCACTATGCTGCAAAACTGTTTTAGTAGTAGTTAACTTTTCCTGAGATTTCTAACCGTGCTGTATTATCTTATATCACATAACTAACTAACATTATTTTCAGCTACAGTTGAGAAGGCGTTATTCTTTCCAGTTTAAATAAACCAAAATGCAAATGCAAAGCATTAGCAATAAAATGTACAAAATGACAACTTTTTGAAAAGTCAGACATTTTGGTTTTCATTTGATTGAGGCAAACAGTTTAGAGTCAGATCTGTAGCGCATTCAAGTACTGTATCGATTGCATCAGAAAACGGTAACAATTTACCTTTAACGACCGTTTGGCTGTTACTGATTGCGAACGACACGAACAGCCTCAGAGGTAGTTAGCCATCGCCAACAAAGGAAAACAAAATGGCGACCAAATGAATTTAATAAAACCAGTGAACAGTCCCGACTCAATTTCTCATCAATAAACCAACATTTTCCGATACTTAATGTATCAAACAAAGCAGCTTACATCTGAGCAGCTAAATCTTATTTTTATATGCGGTAAAATTGATGCATTTCAGTTGATTAGTACACTTTTGCTTGTTTTATTTCGATTCTTACATAAATCGTTCGTACCCTTGAAAAGTTAATAAACATGGGGGCGCAATGAGTTATTATTGAAGAGTATTGGTGAACGTTAGATGTCGTACTATATGGGTTGTTTGCATCGGTTAACGTTGCTGTTCGCTGATACGGTACTTGAACGCGCTACCGATGCAGGAGTTACTTGGCATCTAATCACAGGGCTCCAGATAAGAGGGAATAAACTGAACAAATCCAACATTTTCTCACTTAATATAAGCCTGCATCCTATGGTGTAACTAATCATTAGAATCGTCTCGAAGAGATGATTCTAATGTGTAGTTACACCATTGGTTTTAATTCAGAAATAAAGATATTAGATTTTGAAATACTCCCCTTATCTGGAGATCTGTAATCATGGTCCAAACTGTTTGCAACGGATAAAACTGTTTTAGCAATGTAACATCATTACTGGGAAAGAATAACATCTCTACGTATTATGAATTTCATTATTTCATAGATAGAACGTAATGTGTATACTTACAGTAAATTACTTATAGTAATGTTAATACTTGTTATAAATAATGGCCATGAAACTTCTCCAATAATAAATCATTAACTCATTAAAATGCCTTTTTATGCCTTTAATATCCTAGCAAATGGTGCCATAAGGCACATTCTGCTATACTTTTGACTTTCAAGGCTGAAACTGAGAAAATAAACTCAGAAAATAAATCAGAATGTATGTTAAGCCACATTCTACTTTACTTTCAACCTGCTTTAAGTGGTCACCTGTCTTCAAAATCAGAAACAGGTAATGGGGTAAAGGGTTGTTAATCATGCTTATATTATTATTTACACAAGAGTTGGTTCCTATGCCCTTAAGAATATGTAGATTTGAAATGTACTCAATTTTATTTGTGAACTTGAGAAAAGTACAGTAAAACCTCGCTATTACGACCACTAAAACGAAGGCTTATTGATAGTATAATAGACAGGTGAAAGCTAAAAGCAAGGTGACAGTGAAACAGAAAGCTCCTAAAGGAGCTTTCTGTTTCACTGCCACCTTGCTTTAAGCGGTCACCTATCGTAAACACCCTAATAATTAACATAACTTAGTGGTCGTAATAGTGAGGTTTTACTGTACTTGTCATTTCATGAGAGATTGTCACTCACAGATCAGTGTGTAACTGATATGAAGCTTATATCCAGATGTATTGAGGTAGGGCTAAAGAAGTGGGAATTTTATCACGCTCCTCAATTTGCTGGCACAAAAATAATGGTACAAATCCATAAGCATGCACCAATCTTCACATTGATGCAGGTTTTGATATAATATATTTTTTTTTCATAGAATTATATTTTTGAATAGTATTACCATTTTAATCCACTGCTGTATAAGTGGACTTACTTTCTTCTGTGGATGAATGAATAAAAGGCATAAAAAGGCATATTTATGAATTAATGGGTTGAAAAGGGTTTGAACTCTTGCCTATGAGTGTACAAAGGGTTAAATCATTACCCTCATAAATATGCCTTTTTACACCTTTAATTCATTCCTCCACTGAAGAAAATAGTTGCATAGTAAAGATTACACATCATAAAGAATATTTTCTATATCCTAGTAGATGGTATCTTAAAACAGGATGAAAGTAAAGCAGAATGCACCTTAAGTTGCATTCTGCTTTACTCTCAACCTGTTTTAAGGGGCCACCTGTATTCAAAACTCAAAACAGGCTATGCAGTAAAGGGTTAATTGAATAACAACTCCAAAATGTACAAACTCTATTAAGTTCTTGTATCATGTACTTCAGGAGGGCGCTAGACAACGAAAGATGGAACTTGAACAGATTCTTGTCGAGCATGCACAAATTGTGACAACCATCGTACGACAAGCAAGCAGCGAGTCAAACAACGAAGCATTCCAGAGTGCGGAAGTTCCCCGTGATCAGTAGCCACACACTGCTAACTAGTATAAAACCTCGTTGTTAAATGAAACATAACACCCTGTTTAAATGCCCCCCAAGCTAGCAATGCAAAGTCCATACATTTAGTTAAGGTTGCAGTGTTAACCTCTTTGCACGCTATTATGGGGGAAACTGTTTTATCTTTTGCAAACAGTTGGGATCCAGATGAGATGCCTCGCAACGCGGCGTCTCATCAGGATCCAATCTAAGTGCCACTTGAGCCCTAAAAGAACTGATAGTATCAAACAATTTACATATTTTGAGTTTTGTTTTCATGAGCAGATGAATACCCAAGTAAAATTTTAGAACTTGAGACTGACTATAGATGGATTGAAATATGTGAAAGCATCAAAATAATGTGTAAAAAAACTAAATTTAGACAAATGAAGATAGTGAACATAGCAGAAGAAAATCTATATTAGAATAAAAGAGTTAAATAAAACTAAACAGTAACAGTTTGAGTAGTTAACTTACAGTGGAGAATCTGTTATTCTTTCCCGTTTAAACGCAAACGTACGCAAACGCAAAGCACTAAAACGTAGAAAAGAACAACTTTTGGACAATTCTGATATTTCATGTTTATCTTGGTGGCAAACAGTTTGGAGCCTGATCAGACGCCGGGTTACCCAGCGTCTGATCTGGCTCCAAACTGTTTGCACTGCAAATAATAGTTTTAGCGTAAACGCGTTTATTGGGAAAGAATAACACATTCTCCACTGTATCAGTTCTGTTGGTTTATTTTTTGCAGATTTTTGGAGGGTTTAAATAGGGGTATGACCCAGTACATGTATACAGAATTATTGAGTTTTTGGAGCTCAAATTCTCATGAACTTTAATTCAAAGTTAAAATGAGATTAATAATAAGTAGGGCTGTAACAATACACTCGAGTATTCAAATATATTCGAATATTGATTTTGGTGAATACGTATCGTATTCGCCTGGTCAAGAACCGAATATTCGCCAGTATACGTAAAAAAGAAAACTTTAAAACAACTAAAAGGGTGAAAACTGCAGCTTACAAACAATCTCCAGTACCATATTAGTCCTGAAAATCCACCTAGGGCCCTACACATGTTTTAGCTGACAACACAGCTGATTGCTGTATTTTGTATAACAAAGCTTTTACGACATCTCATAGAGAGAGAGTATACTTTTAAAGGATAACAATTAAATGAAAACAATATGAACAGGATAATTAGTAGTAATAAAATATAACATAAAGATCTACAAAGAAACTATTGCATTCATATTCGTGAATAATTATTCGTATTCGTCACCATATATCGTGATGTGTATTCGTATTCGCTACATGGTGTATTCGTTACAGCCCTAATAATAAGCTAGCTTATAACAAACAAAATACTTGTATTTTAAAGTAAAATCATGGCTTGATATTTGTTTTTGTGTATTCTTTCGCATTTAAACACAAAGACAATGCAATGAATTGTTAAAAATGATAATTTTATTTAAATTTCACAAAGTTCAGTTAAATCTGAGCGGCAAACAGTTCCAAGCCTGAGCAGACACGGGGTTAGTAAAGATATGCACATTTTTGAAGATTGGTTAAACCCATGGAAAAGTATAGCAGGGCTACCATAAGTTGACATGAAAAATCCTAAGATTTCCAAATTTGCATTTTTCAAGTGCGAATATACGAATCGTACCTTCACCCCGTCGTCTAATTCTAGTTTTGTTGACACATGACTACTTAAAGCAGACTGGAAGTAAAGCAGAATGCGCTTTCAGGCGCATTCTGCTTTACTTTCAGCCTGCTTTAAGCTACCATGTACTAGAAAAAAAATCTGAAGATTGAGAAAAATCTGGAGAAATGGCAGCCCTGGTATAGTCCCCAGCTAGTAAGTCTTGACCACAGACTGTATTTCTAGTATCTTTCCACATGGTAGCTTGACCCATTACCCCAGAAATATGCTTTTTTAAACCCTTGATTTATTCCTCCAATGAAGAAAATAATTCAAAATTATAGTCATAAATATGTAGTATAAGAAATATTTTCTATATTCTAACAGATGATTACAGCTTTAAGCAGGCTAAAAGAAAATCAGAATGTGCCTTAAGGCACATTCTGCTTTACTTTCAACCTGCTTTAAGTGGTCATCCTTTTAAAAAAAAACTAGAACCAGGCTATGGGGTGATGGGTTAATTAGTTGCCTGTCTTCAATACTAGCAACAGGCTATGGGGTAAAGGCCATCCACTACTTAGGGTTACCCTTAATGTAAAGTAAAATAATAGCTTATTAGCATGAGTATCATTATAAAAAATATTTTTGCACTTAATGCTTCAATATAATAATTTATTTTTGCCAATGACTGATTTAAGAGGCCAATGAGCAGGGTATGCATGATTATGCAAAAGTAGATTTTGTTTTTAGGTCTAAATCTACAAACTAGCAGTGTAACCCAGTATTACATAATACAGTCAAACTTCGGTATCTTGAACTTGTTTAACTCGAACTATCCAATAGTTTGACATATGAACTGCATTATTTCATGTTCGGTTAAGTCGAAAATACCCATATTTGAAAGTGAAAACGTGGCTTAGCCACGTTTTAACTTTGAAATAAGGGTATGTTCGACAAAACCGACTTTTAGATATCGAAGTTCAATTGTAATTAAAAAGATTCGGTATGGTTAGCAATGTAGATATTTTATTAAGTCAGCAGATATAGAAAAAAAGCATTTATTATATTGAAACCCTGTTATTACAATCATCCAATTGATGATGGTAATGTTAAACATTACTCCATAGCCTGTTTCTAGTTTTGATGACAGGTTACCACTTAAAGCAGGTTAACAGCAAATCAGAATGTGCATTTTATTCATCCGCTGAAGTAAATAGTTCCAAATTATACCGTAATGAATATGTGTCATATTTAATAAATTTCCTTATTCTAGCAGGTAATAGCTTAAAGCAGGCTGAATGTAAAGCAGAATGTGCCATATGGCACATTCTGCTTTACTGTCAACCTGCTTTAAGCTACCAACTGTTAGGATATTGAAAAATATTTCTTATTGCAAGTATTCATGAGTGTAAGATTTTGAAATATTTTCTTCAGTGAATGGAATTCATTTAATGCATAAAAATGTGTGTCTGTGCACTAAAGGGTAAGTAAAGCATGCAGGAATGCTGTTGATATAATATGTCAGGGGAGCCTTAACTCACCTCTATAGTCTTGACGAGTTAAATACCAGTTATCCCCCTTGTATTGTAGTGGTCTCATGAATCACTTGTTAATTGGACAATCTTTTGACTTTATGTGCCACTTTATTTAGCTCATATAAAATTCCAAGTAGACTGGTTCATGTTTAGATTACTAAATTATCCACAAGGGAACCTAATAACCCACAAGAGTTACTTTTGCAGTGAAAAGTCATCTGCATATCTCTACACGAAAAAAAACTCCCAAGCGAATGATTGTAATACTGGGGTTTCATGTAAATTTCACCATGTAAACATTATGTAAATACCTTCATTGTATATTATATTATGAGTTATGTAAGATATTTATGAGAAATGTTTTTGTTTTTTTTAGTTATCTTGAGACTAAGACGGAAGTAAAGCAAAAAAGGCTTTTTCAGGAGCTTTCTGCTTTACTGTCGTCCTGCTTTAAGCAGTCATTCGCCCTAAATTCACCAAAATACCAGTATAATCTTATGCAGTGGTCATCACAGAGGGTTTTATTGTAAATTGAAAAAGTCAAATATCAGAGAAATTAGTTTCTTTTTTAATCCCTCTTAACCCTCTCCTTCCTGAAACTTCAAATGGACAAATCCAGTTCCCATTTAAGTCCATTTCTGACTTTAAAGGGTTGTTTTTGGTCAATGTTTTGCATCATGACAAACAGTGAATACTTAGATCAGAGGGCTCCTTATGGAGCCCTCTGATCTGGGTATTCACTGTTGGCAATTGACAAGTGCACTCTTCACATGTGTACTGTTTGAAAAGGATGCCTATATCCTTATGGAGACCTCTGATCTGGGTATTCACTGTTTGGGTATTCACTTTTCACATGTGTGTAACTGTTTGAAAAGGACGCCTATATGCGGGGCTAAGGTTCAAAGGGTTAACTCATTAAGCCCGAGCAATGAGTATACTCATCTTTTACACACATTGTACCTGTGATGAGTACACTTGTCCTATGCAAACAATGAAAACCCTGATCAGAGGACTCCTACAGGTGCCCTCTGATAAGGCAGAGCACCAGATAAGGGTAGTTTTTCAAAAACTAAAATCTTTATTTCTGAATTAAACCCTATGGTGTCTCTACTCATTAGAATCGTCTCTTCGAGACGATTCTAATGAGTAGTAACACCATAGGATTTGGTGCTAAAAAGAGTGAGAAAATGTTGGATTTGTTAAAAAACTACCCTGGATAAGGGTCTTGGCTGTTTGCAATTTTGCATTGTATTGTTAATTATTGGACCCTAAATATGTAAAAATTGGCTAGACTTATTGGAAAACTGGAATTTTTCATTTGAATTTTCAGGACTGAATGTGTTTGCACAGCTTTGAGAATATAGCAGGGAAAAGCTTTGCCATAAATAGATATAGCATTTCTCTTTGTTTTATAAAATAGTTCAAGTTTTTAGCAATAGAACTTACACATTTATCATGAGTACAACTATTGCTTTTTGGGATGTACACATTTTACATAACCCTTTACCACATGTTTCTAGTTTTGAAACAGGTGACTACTTAAAGCAGGTTGAAAGTAAAGCAGAATGTGCCTTGATGGACATTCTGCTTTATTTTCAGCTTGCTTTAAGTTTTTATCTGCTAGTATAAAGGAAATATTTATTACTTTGCATATTCTTAAATTTATCGAAATTAGAATGGAGTTTTTTTCTTCAGTGGAGAAATTAATTAAATGCATAAAAAGGTGTATCTATGGAGTAAAGGGTTAAAAGTATATTTGACTAGCTTACACTAGTGTAAATATTGATTATTTGTAAGAATTTTGATCCATGAGGAGTTAGAATCTGGATAGGCCCTAACAGGGTTTAAATTGTGGAATTTGTTTAAACCCATTACTCCATATATATGCCTTTTTACACCTTTAATTTATTCCTCAACTGAAGAAAGTAATCAAAATTTATACAACCATAAATATATACCATAAGGAATATTATTTAGCAGATGGAAGCTTAAGGCAGGCTGACAGTAAAGCAGAATGCACAGGTCTTAAAGTGCATTCTGTTTTTCTGTCAACCTGCTTTAACCCTTTGAACCCTAGTCCCGCATATAGGTGTCCTTTTCAAACAGTGTACATGTAAATAGTACACTTGTCCTGTGCAAACACTGAAGACCCAGATCAGAGGGCTCCGAAAGGAGCCCTCTGATCAGGGTCTTCACTGTTTGTCATAATGCAAAACATTGACAAAAACAACCCTTAACAGTCAGAAATAGACTAGACCAATATGGAAATTTGAGTTGTCCTTTTGAAGTTTCAGGGAGGAAGGAGTTAAATAGACACAATGTCTTCAAAACTAGAAACAGGCTATGAAGTAATGGGATAAACTAATTCAAGTTTTGAGCAATAGAGTTACATTGATCATGATGACAATTTCTGTTTGTTTGGGATGTACAAATTTTAAAAGTTTATTTGATTTAGAAAAAATATATAATTATGAGTTAGACTAGGGTAAATATTTATATATGTAAGAGTTTTGATCTAGATCCATGACGTTTAGAATTTTGATAGGCCCAGACAGGGTTTAAATTGTGAGGTTTTTTTTAGTTATAGCATCAGACTTTTGTGTACATAGTATAATAATAGTATTACATAATCAGGACTCCAGGTAAGGGGAGTATTTCTAAAATTTGAATCTTTATTTCTGCATTAAACCCTATGGTGTCACTACATGTACTCACTAACTATGGTGCCACTGCATTAAACCCTATGGTGTCACTACTGATTAGAATCATCTCTTCGAGATGATTCTAATGAGTATTAACACCACAGGATTTGAAGGTGTCTTGACGGAGAAAATGTTAAGATTTGTTTAGTTTACTCTCTCTTATCTGAAGCCCTGTTAAAGTAACATAGTTCTCAGTATTTAACATTGTTCATTGATGTTTGCTCATTTAATGTATGCCAAATGGATTTCTGTGATTTTTGTCTCACTGGGACGGAGCGAAACTGAGACTAAGGTATTTGCTTTTCTGATGGCATTGGCAACAGCATTTAACATCAACTTTTAGCTCCAACTTTAAGATTTCACCTATGGCTATTAAGGCTAGGCATGCGTTTAATAATAGTATTTTGGAGCTGATATCTGGCATCTAATGGATGGGACATGTACTAAGGATGCTGTAGGGTAAAATTTGAAAAAATGTATATACATTTATATTATATTTCTTTTAATTTTCCTAATGTTTTGGATTTTGAATTTTGAGTAAAAAGTATTTACTAAAAATTCAAATTTTAAACTTTTACATTTAGGTCAGTTAATTTTTGCATTTACATTCATGCAACTGGACATGTAGAGTTTGCGCCTTGAGTACAGCATGTTGCATTGCAATTTGGTGACCTTGACTTTTGAGCTAGATTAAGTTTTTGTCCGTTAAGGTAAGTTATGGACTTGGTATTGCAGTGAAGGTCACATACATGTAACTTCACAAGCTGGTGCTCATTGATGAGTACAGCAGGTTGCATTACACATTGGTGACTTTGACCATGACCTCTGTGACCTAGATTAAATTTTTGCTTTTAGGTCAGATATGGACAAAGTACTTCAGCTAGTGTCATGCGTCTTCACATACTGATGTGCAACAATGCGTACAGCATGTTGTGTTTCAGTTTGGTCACCTTAACCTTTGACTTTTGAACTTGATTAACCCTTCCTCCCTGAAACTTTAAATGGACAAATCCAGTTTCCATTTTTGTCTAGGCCATTTCTGACTTTTATGGGTTATTTTTGTCAATGTTTGGCATTATGACAAACAGTGAAGACCCTGATCAGGGGGCTCCTTTCGGAGCCCTCTGATCTGGGTCTCCACTGTTTGCATAGGATAAGTGTACTATTCACATGTACACTGTTTGTAAAGGACGCCTATATGCGGGACTAGGGTTCAAAGGGTTAAGCTTCAATATTGAATTTTCTAGCTTTGGTTCTCAATAAGTTCAAGTGCTAGAACTATCAAACTAGGCCCCAAGTTTATAAAGGGTTTGAGACGAGTCTGAGATCGTCTCAAACATTTGATTGGTCAGATTTTAGCTGACAACATTTGACCCTGGCTGCGCTCCAGATAAGGGAGTATTTCAAAAAAACTAAAATCTTTATTTCTGCATTAAACCCTATGGTGTCACTACTCATTAGAATGGTCTCTTCAAGACGATTCTAATGAGTAGTAACACCATAGGATTTGATGCTGTAATTAGTGAGAAAAGGTTGGATTCATTTTACTCCCTCTTATGTGGAGCCATGCCCTGGTCTAAACGTATGTACTTAGAGGCAAAACAGAGATACATGTAGTAGAGACCTTTTAAATTGGAGGAATACTTGTTGCAATATAAATGTGTTACTGAATAAATGGAGGAATGATCCCGATTTGTAGTATTGCAGATTTCTATAACAAATAATATAGAAAGGAACACTGCTGTATTTTGAATGTAAATAGATTTAGAATGTTGTATAAATCCTCTACTGGATAGCCTATTTAAAATTTTGAAGATAGATGACCACTTGCAGCAGGTTGAAAGTAAGCCTTAAGGCGCATTCTGCTTTACTTTCAACCTGCTGCAAGTGGTCACCTACATGTATCTTCAATACTAGAAGTGGCTAGTTAGGTACGGGTTAGGTCACTTAAGTGGTAGCCTGTTTTCAAACATCGACAACCCAAAATCTTGATCAGGCTCTTGTTCATAGTATAAGAGCATTAACCCTTAGCCTGCCACTCACGACTATAGCTCCATATGCAAACAGCTTGGATCCGGATGAGACGCCGAGTAACTCGGCGTCTCATCCGGATCCAAGCTGTTTGACACTCGGACAACATTTTCAGCAATTTTGAGCAACTTTGGAGCACTTTGAAACTTGAAGCAGACGAGAAATATAGCAGACAACAATTTATTTGGCGGGCTAAGGGTTAATACCATGAGAGTAAAAATTTTAAATTCAAACTATGGTTTTGGAATATGGAAAGTTTAGAATTTTGCATTTTAATTATGATTAAAGGCATTTGTTATAAATGGTATTTTTCATTGTTATAGATAATTACTGTTTTTAAAGACATATTTTTCATGTGTTTTTTCATGTGCTATATCGGAGTTTATTTATGTTGGTCTTCATTGAAAACATAGTGGAGTGAATACTCACAGTTAAACCAAATTAATCCTTTTACTGCCCAGCCAAACAGATTAACCCATTACCCCATAAATATGCCTTGTTAGGCCTTCAATCTATTAATTCACTGCAGAAAATATTTCCATTTTGTACAATATTGAAGGTGCACCATGAAAATTATTTTCTATATCCTATCAGATGGTAGCTTAAAGCAGGGTGAAAGTAAAGCAGAATATGCCTGAAGGTCACCTGTGGTGGTCACCTGTCTTCAACTATAAACAGGCTATGGGGTAAAAGGTTAAACTTTGGATCCTGATCCAATATTGCATAATGCGGTGTCTGATCAGTTTCGAGACTTTTTGACACTTCTATCTATGCTTTTTAAGTACATTGATGAAAACAATTCTTTTTCAAGTTTTATCAATAAAAGCAGACTAAAAAAATAAAGCAGATTGCATGATAGTAGTGGCTATGTTAGATTATAACATTTTAAGCGCAGTGAAAGGGTTAAGTAAACGGATTCAAGGCTCCAGATAAGGGGAGTTTTTCAAAAATTTAAACTTTTATGTCTGCACCAAGCCCTATGGTTGTACTTCTCTTTAGAATTGTCTCTTTGAGACAATTCTAAAGAGAAGTAACACCATAGGGTTTGGTGTAGAAAAAGAGTGAAAATCTTGAAAAACTTGGAGCCCTGCAGATTTTATATGTTTTAAATAAAGGGAATTTTTCAAAAATTTAAACCTTTATGGCTGCACCAAACCCTTTGAGACAATTCTAATGAGTAGTAACACAATAGGGTTTATTGTAGACAAAAAAGTGAAAATCTTGAAAACTTGAGTTTACTCTCTCTTACAGTGGCGAAAACGTTATTCTTTCCCAATAAAAATGCTTATGCTAAAACTGTTATTTCCTATGCAAACTGTTTGAAGCCAGATCAGACGCCGGGTTACCTGGCGTCTGATCAGGCTCCAAACTGTTTGTCACTCAAATAAAAAAAATATTGAGATGTGTCAAAAAGTGGGTTTTTTTTGTACATTTAAGTGAAATGCGTTTTGTTTGAGTTTAAACGGGATAGAATAACGTTGTCTCCACTGTATCTGGAGCCCTGCAGATTTGATATGTTTTGACATTTTGAGAAAACAGTTGTTTTGTATGTATGAGCCACATTCTGTATTCAGATGAAACAACATTTGATGATGAAAACTGTGTTGAGTTTTGTTTTCTCATAATCCTATCATACCCGTTATATGTACAATAAAACCTCTCTATTACAACCTCTAAATTCTGTAAATTATTAAGCATTCACTACAGGTGACTGCTTAAAGCAAGATGACATTACAACAGAAAGCTCCTTAAGCTCCTTTCTGTTTCACGGTCACCTTGCTTTAAGCTGTTTCCTGTCTTTTATGCAATCAATTAATTTTATTTTAAATGGTCGTTATAGAGAGATTTTATGTATTGAGGTTTTCTTTTACCCAATTTTTAGCTCACCCGAGCTAGCTGAGGATGAGCTTTTTATGCCCCCAGAATCTACGATTCGGGGGCATATAGTTTTTGTCATGTCTATTGGTTTGTCTGTCCGTCCGTCCGTCTGTGCCAAAAACCTTAACCTTGGCTATAACTCTTGCATTTTTGTACCTAGGCCTTGTATACTTGGCATGTGTCTTCCCTGTATCAAGACCTTTCCAACCATACAAAACCTTTTGACCTTGTGACCTTGACCTTGACATTTGACCTACTTTTGTAAAAATCTTAAAATGGCTATAACATTTGCACCAGTTGGCCCAGGGCTTTCATATTTTGTATGTATATTTCTTGTGTCAAGACCTTTCCAACCATACTAAAATCTTTGACCATGTGACCTTGACCTTCACCCTTTACCTATTTAATCAAACTTTAACCAAAAACCTTAACCTTGGCTATAACTTTTTTTTTATTTTTGAACCTCGGCCTTTTATACTTGTCATGTGTATTCCTCATGGCAAGACCTTGCCAACCATATAAAACTTTTTGACCTTGTGACCTTGACCTTGACATTTGACCTACTTTTGTAAAAATCTTTAAATGGCTTTAACATTTGCACCAGTTGGCCCAGGGCTTTAATATTTTGTATGTATATTTCTTGTATCAAGACCTTTTCAACCTTACCAACATCTTTGACCTTGCGACCTTCACCTTTACCTTTGACCTATTTAATCAAACTTTAACCAAAAACCTTAACCTTGGCTATAACTTTTGCATTTTTGCACCTGGGCATTTTATACTTGGCATGTGTATTCCTCATGGCAAGACCTTTCCAACCATACAAAACTTTTTGACCTTGACCTTGACATTTGACCTTCTTTTGTAAAAATCTTTAAATTGCTATAACATTTGCACCAGTTAGCTTAGGGCTTTAATATTTTGTATGTATATGTTTTGTGTCAAGACCTTTCCTACCATACCAATATCTTTGACTATGTGACCTTGACCTTCACCTTTGACCTATTTAATCAAACTTTAACCAAAAACCTTAACATTGGCTATAACTTTTGCATTTTTGAACCTGGGCCTTTTATACTTGGCATGTGTATTCTTCATGGCAAGACCTTTCCAACCATACAAAACGTTTTGACCTTGTGACCTTGACATTTGACCTACTTTTGTAAAAATCTTTAAATGGCTATAACATTTGCACCAGTTAGCCCAGGGCTTTAATATTTTGTATGTATATTTCTTGTGTCAAGACCTTTCCAACCATACCAACATCTTTGACCATGTGACCTTGACCTAGATCTTTGACCAAAAACCTTAACCTTGGATATAACTTTTGCATTTTTGCACCTTGGCCTTTTATACTTGACATGTGTAAACTTTTTGACCTTGTGACCTTGACATTTGACCTACTTTTGTTGAAATCTTTAAATGGCTATAACATTTGCACCAGTAGGCCTACTGCTTTAATATTTTGTATGTATATTTCTTGTGTCAAGACCTTTCCAACCATACCAACATCTTTGACCATGTGACCTTGACCTAGATCTTTGACCAAAAACCTTAACCTTGGATATAACTTTTGCATTTTTGCACCTTGGCCTTTTATACTTGACATGTGTTTTCCCTTTCTAACCATACAAAACTTTTTGACCTTGTGACCTTGACATTTGACCTACTTTTGTTGAAATCTTTAAATGGCTATAACATTTGCACCAGTAGGCCTACTGCTTTCATATTTTGTTTATATATTTCTTGTGTCAAGACCTTTCCAACCATACCTACGTTTTTGCCCTTGTGACCTTGACCTTTGACCTTTATTTGTATAAATCTTTATACGCCTATAACATTTGAACCAGTAGGCCTAGAGCTTCCATACTTTATATGTTTCTTGTGTTAAGACTTCTCCAACCATGCCAATGTTTCATTTACCCTACGACCATGACTTTTGACCTACTTTTGCAAATAAGCATTACATTACAGAACATGATGCTGGCTGGGGGCATTTGTGTTTCACAAACACATTGCTTTTCATCTGATCATCACCAAACTTTCTGAAAATGTTTGTTGACATAAAATGGAGACCAATTTGGATAACCAGCGGCACCAATTTATGCTAGACCCTTTGGAGTAATGGCCCTTGAAGTCCTCAAAATGGCGCTCCACTACAGTTTCAGCTCTCTAACTTTTACGTTTGATAGTCTGGATTCCCCTCCCTGTATCATCGGGGGCATTCGTGTAACTGGGACACGCTCTTGTTCAATCCTGGAATGTCAACGTCCAGCGTTCTGTGTTAGTCTTCAACAATTTTAGTGTTAACACTCTAGAGGCCACAATTTTATCCAATTTTTCTCAAGCTTTCTCAGATTGTACATGACCATAAGAGTTTGATTATGGTTGAAATCGGACCAATAGGTTAAGTGCTATCTGCCCTTAAATTGCTGAAAATGCCACATCTAACAATATTTACACTCTAGAGGTCACAATGCCTATCAAATCTGGCTCGAACTAGCTTAGATTTTATAAGCCACATTCTGTATTCAGATGAAACAACATTTGATAATGAAAACTTTGTAACCTTGTGTTTTCCTATAATCCTCTCATACCCTTAACATGATTTCATTATATTACCCAATATTTGTGCATTTAGCTCACCAGGGGCCCGTTTCATAAAACATCTTACGACAAATGTTGTCGTAAGTCAAAACTTTAAAATACATTTTATCTCTGATTTCTCTATCTAATTCAGTTTTGTGACATCTTTTTGGAATCGTCTTTTCAAGACGATTCCAAAAAGATGTCAAAAGACAGGATTAGATGAAGGAATAAAAAGAAATTGATACTTTTATAATCTGACTTACGACAAAATTTGTCGTAAGAAGTTTTATGAAACGGGCCCCTGAGCTCTAAGTGCTAAAGGTGAGCTATTGTGATGCCGCTCTGTCCGGTGTCCATCTGTCCGCAAACACGGGTTTGTACTTGTGTTGTTAAATATCCTGGCCACATAATTGATAAAGATAAACCTGGCCGTCTCTTATGACATAAACCTGGCAATTTCTTGTGACATTAACCTGGCCATTTGTGGGAATAGGGTAAGAGTTTGCTTCTGGTCATTCTATTTCAAAGTTAGAGCAAAAATATATAATTATATGGCTAGCCACGCAACAGTTTCTAAAGGATTGGCCACACAAATACCGTCTCGTAAGAATTTAACGTCCATTTGTCCGTCAACAATTGCAAATGACTTCTCTGCTAAGGAATAATGACCTTAAGTGAGCGAATTAAGGGCCATGGCCCTCTTGTTTTTCCTTAAAATTGAAAATATTGTGTCATGTCAGTGCTTCAGTGGACTGTTATGATGCAATAATATACTGTTGTGATGTCATAAAGAACATAATGACATCATAAGATGACAACACAGCAGTTATTTTTTTATTAAGTCTGTATTACAGGATAGATTTTAAGTCAATCACATGTTTTTTAGCATGCAAGAAGGGCGTAAGTCCATACGCCCTTCTTGCGTTTAAATCATAGGGCCATCTGAGTTAGGCCCTTATTGCAATATCAAAATATTGATATAAATTTCTGAAACTTTTTGTTTAAATTTATACAGCATATGAATTAGACAAAAATAAGCTAAAAAATTAAAAAAAAAGTCATTTTTTGAAAAATATGTAGTTATAAGTGCTCGATATATAAGCTGATTTGAGTTTATTTAGCAGACAATGTAATTGAAGCAGACAACAATTCGGTATACGTAATAAGGGTTAACTCAAGGCAAATAACTTTAAATGATTGATTCACTAATACTATATTTAATAGATTAACTAAATGGCCACTTCTAAATAACAAATTAATGGACAATCAATTTGGGTTCCAGAAAGGAAAATCAACAGTTGACTGCTTATTCACACTACAATCGTTTATCAGGGCTGCCACAAGTTGACATGAAAAATCCTAAGATTTCAAATTTTTCAGACGCAATTTTACTAATCGTACCTTTACCCCCATAGTCTGTTTCTTGTTTTGAAGACATATGACTGCTTAAAACATGTTGAAAGTAAAGCAGAATGCTCCTTAAGGCGCATTCTGCTTTACTTTCAGCCTGTTTTAAGCTACGATCTGCTAGGATAAAAATCCGATAAATTAGGAAAAATCCGGAGAAATGGCAGCCCTGGTTTATATTAAGGACCAACGCGATCAACTGAAATCTCTTATGAAAATTACTGCATAATTATGTTCTTTAAAAAGAAAACATAGGTTATAATGATCTTTTTTGTCTATGGACAATTAACATGTATAATGCAGCCATTCTTGGCAAAGAGTCGGCATGTATTAGTTTGGATTTTTGAAATAATGTAAAGTAATAATTATCACAAACAAACATTAAAACAGTTAAAAAGTTATGCTTACTTAAAGTATGATGCAAAGTGTATACACATGATTCTAACACGACTCGAAACCTACGGCATATAGACAAAGAATACTGAGAAACGTATATTACGTCGCGATAATGAACTGCACGCGCGGCGTTTCCATCCGCTGTTCCATTTGCCTCATACGCGTAATACATAAATAGTAATTTTACAATTAAAGTCGCGTTAGAATTAAAATTTGTTAAGTCTTAATTCTAACACGTCTCGAAACCTACGTAATAGAGACAAAAAATACCGAGAAACGTATATTACGTCGCGATAATGAACTGCACGCGCGGCGTTTCCATCCGCTGTTCCATTTGCTCCATACGCGTAATACATAAATAGTATTTTTATAATAAAAGTCACGTTAGAATTAAAATAACAAATTCGTAGGTGTCCATTACCGTGCATTAGATCACAGTTAGTCGTTAAGATGTGGGTAATTAGATCACTCGGCCTAAAGGCCTCGTGATCTAATGACTCCACATCTCAACTCCTAACTGTGACCTAATGCACGGTAATGAACACCTACGAATTTGTTATTTCTTAAATATACCACATCTCCATAATTCTGGCCGAACCTAGCAACATACTTAAGTGCGCACATGGAATGGAAAGTAATTCAGTTTCAGGTTTATTAGCATTCCTATCTTAGCCACACGCTTAGCACATGTGGTTTGATATGGGCCAAAAGTCAATATTACCCGTTTAAACGCATGTATATACACAATTCAATAGAATGTAGGCAAAAACAAGTTTTTGGAAGTTATATTTATTAACTCTAATCTGAGTGGCAAATGGTTAGGAGCCTGGTCCTATGCTGGTTTATCCAAAATGTTCGCATTCGAAATTATATAATGTTTTTTAACACAAATACGTTTACATGTATTTGGAAAGAATAACATCTTTTCCATTGTATTCGATATGGACCAAAAGTCATTTTTGGGAAACCGCTTATTAGGTGTGACCTCCGTTAATCTCGTATTAACAACTTATATATGTTTTGTATACTTTAATCGGAAAATTCATTTGTTAAACTGTCAAGCAGCTCTCAAAATGTAACACGCAGACAAATGGATTAAATGCTACTTAAACCATTATAGGATTAATAATAATCAGATTTAGCTCTGCTCCTTACAAGCTAATCTCGACCGACATATACAAATAGTCTGGAACCAGATCAGATACCGAATAATCTGCACCCGACTAGGAGCCAAACAGTTCGGCACTAGTAGTAAGTCTTCTTTGAAAATTACAACATAAAAATATAAATTTCGAAAATATTTATTATTATTATCTTTAAAACCGAACAAACAATAGTTTGGGTATTAAAGGGATTTAACCTCTTCACTGCCTAACCCCGAGTATAAACGCTATTTGTAAACAGTTTGGATCCTGATCAGACGCTGCGTAACGCGGAGTCTGATCATGATCCAAACTGTTTGGCACTCACTTCAATGTTTCTTAAGTAAAAAAACTAACTTTTGAATTTGAGAAATAAAAGCGGACGACACTATTTTGAAGTAGATCACGTGGTGGCAGCGGAGGGATTTAATACAATTATGACGTTTTGCCAATTTTTTTCAGGAGTGTCAGCAACGGCGGTGACTTGCAGAACATTTGGAAAACAAACGCGACATGGACTTTTTCATTGTCAACCTGTAAGTCACAAATGGTTAACAGCAATGCTTATAGTAAAGAAGATGTTATTCTTTAACGTTTAAACGCGGCGAAACGTAAATGCGTTGAACTAAAATGTAAAATGTGGCAATTTCTTTAAAATCGTAACGATTGTTTTGTTATTTTTTGTTATTTTTTATTATTATTTTTACTATTTCTTTTAAACTGAGTGGCAAACAGTTTGAAGCCTGATCAGACGCCGGGATAACCCGGCGTCTGACCAGGCTTCAAATTATTTGAATCGTTCATATATAATATTTTGATTAACGCTTTTATTGGGAGAGAATAATATGTTTTCCATTGTCTATTAAACAGCATATTTCGGAGCATTGACAATCCGCACTAGTGAACGTTCTTCATAGGATAAAATACTACAGAAAGGAAATTAACAAATGTCGCATGGGTCAGTTGGAAGACCGAGATTTCTGTTCATTCGATGTGACGAAGACTCTGACCGTGGTTACCATGGTGATAGAAACTCTACCGGGTCAACAGTCAGTGAGGTGGACTCAAGTGGATCACCTAGCAGTGCGAATGGAGCGTCCGACGGGACCGTAGAAAAGGATGTTTCAGAATTTCTACACAGGTATTGAAAACCTTTTCCCCCCATAGCATGTTTTCAGTATTGAACACAGATGTTTGCTTAAAGCAGATTGAGAGTAAAGCAGAATGCTCTTTAAGGAGCATTCTGTTTAACTTTCAACTTGCTTTCAGCTACAATCTGCATGGATGTAGAAATATTTTAAGCGAATATTCATTAATTAAATTCTTCAGCGGATGAATGATTATTAAAAGCGTAAAAAGGCGTATATGTAAGGCTATTGGTTAAATTTGTGATTCGCCTATTTAACAATGCCGTCCTTACTCTCTATCCTTAACCGTTTACCCCATGGCGTGTTTCTAGTTTTGAAGAAAGGTGATCACTTAAAGCCAGTTTAAAGTAAAGCAGAGTGCGCCTTTAGGCGCATTCTACTTTACTTTACGCCTGCTTTAAGTAACCATCTGTCAGAATATACAGTGGGGAAAACGTTATTCTTTCCCAATAAACGCGTTTACGCTAAAACTATTATTTGCAGTGCAAACAGTTTGGAGCCAGATCAGACGCCGGATAACCCGGCGTCTGATCAGGCTCCAAACTGTTTGCCACCAAGATAAACATGAACTATCAGAATTGTCCAAAAGTGGTTCTTTTCTACGTTTTAGTGCTGTACGTTTGCGTTTAAACGGGAATGAATAACAGATTCTCCACTGTAGCAAATATTTATGTTCGAAAATGTTTATGACTACATATACATAGATAAGAACTACTTTCTTTTATGGAGGAATAAATCAAATGCACTAAAAGGCGCTTCTATCAGGTTAAATGTTAAGGCAGGGCCCCTCTAATGAGATTGGGTCAATATCGGTACTCTATGTAGAGCATTCGGCCATTCTCGTCCAAAGACGGCACTGTTTAAACTTAAGACTTTTCTTCCATTCTAAATCCAGTACATCGAAATAGGCATCATTCCAAAGCAAACATTTTATGACATCCTTTCCCTTTAACCCTTTCGCTGCCGAAATATTTCGTTGGATGGTTACAGTGGAGAATCTGTTATTCTTTCCCGTTTAACGCAAACGTACGCAAACGCAAAGCACTAAAACGTAGAAAAGAACAACTTTTGGACAATTCTGATAATTCATGTTTATCTTGAAGGCAAACAGTTTGGAGCCTGATCAGACGCCGGGTTACCCGGCGTCTGATCTGGCTCCAAACTGTTTGCACTGCAAATAATAGTTTTAGCGTAAACGCGTTTATTGGGAAAGAATAACAGATTCTCCACTGTACCCCTTCACCGCATTGTTGTGGTCTGCTTCAATATTGTTGTCTGCAGTATCGTTCCAAAGTTAGATTTCATGCACAACAATGTATAACTAACGACATTTAAAAAAAGTGGCAAACAGTTTTGATCCTGATTAGACGCCGCGTAACGCGGCGTCTGATCAGGATCAAAACTGTTTGCAAATGCGCTTTATGACGTCATTGAGAGTGTGAGGATTAAAAGGGTTCAAGAGAACAAGTCTCAGTCTCTTTGATATCGCATCGAATCAAGTCCGATAGTTTTGATACCTGTTGAAACATGGATAAAACAATAGTTCATGTGCATTTTGTAAGATGTGATACACTGTTGATGTATCACACTATCTGCATTTCATCCTACCTCGTTTGCGATATTAGTAATTGTTATGTATTCCTACACGTGTAAAATTTCAGTGTTATTCTTTGTGGCATCGAAGAGGTCTTTATTCTGGTTTGATTATTATAATTATGTTTCTACTAGCCATGAAACGATCAAAACCTTTTATTTAGTTGTTGTTGATGCAGTAGGCATATAATAAAGACACAACCAGTTACCGGTGTGCTACAAGACGTTGTATACATCTCTCAAAGTGTACTTGGCGGAAACAGCTTACCACACATGCGCCGAAGACTGCCATAGGGTTGGTTGTTTTCCGTTTAGTACACATCAATGGTGAATACATCGCCCTGTGTCTATTGATTCAAGCTGTTTGCAAATACAATTCAATTTCCCTCCCTATAACGACTCCCTCCGAACAACGCACACATTGTTTTGTGTCCCATTGTGTGTCGTTGTAGAGATGGAGCGCTGTAATACCATAACTACTATCAATATTACTTACACTGTGGCAGCAACAACTACTACTTCTACTACTTTTACTTCTACATGCACATGTACTACTCTGACAACTACCAATTGTGTTACATTGTAATACTACTACTACTACTACTACTACTTCTACATACACATGTACTACTCTGACAACTACCAATTGTGTTACATTGTAATACTACTACTACTACTACTACTACTACTGCTACTACTTCTACTACTACTTCTACTTCTACTACTTCTACTACTACTACTACTACTACTACTACTACAACTACTTATTCTACTACTACTACTACTACTACTACTACAACTACAACTACTTCTACTACTCCTACTACTACTACTACTACTACTACTACTACTACTACCACTACTACTACTACTACTACTAATAATAATAATAATACTTCTACTACTACTACTACTACTACTCATACTAATACTACTACTACTATATTAATACTAATACTACCACCATTATTATTTCGACTTCTATTACTTCTAGTTATTATTTCAATTTTACTACCACTACTCAGTCTAATTCTATTCAATTGAAATTGCAACCTTTTTAATAATGTATATTATTTGTAGGTCGTCGGACAAACGCAATACAGAGAATAGACCTAGCCAATCCGAAACATACGGTTACAGAGGAAGTAAAACACGCGACAGCTTCACGGATGTTAGTTTGAGAAGCAGTTCTAAATCACGCACACTTAAAAATGAAGAACGGTGTCAATATTGTGATTCCTTCCAGCATGAACGGCAGTACTTTCTGTGGAGATCACAATACACAAGGTCTTCATATTGCACCAGATGCTCTGAGAAGAAGCAGTTCATATCTTACTGGGGTAGACCTTCGTACGAAAATGGTTCGTGGAGGAAACGGCTAAAAGAGGGCAGAAACGTTGACATCGACCTTACACCTTTAATTGAGGTCTTACACAAAATAGACAGCATAGACACTAGCATGGGCCGACCCACCTATAACACTGTTGGCAGCAATAGTACGACAAAACATAGACACAGCAATAAAGACGACTCTGAATTCATTTCTGATAAACAAGAAGTCCACAGTACGCCATATACGTTAATTGACAATGAACAGGAAGCAATGTACAGGCGAACAGACAAAGCCATTCTAAAGAACGGTGATGACAATGATGTTAACGTTCGCAAACAACGTGTACAAAGGGAGCGGTGTTTCTCAGAAAGCACTTCTGAAGAGGATGATGTGTTTTTAGATGAGATTAACAGTAAATCGGTGGCTAAAGAAGATCTACCAACAGCAGCTGATACTGAACAACATGGGGGTCTTATAAGCAGTTTAGAGACTCACGAAATGTTATCTAAAACCGATGTAAATTTGAATAATAACCATAATCTCACTGAAAGCTACTCTGCACAAAACAACGACCAATATGACAAACCATCTGAAATAGATGATGCTGACAAAATTGTGAAATCAAATAATCGACACAAAAGTCAATTAAATTTAGATCAAAAATTAAACCAAGCTATTGAAATAGATACTCAATCCTCTTTGAAAACGATCGGACATAGCGATAAATTTATAAACACGGCGGCTTCGCAAATCTCTTCGTCTGACAGCAACGTGGATCAGCATGCAGAAAACTGCCATAGCACAGATTCTGCGCAAAACAATGCTCAGACAGAAAATAATGCATGTGTTAAAGATATGATAGCTCAGATTGAATCGGAGTCTGGCTCGGGACCAGTAAAGACTTACAGAACACTCAAAACGCAGCCGAATTCAGACCAATACAGTTCCTTCACAATAACAAAACCGACAAACAAATATAGCAGGGAAACGTTAGTTACTTGTGCGAATGATTCAAAAGAAAGAAAGACAAAACACGCGTATGGATTAGCAAAGAACGACCATGCCAAAGACGCGTATGAACTAGAAATGAACGATCAAACAAAACAGACGCATAGTTTAGAAAACAACGAAAACACAAAACACGCGTATGGATTAAAAAAGAACGACAATGGCAAACACGCGTATGGGTCACACAAAAAACACGGGTACGGACTAGATAAAAACGAACACACTAAACACGTGTATGACATAGAAAAGAGCGACCGTGCCAAACACGCGTTCGGATTAGAAAAGAACGAATACACAAAACACACATATGGACAAGAAAAGAACGAGCATACCAAACACGCTTACGGATTAGACAAGAACGAACATACCATAGAACAAAAACATTTAATTAAAACTGAATGTTCTAACATAACTAACATGGCAAACAAAGATGGCGATGATAGTAAAACCGCAGCACACACATCATTTAGGTTAAATAACACTAGCTATTCAACTACAAAGAAAACTATTAAGGGTGTGGAAACAGACGATTATAAAGAACCCATAGCAATAGAATCGAAACAACTGGCTGAAAATAGCACAGAACTAAATCAGAATGTCAGATCAAAACCTACACTTGACGAAATAGGCAAGAGTAGTGTATCAGGACAAGGGTCACATACCCAAAGACATCAACAGAAAAGACGATTGTCAAGAAGTCAGAGGGATCGAAGATCCAGTATACAAAGAATACGCATGGCCCAGGAATTTGAAGATGATGAATTTCTGAAAATACAACAGAAAGTAAATATGTTGGGAAGATTTAGTAAAACGAAATCCGCGGAAATCAAACAACAAGAAATGACACCTGCGATACAAATACCTAAGACTATATGGAACAAGAGCATAAGGAACGCAATTTATGGAGTCGCTCGTAAAAATTCTTTCGAGGAAAGCCAAACTAGCGACGGCAGCGTTAGCACTAGCTCGTCAGATGAACCGAAAAATATCAGTATTAAAACCAGCAGTTATCTTACACAGGAAGTAAAGCACGACCGTAGCTCTGAAAAGGAAAATGACCGCGATGAAGGCTCTCTCACGAACAAGTCAGCTTATTACATGAGTGCGGGACTAAACCAGAAACCGGTCACAATGTACCACCGGAGCAACACTCTTGATACACATCCCAGTCTTACTCAGTTTGACAAAAGCAAGAGCACCAACTCATCATGCGAAACATTCATTGCAGAGAGGAAGAATTCTGCCAAACTGGCGGAAGTAAATTATCACCGCCATGACACGAAGCGAGGAAATCAGGCAAACTCAAAGGAAAGAGTGTTGGAAAGTGAGAAACCAAACAGATATGCGATCAAACACGATAAAGAAAGTGATCAAGATGAAGACGGTGTTGTACTAGATTCAAATGACAAAGACACTCACAAACTTAACTGGCGGTCACGGGGATACTCCTACGATTTCTTCATGTCTAGGCAGTCAAGAACAGGAGCAGAAATAATAGAGCATGTTAAACAAGCCAGGTCTAACAGGAGCTCAAGAAATACTACACCAAGTAGCTCATCAGCGAGCAGCAGAAAGTCTTCTTCATCAGGACGTCCGCACAGTCGCTTTGCTACGTCCTCGCCGTGTTCAAGGAGGAACTCAAGGTTTCGTATTCTTACAAAAATGAATAGTCTAGAGGAAGAAACACATTTACCGACGTCTGCAGAAGGGCATGGCAAAAGACACCGGACTACATCTGATCGGAACACACCAATGAACTCTAGGACAACTGACGATGGTATTAACGTGGAACAGTTAACAGCTGCACTTGAAAGAGCAGCAAATTGCACATCAAGGCTTGACTCTCGTCTTGATGAACACCTACGGTGAAACCTCATTTTTAACTCATTTACGTCTGAAATTTTTAATCGACAATTTCAGTTTCCGAATTGCGGATTTGGACTTTCTAGCGATCCTATTAGTCATCGATCTCTTAGACTTCAAATGGATAGTTCATATTTCCAATTATGTCCAGTCCGTAATTTGACTACTACGGATTGTTTTTACAGTATACAGTCAAACTTCGATATACTGAACTCGATTAAGTCGAACATACCCGTATTTCAAAGTTAAAACGTAGCTGAGCCACGTTTTAACTTTGAAATACGGATATGTTCGACATTACCGAGCATGAAAGAATGAAGTTCATATGTCGACATATCGGATAGTTCGAGTTAAGCGAGTTCGAGATATCGAAGTTCGACTGTATCTGCCAAATGACAACCAATGCAGACCTGTTGGAGCCATCTGACAAGGTTCTACACTATTTGCACAGGACACATGTACTCTTCTACACCATTTGTAAATGCCACGTTTGTGCTTCACTAGGGGCCACTGGGTTAAGATATTTTACATTGGAAATATAGGAATTCAACAGCCATCAATAATAATTATAAGATTACTGTACAGAGTATTTCACACACACAACGTATATTTACCGACTCACCTTCTGACACAGAGCGCAAAAAATGCAGGGCCCAAGGTTACAAACCTTTTCAGTTGAGTCTAAAGTCATCTCAAGCATTTGATTGGTCAGATTTGAGCCTAGGCTCAAATCTGACCAATCAAATGCTTGAGAACACACCCAGACTCAGCTCAAACGCTCTATAACCTCGGACCCAGAAAACGTGAGAATTATAGCTAACATGATTGGTTAAAAACAATGCGTGGTAAAATAAATGTAAAGTCAGAATATAACCATTTCTGATTGGTAGATAATGTGGTGAAGTAGACATGACTGTTAATAGCAGTATGGTCGGTGTACACGGTACAAGCGAACCGATAGCATGTCCATGATTTATGCTGATTAAGTTTGTTCTTTGAAACAACGATATGTATTACAAAAAGTAGTTTTTAATACGCAGGCAATAGACGTACAATTATAAACGTATTCTAACCGACTGGTTAATTTTTCAATGGCTTTTTTCAAATTTGGGACTAATTTAGATAACATATACAATCTAGCATCTCTAATATGTATTTGTATTAAGTTATTAACCTTTATCATGTTGAAATCGACTTGATTAATATTTACAAACAATTTGGAACCAGACGAGACGCCGCGTATAACGCGGCGTCTGATCTGGATTCAAACTGTTTGGCACTCATACAGTAATATACTTTTTTTTAAGTTTGAAACATATATATTAATATTTTGAATTCTGCTGACGATATATTTTAATTCAGTATGATAAGGGATACTATAAATAAGACATTGTCTAGCGTGTTGTTTTGACCGCTGTTCAGTCGAACTTCGATATCGCTTAAATCGAAACGAAATACGAGTATGTTCTAATTAGACGAGTTTGAAACAACGAAATTCAACCGTAGAAATACTGTTTAATTTGACTTAAACATGTTCGTGATATCGAATTTTTTAATGTTGTTACTTTCTCACTGTATGAAAGATATCCAAGCTGCTTACGCTTACATTTCGTTTCAGTAAGAAGCAGTGACTGGATAATACATGTAACAGTATAGACCGGTTAAACAATTCAATGGTGTAATGTTTTATACCAAACCTGCAAAAAAGATGTCAGAAACAAAGTACGAGTCATTGTCAATGTTGCAAGAGTGAAGGCCTTTAGAATAAACGTTTAACACTCACTTTATAGGAATGAACAATATGTTTGTCTCTCCATACTTATAGACATGTTTTTACCATATTTAGCCAAGTAACACAACGCCTGTTTCTAGTTTTGAAGACAGGTGCCCACTTTACCGTATTTAAGCTAGACAAATCTTTGATGCAATAATCAAAGACGCCATCAAGTTTGTTTTATGTTAAATATATTTATTATAGAGAATGATTAGACGCTACAATAAACACGAGTGAAATCTAGTGATGTTTTGCAGTTATTTACAAGCCGGTTATTGTGGAAAAAAACGAGAAGCACTTAAATGTAGTAGACTGGTCGGAAATCTCAGAAATATGCTCCAAAAAAATGTTGGAGGCATTTTTGGGGAAAAGTTGACAGGCCACCTTTTTATCATAATTAAAGTGTGCTGAATCCATTTAGGGTGCCTGTCACCCTCTCCAGTGCCTTGAAAGCCCAAAAATGGTAAAAAACAAAATGGCCACCAAAACGCTATATTTCGCTATTAAATCCCATCTTTTTGGGATTAAATTTACCTAATACAACTGTTTCTCCTAATCTATATGGTTTATTAAAACAAATCTTCACAGGAATGTTCCTGGGTTGATTCTCTATCAAAAAATTAATAACATGAAGATGTCTGGTTGCCATGGCAACCAAAGTAAAAAATAGAGAAATCTTAAAAAAAATAAAATTCTTGTAAAATAAATCACGTGGCCCAAAGCTTAGATACTTTATTGATATATGACAGACTCCCTTTTAACCATAATTAAAGTGATTTGAGTCCAGTGTGTTGCCTGTCCCCCTTTCCAATGAAGTTTAAGGCCAAACATGGGTAAAAAAACAACACAAAATGGCCACCAAAAAGCTATTTTTCGTTATTCTATGCAGTCTTTCTAGGATCAAATACACAATACATTTTCCTTTCCTAAACCACATGGTTTATTACAACTAACTGTACAATACTTTGTTTTGGGTCAATCTCTTTAAAAATGATTTCATGCAGACTTTTTTGTTGCCATGGTAACCAAAGTTAAAATCAGGTTGGTTTAATTTTGTCAAAATTTGCTAACTTTGGGCTAATTGGGCTAATTGGACATCACAGAGAGAGAGAAGGGGATATATATAAGAGATACCCAACTATTGTTCAATGGAGCCCATGGTTCTTTTGTATGCCCAGTACATGTATAAACCACTTATACATTGTACATAGGTACAAAATAACCATGGCGAAATTGGCGGATAAGGAGCATTTTTGCATTTAAAGTAAAATGAGTACAATTACTATTTACAATGCATCATGATCTACTTAAATTACTATCTTATATGTTACAGTTGGAAACTGTTTTCTTTCCTGTTTAAACGGAAGTAAATGCTTTCGCGGTTCAATAAATGTTGGAAATAACTCCTTTTGGAAACTTTTGACTTTGTATTAAAATCTTAGTGGCAAATATTTTGGAGATTAATAAAACTGGTGTCTAATTTGGTCTCAATTTGTTTACCATGGACATCAACATGGTTTTAAAGAATACAGTTGTAACTGCTGTAGTTACTATTGGTTAGTTATAACTGACATACTGCATTCAAAATATCATATAGTTCCTATTCATAGTGGTAGTTGTCGTTATCCTTGGATTTGTATTGTGATGTGGACACTGGACAGTATACGGGATATTCTGTACAAGTTTTCACTGTTAAATCATATTGTTAGTAAAGTCATTACAGGAAGTCAGTTTCAATCACAACTTGGGTATTGGTGTAAATATCATTAAGATGGAAAGCCATTGATATTCACTCTACTCTAATGTCTGAAATGTGAACGCTTCACATGTAATGATAGTGCATCACTTGTTTTTACAAAGCTTTGCAGCATTCCATGATGCTCTGCAAAACATTTTATGCAGTCTATTTGCTTTGGCTAGGGAATAAGGATGTCAATCACTTCGAGTTAAAGCGTGCACGACTGGAATGGTTTCCAACACAGTTAGGTCATACAACATAGTGTGAGCAGGAATATTATACTCCTTTCTGTGACCCCGGCTCTCTCGGCCAGAGTTTGGTGTAATAAATTGATTGGCAGTGAGACAGTAGAAGAATCAAAACATTAGTGTATCTGACCAGAACAACTATTTTGTCAACATCGCTTGTAAGAAAAAAGTAAAATAATCCATTGATATCCTCCTCTTGTCAAGCTTGGGTATTTACGTGTCTACACCAGGCTTGTTTGATTCGGCTTTAGACTTTTTGCTCATCAGGGAACCCACCAGCCACAACTGTGACTTGGTCATGTTGATCAAGCTCTGCAGCCTGTTCAGAGAGAGAGAGAGCTTCTGACAAGTCAGTCTTGTTACTTGGAATTTCCCAAATCAACTGGCAGGGGTACCTTATATCAGCAAATAACACCCTAACTGGGTCTGATACCCTTGGCACTTCTCTTACATGCCTCAGATTTGATTGACATCCTATAATAACTGCCATGTTTATTATAACACCAATAAGATCTTCAAATTTAGAACCTTTCTGTGTCTTCATAATGGCAATCAGACAGGCATGTCCATCAATAATAATGAAGACAGTAGTTCAGCTGCTGCCTACATTTGTGGACACATTGTTTCTGCTGTTACAATCTGATATAGAATGGCTGAATATCATAGCAAGCGATATCAGCAAAGACAATTGCTTATGGTTCATCCAAGTCCACTGTATGATGAACGATCAGCATTTGATACGGTATGTTTGCTGTCTCTAGAACATAATCCTTTCTGTATCAAATAGAGATGAAAATATCAGTGGTTTGTTCTTCTACAACGGTATTGGAATCTGACATTCCGGTCCTTACATGGCAAAAGGCTTTCCTCAACAAATGCGTTGCGTTACCTTTGTCCTTTGCATTTAGGAATTCATTGTCATTTTATGGCTTAGTCCTTTATTACAATGATTGGCTAATCTGCATACTCTTCAATGGCAAGCATATTGAATCATATACGACGTAAGTTCTGACACCAATTCGTCTTCGATATCTTGTGTCTGCTTTCTGAAGAATCAACAAGTATTTGATGAGTGAATTGGGTTTATCATCTCACCAACAGTTTTTCAGCTATAAAGAGATAGTGTCTTCTTGAGACAGATACATGTATAGTGCCGCAAAACCATGATACCAGTCCATAGATATATGCCATGATACCGTAATCCGTCACATTATAAATTTATATCGGGCAGACCAGTAGTGCTAGTTCAACATTTCACCAACATCGAGAGAATATTGGATATGATTTCAGAAACTTAACTGCAGCTGGAAAAATAACTCTCTTCTGATCATACAAGAAGTATGCAATGGTCCCCTGAAGTCTTGTGAATAGGTTTTAAGAGCCGCATGGGGCTCATTATCATGACATTACATATTGATTTGTTTGTCAAAATTCAAGCGGCACACTTCTCTTGCAATTTGCTATGTGGATCTAATATCATACGATAAAACTCACTTTCTTACGGCAGTTGTGGTCTTTGTGATACAAATAATTCCTTCTCACCATTCTTCTTTCTGTTCAGCAAACCATGGCTTTTGTCTAGATCAACTTGATTAAATCAACACTTTAATCTAATTGCTACAAGTTTCCATTTCAGAAATTCATGAAACAAATCTCTTGGAAACTGGTGCAATTTTATTCAATTATCCATCAAGTTTTATTTGTGTGATCAAAATGCTTTAACGAGAGGACCATACTGACTCCATATAGTTCAGCTGTGTCATTAGAATTTGACATAAGAGCCGCTGGGAGGGTACGATTTTTATACCAGGGCTATGATCTTAACAAACCTGATAGAGGTCTACAACGTTATTCTTTACAAAACAAATCTAGTATGTGCCACCTTATGTTTTTGACAATGTATTAAAAAAAAACTTTTCATTAGTAATGTTTGACCATATGGCAAAAGTTTTACAAACTTTGAAGAATTTTACAGTGCTCCCTCTCTACAAAAACACCCATCGGGAGTCGAAAAGTGTGTTTGTTGTTTAGAGGGGGTATATTGAAATAAATTAATGTTGTTTATGCAACTGTGACAAGCATTGTTGTAAAGAGGGTATAATTGTAATGAGAGTAGTTGTAGAGAGCACTGTACTTGGTGATGATTTACACTAGATATCAAAGCTTTGGGCCTTGTCAGATTTTTGACACGAGGTTCTTACATGGACAAAAGTAACTTACAATGGTAAATGGTAATGGTAAATGAAAGGGCAATGGTAATTTTTATCACGGATGTATGCTTTTTAAAAAGATTGATAGATGTCTTCTAGGCCGTACTATACACAAAATGTCTAAGCTCTGCGTTTCACGTGTTTTTATAAACACTGATGATGATGATGTTGATGACTGAACGGTTTGTGATGGCAGAGGCCAACCATCAGCCTAGGCGATGATTTAAACAAACGAGATAAAGGTCTACTGTGTTATGCTAATATACAAGCTTGAGCTTTGTGGTTTTTGACAATATTTCTTTTCCTATAGAGGATAAGTCTATGCAAAACTGTTGACCCTGGTTCGGGGCCAATTTATAAATTTTGTAACATATTGAAATACCGTTTAGAGTATATTGTTACACCCCTAAAATTTAGATCCAGGTATAAACTTGATAGAGGTCTACTAGGTTAAAGTAAGTATCCATCAATTTTCTAAGCTTTGGGACGTGTGTGTATGTGTGGAGATGGGGGAGGGGGTATAAGTTTGTAATTATTGGTTTTTAGGTTTCTCTTTTTCATTACCTTGGTTGCCATGGCAACTAATTGTTTTTAAGGAGATATACCCCATGAACATTCTTGTAAAGTTTTGCTTTAAAAAACCATGAGGTTAAGGAAAAGCATATGTATTAGGAGTATTAATTTTAATCCAAGAATAACTGGATATAATAACGTAAAACCTTATTTTTTTTACTTTTGTTGCCATGACAACAGAAAGTCTGCATGAAATCATTTTTAAAGAGATTGACCCAAAACATAGTCTTGTACAGTTTGTTCTTATCAGCCATGTGGTTGAGAGGAAAATGTATTGTGTATTAAATCCAAGAAAGACTGCATAGAATAACGAAAATTTAGAGTTTTGGTGGCTATTTTGTGTTGTTGATTTGTTTACCAATGTTTGACCTTCAACTTCATTGGAAAGGGGGACAGACAGCAAACTGGATTCACAGGCTTTTAATTATGGTTAACATGTGGTTTGCCAGTTATCAATCAAGTATCTAAGCTTTGGGCAATGTGATTTATTTTACAAGAATTTTATATTTTTAAGATTTCTCTATTTTTTACTTTGGTTGCCATGGCAATCAGACATCTTCATGATATCAATTTTTTGATGGAGAATCAACCCAGGAACATTCCTGTGAAGATTTGCTGTAATAAACCATATAGATTAGGAGAAGCAGATGTATTAGGTAAATTTAATCCCAAAAAGATTGGATTTAAAAGCAAAAAATAGCGTTTTGGCGGCCATTTTGTTTTTACCCTTTTTGGGCTTTCAAGGCACCAGAGAGGGTGACAGGCACCCTAAATGGATTCAGCACAATTTAATTATGATAAAAAGGTGGCCTTTCAACTTTTCCCCAAAAATGCCTCCAGAAGTTTGATTTCCCCAAAATCCGACTAGTCTATAGACAATTACAACGTTTTTACTTTCTTATTACAATAAAGCCTCTCTACCACGGCCGCTAAGATAAAGCTAATTGATTGCAGAAAAGGCAGGTGACGGCTTAAAGCATTGAGAACATAAAACAGGAAGCTCATGAAAGGAGCTTTCTGTTTTATGTTCACCTTGCTTTATGCAATTATCTATCTTTAAATGCATGTTATTCAACATAATTTAGTGGTCGTAATAGAGAGGCTTTACTGTATTTATTTTAATGTGAGGGGTTGAGAGTTTGATCAGACGCCGGATTACTCGGTGTCTGATCTGGTTCCAAACTGATTGCAGTGGAAATAATAGTTATAGCGCAAACGCGTTTATTGGGAAAGAATAACGAATTCTCCACCAGAACACATTTGAAAGACTTTCGCAAGCACAAAACAAAGTTATGAATGTTTTTTTTAAATTCTGGAACGTTAATAGTTTATTTACCAATGCATCAACCTGTGTCGTTAATACTCGATTGAACGTTTCTTTATAAAACAGAATCATTCGAGATGATTCCAATCAGTAGCCATTCTAGAGGGGTTGGTGCATAGATTTAGAGGAAACTGTTTGAGATTTACCCTCTACCCTAGTACCCGCAGGGCTACCATTTTTTCGGATTTTTCCTAAGTATTCGGATTTTTACCCTAGCAGATCGTAGCTTAAAACAGTAAATATGTCTTCAAAACAAGAAACAGAATATTGGGTAAAGGTACGATTAGTAAAATTGCGTCTGAAAATTTGAAAATTTGAAATCTTAGGATTTTTCATGTCAACTTATGGCAGCCCTGCAATCAGTAGTCATTCTAGTGGGTTTTGGTGCATAGATTTAAAGGAATCTATTGGAGGTTTACCCCCTACCCTAGTACCCGCCCACCTCATATGGAGACAATGGTTTCTTACGGGCTTGGCAAGCTTACAATAGTGCAGACAGTTGTAATTTATATTGGTGGTGTCTGGACATTGCCATTGAAATCAATTATAGACATGTGTAACGTTATATCACTAATCATTTAAGGCTTTGGTCGCTAAACATAATACAGACATATTTAAAAGTGAGACATAATCTGATTAACGTTTATCATGAATCTGTGTCCGCACAAACATTTTTTAAGGTGTGTCGAGGCCTCACTTAAGTCAAATAGGAAGACGCCCAGCCCCAACAAACTGCCTAGAAAGCAACATAGTTACAGTATCTATGCGATTGTAAGGCGGTGTCGGTGCAAGCGGGACTGCCTTAAATTAATCATTAAAAATCTTAAGATTTCATTCGTTTCTATTTTTCAAGCGCAATTACGTAAAATACAGGTTGAAAGTAAAGCAGAATGCGCCTTAAGGTTCATTCTGCTTTACGTTCAAGGCGCATTCTGCTTTACGTTCACTCTGCTCAAGCTTCCATAATTATGCTAGGATAAAAATCCGAAGAATTCGGAAAAATTCTGATGAAATTGCAGCCCTATTCAAGATCCAAATTGTTTGCAAATGACCGTTGTATTCATGGTAAGTCAGTGAATGGTGTAACCCTTTCACTGCCAATGGCCAAAAGACGCCATTGCAAAGCGTTTGAAACCTGATCAGAATCCAAAACTGTTAGACGTTCTTATTTCCCTATAAACGCGTTTACGCTAAAGCTATTATTTCCAGTGCAATCAGTTTGGAGTCAGATCAGACACCAGGTAACCCTGCGTCTGACCAGGATCCTAACTATATGCCACTGACTCAGATTAAAATAAATGGTCAGAATTGCCTACAAGTTGTGAGTTTTTACATTTCATTGCCATGCATTTTCATATCGTTTACGCTTAAACGGGAATAAATAACATATGTATCATTTAGGTCATCATCACACAAGTTGATGATTGAAAAAGGTAGACATATTAATTTGGTTAGAGAAGCACGTTTTTGTTTACACTGTGTTGATTCTGTAGAAGACGAATTACATTTCTTATTATTTTGTCCATTATATGCTGATCTGAGATCAAAATATATACATAATAAGTATTGGAATTCGCCAAACATTCATAAATGCAATAGCTTGATGTCTTCTAACGATAAATTAACACTTCAAAATTTGGCCATGTTCATATATAATGCAATGAAATACCGCGATGAATTTCTAATATGAAGACTTAATATTTGATATTTGATAAAAAAAAAGATTAATACTCGAATGATGTGGAATACTTATGTATTATAGCTTGTATTAATCTATTCAACAGACTGTTATTATATTGTAAAATTGTGTTCATTACTACACCTGATGCATAAGTTTTTCTGTTTGTATGTACTTATATGTGTATGGGCCGGAGGCCTATGATGCGAAATAAACTGAAACTGAAACTCCCCCACTGTAACATAAGTTTGACTTTATGTTGAGATGCATGTTCTGTATGACAGCTCAGCATATATTTGGAAATACATGTAAAGTGTTTTAAAAACTACGCATGAAACCCTGACTATATATACCTGTTAAAGAGGAGCAGACACTATAGCTCCCTGTTTAACAGAACGCAAGTCTATAGATTTTAGACAATTACATTTATTCAAATTTCTGATGATTAATTTTGTATCTAAGTGGCAAACAGTTTTGGAGCCTGATTAGACGCCGGGTTACCCGGCGTCTAATCAGGCTCCAAATTGTTTTTCAATTGAAATAAAATTTGTTTTAGCACAAACGCGTTTACTGAGAAAGAATAACGTCTTCCCCATGTGTATCTTGTTGTTTTATCTTACGATGCTGACCTTCAACCTACAGTGGAGAAAACGTTATTCTTTCCCAATAAACGCGTTTACGCTAAAACTATTATTTGCAGTGCAAACAGTTTGGAGCCAGAGCAGACGCCGGGTAACCCGGCGTCTGATCAGGCTCCAAACTGTTTGCCACCAAGATAAACATGAAATATCAGAATTGTCCAAAAGTTGTACTTTTCTACGTTTTAGCGCTTTGCGTTTGCGTACGTTTGCGTTTAAACGGGAAAGAATAACAGATTCTCCACTGTAATTGGGTATCTAGAATACGCTGGAATGTTATCTGCAGAATATCTATACAGCTCAGCAACTTTAACTACTGAAGTTTGTTTAACCCATTAATACGTATTGTCCTCTTAAACAGACATTAGCAAACAATGCAGACCCGGATGAGATGCCGCAATTTTGCGGCATCTCATCCGTGTCTACACTGTTTGCTATTTCATATAAAATGATCTTTGGAATGGACGGACACTGCGATATCTTTTAGTTCACCCTTGTATAATCTATATAAATCATTTAGTAAGCATATAAAGGGGAGTTCATTGCAGTATTCATGTATAAATGGGTTGAAGCAGGGCTTCGTTTTGATGACACAAAAACCAAATTACCTTGGCCAGTTCTCATCCAAACTCCAAGCCATGAAGTACTTCTTATTGCTGGCCCTAGTGGCCGTCTGTGCCGCCCAGATACCAAGGACCTGTGGTAAGTCGTTGTTAAAATTCTTTCCTGATTATACTAAACAACTTTTCTGCTAAACAACAATCATTTTCATTGCAAACATTTTGAATTAACCCGGATTCTGATCTTGCTCGAAATGTTTGCCGCTCAGTTGTTACAAATGAGAAGTTCTTCTTTCCAAATTAATACTTTTAATGCTAAAATAATCAGTTCCATTGCAAACATTGTGGAGCCAGATCAGACGCCGGGTAACCCGGCGTCTGATCTGGCTCCACAATGTTTGCCACTCAGATAGAAATAAATCGACAGAATGTATTATAAAGTACATATTTTTAACATTATATTGCATTGCGTTTGCGAATAATTTTGTCCAAATGGGACAGAGTAACATCTTGTTCGCCGCATGTAAGACAGTGCAAAATGCCCAAAAACATCTTCATCAATGGATAAAGAATCATTGAAATATATATACTGTTTATTTGACCACAGCATTGCAAAACTGCCACGAAATGATTTTACCCCACTAATTTTGCATTCAGCTGTTTCAACTCTATCAAATAATTTCTTTTTACCCATCGAACGCTAAAGGCAGGCTAGACTTTCAAATGGAACTGTTTTCGCAAAAAAGTGTTATTTATTAATTTTGCGACCAACGTACAAATTTATTAATTGTACAGCAGGATATTGGTTTTAAGTACAAATTTGGTAATCTACATTCATTTTAATGGAAATAGCAATATCTTTTCTATTGCTTAACGGACTCTCGTAAAGACATTTTTTCTGTAAGTTATCCATTAACATCATGTCCTTATTACAGTGGAGAATCTGTTTATTCTTTCCCAATAAACGCGTTTACGCTAAAACTATTATTTGCAGTGCAAACAGTTTGGAGCCAGATCAGACGCCGGGTAACCCGGCGTCTGATCAGGCTCCAAACTGTTTGCCACCAAGATAAACAAGAATTATCAGAATTGTCCAAAAGTTGTTCTTTTCTACGTTTTAGTGTTTTGCGTTTGCGTACGTTTGCGTTTAAACGGGAAAGAATAACATATTTTCCACTGTAACTATATACATTGACCCATTTATGTCTAAATATTGCAATGGACTCTTCCTGTATACTTGCTGGAATATTTCATTGTGACTATTCATGGGTGAACTAAAGACACTGCAGTGTTTTTTCATACAGTAGAATATCTAATATGAAATAGCAAGCAGTGCAGACCTTGATGAGACACTGCATTACTTTCGTAGACACTAGTTTGAAATTGGTACATTTTTGTAAAACTTTTCTACTCTAAATCATAAAATGGGCAATTCCAATTTCCAAAAGTATTATTCTCTGGTACATAACGTATTTGTAATTGACGCACATAATGTATGCGTTTTCATTTACAGAGTCACCGAAAGAATGGGAAGGACGACGAGTTCTGGTATGATCTTTCAAATCTATTAAATTCATTAAATCCTCTGCTGTCAAGTTTATTGCTAGATTCTGCTCTAACTTCTTCCGCGTCAGCTTTAACCAATTACCCACATACCATGTTTCTAGATCTGAACACATATTATCACTTAAAGCAGGTTGAAAGTAAAGCAGAATGCGCCTTTAGGCGCATTCTGCTTTACTTTCAGCCCGCTTTAAGCTACCATCCGATGGGATATATAATATATTGCTTATGGTGCATATTTATGACTGTATAAAAACAGAAAGTTCTATTCTCTTTAGTAGAGGAATAAATTTGGGCGTAAAAAGGCAACTATACTCCCAGCGAATACTCTGTTGCTTTTCCGTAGGCGTCGACAACTGCAACTGAGCTCAAACATTTATGAAATATATACATGTATGTCTGGTTTACTTAAGTAAATCATTTAGCAAACAGTGTAGACACTAATGAGATGCCACAATTTTTCAGCGTATCGTCATGGTTGGCATCTAGAGGGCACAGGACTGAAAAGGAATGCGAAACTCATTTTCGTGTTTTTAGTTACTATTTTAAAAAGTCGCAAGTCGAAGTTGATACATTAGTTGATTATCATAAATCGTATCCTTAAAGGACTATGTGAAAAAATCATTTCACATATTGAGTAGTCATGTCGGGAAATGACTAATTACACATATTGACTTTAACATATACACTTACAGTATTCCTTTACAAACAGCCACTGGATTTCTGTTTTTTGTGTAGATTGATACATCCAAGAAGTTTCAAGAGAACTCACGAATCTTTTACGATGAAGCTGGGATGCGATTGAGAACCATAGAAGAGGTGGAGTTTGGAGCGGAAAGAAACTACTACGATGTCCTTGAACTCCATAGTACCGTATGTGATTTTGCATTCTACCTTTCGTTTATTGAGAGTTTTAACCCTTTCCTCCATAGCATATTTCTAGTTTTGAAGGCAGGTGTCCACTGAAAACAGGTGTAAAGTAAAGAAACTGTATGTTGAAAGTGTCATTTCGGTTATGCCTTCCCGACATCTAATTCTAGTATTTGTCATTCTTGTATTTTAAGTGCACGAACCTTTGGCAACTGTTTTAAAAAAAACATTGTACGGCATCTAACAATGCCAAGCCAAAGTTACAGCTCTGTTTTTCCTTTGATTCCTAGTCGTCAATATTTGTGTTCGTGCAAAAATGTATCTGTGAAGAGTAATATTGTCATATACAAACAGTGCAGAGATAAGAGGGCTTCTATATGAGCCCATTGATCAGGGTCTGCACTGTTTTCCATGTTGCAATATTGACGAAAACAACCGTCAATGGTAACAAATGGGCTAGAGTAAATTGGAACAGCTGTTTGACGTATCAGGGAGAAAATTATTGATACCAGAGCTCAAGATAAGGGGAGTATTACTATTATTTAGAATCGCCTCTTCGAGACGATTCTAATTAGTAGTAATACCACTTGATTTGGTGCTAAAATGAGTGAAAAATTGTTGGATTTGTTCAGTTTACTCCCCTCTTATCTGGAGCCGTGATTGCTACATGTATAGAACAGTATATGCACTTCCTCGCTTACCAGAAGATATCTTATTTTTACACAGGGAAAGGAGTACAGGGTTGACCTTCGTACTAGAAAATGTAATGTAACAGCCCTGGGTCATCCATTCAGACAGATCGGAGTGCCAATGGGTGCCAAGTTTCTATTTGAGAACACAGTCGGACCAGTTCAAATACCAAACGAGCATTTCACAGCCCTTACCTTTGGAGGCAACTTTACACAGGACAACGGTAAGATTTAGTCAAGAAATATTGCATTGCAAAAGAAAATCTAAACAGGTTGAAAGTAATACATTATTATATGAAGGGGCAACGATATCAGTTCCTACAGGAATTCTCTGATTTGTTCTCTTCTTGCTTCAAAGGGCAACTTGAGATCGCTAAAACAAGCCCTTTGTCTTATAATTTTGATATTTCGAAAGGTATCAACTCATAAGTATTTTCTCCTCAAACTGTCAATTAAATTAATCGATTCCGCATAGCTTGTTTTCAGAATTGAATACAGATGGCTGTCTAATGCAGGTTTGAAGTAAAGCAAAATACGCTATTCTTTCCCAATTAACGCGTTTATGCTTAAACAAGTATTTCAATTGGCAACCGCATGGAGCCTGATCAGACGCCGGGTAACCCAGTGTCTTATTAGGCTCCATTCTGTTTGCCACACAAAGTAAAATGAGTTGTCAACATTACATTTGTATAACCTTGTCATTTTCTGATTTTATTACAATGCTTTTGTGTTTTGTTTGCATTTACAAAGGAAAGATCGTCTTCTCCCCTGTAGTCAATTCATTTCTATTTCAGTTCGTTACATGACAGTTGTTACATTCCCTGATTGTATCCCCGTCCTGGATAATTACTACAATGACGTCACAGGCTATGTCGAATCACGGTATGAAAACTACGGAATCCTGTTGGGGCCAACAATTCTTTTCTTGTACAATTTTGGTGAAACACCGAAAATAAATGCCAGAACGCAAAATAGCACTCTCGCATCATTTTTCGGCATAATTTACAACAGAATACTATAGAATTCGAAGACAAAACGTATAGAAAAAATGTGAGAATGTAACGTTGCATTCCCGCATCTGTTTTTGACGTTTTGCCAAAATTGTCAATAATATTCCGTAGAAAACACCCATCATCAACTTTTGCAAATTACGACTTATCGGACATTTACAAACAGTTCGGATTATGATCGGACGCTAGATTATTTGCCGTCTGATTTCTGATCTAAACTATTTAGCATCCGAATCAATGTATATTCACGTGAAAATGCTTAACACAAATGCCAATCCACATGTGTCTGTATATCTGTCTGCATGCCCGTCCGTCTCTCTCCGCCTCTCACATTGTGTCTGTCTGTCTTTCTCAATATGTCCGTCTCTCCCGTTTTGTCTAACTGTGTGTCTGTCTGCCTGTCAACCCGTCACCAGTGCACAGTGGAGTCATGTCAGTCGCCGGATTACCCGGTGTCTGATCTAGCTTCAAAATAGTTGCCACTCACATTAAAATGAGTCGTCAAAATTGCCAATTGTTTTATCATTTTAAGTGTATTGCGGTTGTGATTAAAATTGGAAAGAATAACATCTTCTCAATGTACATGTATGTTATTGATTCTAATATTTTACACTATATTTGTTTCAGTTATTTCGATATCAAGGGTGGTATTTCTGATCCAGATGCATTCCTACCTCCATCAGAGTGCGCGTAAAGCTGCATTGCCAGGCGTACCGTATTTTTCCATTTAAACGCACCCCTTTAATAAATGCCCCCTCTAAATATATATTCCTAAATCAGATTTTAAAAAAATCTTTTAACATAGGGTCAGAGTGTCAAACAGTTTGTATCCCGATGAGACGCCGCGTTACACGGCGTCTCATCTGTATCCAATCTGTTTTCAACGGTAATACTGTTTCCCCCTTTGTAAACCCTGATTAAATCGCCCCAGAGGCGTTTAAAGGGAGATTTACGGTATGTTTCTGTTTGTTTGTGAAAAGAACTTGTTTTGAATAAAATTGTAAAAATACTGCCTTCTCAATTATTTAAATGTCCTTTGCAAATTCATTATGATCCATATGCATTTGTTATTAAATGTACAGTAGAACATCAATATCTCGAACTCGCTTAAATCAAACTATCCGATTTGTCGACACATGAATTGCATTATTTCATGCTCGGTTAAGTCAAACATACCCGTATTTCAAAATTAACCCGTTATTTCAAAGTTAAAACGTGGCTAAGCCACGTTTTGACTTTGAAATACAGGTATGTTCGACCTAACCGAGTTCGAGATATCGAAGTTCAATTGTATGTAGCCTTAGTCCTGTGGGAGACATCTCGGTCTATAATTAATCTCCTACATGTTGCAGGGGGAAGACGTTTAATTTTTCCCTTTAACTCTTTGAACCCTAGTCACGCATATATGCGTCATTTGCATACAGTGTACATGTGAGGATCGCAAAAATGTAGGAAATAACCATTTTTGACGTTTCTAATCAGTTTTATTTTAATCTAATCTGAATGGCAAACAGTACGGAGCCTGGTCAGACGCAGGGAGACACGGCGTCTGATCTTGCCCCATACTGTTTGCAATGGAAATAATAGCTTTAGCGTAAACGCGTTTATTGAGAAAGAATAACGTTTCTCCACTGTATTGCAACCTGTTCCATCGTACGATTACGCCATAAAGTTTTGACTCGTTACCACATACATGAACCCTTTTCGCCTTTAACTTATTCGCCCATTGAAGAAAATAGTCCCACTTTACACAGTAGTGACTCTGTACAATAAGAAATATATTCTATATGCAGATACAGTGGAGAAAACGTTATTCTTTCCCAATAAACGCGTTTACGCTAAAACTATAATCTGATTAGGCTCCAAACTCAGATAAAAATAGATAGTAAAAAATATCAAAAAAAATTTATTTTCTACATTTTAGTGTTTTGCGATTGCGTTTCGTTTGCGTTTAAACGGGAAAGAATAACATTTTTTCCACTGTACTTCTGATAGTAGCTTACAGCAGGTTGAAAGTATTTTGCAGAATGTGCCACTGGGCGCATTCTGCTTTACTTTCAACCTACTTTAAGTGGTCATCCGTCTTCAAAACTAAAACAGTCTATAGGGTAAACGGTTCAGATTTTGTCAGTTGTGCTATGCAAAGTCACATGTTTATACAACTCAATTAGTGAAGTATGGTTTATTGCAGTTTGGTGACCTTGATTCAAAGTATGATGATTACAGCACGTTGCAATGTATATGGATAACATTGACATTGGCCTCTGTGACATTGATTAAGTTTTTGATGGTCTCAGTACTTTAGCTACAGTCATGTATTTTGATCACGTTGGTGTGCTTCGATGAGTACAGCATATTGCAGCAGCTACAGTTATGTATTTTTATTATGCTGGTGTTCTTTGATAAGTACAGCATGTTGCAGCACACATTTTGGTGATCTAGACAGTTGACCTTTACCCCTGCAACCTTGGTTTAGATTTTGCCCTTATGTCAGTTTAGGACCAATAGGTACTGCAGCTACAGTCACGTACTTTCACATGCTGGCTGATACGTCTTTGTTACTGAGTAAATCGTATTGCGATTCAGTTTGGTGACCTTGACCTCTGTGAACGTGGAAACGTTGGTTTTTGCGTTTATTGCAGTTATGACTAAGAACTGCAGCTACAGACACTCGATTTCACATGTTCATGTACCTCGATGAGAAAACCTTTTTTTTCTCTTATTTTTTGGTGAAGCCTAGACTTCTTTTATTCATTACTATTTACATATACACAGACAATAACATACATACATACATGAAAAGTAACAAATCAGCAATGTCATGTAGGAATAAAGACTATACAATCTTTGTGTTGACATGCTAAATACCGCAAAGCGGTAGTAAGTAAGGGTATTTTAATTGTCGTGATTAACTCTATGATTAGAGTATTCAAGTATATTAATATTTCTTTGTATTAAGGGAACAATGCTTTTTGAACTATTAAAATAAAAGGATTCGTTAATCCTTTATATTTTAAGAATTCGAGAAGTATTTGTGTTTCATAAACAAAAACTTTATAAATATCAGTTTGAAGTGTCCAGTTTTCGCTTAGAAAGTACGATTTGTATATACTGAAACCAACAATAGTTAAAATTATATTGACGTAAAAGTAGTCCGTGTTTGTTATCTTATATCCTATTAAAAGTGTTTTAAGATTTTTTTATATTACGCTCTATACCACATGTTTTAAACAGCGACACAATTTTTACCCAAAATGGTTGCACTTTTGAACAGTTGATGAAAATGTGTTCATCGTCTTCGACTTCATGACATATTAGACAGTTTGGAGAATTTTCCATTTTCCACTTGTATCGTATTGATCTTGATGGGAAAATGTTATTTATTGTTTTATACTTGTATTGTTTGTGCCTATTATCGTAAATTTTATTAATGAAGTTATATATTTCCGACCATGGTAGTTTGTCGTCAAACTTGTCATTCCAGAACCTATGTATTATAGGTTCATGAAACTTTTCAGACAGAAGCTGTTGATAGATAGTTTTATCGTTGCTTTGTTTAAAGTTTATGTTACGAATATATAAGGATAAAGATGTTTTGACTTTAGTTTTAAAAGAATTTTCGCTTTTGATTAATTGCTTCCATCTGTTAGGAATTGCTTTATTAAGTTTTGCAATTTCACTTATCAAGTTTCTTTTATCTAAGAGTTTTTCTAATATATACTCCTCTTTTATTTCCCCTCTTTCGTTAATAATATCATTTATGAAAATCAAATTTGAGTTTATCCAGCTTGTAAACACAATGCATTTATTATTATATTTAATAAATTTATTTCCCCATATAACTTGTTTTCGGATGTCACTATATGCCATAGTGCGTTTCTCTTTGAATGTTTTGAAGCGTATCCATGATTCTAGTAGATGAGATGAGAAAACCTTGTTGCATCGCAGTTTGGTGATCTTGACATTTAACCTTGACCAGTTTTACTTTTTTGAAGCTTTTTTAATATAATAGCATTTCGTTTGGATAAAAAGACCGATAAACTAGGCGTCGATACACTTTTGACATGTGTTTGTTTATTTAGTAATTCTAGACTACAATTATTAAGAGGAAACAGTGGATAAGACGTTATTCTTTTCCCGTTTAAACGCAAACGAAACACAAACAAAATTCAACTGAATGTAGACAAATCAATTATAGTCTGATTGGTAAACAGTTTAGAAACTGATCAGACGCCGGGTTACCAGGCATCTGATCTGGCTCCAAACTATTTGCAATGAACATCGCTGTTTTAGAATAAGCGTTGATTGGGAAAGAATAAACTCTTCTCTAATATCGTTTGCGTTTCAGTGGGGAAGAATAACGTCTTCTCCACTGTGTTGTACAGTGGAGAATCTGTTATTCTTTCCCGTTTAAACGCAAACGTACGCAAACGCAAAGCACCAAAACGTAGAAAAGTAAAACTTTTGGACAATTCTGATATTTCATGTTTATCTTGGTGGCAAACAGTTTGGAGCCTGATCAGACACCGGGTTACCCGACGTCTGATCTGGCTACAAACTGTTTGTATTAGAAATAATAGTTTTAGCCTAAACGCTATTATTGGGAAAGAATAACACATTCTCCACTGTACACTGTACTTCTTAGATAATAGCAATAAACCAAAGGGTTAAAAACATGAAACAATCCAATATAAACTTACACAATTTATTGTTTTGTAAGCATAGAAACAAACCAGTTTACATGTAAGCACATATTTAGATGTAGCACATATCTACATGTTGCATTCTTGTGGGGGAATGAAGACTGTTGGGTCGGAAATTCCAATGTTAAGGTCGAAGAAACTGAAAAAGATAACACTCATAAACATATAAAGTATGAACGTATCATTTACATGGGTTTATGATTTCTACTCGAGGAAAATCGCCTTAACTCAATGGCTCCTAAAATGTTTAATAGACAATTCCAGTTTTGAATTACACCGTACATGTATTTGTGACTATTTGGGATTGTTTCTCTGAATTGTTTTGCAAAATGACAAAGAACGCAGGCCCTAATCAGAAGGCTCCTACAGGAGCCCTATGATTGAAGTATTCACTTTTTGCATTGAATAAATATAATCTTCACAGGTACAATATTATAAATGGCGATTATACTCGTTGCTATGGTTCAATAGGTTGAGCATTGCCTGCTGTCCATTTATAATGCAAAACTGAATTGGACAAGACTAGAACGTATTTTACAATGAAATTAAAAATATCGTGAAAATGTTAATAATCTGTAATAGATCTTTATGTATATAAACATTAATTGCGTTCCTTTAAGTTTGTTAATGCGAGAGCACATCAACATTTATCCAAGTAACTCACACATGGAGGAGGGAAACATTTCAAGCGAAGCAATGTCCATAGAATATAAAACTTTTGTACATTGCACGCTCGCACAATTCCAAACATGTTAATACAGATATATCAGTTTAAAACGAAACGAAATGTAATTTGCATTAAGATATAAACATAAATAAAAGTTTCTTGATAATGTTTCTATCTGTGTCTCAAGACGTCGAGAAATGTGGCGTCTGATCTAGCTCCAAACACTCCTTCTTGCTTCCCAAACATTTAGTTCGGAGAGAGTAGCGACACCACTGTGGAATTTGCTTTAACCCGATTCTTTGGTACAGTACAGAAAGCGTTATTCTATTCCGTTGAAACGCAAACGAAAGCCAAATGCAAATCATTAAACTGTGTAAAAAATAAAAACAATACACAAAACAAGTATTTTGATCCGAATGGCAATCAGATTGAAGACTGATAAGACGCCGGGTAACCCGGCGTCTGATTTGGCTCCAAACTGTTTGCATTGGAATTAATAGTTTCACCATAAAAGGCCTTTATTGTGAAAGACTAACATCTTATCCACTGTATATATACATGTAAACATTGTGCACAATTTCTCTGCACACAGACCAGCTGTTGCGTTGAAGGCGATGCATGATCAGGGTATATATGTAAAATTGTACAGTCGAACTTAGATATCTCGAACTTGGTTAAATCGAATATACCCGTATTTAATACACGGATATGTTCACCTAAACCGAGCTTGAAATAAGGCAAATTCATGTTGGAATAATTCGAGTTAAGCGAGTTCGAGATATCGAGTTGTCGAACTTCAATATCTCGAACTCGTTTAATTCGAACTATCCGATTTGTCGACACATGAATTGCATTATTTCATTCACGGTTAAGTCGAACATACCCGTATATCAAAGTTAAAACGTGGCTAAGCCACGTTTTAACTTTGAAATACGGTCATGTTCGACCTAACCGAGTTCCAGATATCGAAGTTTAACTGATGATTTCATGCAGTACTTACTCTGAAGTAGCAAAGCCAATTTCTTTGTCGTAGAAACCAAAATTTACTGGAACACAGTCTGGATAGGTCACTGTTGAGATGAATTTGGCTGTAAAGATACAAATTATGTAAATCAACATGAGAGTTCACCAATTTCAATTTATTTACCGACCAGGCATACATGTACCATTATCTATTCTTAGATAGATTGATAGGATTATTTCAGCATAAATTGTATTGCATGGTAAGACATTATTACAAACATTGTAAAATCATGAGATAAATAGTACATGAATTTGTTCCAAAGGCTGCAACCTAGGTAAGAAACTAACTTTTTACCAAATAAATACGAAAGACTCAAGCAGGAAACGTAACACAAACAATACACCCACCTCTCAAGCAGAACACACACACACACAGTCATACCACAACAAACACACACACACACACATACACACGCAATACCATTCCTTCATCTACACACTAAATAGAAAACAACACGCAAGACAAACATAAAGCAAAGTGAATATAGGAGCCCGCCTTGGTACGGTCAGTAGCAATCAATAACCAACTATAAATTAATTAATTATTAACAACCACTGGGGGGTTAAACCTGGGTTTAGGGGCGCCCAACCTCACACTTATCTCCTATATTCACCTATAAAGACGAACAGTGTACATAAAATATAAACCCTGTTCCACAACCTCACAATCAAAAAGACCGCCAGCACAGTAAGTAAATACATGTAAAACATTTAACAAAAATTCGATGACAAGATCATTAGTAACATGGGAAAGAATTCAACATTCAAGCCCGTGTTAAAAATAACCCACTATGGCAACGGTCAAATTGTACTCAAGCGACTAGTCTGTAGTTACGAGTAACTGTAAGACATGGAAGGGTCCAGGGTACGACAGAGAGGGAGAGAAAAAACAAAGCACGAAAATCCGACATAACTCTCCCGGTTAAGGACGGCTTTAGAGACCTTTGTTATTTTCACTTGATCTAGTACTCTTTGAACGGACAGAGTTAAATTGATTTAATAAATCACTCTTTTCATCAGGGACGAGCCCGTTAAAGGGACTCGCAACCGGATGGTGTACTTGTCAAAATAAAATAAAATACTCAAATAAAAGCAAGTTTGTGGCATTATTTGGCTTCTGACATTAAAAAAATATGATTAGTCCAAAAAAAGTCTCAAGAATCGTCACCGAATCTTAGTTTTTTTTTTAGATATTTTCCATCGTGTTTCTATAGCGTCAGCTGACGGTATAGTTGTTGCTTCTCTACACGGGCTCTGACATAAACCCGAGCCGAATATGTAGTATCAATAGCTACCAGTGAAGTACGTTAATTCGCTACCATATATATAGAGAGCGTCCGTAGCCGAGGGGATAAAGGCGTTGACTCATTTTTCATGTTTGTCTCCGCCTGGAGGGTCACGGGTTCGAATCCCACCAGAGCTTTTTTTTTTTAAAATGCATTTTTGAACAGAATTTATTATCCTAAACTAAATCTTACCCATTTATATAAGCGTTGTCATATATTTACAAATTACTATTTTTAATGCTAAATCCGGTTGCGAGCCTCTTTAAATTATTGTAGACATGGCGGGTGTGATTTGCTGAACTCTGACACTGATGGTAACCAGTTAAGAGTCTTAAAGTGGGTAAAGTCTATATGAAACATTGTGATCAAGGTCAAGAGCCAATTCTTGGCAGTCTTGTTCATACTTTTGACGTTGCAGATCAACAAATTAACTATACATTATGATTAAGATAAACATTTGTACATCTAAAGTTTAATATTTGTCAAAATATATGTTTTTTCACTAGCAGGTTTATATTAAAAAGTGTACAATTATATGGAATGGTTACTCATTTCCGCATACATTGTTTTCAGTACTGAAGGTAAATGAATGTTTAAAGCAAGCTGAAAATAAAGCAGAATGCTCCTTACGAAGCATTCTGCGTTAGGAAATAGTTTATGGTGCATATTCATGGCTATTGAAAGTGGAAATATTTTCGTTCTTTGAGATTGAATGAAAGGCGTAGAAAGAAGTATATATGGGGTAATCGGTAAACACTTTTAAATAAATTTGGTTAATGAATGCAAGTTCAATGGGTCAATAGAATGGATGGATCTTATGAATCATAATTTTTATATTTTCAAAACAATACTCAGTATACTTCGTGAGTTGATCATATCAGTCTTCGGAAAAACTTACTAGTATTATTAAAAAATATATGCAAATGTTATCATTCTAAAATACGTTGTATCACCGATATTCATTGAAAAAGACGTGATTCTGTCCATTTCAACGTAAACGAAACGCAAAAGCAATGCAATAAGATGTTGAAAATTACATTTGTTTTTAAATTTCTCTATATATTTCAATCCGAGTGGCAAATACTTTGGAGCATGATCAGACGCCGGGTACCCGGTGTCTGATCTGGCTCCAAGCTGTTTGCAGTTAAACTATTAGTTTATTAGTTTTTTATAGAATTAATGCGCTAATAGCGGGAAAGAATAACGTTTTCTCACCTGCATCAGCTTTTGAGAAAATTTAATTGCTCAACAGAGGTTAAAAAGTAATCACTGTTTATAATATACTTTAATTATGTCATATATACATGTATATTGGACACTTACAGCCATCCTCAAAGGTGCCGTCGAATGTCTGGGCAATCACGGACTCTCCAGGAACACCAGCAGCTCCGAGCTCAGCCTCAAAGAGGAACTTGGCAAATCGAGGGACTCCGAATGTTCTGAAGGGGCGTGTCAGGGCTGTCACGTTACATTTTCTTGTTTTAAGGTTCAGTTTGTACTCCCTGTTCTACAAAATATACGAAAACAGTCAACTATGGGAAATACCGTTTACATGGTATAATCCTCGTTTAAAAGCGCAACCCAACCCCACTAATTACTTTAACTCTCAAAGATCATACCCTTACATTACGGACGTGAAAAAAATCGTCTCTAGCTTACGCTAGTATATTATCGACAGTTGATATGTTTTTGTCTGCTTTTATTTATACAAGTTGGATTTTTATGCGGTTGTTTTTTACTTAAGAAAAAGTTATATGAAACAATGAAACAGGATCCAAACTGTTTGCAAAACAAGGGTCTTTGCAGTAAAAGGGTTACACGCTTTCCTCATTAAGTTTCTTTAGTATTAAGAACAGGTGATTGCTTAAAGCGAACTGAAAACATTCTGCCTTTCTTACGTTCTACTTTAAGCTACCATCTGCTAGGATTAAGAAACTATTTTTAGTGTGCATATTCATGACTGTATAAAGTGGAATGTTTTATTAACCCTTGGAACCCAAGTCACGCACATATGTGTCCTTGGAAAACAAACAGTGTACCTGTGAATAATAAACTTATCCTATGCAGTTAGGCCCAAATCAGAGGGCTCATAAAGGAGTCATCTTATATGGGTCTACACTGTTTGTAATATTGTAATGCATCAACAAAAATAACCATAAATAATCCAAAATAAACAAGCATAAGATACATGTAAAAATGGATTTGTCAATTTATGTTTCAGCGAGGAAATGGTTAAATGAATATGTAAGGTTGATGACCCCTAATAAGATCAGGTCAAAGTTGGTAAATATCGGTATTCTACGCAGAGCGATCGGCCATTCTCGTCAACTGTCGGCTCGTTCAAGCATAGTTCGGAACGGGTCGTCAGTTTAAGAAAATGTCCGATCAATGTAGGTGTCATCAACCTTAAGATTTAATGAATGCTTACAATGTTGTGAAGGTATAGGGTGTCATAGTATTCTTTGTCATCTCCTTCCACAACTTCTTCAATGATTCTGCTCCTCATGTTGGTCTCGTCATAAGTAATCTTACCGATCAGCCCAAACTTCTTCGTTCTGTCCATCTATAGAATATAAACCAGGTTTCATGCTTATAAAGCGTTTGAGTTGAGTATTAAATCATTCTCAAGCATTTGATTGGTCAGATTTGAGCCTAAGCTCAAAACTGACCAATCAAATGCTTAAGAACGCACTCAGACTCAACGCAAACGCTTAATAAGCGCTAGGCAAAGACTCACCATCAAATAATGTTGTTGTAACTACTAATCAAATAACTATGGTGTAACTACTCATTAGAATCGTCTCGAAGATACTATTCTAATGAGTAGTAATACCAAAGGGTTTAAGGCATAAATAAATAATTTAGTTTTTTAAATACTCCCGTTATCTGTAGCCCCCTATATATGAAACAAAAGCAAAGGTCCTTTGGTCTTACATAATTGCAACGAAATAAACTCAAAATACACTGCAATCAAATATATAACATGACTGGATTATAAGAATGATGACATATAACTTATAGTAGAGATATGTTACATTTTGGAACAAGATGGTGTTTATAATATTGTTTTACATATTCTAACAAGTTAGAAATAACAAAATCCTTTATCAGAAAGTCACTACATAAGCATTCCGCCGTACAATATTTGCTTTTAGCAGTCAAATGTCCTACCCCTTTCACGGTAAAATTTATCGAGAGGTTTTTACCCCTTCACTTGTCCTATTGTCGCCTGCTTCATTTGTTTTGTCTGCAATCTCGTTTCAAATTTAGAGTGATTGTAGTATGACCGACGAAATTTCGAAACGAGTGTCAAACAGTTTAGACCCTAATCAGACGTCTGATTAGGATACACCGCATTTTATAGCGTCATTGACAGTTAAGGATTAAACGCATAGGAACAAAAATGAATTATTTGTGCTAAAATGGTTATTTCCATTATTTATAGTCAGGAGCCAGGTCAGACGCCGGTTTCCGTTATGAAGCTACCATCTGCTAAACTATTGAAAACAATTCGTTAGATGCATATTCATGACTGTGTAAATAAGAAACGATGTCTTCAATGCAGGAATTAATTAAGTGCATACAATGAATATTTATGGGGTAAAGGGTTAAACAGGAATGAGTAATACAATGTTCATACTCTAACTTACCTGGAATACTCGGCCTTCCCATTGTTCTGGTGATTCTGGAGAAAAAAAAGAAACATTCATGTAAATGACTCGGCAACTCGTAATGATATCGCGAGATTCATTAATTCTAATTTCCATAATTTGATAGCTTTCACATTTGAGTTTAAAACCTAGCATACATTATGTAACTGCAAGTACGCTTAAAGTTTGAAATGTGAGTAATTTCAACTTAGGTGGTAGCAGGTATTGTGAAACTACTTTGGTTTTCCTACATTGAATAACGGTAGCGAATTTCAAACATCGTTTTAACTTCTAGTAGTTTACTCATGTGGGGCCTACTTCGGAGAATAAATTATTCGTTCCCGTTAAAGGCAACCGAAACGCAAAAGCATTATAATAAAAGGTAGAACATAACAAATAGCAATGTTTTGCAATTTATCTAGTATTGTTTCAAACAGTTTGGAACCTGACCCAATGCCGGGTTATCCGTCGTCGGATCGGGCCAAAACTACATGTTTGTTTTAGCATAAAATATTTTTGTTCGAAATAACAACGTATTCTCTACTGTATATCTATATGATAAGACTACAACAAATGCAAGCAGGCGTTATCAATAATTCCACAAAATATAAGAGGTAACATGAGTTCAATTTGTCACCAAAGTGCGCCACAACTCCAAGAAGGAAATAGCAGAGCACAGAACATAATATACATGTATCTTTTTGACTTGTTCAGTGGAGAAGACTTTATTCTTTCCCAAAATCGCGTTTACGCTAAAACTATTATTTCCGTTGCAAACAGTTTGGAGCCAGATCAGACGCCGGGGTAACCCGGCGTCTGATCAGGCTCCAAACTGTTTGTCACTCAAGAAAACATTGATATTTCTACATTTATTGCAATGCGTTTGTGTTAAACGAGAAACAATTTAGTGTCATTTATATTTTGAACCGACCTCGCTTAAGTCGAAATTTCTAGTATTTCAAAGGTAACTTCAAAGTCAATTTATGTAACTTACTGCATGGCATTGGTTCCTGGGCGGCGCAGTAAACTGCCAGAGTGGCGACAATGGCTACCAACAGCTTCATGGTGAGTGTAGTTACAGTGGACTGGATGGACAAAGTGGTGATCAGGGATACTCTCGCACTATATATACAACCTACTTAGCTTATCTGGACGTCGGAATGACCAGTCCAGCGGTTCATTTCGATGCTTACCCTCGAGTGATTATTTTGGAGTCAGTCTGGACGCGGGGCGTTTAATGTTTACTTAACAATATTTTGGATTCCTGCATTAGAGTAAAACGAGCAACAGTAACGCAATTCCAATATACAAAAGCGACGTCAGAATCTCTAAAGAACAACATGCAGGACTTTCAAAAATTTCAAACGAAGACATAATTATAGAAAACAAGGAATGTCTTAAGTTTCTGTCCGCTGCATAATTGTCAGCTGCAACATTTGCCGTCTGTAGACTTTGTCGTCTACAACATTTGTTGTCTGCAATGTCTGTTATCTACAATTTTTGTTGTCTGCAACATTTGTTATCTGCAACGTTTGTTGTCTGCAGCGTTTGTTGTTTGCAATATTTGTTGTCTGCACCATTCGTTGTCTGCAACGTTTGTTGTTTTCAATATTATTGTCTGAAACATTTGTTGTTTGCAATATTTGTTGTCTGCAACATTTTTTGCTTTTGTTTGCAACGTTTATTGTCTGCAACGTTTGTTGTCAGCAACATTTGTCGTCTGCAACGTTTGTTGTTTCCTATATTTTTGTCTGCAACGTTTGTTGTTTGCAATATTTATTGCCTGCAATGTTTTTTTGGTTTTGTTTGTAACGTTTGTCGTCTGAAACAGTTGTTGTCTGCAACGTTTGTTGCTTGCAGTAATAGTTGTCTGCAATATTTTTGTCTGCATCTTTTGTCATCTGCAACATTTGTCGTCTGCAACATTAGTTTTGTTATAACATGTTAGAGATCCAAACTGTTAGAAAATAACCTTTATACTCTGGGTAAGTAAGTGAGGGGTTAAAAATTGCACGGCTAGGCTCTACAACACTAGTATTTGCAATCTTTGGATTCAGGATCCAAATTGTTTGACACTCATATAAATGTGTTTTAGTAAAACACGCCTAAATGTGCAACTTTGTTTTGCAAATAAAAGCAAAAGAAAACTTTAAGGGCAGACTTTGTCTCCGTTAGACGGGTGATGACGTCAAAATAGCAGTGAACGGGTAAATGCAAAACAAACATGATGCAGAAAGCTCCCGTCAAAGTTTTCTGCATTGCTTTTGTTTTAATACGATTGAAGCAGTAAACTCTCTTAATTTCACACATATTCTAAAAATGTTTTTTCAATGTTATGTAGATACAATCTAGATAATCAAGGGTGATCTATTGACACTGCAGTATTTCCAAACTGCGACATCTCATCAGTGTCTACACCACTTTTAGCCTGTACTTTAGTAGATGATATACATTAACCCTTAGCCCGCCAAATAAATTGTCGTCTGCTATATTTCTCGTCTGCTTCAAGTTTCAAAGTGCTTCAAAGTTGCTCAAAATTGCTGAAAATGTTGTCCGAGTGTCAAACAGCTTGGATCCGGATGAGACGCCGAGTTACTCGGCGTCTCATCCGGATCCAAGCTGTTTGCATATGGAGCTATAGTCGTGAGTGGCAGGCTAAGGGTTAATAGGTTGCTAACATTTTAGTAGCACACTGTTTGAACATCATCAAATACAGCGAGATAATTTGCAAGCGGTTTACTCAGCCATTCCTTTGGCCTCGGGTAACGGGGTTTGACCATTATCCCGGACATTTGTTGTTACATTTACGTAAGCACTGTTCCTCCCTGAAACTTTAAATAGCAATCTATTGTTTCTGAAATGTGAAAAAATGTGAGAATACTTAACAAACATCCACCTAAGTAAATAAAACTATTCCACTAGATCTACTCCAAAAGATAAGTTACGATGTTAAAACGTTTGAGTGACTGGGTTAATATTATGTCTGGGCAAGTGTTCGTAAAATACATAAATCTACAAACGACGAAACAAAACGTCCATAATGTTACGCATACATGCACCAATTCTTCAATAAGTTCGCTTGTAACACATGTCTTCAAATAGCTAAGACCATGCATGATTAAACAACATCAAATGGTTCAGTTATTATAATTTGCATTCCATATTTGTTTTCAAAGCCTGCTAAAATGCCAATTGACATGTACGTGTATACATTTTTAATGGTAATTGTGTGATAGACAATCAGTTATGCGGAACCTGGAAAGCCATTACATTTTCCTATTTAAAAGAAGCCAAATTCAACTACATTTCTGTAAAATCTTGAACATTGAACCTTTTTGGAAACTACTGTAAACCCTGACTGGACATAATCTATAGGAGCAATCTGATCAGTATTCTTCACTATTTTCTCAGGGGATCTGTCTGACATTAGTCTGTACTCTTATCTGGTTGATTCTGGTTTTTTTTGTCTGTCTATTTCGCCACATAAGTGGTCAAAGGTGGTTTATACAGTTTTTAAACTTTCGAGAAAAATGAATTTAAAGGTTTATAAATGTAAAAGGATATATTTGATTAAAACAACATTTTCCGTTACATTTTATTGTCAAAGAATGCAAATAAATAGCAAAGACTCTTCGATGAATAATTAACCAGACACCTTCGCGATTTCATGGATATATATTAGAGATAAAAAAGACATCTAAAATATTTAATTTTGCCCTGTTAATCTTAATCTCTGTGTGGTATTTAAATAATGAATTCTGATGTACAACGAATCTTGATATTTGATTTCACTACTTTTATATACCGTAAAGTGGCCACCAACTTTAAAAAAAAACCACAAAACAAGTATGCCCATTCATACGACAATGTAATACAAAATCAACATCAATGACTAAAACACATGCTAAAAAAATCATGATAATTGGTAGAACCTGATTATGCTTTATAATCCCAGATTGAGAAAAAATGTCTACATTATATCATTATGTATCGAGTTTGTCAGAAGGGTATAATAAAACAAACACAATTAAGATACAACAGTTATTGATAGTATTAGTCTGTACTCAGATTCAGTACAATTGACAGTCTTTATCTGGGCTGTACATTGTACGACTCATCAAGAACATTAGCATTCGAGATATTTGAATACCTTCTTACTTGTTGTAGGATTCACCTAGAAAAAAACTATCATTCCATATACATGTATCTGAATAATTTTATCACCTGTTGCTTTTTCTCATTTTGAAGCGATTTAAATATTGTTTTTATTAATAATTTTACTAATAATTATTAAAGTGTTCACTTTTTTTAGGCATATATAGTTCATCACCAGATGACCATTCTGAAGCTACATCTGGTTCCTAAAAAATGCAAAAAGGCATGTCTGTTTCTAATACATGTAATAGTTTAAAATTTTGACATTTAAAGAAGACTAGAGTCACATAATTTATATTTATCTATATAGAAACTATATGCACCAAACAATCAATTTTTAAGATATTCTTACGGTGAAGATGTGTCTTTAAATTTACAAACTCGAGTTAGTTTTAGGCTAATATATTAGAATTTATTTATCTTCATCCAGTAATTACATATGATTCTTTAAGGAACAGAAGTTATTCTGTTTTCAAATAATAGATTCAAGACTTATTCTTGACAAATATATCGATACTCCTTCTTCAGTATTGTTCAATGAACTTAATTGGGTGATATTTTCTCAGAGAGTGGTATTTCAATGAGCTGTTCAAAAGCTTCAATGGCTTTGTTCCAGACTATTTACATGAACTATTTATGCTTACTGCCAATGTTCATAACAGCTGTTTAACTCATTATCCCCTGAAACTTCCAATGGACAATACCAATTTGCAATAAAGATTGATCCATTTTAGACTATTTAGGGTTGTTTTTTGTAATAAATTGAAAAATGACAAACAGTGAAGTCCCTGATCATAGGGCTCCTGCAGGAGCGCTCTGATCAGGAATTTCACTGTTTGCATAAGACAAGTATACTCTTCACAGGTACACATTTGGTTAAGGACGCATATATGCGTCACTAGGGCACAATTTGTTAAGATATGTTTCACAGCTACAGCTATGTTCTTCACATCTACATCTACATCTAAACATTACTGACCACCTTCATCAGGTTGAAGATTATGTCAGAGTTGTGTGCAATAACGCAAAACGGGTGACAAGGCCGTTAGTTTAGTAAACTGATTGATGACTGATGATTAATGATTTAAAATCTTCTGATGATTGGATTGACGAGATATAAGGTGGCAAAGAATTCCAGTCTACTATAGTTCTAGGAAAGAATGAGTATTTTCGAGTCTGGGTTCTAAAAGGGAGTGTTCGGAAGGTGTTTGGATGGGCATGTCTTGTGTGGCGTATGGGGGGGGGGGGGGGGGGGGGGGGGGGGGGGGCATAAGAGGATCTTTTTTAATATTAATTTCGTTATGGACTATTTTATGGAAAGTTGTAAGCCTTGCGTTACGTCTCCTGGTTTCAAGTGACTGCCAGTTCAGGTTGTTTAACATGTTGCCAACACTGGAGGTGTTCCGAAATTTATTTGTTACAAACTGGCTGCTCTTCTTTGGACCATCTCAATCCTGTCTATATCAGACTCCAATACGAATAAAGACTGTTTTTTTCTTCAGAAAAGCGTTTCTTATTCTGTAATTTGGAACTCACGTCTGACGTCCCCTATATGTTCAAAACGTAAATTCTATTGCGACTTTAAAGCAACACATAATCAGTATTTATATATGTTTTGTTTACTTTAGCCATAAACGGGACAGACCCTGTTTAAATGCAGCATTTTTTATACAACAACTGACCTGAGTCTGCGTCGGGTGAAATGTATTGTGGCTTGAATATGTTGTCCATTGTACAGTGGAGAATCTGTTATTCTTTCCCGTTTAAACGCAAACGTACGCAAACGCAAAGCACTAATACGTAGAAAAGAACAACTTTTGGACAATTCTGATAATTCATGTTTATCTTGGTGGCAAACAGTTTGGAGCCTGATCAAACGCCGGGTTACCCGGCGTCTGATCTGGCTCCAAACTGTTTTAATTGCAAATAATAGTTTTAGCGTAAACGCGTTTATTGGGAAAGAATAACAGATTCTCCACTGTACATGTAAATATATTTTGAAGGCCGCTTCGAAGATTAAATTTTACTATTTTTTGTGTTTCCTCATCAAATGTAGTACAGCGCTCCCTCTATACAACGACACCTAATGGGAGACAGAAAATATGTGCGTTGTTCGGAGGGAGTCGTTGTAGGGGGGGGGGGGGGGGGGGGGGGGAGTTTGCGTCATTTTGCAAACAGCTTGAATCAAGATCAGACGCGGCGTAACGCGGCGTCTGATCTGGATTCAAACTGTTTGCCACTCGTCATTATTTATGTTTTCTGTCAAAATTTCTAATATGTAAATTTGATAAGACCAGCAGACGACATTTTTAAGTAGTAGACTATATTGCAGCTATGAAAAAATTGAACATAATAACATGCATATTGTTTGAGGAACAGCGGCAATGGTCATTGTAAGGAGATAGTCGTTGTAGAGAGGGAGTACTGTATTATGATTATCACGTTTGTTGATATGGCATTGCACCGTTATAAATATCTGCTAACAGAGCCGAATTCTCTTTTATGTAATCTTAAAGACAAATACTTGATATGTGTTTTTATTTGACATTCACTTTACAATGCCATAAACTTAGAATAATTAAATCTATAGTTTGTATTTCAGAGCGAAAGAAACATCACCCATCAAAGAAACTTGAAGTACGTACATTGTAACTTGACACAAAATTAGCAATAAAATTGTACATGTATGTAAATTGAATCAAGTTCGAATTACATGTATCGAGGCTCCGTTGTACAGAAGAAATAATACGGTTAACCCTTTACCTGATAGCCTATTTTTAGTACTGAAGATAGGTGACCACTTAAAGCAGGTTGAAAGTAAAGCAGAATGCGCCCTAAGGCGCATTCTGCTTTACTTTCAGCCTGCTTTAAGCTTCCATGTGCTAGAACATAGAATTTATTCCCTTTACTATATATTCATGAATGATTAAATTGGAACTATTTTCTTTAGCGGAGGAATAAATTATATGTGCTAAAAGGCGCTTCTATGGGGGAAAGGGTTAAACTATATTGTGTCGCCTACAATAGAGACGGTGCTATTTTGCCCGTTTGTAACGTAAGCGAAATCAAGATTTCAAATTACATTATCTTTTTTTCTCAATATCTAACGATTCATTTTAATCTGTGTAGCATACAGTTTGGAGCCGGGACAGAAGCTTGATTACCCGGCGTCTGATCTGGTTTGAAACTGTTTGCAATGGACATACGGATTTTAGCGTAAAATAGTGTATTGGACGGAAATAATGTATTCTGCACTGTGTACCTAGCAACATTGCGATGCATTACTTTGTTTCCATAATTTACCGGACAGTCTTAGCATTATCTACGTGTACACGAACTACTTAATGACTTGATAGATAAAACTGTCAAACAGCTTAACCTCTTCACTGCCTTACCCCAAGAGTACAATGGTCATTTGCAAACAGTTTGGATCATGATCAGACGCCGCGTGACGCGGCGTCTGATCAGGATCATAATTGTTTGTCATTCATGTCAATATTTCTTATGTCAAAATACCTAAATTTTAAGTTCGAGAATTAAAAGCAGACGATAATTGTTTAAATTTGATGACATCGTGGCAGTGACGGGGTTAAACATAATTTCGCGTAGCATTTCTAGAACCCGTTTGATAAATATATCTTACAAAAGAGAGTATGGTTACTGTATTTTACTACTAAACTGTGTGGTTTTGTTTTATTTGTTGCGATTTAGGAAGTAACCGCTAAAAGCAAGACGAAAGTAAAGCAGAAATTATTTTAGAACCTCGATCAGTTGCAGTTTCATTTACTTGAAGCTAAAATCTGTATCCATCTTTAGCGATGAGGATTATTTGAGTTACAGAAATAGCTGGACTTACAGTACTTAATTAGTGACATTATCCGTCGTAATACGGGTCATGAACCCAACCTATGTTTCGTAACGTTCTCATATTGTACAGTGGACAACCCCTATTTTTCCAAATTAACACGTTTGTGTTAAAAACTCTATGTCCACTGCAAACGATTTGGAGCCAGATCAGACGGCCTTAAAATGTTTGCCACTCAGATAAAATTAAATTGTCAGCATATTTAAAAGCTGTCGTTTTCTACATTTCGTTCAATTGTGCTCAGTTTCGTTCAAACGGCAGCGAATAACGGCTTCTCCAATGTATCATGAACGATGAGTTTAATTTGAGTGATTGAAAAGCAGGACTTACTCAATTAATGACATACATCTGTCTTGAACACATATTATGAACCCAACGTATGTTTCGCAACTCATTCACATTGTACATTGGTCAAGCTATTTTTAAACGTTCCAACTTAAACGCAGACCAAATATAAAAGGTAAATCAAAAAAATGTAGTAAATTTCATTTGTTTTTCAGGCTTTAACGATGCATCTTCATCTGAGTAGCAAACGGTCTGGAACGTGACCAAATATCGGGCTATCCAAAGTCTGATCTGTGTTCAAACTATTTGCAATGGACACCGTTGCTTCAGCACAATTATGTGTTCTCCACTGTACATGCACACACTTTATATGGCGTAATATAAGAAGTTATTGTGGTACAGTGGAGAATCTGTTATTCTTTCCCGTTTAAACGCAAACGTACGCAAACGCAAATCACTAAAACGTAGAAAAGAACAACTTTTGGACAATTCTGATATTTCATGTTTATCTTGGTGGCAAACAGTTTGAAGCCTGATCAGACGCCGGGTTACCCGGCGTCTGATCTGGCTCCAAACTGTTTGCACTGGAAATAATAGTTTTAGCGTAAACGCGTTTATTGGGAAAGAATACCAGATTCTCCACTGTATCTCAACTAAATTAACCCACAGCATGTTTCAAATGTGGTATTTAATAAGGATCTGTACTGCTTGTAGAAATATTCAAAATATTGGTCTTGATGTAGTCTAAAGTCCACGACAAAAGTAACAAGAAATGACGGCTTTTTGGAAATTCTGCAGATTATTTTTTATCTTTGTGTCAAATAGTTTGGGGTCCGGCATTGTTTGCAATAGAAACGTTTATTGTTGGTTTTATCGTGCATAAACGCGGATTTAGGAACGAGTGACGTCTCCACGGTACACTACAACACAAAAATGTATGTGTGATGATATTCCTTTCACAAAAACTTTGTATGATGTTGAAAGTCATGAAAAAAGAACAATACGGGCTACGAGAAAATGTAACATCTCGGTTATACTACAGGTGGTCATAAGAATATCGTATTTCAAAATATATGAAAGTCCCTATTTGTTTTCTCTTCTTTTGTTGTTAATGTTATGCGAATATTAAATTTGCGGAAATAATTTGACCACAAACAAAGCAGAAATATAACTACCAATGAAAAAAAGATCACAGTAAAACGGTAATAGAAAAACAAAAATCTTATAAGGATACACTCTGTTGTCATTCGTATAAATTGCAAATTAGAATGATCCGAATATGACCTATGAGTATAACAGTTGATAAGTAAGTATGTTAAGGATCAAGAGGAGAAAACATCAGGAGATGTACGCTGATGTCATGATGTTTGTCTAATTGTATATGTGTTTGTCAAATTGTGTAATATATATTTATTCTTATGCACCATCATACTGTAATCTTCATATTATGGAGGAATAAAGATACAGTGGAGAATCTGTTATTCTTTCCCGTTTAAACGCAAACGTACGCAAACGCAAAGCGCTAAAACGTAGAAAATAACAACTTTTGGACAATTCTGATATTTCATGTTTATCTTGGTGGCAAACAGTTTGGAGCCTGATCAGACGCCGGGTTACCCGGCGTCTGATCTGGCTCCAAACTATTTGCACTGCAAATAATAGATTTAGCGTAAACGCGTTTATTGGGAAAGAATAACAGATTCTCCACTGTATATACATTATATATGGATTATAAGAAATATTTCCAATATTCTAGCAGATGGTAGATGTAATTTAAGAAGTTTGAAAGAAAAGCAGAATACGCCTTTAGACGCATTCTATTTAACTTACCACCTGCTTTAATTGGTCACCTATATTCAGTACTAGAAACAGGTTATGGAGTAAAGGGTTAAACGTAACGCAAGCGCAATGCAACGAAACATACAAATTGACATTTTTTAAAAATTCAATTTTGATCTGAGCAGACGCCGGGTTTGCATTTCGTTACATCAAACTGGAAATAATAACGTCTTCTCCACTGCACATTAGACAATATGCATACAGTGGAGAATATGTTATTCTTTCCAGTTTAAACGCAAACGTACGCAAACGCAAAACACTAAAACGTAGAAAAGAACAACTTTTGGACAATTCTGATAATTCATGTTTATCTTGGTGGCAAACAGTTTGGAGCCTGATCAGACGCCGGGTTACCCGGCGTCTGATCTGGCTCCAAACTGTTTGCACTGCAAATAACAGTTTTAGCGTAAACGCGTTTATTGGGAAAGAATAACAGATTCTCCACTGTAGTTGTGGGAAATGCATTTCTATAAACCTTTGGGACTGGACGTCACATTCTGGCCAATAGAACTATCTACCAAGGACTGGGCATGTGACCTTTGAACCCCTACAGATAACACTGGCCACTCGCTAGTGGTCAGTCCTTGTGGCGATATAAAAGTCTGGTTGACCTCCAGGTAGTGTTCTTGTCTCAGGGAGCAAACAGCAGTCATGTTGACAGTAGCGATCCTTCTTGGAGTTGTGGTGGCCTGTATGGCTCAGCAGCCAGTACCATGTTGTAAGTCTGCCATTTCTATTTAACTCATTTATACCCAGTGGATTCTTCCCTGTTTATATATTGAATTAGTCTTTTTGTTTTCAAAGGGATGCCATGACAAAATTTTCATTTTGTTTTATATTGAAATTCCTATCAGCAATCAGTTGCATAATGCGGCGTCTGATCAGAGTCTACATTGTTCGCATATGTCCCATATACATGTATGGGATCGTGGACACAAATGGGTTAACCATTTTCTTCATAAATATGCCTTTTTAAGCATTAATCTTTTCCTCCTCTGAACATAAAAGTTCCATTTTATACAGTTATTAATGTGAAACACAAGAAATAATTCTGATATCCAAGCAGAAAGTATCTTATGGCAGATTGAAGATAAAATAGAATTCGCCGCACTCTGTTGTACGTTCAACCTGCATGGCCAAAGGACTTCAAAAGTAGAACCAGACTATGGAAAATGGGTTAAGAAAAGACAACACAATTATTTAGATTATTTACAATCATTCACTACTGATTTACAGTGATGAGACCATTATTATTTCCTATCAAAGTGAAGCCAATACAGGGTTTTATAAGGGGAGTACTTCAAAAAACTGAAATCTTGATGTCTGCATTAATCTGTATTAATACTCATTATAGAAACGTCTCTCCATAGAATTTGGTGCTGGCATAACAAAATCACGTTTGGATTTGTTCAGTATCCCTTTTATTTGGAGCCTTGGAACATCGATTGAAATCCAATTGATTTGTAACAAATGCAATATTCACATTTCTCAGGATTTTTCCGAAATCTTCGGATTTTTCTTAATTTCTCCGAACCTACTGTATTTTTTCGGAACCTTCGGATTTTAAGGAATACAGTCGAACTTCGATATCTCAAACTCGGTTAAGTCGAACATACCCGTATTTTAAAGTTAAAACGTGGCTTAGCCACGTTTAAACTTTGGAATACGGGTATGTTCGACATACGGTAACCGAGCATGAAATAATGAAGTCCATGTGTCGACATATCCGATAGTTCGAGTTAAGCGAGTTCGAGATATCGAAGTTCGACTGTATTCTGTTATTTTGTGTTGTTTTTATAAAGATCATGGCTGTTATGGTGTTGTATTATTTGAAAAAGATGGCGTTGAACACAAAAGCACATACTGAATAGATCTAGCAAATTTTTAAATGTACTATTCATTAAATCATGTTTGGAATTGAAAATTTAGACATCTTAGGATGTTTTATGCGTGATTAAAGGGTATAAGATGGCCACCTAACACAATAATGACTGTAATTTATACTATGTCTTTACATGTCACTATCAATTGTTTTTCAGCCTCACCCCCTTTGTGGGAAGGACGTAGAATCATGGTAAGTGCTTTTTTTTTTTACACATTATCTTATACATTTATTCATTCACTGAATAAATAGTTAAATTTTATACAGTCATGAACATGTATGATAAGAAAGTTTGCTTTATTTTCAGCCCGCTAGATGGTACCTTTAAGCGGGCTGAAAGTAAAGCAAAGTGTTCCTCGAGGTTGTACTCTGTTTTCAAAACTAGAAACATGCATGGTATGGGATACAGTGGAGAATCTGTTATTCTTTCCCGTTTAAACGCAAACGTACGCAAACGCAAAGCACTAAAACGTAGAAAAGAACAACTTTTGGACAATTCTGATAATTCTTGTTTATCCTGGTGGCAAACAGTTTGGAGCCTGATCAGACGCCGGGTTACCCGGCGTCTGATCTGGCTCCAAACTGTTTGCACGGCAAATAATAGTTTTAGCGTAAACGCGTTTATTGGGAAAGAATAACAGATTCTCCACTGTAAGGGGTTCAATGTTGATGTGAAAGTAACAATTCACTGTGATGCCTATACGCAAACTTTAAACGATAGTTTCAAATACAAGACACAAATGCTTTGATCGGCTACCTAGTGTAAAGATAGTTCATCAATTCATATTGTGTTACATACACATGCACAAATTAAACATAAACTGGCACCTGATTAAGTGATTATATAAATAATGCAAGATTACTCTTCAGTGCAAACACATATCTAATGTGCACTGTTACATGTATAATATCAGACTAAAACTGGGAAGGGATGCCTCTTCAGTTTGACTAAGGTAAAATGTGTTCCACTAAACACTTTCTTTTTATGGATCCATATATCGGAACAGTTTACCAATTGAAGTCACTAAGATAATTATCTTTTCGACTTTTAACCCTTTGCCTGCTGGTCGCGACTTTATTGATTTTTACAAACAGTTTAGATCAAGATCAGACGCCGCGTAACGCGGCGTCTGATCTGGATCCAAACTGTTTGATACTCTTCTTTAGGTTTCTTTACTTAAAAAATGTATAAATCTAAATTTAACAAACTTTGCAGAGGACAATTTCAAAGCAGACGACATCACCGCAGGATAAGGGTTAAGTCAACCAACAGTAAATGTCTTTAACACTTACACTGCCCATGCCGCCAACACTGACATTTACCGCGATGTCTGATAAGGATAAAAACTGTTTGAAATCAATGGTTCGGAAGTAAAAATCGCATAAAATACCAACTTTTATAAGATAACATGGCGGTGACGGGTTTTAACGTCATAATGAAATGGCTATGAAAGGGTAAAATGAGTAGTGTCAGGGCTACCATAAGTTGCTCATAAAAAATCCTAAGATTTCCGAATGTTCAAGCGCGATTTCAGGAATCGTATCTTTAACCCTTTCGCTGACATTTCTCTATGCATTAAACACCAACATAATTATTCAAACAGTTTTGTTCCAGATCAGACGCCGTGAAACGCGGCGTTTGGTCTGGATCTAAACTGTCTTACGCCCATATTAATGTTTCCAAAGTAAAAACACAACAACAACATAAAATTCCAATATTGAAAAAAATTTAGAAGAAATCCGAGGATTTCGGGAAAAATTCGTAGGTACGGAGAAATTGAGAAAATAGGAATATTCGGAGAAATGACAGCTCTGCATTGTTCTATCTTTTTTACGCTCTATTACAGACCGACCGAACCAAGAAGTTCCAGGAGTTTGCTAAATATAGCTATGACGCAGACAACATGCGCACTAGGGCTGTAGAGGAAGTCATGCAAGGAGAGGAGCGGGAATTCTACGATGTTCTCCATCTATACAAAGAAGTAAACTCATAATTATTATATTGCAACATTTTTCTCCCTACTTACAAGCACAGGTACTTGACACATACTTTATTATCTATGAACACCCCCCCCCCCTTTAAAAAAATAATAGAATTATATTAAAAAAAAAATAAAAAAATTTAAAGGTGGGAGGGGGTTCATAGATAATAAAGTATGTGTCAAGTACCTGTGCTTACAAGTGCCGTTTTTTAAAAACCCATCCCCAGTAAAAAGGAAAGCGTAGAGGTTATTTTTTCCAATAAAATGTTTGTGTTAAAACAATGACGTCCACTGCAAACAGTTTTCAGTCAGATCAGACGCAGGGAGTCTGTTCAAGCGCCAGACAGTTTGCCATTCGGATTAAAATAAATCGTAAGACTTTACACAATGCCGTCATTTTCTCTAGTTTCTTTAAAACGGGACATAATACCCTGTAATTAAGTCCTGACACCAAGGTAATAAAGCATTTTACTTGATTCGGAAATTGTTCTCAAGCATTTGATTGGACAGATTTGAGCAATAGCTCAAATCTAATCAATCAAATACTTGAGAACTATCTCAGCTCGACCCAAGCGCTTTATAACATAGGAACCTGGCATGTCTCTCTGATTCTGATATTTACGAGTCGGTACTATTTGGTAATTTCCATATTTCAAATTTGATCTAAATCAACAATATGTTTTTCATGAAATAAACAGTATTTCCGATGCAAACAGTATATATCCAGATCAGAGGGTTCCAACAGGATCTCTCTGATCAGGGTCTGTACCGTTTGTCAGTTAGCATTATATCCAGATCAGAGGGTTCCAACAGGATCTCTCTGATCAGGGTCTGTACCGTTTGTCAGTTAGCATTTTGTTGCAGAAAATATCCCTAAATTGTCATAAATGGACTAGCCTTAAATGGAAAGTGAATTGACTATAAAATATTTCAGGAGTCGATGATGAGTTAATCGAGAGAAAGCTACGATTGGATGATAATAGAGATGGTGATATATAATTCTAACCTTTTATTTCAGAACAAAGAATACAGAGTTAATTTGAGAACAAAGAAATGTAATGTTACGGTGCCAAGACACCCATTCTTCAAGACACACGTCCCAGATGGCTCCAAGTTCCTATTTGAGGCTGAAATTGGCCCCGCCCAGGTACCAAATGAGCATCTGACCGCACAGAACTGGGAAATAGAGTTTGCTGATAAAGGTAGGTGGGGCGGTTATTACGATCGAGATGGTTTTTTTTGTTCCGCCAATAAACGCGTATGTGAACGATGATGTCCATTGCAAACAGGTTGGAGCAAGATCAGACGCCGGGTAACCCGGCGTCTGATCAGGCTCCAAACCGTTTGCAATTCAGAAAAATATGTATAAGATATATCAGAGATTTTTAAAAAGGTTTTTATTTTCTCCAGTTTATTGCATTGTGTTTCCTGTGGTTTAAACTGGAAAGAATAATGTATTCTATGTACGTATTGTGATACATGTACAAGGAAGGGCATATGAAAGTGCACGTACTTTTCTTGTTTAGATCAGTTACCTATGTACCTTCAGTCATACACTAATATTTTGAGAGGGCAAAAAAGCATTATTCAAAATCATTTTGTTGAAGACTGTTGAAAAACTTGATTGACATTATGATTGAAGGTCATATGTATCTTATAAGATACTAACGCCAAACAAACTGTATATAACCCTCCACTGAAGAGTGACTTACAAGAAAAGATCATATTTAAAGGGAGTTGATTGTAAACTGGAACTGTTGAATAAGGGATAAAACATGGCGTTTGGGTTTTAACTCTTTCTTCCCTGAAACTGCAAATTGTCAATTCTAGTTTTCAATTTAGTCTAGTCCATTTTTATCTTTAAAGGGTTGATTTGTACAATATATGTCAAAATGACAATACAGTGTATACCCTGATCAGATGGCTCCTTAAGGAGCCATCTGATCAGGGTCTACACTGTTTGCATATGACAAGTGTACTTCACACAGGTACGCTGTTTGCAAATGACGCATATATGCGTGACTAGGGTTCAAAGAGTTAATTTGTTTACAATGCACGATAAACCCCTCTCCTCCTGACACAATTTACAATTGAATTGCAAGTGCTAATTTTACTTTATATATCAACTTGGTCATGCATAATAATAATTGTACAAATATTTTATTTCCAGCACGATATGCTATTGCCGTGACATCACCAGATTGTGTTCCAATCTGGGCAGGCTATGAGGGCAATGGATTAAGCCTACTGGAAAAGTATGTATATCTATATGCCGTCTATATTCTACCCTTTCATGGTCAAATCAATCGCGAGATTTTACCCCTTCCACGCCATATTGCCATCTGCTTAAACATTGGTGTCCGTATATCATTTCAAAGTTAGATTAAATGTTGCATGGCTGACGAAATTTCTATACAAGTATCAATCACTTTGGATCCTGATCGCGGAGTCTGATTTGGACCAAACTGTTTGCAAAGTCGACCTTAGGCGGTGAAACCAATTAAATCCAGTGAACCCCACTCGTCACGAGTGTACTTTCTTTTGCTTAATAAGTGTATCAATTTTATTTATTTTTCAGCTTCTTCGATATTCACGCCGGTATTTCGGATCCAAGTGTGTGGATCCCACCCACAGAGTGCGCTGGCTTGTAAAGTTGAAGAATCCATGTCAATGTTCAAATTAGTTAATAAAACATGAACCAAATGTAACGCTTTCTTATGTTTCAATGTACATGTATGTGGTCTCAACTTTTACAATGGGGAAAACGTTATTCTTTCCTGTTTGAACAAAACTTAACGCGATCCAATCAAATGTTGAAAATTACAACTTTTTGTATATCCTGACAATTTATTACAGTAGATGAGACGTTATTCTTTGCCAATAAACGTGTTTACACTGAAGTTAGTCTTTACAGTGCAAACATTTTGGAGCCAGATCAGACGCCCCGTAACCAGGCGTCTGATTAAACTCCAAATTGTTTGTCACTCAGATTCAAATAAAGGGTCAGAATTGCCAACAATGTATCATTTTCAAGATTTTATTGCAATACGTTTGCGTTTAGATGGGAGAGAATAACGACTTCTCCATTGTATATGAGTGGCAAACAGTTTGAAGCCAGATCAAGGTTGCCGCTAAGCACAAATCGTGCATTAGTCCGTGTCAAGCAACAACCAGAACTGCATGCAGCAAACAGTACATAATACGCCCATTAGAGGGTTTGAGGTGGGAAACGATACATAACTTCCAGAAGGGGCATAATTTATGGAGAAATTGACACAACATGTAGTCTCAATGTGCAGTTTTCCACTTCATATGTCAAAGCATATAGGAGAATAGCATGGAAACCCGGACGGAGGGACATTCGGCCCATCTGAAGTCTGGCATATAATAACAGAGTACCCAGTTAGAACTTACAAATTTATTTGTCAGAATTGAACCTAACACTATGGGTTATATCAAATATATACATACAGTAAAACCTCTCTATCAAGACCACTAAAAACGAAGACTAGTTAATTGCTTAAAAGACAGGTGGGAGTTTAAAGCAAGATGAAAGTAAAAGAGAAAGCTCCTAAAAGAACTTCCTTTTTTATTTTCACTTTGCAGCAATCTGCCTTGAACACAAAAAAGTAAAAGTAATTTACTGGTAATTATAGAGAGGTTTCCCTGTATTTAGTACTTGCCTGATCCCTTACATGAGTAACACAACCACATGCTTCTTTCTTTTTTAACCCATTGCCCCATAAATATGCCTTTTTACAACTATAATTTATTCCTCTACTGAAGAAAAAAATTTCACTTGAGAAAATAGTTCCACTTTATATAGCCATGAATAAGGACCGTAAGACATATTTTCAATATTAAAGAAGATGATAGCTAAAAGCAGGCTGAAAGTAAAGCAGAATGCGCCCTAAGGAACATTCTGATTTACTTTCAACCTGCTTTTAGTGGTCACCTATTTTCAAAACTAGAAATAGGCTGTGGAGAATATGGATGATGCAGAACAAAATGTACAGTAAGAAACTGCTTTCTGTTTTGCTTTTATCTTGCATATAGCTGAAATCTATATTAACCTTTAATCCCTTCTAGTTCTGAAAGCAGGTGTCACTTAAAGCAGGTTAAAAGCATTCTGCATTACTTTTAGTCTGCTTTTAGTTTCTATCTGGAAAAATACTTGAAATACCATCCAAGACTGATATCCAGAATTCCCTAGCTATGGACTACTTTTTTAGTGTAATAATAATGACAGGAATTAAAAGGTATATTTTATGAAGCAATGGGTTATACTGTATGCATATAAAATAATAGCACTATAATAACCTTTGAAAATCTTAGAACATGATTGATCAGTTAAACTTTGGTAAACAAATCTATGAAAATACCCTGAGGATTCCTAAAGTCAGGTTGTTTTAAGGTAGAAAGTCTCTAATGAGACCGGGCAATTGTTGGTTAATAATGGTATGCTACAGTGGAGAATCTGTTATTCTTTCCCGTTTAAACGCAAACGTACGCAAACGCAAAACACTAAAACGTAGAAAAGTACAACTTTTGGACAATTCTGATAATTCATGTTTATTGTGGTGGCAAACAGTTTGGAGCCTGATCAGACGCCGGGTTACCCGGCGTCTGATCTGGCTCCAAACTGTTTGCACTGCAAATAATAGTTTTAGCGTAAACGCGTTTATTGGGAAAGAATAACAGATTCTCCACTGTAGGTAGGGCGGTCAGCCATTCTCCTCAACTGGCAGGCAGTACCAAAGATCTTAGTGTATCGATCTGTATTGACAGTCGGTTGAAGACAATGGCCGAGAACTCTGAGTAGCATACCAATATTGAACGACATTGATCAGTTTCTTTAGGGGTGTTCATCCTTAAATCAAATACAAAAATACAGACAAAATTCAATAACTCGCTGAAGTCGAAAATATCCGTATTTCAAAAGTAACGTGACTAAGCCACGTTTTAACTTTAAAAAAAAAGGATATGTTCAACTTGAGTGATGTCGAAATTATAAAATTCAAATGTAGAATTGCCAGGAAATTTGAGTTGAGCAAGTTTGAGATATCCCAGTTTGACTGACGTATATGCAATGCAGAATATTTCAATAAGCTTCCGCATTTGTTCTTTTTACATTTGGCTGCTTCCTGTCATGAAAACTGCCCATGATTTTCACTTTCTTATTCTTAAACAAAAGATTTCATGGTACACTGATCATTCCTCTATATTCAATACATCACACTTAAAGCTTATCATATCTTTATATAAATGTACACTTTTTATCACATTAACATGCAAAATATACCGTGCAGTATAAATTGTATGGCACAGTGTGTATATAATATACTAATTTACTAGGCACCAAATACTGCATTACTGTGGGCTTGATTCCAGGAAACTAAAGGCAATTCAATAAAATTTAGAATTTTCTGATGATTTATTTTAACCTGAGTGGCAAATAGTTTGGAGCCTAATAAGACAACGGGTAATCCTGTATCTGATCTGACTCTAAACTGTTGTAGCAGTCCAGAATTAGCTTAAATGATATATCTTAACAAAATTTCTTAAACTTGCAATGACACTAATATGAAACTACATTAACCCTTTACTCCACAACTTATTTCTGAATTTTGAAGAGAGGTTACCACTTAAAGCAGGTTGAAAGTAAAGCAGAATGCACCTTCAGTGGAAGTATAAATTTTATTTGTAAAAATGCATTTCTATGGAGTAAAGGGTTAAATGTATTGCCGAGCGACTAACTTATAACCCCCACACTATCTATTATTTGATCCTTTTAATTACTGACATAATTCAAGTTACAGGCTTTGAAACATGATGGCATTCAATGATACTCAAGATCATCTCAAAATATGTGCGTGAAGTTTCATCAAAATCCAAAAACCTTTACCATGGAAAAACAGGAAGCACAATGTTTTGTCTAGACCATTTTTATTCCAGGGTCCAAGGTTGTAGGGCTGTGATAGTTCTCAAGCATTTTATTTTGTAGAACAATTTCAGACCCAACTCAAACACTTTATAATCTTGGGACCAGTATGCAAACCTCCAACTCCATTGCCATGATCGGATGATAGAAAATTCATTAACAAACTACTGAACGTAAAAATGTACATACAGTAAAACTCCTCTATTACGACCACTAAAACGAATGCTAATTGATTGTAAAAAAAGGCAGAAGGTTTCTTAAAGCAAGGTGACAGTAAACAGAAAGCAACTATAGGAGCTTTCTGTTTTACTGTCACCTTGCTTTAAGCAGTCACTTGTCGCAAACACCTGATAATTAACACAATTTAGTGGTCGTATTAGAGAGGTTTTACTGTAGTAATACAAAATCCCTGCCATTAATGACCATTAATAACACAAAGTGTGTTTTAATACAAAAACTATATCTTTGGAAACGTCTCTTGGTTATATGTTTGTGACTGTCGATACATGCTGCAGTAACGTGCTGCTGTTGTTTGTTTTTAAGAGAGTCCCACAATTTCCTCCGTATCTGGGTCAATGTCTATTTCGTAGAAGCACGGCCTGGTGGGTAGGCCAGGCATTGTACTCATCTGGAATGAAACAAGAACACAGAGGTGGAGTATGTGTATGTATGTGTATATATACTTGAAGCTACATACTTGAAGTTATATGTATATACTGTAGAGACGATGTTTAATCTTCCCCATTTTACCAATTACCCCATAAATATGCCTTTTTATGTATTTAATTTATGCATCCATGGAAGAACATATTACCGCTTTATACAGTCATGAATATGAACCACCTTAACGCTGTTTAAGTGATCGCCTATCTTAAATACTAGAAACAGACTATTGGGTCAAACGAAACGTAAACACAAAGCAATAAATGTGCAAATGACAACTTTTTAAAAATCTGACAATATAATTTTTATCTGGGGCAAACAGTTTGGGGCCTGATCAGAAGCCCAGTTATATGGTATCTTTTCAGGCTCCAAATTCTTTGCAATTCATAACAGTTCTTGTCACATACAAAAACAGGGCAGTGCAATTTCATTTCATCAAGCCCGTAGATGATATCTGGTAGCCAATAGAGAATAGTCTCAGTTTCAGTTTGAATTAATTTAATTATTAAAATATATTTTTTTGGATTAAAATAGTTTGAGGAATTCCAATACAATACATTCTATGTGTGCATGTCATATCTTTCAGTACTACTGCCCCAACTTGTTACGATTGTTTCCATTATTATTCCAAAGATAGTAAAGTGAATTAATAGTTTTTCATGCCCAGCAAATACTATTTGATTCTACTCCATCATCATGGAAGTGCTATACACTATTAACCCTTTATCTGCTGCTCTTTTGGGTTGATGATAACAATAAATTGACTCACTGTGCCAAGAAGTGGGTAGATGAACCCTGCTCCAATGCTGGCCCTGACCTCTCTGATGGGTACTGTGAAGCCCGTGGGCCTTCCCTTCAATGTTGGATCATGGGACAAGGACAGGTGAGTCTTAGCCATACAGATAGGCAGGTCATTGAAGCCCTGAAATAAAACATGGGCAAATATTTGCAAGATATACACATGCCCTGTACACCCAAAGATATAGCAGAGAAAATGTAGAAAATTACAACTTGGAAATTCCTAGTGAATTATTTCAATCGGAGAGGAAAACTGTTTGGCGGCTGATAAGACAACAGATCACTGGAACACACGGCTAGGAATATATCTCATAGGTTGAAACTTTTATATAGAGGATCTTGTATGAGTGCTCATTATTTATAATTTTTAATAAACGAGGTGACTTAAATAATATGACGCGAGCCTTGGCAAGCGTCATATTCATTTTAGTAAACGAGTTTATTAAAAATGATAAATAATGAGCACGAATGTGAGATTCTATTTATCACATAACAAGTTTAAGCACCTATTAAATTGATTGAAGCGGTGGTTTGTAGACCCTCCGCTATATAGAATTTCCGCAAAACGTTAAGTTGTTTACGTTGACGTCATTGTAAATGACGTCATCTGGCGTCCCGCTACATGCATGGCTTGTGGACGAACAAGTTGGGGCGGAGCCCAAAAAACGATATTCCACTAGTGGATTACGATATTTATTCAATCGCTTTATGCAACTCCCAGACCGCAAATTATGTGATAAATTACTTTTTTACATGGCCATACCCTTTATAAGACTGTTACATTTGTTACATACAATGCAATTTTCAACTGAAACTGATAAAACTTACATGCAATTTACTGTACATTTTCAAGCCATAAATGGTTAGAAATATAACTGAAAATTTTAATACCACAATGGTGTCTAAAAGTTCATGAAACTAAATTAAGTGGTTAAAACTAACAACAGACTATTTGGAAAAGGGCGACTACTTAAAGCAGGTTGAAAGTAAAACAGAATGTGCCTGAAGGCACATTCTGCTTTACTTTCAGCTTGCTTTATATCAACATCAGCTAGTATATAGTAAACCTTTCTTATGATATATATTCATGACTATAAATTGGAACTATTTTTTCAGTGGAGGAATAAATGAAATGTGTAATAAAAGTGCATATCTATCAGGTAAAGGATTAATACGCTGCATGTTTCAAGTGGTTTCCATAGAAATGTACTGTACCTGTTTCTTGTATCTGTCAATCTGTTCTCTGGCCGTGTCTTGAACCTCTATACCACTAGCACCGTATATCTCCTTGGCTATGATCTCAATCTTTTCCTCTATTGGTAGCTGGAAAAAACACACATGCACACACTGTATATAACAACACATTTACAATTGATCAATATCTTTAAAGACATTCTTAAATACCTACAGTCGAACTTCGATATCTTTGTTAAACTGAACATACCCGTATTTCAAAGTTAAAACGTGGCTTAGCCACATTTTAACTTTGAAATATGGGTATGTTCAACTTAACTGAGGGTGAAATAATGCAGTTCATGTGTCAAACTATCAGATAGTTTGAGTTAAGCGAGTTTGAGATATCGAAGTTTGACTGTATTTATGACTTCCCTCTCTCATTTGTGTGAAATCTCATGTAAATGGTACACATGGAATTGGTGTCTAAGTCTTTGTATTCTACACAGCAGTTTAGTCTAAGGCCTTAAGCTTAACCTTAAACTCTTTATGCATTTTAAATCACTTATGAAGTTCTAACAACTTCTACAAAACGCTCTCGTGTGGGATTCTCTTTGGGAGGAAACTGGAGTACCTGGGAAAACCCATTGTGTCCAGGTAATTATTAACTTCAGAAAAGAAAAGCAGTTGCTACCTAGGAAGTCCTGAACATCAAATAGGGATGACAATTTCAGTATCTTTCAAGATTATAGCTTAACCCTTTACCTGATAGCCTATTACAAGAACTGAAGATAGGTAACTACTTAAAGCAGGTTGAAAGTAAAGCAGAATGCGCCTTAAGGCGCATTCTGCTTTACTTTCAGCCTGCTTTAAGCTATCATGTGTTAGAATATAGAAAATATTCCATATAATATATATTCATGACTGATTGAATTGGAACTATTTTCTTCAGCGCAGGAATAAATCATATTCGCTAAAGGCGCATCTATGGAGGAAAGGGTTAAAGTAGGTGGAAAGCTAAGCAGAATTCTACTTACTTTCCTTCCTGAAACCTCAAAATGGACAATTCTAGTTTTCAATTTAGTCTAGTCTATTTTTAACTTTTGAAGGTTGATTTTTACAAAATATGTAAAAATGGCAAACTGTGTATACCCTGATCAGAGGGCTCCTTATGCGTGACTAGGGTTCAAAGAGTTAAGTTGTCACCTGTCCATGAAACACGCTATGGTTAATTTAAGAATTTAAAAAGTGTGTAAATAATAATTGTTTTTTTTATACAACTAATCTACATTGACAGTTGGACTTACTGCTACATCATAGAGGAACTTGAAGTTACTCTTCTCCTGACAAGCCCTGTCTGCAGCCTTGGCCAGGTCCACGGCTCCTTTCCCTCCCTCTGCCCAGTGGTTACAGATAATGGCATCAAAAGCCCCGCCTTCTCTGGCCAACTTCTGAACCAGCTTCAGTTCTGCATCCGTGTCTGTCCTGTAACAAATCACAGATGCTATCCATAAAATGTCCATGCTTTAGGCTTTGCAATATTTGACAAGAATATGTTACAAGTTTGTTACTTTGGTGTTTATGGCAACAAGACTTTTTAATGATTCCATTTAACTCTTTACCCCATTGCTGTTTCAAGTATTGTAGACATATGTCCTCTTATAGCAGACTGAAAGTAAAGCAAAATGCGCACTTAAGGTCCATGCTGCTTTATTTTCAGTCTGCTTAAAGCTATCATCTGCTAAAATATACAAAATATTTCTTATTACATGTATACATATTCATGATTGTATGAATTGCAACTATTTTCTTCATTGGAGAAATAAATAAAAGGTTTAAAAAGGTGTATTTATGGGGTAATTGGTTAATCATGTACAATATTTATAGAATATCATGCTAAGCTCTATTAGCTTTCACCTACTGATAATAGTAGAGATGCTGTTAAATCCATAATCATAAGGCCTGTTTCTAGTATAGAAGATAGGCGACCACTTAAAGTAGGTTGAAGGTAAAGTAGAATGCGCCTTAACCCTTTACCTGATATCATTGTTTCTAGTATTGAAGATATGTGACTACTTAAAGCAGGTTGAAAGTAAAGCAGAATGCGCCCTAAGCCTGCTTTAAGCTATTAACTGCTATAATAAGGAAAGTATGAAATATGACACATATTCATTACGGTATAATTTGGAACTATTTTCTTCAGCGGATGAATAAACTGAATACGCTAAAAGCCGCTTCTATAAGGGAAAGGGTTAAGGCGCATTCTGCTTTACTTTCAGCCTGCTTTAAGAGGACACCTATTTAAGATACTAGAAACCGGCTATGGGGTAATGGTTTAAGTAGTTGTGTATTGTGAGTGGGGAAAACTTACACAAACTGGTTGATAGCTACCACTACAGGCAGGCCAAACTTGTTGGCATTTTCAATTTGTTTGTGTAAGTTGTAAATATTATTGTTTGATTTGTGAAGGGGAAAACTTACACAAACTGGTTGATAGCTACCACTACAGGCACTCCAAACTTGTTGGCATTTTCAATTTGTTTATGTAAGTTGGCACAGCCTTTCTCAAGCAGATCCAGATTCTGGAATAAAAACATTTTAACCCTTTGAACCCTAGTCCCGCATATAGGCGACCTTTTCAAACAGAGTACATGTAAATAGTGCACATGTGCTATGCAAACAGTGAAGACCCAGATCAGAGGGCTCCAAAAGGAGCCCTCTGATCAGGGTCTTCACTGTTTGTCATAAAGCCAAACATTGACCAAAACAACCCTTAAAAGTCAGAAATGGACTAAACTAAAATGGAAACTGGAATTGTCCATTTAAAGTTTCAGGGAGGAAAGAGTTAAACATGTAGTTGATGATAGAATGCTGTAAGAAGTAAGTACAGAGGTACAGATACAGATACAAGTCTATACAAGACAGATACCACTAGCTTACACTGGAATAAAAACATAAACATGTAGTTGATGATAAAATGCTGTAAGAAGCAAGTACAGAGGTACAGATACAGATACAAGTCTATACAAGACAGATACCACTAGCTTATAATGGAATAAAAACATAAACATGTAGTTGATGATAGAATGCTGTAAGTACAATTGGCAATTCTTTCCCAATAACATGTTTATGCTTAAAACACTATGTATACTGCAATCAGTTTGGAGGAGATCCCAAAAAAAGGTGACTACTTAATGCAGTATAAAAGTACTTTTATCATGCACTAAGCTGACACTTGTTAGCAAACCAAACCCTTTTTAGGGCTCCAGATCAGAGGGAGTAAAGTGAACAAATCCAACATTTAACCCCTTGTTTCAGCAGCAAATCCTATGGTGTCACTACTCATTAGAATCGTCTCGATGAGACGTTTCTAATGAGTAGTGACACCATTGGGTTTAATGCAGATAAAAGAGATTTTCCTTTTTTGAAATACTCTTGAAACCTATTTTGAGCCCTATGTACTGTAGATAAGGTTTAAGATTCAAAGTTGACTGACTGACAACTTCTAGCTACCTTACCTCTTCAACATACTCCTTGGGGAGGGGCACCCCTGCCACCACTGTAGGTCCACCGCCGTGCATTTTCAGAGCTCTTATCGTTGCTACTTGTACCACTGCATTGGGTATGAGGCCAGAGTAGCGACACTTGATGTTAAAGAACTTCTCCATACCAATGTCTGCACCAAATCCTGCCTCAGTCACTGTATGGGAGGATAAAGAACAGTTATATATAACCCATTACTCAATAGAGATGCCATTTTAATCCTCCGTTCGAGAAAATAGTTCCTCTTTATACAGTTATGAATATGCAGGCTGAAAGTAAAACAGAATGCTTCTGAAAACTAAGCACAGATTTCGAAACCTGAACATGGACCCCGAGTTCAAAGTCAAGGTCACAGGAGTCTAAATGTTTGAATGCATGGAAAAGGTCTTGTCCATATACTCATGCATACCAAATTTCAAAGTAATACCTCAAGGTTCATAGAAGTTATGAACATTTTCTTCAAAATGTTTACATCGTTCATGACAACCGGACAACGACTGCGCTAGGGGTATAGCATAAGCTCTTTGTACAGACGAGCTAAAAACGGATGGCGATAGCTCAGCTCTCATAATAGAATAATGAAAGTTATAAATAGCCATCAATGTAAGTCAAGAAATTTGTTCTACGCTTCAGATGTGATATACAGTAAAACCCATCTATTAGGACAAATTGAAAATGTTCTATTTTTCGGTGTCAATGGCAGGCGACTGCTTAAAGCAGGAGGAAAGGAAAAAAGAAAGCTCAGTTACTCACCGACAAATCCATTCTCTCCGACCAGTTTCAAGGCAATCTTGTCAGCCAGTATAGATGAATTTCCATGAGCTATGTTTGCAAATGGTCCGGCATGCACAAACACTGGAGTGCCCTGAAGAGAAACATTTATACAGGCATGATCATGATCTCTATTCCAAAACTCATGTTTGTGATATAACGATGGAGACATGATTTGAATATATTTAATATGTAAGTTTGAATTATTTTGCACAAGCACAGCATCAAAAATAAGGGCCACTGCACCTACAGTGGAGAAAACGTTATTCTTTCCCGTTTAAACGCAAACGCAAAACACTAAACTGAAGAAAATGACAACTTTTTTATATTTCTCAGGATTTCTGTTAAGCTGAGTGGCAAACAGTTTGGAGCCTGATCAGACGCCGGGTTACCCGGCGTCTGATCTGGCTCCAAATTGTTAGCAATGGAAATAATAGTTTTAGCGCAAACGCGTTTATTGGGAAAGAATAATGTTTTCTCCACTGTATATGGCTCACACTAGTCATGGTGATACAGTGCTCCCTCCTCACAATGACCCTCCCAACAACGATGTCCTCCTTACAACAAGGCTTGCAGTTGTTCCCCCAAACAACACAAATAGTTATGGCTAGTTGTTTCCCTGCTGTAATATCGTACCTATACTTAAAATTGTGGTCTGTTGTTTTTCTCAAAGTCACAAAATGGATATTTTGACAGAAAAAAACTAAATGACGAGTGACAAACAGCTTGAATCCAGTTCAGATGCCCCATTGGGCGGCGTATTATCTGGATTCAAGCTGTTTGCAAAAGTTAGCCAATTTCCCCTCCCTATAACAACTCCCTCGGAACAACAAATACAATCTTTGTCTCCCATTTGGTGTTGTTGTAGAGAGAGGGAGCACTGTATACTATTATTACTATATAATATTTTATATTCCCATTCACTTCCTAAAATCCTGCAAGGGGTAAACAGTGGTCCGAAATCTCCAGACCCACATGGGGCTGAAAGTAAACCCTTTTGAGGAGATGTGTAGTAGTACAGTTTCGATGCATAGCACAGTGAACTTTATCAGTAAGTCGTATAACATACCTCTAGTGTCTGCATTAGGTTTGGCCTGATAGCATCCTTCATAAGCACAGTCAATGCTCCACTGACACCCTGAAAAAAACGCAAAATATAATACAGTACAACCTCCCTATTACAACAACTAAACTGTGTTAATTACTAAGTGTTTAACTACCCCATAAATACACCTTTTTACACCTTTAATTAATTCCTGAACTGAAGATTTGATTTGATTTGATTGATTTTACGTCGCTTTCAACAGTATTTCAGTCATATCTCGATGTCCAGCTAATTATAGGTGGAGGAAGACCCCCTGAACTGAAAAAAAAGTTCCAATTTAAACAGTTTTGACTATATACCATAAGAAATATTTTCTATATTCCTGCAGATGGTGGCTTAAAGCAGGGTGAATGTAAAGCAGAATGCACCTGAGGTGCATTCTGCTTTACTTTCAACCTGCCTTAAGTGGTCACCTAACTTCAAAACTAGAAACAGGCTATGGGCTAATGGGTTCAGACAGGTGACTGCTTAAAGCAAGGTGACAGTAAAACAGAAAGCTCCTGAAGGAGCTTTCTGTTTTACTGTCACCTTGCTTTAAGCTGTCACCTGTCTTTTAAACAACCAATTTGACTTCTTTTTGTGGTCCAAGTAGAGAGATTTTACTATACAAGACAAACATTGATACAAGCTTGAATTCTGCAACATTTTATTTGCTTCCTTCCATGAATAAACAAGCATAATAATAACGCTTTATTCCAAAGTCCTAGATATAAGGTTTATAAAAACGTCTTAGGACTTCTTTGATAAAATAGATACTTTTTACACAATCAATGATCTCGGCTCAGCTAATAAACAATCCAACTGCAACAGAATGTATTTCAAATCACTTATAATAAGCTATCCCTGAGCTCCACTCTGTGTACACAAAGAATATAGTCTGTTTTACTACACATAAACAGCGTGCTTTTGGATCAACTTTTCTGTCTTCACTGTACCTATAAATTGAGAAGTGACTGGTACCTGTGTCATGTGAGTTACTTACCAAGTCCTCAGCAGTGACTGGTACCCGTGTCATGTGAGTTACTTACCAAGTCTCAGCAGTGACTGGTACCCGTGTCATGTGAGTTACTTACCAAGTCCTCAGTAGTGACTGGTACCCATGTCATGTGAGTTACTTACCAAGTCCTCAGCAGTGACTGGTACCCGTGTCATGTGAGTTACTTACCAAGTCCTCAGCAGTGACTGGTACCCTTGTCATGTGAGTTACTTACCAAGTCCTCAGCAGTGACTGGTACCCGTGTTATGAGAGTTACTTACCAAGTCCTCACCAATGACTGGTACCCGTGTTATGAGAGTTAATTACCAAGTCCTCAGCAGTGACTGGTACCCGTGTCATGTGAGTTACTTACCAAGTCCTCAGCAGTGACTGGTACCCTTGTCATGTGAGTTACTTACCAAGTCCTCAGCAGTGACTGGTACCCTTGTCATGTGAGTTACTTACCAAGTCCTCAGCAGTGACTGGTACCCTTGTCATGTGAGTTACTTACCAAGTCCTCAGCAGTGACTGGTACCCTTGTCATGTGAGTTACTTACCAAGTCCTCAGCAGTGACTGGTACCCTTGTCATGTGAGTTACTTACCAAGTCCTCAGCAGTGACTGGTACCCCTGCTCTACTACTGGCTACAACCATATTGCCCAGTCGCTCTCTCATGTCCTGGAGGCTGGTGGTCAAAGCTAGAATAGCCATGATTTCACTGGCCACAGCAATGTCGAACTGGCACTGAAATAACAGAAATAGTACTGAAATACATGACTGAGAGACAAGAAAGCTCGTTGACGGCACATTTTGAAACTATAAAGCAGAGTCTGAGGTCAAGTTCACTTGGGTCAAACTTTTTTCGTGCATGGAAAGGTCTATTCCATATACGCATGCATACCAAACGTGAAAGCAATATCAAGAAACATAGGAGTTAAGCATATTTCGAAACCTAAATGCAGATTACCAAACCTAAACGCAGGCCCTGAATTCAACACCCAAGGTCATTGAGGTCAAACTTTTTGCATGCATGGAAAAGTCTTGTCCATCTAAAAATGCATAACAAATATGAAAGCAATACCTCATGGGACATATGAGTTATTAGCCTTTTTGAAGCTTTAAAACAGATTTCGAAACCTAAACGCAAGCCCTAAGTTCAAAATCAAGGTCACTATTATCCATATACATAAGCATACCAAATATTAAAGTAATATCTCAAGGGACATAGAAGTTATAAGCATTTTCTTGAAACTGCTTACACAAACGGAAATGGGAATGACGACGCCAACCATTGGGTGAAAACATAAGCTCTCCTGGACATTTGTCCGTCAAACTAATAAAGTAAGTGGGTCAAACAGTTTTGATCCTGATTAGATGCCAAAAAATGCAACATCTCATCTATCATGGACAGATTAATGTCAACTGCAACACCCCTCAAACTGATTTAAAGGCATTTTCATTACAAAATTACATGATCAGTTTGGATCCAGATGTGACACCAAGTTACTCGTCATATCAACTTGAACCACACTGTTTGCAAGAGTCATCACAAGTTTTGCCCACAGCCTACAGAAGTTTAAAGTCTTGAGTATGACCTGCCACAGCTTGTTTGATAATCCGAAGCTCTACTACTGAGCTATCAAAGTGATATCAAGCACAGAGTAACAAAGGTGTAGAGAAAATATCAACAGTCAAACTTCTATATCTCTAAGTCGGTTTTGTCGAACATACCCGTATTTCAAAGTTAAAACGTGGCTAAGCCACATTTTAGCTTTGAAATATGGGTATGTTCGACTTAACCGAGCATAAAATAGTGCAGTTCATATGTCGAACTATGGGATGGTTCCGAGTTAAGCGAGTTCGAAATATTATGTTCGACTGTACATGAACTCACCTCTCTGGTCTTTCCTTTCTCAAGTGGACCTTGTCCAACAGTTATCTTCCTTAGGAATCTGTCATTGGTGTCCATCACTGTAAATAAACAACATAGTACAGTGCTCCCTCTCTACCACAACACCCAATGGCAGAAAAGATAATGTGTTGTTGGGAGGGAGTGTTATAAGGAGGGAAAATTAATACCCTAAGAATGCTAACATTTGCAAACAGTTTGTGTAAGGCTGCGTCTGATCTTGGTTCAAACTGTTTGGTCACTCGTCTTTAGGTTTATTCTTGTCAAAATGTCCAATATGTAACTTTGAGCAAAACAGCAAACAACAATTTTGAGCAGAATATACATGTATTGTAGAAGTGAAAGTATTAGACATAAAGTTCTTGTTTGGGGAACGGCACAGGATGCCAAATACAGTGGAGAATCTGTTATTCTTTCCCAATAAACGCGTTTACGCTAAAACTATTATTTGCAGTGCAAACAGTTTGGAGCCAGATCAGACGCCGGGTAACCCGGCATCTGATCAGGCTCCAAACTGTTTGCCACCAAGATAAACAAGACTTATCAGAATTGTCCAAAAGTTGCACTTTTCTACGTTTTAGCGCTTTGCGTTTGCGTACGTTTGCGTTTAAACGGGAAAGAATAACAGATTCTCCACTGTACCATACAACTAGACTTTCAAGCTGATCAATGTCTTACCTCTCTGCCAAGTGATAGTAGCTGGATCAATATCTAGTCTCACAAACTGACTTACTTCCTCTGGAGTTAAGGAATTGGGGTCAGTCTTGTCTATTCCCAGTTTCTGAAACAAATCAATTTCAGTTTAGATTAGGGTTTAGAATTCAGGGTTCCAGATGAGTGGGAGTAAAATGAACAAATCCAACCTTTCTCATTCATTTCAGCACCAAATTCCATTGTGTTATTACTCATTAGAATTGTCTTGAAGAGACTATTCTAATGAGCAGTAACACCATACGATTTAACCCTTTACCTGATAGCCTATTTCTAGTATTGAATATAGGTGACCACTTAAAGCAGGTTGAAAGTAAAGCAGAATGCGCCTTAGGCGCATTCTGCTTTACTTCCAGCCTACTTTAAGCTTCCATGTGCTAGAATATAGAAAATATTCCCGATGCTATTTATTCATGACTGATTAAATTGGAACTATTTTCTTCAGCGGAAGAATAAATCATATCCGCTAAAAGGCGCTTGTATTGGGGAAAGGGTTAATGCAGAAATAAAGATTTTAGTTTTTGATATACATGTACTCCCCGTATCTGGAGCTCTAAAAATCTCTCTTTTTATGACTACTAACTGACACTAATCGTTAGGGTGTTTCATACCCTCTACATCATAACTTGTTTCTAGTAAAGAATTTAGGTGACCATTTAACCCATTACCCCATAGCCATTTCTAGTTTTAAAGATAGGTGACCACTTAAAGCAGGTTGAAAGTAAAGCAGAATGTGCCTTAAGGCACATTCTGCTTTACTTTCAGCCTGTTTTAAGCTAGCTTGTAGAATATAGAAAATATTTTTTATCATACATATTCATAACTATAAATTGGAACTATTTTTTTCAGTTGAGGAATAAATAAAAGGCGTAAAAATGCGTTTTTAGGGGGGAATGGGTTAAAGAAGGTTAAAGTAAAACAGAATCTGCTTTCAGGCACATTCTGCTTTACTTTCAACCTGCTTTAAATGGTCACTTCTCTCCCAAACTGGAAACAGGCTATGGGGTAAAGGGTTAACCGGGCTTTACTACTATAACTACCTTCAGTCTTGAGAACTGAATCTTGGAGAAAGCTCTCTTTCCCTTGGACTCTGGCACAAGTCGTTTATACAGGGCTTCATCCTTCTGTGTGGCCTCGTGGAACATACGGGCTTCAATCTGGGCAGCGAGAAGGTTATTGGCAGCGGTAATGGCGTGAATGTCCCCAGTCAGGTGAAGATTGAACTCTTCCATTGGGATCACCTGGGAGTAACCCCCTCCGGCTGCTCCACCTGTGTCAGCAAGAAGACAATACAGTGATTTGTTTCCTTTATTTGTGAATGGGTCCGGTATCCCTTAAATTGTGGTGAAAATTTGCGTTGTTTAACTCAAAGTTGTGAACAAAAGTAGCAGGTTTCTGCTGATGTTGTGACAGGAAATAGTGGACCATAAAGAGAGAAAAAACTTGTAATTTCCTGCAAAATTGTGGGGAATCTAAAAGGAACTGATAGTTTGTTGAAGACAAACACTTTTATAATTAAGCCAGCAGAGTAGGGAGAGCTTAAACCATGTTTTTATCAAAAGTGCCTTTTGGAACTGTGAATCAATTTGGGTGTAATTTGTAACCCCAAATTGTGAATGGTCCTCTTATGAGTACCTGCAGTTACAGTGGAGAATCTGTTATTCTTTCCCAATAAACGCGTTTACGCTAAAACTATTGTTTGCAGTGCAAACAGTTTGGAGCCAGATCAGACGCCGGGTTAGCCGGCGTCTGATCAGGCTCCAAACTGTTTGCCACCAAGATAAACAAGAAGTATCAGAATTGTCCAAAAGTTGTTCTTTTCTACGTTTTAGTGTTTTGCGTTTGCGTACGTTTGCGTTTAAATGGGAAAGAATAACAGATTCTCCACTGTATAGAAGGATCTAAGTCGCTGCAATGTTAGTTCTTATCTACGGTGTTTGGTATTTCAAAAACTAAAATCTTTATTTCTGCAGTAAACCCTATGGTGTCACTACTCATTAGAATCATCTCTTCATATCTATCAAACAACCCAGAATTTCAAGTAGATTGGTTCATGTTTTGGAAACTTAATGCATCCACAAGGAAACTTAATTACCCACAAGAGTAACTTGTGTGAAAGAGTTATGCAAGAAAGAATAACATCTTTGCTATAATATTCAAGTATGTTGCCAATTTCACATTACCTTTGATTCCAAATGTTGGACCCTGTGACGGCTGCCTGACACAGGCAAACACATTCTTCCTCAGGTGGGCACCAATAGCCTGAGTCAACCCAATAGTTGTCGTACTCTTCCCTTCCCCCAATGGTGTAGGTGTGATCCTGTAACATGAGATTTAACCCACTGAACCCTAGTGACATATATAAACTTCCTTTGCAAACTGTACATAAACAAAGCACAATTCCTTTTTACAAATAGTGTAGACCCAGATTATACAGAAGCTCTCTAATCAGGGTCTGCACTGTTTGCCCTTTTATACATCAAATTAGCTCTATTTTTGCAAGGTGAGCTAAAAATGACTGTACTTATTTTTGTGAGTTTTTTATAAAGCTGTCACATCGTGAATATTAGTGTACAGTACAAACTCTCTATTTACAGCGACCATTTAATAGTGATAATTAATAGGTGTTAAAAACAGGTTACTGCTTAAAGCATGATGTCAGTCAATCAGAAAGCTCCTTTAGGAGCTTTCTGTTTTACTGTCAACTTGCTTTAATCTGTCAATTATCTTTTATACAACCAATAAGCCTTCTTTTAGTGGTCATTACAGAGAGGTTTTACTGTATTTGTATATCTACCCTGTGACTACAATGTATTTGCCATCTGACTGGGATCGTAGCCTGTCAAGAACCTTCAAGGAGACTTTGGCTTTCAGTTTCCCATAAAAGTCCACCTCTTCAGGCAGTAAGTTGATTTCCCGGGCCAGCTGATCTACATATTTGGGCTTCTGGGCTTGGGCGATGTCTATGTCACTTGGGACGGGTGTTTTCAGGTTCAGCACTAATGGGTCTACCTTCCAGTTGCTCGATTCCTGCAAAATATACCATTCCTCCGCAGTGATAGACTAAAAACTTACAGTTGATTCATATGAAACTTACATCACAGGCCAACCATATTAACAATTGATCATTCTTTTAACAAATGGAAGCTACATTTGAAACCTCGTAAAAGGTTAAAGTTCACAAGATGCATGCTAGAAGGGAAATGTTAATAAACCATTTACTCTATTTCCTGTTTCTAGTATTAAAGATAGGTGACAACTTAAAGCAGGTTGAAAGTAAAGCAGAATGTGCTTAAGGCACATTCTGCTTTTCTTTCAGCTTGCTTTAAGCTACCATCGGCTAAAATATAGAAAATATTTTCTTATGATACATATTCATGACTATATAAATTCAAACTATTTTCTTCAGAGGAGGAATAAATAAAAGATTTTAAATGTGTATATAAATTATGGAGTAATCAGTAATTGGTTGTGTTTGCTAACAGTTTAGATTTCTGATAAGACACATGCATTTTTGGAAATATTTTGCCAAGACATCTGCAATTCAAATAATTGAGATACACAATTTGTTACATACCGAAGCTACAGAGAGAGATCTCTTGGCTTGCTCTAGGGTATTCTGCAGTAACATAGCAACAGTCATAGGTCCAACACCCCCTGGTACAGGTGTAATCCAAGATGCTACTTCCTTAACCTCATCAAAATCAACATCACCCACGAGTCTCTTCCCCGATTTCTTAGTGCTATCTACCAAAACAAATCACAAGTTCATACAGGGCTCCAGATAAGGGAAGTTTTTCAGAAACTAAAATTTTTATTTCTGCATTAATTCCTATGGTGTTACTACTCATTAGAATCGTATCTTTGAGACTATTCTAACAAGTAGTAACACCATTAAAGCAGGTTAAAAGTAAAGCTCACAGGCATCCAGTAATTAGAAATTAAAATAAAACAGTTACTGTATTTATATACATTATTTTTTAAATTTTTGTATGCATTTAAATGGGTAAGAATAATGTGTTCTCTTAGAAATTGTGCATGTAACGAGGTACATTGTACAAGTTGTGGAAATAAAATATTTGTTCTGTTCTGTTCTCTTATGTTTGATTTGATTTGTTTTGATTTTACGTCGCTTTCAACAGTATTTCAGTCATATCGCGACGTCCAGCTAATTACAGGTGGAGGAAGACCCCAGAAGTCCTTTATGCACTGTTTCAGGCACAAATGGGCAACTGGGTAGAACCACCGACCTTCCGCAAGCCAGCTGGAAGGCTTCCCCACATGAAAAATCCGAACGACCCTACTGGGATTCAAACTCACAGCGGTGAGGAGTTTAGTGATGTTAGTCACAGAGACTATACCACTAGGCCACGGAGGCCCCCTGTTCTCTTATGTAAAAGCCATGAATTGAATAGAAACTGAAAGCAATGTTACAGTGGAGAAGACGTTATTCTTTCCCAATAAACGTGTTTACACTAAAACTATAATTTCCAATGCAAACAGTTAGGAGCCTGATCGTACGCCGGGTAACCCGGCGTCTGATCAGGCTCCAAACTATTTTCCACTCTGCTTATAATGAATCATCAAAAAAATTCATATAGTTGTAATTTTCATTATTTTAGCGCATAGCGTTTGTGTTTTGTATGCGTTTAACCCATTACCCCATAGCTTATTTCTAGTATGGAAGATAGGTGACCACTTAAAGCAGGTTGAAAGTAAAGCAGAATGCACCATCAGAGGCATTTTGCTTTACTTTTAACCTGCTTTAAGCTTTCATCTATTAGAATATAAAAAATATTTCTGATACATATTCATGAGTGCATAATGTGGAACTATTTTCTTCAGTGTAGGAATAAATCAAAGGCATAAAATGGTGTATTTATCGTGTAATGGGTTAAAAGGGAAAGAATAATGTCTTCTCCATTGCACAAGCCCTCACCTGGTATGGAGTTGATGCCACAATCTATGACCACTGCTCCGGGCTTCACCCAGTCACCCTTCACCATCTTGGCTTTACCAATGGCCACCACAAGAATGTCGGCTGTTTTGGTCTGTAAATCCCAGATGAAACATCTATCTCTATACATGCAAGATTGATATAATATATGTCCATAGTGTTTTTGAGCATTAAGGACCATGACTTCAGGATTAACATTTTATGCATTGCAGGTTATTATACTACTATACAAAATGTCATAACCATAGAGAAATAATTGCCTGAGTAAGAAGATCTCCTAAATTTCTCATATAAAAGTCTAGGTTAAACTAGTAACAACTTGGGCATGGCCCTGCTTGGAAAACCCTCTTTTGTGGTTTGAGGCATTTTTATGAGGAAGTTGATGAAACTTATATTTGTATGAGTGTATTATTTATACTTACGATATCTGACAAGTTTTGTGTTTTGGAGTGGCAGACAGTGACTGTTGCATGGTTCCAGGTCAGCAGGTTTGACATTGGGGATCCCACAATCTTACTCCTTCCTACCACAACAGCTGTTTTACCAGCAACACTCACACCTATAGCAAATAAAATACAAATGTAATTCAAAATAATGTAGACTAGAACACTGACCAAGTCAGAAAGGGCCCTTAAAGGCAGTCAGGAGGATTAAAGGACAATTTTACTCCTGCCCACCCCCACAGTTGTTGAAACCCATTACCCCATAGCCTGTTTCTAGTTTTAAAGAAAGATGATCAACTAAAGCAGGTTGAAAGTAAAGCAGAATGTGCCTTAAGCTTTATATTCCCTGTGGAGAACAGTATCCAAATATGCATTTCATAAGCTACCGGCTCGCTGAAGAAGTAATTCATTCTGTGATTGTTTATTCATTATCGTCATGCTAAGTGCAGCTCCTCTGTTCAGATAAGTTTACGTAATGTTACATTCCTTTGGGATGTGTGATATGGTAGACCTGTACTAAACAACAGGCTTAACGTCTTGCAATATTTCTGGCTTTTTAAACGCGTAAAGAAACAGCTAGGAAACGCGTTTAATGCAACGGATAATAAATGCGTAAGAAACGGGTTAAGTGGGTAGGAATAGTGTATTTACCCCTGTAGCACAAGTTCATACTAAAATTTTCAGAATACAAATATATAAGAGCAAAATGGTTGGGCCACAAGTTCTACCAACATTAGTTACGGCCCTCCCCTTTTGTGGTTGGTAGATTGACCATTTTAGTAATAAGTATTTATAATAGGTGACTACTTAAAGCAAGGGCAAAGTATAACAGAAAGCTCCTTAAGGTATTCCAAGACTGAAGATCGCCTTTTTCCGTGTTATCTCGGCACTTTCCGTGTTCAACGGAATATACCGACACTCCCATATAAAAACCTGGACGATAATATTAGAAATTTTCCGAACGTAGTCCGAAATGTTGCAAATCGCGTCTTGTAAATTTGTATGGCCTTCCCCGCAGGGGTTCGAATCCCGACTAAGCTCAATATATTTTTCTTTGAAATATACATCTTTTTTAAACAAAACCTCTTCCTAAATCAATGATTAGATGTTTATAAATGCGCCTGACATAAACATGCAAAAATATATAATTATAAGCCAAATTTAATGTTCAGTCTTTATAAAGTATTCAAGGTCTCCAACACTTTTTCGAAGACAACATTATTTTTTTCCAGTTAAGTGCGGCCAAATGTCTTCATATTTTGGATTTAGATTGCATAAGCATTATATGAAAAAATAAGCAAGTGGTTTGCTTTGCCCAAGATTTCATTTTTGTACAAACATACAACCTTTTAAGTCATATAATGTAAAATCGTAAGGCAAATATTGCATATTTTAAAGAGGACGGTTCAGATTTTTTTATTGTTCACATCATATGATGGGAAATATTGGGAAAATAACTTTTATTTTGTGATGTTCACATCGTCTGGCATAGGCATGACATAAAAAAATATCAGTATTTTAGGTAAGAATAGGCAAAAATCACCTTTCAGGAACATTTGTCTTTTAATTTTCTCGCATATTTTCCTACCTGTAAGGCTATATACAATATTTCAAATATTTTCGAGAAGAGATGGCGAAAAACCTTCATATTTCACACAAGACACGGGAATTACATGTAGTATCCATTCATAATATCATTTTCACATTACAATTACCCTACCTTCAGTGTTGGATTACCTTAAGGAGCAATTCATTCCTCCACAGAAGAAAATAATTGCACCTTGAATGCACATTCTGCTTTACTTACAACCTTTGCTTTAAGTGGTCGTCTTTTTTCAAAATTAGAAACAGGCTATGGGGTAATGCTTTAAATCATGTCTGACCATATAATAGCTGTTCACTATTACCTGATCTATTGATGAGGTCAAAGCATCCCCGTGGAGTACAGGGCATGATACAGTCGGCCAGATCACCACGGGCAAGTTTGCCAGCATTCTCCTGATGTAATCTGAAAATACAATTAAATACACATTAATTGTGGTATCAATCTTGTTTGGCAAAAACTTAAGTCAACAACTTCTCATAAGAATCGTATCGAAGGGTTTGGAGCAGATATAAATACATATTTTAAAGTGCAAAATGAAACTAGACCTATCACAAATGGTGATTCATACCCCCAGTAGGGTCTTGTCACAAGAGGTAAATGTTTCTGGATAAAGTTGATGTGTGCACTTAAGTGCTCCCTAACATGGAAAAAAATAAAAAAATAACAAAGGGCAACAACTCTAAATATGGATACAAATATAACAACAAAGGGCAATAATATGGATGACAGAGTAAAGGTTCTTATGCACTGCACTCCGGGTCAATGAGATCTATCTGTATATGAAGTTTGAAGTCATTAGCTCTTATACTTTGGAAGTTATGCTCCGGACAAGCCTAAAATGGGTAAAAATATAACAACAAATGGCAATAACTCCAAAACTACTGATGATAGAGTTATGGTTCTTATGCACTGCACTCCGGGTCAATGAGATCTATCTGTATATGAAGTTTGAAGTCAATAGCTCTTATACTTTGAAAATTATGCTCCGGATAAGCCTAAATTGGGTAAAAATATAACAACAAAGGGCAATAACTCCAAAAGTACTGATGATACAGTTATGGTTCTTGCGCACTGCACTCCAAGTTAATATGATTTATCTGTATATGAAGTTTGAAGTCAATAGCTCTTATACTTTGGAAGTTATGCTCCGGACAAGCCTAAAATGGGTAAAAATATGACGACAAGGGCAATTACTCCAAAAATACTGATGATAGAGTTATTATTTTTATGCACTGCACTCCGGGTCAATGAGATCTATCTGTATATGAAGTTTGAAGTCAATAGCTCTTATACTTTGGAAGTTATGCTCCGGACAAGCCTAAAATGGGTAAAAATATAACAACAAAGGGCAATAACTCCAAAAGTACTGATGAGAGAGTTATGGTTCTTATGCACTGCACTCCGGGTCAATGAGATCTATCTGTATATGAAGTTTGAAGTCAATAGCTCTTATACTTTGAAAATTATGCTCCGGACAAGCCTAAATAAGGTAAAAATATAACAATAAAGGGCAATAACTCCAAAAATACTAATGATAGAGTTATGGTTCTTGCGCACTGCACTCCTAGTCAATGAGGTCTATCTGTATATGAAGTTTGAAGTCAATAGCTCTTATACTTTGGAAGTTATGCTCCGGACAAGTTTAAAGTGGTTAAAAATATAACAACAAAGGGCAATAACTCCAAAAATACAGATGATAGAGTTATGGTTCTTGCGCACTGCACTCCTAGTCAATGAGGTCTATCTGTATATGAAGTTTGAAGTCAATAGCTCTTATACTTTGGAAGTTATGCTCCGGACAAGCTTAAAGTGGGTTAAAATATAACAACAAAGGGCAATAACTCCAAAAATACTGATGATAGAGTTATGGTTCTTGTGCACTGCACTCCTAGTTAATGAGATCTATCTGTATATGAAGTTTGAAGTCAATAGCTATTATACTTTGGAAGTTATGCTCTGGACAAGAATAAATTTAATAAAAATAACAAAGGGCAATAACTCCATTGTTACGGAATAACTCTATTGTCTTCTTTTGTTATGTTTACCGTTATCTGGCCAGAAAAGGCGCTCTAACCCATTTCGGTGGCACGGACAGACGAACGTTCTTACGCTACGATACTTATGTGGCTATTTTCTATTGTTTTCTCTTGCGTTGCTAGCCACATAAGAGACAATTTCTTTTTGCTCTAACTTGGAATAGAATGATCTGGAGGCTAACCCTACCCCTAACCCTATGTCCCACAACTGGCCAGGTTAATGTCACAAGCGACGGCCAGGTTAATGTTTTTCTATTATGGGGCTAAGAATTTTAGCCACATAAGTATCCTAGTGTAGGCACGGACGGACGGACATGGTGACTCCAGTATACCCCCCCCCCCCCAACTTCGTTTGAGGGGGTATAAATAAGAGATTTCTCTTATTCAATTACAGTAAAACCTCTCTATTTCCACTGCTAAATTATGGTAATTATTAGGGTGGTTACGAAAGGTGACGGCTTAAAGCAAGGTTACAGTGAAACTGTCACCTTGCTTTAAGCTGTCACCTATCTATAAAACAATCAATTAGCCTTCGTTTTAGAGGTCGTAAAAGAGGGGTTTTACTGTATTATCAGAAGACAAGTTGTTTGCAGCAGTGCAGCTGTTAACCCATTAACTCATAAGCGATAAACAATTACCAATGCTTATCTTAATACAAGCTAGTGGATTAAAGTGTGTCAAAATGAGTCAGTATGAGGCTATTGTGCAATGAGTCAATATGAGTCAGTATGGCTTAATGGGTTAACGGGTTACATTATAAATACTTACCCATCCACATCCTTGGCTGGTCTGATACTGTTGGTGACTAAATGGGTGTTCACTACACTGGTAGTATCAAGTGGAAGCTGAAAGACGAATTATACAGTTAAACTCCTCTATCACCACCCTTAATCCTTATCATGCTTAGCGCAACTTGGCTTATTTTTGCAAACATCTTGGATCCAGATCAGATGCCGCATTATGCGGCGTCTGATCTGGATCCAAAATGTTTGGCCGTCATACTTATATTTTCCTCAATTTAGAAATTATAAAATATTATTTTTAACAATTTTTGCAGACAATATATTTGTAGAATTTTTGAATTTTGATTTGTTAAAAAAATGATTTTACGTCGCTTTCAACAGTATTTTCAGTCATATCGCGACGTCCAGCTAATTACAGGTGGAGGAAGACCCCAGAAGTCCTTTATGCACTGTTTCAGGCACAAATTGGCAACTGGGTAGAACCACCGACCTTCCGCAAGCCAGCTGGAAGGCTTCCCCACATGAAAAATCCGAACGACCCTACTGGGATTTGAACTCACAGCGGTGAGGAGCTTAGTGATGTTAGTCACAGTGACTATACCACTAGGCCACGGAGGCCTCTATATATTTGTAGATAACAACAACAATGATAAGGGTTAAAGCCTTTAGGAAAATACTTATAAATACTCATAGAAAAATGTTCAATGGACATACAGACCTACAGATGTACGATCAGTCTTACGGACGATGCTAACAAAATATACCCCACATCGCTTTAAAGCGACTCGCAACAGGATGGTGTACTTGTCAAAATAAAACAAAATACTCAAATAAAAGCAAATTTGTGGCATTATTTGGCTTCTGACATTAAAAAATATGATCAGTCCAAAACAAGTCTCAAGAATCGTCACCGAATCTTAGTTTTTTTTAGATATTTTCCATCGTGTTTCTATAGCGTCAGCTGACGGTATAGTTGTTGCTGTTGCTTCTCTACACGGGCTCTGACATAAACCCGAGCCGAATAATGTAGTATCAATAGCTACCAGTGAAGTACGTTAATTCGCTACCATACATATAGAGAGCGTCCGTAGCCAAGGGGATAAAGGCGTTGACTCATTTTTCATGTTTGTCTCCGCCTGGAGGGTCACGGGTTCGAATCCCACCAGAGCTTCTTCTTTTTTTATTTTTGGAAATGTATTTTTTAACAGAATTTATTATCCTAAACTAAATCTTACCCATTTATATAATCATTTGACATATATTTACAAATTACCATTTTTAATGCTAAATCCGGTTGCGAGCCTCTTTAAGGCGGGCATAAAAATCATTTTTGAAACATCATCATTTTCTACCGTTCAATACATTGGATTTGAATCTTAGATCCACATAATCATGAAGGTTTTGTTTTGTCTATTTGATAACGTCCATTTCTGCAATCTAAGGTCAATGGGCTAATTGGATGCCCCAGAGAGAGGGGAGAGGATACAGAAAACCCAGGTGCAATGCCCTACTCTTATTACTGACAGAGTTCTCTGGTTCTTGAAGATGCCAATTAACTGACATGTCGGTTTGTATAAAATCACATGGTCCAGCCAGGGATAATCAGGCAGGAATAATATTTTTTCCAATTGTAAATTCAAGTATTAAATATATATTGCTTGGCCAAAGGCCATATTTACTTTGTCTTGATCATGCACTAAGTTTTTTCACCACATTTCTAGTTTTATTTATGGAAGACAGATGGTTACTTTAAAATATGATGAAAGTAAAGCAGGAACAGTCTGCTTAACTTTCTGCCTGTTTTAAGCTTCCATCTACAAGGATATAGAAAATGTTTCTATAAATATTGCTCGCAATTACCCGTGAGGGTGTGCAGCAGAAATATCGAGATAGATAGATAGATATTCCTTACAGTGCATAGATCTATCCATGACTGTATAAAGTGGAACTACTTTCTTCAGAGGAGGAGTTGGGTAACGGGCCGAGATTTCAAAACAACTTACCTGTACAATGATTCCATGAATACTAGGATCATTATTAAGCCTCTCAACCGTTTGAATAATCTGAAAAGAAAACAATATGTGTGTGTATACAGTCAAACTTCTTAACCCATTGCCCCATAGCCTATTTCTAGTTTTGAAGACTGGTCCCCACTTAAAACAGGTTGAAAGTAAAGAAGAATTCGCCTCAAGGCGCATTCTTCTTTACTTCCAGCCTGCTTTAAGCTACAATCTGTTAGACTACAGAAACAAAAACTTGTGATATATATCTATGGCTGTTTTAATCGGAACTTTTTTTTCTTCAGAGAAAGAATATATTAGATGCGTATAAAGGCGTATTTATGTGGTAAAGGGTTAGCAGAGAATCAGCATTACCCCATTACCTCATAGCCTATTTCTAGATTTAAAGACAAGTACTCACTTAAAGCAGGTTGAAAGTAAAGCAGAATGTGCCTTAAGGCACATTCTGCTTTACTCTCAGCCTCCTTCTAGGAATTTGAAAATATTTCTTATGGTTCATATTCCTGACTGTATTAAGCGGAACTATTTTCATAAATTGAGGAATCACTTAGAAGCGTAAAAATGCATATCTATGGGGTAATGGGTTAAATATCTTCAGAAGCCCAATGAACAAGTTTGGTGAATCAGCATCCATCACATATGTACATCCCCACAAGTCCAAAGTAAGAGGTATTTGTCAATCCTCTACCCAATAGCCTGTTTCTACTTTTGATGACAGATGTCCATTAAAAGCAAATTAAAAGTAAAGCTTACTGCTCCTGAATTCAAACTGCTAGGCACTCATATTGATTTTTTCTGCAGCTTAACCCTTTCCCTGATAGAAGCGACTTTTAGCACATGCATTTTATTCATCCGCTGAAGAAAATAGTTCCAATATATACCGTACTGAATATGTGTCATATTTAATACTTTCCTTATTATAGCTGGTAATAGCTTAAAGCAGGCTGAAAGTAAAGCAGAATGCGCCTTAGGGCGCATTCTGCTTTACTTTCAACCTGCTTTAAGTAGTCACCTATCTTCAATAGTATAACTAGGCTATCAGGTAAAGGGTTAAATAGCGTAAAGTTTGATCTTGATGTTTTTTACAGACAAACAAGAGCTGTCGGAGAACAGCAAAGCTCGCCTAACTAAACCTTTCTTAAATAGGTAACTATCAATAGAAAAGTGGTATCAGTACATTGATATTCAAGCCACAGGGAACCTCCATTCCAAATATCAGCTTATAAATGCAAATATGTCATGTAGTATAAGTGCATTCCAACACTTACTCCATAACTAACTTTGAAATTTCAGTCCGAAAAAACTAACTTTGAAATTTCAGTCCGAAAACTCTAAGTTTGACTAAATTTAAACTTTTTTTTAAATTTTAATTACGAAACATCAATGTTAAACCCACAGGTCACCTCCATTCCAAATATCAGCTTCATAATACAAATATTTCATGTAGTATTAGTGCATTACAACACTTACCCCAAAACTTTAACCATGAGAAATCAGCTAAAAAACCTAAGTCCACAAAAGGTGAAATTTTGACTAAATTTAACTTTTTTTTTAAATTTTAACTACGCAACATCAATGTTCAACCCACAGGGCACCTCCATTCCAAATATCAGCTTCCTAATACAAATATGTCATGTAGTAATAGTGCATTACAACACTTACCCCAAAACTTAAACCATGAGAAATCAGCCGAAAAACCTAAGTCCACAAAAGGTGAAATTTTGACTAAATTTAACTTTTTTTTTAATTTTAACTACGTAACATCAATGTTCAACCCACAGGGCACCTCCATTCCAAATATCAGCTTCCTAATACAAATATTTCATGTAGTATTAATGCATTACAACACTTACCCCAAAACTTTAACCATGAGAAATCAGCCAAAAAACCTTAGTCCACAAAAGGTGAAATTTTGACTAAATTTAACTCTTTGTTTTAAATTTTAACTATACAACATCAATGTTCAACCCACAGAGCACCTCCATTCCAAATATCAGCTTCCTAATGCAAATATTTCATGTAGTGTTAGTGCATTACATCACTTACCCCAAAACTTTAACCATGAAAAACCAACGCCGACGTGATTCCATAAGCCCCCCCATTCTCCGAATAGGCGAGCTAAAAAGACAGCATGATAAGCGTTAATTTTGCATGCAAGCGGCCGATATGTCCAATAATGATTAACCTTTGCAAACAGTTTAAATCCAGATGAGACGCCGCGTAATGCGGCGTCTCATCACTATCCGAACTGTTTGCCATTCTGACCTTGAATTTAAAAGAAATTTTGAAAAATCTAATTTCAGAACAGTAGCAGACGACAATTATTGCAGACGAAAAAATTACCCTGTCCATGCATGAATATAGAGTTGAAACTCTGTACTAACCTCTTCCTGAGTAGATGAATTTGAGAGATTTACATGCCTTGCATGAATCCCAACCTTCTCTGCATTCTTCAGCTTCTGACCGATGTAAACATTAGAATCCTCTCTGCCACCAACCTGTAACATACAAACAGATATGTAAAACCAGTCTAACACAGGGTCCAAGGTTATAAAGCTTTTGAGATGATTCTGAAGTCATTCTCAAGCATTTGATTGGCTCAAATCTGACAAATCAAATGCTTGAGAGCAAACTCATTATTGGTCCATCATGTCATTCTAAAGCAATTGATTGGTCAGATTTGAGCCTCATTTGAAGTGCTTTTGAACGTACAACCCCTGTGTGAAATGAGTGCTATATAAATCTGGTATAATAATAATAATAGTGTCAACTTTTTCATTTTTTGCATTTTAACTCTTTGCATGTTAGTGGCAGATATGACTGTGATCACTGTGATTACCTATATGCAAACAGTTTGGATCCAGATGAGACTGTCGCCGGGTAAAGCGGCGTCTCATCAGGATCCAAACTGTTTGATACTCTAACCCTGTTTTGAAGATAAATTCTATTTTAGGAAAGTAGCAGACGACAATTTTTTAAGAAGAAAACATTACCCAGCATGCAAAGAGTTAATTTCCATGGTAATTATAATTGTTGTATTCGTTGTACCTGTACTATAGCAAGTCCTGGGGTGAAGTTGGGGTATTTCTCTCGGATACTGGCTACCTCGGCTCCAATTTTGCCTCGAATATCCCTGGTGATAGAATTTAATTGTAAGTTATTACAGTTACCTACGTTCTGAATTAGGGCTTCAGATAAGGGGAGTATTTCAAAAACTAAAATCTCTATTTCTTCTTTAAACCCTATGGTGTTACTACTCATTAGAATTGTCTCAAAGAGACAATTTTAATGAGTAGTGACACCATAGGAATTGGTCTGAAATGAGTGAGTCCATGTTGGATTTGTTCAGTTTACTCCCTCTTATCTGGAGCCCTGGTTATTACAATTAGGTGAATGCTAATTTATACAGAACCTGCCCCAGAGTATACAAAGTGTCAATGACGACAATTTGAGTTACAGTGGTTCCTCTCTACAACAACACCCAATGGGAGATACAGATTGTGTGTGTTGTTCGGAGTGAGTTTTTATAGGGAGCAAAAAAAACTTACATTGCAAACAACTTGAATCCAGATCAGAAGCTGCAAAATGCGGCATCTGATCTGGATTCAAGCTGTTTGTCACTAGTCATTATGGTGTCAAAATAGCCAATAAGTGACTTTGAGAAAAACAGCAGAGTGAGCAGACGACAATTTTAAGAGAAGATATTGCAGACAAGAAAAGGTTAGCCATAATTTTCTCATTTGGGAAACAGCGGCAAGTGTTGTTGTGAGAAGGGAAATTTGATTGGAAGGCGGTTGTAGGGAGGGAGCACTGTATATATAATTTTCACTACAGATATCCATCTGGCCAAAATTGAAATTAAAAATGAGAAAAGGAAGATAATTCAATATTGGGAAAAGATAGAGTTATGATTCTTGTGAACTGATACTCTTTTTGTCATTCTAGAATGATGAGGTAGTGTAGGGAAAATGCTCTCCACAAGTTTTTTCCTAAAATTGAAATTACACGTCAAGGTCAAAGTGACCTGAAAAATGGTATGCAACACTCCACCATCTCAAAAAGTACTCACACACCAAATTTAGTATCCTTACTCAGCTGAATAATTATAGGTAATATAATGCTTCTGACAAGCTATTTCTATAACGTTGGTCAAAGGACAAGGTCAATGTCACAATGACCTGAAAATGATACCTAACACTACCATCCCAAGATGTACTGACACATCAAATTTGTTATACTTAGCTAATATGGTTTAGGAAATAAGCATGCATGTAAGCACCTATAACTAACACACACACATACTTATACAGTTCACTTACTACATGTACATATCCCTCCAAAGCTGGCATGCTTTGGAGGCATCCAAACATGAGTAATCAATATTTTGTTCATGGACAAAGGATGGAAAACTTTTGAGCCAGAGTGGGTTAAATTTTCTTATGGGGGATAAATCTTTTACTACAAATGTCCACCTTAACCCTTGAAACCCTAGACATGTATGTAACACATCCTTTGCAAACAATGTACCTGAGAAGAATTCACCTGTTCTATGCAAACAAGACCAAAATAGTTGACCCATTACATCATAAATATGCCTTTTTATGCCACTATTTTCTTCCTCCACTGAAGAAAGAAGTTCCACTTTATACACTAATAAAAATGTACTATAAGAAATAAATTCTATGTCCCAATAGACAGAAGCTTAAAACAGGCTGAAAGTAAAGCAGAATGCGCCTTAAGGAGCATAATTCTGCTTAACTTTCGACCTGCTTTAAATCGCCCTATGTCTTCAAACTAGAAACTGACTATGGGGTAATGGGTTAAATAGAAACCTGTATGGGAGACATATGATCATAAGGGTCTGCACTGTTTGCCATAATGCAATACATAGAAGAAATAAAGTTCCTAAATAGTCAAAATGGACTTGACTAAATTGGAAACCAGAACTGTCCAATTTGATGTTTCAGGGAGAAAAGGGTAAAGATAAAATATTTATTAGGATGAAATCAATATTTGACAGGCTCACTACTCTTTCAGATTAAATATCAACCAACAAGGTTGGAAACCAGGCACAACTGTCACAACTATTGACTTCTACTCATGTTCAAGTGTAGTTCAAATGATAGCTGTCATTATCTAATCAGCAATGTTATTATTCTAATTTCTAACATACAGTTCTTTTGGTTGATCTTGCATTTAAACCAAAAATACAATAATGCTTTGAAAACCCTTTGTAATTGTTACATTCAGACACTGCTGTAAAACAAGCCTCATTGTTAATTATTCATACAAGTTGTTCAAGCATATCCTTGGACCTAGATAAGACAATCATTGTACACTTATGTGACTGTATACAGGGCTCCAGGTAAGAGGGAGTTAAGCTCTAATAAATCCAACATGTTCTCACTAATTTCAGCACCAAATCCTATGGTGTTACTACTAATTAGAATCGTCTCTTCGAGACGATTCTAACGAGTAGTGAAACCGTAGGGTTTGATGCAGAAATAAAGATTTTAGTTTTTGAAATACTCCCCTTATCTGGAGCCCTGTGTATATAAATTTATTATAAAATAGCACGAGGGTGGGGTAAAATATCCAATACTCTCATTTGTCGCAAAATGTCACATCTCAACAATTAGCATAAACTGTGCATTGTATAATATTGTAAAGTATACATTACTCTGAAGCATCCTTTCCGCTTAGAAGTTTAGCCATTGTCCTTGACTGTGAGAGCGATTTATAGTTAGGTTGTTCACCTCAACTGGCCGGCCATTAACAAGGGAAGTAACTCGTTGGGCAATATCTATATCTGGATATTCTTGACTAATTATTATGACGTATTGAATAATTATGAAATGACGCGTGATTGAAATCACAGAAATAACAGGCCTAGATCTAGATCTAAATGAATAAACACCTATATCCACTGCACAGGGTAGACTTTTTCAGTCTTTTAAGCAGTTTGGACCCATATCGCATAGAGCTCTATTGATTTTCTACGCATTTAGAAGTTTTTCAATCAAATTTCTTAACAAAAATCCCACATTTTATGCAGACGACACAAACATTAAAACTTCATGTTTGTGGGACAGCTTCATTGCATTGATGTACCAGGGCTGCCATTTCTCCGGATTTTTCCTAAATCTCCGGATTTTTTTCCAGTACAGGGTAGCTTAAAGCAGGCTGAAAGTGAAGCAGAATGCGCCTTAAGGCGCATTCTGCTTTACTTACAGCCTGCTTTAAGAAGTCGCATGTCAACAAAACAAGAAAAAGGCTAAGGGGTAAAGGTACGATCCGTAAAATCACACTTGAGAAATGCAACTTTGGAAATCTTAGGATTTTTCATGCCAACTTATGGTAGCCCTGATGTACAGGACTTATGGGGTTCGTTTAGAATAAAGCTAATATGATTAATCTATCAACTGTACAAAATATAGTATATTATCTAATTTAGTTTAAACATATTTATTTCCAGAAGAGTAGGCCTAAATTAATATGATTAGATCTACATTTATACTTAGGATTGAAACGAAAGAATAAACTTATTGAGTTTCTCTCCTTACTTATTAGCTAAACAGCTAGTCTTTCAGCGGCTTTCTAGAAATCGTTCTTACTAGAAGAAAGTATAGTTTCAAATGGTATTAGATCTACTTCGGTTGCTTGACTCTAACAGAAGCAAAGGAGAAAGCGCGACTGATTTTTCAAAGTAGTTATAAGCAGGTCAAATCCTTAATTCAATTGATCTAGATCTACACAACTATTTGTTTTTGTGCCGGACCAGTCTCTCAATCTTTCTGAAGTCATGCCCCACCATCACCATCTAATAGCATCATTCATCGACGCTATAATTTTTTTTTAAACTTGCATAGAAAATGGTGCATTCTGAGGGCATTCTAAGAAGAAACTTAACATCGATAGAATGATGTAAATACCCCAAATGAAACATCCAAAAAAGTGGTTTCATAAGACAAAGAGATGAGAAATTTTCCAGCGTATCATGCATTCAAAACACAGGCCTTCAACTGATCTCAATGAAAAAAGTAGGAGTTTTTGAAGTGGAAAAGAAGGAAAAAGGAGGAAGATTTTCAATTAAATAGTAGGAACTGTTTGATACAAAATACCACACGGAGTCATAGTGCTCATATAAATTTAAGTAATCCGCAATCTTAAGTTAAAGACATTCTCACCCAAAGCCATTTTATTCTTTGGTTATAATTTATTCAACAGGCCGAAGATGCGATCCAACAGGTTTAGGGGGGTCCGGGGGTACTCCCCCTGGAAAATTTTGAAATCAAGCGCTTCATTTCCTGCATTCTGGGCCATACAGAGGGCGCTTGAATACTTATTAGGAAATAAGTAGGAAAATAGGACAAAGTAGGAAGGTGATCAAAAGTTGGAAAATAGTAGGTAAAAGTAGGAACGGTTGAAAGCCTGAAAACAGGTAAAATACTAACATAAATCTATGTAAAAAATCGACTCAAAATATTTTTTTATTTAATCATTCTATGGTGAAAGGTTGATGTCCCGCCATTAATCTCTAACCCTACCTCTCCTATTCATATGCGCACTGTTACTAGGAGGGTCTGGGGGCATGCCCCATCCTCCCACCCCCTGGACAATTTATTCCCTGATGATCAATGGTGTGTTCTGATGGGAGTTTTTTCGCATTCAAAATAGGTAAAATACTACATAAATCTATGTAAATATTCGATTCAAAATAACATATGAAATTCTTTAATATGGGAAAATACCTTTGACAGATTGTTTTCTGGCCGAAACCTACCCCTACCCCCTCTGATTATTGTTCACACTGTCACTAAGGGGATCCGGGAGCATGCTCCCTGGGAACTTTTTAATTTCTAGATGGTCTCTGTTGCATTCTGGCGCGTTTTGCACATTCAAAACAGCTACAATAATAATATAAATACATAAATATATATAAATATTTTTTCTGCAACTTATATTGGGCAAAATTATTGGATGGGAAGGGGGGCACCCTGGTCCTACATGCCTGAGTTAAGTAGGTATTATTCATCATCTAGTTAGTCATTCAAAAAGGCCTTTGCTTTTTGTTAGCCTTAAGTATTTTGGGGGAGGGGGGGGGGCACAGGGGCATACTGCCGTGCCCCCCTCCTTGTTACTACTGGCCTGTGTTGGTTGGAGGAGGGGGCACACTGCCGTGCCCCCATCCTTGTTACTACGGGCCTGTGTCGGGTTCAAACACAGACCAGGCATACTGAGGATTTGAAGGGGCACAGGGGCAATTTTGGATTTACTGGCCTGTAGGATATGCAATTTGGGGGCACAGACACAATTTATATTTTTTTGGTTGGGGGCACAGGGGGCATACTGCCGTGCCCCCCATCCTTTTTACTACGGGCCTGTGTTGTTTGGTGGAGGGGGGCACACTGCCGTGCCCCCATCCTTTTTACTACGGGCCTGTGTCGGGTTCAAACACAGACCAGGCATACTGAGGATTTGAGGGGGCACAGGGGCAATTTTGGATTTACTGGCCTGTAGGATATGCAATTTGGGGGCACAGGCACAGTCATCTTTATTTGTTTTTGGTTGGGGGAGGGGGGTACAGGGGGCATACAATTTATATTTTTTTGGTTGGGGGCACAGGGGGCATACTGCCGTGCCCCCATCCTTTTTACTACGGGCCTGTGTTGGTTGGTGGAGGGGGGGGGGCACACTGCTGCCCCCCATCCTTGTTACTATGGGCCTGTGTCAGGTTCAAACACAGACCAGGCATACTGAGGATTTGAGGGGGCACAGGGGCAATTTTAGATTTACAGGCCTGTAGGATATGCAATTGGGGGCACAGGCATTTTTAATTTTTGGTTGGAGAGGGAGGGCACAGGGGGCACTACGGGTCTGTGTCGGGTTCAAACACAGACCAGCAGACCAGGCATGATAAAAAATGGCCCGAGATAAGTGACACAAGCCATTGCAGCAGCTCAAGTTAAGTTCAAGCAGGCCAGCTGAGGGACATGTGCCCCCGTGCCCCCATTGGATCTGTGCCTGTAATGGCATATGTCAATGCAACCTACATACCCAGTTAAATTATGAATCAAGCAAAAAAATAAAAAAATTTTGCCCCCTGTGCCCCCCGGTAAATCCGTGCCTGAATTATATATACACCTATGACACCACATATATCCAACTTTCAGTCCATTTTGACTGGCTTATAAAAGTAGGTTGTCCCCCTTGCAAAAAGCCAATAAAATCGTTATGGATAAATTTCTGGCCTGACTGCCCTATATAGAATATATAGGGGAATAATTTTCAAAGTCATATTTTAAGGTGTTGCATATATTTGTCAATATTTTAGCAGTTATAGCAATATACTTTATTTTCTTCTTTTTCACAAGATGTAAATTTTAATTTTCTATTTTAACGACTTTTTGCTTCCATTTTGATTTTAAAATGGTTGGTGTCGGACACATTAAACACATAGTAAAAAAAATGAAAGTGTGTAGTTTGCTGATTTTGAACGCAAATAAAGTATCCTTTTTAATATCTGTGAATTTTTTAGCAGTTATGAGGTGAAAGAATGTTTTCAAAACAGTTATAAAATCTCTTTTGCTTTGAATTTGAATAAAGTCTTTTTGCTTCCAATTTAATTTGAATATTGACAAATGTCGTGATGCTGAAATCGGACTTAGTCATTGTTTAGTAACGCCGGCCACGGCCGTTATGGTTATTCCTTTCAGGGTACACATTATTCGTGTTAACAACCTCTAATATGGATTAAACTTACAAGAATACCAATAAAATGTTCATTTAAATTACAGCAAATATATTATAACAAATGAACTGAGGGTTTTTTTGTGATTTAAGCTAAATCAACGACAGAAAATTACCAGCAAACTCAATGCAAAATACATCGTCAAGCAAGAAAAAGAAGAAAACTGAATGAGGCGCTGCCTTGGCAGTGCCTCAGACTGTTTGGATCCTGCTCTGGCTCCGAAATGCACAAGTGAGAGGTATGTGTCGTAAAGTCCGGCGGAAGTAGGCTACATTGTACTTCATTTAATTGACGGACACCGTGGGAGTTTTGTCCATTTCCTTCAAGGTCAGCACGTGCAGATGTAGGATTTAAGTAAATAATGAACCTGGCAGACGTGAAGGACTGTGTTGCCCTGCTCAGCAGGACAAATATATAAAGGCGTGTAGTTTGTCAAATATTCTGTCAACATAATTAATGCATGATTTGGTCTTACGATCTACAGTGCATGTCTAGGACATGCTTCTCCCCTTCAAGGTGCACAATTCTACGGACAAGAGGAACCAGGTGATACACCCTCAGGAGACACACATTGTGGGCGTTGTTTGGAGGGAGTCGTTATCGGAGGGAACTTTGCAAACAGATTGATTCAAGATCAGACGCCGCGTAACGCGGCGTCTGATCTTGAATCAAGCTGTTTGTCACTCATCATTTAGTTTTTTATGTCAAAATGTCCATTACGTAACTCTGAGAAAAACAGCAGATGACAATTTTAAGCAGACGACAATTTTAAGCAGACGACATTGCATCCAGACAATGGTGTGTGTCAGTCATGAACCAAAACGTAATTCGACAAGCTATATAGCGAACAATGATTCTAACCAACACAGACTAAACATGAACATGTCCTTTATCTGCGTTATTTACCCACAAGTCAATACAATTGGACTTTTAAAAAAAAAAAGAAAAAAAAGAAATAGAGGATAATTGTTTTTTTCAGTATAAGATAGAAATTTAATCCATTGAGTGAACATCAGACGTTGTATTTTCACGAGTGGCGAAGCCACGAGTGAAAATATAACAGTCTGATGTTCACGAAATGGATTAAATTCGATCTTATACTGAAAAAATACAATTATTCTATTTATTTATGCTTTTAAGCCACTTTTTAAACGAAATTGTTCGACAATTGAGAAAGCGAAAGTAAATGATTTACCCCTTGTTGAGCCCCAACTTTATATCGAACACATTTTCGAAACAGTTTCCCGTACGATGACGTCACTTATTTATCGATTTGACGTCATCCGAGTTACTTCGTTGCTCCCGAGTTTGGATTCGTGCTCTTCCGGTGAGTAGTTCGCGACAAATCGGACCCGGAATTTAACGATACGACACGATTGACTACGATTCTTAGGGAGCCCTACGGGGAAAATTCATAATAAAAGCGATTGGTGATAATCCACTGCAGTGGATTACCAAGTAATAATCCACTGCTATTTCGTGGTAATCCACCGAAAAGCATAAATAAAAAAGGAAAAAAAAGTTTTGATTCGGAATTTCGAATGAGACTCGAACCTATGACCTTTTGATTGTTAGTCAACCACGCTACCGACTGAGCTATCAGCACTTATGTAGAATGGTGGTACATGTATGAGCTGGGTGCTGGGATCCTAACACCTTTTATTCATGTGCTAATCTAGGGCCAGTGGCGATACGGAGTACAAAACGACTGATGTACGTTTTATAATTTTCATTAAAATTAATTCAGATAGCATAGCTAGTATAAGATTGAATGAAGAATTAATTATTATGACACACCCTGTCGACTTATAAGGCAGCTCTTTTAGAGCTACTACGATTTAGATGAGAGGCCATTTCCGGGCGTTGATAGAGGCCACAAAAACATGGCATAAAGGTGAGTCAAGTTTCGATTTTGCTTCAAAACAATATTTTTTCTTCCTTTTTCTAGAAATCGGGGAATGTAGTTCCACATAAAAATGTCCACTTGATGAATTAGTTATCATCGTATGCTCCATTATTGCGATGTGGCGCCCCAATTTCATTCGGCGCAAACGTTACACGATCATTTTCAAACCGAAAGTAGTCAAAACACCAACATTTAGGTACATAAAATTGCAATGCACGAATTTATCATGTATCTAACGCAGATTTAAGATGCACACGAACACTATTGACTGTTTGGTATACTTTATGTGAATCGAAACACGCAACATTGAATATTATGGGCTAATTTTCTAAAAGAGGTGCCTCCGAGGCTATGAGGTGCCTGATAGAAGCCGAACAACCTACTAAGAGGAGGGTTACTGTTGAACAGATTTAGGACTGATATTGTCAAAAATTGCTATATTTCATCGAAATCATGACCTGTCATGATTTCAAGTGAGGTTCCAAGGAATAATACGGCTTTATATAATCTTATATCAAACTTTAAATGCAATGAAACGGATATAAAGAGGTATGATTGTTAGAAAAATTAAACATAAACAATTTTCTAATTAGCAAATAGATGGAAAGTATACTTTAAATATGTACTTTTTTGTACACAAGTGGGATTCAACAATTTCTCAAATACATAAATGACTAACAATCCATGAAAAATGACATAGACGCAGTAGACCACTTTCATTTTCCTTTCGTTTCAGATGATAGATAGATAGATAGATAGAATCTTTAGATGAGTGTGTTTCGTGGTATTAGAAGAAAATGCCTGTTCCTGGCGAAGAAGAAACATAGATATGCACATCATAGACACAGCTACAACGCTCAAATCAAATATTCATATTCTAAATCAAATATTCCACTAAGTAGTACCCCAGTAGCGAAGATTAAAAGGACAATTCAAGATATTAGAAGTGCCAGTAAATACTCACCAGATTGAAAGAGTGTTCGATTTTTGTACCAAATATCTAAATTGATTTCAGCACAAATAACTCAAAAACAAGAAGAACGTTAACTTATTATAAGTTAACATAAGCTATCCTGATGATTTCTTTCGTGATCAAAGAAGAACGTTATTTGACAAGACTGCAGACATACCAACAAACAGTCACCTAACGGCGATTCCAGAGAAACAAACACTTCCAACTTGTTTAGACGGTTACACATATCTGTATTCTGAGGACTCATTTTGTGACATAGATATGAACGATAGCTCAGATGATAGTTTTCGAACAGAATACAAAGACATTTTAAATATTGACATTTATTAAAACTTAACAAGGCATTACGTTAATCTAAACCACAACCTACATGTTGCATGTAAAATCAGTCCGATGATGTGGGTTTGTGTATAAGGCGGAGACCTTTTCACTCTAGAATGCGGAAAGTACGTCATATACTGATTTTGAATACATGACATACATGTAGGTGATCACGCTTTCAAAAGGTACCACCTTGTTACATTGGTGGTTTAAAAATTAGGGATGTAAATAATCGATCATTTGACTAACCGGATAACCGTTTAGAATTCCGAGCGGTTAACCTGTTAACCGCTCAATATTACCTGACAGTTGCGACAAAAGATATTTTTACTTGAACGCTGGTGTACTTGAGTAAATTGACCCCATAGAAAAGTGACCCGCGGTCATTTGTTTTTTATTTAACCCCCGGTCATAGTATTTTGGTTCTCTGGTCTTAAAGTTTCGACCGCGGCACACGAAAGAAATGGATCCCTTACAAAGAATCATAACCCCTATAGAATAGCGACCTCGTGTGTAAAATACCATGTAGTTAAACGATATAAAGATTCTTTAATAATGATATGATTATGTTGAGTATAACATATACATGTACAATAACACAATTTTGTTCTCTAATATTGAGTTTAAAAATATCAATGTTTTTTTTATTTTTATTGAAATACATAAAACATAGCTCGAATTTTCTCATACAAAGGACACTATTTATTTGATATATCTCACAGATTTCGAGCTATAACATATTGCAAAAATGTATTTAGTATGCATGCAATAGTAAATTTAGGAATATATATAAAAAAAAAACTTATTCATGTTAATATACAATTACCTTTTTTAGCCTTTGACATTTATTATGACTTAAAACATATCAAATATGTTTTGTAAGATGTAAAGTCTATAAAATTTACCTTAATGCCTATTAATAATTGACAAAATAAATATAACGGTCTTAATCAACAGTCGGATCAAAAGTCCTGACGACGTTTTCAAAGCATGCAATGTGGCGATGAAGGGGGTTGAACTAATTGATACACAGTTTTTTAAAGTGTAGAAAAAAATGCAAATCGATAACCTTCAACCACGAAGCCAACTATCAAAATTTATTTAATGCAGATCTTATAACTCAGATCAATGTACTTGAATAAAATTAACGTGATCCTTTCATCTGTCATATAAAAGGATTATGTGACGTGCATTTTACTAAATACATGTTTTTTTTTACATGTAGTGATGTGTTTGCCTGATATAGAAGCTAGATCTACATGTAATTTTAAAACTACTCCGTTCATAATTTAATGGTACCCCTGTTTAAAGCCGTGGTGAGTATAATTTTAAATTAGTGTTGGCGGTGCGAGCAAGCTCATTAAAGGATTAGCAAAGACAAAACCTAACTGTAATGATGTGACTGGTTATTTAATCATCTTGTTTAATGTGACCAATACTCTCGGGCTATCTCCTTCAAACCTAAACAAAATAACGCCCCCTGTGTGACAGCGAATATCTTCTGAAACAGAAACGTTAATGGAAATTCTGCTGTTTAGTTAAGAACTTTAATATTTTATTATTTATTTTACGATTAACCGGTTACCGATTTTTCGAACCGATGATCGGAAATTCGAACGGTTAATCGGTTAACCGATTAACCGTTGCCATCCCTATTAAAAATAAATGATCAACGTCTGGTATCGATAGAGGCGATTGTCATAATAACGCGACGTCAATTGCCGATCATATTTCCAGGTATTTTATTTTTTAAATTTCCGAACATATTTCCGTGGTATGTTAATTCTAAAATTAGATTTCCGGTTGTTGTTGTTTTTTTCATTTTTTATTTAGATTTCCGAGATACGTGAGTCCGTGAAATTCCGTGGTTTGTTAACCTCCCAAATACAACTCGTTGCGACAAAAGCCCCTTCCTCTTGACGTAAGCTATAATAACTATATGTAACGTTTTAAGTGCTTGCTTTTTGAGCCGTGGAAGGGTTGTTGTTTCTATTTTTTGTGTAAAAGTTTCATTTTGCTAATCAGAAAATTGTTCATGTTCCAATTTGCTAACAATCAGACCTCTTTATATCCGTTTCATTGCATTTAAAGTTTGAATTAAGATTATATAAAGCCGTATTATTCATTGGAACCTCACTTGAAATCATGACAGGTCATGATTTCGATGAAATATAGCAATTTTTGACAATATCAGTCCTAAATCTGTTCAACAGTAACCCTCCTCTTAGTAGGTTGCTCGGCTCCTATCAGGCACCTCATAGCCTCGAAGGCACCTCTTTTAGAAAATTAGCCCATAATATTCAATGTTGCGTGTTCCGATTCACATAAAGTATACCAAATAGCCAATAGTGTTCGTGTGCATCTTAAAGCTGCGTTAGATGCAGAATAAATTCGTGCATTGCACTTTTTTGTACATAAATGTTGATGTTTTGACCACTTTCGGTTTGAAAATGATCGTGTAACGTTTGCGCCGAATGAAATTGGGGCGCCACATCGCAATAATGGAGCATACGATGATAACTAATTCATCAAGTGGACATTTTTACGTGGAACTACATTCCCCGATTTCTAGAAAAAAAACAGAAAAAATACTGTTTTGAAGCAAAATCGAAACTTGACTCACCTTTCTGTCATGTTTTTTGTGGCCTCTATCAACGCCCGGAAATGGCCTCTCATCTAAATCGTAGTAGCTCTAAAAGAGCTGCCTAATAAGTCGACAGGGTGTGTATGATATATTTCCACGTAACCATGTGAATTCAAAAGCTTTTTGTATTACTTTTAGAATTTATATTAACTTGCTGAATGTTAGAAATGTTTAATTTAAGATGTCATAAATTTCCCTTCTGCCAATTTTATTGAAAAGTGCAATACTTTCGTTCTTTGAATAGATTCCCGTAAGGGTAATCACTGACGCATTTGGTGTCATTTGCATTTGTATGCACCGGTCTTGCACAGACGGGGTGAAATAGACTGTGCTTTTGCTGCTCTTTTACAAGAGCAGCAATCGAGTGCCTGACTATGTCTGTAAGTCACTCGGCTTCTTTGAGTGCTTGGTTTGTAAGTCACTCAGTTTTTTTTCCTTTGCACCATTCCTTTAAGGGGATGGTGCATCAATGGATAGAAGTCCGACATATGGTCGTCGGATTCTTCCAGTTCCAACTCATTCCCAAAATGGTCTGCTTTATTTCTGCTTTCGATTCTCAAAGCTTGCTTAAATCAAACATACATACTTCTTTTAAAGCTTTAGTTTTGAAATACATGTATGTTTGTTCTGAGTGTTAATAAAACGTCTCTAATACGACCAGTTAATTATTAGTTTGAATTAATAGTTTGATTGCTTAAAGCAAGGTGACAGTAAAACGAGGAGCTTTCTGTTTCACTGTCAACTTTCTTAAGCTGTCACCTGTCTTTTAAACACTCAATTAGCCTTCTTTTAGTGGTCGTAATTTAGAGGTTTTACTATTTATAGCAATAGAGTTGTGTTCGACTGATTGAGAGATTCCACTAATTACAGTGGAACCTTTGAATCTCGAACACCTTTATTATATACTTCAAATAAACATTAAGTGGCGAGATGCTTTCCGTTGGCGCAGAAATTGAGTGTAACCTTTCACGAATTCGCCTATAACATCCAGATGCCCGTTGCGTGTTATTATCCCCCACCACCTTTCACGAAAAGGTAACTCGCATTCCGTCTAAAAGATGTTCGAAGAAGACAAAATGTTGGGGGAGAGGGGATTTAATTTTAATCAGAAAAATGTCGTTTTACGGTTTATACTTTTTATATTTATAGATAACAGTGGTGTAGATATTTGTGTGCTGTTGAAACCTGTGCTTTGTCTATATTAGTGTTTTCTTCTGAAACTGTCCAAGTTATGTTTAGATTGGAACATTCTAAAACTTTAAAAGGGATGAGTTTTCTCTACATCCAGTTAGAGATACGGATAGCTCTAATTTTTGTGCGTAATGTCACGGAGTAATTAGAGCTCTAATTACTCCGTGGCAATATACAGTAGAGGATACATTATTCTTTTCCGTTTAAACGCAATGCACTAAACTGTGGAAATTTACATTTAGAAAGGTAATCTATGGTTTCAATCTGAGTAGCAAACAGGAGTGCCTGGTTTAAATTTTCATTTTCGTTTAGCTGGATATTGAAATTCCTATAATGCGGCGTCTGATCAGAGTCTACACTGTTTGCCTATTTCCCTTTTGTAGGATGGATTAAATACAAGAATGAGGAAAAGGCATTATCCTTTCCAAATAAACGCGTTATAGCTATTATTTCAATCGGAAACAATTCATATCTTGCAGCCAACAATGAGTGGTCGTTAAGTACTTTGTTGTTGATTAAAACAAAATTAAGGCTAAAAGATCATTCAAATGCCTTAATTACATGAGATAGAAACACATAGTATCCCTTCCCAACATAGAAGCGACTTTTAGCGTATTTAATTTATTCCTCCGCTGAACAAAATAGTTCCTATCTAAACAGTTTTAAACATGCGCCATAACATATAATGTCTACATATTATCAGATGGTAGTTTAAACCAGGCTAAAAGTAAAGCAGAAATCGCCTTAAGGCGTCTTCTGCATTACTTTCAACCTGCTTTAAGTGGTCCCTTATTTTCAATACTAGAAATAGGCAATTGGGTAAAGGGGTATAGATGCTTAAAGTTGAACCTTATATATACATACCTAGACATTTTTATGAACACTTTGTTGTATTTGCATATTAAAGGGATACATTGCCAGTAAGTAGTTCTGTAATAGCGGAAACACTTAATATGCCAGTGTATTTGGGACAACTGTATGCATGTATCATAGCCAATAATGCAGACGCAGGTGAAACACACAACATCTATAAGTGAAATTGGCAGATGCAAAAAGACATTCGCCCTCATCTCCTTTAGACTTTTTCTTCCGGGCCATGTTCAGTGGCGCGATGCCATTAGTCTCAACTCATTCGCCCATCCACCCGTTAAAGTTGACATGTAAATTTTGCTTGTCACTTTAATATATAATTATAGAACACCAACATTATTAATGCCGTCAGTTAAGGCTCTGCAACTGACTGCATCGATGTGCCAATCATAGGTTGACATATGCTATTTTATCTTGTTTGTAACTTTATATAAACAAAAAGTCTTGCAAATACCCTACAAGTAGCCCGGGGAAAGTTTTACACATTTCAATCAAGTAAATGTTTAAATATAATGTCTCACAGTCACAGGACTGCCATTTTTCCGGATTTTTCCGAAATCTTCGGATTTTTATTTCAACAGATGGAAGCTGAAAGCAGGCTGAAAGTAAAGCAGAATACGCCTTAACGCGTATTCTGCTTTACTTTCAACCTGCTTTAAGCATCACGTGTCTAAAACTAGAAACAGACTATGGGTTAAAGGTATAATTCGGAAAATCGCGCTTAAAAAAAATAAAATTTTGAAACTTTAGGAGATTCTTTATCAACTTATGGCAGCCCTGTCTCACAGTCACAGCGTGGAAAGGTGGCTTCAGCTACGGTGCCAGTAAGAGCAGCGTGGGCCTCCTGTCGGGCAGTCCTTTGTCGAGGTCCGTGCTTGCAAGTGGATTGAATTGTATGTACACACAGTATTTCTAAAACATTGTCTAATGGAGTCTATAAATACTGACGCAACAACGTGCTTAGAAAATAAATAGGCGCCCTAAGAGACTTTCCTAGTTTCTACCTAGTCGTGGTTCTGGGCTACAGTGGAGAATCTGTTATTCTTTCCCGTTTAAACGCAAACGTACGCAAACGCAAAGCACTAAAACGTAGAAAAGAACAACTTTTAGACAATTCTGATAATTCATGTTTATCTTGGTGGCAAACAGTTTGGAGCCTAATCAGACGCCGGGTTACCCGGCGTCTGATCTGGCTCCAAACTGTTTGCAGTGGAAATAATAGTTTTAGCGTAAACGCGTTTATTGGGATAGAATAACAGATTCCCCTCTGCAATTGTCAAAGGGGAGGTTTCTGTTTATTAATCTGAGATTATCTGATTCTCCTTTGCCAAGAACTAAAAGGAAGACAGGTCGGTGATTTTGATCTCATGCGCTGCTTTGCAACGAATAGATGAGCCGAAATCATATTCCTAAAATCATAATCTAGACTCTCATTGTCCCTCATCATTCATTGGCGCTAAATATGGCCTATTTTGTGTCGCAGTAACCAAACCAACTTAGAATAGAAGCTACGAAAGTAGCACTTCAAGTATGTGATTGGCGTAGCGGGACCAGACGTGAGCACATTGCTTCCTCCCTACAACGGCCCTCCAAACAACGACTCACTCAATACAACGACATTCGCCGCTGTTCCCCAACAGTACAAATATGTCTAACTTTAGCACTGCTGCAATATCGTCTGCTTAAAATTGTCGTGTGCTGTTTTTATCAAAGTTACATAAACATTGACATTTTGATGGGAAAAGTGACAATCAGCTTGATGTCGCGCCACGCGGCGTCTGGTCTTGATTCAATCTGTTTGCAAATGTAAGCCAAATCTTAATTTCTATCCCTATAACGACTCCATCCGAACAACACAACACTCTGTGTCTCCCATTGGGTGTCGTTGTAGAGAGGGAGCACTGTATGTAATGGGCGAAGCGGAGACAGGCGCATACTACAGTGGAGAAAACGTTATTCTTTCCCAATAAACGCGTTTACGCTAAAACTATTATTTGCAGTGCAAACAGTTTGGAGCCAGATCAGACGCCGGGTAACCCGGCGTCTGATCAGGCTCCAAACTGTTTGCCACCAAGATAAACATGAAATATCAGAATTGTCCAAAAGTTGTTATTTTCTAAGTTTTAGTGCTTTGCGTTTGCGTACGTTTGCGTTTAAACGGGAAAGAATAACAGATTCTCCACTGTACTTGATATTGCCAATGACTAAACTCACTGAACCCTAGTCACACGTATACGCGTCATTGGCAATCAGTGCATCTACGAAGAGTAAACTTGTCCCATGCAAAGAGTGAATGGTCTGTTTGTGATATTCCAACTGTGCTCCCTCTCTACAACGGCACCCAATGGGAGACAACGATTACATGGAACTTGGCTTACATTTGCAAACAGCTTGAATCAAGATCAGACGCCGCGAAATGCGACATCTGATCTTGATTCAAGCTGTTTGTCACTCTTCATTATGTGTTTTCTGTTAAAATGTTAGTTTAAGCAATATTTAATTCAGAGAAAAGGATTGGACAACCGGCAAAGCCCCATTATGTTAAAATGTCCGTTATATGTAAGAAAAGCAGCAGACAACAATTTAAAGCAGACAGAATTGAAGCATTGAAAGAGTTAGACATAACTGTTTAGGACAGTGGAAAGCGTTGTTGGTGAGTGGTTGTTCGGGGGACCTTTGTAGGGAGCGAACACTGTATTGACAAAACAACCCTAAATAGTCAGAAATGGACTAGACTAAATTGGAATTAGGAATTCTCTTTGAAGTTTCAGGTAGAAATTGGTTCGGATTATACAGCGTTCCCTCTCTACAACGACATCCAATGGGAGACACAAATTTAGTGCGTTGTTCGGAGGGAGTCTTTATAGGGAGGGAAATAGGTTTACATTTGCAAACAGCTTGAATCCAGATCAGACGCCGCATAACGCGGCGTCTGATCTGGATTCAAGCTGTTTGTCACTCGTCATTAACTTCTTTTCTGTCAAAATGTCAAATATGTAACTTTGAGAAAAACAGCAGACAACAAATTTAAGCAGACGGAATTGCAGCCATGAAATGGTTGGACATAATTGTATTGTTTGGGGGAACAGCGGAAAGGGTCGTTATAAGGAGGGAGTCGTTGTTGGGAGGGCCGTTGTAGAGAGGGAACACTGTAACTATCCTATATGTGTATACAGGTCATTGCAGTTAACCCGTTAATGTCAATCGTTCACAAAAAACTGATTTAAGCAAACAGTGTAGACCATGCCCTTGACGAAACGCCGCAATTTGCGGCTTCTCATCAGGGTCTACATCGCTTTCTATTTCATATGAATTGATCTACTGTGTGGACACATAATTATATACTGCAGTGTCTTTCGAATGAATGAATGAATGAATGGTGTTTTACGGCCCATCGACACAAAAAGGTCATTTAGAGCCGAAAGTGTCTTTCGATCACCCCTGTATATTTATTATGAAATCTTCCAGCAAGCACATAGGCAATATCTACGTATATAAATGGGGGTAAACTAATTCCTAAGTATCATTTTACTAATGACTCACTGAACAAAAGTAAATGTTTATGCGAAGCAGTGTGAGTTTTGTTTCCATGCATGGACAGGGCGGCCATAAATTGGTCTTGAAAAATCCTAAGATTAAAAAAAATCAAGCGTGATTTCTTAAAGCAGATTGAAAGTAAAGCTGAATGCGCCCTAAGGCGCATTCTGCTTTACTTTATGTCTGATTTAAGCTACCATCTGGTAGGATAAAAATTGAAGATTTCGGAAAAATCCGGAGAAATGGCAGCCCTGCATGGATCATTCAATGGCCATAGAATTTTACTATAGACCTCATTTGTTGTTTTATTGAAAACCAAAAGCCATGACAAAACATGAGCGACATGAACTGGCGTTTAAAACAATAGTATATACAGTAAACCCTCTCTTTTACGACCATTAAAAGGATAGATAATTGATTGTATAAAAGACAAGTGATAGTTTAAAGCAAGGTGAAAGAAAAACAGAAAGCTCCTAGCGGAGCTTTCTGTTTTACTGTCACATTGCTTTAAGCGGTCACCTGTCGTAGACTTCTAACAATTAATGCGGTTTAGTGGTCGTAATAGAGAGGTTTTACTGTATTACAAGTTTCACGGTCGTGTTTGCAGGGGACAACTATAGTCAAGAAGGCAAATAGTTTTGGAATGGACCGATAAATACGTAAGTAGTTGTTTATAATTTTGAGTATTTGGTCCCATGAAGCCTTTAATTTAGTTTTAACGACAGATATCATTTGAAGGATGTTCAGAGTAAAGCAGAATACTCCTTAAGGATCATTCTGTATTTCTTTATATCTGTTTTAAATAAAATTCAATCTGGAAAATAATAGAAATGTCATATCAATAATTTGTTTCCAGAATTTTCCAGCTTTGGGCTTCGTTTCTTAGTATAGGAATAACTTACTTTAGAGACCTTAAAAAGTATTTTTATGGAGAAATAGTTTAATATAAAATTTACATTATCTAGACTAATGATATTTTTTTGTTACATATGGGACAGCTGAAATCTTTATGAAAAGGAAAAAAAGGAAATATTCAGCATGAAGTTTCAATGGTTAAGTAATACATGTAGTTATCTTTCAAACCTATATACGTAATTAAACTAAAGGTAAAGGTAAAGGTGATAGGTTTATCAAGTCTGAAATTTATATGTCATATTCTTCCGACTTTTACAATTACCTCCCTGTTCATCGAGTCACAAGTCGGCCATTTACATTCGGCGCTACTAGCAGCCATGACACATTGACTTATTTCCCTCTCAGGTACCCATTTAAACCTGGGTGAAGTGGAGCAATGTAGGGTTAATTTTTTGCTCAGAAAAATTTCAGTGATCCTGACGGGGCTCAAACCAGGAACCTCTCGCTTCCTAGTCGAGCGTCCTACCATTGGGCCACCGACACCTAAAGAAATAGGCTAGTTATCTCATTCTTATCGGCTGGTATAGATCTATATAAAACACTTACAAGCAATCACATATAATTGGCAAAAAGTTTGGACCCAGATCAGACGCTGCGCAACACGACGTCTGATCTGGATCAAAGCTATTTGTAAATATATTAGTCAAGTCGCGATCAGCGTGATACATGTTAAGGCATATTATTCTTTAAGCTACCATTTGCTGTAAATACATAATCATAGATCTATGTGCACCATAAGAAAGAGTCCTACATCCTATCAGAGGGTATTTTAAAGCAGACCTTTAAACTAAAAAAAGGTTATACGGGCAAAGTACTAAAATAGGTCTACACGCATTAGTGTTGTAGCGATGATCGATTATAATCGATCATCGATCGAAAAAAAGCCATAATCGACGATAATCGATTGTGATTTGTTATAATCGATTATGTTCGATTATTTATGATAAAGTTATGAAGAAGCATTGTGCATATAAAAGACAGATTGTAGCTTAATGCAGGTTGGATGTAATGCAGAATGCTTCTATGGGAGTGTTCTGCATTACTTCCAACCCACATTTAACAAAAAGCTGCCTTTCATGTGTTCACTACCGGGTATGTATCCTAAAAGTATGGTTAAGTAAGCTTTGACTGTAATGTTAATCTGAAAAAGTTGTGTTCTTTAATATTTGTTCTTGAAATAATTTTTATATATTGTTTTACTTACTTGCACCAAATATATAAATGAAACAGTTGATTCCAAACCAAGAACTTTTCAAACAATGTTTACCCAGATGAACTGCCGCAGCAATAGTAATTACAGGTAGTAAAAGAATTGGTATACAATAAGTACAAAGCAAGCTCAATTAATTTGCAAATAAAAATAAGACATTAATTTAACTGTTTTATCAAATTGCTGATTTGTTTTTGATTTGGCTTCATATGGGTGCATTGTTTGCAAAATTATGTAGATATATAACATACAAATGCAAACATGAGTATCACATATATTCAGCTTTTCAGAGTACATATATAATAGTTTATGTTAAAACGATTATATAATCGATCATCGATCGATTATGGCTACCAATAATCGTTTATAATCGATTGTGGTTTTCGGACCGATTATACAACACTAACACGCATCCATAAAAACACAGATATGTGTATAAGTCCATGATTGACAGAAACAAGAGAAGATCTCTTATTTAAAAAAGTTATTTTATCTTCCTACTTTTAACTGCAATGACACGCAGGTGCACGCATACTACTTGAAAATGGTAGTTTTTAAAAGATAGACTGGTGGATGGATGGATGGATAGATGGAGATTTCATCGTCACTGACTGTGTCCTGCAGCACTATACATCCGTAAACCATACGGTGTTATTTTACTTCTTACAGAGTGACTACTGTGCAAATGTACATAATTTGTATTTCCATATCATGTGATCATCTGTATATTATTTGTATCACTACTTGAATAGGGGAGGGTCGTAACTAATGTTGGTAGAACTTGTGGCCCGACCCGATTTCATGAAATTTGAAATAAAATATGGTTAAACTAAAACTATGTATGGCTAGGTGGACGGACGGGCGGACGGTAGGAAGGACTTACGCATGAGAAGGTACTTGTATTTTTCACCTCACAAATAAGTACGGACGGACACCGTCCACATGTACATAGGTTGCATGTGAGGTGCTCGCATCTCAGCCAGGAGTACATTCTGTACAAGTAGCTCACAATTTATGGTCGTTTTTTGTCCATATAGATAAAAACGTGTGCCAACATGTTAGTTGAATTGAACCCCCAACATCAGAGGATTTTTTCGAACAGGTGATCAATGTGGTGTGCAACCTTTAAAAGTCGATTTTCCCCACAAGTCTGTTTTATACACATGATGCAACTCACAACACCATTCCAATGAGTGTTGACGGACAGACAGACATATACAATTTGAGTTGAGTCTGAGATCATTCTCAAGGATTTGATTGTCAGATGTGAGCTTTTCTGAATCTGAATTTGAATCAATACTTTGTAGAATCCTATTAAGGCTTTTACACGACGGTGAGAAGTGGCGCCAATATTATTGTCGATGATCTCGTAGGGCTGTCTTAAAAGCCTCTACGGAATCAGCATGCACTATGCTGTCTGGCAGTTTGTTCCACTGAATCATGGTGTCTACAAAGAATGAGTGTTTATATTGAGGGGGGTTGCTATTTGGAACTACATGTGCTCTTGTGTTGTTGCATACTTGGTTTTCTGAGAAAAAGTTTAATCAAAGCTCAATCCTGACCATTCAAGTTTTACAAGTTTAAAAGTTTATTCAGATATAAGTCAAGGCCCAGTCTGGGCATGTGACATAGAACATGTTTACAACATTGGTTATATAACAGGAAGAACAGTGTTTAATCCTTATCATTATGAGTTTTCGTCTGCTTTAAATGTGTGTCGTTTGCGTACTTATGGTGAAGCTATTTAAACCAGGAGAAAATTTGAATATGAATACCAAACAGTTTGGATCCAGATTAGAGATTCGAGAACAATACCATCTTTATAGGTGAATATAGGAGATAAGTGTGAGGTTGGGTGCCCCTAAACCCAGGTATACCCCCCTCCCCCAAGTGGTAGTTAATGATTAATTTATAATTAATTATTGATTGCTGCTGGCCGTACCAAGGCGGGCTCCTATGTTCACTTTGCTGTATGTTTGTCTTGCGTGTTGTTTTCTATTTAGTGTGTAGATGAAGGAATGGGATTGTGTGTTGTGTGTTTGTTATGGTATGACTGTGTGTGTGTTCTGCTTGAGAGGTGGGTGTATTGTTTGTGTTGCGTTTCCTGCTTGAGCCTTTCGTATTTATTTGTAAAAAATGGTCTTTCAGTCTTGTACTAACAACTGATTTAAAACACGAATAAGAAGGTAAATTGTTTTCATGTAAATAGTTTGATAAACCAAGCGAGTTAAGAGTCTCGTGAACAAACTTTATCCAATGAAAGTTCACTTTACTACGGGTGTACAGAACCTTTGACATGTTAAACAATAAAACACTTATTTTTTCTTGTTTACCATTGACACGTTTATACCAATAATTAAGGATTCTGGACTTTATTTGTAAAGAAAGGGGCACAATTCCAAGTTCTCCATAAATCATACAATTTGGAGTGGACTTTTTCAAATTTAATACTAGTTTACAAAACTGAATCTGAAAACGATCAACAATTTCCAGACTCTCTATACCCCAAACTTCAGATCCATACATAATGACTGGACTAACCATCACATCAAACAGACTCAACTGCATATCAATTGGTAAAAACAATTTTCGAGACGTCCTTATAACAGAGAACATAGCTTTTCTTGCCTGGTCAATTAAATATTTGTTTGTTCTGTTGAACTTACAATTAAAAGAAAACTGCACCCCTAAATACGAAAAATGATCTACTACTTCCAAGCCTTTGTCTTCAAATTTAAAAGTTGGAATACCATTTAACCCTCTCTTACTTTTCCAGAAAACTACAACTTTTGTTTTATCTGTGTTAACTTTAAGACCCCACAGTTTACAGTATTCTGACATGGCATTTAATGCCAGTTGCAAGTCTTGAGCATTTTCAGCCAAAATCACAGTATCATCTGCATATAAGAGAATATATAATCGAAACATAAGCTCTGTATCATTTTCGTTCAAAGCGCTATTCATATTTTGAGACAAACGTTGTAAATGACTGTATTTGGTGGACAGGAAATCAGTCAAGTCATTCAAAAACATTGAAAAAAGAATAGGAGATAAGTTTTCACCTTGACGTACTCCTGTCTCACATGCAAAAAACTCTGAATGTCTATTACATGTATCTACTGTAACACATGATTTTGCCTTTTGATACATGTTATGAATTATTTTAAAACACTTGCCATCAATTTCACAGCTTAAAATTTTCTGCCAAAGGGCTGCTTTATTCACAGAATCGAACGCTTTGCGATAATCTATAAATGAACAAAAGAGCTTCTTATTTTTTGACAAATACAAGTCAATCAAACATTTTAAAGAGAAAATGTGGTCAACTGTGATATAACTTTTCCTGAATCCAGCTTGCTCTTCACAAAGAACATTGCTTGCCTCTAGAAAGTTATTTAGTCTAGTATTCAACAATTTGGTAAATAATTTCCCAAAACAACTCAAGATAGTTATCCCTCTATAATTATCAGTATCATTGATATTACCTTTATTCCTAAATAATGGCAAGATGGACCCTTTACTCCAAACATCAGGAAAAAAACGCGATGCAGACTTGCTATTTTTCAATGGCATGATTGCTTTCTGAATTTCAGCAATGGAAAAGGGTGTGTTTAGGACTATATTATTACTGCTAAGGTTGTCAAAATTTACTTCTGCAAAATTGAATTGTCATCGGCTAAATAGAACGAACCCCATGGTCCCGTATTTAGCCCCGCATTTTGTCTTGGGCGAGTGTCTTTTTCCTGCACAAAACATCCCACAATGCAACTTTTTTGTTTACATACGAAACAAAATGGAGGAGGCCAAAGAATTTAGCCACGAAAATCCTCCGAAAACAATCAAATACGTGCGCAGGACTGACAGAACACCAGAAAAAGATTACCACAATCTAAGTCAAGAGGAAAAGAAACGAGTCTGCTTCAGCCGTACATCCGTTAATCGCGTCAGGGAAAAGATTACACGTCTAGAAGATGAAATCGATAAAAGGTCTAAACATTCCGCTGCATGAATCATGTCAAGCTGCACAGTTTTCCATTTTCTTTTCCTTGCTGTGATTACATATCCCTTTTGATTTAGTATATGCATTCGATTGTAGAATTTGAAGTCATCATTTATAGCAACATCATCATCAACATTGTGCTAATAACTGTGGTGAATATAGCGGTAGTGTATGATCAAGCAACCTAATACCGGTATGTAATCCGAAAAATCCAAATAGCAATGACGTCACTTCATTTACATACCGGAAATTTACATAGAGAACAATTAAACTCCTGCGTCAACTGCCAAATCCATCAACATTGTCTATTATGAACTTTTTCATGTAAATGTACCTTTTTCTCGATAAAAGTTCACATTTGCAAAGAAATTCCAACACGTTTCTAACATTTTCAAGTGACCATTTTGTTTTTATGACGGAAATTCTCTATATTATGACTAGTTCTGTCTGCTGCTGCGCATCTTACGTAACTGTTTCCGGTCATTGACTAAAATCGCAACATCTTGGACATTATTGTACACGAAGACATTTTTCTATAGGAATTTTCGGCCGATGCACCGGTAATACAGAAGAAATGCTGTTTACCCTTTGAGTGTGTATCAGCTGAAATAAGGTAAAACATCAGAAAACTTATGGAATTTCTTGCTGTTTTGACGTTTGCATTTCATAAATAAAACGTCAAGCAACTGAAAATAATCAGGGAAGCAAGTATAAAAGGTCTTTGTAATTATTTAAGTTTTTGATTACACTAAGACCACCGGTAATAGGAAACAGAAGCATACGTAAGGACCTCAAGCCTAACTTATGGACTTTTTGCTCAGTTGTCAGAAAGCTCGCCTTCCAAGCTGAAGGGGTATAAAAGCCGGTACCGTGCCGAACTTTGCGAAATTGCCAAACCGAAATGTAAATTGCCGTACCGAATATTTTTTTCAAGTTTACATACAAGCATAAAATTTGAAAGTGTTGGAACTCATTGGCTCCTAAACATATTATTTACACCCTGAAAAAGTATTGTAACCAATACTAACCATCAGAAGCCTGTATGTTGAGAAAAAGGCGATTTTGTAATTTCAGGGGGTATAAAAGCCGAACCTATAGATTTCAGTTTATCCTATCAGAGTTCCCATTCACGTACAGATGTACGTGATTCACGTATAATTTCAAAAAATCACGCATAAAATCAATGCCCTGAACGTGCATGCACGTACAGATTTATGTTGCAGATAATGCCGAAATCGGATGTAAGAAGACCAGTTTTATTAACAAACAACAAAATACAAGTTAAACGTCAAAGTCCGACGCGTCAGTTTTGATTTGTTTTCATTTTCCTTATAGTGTCTGTCAGGCGCTTGACAATTCTTATTATTCTTAATACGTAAAGCGCCTGGTTCACCCGCATCGCAAATATGACGATTACGCGGTTTAAAATAGATTGTGGGATTTCCCGTCTCTGTGCCTAATAAAATCGCTATTTTTTCGGCCAATTTTTGTTTTTATAAGAATTCAATACGTATTTAGAGAATTACATGTTTGAAAAATGCTGACAAATTATTAAAACAAAAAGTCCGGTCATAGGTCTAATTCTGGTCACTTTTGATTTCAAAATAGCGACGCCATTTTTTATGCGAAATCCAAACGACACAGTCGAAAAACTGGACGGGTTATCAGATGTATTTTATCCCGTCTATTAACAATGTTGCGGAAATGCCTGATTTAGCGAGACACAGTCTTAGCATTGAGGCCTACGCATTCGTGTAGTCTGCAAATATGTCGGCTAAGTCTCAATTGACGGCCTGGTTAAGAAATAATGTGAGAGATACGAACAGTACACATCCAAACAAATGATATAAAAATTTAGCGGTGGAACCACAAATTTCCAAAGATCATCCCTGGTGTGTATACGGATTGCTACTTTGTTATGGGACCACTCGTCGTAGATACGTCATACGCCTTTCGGCCCCGGCCTCATCGTACTTTGTCCCTGGCGTCCTCGCATCAGAAGAAACAGAAAAACGTTTCATATGCACCCTCTGAAATTAGTCTGCACCCTCTGAAATTAGTCTGCACCCCCAAAAATTAGCCCTAGTACGTGCATGCACCCTCAAAATGAAAAGCCTGTGGGAACCCTGTCCTATTTTTTCCTTAATAACAGAATTGTATAATGTTATTTGATGATAAACTTAATCAAAATATGTTTTTATGGCATGTACCCGGGAAAAAAGACATTAACACCAAAATAACGCTTAAATTCGCCTTTGCAGTGATTGCAGAACCTGAAAATATTGGAATATTACGGTCGCACGTATTATATTCAGTTCCGTAAGAATTACACAACATGTATATCCAGCCCATCTATGAGCATTAAACTTAGAATCAGATGTTCACATAGAGAAGGCAGGGAGAGAGATTGATATCTATATATTTATGTTTCCTATTTTTTAAGGTTTAAAAGAATGCGAGGTTAAATTAACTTCATGCACAGTCAATCTTGTATTAACCCTTTACCTCATAGCCTGTTTACAGTTTTGAATACAGGTGACACTTAAAGCAGGCTGAAAGTAAAGCAGAATGTGCCTTAAGGCACATTCTGCTTTACTTTCAGTCTGCTTTAAGCTAAAATCTGCTAGGCTATATAAAATATTTGTAATGGCAATTGTTCATGAGGGTATAAACTGGAACTATTTTCTTCAGCGGAGGAATAAATTAAATACGCTAAAAGTCGCTTCTATGGGGGAAAGGGTTCAGCGAGCACTAAGTTTATTGCAGTTTTCTGCCTTATTTCTATCAAACTGTAGGCATATACTGTCAATCAATAGTGGCTGCTTAATACACTTAAACTAAACTTAATTGACTACAGTATATCCTCTCTAACACGGGCACTAGATTGTGTTAATTATTAGCTGTTTATGAATTATGACAGGTGACTTGCTTTTAGCTGACACCTGTATTTTATACAACCAATTACTCTTTGGCTTGATAAAATTGATCAACAAATATCATAACACAATTCTGTTATTAAGGGGAAAAAAGGATAAACTGAAATCTATAGGGGATCGGCTTTTATACTTCTACTTTGCCCCCTGAAGACAGGTGGCAGCTTAATGCAGCAATACAAAATATATATGTTTCTCAATTTCTGCATTAGGCTGCCACATGTGAAAGGAAACGAGCATAAATTATAATTGACACATATAAGATTTTATTATTTTATATATATCCAATGTTGGTTTGAACTTTCAAGCATACAAATGTAAGCTTTGTGATTAAAACGAATATGAACATGATGATGATATAATGTTGTCTTTTCTCTGCATCCTCTGTATTCGTATTCTGTCACATTCTCCGTCCTCAAAAAAAAAAGCAGGTTGAAGGTAAAATCATTTGTCTCTTTTAATTGACATATACAATACAGTTAAACCTCTCTATTACGGCCACTAAAATGGGGAGTAATTGGTTGCATAAAAATTAAAATACAGGTGTAAGCTTAAAGTAAGTCACCTGTCATAAACACCTAATAATTAACACAATTTAGTGGCCGTGTTAGATAGGTTTTACTGTAGTCAAATAAGATTAGTCTATTTATGACTTTCTATGATTTTGTCTGCAATTCATTGCAAAATGACACATTGATCAGATGACGCCTTTACTTGCCATCTGATCTGGGTCTGCACGGATTGCACAGGACACGTTTACTCTTCATAGTAGTGTTGTAGCGATGATCGATTATAATCGATCATCGATCGAAAAATGCCATAATCGGCAATAATCGATCATGATTTGCTGTAATCGATTATGTTTGATTATTTATGATAAAGTTATGAGGAAGCATAATGCTTATAAAAGACAGGTTGTAGCTTAATGCAGGTTGGAAGTAATGCAGAACGCTCCTATGGGAGTGTTCTGCATTACTTTCAACACTCATTAAACAATAATCTGCCTTTCATGTGTTCACTATGTATCCTCAAAGTATGGTTAAATAAGTTTTGACGGTAATGTTAATCTGAAAAAGTTGTGTTCTTTAATTATTTATATGGGTTTAAAATAAAACCAACAATGATTTGTTCTTGAAATATTTTTTATTTGTTTTACTTACTTGCACCAAATACATAAATGAAACAGTTGATTCTCAACCAAGAGACTTTCCAAACAATGTTCACCCAGATGAACTGCCACAGCAATAGTAATTACAGGTATTAAAAGAAGTGGTATACATTTAGAACATTGCAAGCTCCATAAATTTACAAATAAAAAATGACACTAATTTAATTGTTTTATCAAATTGCTGCTTTGTTTTTTTATTTGGCTTCATATGGGTGCATTATTTGTTTGAAAAATTATGTAGATGTATAAAATACAAATGAAAACATGAGTATCACATATATTCAGCTTTTAAGAGTACATATATAATATTTTATATTAAAACGATTATGGCTACCAATAATCGTTTATAATCGATTATGGTTTTCGGACCGATTATACAACACTACTTCATAGTCGTTTATTAAGTGACCACTATTGATTGACAGTATGTGCCAAATGTTTATATTAACTATGGTCGCTGATATGGCTTATAGTATAGTGTGTAATTCTTATGGAATTGAATATATTACGTAGGACCGTTATATTCCAATATTTTCAGGTTCGGCAATCACTGCAAAGGTGAATTTAAGCATTATTTTGGTGTTAATGTCTCTTTTTTTCAGGTACATCACATAAAAACATATTTTGATAAAGTTTATCATCAAATAACATTATATAATTCTGTTATTAAGGAGAAAATTAGGATAAACTGAAATCTATAGGGGTCCGGCTTTTATACCCCCTGAAATTACAAAATCACCTTTTTCTCAACATCCAGGCTTCTGATGGTTACAATTCTTTTTCAGGATGTAAATAATATGTTTAGGAACCAATACGTACCAGAATTTCCAAATTTAAGAAAATATTGTGCTTGTATTTAAAACCCCCAAAAATGTTCGGTACAGCAATTTACGTTTCGGTTCGGCAAAGTTCGGCACGGTACCGGCTTTTATACCCCTTCTTCCAAGCTGGGTGTCCGTTCTCAGGTCGGGTCACTTTAATGGCATGTCGGCAAACTTTTTTTATCCCACTAATCCATACAATAAAAATAAAATGGGTCGAAACAATACCATTTGACTGTGATTTGAGCCACTGAGACTGATAATTGTATAAATAGCTTGTTTCATAATCAATGTAAGAGAAATAAAGTCTTAAATCCACTACATTGATTTACCTACATCATTGCCTTTTTTCTTTCTATGTCATGTCAGTATCTTCATTCTGTTTTTAGCTCACCTGGCATGTAGTGCCAAGGTGAGCTATTTTGATAGTTCTGTGTCCGTCGTCGTTCGTCCGTTCTGCCTCCGTTCGTCGTCAACAATTTCTTAACGACATCTCCTAAACTACTGGATGGATTTTTACCAAACATGGCAGGAATGATTCTTGTATGGTCCTCTTTCAAAGTTGTTCAAATAGTTCCGGTCCGTTGCATATCTAGATCACAGGAGCTAAAAATAGAATTTTTCAATGAAACTTAAAAAATCTTCTTGTCTGAAACCACAGTACATAGAGCTTAGATATTTGGCACAAATCATTGTCTTCAGGTCCTCTAATAAGATTGTTCAAATTATGTCCCTGGGGTAAAAAATGACCCCGCCCGCGGTGGTAATTATACATAGAGTTATATAGTGAAATCTTCAAACATCTTTATCTCTGAAACTAATATGGCCAGTCTCAGCTTTGATATTTGACATGGTGACACTTCTAGAAGCCCTTAACCAATATAGTAAATATGGTTTGAGTCCGCTGCATATCTAGGTCACAGGAGCTAAAAATAGATTTTTCCAATGAAAACTTGAAAAATCTTCTTATCTGAAACCTGGTGACGATACCCTGAGCTTAGATATTTGGCATAAAGTATCATCTACAGGTCCTCTATCAAGATTGTCCAAATTATGCCCCTTGGGTCAAAACTACAAAGGCCCTAGGGGTCGCAGTTTTACATAGAGTTCAGTTATATAGTGAAATATTCTTCTCTGAAACTATTATGGCAAGAGCTTTCATATTTAGCATTATGAAGTGACACTTTTAGACGTTCTTCACCAATATTGCTAAAAAGGGTTCGGGTCTGTTGCATATCTGGGTCACATTAGCTATAAATAGATTTTTTTTCAATGAAAAGTCTTCCTGTCTGAAACCACCCGTGTACAAAATATTTTGACAGAACACTTAATTTTCAAGTTCATTAGCAAGATATTTGAAGTCTCTGGGGTAAAAAATGATCCCACTCCAGGGGTCATCTAACCCTTGTTTTGGTTTTTCCAGGTGAGCGATATTTAGGCCCGCATGGGTCTCTTGTTTTTTTTTTACTTAAACCCATAACCCTAGTTCTGATTCTAGTTCTATAAATAGGTGACCACTTAAAGCAGGTTGAAAGCAAAGCAGAATGTGCCTTAAGGCACATTCTGCTTTACTTTCAGTCTGCTTTAAGATATTACCTTATCTGCAAGAATATAGAACATATTTCTTATAATACATATTCATAACTGTATAAATCTGATCTCCTGTCTTCAGAGGAGGAATAAATGAAAGGCGTAAAAAGGCGTATTTATAGGGTAATAAAAAGGTATCTCAGTTCTGCATCACCTGAAAGTCGATTTATGAAAGTGTCTTGTCCTAAAAGTCTATCTGCTAACATGCCTGTTACTTTGTCAGCCATTTATTATACAATGTTATCTCATACATGTTTGTGACATTACCGGACAATGCACATGTATGAAAAAATGGTGCAGTGTGCCAAATACCAACATATGCCACACTTGTGGTCATACGTGGCACGCAAGCTGGTCATATCAACTAAGCACACTTAAAGCAGGTTGAAAGTTAAAACAGAATGTGCCTTAAGGTGCATTCTGCTTTACTTTCAGCTTGCTGAAATCTATCATCTGCTTGGATTTAGAAAATACATGTTCATCTTAAAGCACATTTTCATGACTTTGTAAATTGAAACTTAACTTTCTGCAGAAGAGGGATGGATAAAAGGCAAAAAAGGCATATTTATGGAGTAATAGGTTAAGCTCACTTTTGTTACTATAGTATACAGTCATTCGGATTGGAGTCTGTCATTTTCCAGTAAAAAAAATGAAAATGGACAAAAGATTTTGATTGATCAGGCCAATAATGGCTGGTTAAGAAACAATTCTTTTGAGTCTCCATGGCACTATTAGAAACAAGTTTCATCCAAAAGTGGTTAAATGATCAGACAAGAACGACAGTGACTGTGAACTATTATCCCAATAGCACTTCTCAACTGTAAAATTAAAGCTTTCAAAAGCTGCCACGTTTATTTGATACCATAAATGAATACTAATTTTTCAGTATGTACATGTACGTATGTATATGTTTGCAGAGGAAATGGATAAATCTTAAGACACAACCAAATTAAGCCATATCAAACCAGAATGAAGATAATAGATCAGGGCTCCAGATCAGGGGAGTATTTAAAAAACTAAAATCTTTTTTCCTCAATTAAACCATATGGTGTCACTACTCATTAGAATCGTCTCTTCGAGACATAATTCTAATGAGTAGTAACACCATAGAATTTGGTGGTAAAATGAGTGAAAAAGTGATGGATTTGTTCAATTTACCCCCTCTTATCTGGTACGAGCCCTGATAGATGGGTTGGTTTCTTATTGCCTCCAAGGCTTAATTTTAGTATTGAAGACATATGGTTGCTTAAAGCAGGCTGAAAGCAAAGTCAAATGCTCTAAACTTTGAGTTTACTTTAACACTTTACTTCAAAGCATGTTTCTAGTTTTGAAGACTGCGAAGTTGAGTTGACCTCTTCAGATTGATTGAAAGTAAAGCAGGATGCACCATTCTGCTCTGTTGTCTGCTTGCTTCAAGTTACCATCTGTTAGGAATTAAATAAGATATTTCTTATGGTGCAAATTCATGATAGTATTAAGTGGAACTGTTTTCTTCTGTGGATAAATAAGTTAAAGGTGTAAGAAGGCTTATCTATTTGGTAATGTGATAACTGTAAGAACTTTATCTGCCAGGTGCAGTGGGTATCTGTAAGGAGGACTGGGATATTGAGATATGAGACAATGCAATAGAAAGTTCATCTCACTGCTAAGAGTTTATGATCATGTGCAGTAAGGATTTATTCTTGTGAAGTTTAAAGGCAAGTAACAGAGCAACAGATAAGGGTAGTTTTTCAAAAACTAAAATCTTTATTTCTCAATTAAACCCTATGTTGTCACTACTCATTAGAATCGTCTCGAAGAGACGATTCTAATGAGTAGTAACACCATAGGATTTGGTGCTAAAATGAGTGAGAAAATATTTGATTTGTTGAAATAACTACCTCTTATCTGGAGCCCTGAAGTAAAGAAAATCCTGCTTTTTGTGATCACTGAAAAAAACCCACTTCTTTGAGTGCTGAAGGCAGGTGGCTACTTAACCCATTACTCCATGGCCAGTGTTTCTAGGTTTTACTCTTTCCTCCCTGAAACCTCAAATGGACAATTCTGGTTTTCCCTTTAGTCTAGTCCATTTTTGACATTTTAGAGTTGATTTTTACAATATTTGTCAAAATGACAAACAGTGTAGACCCTGATCAGAGGGCTCCTTAAGGAGCCCTCTGATCAGGGTTTACACTGTTTGCATAGGATAAGTGTACTCCTCAAAGGTATGCTGTTTGCAAATGACGCATATATGCGTGACTAGAGTTCAAAGAGTTAAGCAGAATGTTTTTTAAGGTGCACTTTTCTTTATAATAATCTTGCTTTTAAGCTACAATCTGCTATGATGTAGGAAATACTTCTTGTCATGTACCCTCATGACTGTATATATACATGTAAGGGAACTATTTTCTTTAGTTGTGGAATAAATTAAAGGTGTGAAACGGTGTATTTATTGGGTAATTGGTTTAAGCATGAACATTATCAAGGCTGTAAGTTCTGAATGCAAATACTTTAACTTTGCTTTAACTGTTTTCCCCCATAAATTGATTGTGTTGTTTAACCATGCATGGGTTGTTTCTAGTATTGAAAAAAAGTAGTCCCTTCAAGCAGATTGAAAGTAAAGCAGACTTTGCATTCAGGTGTATTCTGCTTTACTTTCAGCATACTTTAAGCTACCCTCTGCTAGACTATAGAACATACTACATATTCATGACTGTATAAACTGGAACTATATTTCTTCAATGGAGGAATAAATGAAATGAGTAAAAATGTGTATCTATTGAGTATGGGTTAAGCACAGTACTACATAATAGTTTTCTGTAAAAAAAATCTTTTTCAAAATATGTCATCTTGATTTTATAGGGACCAAACGATTGACGAGGAAAAGACCTTACGGAAGGTGGCTGAAGCGAAACTACAGTCCAATCTTACAGACATGTTTAACAGCCCAGAGGTAAACCAAGAACTGAGGGACAGATTGCCACGGGCTAACAAGTCTGACCCTTTTAAAAGAGAAGAGTTCAGTGAAACAGATCTGAGCTCCATAGAAGAGCAGATTGTGTCCGAGGATACGGACGGAGATGATCTGACCAGTGCAAGGTAAGCTTAGTATTACAGTGGAGAATCTGTTATTCTTTCCCAATAAACGGGTTTACGCTAAAACTATTATTTGCAGTGCAAACAGTTTGGAGCCAGATCAGACGCCGGGTAACCCGGCGTCTGATCAGGCTCCAAACTGTTTGCCACCAACATAAACAAGAATTATCAGAATTGTCCAAAAGTTGTTCTTTTCTACGTTTTAGTGCTTTGCGTTTGCGTACGTTTGCGTTTAAACGGGAAAGAATAACGTTTTCTCCACTGTAACTCATTCACCCCTCAAACTTGAAGCAGACAGTTCCAGATTTTCCCAAATACAGTCAATTATGGTGTTGAAAACATTTTGGCAGCTTTGAAAGACAAGATGAAAGTATAGCAGACAGCTCTTAACTCATTCACCCCAGGAACTTTTAATGGACAACTCAATTTTCCAATTAAGTGTAGTCCAATATTGACTATTTCGGGTAGATTTTAACAATATCTTGCAAAATGACAACAGTGCAGAGTCTGTTCAGAGAGCTCATGCAGGAGCCCTCTGATCAGGGTATTCACTGTTTGCATAGGACAAGTGTACTCCTTACATGTACACTGTTTGTTCATGACAAGTATACTCGTCACAAGGGTTGAATGTTAAAAAAGAGCTTTCTGCTTTACTTACATCAAACTGTAAGCAGTGTCAGTTCTTAATTCATTGACCCCAGAAAACTTTCAACGATCTCTGATCTTGGTCTACCCTCTACATTGTTTGCTTTGGATATGAGTACTCTTTATATATGTACACTGATTGTAAAATACTCAAAAGTGTGACCCTTAGGTGTAAATTGGCCTGTTTATAGTTATGAAGAACTGTGTCAACATAAAGCAGAATGAAAGGAAAGCTGAATGTGCCCTAGGCTACTTTAAGCCCGCTTTAAGCTATCATATGCTAGGATATAGAAGCTTTTTTTTCTTCTGCTACATATTCATGACAGTATAAAATGGATTCCAACTATCGTCTTCAGCAGAGGAATAAATCAAAGGCGTAAAAAGGTGTATTTACGAGGTAATGGGTTAAACACAGATCTATGTGATTAGCTCTTCTGGCTATGGAGGAAACCTTGAAGGAGTTAAACTTTTATGAGTAGTAGGAGAACAAGGGAGAATACTGTAGGCAATTTCATTAAATATCTAAAATGAGTACTATCAAAAGTTACCTCCCTTACACTAAATAATCATAAAGTAAGTTTTTCATTAATAAGCTTAGATATTGCCTACATGCCTCAAACCAAACACAACTTTCATCACTATAAACAGTAAGGAATTAAGATTGGATAAAATGGATGAATATTTCTTTTTAAATGAAAAAAAGATTTCACCTTTTATTTAAATCATTAAAAACTGTCTTGAAATATAATCTACTGTATGAATATAACTTTCCACAAAGAAAGTTACAGACCTTACAGACAAACGTTTTGAATTTTCATTCTGGCCCATAGGTTATAAAGTGTTTGAGTTGAGTCTGTGTTTGGTAAGAACAAATAATGTTGAACGGAGAACTATCCTGGCTCCATAAATGAGCATTTTTTACACCTCTAGACTAATTTGTTCCCCCACTAAAGAAATGAATTCCACTTTTTACAGTCATGAAAATGCACCATTAGAAATATTTACTATATCCTAACAGAATGTAACTTAAAGTAGGTAGGTTGAAAGTAAAGGATAATGTGCTTTAAGTTGCATTCTGCTTTACTTTTAACCTGCTTTAAGTTGTCACTTGTATTCAAAACTAGACACAGTACCAGGTGAAGAGAATGCTCACTGATTTCAGAGTCTACATTGAATGTACAGTGAAACCCCTCTAAACCGGACATGTGTGGGGACAACAAAAATGTCCGGTTTAGTGGGGTTTCCGGTTAAGAGGGGTTTTGACTTGTTTCTAGTATGGAAGATAGCTGACCACTTAAAGCAGGTTGAAAGTAAAGCAGAATGCGCCTAAAGGCGCATTCTGCTTTACTTTCAACCTGCTTTAAGCTATCATCTGATAGAATGTACAAACTATTTTCTTCAGTGTAAGAATAAACTAAAGGCGTATTTATGGTGTAATGGGTTAAAATAAAGAAGGGTTGGAAACGGGACCAAAGTTTTTGTCCGGTTTAGAGGGATTTCCGGTATTTAGAGGTTCCAGTTTAGAGGGGTTTTACTGTATACTGTAAAAAGAATAAAAATTGGGACACCCTGTATAGCTGCTGTATTTATGCTAAATTTTGAGGTAATTCCTTTAACCACAGAGTCATTTGTCCAAAAGGTGCAAACTGAATAGCAAACAGAGTAGATCCTGATCAGACTGCTCCCTCAGGAGCAGTCTGATCAGGATCTACACTGTTTGCTTAGTAAAGGGGTGAACAATTCTGAATTTTAAGTCACTAGTCCTGCATGAAATCCAATGAAGGCAAACCAAAAAATGCACTTGCCCTGCACATTAGATAAAGAAGTGAAAAAACATGCAGGATGAGTGGACAAGTTCAATTGTTTACCCCTGTTAGGTCTGTCTGTCCAAATACTTAGGGTCATTACAATGTTAGCAGATATTAACACACAGATTTTTATGTGAGATATCAATGAATTAAAAAATAATTTAAAGAAAAAGAAATGCTTCAACACTATTTGTGAAAAAATTTGAATTTTTTAGATGGTTTGAGTTAGTTCACTGTGGAATGAAAACAACTTATAAAAAAAATTACTTGTTGGTTTAGTTATTTTTTCATTGGCAATATTTCCCCTCATGTCTGTGGTGCTTTAAATACTTTAATACTGTCCTTATTTTTGCTATTTTATGAAATATGATACTAAGCCACAAATACTGGTAAATTGGGCTAAAAAACTGAGCTGAGATTTTATGACAGAATAATAATTATGGGTACATCTGTAAAAAAATAATTGTAAACCCCCAAATCCTTTAAGAAATAAGTTAAGTTGGTGACCCCATTTTTTTTTTATCTTATATACAAATGTATTTGCATGATTTGGTAGATACTAGCAAGACACAAAATGCATATATAAAAAATGTAAATGTTTTCAAAAAAAAAAAGAAGAAACTGCAGGGATCATCTAAGTACATGACTTGTAGCTCTGTTATGACATTGGACAATTTTCTTTACTCTTTCCTCCATTATTTGCTTGTTTTCAGTATTGATAATTAACAGATGATTGTTTAAAGCAGGATAAAATTAAAGCAGAATGCTCCTTACAAAACAAGCTGAGTAATGGTTTAATCACTGGGTGATTTTCGAGAAATTTATTTTAAACTCAATGAACTTCAATAATTATTCTTCTGAGATAATTTTGATGGACTTTATAGAAATGAAAAGTTCATGGTCTTGACCAAACATTGTTACTTTCATGTTCAACTAAAATATTGAATACCTATCTTTTCTTAAAATAGAATTCTACTGGACTGGTTTTGTTGAAACTTAAAGATCAGTGATTGTTACTTTCATGTTGATTCAAAATCAAATATGGCTGGTCACTTGGTCACCATTTTGAAATCTATTTTAACCCTTTGAGACCCTAGTCCTACATATAGGCATCCTTTTCAAACAGTGAGCATGTGAATAGTACACTTGTCCTGTGCATACAGTGAAGACTCAGATCAGAGGGCTCTGAAAGGAGCCCTCTGATCAGGGTCTTCACTGTTTGTCATAATGCCAAAAATGGACAAAAACAACCCTTAGAAGTCAGAAATTGACTAGACAAAAATCGAAACTGGAATTGTCCATTAAAAGTTTCAGGGAGGAAGGAGTTAAAATAACAGAAATAGCTTGTTTTGTAAAATTTATACATACTGGAATATGTTTTTAGCTCTTCTAATTTTGTATGAAAATATTTATCTATATTGTTGTCACTCCATCATTTGTGTCATAATTGTCTGGGTTGTCGTCATCTGAAATCTTACGAGTCATAATTTCTTAACCCATTACCCCATAAAAACGCCTTTTTACGCCTTTAATTTATTCACCCAATGAAAAAAATAGTTCCAATTTATACTGTTACAAAAAAGATTGATAAGAAATAGTTTCTATATTCTAGCAGATATTATAGCTTAAAGCAGGCTGATGGTAAAGCAGAATGTGCCATAAGGCACATTCTGCTTTACTTTCAACCTGCTTTAAGTGGTCAACTATTTTCAAAAACAGAGACAGGCTATGGGGTACTGGGTTAATTTCTTCATCTTCTTAACCATTATTTTTGGTGTGCATGTTCATCTTGACAAATCATGTTCAGACATACCAAAATATGTTTACAAATTGACCTTGCTGCATGACCTTTGCTCTTAAATTTTACTGTATTTTTCACTTTTTTACAAAATAGACAAGCATTGGCACCAGCATGCCCTGATTTGATTTATTCTAGCCATTGATGCATGAATCATATTGATATAAATTAAGAAAATAATAAGGTCAAAGGTGAAGGTCACAGACATTGAAATCTGTTTTATGCGAGTGTCAAGAGATCAAATCTTAGATGATATGGACACATCCAACTTCTAAAACTCTCAAGTATCTCCAATATGGTTGACTTTTAGCTTACCTAGTTTCAAGTTTCCTTAAAATTATGTGAGCAAAAGGACATTGGTCCTCTTGTTTATATAACCCTTAGCCTGTTTCCAGTATTCTAGATAAATGGTTAACCATAAAAGCAGTTTGAAAGTAAAGCAGAATGCGCATTTAGGCACATTCTGCTTTACTTTCAGTCTGCTTTAAGCTGACCATCTGCAAAATATAGAATGTATTTCTTATGATGCATGACTGTGTAAAATGGAACCATTTCCTTCATTGGAGGAATAAATGTAAGGTTTGATAAGGCACATCTATGTGGTAAAGTGAACATATACCAGTATTTTGCAAAACTAGCAAATGAGGGAGTACAGTGGAGAATCTGTTATTCTTTCCCGTTTAAACGCAAACGTACGCAAACGCAAAGCACTAAAACGTAGAAAAGAACAACTTTTGGACAATTCTGATAATTCTTGTTTATCTTGGTGGCAAACAGTTTGGAGCCTGATCAGACGCCGGGTTACCCGGCGTCTGATCTGGCTCCAAACTGTTTGCACTGCAAATAATCGTTTTAGCGTAAACGCGTTTATTGGGAAAGAATAACAGATTCTCCACTGTACACTGAACAAATCAAACTTTTTCTCACTCATTCCAGCATCAAATCCTAATGTGTTACTACTAAGACAATTCTAATGGGTTTAATACAGAAATAAAGATTTTGGTTTTTGAAATAAATGCCCTTATCTGGAGCCCTGTGTTGGCATTAATTTTCTGCCAAAACCCTATTGTGTGAAATGGTTACAATTTTTATTTTGCCTGTTGCCCCTGTTTTGTTAATCACTGAGCATGCAAGTTAATTTTTCATGTGAAGGTTTGTTGATGAATTAACACCATCAGAAGTCGTACTAATCTGTGCCCATGCATCTCCATTTAATTATCATTTTTACAAATCCTCGGGGATGATAATTTGTTTTAGTCTAATGTAGCCCGGGCGATAGTGATTTTCGCTTGATTTGCCTCGTATGAATTTATCATCAGTGTTAACGTGGAAGCTGCTGACAGACTAAGTAAACAGAAACCCAGTAGAGTCTGAACCAGCCTGTGATTAAAATTGATTATTTTTCCATATTTATTCCCAATGGGTTGAGTTTCATGTGCTTATTAGAGAACAAGACAGCCAATTGATTACTGTTTGTTTGATCTGCCAGCTTCTTTTTCATAAGCAAACAACGGCTTATTCAATATTGCTGTATGAGGAGCAGGCCTGGAATTTTCAGGGGTTTTTCATGTGGCTACAAAACTGAACAGCCTGGTACAGATAGATACAGTAAAACCTGCTTTAACCCTTTACCCTATAGCCTGTTTCTAGTGTTGAAACCAGGTGACCACTTAAAGCAGGTTGAAAGTAAAGCAGAATGTGCCTTAAGGCACATTCTGCTTTACTTTCAGCCTTCTTTAAACTACAGTCTGCTAGGATATAGAAAATATTTTTTATGGTACATCATTCTTAGCTACATAGATTGGAACTGTTTTCTTCAGTGGAGGAATAAATTAAAGACATAAAAGGGTGTATCTACGGAGTAATGGGTAAAGCAATAAGTCAATGTCTTTGGAGATGCTCATGCCTTACCATTGATTGGCCACTCTAAATGTAGTCTGAAAAAACAGCAAGAACTCTTTGATTATCCCTTTCCCCCATAGAAGCGCCTTTTAGCGCATTCAGTTTATTCTTGCCCTGAAGAAAATAGTTCCAATTTATACATTCATAAATATGTATAATACAAAATATTTTCTATATTCTAGCAGATGATAGCTTAAAGCAGGCTGAAAGTAAAGCAGAATGCGCTTAAAGCGCATTCTGCTTTACTTTCAACCTGCTTTAAGTGGACACCTATATTCAGTACTAGAGATATGCTATGTGGGAAAGGGTTAAATAGTGGAGAAGATGTGTTTCATGCCCGCAAGCAAAACATAAATGCAATGCAGTGAAAAGTTTAAGTATAGTAATTGAAACTTTGTAAAAAGTTTCTTACAAATTATTTTAATGTAAGTTGCAAACAGTTTGGAGCCTAATGTGAAGATCTACCTGTTGTGGTATTAGGCTTCAAACTGTTTGCAGTGGAAATAATTAATTTAGCCTGAACAAGTGGGAAAGAATAATGTTTTCTCCGCGGTTATAAACTCACCCATCACATCAAAGCGCATCTCTAAAGACAACAGTTACTGGAACATAGGAATTGAAATGAGCCAAGTCAGGGCTCCTGATAAAGGGCGTATTTCAAAAACTAAAATCTTAATTTATTTATCTATTTATTTATTTAATTGTATATAGTAAATCAATTTTCTACCAATTCTGAGTCTGAGAAAAACAAGCAATGGAAAATATCTAAAATACGAAACTTCAGTAATTTTGCTCGAGAATGATTTTACAACAATCATACTGTATTTGTAAGACATACAATGCCACAAATTTGCTTTTATTTGAGTATTTTCTCATGGATTTTTTGCAAATACATCAGACAACTGGTTTTTAGATCTCTTTAAAGGCAGACTTTCAATCAGATTCAACTTTCAATATAAAGGGTAATCCTTTAATTCCTGAAGAATGACTTTTGCTAAAAAAATAAACTGTCAACAGTGCAGACAAAATTGAAAAATCTATACAACTGAAGTATAAATGAGGTATCTAAATATTTCAACATTGGTTGCAAGTTTATGTAACCACTGAATTTGCAGTTAAAAGTATGGAGTATAATATAATATTATTTATCATCAATACAAATGCAATTATCTTCATCTCTTAACCCACTTCTCCACAAATATGTCCTTTTATGCCTTTATATTTATTTCTCCACTGATGAAAAGAATCTCATTGTTATTTTTCTTCCAGCATTTAAGCCTGCCATTCTGCTTTACTTTCAGCCTGCTTTAAGCTTCCATCAGCCAGAATATAGAAATATTTATTATGATACATGTACATAATCATGACTGTATAAATTGGAACTGTTTTCTCGGTGGAGTAATAAATTAAATTCATTAAAATGGGTAAACAGGGGTAAAGGCTTAAACAACTTTAGAGAAATACAACCATCAAGCTACACTGATTTTCAAAACTTCCAGCAGATATACGATTTGGATAAGGCATTATTTATTTAACAGTGTTGATAATTATATGTAACTTGCAGTCTGTATTGACTTCATACTTTTACAAAGTCTCTTGCTCAGTGTATCTTTACATTGCGTTGACCCATTACCCCATAAATATGCCTTTTTACGCATTTAATTAATTGCTCTACTGAAGAAAATAGTTCTAATTCATACTGTCACAAATAAAAATAAAATTCATAAGAATTTTTTTATTAATTCTAGCAGATAACAGCTTAAGCAGGTTGAAAGTAAAAGCAGAATGTGCCTTAAGGCACATTCTGCTTTACTTTCAACCTGCTTTAAGTGGCCACATACCTTCAAAACTAGAAACTGGCTATTGGGTAATAGGTTAAGCTACCATCTGCTAGAATATAGAAGATATTCATTATAATGCATTATCAATCATGACTGTATTATAAATATATGTAGTTTACTCAGTGGAATGCGTTTAAATGCATAATATACAGGGGGTAAAGGTTTAATATTAAACAAAATTAGAGTAATACAATCATCAAGCTACACTGATTTTCAAAACTTCCCGCAGATACGTTTTGGATAAGGCATTATTTATTCAACATTGTTGATAACTTTATGTAACTTGCAGTCTGTATCATACATTTACAAAGTCTCTTGCTCTATGTATCTTTACATTGCGTTGACCCATTACCCCATAAATATGCCTTTTTATGCCTTTAATTAATTGCTCTACCGAAGAAAATATTTCTTATTCATACTGTCACAAACAAAAATCAAAATCATAAGAAATATTTTATTTATTATAGCAGATAATAGCTTAAAGCAGGCTGAAAGTAAAGCAGAATGCGCCTTACGGCACATTCTGCTTTACTTTCAGCCTGCTTTTAGTGGTCACATATCTTCTGCTAGAATATGGAAGATATTTAATATGACGCATTATTAATCATGACTGTATTATAAATAGTTTACTCAGTGGAGTATTAAATCAAATGCATTAGAATGCATAATATACAGGGGCAAAGGCTGAATATTAAACAAAATTAGAGTAATACAATCATCAAGCTACACTCATTTTCAAAACTTCCAGCAGACACATTTTGAAGAAGGCATTACAGTAAAACCTCTCTATTACGACCACTAAAAAGAAGGCTAGTTGAGAGTATAAAACACAGGTGACAGCTTAAAGCAAGGTGACCGTAAAACAGAAAGCTCCTACAGGAGCTTTCTGTATTACTGTCACTTTGCTTTAAGCAGCCACCTGTCAGAACCACCTAACAATAACCACATATTAGTGGTGGTAATAGAGGGGTATTACTGTATTTATTTAACATTGTTGATAATGTTATGTAACTTACAGTCTGTATTGACTTCATACATTTACAAAGTCTCTTGCTCAATGTATCTTTACATTCTGCATTGAGTAAACCTTTTCACACAGATATGGTTAGCTATCTGATTCAAAATTGGTTGATTTTATCCAATAAACTATGGCAAAACACATATGAACAGTTGATTTCCAACAAACATTTTATTTAATCATCAAATAGACAGAGTGATTGGAGGCAAACACGGGCTTTTGGTACAAATGTTTGCCGTAGCTGTAAATGAAGGCTAGATACCATCAGTAAATATGGAAAAGTCATTGGAGAAATGAGTATTGAAGTGTTTATTGTTATCAATAAGGGCATGAAACATAAACACACGACTGCAGTTTTTGTTCTTTTGAACAGTTATGGTTAAATCCTGCAGGGCAGTTTAAGAGTGAAGTGAAGAGGTATGGTGAGGTTAATGCTTTAACCCATTTATCCATAGATATGCATATTTATGCATTTAATTTATTCATACCTTGAAGAAAGGTAGTTTCAATTCATACAGTCATGAATATGCAGCATAAGAAATACATTCTAGCAGATGGGAGCTTAATTCTTTACTCCATGCAAAGCCTGTTTTTAGTTTTGAAGACAGATGACCACTTGTAGCTAGCTGAAAGTAAAGCAGAATGTGCCTTAAGGCACATTCTGCTTTACTTTCAGTCTGCTTTAATTAAGCCACCATCTGCTTGGGTACAGAAAAGTTTCATTATGGTTAATATTTATGTCTCTTTAAAGGGACTCGCAACTGGATGGTGTACTTGTCAAAATAAAATAAAATACTCAAATAAAAGCAAATTTGTGGCATGATTTGGCTTCTGACAATAAAAAAATATGATCAGTCCAAAAATAGTCTCAAGAATCGTCACCGAAGCTTAAGTTTTTTTAGATATTTTCCATCGTTTTTCTATATCGTCAGCTGACGGTATAGTTGTTGTTGTTGCTTCTCTACAGGGGCTCAGACATAAACCCGAGCCGAATAATGTATATAAATCGCTACCAGTGAAGTACGTTAATTAGCTACCATATAGATAGAGAGCGCCAGTAGCCGCGTGGATAAAGGTGCTTCCTTTTTTGTCATGTTTGTCTCCGCATGGAGGGTCACGGGTTCGAATCCCACCAGAGCTTCTTTTTTTCTTTTTTTTTTAAATGCATTTTTTAACAGAATTTATTATCCTAAACTAAATCTTACCCATTTATATAAGCATTTGACATATATTTACAAATTATTATTTTTAATGCTAAATCCGGTTGCGAGCCCCTTTAAAGTGGAACTATATTTCTTCAATGAAAGGAATAAATCAAAGTTAAAAAAATGCATATTTATGGAGTAATGAGGTAAAGCAGGCTGAAAGTAGAGCAGAGTACTCATTCTGCAAAGGCACATTCTGCTTTACTTTAACACTGCATCAAACTACCATCTTCTAGATATCTTATGATACATTTTAATAACTGTATAAATTGGAACTATTTCTTTCAGTTGAAGAATTAATTGAATGCATTAAAATGTGTATCTATGGAGTAATGTGTTTTATTTTGTAGCAGACCTGATGAGGGCAAACCCACTGATGATGGACCAGGTGAAGAATCCAGAAGTCACATTGCTCCAGAGACTTCATCCAACCTTCAGTCAGCAAAACGCAACCTAAGTAAGACCCTGCTTGCATTTACCGTATAATTCCGTAAAATGTTGGAACACGTTGCATAATTGCTGTAATTATCCTAATATTAATCGCTTTTATCACACAGTAATTTGTCTAAAAGGTGCAACTGAATGGTTTACCCATAGTCTTAGAAGCTGTTTGCCCAGGCCTGACTGTTCCAATATTTAAAAGTGATTAGGGTACTGATAAACCTTTATATAGTTCCATAGGACAACTTTACCCCTTCCTCTGCATAAGTGCCATAGGATGCCTTTACCCCCTCCTCTGCACAAGTTTCATACAGCGTCACAAGACGTTTTGACCCCTTCCTCTGGATAAGTCCCATAGGGGACCTTAACCCATTCCTCTTCATAAGCACCAACCCCTTGACCCATTCTTCTGCAAAATTGCCCTAGGATGCATTGAATCCGGCCTCATCTGCAAAAGCACCATAGAGGTCTTTACCCTACTTCCTCTGCATAAGCACCATGGGACCCCTTGGCCCCTTTCCCTGCATAAGTGTCAATGGACCCATTGATCCCTTCCTCTGCATAAGTGCCATAGGATGCCTTGACTCCTTCTCTGCATTCTATAAGCGCCTTAGTACACCTTGATTCCTCTCTCTGTCATTGAATGCCCTGGCACCTTCCTCTGCATAATCTAGGTCACTATAGGTCAAGTTTTACATGGTCAAGTTTTACATGGTGTACCAGGTGAGCGATTTAGGGTCATGGTGGCCCTTGTTTACTTTCAACCTGCTTTAAGTGGTCACCTATTTCCAATACTAGAAACAGACTATGGCATAAAGAGTAAGGTACATTCCATTCTGCTTAACTTTCCATAGAATATGGAAAACATTTCTTATCATACATTTTCATGAATTTATAAAATGGAACTATTTTCTTCAATTGAGGAATAACTTTAATGTGTAAAAACACATAGCTATGGAGTACTGTTAGAAAAAGTATGGATATTAACTTTTCTGTAATTTTCTGTGCAAATTTTACTAACTCATGTTCCCCGTGTTCCCTCCTACCTTGTCTGATTTACAGAACAAATAATGCTTCTATGTTTCTTTTCAGATTTTCAACATGGGGCCAATCCACCTCCAAAGACAAACACAGAGACGCAGACTGGTGCTTTTGAACGATCAAATACATTTCCCTTCTCTCATTTAACTCAATCTCAAGGACTTTATGGTGCTGGTCCCTACAACCCCTTCCAAAGCAACAGTTTTATGGGGGCTTACCACAGCCCCTTACTTCACTCATCACTGCTGTCCCCATCTAACTTGACACGGCACAGATCTTCACCAATTTTAAACACCAGCTTGAATTCAGGTTATCCCACCCTTCCAGCTGAACATGAACCTTTTATTCCAAGAGTTCAGATGTCAAATACATTTACACAACCAGCAGCAGCAGCTAGCTCACTGCCAGGGGAGATAACCTCTCTTGGAGCATCAGGTGCTATTGGGGCTGGTTTGACAGGCCAACACTTACTGCAGTCCAACATGGATTCCGGTGCTAGGGCAGAAGGGTCCAAGACTTTCCTGCCAGAAGAATCATCACTGCACACGTCTGTACTACCTGATCCCTTCCTGCCCTCAGTGTCCCCTAGATTTCAGGTGCCTTCCAGTCTACATCCAGACCAGAGTAAACAAATCGCCATACTCATCAACCACATTGACTCCCAGAGAGCTGAAGTACAGAAGGTATGGTAGTATAATATATACTGAAGATGATTATATATTTTCCCGTTTAAATTCATTTTGACAATAAAATCTTTAGAAAATAACTTTTTATTTAATTAATTATTTTAATCCAATTGACAGTTTTGAGCTTGATGATCAGATGTTGGGTTATTCTACATCTGTTCTTGCTTCAAATTGTTTTGCAAAGGATATAAGGAATCTAATATAAATATGATTTTTCTGCTGTATAGTTGTATATACAGTCGAACTTCGATATCACGAACTCACTTAACTGGAACTATCCGATATTTCAACACATAAACTGCATTATTTTCATGCTCGAACATACCAATATTTCAAAGTTAAAACGTGGCTAAGCCACGTTTTCACTTTGAAATAGGGGTATATTTGATTTAATCGAGTTCGAGATATCGAAGTTTGACTGCAGTGCTCACACTTTCACTTTTTCACTCACTCACTGTGAGTGAGTGAGGGAGTGTGTACTGTGGGTAAGATGTTATTATTTCCTCTTTAACCCCTTACTCCATAGATATACACGTTAACCCTGTTAATATATTCCTCCACTGCATAAAAAAGTTCCACTTTTTACAGTCATTAATATGTACCGTAATAATTTTGGCAGGTGGTAGCTTAACCCATTACCCCATAGCCTGTTTCTAGTACTGATGATAGGTGACCTCTTAAAGCAGGTTGAAAGTAAAGTAGAATGTGCCTTAAGGCACATTCTGCTTTACTTTCAGCCTGCTTTAAGCTACCATCTGCTAGGATATAGAAAATATTTCTTATAGTAAATATTCATGACTGTATAAAATGGAAATATTTTTTTTATTTTAAGAATATATTAAAGGCGTAAAAATGCATATTTATGGGGTAATGGGTTAAAGCAGACTAAAAGTGATGCAGAATGTGCTTTACTTTTAACCTGCTTTAAGTGGTCACCTATCTTTAATACTACAAACAGGCTATGGAGTAAAGGGTAAAATGTAATTGAAATGCAAATGCAAATCAATAAAATGTAGAAAATATTGGTTGACAATGAATATTACAGTTTTTGTAACAAATTAATTAATCTTGAGTTATAAACAGTTTTAACTGAGCCTGATGATCAGATGTTGGGTTACCCTACATCTGATCTTGCTACAAATTGTTTGCCACGGATATAAGGAGTCTATTTTAAAATGTATTTTCCATTGCATGTTTGTATATAATTGACTTGTAATTTGGATGAAAGAATTTCAAAACAAAGTATAAATGTACTGCCTTGAAGTAGTGAAGGCAGATGTTTGCTTAAAGCTGTCTGAAAGTAAAGCAGAAAACTTCTGAAAGAGGCTTTCTGCCTGACTTTCAGTCTGCATTCAGCATATTCCTGCTAGGATATAGAAAATATTTCTTATGGTGCATATTGTAGAAGAATAATTAATAGCGTAAAAGAGCTTTCCTATGGGGTAATGATTTAAACCACCACCTGAGACGGCATTATTGCCCTCTGAACTACAATTCCCTCCTTACAACAATGCTTGCTGCAGTTCCCTAAACAAAACAAGTATGTCCAACCTTTCCATGGCTGCAATAATTTATAGTCTGCTTAAAATTGTCATCTGCTCTTTTCTCAGTCACATATTGAACATTTTGTAAGAAAAACAACATAATGATGAGTGAAAAACAGTTTTAACCCAGATCAGACATCGTATTACGTGGCATCTGATCCCAATTCAAGCTGTTTGCAAATGTAAGCTAATGTCCCTCCCTATAACGGCTCCCTGCAAACAACATGCACAATCTTTGTCTCCCATTCAAAGGTGTTGTAGACATGGAGCACTGTAGTACTTAGTGTTTAAACAGTTCCGTAAAACTGTAAGTTATTACTATAGTATATTTTTGGATTTATTTTAATTCCAGATAAGAAAGACCTTAGCTGAAAAAGACTTGGAGATAGGAATGCTTAAACTGACACAGGAAACCCAGGATGCAAAGAGAGAAGAAAGTAGTTCCGGTGCTGACACAGCTGCTGGTAAGAGATTAATACATTATCCAATAAGTAGGCATATTTAGGTCTTTAATTTATTTCGCCACTCAAAAAAATAGTTCCAATTTATACAGTCAGGAATATTCATGATAAGAAATAGGTTCTATATTCTTGAAAATTATGGCTTAAAGCAGGATGAAAGTAAAGCAGAATGTGCCTTAACTGCTTTACTTTCAACCTGCTTTAAGTGATCACTTATCCTGAATGCTAGAAACAGGCTATAGTGTAATGGGTTAATACAGTACTTGATAGTTACATGTATGCCTTTTTACACCCTTCATTCTTTCACTGAAGAAAATAAGTCCACTTTATACAGTCATGAATTATTTCCTATATCCTAGCTGATGGTAGAATGGAGAAACTATTTCTTATCGCACATATTTATTATTATATAAAAATAATCTATTTACTTCAGTGGAGGAATATATTAAAGGCTTAGAAGGCATATCTATTTGGTAACTGGTGGAGGTACATGTACATTCTGCTGTATGTTTTAATCCTGATTTATTAAAGATTCCATCTGTTAGGGTATATAATTTTTTATAAATTGTTCTTGTTATGGTACATATTCATGACTACATGTATTTATATAGTGGACCTATTTTCTTCATCGGAGAAATAGATTAAAGGCATAAAAAGGCAACTATAAATGGAGTAATGGGTTAAACCAAATGAGAAAAAAGGAGAAGCCTTTGTGGAACAGGAGAATGATAAACTGGTTTACAGGCCTCCAGATAAGAGTAGTATTTCAAAAAAATAAAATCTTTATTTCTGCATTAAATCCTATAGTGTCACTACTCATTAGAATAGTCTCTTTGAGACGATTCTAATGAGTAGTAACACCATAGGATTTGGTGCAGAAATGAGTGACAAAAATGTTTGGAAATCTTGATGAGTCTACTCAAAAAATGTTGTCACTTGACTCACTAATTTCTGCATCGAATCCTATGGTGTCACTACTCATTCGAATCGTCTCTTCGACACTATAGGATTTGGTGCTGGAATGAGTGACAAAAATATTTGGAAATCTTGATGAGTCTACTGCCGCTTATCTGGAGCCCTGCTGCTATGGCAGACATATTGATTAGTGAGGGAAAATGACAGGCAATAAGACTGATGTGATTGTGAAATAAATTAAAGGCCTTAAAAGGCATACTAATGGCGTAATGTGTTAAATCAAATGAGAAAAAGTGAAAAGATTTAGTGAAACGGGAAGCTGATAAACTTGTATGCAAGACTCCAGGATAAGGGGAATATTTAAAAAAAAAAATTGTTTTTACCATTTCTGCACTAAACCCTATGGTGGCACTACTCATTCGAATCCTCTGGAAGAGATGATTCAAATAACTTCTAGACAATTCTAAAGAGTAGTTAAACACCATAGGATTTTGTGCTGAAAATTTTATTCAAATTTTTATACCTGCATTAAACCCTATGGTGTCACAACTCATTAGAATCGTCTCTAAGAGACGATTCTAATGAGATGTAACACCATAGGATTTGATGCGGAAATGAGTGACTCCCACTTATCTGGAGACTTGCTGCTATGGCAGACATATTGATTAGTGAGGGAAAATGACAGGCAATAAGATGTGATTGTGAAATAAATTAAAGGCCTTAAAAGGTATACTAATGGCGTAATGTGTTCAATCAAATGAGAAAAAGTAAAAAGATTTAGTGAAACTGGAAGCTGATTAACTTATGTGCAGTACTCCAGGATAAGGGGAGTATTTTAAGAAAAAAAATCTGCATTGAACCTTATGGTGTCACTACTCATTAGAATCGTCTCGAAGAGACAATTCTAATGAGTAGTAACACCAGAGGATTTGGTGCTGAAATGAGTAAGAACATTTTTTTTAAAAAATCAAAAAATCTTTATTTCTGCATTGAACACTATGGTGTCACTACTCATTCGAATCGTCTCGAAGAGACAATTCTAATGAGTAGTAACACCATAGGATTTGGTGCTGAAATGAGTGAGAATATTTTTTAAAAAAAAATCCAAAAAAAATCTTATTTCTGCATTGAACACTATGGTGTCACTACTCATTAGAATTGTCTCGAAGAGACAGTTCTAATGAGTTGTAACACCATAGGATTTAGTGCTGAAATGAGTGAGAATTTTTTTAAAAAAAAATCAAAAAATCTTTATTTCTGCATTGAACACTATGGTGTCACTACTCATTAGAATCGTCTCGAAGAGACAATTCTAATGAGTAGTAACACCTTAGGATTTGGTTTAGAAATGTGTGACGAAATATTTTTGGAAATCTTGATGAGTCTACTCCCGCTTATCTGGAGCCTTGCTGGTATGGCAGACATATTGATTAGTGAGGGAAAATGACAGGCAATAAGATGCGCGGGAATAACAGCAATCTACTCCTCATCTCGGTGATATTGATTAGTCACAAACTAATTGTTGAACCAATCATCATGTATTGTGGAGCAATATTTCACTTTGAAGTTTCACCAGTGCTTAGGTAAACATTGGCTGATGATGGGAAACGATTTTTGTGGTCGGCTTTTCCCTTACAGCTAAGAACCAGTCAGCTTGAGTGATGTAGAACTAAGAACCCAGTCGAGGTGAATGATGTACGGAAGGGGATATTGTTTGACTGAGACATAGTCTAATAAGAGGGTTTAACCCTTTACTCCGCATATACAGATTTCAAAGCATTTAATTTATTCTTCCACTGAAGAAAAAAGTTCCATGAAAAATTATATAGTCATGAATATGTATCATAATTAATATTTTCTAAATTTTAGTAGATAGTAGCTTAAAGCAACCTGACAGTAAAGCAGAATGTGCCTTAACCCATTATCTCAAAAATACTTCTTTTTACCCCTATCATTTATTCCTCCACTTAAGGTGGTTCGACAGCGGGCGGCCCGCATCTCGAGTTCCGGAAATGCTGATGACTTTCACCTGATCTTTGCGACACGTGCTTATAGTAGAAAAGTTAGATAAAGAAAAGTTTGATCTGCTTCTGTGTCTTCTCCGTTAGCGCAGTTGATACAGTGATTGACTTGCAACCCAGAGGTTCTAGGTTCGATTCCTACTCGCTTCAAAACTTTTTTTTAACAATTGTCCGATTTGATGGACTAGTCAATTCATAACGCAGTGATCAAAGGACAGGCTATGTTTAGTCTAGTAATAATGAATAATATCAGATGCAAGTATAGTTGAGTGACAGCTAAATTTGTGAGGATTTATAGCCTATTTGACAGATGGCAGCTTAATACAGGACAAAAGTAATGCTAAAAGCTAGATCCTAAAGGAGCTTTTATGCATTACTTTTGTTATGCATTAAGCAGTCACTTGCCTTTAAAGATCTACAGGCTACAGTATTCAATGCTCCCTTATTACAGGTTTGACTTATGGTATTATTTAGAGCTGACGGCATTTTGAACTCAAGGGAGGTTACTCGTTTTGTGTTAACATTTTGTCAGAATTTCAGGAAATCATGTATAAAATGTAAATTCCACTGTAGATTTTCATTAAATTTTTGTGACTAGTAGAATTAAATTATATCTATATAATAGGAGTAAAATTAGTATATGATAAACGACTAGATTTTTTGTAATTTGAGATTTTCAGAATTTGACTTTTTTAAAATATTGATATTTCCAGAAAATATGTCATGAAATACTTTTGTTTGCCCAATATCTTATAGTCTACGTACAGTTTACTTGAATATACAGAAATTATTGAGTTATATCATTTTATTAAGAAAATATTCCTGTTTATTAAAAAAGGAGCTTTTCTCGACAAAAGGTCCAGTCAGAAAAAAACGGCACTGTAACTTTTTTTCATTTTAACGATTTTTCACTCTCCATATGGTATATTTCATTTTAATCAAGGTTTCAAAGTATTCTGACACAGAATAAGCTGACCCGCGAACCAACTTAAGGGGGTAGGTGCACCTTGGTAAAGTAAATACCAAATTCTTCAAACTTTGCATACTGATAGTAAAATTAGTTTCTATGACAAAACTGGTGAAAAAAGTGGGGGTACCGGACCTTTCTTTTTCACAATTTGAGATTTTTCAAGGCTACCCCCTTAAAATTGAAGCTTCATAAAAACTCCTACTTTTTTGTACTACGGTTTTTCAATCTTTATTTAAACAATCTATTTGTACCAAAAGTATCCTAATTTATATTACCATAGTAAGAATAAACCCTGAAAATAATGTTTTTTCAAGATCCAAAATAAAAATATTTGATTTCACCAGAAAGGAGTAAAATTTACCCCACCCACTTTTTAGCTCACCTGAGCCATAGGCTCAAGGTGAGCTATTGGGATGGCCCTGTGTCAGTCGTCGTGCGTCGTGCGTCGTCGTTAACAATTGCTTCAAATGACATCTCCTCATATACCGCTTGACAGATTTCAACCAAACTTTACAGAAATGTTCCTTGGGTCAAGCTCTTTCAAATTTGTTCAAAGAATTAAAAACAATGCAGAACTCTGGTTGCCATGGCAACCAAAGTGAAAAAATAAGGAAATCTTTAAAAATCTTCTTGTCAGAAACTGCAAGAGCCAGAGCTTAGATATTTGGCACACAGCATCATCTATAGGTCCTCTATCAAGTTTGTTCAAATTATGTCCCTAGGGTCAAAATTGGCCCCGCCCCGGGGGTCACAGTTTTACAAAGAGTTATATAGTGAAATTTTCAAACGTCTTCTTCTCTGAAACTAATATGGCTAGAGCATTGATACTCAGCATGGTGACACTTCTAGATGTCCTTTACATATTTTGTTCAAATGGTTCCGGTCGGTTGCATAAGTAGGTCACAGGAGCTAAAAATAGATTTTTTCAATGAAAACTTTAAAAATCTTCTCGTCTGAAACTACAAGGGCCAGAGCTTAGATATTTGGCACATAGCATCATCTACTGGTCCTCTATCAAGTTTGTTCAAATTATATCCCTAGGGTCAAAATTGGCCCCGCCCCGGGGGTCACAGTTTTACATAGAGTTATATAGTGAAATTTTCAAACGTCTTCTTCTCTGAAACTAATATGGCCAGAGCTTTGATATTCATCATGGTGACACTTCTAGATGTCCTTTACATATTTTCTTCAAATGGTTCCGGTCAGTTGCATAAGTAGGTCACAGGAGCTAAAAATAGTTTTTTTTTCAATGAAAACTTAAAAAATCTTCTTGTCTGAAAATACAAGGGCCAGAGCTTAGATATTTGGCACATAGCATCATCTACTGGTCCTCTATCAAGATTGTTCAAATTATGTCCCTAGGGTCAAAATTGGCCCCGCCCCAGGGGTCACAGTTTTACATAGAGTTATATAGTGAAATTTTCAAACGTTTTCTTCTCTGAAACTAATACGGCCAGAGCTTTGATATTCATCATGGTGACACTTCTAGATGTCCTTTACGTATTTTGTTCAAATGGTTCCAGTCTGTTGCATAAGTAGGTCACAGGAGCTAAAAAAAAAAATTCAATGGAAACTTAAAAAAATCTTTTTGTCTAAAACCCTTGTACCCTGATCTTAGATATTTGGCACATAGCATCATCTACAGGTCCTCTTTCAAGATTGTTCAAATTATGCCAATCGAGTAAAAAATGACTCTGTCCTGGATATAAATCTTTTTCTCCATTTTGTCAGTTATTCTCAGGTGAGCGAAATATGCCCCATGGGGCTCTTGTTTATAATGGGAGAATAAGGCACTGTGAAAATTGACATACAAATTGTAGCAATCTAACTACCAAATTTTGTATTTGTTGTTTTTAGCCTTGCAAACAAAAAGTTTTAGTGAAATACCAAATAAAAACACAGGGTCCCGTACCTTTTAAAAAAGATATAGATCATTTTATCCAAAAAATCCATTTTTTCTCATTTTTTCAATTTTTTGTGTACTTTTACCAAAAATATTTTTTTTCCAAAAAATTTCATTTTATCTATTGAGGCACAATGTATTTATAATTTATAGTAAAACCGTACTACCATGAAAATTTCATGCTTTTATTCTGAGAAATTGAAATGAAATCGGATGTAACAAAATACAACCTACCTATGAAAACAGTGTATGCTGTTAACTACGAATAGGACATAAAACTTAAAAAGTCCCTTCCGGAACGAAAATCCAATTTTTTTCCGGGAAAATAGTGTTTTATTACTGTATGCATTCACCAAAAATGAGTTCTTACCATTTTTTTGAAAACGAGTTCGTAAAATTTTTCGGAAATTTCATAATGCTCAAAAAGACAGGCCGACATCCTTAAGAAAATAGTTCCATGAAAAATTATATAGTCATGAATATGTTTCATAATTAATATTTTCTACATTTTAGTAGATAGTAGCTTAAAGCAGCCTGAAAGTAAAACAGAATGTGCCATAAAGCGCAGTCTGCTATACGTTCAACCTGCTTTAAGGATTTTTCTGTCTTCAAAACTAGAAACAAGCTATTGAGCAAAATTTCAAGTCTAGATCTTAAATAAATTGTGTATTGTGTAAGCTTATGTATAGACAATTATATTGGACAATTTCAGTATTAACCCTTAGCCCGCCAAATAAATTGTTGTCTGCTATATTTCTCGTCTGCTTCAAGTTTCAAAGTGCTTCAAAGTTGCTCAAAATTGCTGAAAATGCTGTCCGAGTGTCAAACAGCTTGGATCCAGATGAGACGCCGAGTTACTCGGCGTCTCATCCGGATCCAAGCTGTTTGCATATGGAGCTATTGTCGTGACTGGCAGGCTAAGGGTTAATTTTATACCATAACATTTGATATACATGTAGGCTGACAAATGGTGATTGTAGTTGCTTTTTACTGTAAGGTCACTGCTAGATTGATTGCATATTTGTCTGTCTGTCTGTCTGTCTAGAATATGTATATGTTGCAAATAGGTTTGGTCCTGATTATAAGGCTCCTTAACCCATTACCCCATAGCCTGTTTGTGGTATTTATGATACATGACTACTTAAAGCAGGTTGAAAGTAAAGCAGAATGTACCTTAAGGCACATTCTGCTTTACTGTCAGTCTGCTTTAAGCTACCATCTACTAGAATAAAGATAATATTTCTAATATTAGAGATTCATCACATAATTTGGAACACTTTTCTTCAGTGGAGAAATAAATTAAAGGCGTAAAAAAGCGTATTTATGGAGTAATGGGTTAATGAGACCTGGGTTTGCACAGCTTGGTTATTGGTTAACCCTTTGATCCCTAAAATTATTTCTGAAGAAAAAAACCAGGCCTATTTGCACATTTCAGTTTCAAACCTGGAATAGTCCATAAAATTGTCAAAAATTCATCATTTTCTTTTTGCTTTAATCCTTTACTCCATAGCCAGTTTCTAGTATTGTAGACAGGAATATACTTATAGCAGATTGAAAGTAAAGCAGAATATGCCTTAATGAACACTCTGCTTGACTTTCAACACACTTCAAGGAACCGTCTAGAAAGATACTAGAAATACTTTCTGTGTTTTAATTTACGTTCAGTATATATAACTTCCTAGATGGAGACTTTCTTCCTTAGTGTAGAAACAATTATAGGGATAATAAGGTGTTTTCCTAGATAAACCAATAACCCCATAAATACAACTTTTTACAACTTTAATTGATTTCTTCTCTGAGGAAAATACTTTCAATTTATACAATTATGAATAATTATGTATGACAGTAATTATTTTCTATATTCTCTAGCAGATAGTGACTTAACCCATTACCCCATATACTGTTTCTAGTTTGGAAGACAGGTAACCACTTAAAGCAGGTTGAAAGTAAAGCACAATGTGCCTAAATGCAAATTCTGCTTTACTTTCAGCCTGCTTTGAGCTACCATCTGCTAGAATAAAGATACAATTTCTTATGATAGAGATTCATCACTGTATAGTTTGGAACTATTTTCTTTAGTTGAGGAATAAACTAGAGGCATAAAAAAGGCGTATTTATGGGGTAATGGGTTAAAGCTTGTTGAAAGTAAAGCAGAATGTGCATTATTATCTGCTGTTATTATCAACCTGTCTTAATTCAAAACTAGAAACAGGCTATTGGGTAATGGGTTAATGGGTTAAGCAGATATCTGTAATATTGTAATCATGGTTTGTAGATTTTGCAGTTACCTTCCTTTAGTCCTGAGAACAAAGCCAGTGAGCATTTTGTGCAAGCATTAAACAATAGCAAACTGTGTAAACTGGTAAAAAATTAAGACTTCACATTGAAGTTCTGAAACGCATTGAAGCTTATCATTACAGTGGAGAAGAAGTTTTTCTTCACCATGTAAATGCAAAAGAAAAGCAAATGTACTTCAAGCAAACAGATAGAGCAAGAATTTGAAAGTTCTAGCAATCAATTTTATTCTGAGTGACAAACAGTGTGAAGCCTGACCGAATGCTTTGTTACCCTGCATTGGATCTTGCTCCAAACTGTTTACAATGGAAATAATTGTTTTAACATTAAGACAAATAATTTTTTCTGCTTGAATTTTTTCAAAATATTATGGGCATGTGAAGTATTTTGCATATCTATAAAGTAAGGGCATAAAATTATTTGTCTCTTCAATATAGACTGTCATGGCCACATTTATAGTTCTTTATTTATCTCTAAAGAAAGGTTATTGCTTAATGCAGGTTAAAATCTTCACAAGAGCTTTACCGGTATGCATAATTTTTTAACTTTCATTAAGTAGTAATATGATTTAACCAATTCCATCATAGCCGTTTTCAGTATTGAAGAAAGACAGATAGAAATATTTTCTATATCCTAGCAGATATTACCTTAAACTCATTGAGCCCTAGTGATGCATATATGCATCCTTTACCAAAGGTGTGCCGGTGAAGAGTACACTTGTCCTAGGCAAGCAGTGAAGTCGCTGATCAGTGGGCTCCTGCAGGAGCCCTCTGATCAGGGTCTTCACTGTTTGTCATTTTGTAATATATTATAAAACAAACACCTAAACAGTCGAAAATCGACCACCTTTTATTGCAAACAGGAAGTGTCCATTGGAAGTTTCAAGGGATAATGAGTTAAAGCAGACCTTTAGGGGTATTCTGCTTTACTTTCAATCTGCTTTAAGTGGTCGCCAATCTTCTGTTCTAGAAACAGGATATGGGATAATGAATTAAGGTATGTTATCTGTAGTTATCAAAGAGATTAAAGTATTACCAACCTAGTGACCATGTAATCAATCGGAGGTATCAAGAGCCTGTGTTTAAATTCAATTTGATTTTCCACTTGAAAAACTCTATGATTGCTATAGACAAAGGACACTCATCCAATTATTGATGGTTTTAATGTGGCGTGACCCAAGCGAATCGCAATGAATGGCTGCCTTATCTATAGCAACATCAAGTTTCAATTCATAATCCGGGAATAGATTTTTAACACTTATTCTGCTAAAAACGGTTATGTACACAAAAGTTTTACTTAGATATCTTATTAAATAATATTTTTTATACACATCTTTTTGACTCATTCAACTCCGCACAGGTTGATCAATTTTGAACTAATTTTGATAAGAGAAAAATGCAAATTTGTTTTACTCCAATTGCTAAATGATTTTGCAGGTTAGAAGTTATGCAACTGAAATGAGATGAAGTTTCTTTAATCTTTTATATCAAGGGGATATAAGAGGGACTTTAATTGAAATGAAAACAGTATAAACTGAATATGAAATTATATCTAACCAAATACGCTGATGAATAGTGTAAAATCCAGTACGTGTAGATTTATTTGAAAAAATACACTTTGATTAAAATGATAGTTGAACTCATTAATGCCTATTGTGACGTATATATGCATCATTTACAAACAGTGTACCTGTCAAGAGTACACTTTTCCTATGCAAAGAGTGTAGATCCAGATCAGAGGAATCCTTTAGGAGTCCTCTGAACAGGGTCAACGCTGTCTGTAAATGGGTGACATCTTGCAGAAAAAAACCCTAAATAGTATAATATGGATTCGACATCATTAGAATTCGCTACACTTTGATATGTAGGGACTAATAGATTATCTGTTTATATGTTATAATAGTTCAGTGCTTTTGTCCATTGTGTTTGATGGAAGGATAATCTTTTGTCTTTAACCTAATTGCCTCATTATTGAAATTGTTCTTAGCTCACCTGGATATAAAATGCCAAAGTTACCTATTGGCATTTCAAGTATTTGTCTGTATAGTAGTTAAAACCAGATTGAAAATAAATCAGAAGGCTCATTCAGGAACATTCTGCTTTACTTTAAACCTGCTTTAAGTGACAACTTGTCTTCAAAACTAGAAACAGGCTGTAGGGTAGTGGGTTTAAGATTTTCCTTCTTGCAGAAGAAAATTATGTTCTCACATGGGGTCAAAAACTTCCTTTTAGATTTTGAAATTGAAATCTAACACACTTCGTGCACCCCCCTATATAAACAAAAAAGGAACCTATCAGTGTTTAAATACTCAATAAAACACTTACGCGCTGTAACGTTCTAACATGACGTCATATGGCTTTGAAAATGCGTAAGCCAAGAAATGTAGCGCCGTTGCTTCGGTGCAAATTCAGGTTAAATTATGTGTTAGAATCGAAATAATAAATGAATACCATTGTTTTATCTTACAATTGAACAAGGGTAGTTGTTGAGATGCTTGTAATTAAACCACTCGGCCTAAAGGCCTCTTGATTAAATTACTACGCATCTCAACTCCTACCAGTGTTCGATTGCACAATACAACACTTGTATGAATTTATTATTTCTTAAAGTGTATTGTTATGTATTAAGGCACGGGCTCCAAATAACTAGAGTATATAAAAGTTAAGCCCTTAATGACTGTTTTAAACCCTATGATGTCACCGGATCATATGGTGTGACTACTCATTAAAATTGTCTCGAAGAGACAATTCAAATGAGTAGATACACCATATGATTTGGGGCTGATATGAGTGACAATATGCTGGCTTTGTTCAGTTTACTCCCTCCTATCTGGATTCCTATTGATGTATACATTGAATAATAATAATATCTTCAGGTATTGTGGAGGAAGTGTATGCTACCCAAAAGAAACGTGATGATGCTACTAGTAGGCGAGTGAAGATCGTTAACGAAGAGAGAGATGATCTTATGGCACGGCTTCGACAGCTTGAAAGACGATTAGAACCCCAAAAGTATGTTTTATTAAATATTTAAATATACTCAATCATTATCCCCTGAAACTTCCAATGGACAAGTCCAGTTTAAAATAAAGGCTGGTCCATATTTATTTTAATGACATTTTTTGCAGAGAAAAAATACAAAATTAATTGTTTGTCCATGATGTCACAAAAGATATTGTGATGTGACATCACAAAAATGATATTGTCACTACAAAAATGATATCATTATTACTGATGATATCAACTGTGAGGCATATGAAATTTCTCTAAGTGAGAAATCTCTATAAGACATCGATAAGTATATAATAAATGTATATATTAACATTTTTGAAAGCAGTGAAGATCCAGATCAGACAGATCAGGGTCTGCACTGTCTTCTTATAAAATCTGTCTGTCATGCATCTGCATTTTTCATCGGGATGTTTTTTCTTATTTTTTTACCCCGATTTAATAGTTCAGATAGGTTCCTGTTGGTGGAGCTTTATATATAAATGTTCAGCATTAGAAGGTTTAAGAATGTCTTGACTTGATGATGGTGTCCGAGAAAAGGTTGAAGGTTTAGCAGGCTGAAATGGAATCAGAAAGCTACTTTCATCCTGCTTTAAGCAGCTACTAGCCTTGGCTATTTACCCCTCAGTCTGTTTCTAATTTTGAAAACAGTTGACCACCTAAAGCAGGTTGAAAGATGCATTCTGCTTTACTTTTAACCTAAATCAAGTGGTCACCTGTCTAAAAACTAGAAAAAAGCTTTGGGATAAGGGGGTTAAATAAATGTTCTTTAATTAAAAACAATTTTTAATAATATCTTCTTCTTCCATTTGTGTAACATCGTCTCAGACTGGTTCACTTTTGTTTTTCAGTAATAGAATGTTTTTCAACCAGTCTGACGATAATCTGCCATTGATGGAGGAGCTGTTAGACAATGAGGTAAATTAATCCTTTAGAGTTATGTCCCCTTATAAATCAAGCTTGATCCTTTACAACATGGCATGTTTCTAGTTTTGAAGCAGGTTGAAAATAAAGCAGAATGCGCCTTCAGTCGCTTTATTAAAGCTACAATCTGCTAGGATATAGAAAATATTTCTGATGGTACATATTACAGTACTGAACCTTATTAAATTAAATTGATAATCGCAAGCGAATTGCCATCGAATTGCCATCGAATTGGGCGCTTCAAAAAACAAATCCTACGTTTGAATACTTTATCGCGAATTTTCAGAAGCGGTTGTGACAAAAATGGAATCGAAAAAATTAACGAAGGCATATTTGCGAACATTTGTGAGATACACCACTCAAGAAAACTTATCCGAGGGTAAATTAGTATTTTGAAATCGCAAGCGAATCGCCATCGAATTGCAAGCGAATCGCAAAAATTGTTAATTTAATAAGATTCAGTACTGTATACAGGAAATTATAAAGTGGAACTAATTTCTTCTGCTGAGAAACGAATTAACCCATTACCTCTTAACCTATTTCTAGCTTTAAAAACAGGTGACCACTTAAAGCAGGTTGAAAGTAAAGCAGAATGTGCCTTCAGGCACATTCTGCTTTACTTTCAGCCTGCTTTAAGCTACCATTTTCTAGGATACGGAAAATATTTCTTCTGGTACATATTCTTGGCTGTATAAACTGGAACTTTTTTCTTCAGTGGAGGAATAAATGAGAGGTGTAAAAAGGCGTTTTAAAGGGGTAATGGGTTAAAGGCTTAAAAAGGTGTATCTATTGGGTAATAGCTCTGTTTTCCCAAAGCCAAACTCTTTAGTAAAACTCACCTAGGCACTCTATACCAGCAGTAATGAATCACATCCAAACAATAAAGACGTCCTGTGGCGCATATACAGAGAAGAGGTTTTACAAACTTTACACATTCAACCCTAGCAATGAATATACTTACCATTTACAAACAGTTTTCCTGTCAAGGGTACATTTGTACTCCATAGCTTGTTTCTAGTTTTGAAAGTGGTCACTTTCAACCTGCTCTAAGCTACCGTCGAGACTGCTTGGATATATAGAAACTACATTTCTTACGGTACATATTTATGACTGTATAAATCAGAACTATTTTCTAAGTGGAAGAATTAAAGGCATAAAAAGGCCTATCTATTGACTAATAGGTTAACTTACACAATATATCTTCACCTATACTTTGTTATTTTGCAATATATTGTTAAAATCAACCCTTAACCCTTAGCCCGCCAAATAAATTGTCGTCTGCTATATTTCTCGTCTGCTTCAAGTTCCAAAGTGCTTCAAAGTTGCTCAAAATTGCTGAAAATGTTGTCCGAGTGTCAAACAGCTTGGATCCGGATGAGACGCCGAGTTACTCGGCGTCTCATCCGGATCCAAGCTGTTTGCATATGGAGCTATAGTCGTGAGTGGCAGGCTAAGGGTTAATATGTAAACAGAAACTACAATGTAGACTTAATTGTAAACTGGAATTGTCCCATTGAAGTATCTTGTTTGAGTGATTAAATAACCAGTTGTTTGAAAATGCTATTTTTGTTTGTTCAACAGGATGACCTGTTGCTGCTGTCTCCTACCTCGGCTGACAACAGTCCCTCTGCTGTATTCCACAGAGTCGAGTCTATGAAAGAACGTCAAAGACAGATAACACAAGAGGAGATGCAGATTGTGATGGAACAGAGAGATGTCGCCTTAGCAAGGGTATGAATTGTATAAACCTCTATATTACAACCACTAAAACGAAGGCTAATTGATTGTATAAAAGATAGGTGACAGCTTTAAGCAAGTTGACAGTAAAACAGAAAGCTCCTATAGGAGCTTTCTGTTTTACTGTCACCTTGCTTTAAGCAGTCACCTGTTGTAAACACCTAATAATTATCAGAATTTAGTGATTGTTACTGAGAGGTTTTACTGTATATTCTAACACACTTCGCGCACATCTCTATATAAACAAAGAAGTAAAGTATCTGTGTTTAAATTCTCAATAAAACACTCATCCGCTGTAACGTCTTAACGTGACGTCATATGGCTTCAAAAAAGCGTGTACCAAGAAATGTAGCTCAGTTGAGTCGGTGCAAATTGTGGTTTACCTGGTTAAATTGAAGTGTTAGAATCGAAAGAATAAACAAATAACAGTATTTTATCGTGCAATAAAACACGGGTGGTCGTTGAGATGCTGGAAATTATATCACTCGGCCTTCGGCCTCAAGATTTAATTACTATGCAACTCACCTCCTACCGTTTTTTATTGCAACGATAAAACACTGGTATAAATTTATTATTTCGTAATCACAAGTGCACTACACTGTAGTTAGTAAATCAGAGTCTCATCAGATTCCTTACTAACAACTAAGTGCATTAAGCCTCATGTTTAAAATACATTTGAGATGAGTCTGAGATTGTTGTCAAGCTATTGATTCATCAGATTTGAGCATTCTGCTCAAGTCTAACCAATCAAAAGCTTGGTAATGATCTCAGACTCATCTCAAATGCTTTCTAAGCATATAGGTCCTGATTAAACATTTTTTGAATGGCTTGCCCTTTTCCAAACTAGTACAGATCTGGTTTATCCAACTAAAAAGAGCATATTTAAAGTGTTTCTGGACTTAAGACTTTTTGCATCTTTAAGCAAAATCATAAAGTAAATCATAAAGCTCCCATAATTATGAGCTTTCTGTTTTTTGCACTTCTGTAGCGGAAGGGTTAAACAGGTGTGATAGAAGAAACCATGGAAAATATCTTATCCTTTACTTCATAGCCTGTTTCTAATTTTGAAAACAGGTGGCCACTTAAAGCAGGTTGAAAGTAAAGCAGAGTGTATCAAAAGTTGCATTCTGCTTTACTTCCAGTCTGCTTTAAGCTACCATCTCACATAAAGATGCAGCATATTTTCTAGGATGTAGAAACTATGGTGCATCTTTATGACTGTAAAAAGTGGAACTATTCTCTTCAGTGGATGAAACAATTATAGGTTAAAAAAGGCATACTTATGGCGTAATTTGTTAGATCTAACTGTGTGAGAGGGCTAGCTTTGAATCTGTTTATACTTGCTATTTTAGTGTTAGAAGCTGGAGACAGAACTGCTGTAGTATCAGAAATAAATTAAAGGCGTAAAAGGCATATTTATTGAATAATGGGTTAGATATAATAACTGTGAGAGGAGTAGCACTGAATCTGTTTATACCAGAGCTCCAGATAAAGGGGAATATTTCCAAAACTAAAATCTTTATTTCTGCATTGAACCCAATGGTGTTACTACTCATTAGAATCGTCTCGAAGAGACGATTCTAATGAGTAGTAACTCCATAGGGTTTAATGCAAAAACGAGTGAGTAAATGTTGGATTTGTTCAGTTTTTATATTATTATCTGGAGCCCTGTATGCTTGCCATTTCAGTGTCAGAAACTTGAGACAGAACTGTTGCAGTATCAGAAGGAGAGTGAGGCGGATGGGGGCATGGATAAAACCTTAAAGGTAATATTGCAACAGTTAACCCTTTATTCACCCCATATGTACACTTTTATATGCTTCATGTTCCCTTGCTTTAATTATTCATTCTTTTTATTTTTTTGTTCTGCCGAACACATTGACCCCAAGTGCCACGTTTTTTCACCTTTTACAAACGGTGGACACAGTGTACACATGTCCTATGCAAAATTGCAAAACAGTGTAGACCCTGATCAGAGTCTACACTGTTTGTTATTTTGCAATTTGTTGCAGAAGCACCCCTAGATGGACTAGACTTAATTGGAAACTGGAATTGTCTATTAAATGTTTCATGGGTGAATAAGTACAGGTTGGACACAATGGATACTGCACCTTTGATTCATTGTGAAATTGCTATTTCATTATAAAATTTGTTCTTTAGAACTTGTTGGATTTAACATTTTGCCTGGCTTTTGCATTGAACTCCTATGTCTGATCTGGATTCAAGCTGTTTGCAAATGTAAGCCAATTATTTTCCCTCTGTATAACTACTCCCTCCGAACAACACACACAATGTGTGTCTCCAATTGGGTGACGTTGTAGAGAGGGACCACTGTAAGAGGGTCACCTAAATACATTGCAGTGTTTATCTATATAGCAGATCATTTCATATGAAATAGCAAACAGTGCAGACCCTCACTAGGCACCACATTTGAAGATTTTGTGGATGAGAGGCATTTATGGGTTAATTTATGCTTTTGCAATTTAGTTAACTCCTTACTCCAAAATACTCCTTTTGACACCTTTAATATATTCCTCGTTCCACTTTATACAGTCATGAATATGCACCACAATAATTATTTTCTATACCCTAGTAGATGGTAGTTTAAAGCTGGCTGAAATTAAAGCAGATTGTGTGTTCTGCTTTACTTTCAACCTGCTTTTAAGTGGTCACCTGTCTTCAAAACTAGAAACAGGTTATGGGGTCAATGGTTAACCCTTTCACTCTCAATGATGTCATAAAGCACATTTGCAAACAGTTCTGATCCTGATCAGAAGCCACATAACGCGATGTCTGATCAGGATCAAAACTGTTTGCCACTTGTTCTTAAATTACGTAATAATAAACCACCAAAAGAGTAGAACAAACGATCTAGCAGGATTGTGTTGACTGTTTTTTATTCACCAACGTTTCGGCCTTACAAAGGCCTTTATCAGGGTGGTACAAAAGTGGAAACACCACGTAAAATTACGTAAGTTAAACTGCCTTAAATCTTTCTTTGAAATGATATTGCAGACAGCAATATTGAAACAGACGACAATATGGCAGTGAAGGGGTAAAAAATTCACGACAAATTTAATCATGAAAGGGTTAACCCTTTCCCCAATACTAGCGACTTTTAGCGCATTTTATTTATTCCTCCGCTGAAGAGAATAGTTCCAATTTGTACAGTCATGAACATGTACGATAAGAAATATTTTATAATTCCTAGCAGAGGGTAGCTTAAAGCAGACTGAAAGTAAAGCAGAATGTGCCTTAAGGCACATTCTGCTTTACTTTCAACCTGCTTTAATTGCTTACATGTCTTAAAAACAAGAAACAGGCTATGGGGTCAAGGGTTAAGAAGAAGTGAGAACTTGTTCATTGTGCCTTGATACTGTTATCTTCGGATAAGTGCATTAACAAGTGGTCTATAGCTATATTTTGAGTAGTATTCCTTGGCTGAGTAAACAAAAGTTTGCTTTTAATGGTATTTGAACTTTTCTTATACCATTGTTTTAGAATGTTACTTACATTAAGAAACTATAAATCAGTGTTTACCTGAATATCAAAAGCCTTTGATGAAGTTAACCTCAGTATTTATAGATAATACTTTGTGACCTTGGATGAATTTAAACCTTCCCCCTCCCCCCCCCCACCCCCCCACCCCCCATAGAAGCATCTTTGACAACATATAATTCATTTCTCCACTGAAGAAAATTGTTCAATTCTATAAAGTCAAAAACATGTTCCAAAATATATTTTTTCTACATCCTAGCAGAATGTAGCTTAAAGCAGACTGAAAGTAAAGCAGAATGTGCCTTAAGGCACATTCTGCTTTACTTTCAACCTACTTTAAGTGCTCATTTGTATACGCTATGGGGTACAGGGTTTATTCATTGAACCCTAGTGATGGGTATTGTCACCATTGTCAAACTGAGTAGGTGGGAAGAGTACACTTGTCCAAAGCAAACACTTTTAACAGTGTAGACAATTATTAGAAATCATCAGAGCTCTCCTAAAGGAGACTTTTGATCTGGTTCAACACTGTTTGTCATTTTTCAATTGTAGAAACCATTTACCCTTTAGCCATTTCTAGTTTTGAAGACAGGTGAACACTTAAAGCAGGTTGAAAGTAAGGGAGCATGTGCCATAAGGCACATTCTGCTTGACTTTCAGCCTGCTTTAAGCTACCATCAGCTAGAATATAGAAATAGTTCATATGATGCATATTCATGTCTGTATGAATTGGAACTATTTTCTTCAGTGGAGGAATGAATTAAATGCACTAAAAAGTGTTTCTCTGGATGAAAGGGTTAAAATCTATTAAATGCAAATGTAATTCAATTAAACGGAGAAATTGTCAGGTTTTTATACGCCCGTCATCGACGGTCGTATTATGGTATACCCAGTGCTGTACATACTTAAAATTTAAAATAAGCCATACTTATGCCGTTAACTTTTCTTCTTAGCGCTCTCTCACCTTCATTTATTGACCGATATTGATTAAACTTCCTACAAATATTCCATACCACAATAGCTCAGATGAGTTTCAGACGTTGGCGACTATTTTTAGCAGAGTTATGTCCCTTTATTGTCAAAAATGGGCATTTTTAAAAAAAAAAAGGAACTTTTCTATCTTTTATTCAATTGATTTCAAATTTGATACGGTGATACAATGAATGAAGTGACTTAATATATATTACGGGTTTTTGGTTTGACTCCGTATTTTCAGAGTTATGCCCCTTCACACAATTTTTTTAACAATGTATTGTTTCCTGATAATAATTTTACTTACATTTTGTCTATTGTAACCAAATTTCATATTTAGCTTTCTCATCATACAGGGAAGGCACCTGTGAATATTTTGGTTCCTGTTAAATTTCAGATGTTGGCAACTATTTTTAGCAGAGTTATGCCCCCTTTATTGTCAAAATTCCGTGATATATCCAAAGTATGTAAATACGCCCAAAGAGCATTTGTTTACCGGTATGAGAAAACATTTGGTAGAAAAACTATCGCGATAGTATTGCAATAGTTTCTTGACTATCGCAATACTATCGGGATAGTACTTGAGCTATCGCAATACTACAGCATAGTCTTTTTGAGATCAATAGTCGGGCCTACACTCCGGGCGACTTTTTCCAGTCGGCCTGAGTCCGGACGACTTTGACAGCAGCTGGCCATGACGGGCGTATTTTGCCGCACTGCGGTGCTCTTGTTGAAAACTGTTGAGGATTATTATTTTTAATCTAAATTGCACACAGTCTGCAGTCTGAAGCCTGATGAGATGCCGGGTTACCCAGCATCTGATATGGCTTCAAACTGTTTGCAATGGATATAAGAGATGTAGCATATTTGAAAGTTGTTTGAAAATACATATCTATGGGTTAATGGGTTAAGTTGTGATTTTCACCTATTGATAGAAGATTAAGCAGGTAAATGTAAGGAAAGGGTAAATCCCACATGTGAACCCACTTAACCCATTACCCCATAGCATATTTCTAGTATTGAATATAGGTGATCACTTGAAGCAGGTTGACAGTGAAGTAGAATGCGCCTTAAGGCACATTCTGCTTTACTTTCAGCCTGCTTTAAGCTATCATCTTCTAAAATATAATAAACATTTTTTATCCTTCATATTTATGACTGTATAAATTGGAACTATTTTCTTCAGTGGAGTAATATGTCAGAGGCAGTAAAAGGCATATTTATGGGGTAATGGGTTAAGGGGTAGTGCATGAATACGGGCCTTCTTCAGCAGTCAGCTTATTCACTATCATTGAACATTTATAATTTGCAATCTAAGTTATATAAGTTGAGCATTTTAATGCCAGGGACTGCTTTATGAAAAAAATGGACCCCAGTGTTCTTGGCATGGCCGTAATGGCACTAATGTGTGTATAATCAACTCGATTCATGAGAGCATGTTGTCCTTTTACCCCATAACCTGTTTCTAGTTTTGAAAATAGGTGACAACCTAAAGCAGGTTGAGAGTAAAACAGAATGCGCCATAAGGCACATTCTGCTTTACTTTCAGCCTGCTTTAAGTTACCACCTGCTAGAATTTAGAAAATATTCCTTTCTGATACATATTCATCACTGTATAGATTGGAATTATTTTCTTCCGTGGAGGATTAAACGGAATGCGCTGAAATGCGTTTATATAAGGTAAAGGGTTAAAAGGTCCAATCAAAAACTTAGTTGTTGAATGTGCAGGATTACTATTATCTTCTTTGTTTGAGTGTCTTTAGACTGTCTTCACGATGTATGAAGATGATTTAAATGGTATTACAGTAGTATTTGAAACAAAGCTGTTCACATTCCAGTGCCCTAATAATGCAAACAATATGTCAGATGTAGTATAAACAGGGCTCCAGATAAGAGGGAGTAAAACTGAACAATTACAGCATTTTCTCACTCATTTCAGCAACAAATCCTACGATGTTACTAGTCATTTGATTTGTCTTGAAAAAAGGATTCTAATGAGTAGTGACACCATAGGGTTTTATGCAGAAATAAAGATTTGATTTTTTTTAAATACTCCCCTTATATGGAACCCTTATGTAGTAAAACCTCTCTATTACGTCAATTAAAACGAAGGCTAATTGATTGTATAAAAGACAGGTGACAGCTTAAAGCAAGGTGACAGAAAAAAAAAACTTTTTTGAAATACTCCCCTTATATGGAGCCCCGGGGCAGTGATATAATTAAACCTCTCTATTATGACCACTAAAAACAAAGGCTAATTGATTGCATAAAAGACAGATGACAGCTTAAAGCAAGGTGACAATAAGACAGAAAGCTCCTAAAGGAGCTTTCTGTTTTACTGTCACCTTTCTTTAAGCTGTCATCTGTGGTACATGCCTAATAATTAAAACAATTAACCCATTACCCCATAGCCTGTTTCTAGTTTTGAAGATAGGTGACAACTTAAAGCAGGTTGAAATTAAAGCAGAATGCGCATTGAGGCGCATTCTGCTTTACTTTCAGCCTGCTTTAAGCTATTATCTGCTAGAATATAGAAAATATTTCTAATGAATCTTATTTGTAACAGTATAAATTTGAACTATTTTCTTCAGTAGAGGAATTAGTTAAAGGCGTAAAAAGGCGTATTTATGGGGGAATGGGTTAAGTGGTAGTATAGAGAGATTTTACTGTACTATCAACTCAAATGTCTTTACTCAGACCAGGCAAAAGAAAATGATGAAAACTTCAGACAATATTTCCAGCATATTTAAAGCAGAGTTTTTTCTTGAAGTATAGTTAAGAGTGGTGCATGGCGTATCTTTTTGTTGGGATTCAGACCATATTTCATTCTATTATTTAATTGAGCTGGCTTCTAATTTAACTTAAATTTCAGCGCATGTCAAATGGGCATTTAGTAGTTGAAGGAGAAAAAAGGTTTCTTGTCACGGGATCGGAATTCTTGCTTTAATCTGTCAGTAGCTGTAAAATGGTATGCTAGGCAGTTGAAGGTACAGTTAGCTAGGGGAATTAAATCAATTTATCATCAAAATCTTGCAAATTTGTAAGCAAGCATCAAATTTTGCATGGATGTGCATTGATATGTGTTCTTTCAGGAAAACCCGTTAGCCACTCAAAAAAATCAAAATGGCCGCCATATTTTCAAAATGGCTGCCGCACATCACTTTAAATATACATTTTTGTACAAATCAACCTATCTGCACTGGAATACAATTTAAAGCAATCATTATTCTAGTTGGTTTGTTGATAAGAATTTTTAAAAGATATAATTTGTTCTTCTTTGATATTTAGAGTGAAATATTGCACCTATGTATGAAACTTGTGGCAATTTTTACTTCCTACTTTACACATTATAGAGAGTCAACCTCACATGTACATGTCACAATATAATTACTATAAAGATAGTTTGTACCTTACAAAAAGGACACCTACATAACAACCAACCTGATTTATGTTGAATAAGTAACATCTGCATCGTATTAAAAGAAAAACTATTTCGCGGGGGGATCATTAATAGGCAGGAAGTAGGCACGTTATACATCTTAATGTGTGCTCTTCAATAGGGCGGCCGACATTTTTGCTGTTTCATATGCCAATATCAGTCTGTTGTTCAGTAATAGCTGTGCAGCAAAGCCTTTGATAGTTTATTAAAGTCATAGATCTAATTTTCCTACCTTGTCTTGGTGGGGATAAATTGGTAAAGAGAAGTTTTCTGTTTATTGGACCGAAATTATCCCCTACTCTGCCAAGAGCCAAAAGGAAGGCATGCCGGTGGTTTTGAAATCATGCGTGATTCTTTTAGTATTAGGAACTACAAGGCAAAACAAGTACCAGAACTCACAGATTAAAATACATATGTCGCCCCTGCAGTCCTTATGGGAAAGATATCTCCTCCAAAATCAGAAAATCGGTTAAATCAAACCTTTCAAAACTCAAAACTCGAACTACATTGTGAATTTGAGTGGCTCGAGGAGGTTTTTCTTGCTGAAACACTGGATGAACGTGCGAATGTTACCTGGTCAGCGCACCATGCATCAAAAGAGAGAGATCTTGCGTTTGAAGTCACAATTGCCTCTCTGCTTCCACTGCTTTGCGAATTCGCTCAATCCGTGGCTACCATACGACATGTCATGGACAAGATGAAGGAAACTTTTGTATCCTGAATCCGGATCAGGTTGTTGTTCTTACTGCAGGTCAACCACTGTATGCACTGGCGAACCAAATTCAGTGGCGATGGCATGAAAAGTATGGCGAGGACAAGATTGTCATGATGTTTGGGGGGCTAGCAATTGAAATGGCAGCACTTGACTCTATTGGAACATTTCTGAAAGCAAGCAGATGGTTGGATGCCCTCACAGAAGCTGACATTGCTTCTTCAGGAACTGCTGAATCATTCCTATCTGTGTCAAGTGTGACAAAAACCAGAAAAGCGCACCAGGTTACAGCTTGAGCATTGTACAAGCTCCTCACAGTTTCATATAATATGTACTGCACCGAGACTGGCGAGTCAGAAAAGCTAAGTTTAGAACAAAGGTGTGACAAGAAAGTCCCCAGTTCAATTATTGGCATGTTGTGCTGACAATGGAGTTAACTATTCTGTTCTTCATCAGATCTTTACGCGAGACAAACTTCTACCTATACACACAAGCCTTGTCCGCACTAATACCCTACTTCCTTGCGAACAACAACATTAATTATGCATGCTGGTTACCCATACATCTCAGGGACATGCTTCGGTTAGATGTACAGCATCCAGAGTTGTCTCGAGAATTTTATGCGGGAAACTTTGTCGTGTTTTGATCAAAACGGCCTTTTACTGCAATGTCAATTGACCAGGCACATGGACAAGCCAATGCAGTAATCAGAGGAGACGGTTGTGCTGTTGTTGTTACCGAAGATCTGTCTGCGCTTAGAAGGTGGATGGTTGCTGGGCCTGAGGTTTCATGCCTTGCCTCAGAGTATGAGGCACTCTTTGACGACAAAGACATAAAAAAGTGTTAGGCACCAAGAGCAAACGACGAAAACACAGAACACATTGATCCAACAAGTAGGGAACATGTACTGTGAATGTAGTCAAGGAAATGGGTAATACTTTTCGGGAAGAGAGCAAAGACTTACTCTCTTTGGACATAAAGGTGATAGCCTATGCCAGCGCAATCGAAATGCTTCAAAAAATGTTCCAAATGGCATGGAAAGGTTTTAAAAGTTCATGAATGAATTGGAAGCAGATGACCCAAATTCATTCTATGCTCTAAAAAAGAAGTCCAAGCTCAACGTCTGTGAGCAGAAAGCATTTCCTGCTTCGGGAGAGGTTAAGCAGAGAGTTTTGAAAGATGGTTTTCATCTGTTTTCAAAACTCTTTATATATTGTCAATCAAGAGAACACTTGAGAACCTCTTAGACTTTTTCAAGACTTTTTCAAGCATGAAAACCAGTTTTTTCCTGCTGCTCTCAGTGACAACGGATCCCTGTATGGTTGTCATAAGTCGACACTCACGAAAATTCTCGAAGCCAAAGCTATCAACTCCGAGACCACATTAAATGCTACTGCCATCATCATCGATGGTTCGGCGTTGGTGAATGCGTTGCTTCCTAGGCTGTCCAAGACCTTTGCGGATTAAGCAGCATTTGAAGTGATACCAAAGGTTCAGCGTTATGCCTGCCATTATAACAGAACAGACATACATCGATGTGTATAAGCCAAATAGTATGTAGGCGGAAGCTAGATTGAAGAGAGGACACGGAAATAGACATAGGGTAACACACAAAGGTAAACTCCCTCAAAAGTGGTGCAGTTGTTTAGGGACAATGACAACAAAACTGACCTGTTTAAGTATCTAGCAGATAAGATCACCGAGTCTTGTCTCAAAAAGGTTGTGATTGTCTCAAAAGAGGATAGCTCAGTATGCAACCAAGACAGCCTTCCAGAAGGACTAGTTCCTTGCAATCATGAGGAAGCAGACACGATGATGTTTGTGCATGTAAGGCATTATGGAGACGCTCCGATCAAATAGGCTGAAATGGCTTGGCCATGTAGAGAGAAGATCTAGTTGGATCTCTCAAATCGGATGCCTGAACATCACAGCACAGCGGGGTGAAGGCAGACTTAAGCTATCTTGGGAGGACCTTTAAAACGTGACCGCGAAGTTCTCGGGTTTGAAAACACCAACCCACAAAATCGCCAAGATTGGTGAGGGAGACTTCGTTCAAGACTGGACAGCCAGTCCTCACCCTTATAAGAAGGATTAATCAAGGGCCTGGTTAATCAAAATTGGATGATGATGATGATGATGATGATGATGATGAAGGCAATCTGTATGATGATGATGATGATGATGATGATGAAGGCAATCTGTAAACCAAGGTCATAAGAACATCATTCTGAAGGCTAATGACACTGATGTTCTAGTGATTGCTGTGAGTACATACTCAGCTCTTAGTGATCTAGGCTTGGAGAACCTTTGGGTTGAATACGGTCAAGGGGCAAGCGTGAGATTGATCCCTATTCAAGACATTGCCAATTGAATAGGGAACAAAACATACGGCATCGCCTTCTTTCACGCATTCACCGGATGTGACACTGTGTCAGCGTTCCGTGGGAAAGGTAAAAACGCTGCATGGGAAACGTGAAATGTGCTCACAGAAATCGGTGACGTTTTCTCAAAAATGAGTAAATACCCGCTAGTTGTTACACCTGTAGACAGTGAGGCTTTAGAAAGATTTGTCAAAGCCATGTTAGACAGATCCAATACGGCAGTTGATATTCATGTGGCAAGACTAGACATGTTTGCTCGAAAACAAAGACAATATTATGCAAGTCCTCTAACGAGAGAAGCCCTTTGTCAGCACATCAAACCAGCAGCATACCAGGCCAGGCATTAGGGGCCAAAGTTTAGAGTGTATCATGACAATGACAGATCCTGCAGAATGGGGTTGGAGAAAGAAGAACAATTTATGGCAAGTGTTCTGGACTAAGCTGGACCCCATTGCTGAAAGTTTCAAAGAGTTAACGTAGTCTGGCTGCAAAACAGACTGATCAGGTCGCTGCAAATGTTATAGGTTTGGCCTTGTCTGTACCGATTTGTGCAGCTGCATGTGTGATTACTAATATGCGTTTACATGAATGAGATAATGTAAATGAAGACATGATTTCCAGGGCTGTAAATTTGAGTTGTTAATCCTAATTAAGGAGACAAATGAAGTGGGATTGAATTGGTGACCAAATTACAACTTAAATTTGATAATGGCGGCCATTTTGAAAATTGATCGGCCATTTTGAATGTTCCCACACATAGGATATTTCAAATATATATTTCTAAGCTGTATTAGCATTAATTGTGTCAAATATTGACTCAAGTAATAGTTGTTTGAAATATGCCCAACCTTGAATAATAAACTGAAAGTGGAAATGGCAGCCATCTTGAAAATGGACGCCATCTTGAATTTTTGAGTGGCTAACGGTTATTTTCAAAAGCGCATAGCCAACTGAGTGTGCATATTAAATTTCATGCTTACTTAAAGATTTTCAAGATCTTAATGTATACCGTAGTTGTGTTAGATATAACAAACTTGGACGTATAAATTGAAACTGCAAACGGCGGCCATCTTGAAAATGTGCGCCATCTTGAATTTTTAAGTGGCTAACGATTTTTATCATAAGAGCATATCAAACTGAGTGTATATGCCAAAATTCAAGCTTATTTAGGGATTTCTATGCATAATTGTGAAAGATATCCCGACTTGGGCGTATGATTTGATACCGGAAATGGCGGCCATCTTCAAATGGACGCCATCTTGAATTTTCGAGTGGCTAACGGGTTTTTTCGAAAGTGCATATCCAACCGAGTGTTCATGCCAAATTTCATGCTTGCTTACAAATTTGCAAGATTATTATGCTAATTCCCTTAGCTAAGTTGGGTGGAAAAATGTAGGAGATATTTTTTTTATAAAAATCTAAGCATTACGCTATCTCTGTTGTTATCATCACTTATGTGTAAAAAATTCCATCAAGCATTCAGCTACATAACTGAATTTAGGTCACATTGTTAGACCCACAATAGCTTTCATTATATAGGAGCTTTCTGCTTCACTTTCATCTTGCTTTCAGCAGGCATCTCCATAATAACCCTTTACCCCAAAACTCATCATTTTCTACTATTTATTAGATTTTCTTATTGGATTCTTTTCCCCATAGCTAGTTTTCAGTATTAAAGGCAGGTAGTTGCTAAAAAGAGGTAATAAGTAAAGTAGAATGGCTCGTTAACCCTTATCCTGCGGTGATATCGTCTGCTTCGAAAGTGTCGTCTGCAAAATTTGTTAAATTTAGATTGATACATTTTTTAAGTAAAGAAACATAAAGATGAGTGTCAAACAGTTTGAATCCAGATGAGACGCCACGTTACGCGGCGTCTGATCTGGATCCAAACTGTTTGCAAAATTCAATAAAGTCGCGATCAGCAGGCAAAGGGTTAACACTTAACTCCATAGCTTGTTTCTATATTTGAAGTCGGTGACCACTTAAAACAGGTTAAAAGTAAAGCATAATGTGCCTTTATGCATATTCTGCTTTACATTCAGTCTGCTTTAAGCTACCATTAGCTAGAATATAGGAAATGTTTTTTTATGGTACATAATCCTAACTCTATAGATTGGAACAAGATCTATTTTCTTCAGTGGAGGAACAAATTAAATCTATGGAGTAATGCTTGAAACACAGTTGATTATCAGTGATGGCTGTGTAAGAAAGTAAGAATTCAGTATATTAACCCTTAGCCTGCCACTCACGACTATAGCTCCATATGCAAACAACTTGGATCCGGATGAGACGCCGAGTAACTCGGCGTCTCATCTGGATCCAAGCTGTTTGACACTCGGACAACATTTTCGGCAATTTTGAGCAACTTTGAAGCACTTTGAAACTTGAAGCAGACGAGAAATATAGCAGACGACAATTTATTTGGCGGGCTAAGGGTTAAAGATTCAGTGTTTTTGTAATATAGCCAGAGTCAGTAAATGTGAGATTTGCTCCAACTCCACCTTATTCTCCTCGGTAAGTTTCAGCACCTTTTGTGATCACTGGGTATAAACGGCAAGATAGGGTGTGTTGGTCATTAGTTTAGATATTTGAAACTTGAAGCACAGTTAAACTATTTGACCCCATAGCCTGTTTCTAGTATTGAAGGGAAGTGACCACTTAAAGCAGGTTCAGAGTAAAGCAGCTTTACTTTCAGCCTGCTCGAAGCCTACCATTTGCCAAGATAAGGAAATATTTCATATGTTGCTCATTCATTGATGTATTAAAATGGAAGTCTTTTCTGCTTTGCAGGAATTAATTCAATTCTCTTTACTACTGATGAGGCTGAAAGTAAAGCGAAAAGTTCTTTACTGAGCATGCTGCTTTACTTTAAGCCTGATTTGATTTATTTGCTTCTATCTTCTAGGATATTAGATATAATTATTTCTTATGGTGATAGATAAGCAGACTGAAAGTAAAACAAATCTTCCATAAGGAAGTTTCTGATTTTTTTCTGACTGCATTTAGTCAGTGCCTGTCAAGAGTGTTGAACATTTCCATTCTCCAATAAATATGCCCTTTTACCCCTTTAAATTATTCCTCCACTGAAGAAAACTTTTCAAAAGCATACGAAGGTGAATTTTGCTTTATTTTTAATCTGCTTTTAGTTATATAGTCACCTGTCTTCAAAACTAGAAATTCACCATGGGGTAAAGAGTGGAGAATCTGTTATTCTTTCCCGTTTAAACGCAAACGTACGCAAACGCAAAGCACTAAAACGTAGAAAAGTACAACTTTTGGACAATTCTGATAATTCATGTTTATCTTGGTGGCAAACAGTTTGGAGCGTGATCAGACGCCGGGTTACCCGGCGTCTGATCTGGCTCCAAACTGTTTGCACTGCAAATAATTGTTTTAGCGTAAACGCGTTTATTGGGAAAGAATAACGTTTTCTCCACTGTAAGCAATTTCAATGATTTACATTAGAACCCACTAAACAAATCCCAGCACATGAAAACATATGTATAAAATTTCAGAACAAGAACAGCTTAAAAATGAGTATATTTGTTTAAAGATTTAGCATTTTGTAAAAATAACGGAAGGTTTTAAACATGTCGTGCCAGGTCAGGGAAATTGAGAAAAGCCCAAGACATTTTCATATAAGAGTGTTTGCTCTTTTATGAAAGCGGAGTTTTGGGCCTTTTATTGCAGATATTCAAATGATTCATACAATCATGAATTATGCACCATAAGAAATATTTCCTATATCCTAGTAAAGCTTTAATCAGGCTAAAAGTAAAGCAGAATGCACCTTAAGGCGCATTCTGCTATACTTTCAACCAGCTTTAAGTGGTCACCGGTTTTCAAATCAAGAAACAGGCTATGGGGGTAAAGGGTTAAGCAAACCCCCCAACAATGGGTAATGTTTGGGCACTTTCCTTTTCAAACTTTGTGCAAACAAGCTCACATTAACAGGGAATAGGGCTTTGCATTAATTAAGGTACCTTTATATAATGTTTGGTGATTAGAGCAATCGTCGAAGAAGTGTTTGTCTATGCCTAGTCTGTTGTTTGTGGATTTATCCATGCTATTTCAAGGAGTGTTGATTTTTATTAGGCCATCATTCATGTTCTGCAAATTTACTTAATGTTCAAGTTGTGAATACATCTTTAAAACAAACATTGTATGTCAACAAGAAATCATTGCAGTTTAAATAAGTGCCGAGGGAAAAGGATCTAAAAATTACCCTTTAATTAGGCCCAAACCACCGTCCTGTGTGGGTGGTCAAGGGTCTAGCCCTTCCTGTCATATCAGGGTCCCTTTTCCTTAAAGAAATGCCTATTCATGCATCTACCTTGTTCTGATAAAAAGCCTTAGAACAATTAAATGTTCTACATTTTGACAGGATCTCGTTTCACCCATTACTCCATAAATAAGTTTTTTGCCCCTTTGATTTATTTCTGCACCGAAGAAAATAGTTCCACTTACTACAGTCATGAATATGCACCATAAGAAATATTTTCTATATTCTAGCAGATGTTGGCTTAAAGTAGGCTGAAAGTAAAGCAGGAGCATTAAGCTTTACTTTCAGCATCTGTTAAGTTGTCACTTAATTGTCTTAAAAACTACAAACAGGCTATATAGGGAAAAGAGTTAAAACATGAAAGAAGTAAAACAGAATAATCCTTATGGTAGATTTTTTCTCTTTCAACATGCTTAGAATTAACCCTTTACTTCATAAGCCCATTACTAGTACTGAAAAATGCTGCCCGCTCAAAGTAGGTTGAAAGTAAAGCAGAATACACCTTATGGTACATTCTGCTTACTTTCAGCTTGCTTTATACTTAGTAACCTTCTGCTGGGATATAGGAAATATTTATAATGTAAGAATTCGTTACTGTATAAAAACAAACTATTTTCTTCAGTGGATGAATTAATTAAATGTGTTAAAATTTGTATCTATGGAGTAAAGGGTTAAGTATCCAACAGTCTGAAACACTAAAAACAATATGAAGGAAAGGGTGGAAAAGAATATTAATAAATCATTATTTTACTATCAACCAAAAAGTAAACAGGATTTCAGTGTCCTGTTGGAATTTTTCAATGAAACTTCTGTCGTGTGACGATGACAAAAACAAATAAATAAGTAAACACAGGGGTTATCTAGAGCCTATATGCACTGGATCTTGGGTATATTTATTCACGGGCCTGATTCAAACATCTTTGAGCACTTTAATCACACACTGTTGTAACATTTAGAGATAATAGAGGTAAACCTATATCAATATTTGTCCAACAGTAAAAACTGAAGAGTGTTCAGTGTATGCCCATTGCAGACAGTTTAGATGTTAGTGATGAACACACAGATTACAGTAGAACCTCTCTATTACGACCACTATAATTAAGGATAATTAATTGTAAAAGAGACAGGTGACAGCTTAAAGCAAGGTGACATTGGAACAGAAAGCTCCTAAAGGAGCTTTCTGTTTCACTGTCACCTTGCTTTAAGCGGTCACCTGCCTTAAACATCCAATAATTAACAAGTTTTAGTGGCCATTATAGCGAGGTTTTACTGTTCTACAGTGTTCCCTCCCCACAACGGCCCTCCCAACAACGACTCCCTCCTTACAACAACCATAATCACAGTTCCCTAAAGATGACAATTGTGTCCAACCTATTAACGACTGCAATGTCGTCTGCTTAAAATTGTTGTTTGCTGTTTTTCTCAAAGTTTTAATAATGGACATTTTGACAGAAAAAAAAAAGACAAATGGCAAACAGCTTGAATCCAGATCAGCGCCCGCGTCATGCAGGGTCTGATCTGGATTCAAGCTGTTTGCAAATGTCCCATCCTATAACGACTCCCTCCAAACAATGCACAATCTTTTTGTCTCTCGTTGGATGTCATTGTAGTGAGGGAGCGTTGTTACAATGAAGAAGGGTTTGTATCTCTAAACACAGGTGGCTTCTAAATTCAGAACAAAGGGCATTTAACCCATTACTCCATAGCCTGTTTCTAGGTTTGAAGTCAGATGACCACTTAAAGCAGGTTGAAAGTAAAGCAGAATGCGCCTTAAGGTGCATTCTGCTTTACTTTCAGCTTGCTTTAAGCTACAATTTGTTAGAATATAGAAAATATTTCTTAAGTTGCAAACTCATTTCTGTATAGAATTGAACTATTTTCTTTAGTGGGGTAATAAAATGCATATCTATGTTGGAAGTGCAATATTTGATCAGGGTCTACACTGATTGTTACTGAAGGTTTCTGCAAAACATGGCATATCCTGTATGAGTGTGCCACAGGTACCAGAATGGTTGCTGATCTTGTTCTAAACTTTCTGTAGATCCCTTATCTGGAACCGTTGTTGAAATGCATTTTACAGAATAATCCTTTCCCCCCGAAACTTCTTTTCCGTATTGAAGACAGATGGTTACGCTTAATGCAGGATTAAGGCGCATTCTGCTTTTTTTTCTTCTTGCTTTAAGTAATCACCTGTCTTCAAAACTAGCACAGACTTGTAGGTAATGGGTTAAAACTAAGCTGCCACCTGTCTTGAGCGATAGCCGTATTTCATTTTCAAGTAAATGGTATACAGTTAAACTTAGATATCTTGAATTTGCTTAAGTAAACATATCTTTATTTCAAAGTTAAAATGTGGCTTTGAAATAGGGATATGTTCGAGTTTAGTGGGGTAGAATTGATGAAATTCACCTGTAGAATAAAATACATGTTCGAGTTATCGAAGTTTGACTGTATTTGGATGCCTTGAACGACTAGAAAAAGTAACAGTCATCAAGCCACAATCCCTCTTAGTTTCAATATGTTGATATTATTTGATATTATTTTGCTATATGTCATCAGTTTATGATCAAATTCATTGAATTTTTACATCCTACATCTGTGCATAGGTTATACTAGATGAGCTCATAATCTAACAGTTACAATTTGCAGCTCTCTGATTGGTTCGCGTGTAGATTACTCCCGGTTGCCCGGGAGATAACGGGGCCTCGGGTACACACCTGTATTTATTTAAGCTTTGTCAAATGTCACTCAGATTAGACACCGATAAACAGGATTGAAGTTCACTTGCAGTATGGACTTTGTTAGCATTGATAATGATTGCGAAGTTTTACGGGCTTTACTAGTATGGAGCTAGGTCCTTACCATAGTGAGATAATATTCAATATTTCAACTATTATCAGTCCTCTTGGGGGTCTTACATCATGTGGTCAATCAGAGTCCCGATTGATTAAGTGATTGAAGCCTGATTTATCTCGTATATTAAGTTAGTACGTTGGTTCCTTTGTATGCAGTGAGTGCATCAATAAATTGATGAGTAACAGTTGTTATTACTTCAACTTCTTTCTTAGGAAAATAGAAATCTATTTCCTTAACCCATTACCCCATAGATACATATTTTAATTATGCTTTTAGATTTATTCTTGCACGGAAGAAAATAGTTCCAACTTATACAATGTCATGTAGTCATAAATACGTATCATGAAAAATAGTTTCTTATTATTCTAAAGTCAGGATACCTTGTCTTGTGTGTTGTGTCTTGATTTGCATTAAATCCCTGCATAATGGGTAATATTTCCCTGCAACGTTTGTCCTCTGCTTGTGATCTAAAAAAAGAATTTTCTAAATTTTTCAAAACATTGTCAGGGTGTCAAACAGTTTGGATCCTAATGAGGCCGCGTTATGCGGCGTCTCATCTGGATCCAAACTGTTTGCAAAGGCAATAACTGTGGCAGATATAAAGGCTGCTAGCATGCAAAAAGTTAAGATGCCACCTGTTCTTAAGATGACAAATTCATCTTAATTTTTAGTCCCCTGCCAGTGAAATTGAAGGAGACAATGGTGTTTTTCATTGTTTGGGTGTTTGTTTGTCCATCTATAGTGATGGAATAAATTAAAGTCGTAATAGACGTATAATATTGGTTAAGCCACTATTTGTCGTAAACTCTGAAAACAAGATTAGGAGAGAAAAGGTTAAGTCTACTATCTTACAATAATTAACACACTTAGACCTTTAAGATTTCATATGTTTTAGTTCAAAAAATTAATTTAACTTCAGTTTAATAGGATTGTTGTACGCACGAGTTTTACTTTTGTCAACGTATAACAAAGTGAAACATTGCAAAGCTCATTTGACAGTACAATCTAAGTCTACACTAGGTCAATCTGGATCTACACTAATAAAAGACAAGCGAGCAGTCAGTATAGTAAGACCTTAAAACAATTAGAAATTTAGGACACCCTGTTTAACTTCTATAATTATCCTAAAATTTAAACTAAATGCTTTTATCACATCATAGTAGTTTGTCCAAAAAGTTGCAAACTGAATGGCAAACAGTATAGACCCTGATCAGACTGCTCCGAAAGGAGCAGTCTGATCAGGATCTACACTGTTTGCTCAGGCCTGTCTGTCTCAAAACGTAGGGTCATTACGGCATGTAAAAGATTACAACCATTAGTATAATGCCCTGCTATCCTGTTTGTTTAAACTTTGCCATAACGCTGTCCTTAGCTGTTATTTTGCTTTTAATGGATGTTTGATGCCAAGTTTACATTTTCGCAATGTTTTTAAGGGACTGTTAGCACCTAATAATCGCAAGAATTATGAACTGCTGTCTCGTTTAAGCAGGCCGGTGTCTAGTCACGATGGCGACTACGTAACAGGACCATTTGTACATCTGGGATTTGCCCATGCATACATTTTAAACTGGTATCCAGGGGTAAAAGAAATGTAGTATGATAAACAACTTTTACAGAAATTAATTGGTCATTCATAATTCATGGGTTGGGGGTAGGAGGTGGGGAAGTCTGGATTTTTAAGTGTTTCATAAGTTATTACATTGTTAGCCTCAGAGTAATTGCCCTTGTAAACATCATTGGTATTTATATAAAGGTGCAGGAGCAAGAGTGTCATCCACATCTGTGGGCCACCTTCCAGGCAGCTGGCTAACTGCATACAGAGCAGATCTCACATTGGATCTCCATACATCCCTATCACAAGAGTCGACTTCAGAGAGTGTCTACTCTCGTCTGTCTTTCTCTGCTAATGCCTTCCATGTAATCTTCAGTCACCCTGGCCCCCGTCTTCCCTCAATCTGTATGTTGCAGACTGTCTTGATTTCAGACTGTCTTGATTGGCCTAGTGGTATAGTCACTGTGACTTTCATCACTAAGCTCCCCACTGCTGTGAGTTCGAATCCCAGTCGAGTCGTTTGGAATTTTCATTTTCATGTGGGGAAGCCTTCCAGCTGGCTTGCAGAAGGTCTGTGGTTCTACCCAGTTACCGATTTGCATCTGAAACAGTGCATAAAGGGCTTCTGGGGTCTTCCTCCACCTGTAATGAGCTGGACGTCGCGATATGACTGAAATACTGTTAAAAGCGATGTAAAGTCATAACAAATTTATAGTTGGTATGTACAATGTATGTGTATATGGACAAGATATTTCCTTGCACATAAAAATTTGGATCCTTGTGACCTTAACCTTCAATTTAGGGCCCACTTTTAAGTTTCCAAATCTGTGTTTATGTTTCGAAAAATGCCTATAACTTCTATGTCCCTTGAGGTATTGCTTTCATAGTTGATATGTGTGTAACTGTGTATGTATATAGACTAGACCTTTCCATGCAAAGAAAAAATTGGACCCATGTGACCTTGACCTTGAACTTATGGCACACGTTTAGGTTTCAAAATCTGTGCTTAGGTTTTGAAAAATGCCTATAACTTATCTATGTCCCTTGAAGTTTTTCTTTCATAGTTGATATGTGTGTGTATATGGACAAGACCTTTCCATACACAGAAAAATGTGGACCCCTGTGACCTTGACCTTGAACTTAGGGCCCACATTAAGGTTCGAAATCTGTGTTTAGGTTTAGAAAAATGCCTATAACTTCTATGACCCTTGAGATATTGTTTTCAAGGTTAGTATTTGTATGTATATGGACAAGACCTTTCCATGCACAGACAAATTTGGACCCCTGTAACCTTGACCATGAACTTAGGGCCCCGGTTTAGGTCTTGAAATCTATGTTTAGGTTTTGAAAAATGCCTGTAACTTCTATGTCCTTTGAGGTATTACTTTTATAGTTGGTATGTGTGTGTTGATGGACAAGTGACCTTTCCCTGCACAGAAACATTCAATTAACACATGTATGTCCAAGTATGTATTAGTTGTTGTTACTTACAAACTTCTATGATTAAGAAAGCATCAACCACCCATACACATTCTTCATGTTTGGATTAAAAAATAGTAGCCATCTCAAGTATGTGAAAGTCGAGCGTCCAGCACCTGTTTGTGGTGCTCTTGTTGCTATGTCTGTCCATAGCAACAGATAAGAGTAGTTTTTCAAAACTTAAAATCTTTATTTCTGAATTAAACCCTATGTTGTCACTACTCATTAGAATCGTCTCTTCGAGACGATTCTAATGAGTAGTAACACCATAGGATTTGGCGCTGAAATGAGTGATAAAATGTTTGATTTGTTGAAATAACTACCTCTTATCTGGAGCCCTGTCTGTCTGTGTAACAAAACCTTAACCAGTTGCCTATTTCTTTTGCACTGCTGGACATTTTATTATGAACTTTCAAAGTTGGTGTGTGCCTTGCTTGAGTCAAGACCTTTGCAACTGTAGCAACAGCTTTGCCCTTGTGACCTTGACCATGACATTTGACCTACTTTTCTAAAAGTTCTTTGAATACCTGTAACATTTTGATCTTTATATACACACATATACCTGCATTATACACACATGCCTACCTGCTATTCAGCAGCAATTCTATGTGAATTTAGTATTGTCATACTGACCGCATATGCATGTCTTAAAGGTGTTGAAATAGTTTTTGTTAATGCTCAAGGATTTAAGAGATTCATGTAAACAATAAGTTTGATAAGATGAAGATGTGTACAATTGGTTTTATGTTTTGTATTATAGTCGGAGGTTTTGTCTATGGTCTAAACATATAGCACTTATAGGTGCTATCATGATTATCACTGTTGTATCTTGTTACGATGTTTGCTTGCCAAATTAAAGGCAGATATACTTGTATGATCAGTGCTGGCAAAATATTTACAAACTTTCAACTTTAAGTTTCTTGTCAACACTGTTTCCCCATAACAGCTTGAATTCATTTATACTAAAGACATGGGTTTTTTTCCATATCAGGATTACAGAGCTATTGGCGGGTGTAAATTTTACTCGTCTGTACACACGTTGATAGGATGATATTGCCAGTTTTGTAAATAATTGAGGGCCCTGAGATTTCATGTTGTCGGTGTTACGAGTGGGCAGATTAGATAAGTAGATGTCAGGTTAAGATGAAGTGTCCTATTTCAATCGTTTATCACTGGGAATGGTTCTTTTGAAACTCCCATGTTATAACCAGAGTTTAATTATGATTTCAAAATTAAATGTGACAGATTTAGCCTGTAGAAATGGTTTCTAAGTGCTAACTTAGCTTTAAATTGATGTATTGATTTTCAGGAGAAGGTTTACTAGTTAAAGAGATCTGTAATTTAATTCACTTCAAAGGTAGAAGTATTATAGTGCTAGGATGTTATATATTATCTTTATAACAGGGCTCTAGATAAGGGGAGTATTTCAAAAAATAAAATCTTTATTTCTACTTTACCCCTATGGTGTCACTACTCATTAGAATCGTCTTGAAGTGACGATTCTAATGAGTAATTACACCATAGGATTTGGTGCTAAAATCAGTGAGAAAATGTTGGATTTGTTCAGTTTACTGGGGCCCTGTTTATAAAACATTTTTTCAAGGAGATGGGGTCGGGAGGGGTCGTTATCATATTTATACCTGAAGGACAGGATATTATAAGTGGTCCCCTTTCCCTCTCACTGTCTTTGTCCTGTTTGAAGTAATATTTTCTATTTTAGCTCTTCGCCCTTTAGCCAGTTTCTAGTTTTGAAAACTTGTGACCACTTGAAGTAGGCTTCATGAAATTAAAAGTAAAGCAGAATTGGCCTAAAGGCATATTCTGCTGTTTTACTTTAAGCCTGCTTTATGCTATCATGATGACTGTTAGAATATAGAAAGCATTCCTTATGATGCATAAACATATTAAGTTAAACTGTTTACTTCAGTGGGGGGAATGAATAAAAGACGTAAAAAGTTGTATAGTAAAACCTCTCTATAACGCCCACTAAAACGAGGGTTATATACTGTTTAAATGACAGGTGACAGCTTAAAGCAAGGTGACTGTAAAACAGAAAGCTCCAATACTGTCACCATGCTTTAAGCAGTCACCTGTCGAAAACACCTAAAAAATTATCACACTTTAATGGTTGTTATAGAGAGGTTTTACTGTATATTGTATTTATGGAGAAAAGGATTAAATGTATAAGGAGTCACACTTGTTACCAATCACACAACTCTTTCAACACTATAGATAACTATTTTGGGTTATTAGGTTCCCTTCTGGATCATTTTAAGTACAAAAACATGAACCAGTCTACTTAGAATTCTGGGTAGTTTAATAAAAACTGCTTAAAATTAGCAAACAGTGTAGACCTTGACTAGAGGGACATGTCCATCATTGGTGTTGAACGAGTTTATTTCTGTTACAGTTACATGTCTCACAGTTTCTCTACTTGCACTGCTTAGACTTGCTTTATCCTTTTTCCTTTATAATAGATTTTTAGTGTTTAAGACTGTTTTCTGCTTAAAATAGGCTGAAAGTTCTGATGTTTTCTGCTTTTATTTCAGCCTGCATAAAGCAACTACATGTCAGTATTTCATTTGTCAGAATGAAATATAGCATAAAAAAGCATCTCTATTTGGAAAATTACAGAAATAGATATCCTACAGGTGTTTCTATGGTGGAAAGAGTTACACTTATGTAGCATGTTGAATGTAATGCAAAGCGCTCCTTTAGGATCATTCTGCTTTACTTACAAGTAAAGCAGAATGATTCTAAAGGAGTGCTTTGGCCATTCATTCAACATGCGGTAAATAAGTAGTTGAATGTATTCAAAACTGAAAACAGGCTATGGGGTAAAGGGTTATATGTATGAACAACTGGTTTGTTTAAATGCCTGTATGTTGCTAATGTTCTCATGAACTTATTATTTATTTATTTTCAGGCAAAACTTAACACCGTTCAGCAAGAAAGGGACATGGCAGTTGCCAAAGCCAGACAACTTGAAGACGAAATTCAGACGATACGTCTTTACTACAGGTCAGCATGCAAAATGGTGTCATACTTCTTTGTAACATAATTTGATGCCTTTCGAATACTGTTATCTTAGTTTGGAGACTCATATGATAAACAAGGTCCAAGGTTATAAAGTCTTTGAGTCTGAGTTTGTTCTCAAGCATTTGATTGGTCAGATTTTGAGCCTATAGGCTCAAATCTGACCAATCAAATGCTTGAAAACGATTTTAGACTCTAGTCAAAAGCTTAATAAACTAATGGACCCTGGTGTCTATTCAGGCTCAAAATTATTTGCAACCAACTGAAAGATATTTTGGTTGACGTTAGTAAATATAAGTTTGGTTTCTTTCCTAAATCAAGCAAAATTTACATATTTAGAAAGTAGTTAGATTATGATTTGTGTGCAAGATGTCACAGGTCTCCAGATATGAAGGAGTTAACTGAATAAAACCATCATTTCTCTCTCATTTCAGCACCAAATCCTTTGGTATGACTACTCATTAGAATTGTTTCGAAGAGACGATTCTAATGAGTAGTGACACCATAGGGTGTAATACAAAAATAAAAAATTAAGTTTTCGGAATACTCTCCTTATCTAGAGCTCTGTATCAGCATGTCCATGTTCTCTCTCCAGCCTGTACAAATCACTCTCCAGTGAGAACACCCTCCAACAGCAGGCCAACGACGCCATCTCATCCTACCAACAAGAACTGAAAACAAGCAGGCATGAAGTGGAACATGTTCTACATGAGAATACTCAATTGGTGCAGGACAACAATCACATGAAGAAACAGTTACAGGCCTTCACTATAGACAAGAAACAGCTACAGCAAGCCCTGGACGCAGTCACTCAGGAAAAGGAGAGGTGAATAGTGTATTCTATAGCCTCCATTTAAAAGCCCATAGAGGGCCAATGTAATATCCCAAAATTTTAATCAGAATTTCAGTGCTTAACCTATTACCTTACCAACAAGATACTCCTTTCTACTTCTTTATTTCTACATCTTTAACTTATTCCTCAGCTATAAAGAGTAGTTCAATATTATATACACATAATCAGAATTTCAGTGCTTAACCTATTACTTCAGTAACTTTACCAAAAAGATATGCTTGTCTACATCTTTATTTCTACATCTTGAATTTATTCCTTATCTCTACATCTTTAATTTATCTTCAACTAAAAAGAGTACACGACGTTCAATATTGGAAATGCATTAAATGTCAGTTTTTTCCCTTATCTATCATTAGAGAAAATAAAAATTCAATATGATAATGACTTCATATTTTATGTTGTTATTTTTTTCAGGTTCCAGAGACTAGTAAGTGTTCTCAGAAGAAAATTGAATGCTTTGACAGATGACAATAAAGAAGAGGATAAAGACTGAAGACCTTCTGGATAGACCCTCAATGTCACTTGGTCCCTATGTCATAAAGAGTTTGAGTTGAGTCTGAGATTGTTCTCAAGCATTTTGATTGGTCAGATTTGAGCTTTTACCCAAACTGGACCAATCAAATGCTTGAGAATGATCACAGACTTTATTCATAATCATTCTCAAATATTTGATTGGTCAGATTTGAGCTTTCACTCAAATTTGACGAATCAAATTCTTGAGAACAATATCAGACTCTCCTCAAAATAATTCTCAAGCATTTGATTGGTCAGATTCGAGCTTTTACCCAAACTTGACCAATCAGATGCTTCAGAATGATCTCAGGCTCAACTCAAACTCATTCTCAAGCATTTTATTGGTCAGATTTGAGCTTTAGCTCAAATTTGATCAATCAAATGCTTGAGATTGTTCCCAGACTCAACTCAAACTCTTTATAACTTTGGACCCTGGCAGACCATTGTCCTGTACCACCAATTCAAGCACATGTTCCTCTTTACTGCCTCGTTTTATGTTTGTATTCTACTTACTTCCTTTGTTTAACCCATTACTCCGTGGCCTGTTTCTAGTTTTGAAAATAGGTTACCCTTTAAAACAGGTTTAAAGTAAAGCAGAATGTGCCTTAAGGCACATTCTGCTTTACTTTCAGCCTGCTTTAGGTTATTAATTACAAGGATATAGAAATTATTTGCAATTTGGGTTTTGAAGGAAAAGGTTAATATATTAATGTTAGGTACAGTGGAGAAGACATTACTCTTTTCTATTTAAACGCAAACAAAACACAAAGGTATTGTAATAAAATAGAGAAATGGTAAACCTTTTGACAATTTAGACCTTTTATTTTATTCTGAATGGCAAACAGCTACCCAGCTTCTGATCTGGCTCCAAACTGTTTGCAATTGAAGGAATAGTTTAAGCATAACCGCATTCATCGGGAAAGAATAACGTCTTCTCCACTGTATACAAGAGCATAGATGCAATATATGTAAACCTTTAATGGGCAGAGGCCTGTTACTGTAACACTATTTAATAAAATCTACAACTTTTATATCAAATACTCAGTTTTGGGGCTGAATTTTGTACAAATTGTTAGTTCATTAATTTCATAGACACAATGTATAGACTCACTTTTCTCATGATAGTTTCTAGGTTTTTGTTTTTGTTCTGTTGACCGGACCAAATGTTTACAATATTTAGCAATGTAACATTTATTTCTATTTGAAATGTTGCCTATAACAATATAATTAAAGTAGGTGTCTACACTATTTCTCTAGAAAACATAATTATCAATTTTAGAAATTAAATATTTGCACACCTAGTAATATTGTTGTCAGCTACTGTGTAAAATTTCTCTTGGAAATAGGGTCACAGTGTCAAACAGTTTGGATTCTGATGAGAAACCGCATCATGCGGCATCTCTTCTGGATCCAAACTGTTTGAAAATGCACTGATAATTTTGTTGGTATTGTGCACAGAGTAAACAGAGTAAATGAGGCTCTGAGTCACTTGGATTCTCAACTGAATTGGAACAGTCTGCAAAAATTACTGAAAGCCTCTTATAGACTGTTCAAATAATACAGTAAAATCTCTCTATTACACCCAGTAAAAAGTAGGATAATTGACTGTATAAAAGACAAGTGACAGCTTTAACCAATTTGAACATAAAACAGAAAGCTCCTAAAGGAGCTTTTTGTTTTATGTTAATCTTGCTTCAAGCAGTCACATGCATTTAACACCAGATAGATAACATACTTGAGTGGTCATAGAAGAGAGGTTTAACTGTATGTTAATGAAAAGAAGGGAGGGCATTAATAAAATATTTGGCATTAATTATAAATACAGCAGCTAACATACGGTATATAAATCATTGCTGTATTGTTGTCTATATGTAGTGATATAAGCTGTGTGATAGCATTTAATGGAGAATAATTAAGTTGTTGTGTAGAACTGTAGGAGCATTTAAAATATCTCATTCTCATAATACCCCTTGCAACAATGTTTGTGGGTGTATATTGAAATATGTATGTCTGTCTGGTTGCACCTCCTATTATAATAATGCCCAAATTTATCAATGGATTTTGATAAAAAAAATTTGCAAACATATTAGTGCTGTGCATAGGCAGTTATTTCCTTCATGATTCGTGGATGGCTGCAAAACATTCAAAACCATTTTTCTCTTGTAACAAGGCAAACAGTTTTGATTCTATTAGACACTTTGTTATTAAGTGTCATATTAAGTGTAAATTGTGATGCACGATATTTAACACTGGTATCGATGCATCCCAGGGCTGAAGGCATTGGCGGCTAAGTACATCCCAATGCATCGAAGCATCGATGAATCGTTTCACCACTACTTTTGACGCCTAACCAGGGATCTAGATAAGGGGAGTATTACAAATATCAAAATCTTTATTTCTGCAATAAACCCTATGGTGTCACTACTCATTAGAATCGTCTCGAAGAGACGATTCTAATGAGTAGTAACACCGTAGGATTTGGTGCAATATGAGTGAGAAAATGTTGGATTTGTTCAGAATACTCCCCCTTATCTAGAACCCTTTTGTTACAAGGCAACCAGTTTTGATTCTAATTAGACACTTTATTAGTAAGTGTCATATGAAGTGTAAATTGTGATGCAGGATATTTAACACTCATATCGATGCATTGCAAGGCTGATGAATGTATTGCATCGCAATATATTAAAAGATTCCTTTACAAGCCGATACAGACATCGGTGGCTATGTACATAGCAATGCATAGATGAATCGTTACACCACTAAAACATATACCCATGACTTGATGGTGTGTATGTGTGATCCATGATGATTTGTCCATATATAGATATATAATAATGTTACATCCTTTGCCATCACTTTAGCAACTTCATTTCTCTACGGAATTTAATAAAATATTTACACCAATGTTAAGTATGACCATACCTTTTACATGTGGAACTTTTCTGCCTTGAATTTCAAGGTCATTGTGACCCTGTCATTGCTATAATCTAGGCATCTGATCAGATTCCAAACTGTTTGCCACTTAGATAAATAATAATCTACAAAATTTTAAATGGCTTTCATTTTTTTCCATTTCATTGCATGGCATTTAGAATCATTTAACCCATTACCCCATAGCCTGTTTCTAGTTTCAAAGACAAGTGTCTACTTAAAGCAGGTTGAAAATAAAGCAGAATGTGCCTTAAGGCACATTCTGCTTTGCTTTCAGCCTGTTTTAAGCTACCATCTGATAGAAGGTAGAAACTATTTCTAATTGTGCATATTCATGACTGAATAATTATATTGGATCTATTTTCTTCAGTGGAGGAGTTGATTAAGTGTGTAAAAAAGGCGTATTTATGAGTCAAGGGTTAAATGGGAATAATAACCTTTTCTCCACTGCATAAAGATTGTTGTCTATCTAGGCTTGGTATCCACTCACTTACATCTATTTTTCTACTACATGTATATTTGTTTTGAATATAGAATATTTTCTTTTACTGTATTATGAATATTTATATTCTCATAATTGTCCTATACAACTATATTTTCTATCACCAAAAAATTTTGTAAATCCAAAAATGTATTTCTTTACTCAGGTCCTTAGCACATTTTGGTTTATTTGTACTATTATTTTCTTGCAAAAATGGTTTTGAAAGAGCAAATTATGATATGTCTTTGGAGTTAAATTCCAGTCAAGTGCCTTTTATCTTTGCTCATATAATGTATTTGTATTTTGAACATAGTTTCAGTTTCTAAAACTGCCACATTTGGTGTTAAACCCGTTAATGCCAATGTCCACAAAAGTAGACATTAGCAAACAGTGTAGATCCTTGCTGAATCTCATCAGGATTTACACTGCTTACTATTTCATATGAAGTAATGTGGGGCCCGTTTCATAAAACTTCGTACCACAACATTTGTCGTAAGTCAGATTATAAAAGTTTCCATCATTATTTATTACTCCATATAATCCGGTCTTGTTACATCTCTTTGGAATCGTCTTTTCAAGACGATTCTAAAGAGATGTCACAAGACAGGATTAGATGGAGATATAGGAAATTATATGTTTTTTAAAGTTTTGACTTTCGACTGTTTTTGTCATACAAAGTTTTATGAAACAGGCCCCTGCTGTGTCGACAAACGCTGTAGTGTCTTTATATCAACCTTATCCATCTATCATGAAATCAATCAGGCAGCACATAGGGAGAGTTCATTGCAATATTCAGGCATAAATGGGTTAAGAGATGCATATCAATTGTTATGTAAGATACCTGCTATATTCTTTAATTGCCTTGCTTTAACATTGCAGAAACATGGATTTTCTAGCAACAATAAAGTTCTACCAGTTTGTTTTCTGTGTGTGGTTAACCAACTAAAATTGTGGGTTTTTTGCTGTTGTTTATAAATGACATTATGTACAAATAACATTATTTACCATGTATAATGTATGACTAATATTTTGTTTTTGTTATGAACTTTATGACTAATATTATGTGATTTAGAGCTCCAGAAAGGAGGAAGGATAAACTGAAATGTTTCAACATTTTTCCCCTTTATTGCTCTTCGAGATGATTCTAATGAGTAGTCACACCATCGAGTTTATATGGACTTAAGGATTATAGTTTTAGAAATACCCCCCATACCTGGAGCTCTGAATATATACATTAGTCTGTGTTGCTGTATATTTTAAGGGACAGTGCCAGTATGTTTCATACTGCGAAGAAGTGTATCACAATAGTCTTCCTTTAATTAAAAATTCATATTTTAATTCTACACAAGCACAAACTAGGCACATATTTATTTGTTAATCACTAGTATTATAAATATATTTCTGTGAAAACAAATAAGATTTAGAAAATAAATTTTGCCATAACCTATGTACTTGATTAGCTATTACACATTTTGTATTTATTTTTACTACTTAATGATTTGTTAGTGTATTAACTCATCTTCCCTTAAAACATCAAATGGACGATTCCAATTTTCAATTAAGTGTTTTGACTATTTAAGATTGTAAGTTTTGTAATCAATTGCAAAATGATTAACAGTGTAGAGCCCTCTCATCTCAGTCTACATTGTTTGCATAGGACAAATATACTCTTCACATACACCATGTTCTTAACTCTTTCAACACCATTGTACTGTTTAAAATATACTCATTACATTTGCAAATGTGTAGACCAAGCTTAGAGGGCTCCTATAGGAGCCCTCTTATCAGGGTATACACTTTTTGTTAATTTAGATCAGTATTCATTAAACTATCTGGAATTCCAAATAGACTGGTTCATGTTTTGTTAATTGCAAAGACCCACAAGGGAACCTAATAACCCACAAGAGTTACTTAGTTTTGAAAGAGTTAAAGAATGAGTATACTTATCAAGCATATAAATGGGTTAATGAATATAGTATCTTATACAGCAAACTAAGATTTACTCTTAATTATCAGCAATATTTACTTCTTAATGTTACATAAATATGTTTTACAGCAAATATTTTCTAGCAAATATTTCTACAGCAAACAAAATGATTTCCCCTTTTTGTGAAAAAAGGAAAAACGTACACATTTTTCTGGGGTTCTTTTTGTGTGTGTGATGTTGCAACATCAAGTATTAATTTCAGCCTTTTTTGTACCTAAGGGTGTGCAATATAATTATCAGTTTTCTGAGTGTAACATCAGAAAATTCATTATGAATGTTCATAGCAGTATTTGCAGTTTATCAAAAACTTAGTTTCTATAGTGGAGAAGATGTTATTCTTTTCCATTTCATCGAAACCAAATGCAGTGCAATTAGTTGGTGAAAATATCAGCATTTTGATAACTCTGGTGATTTATTTTAGCTGAGTGACACACAATTTGGACTCTGATCAGACACAGAGTTACCTAGTGTCTGATCAAGCTGCAACTGTTTTGCAATGGAAAAATTGTTTCAGCATAAACACGTTTATTGGGAAAGAGGAATGTCTTCTCCACTGTGTCATCTCACAAAGGACAAACATGTAGCACTCAGCTGGTATGTATGTTCTTTGGCTTTTGGGGTTTCTGCATTGATTGTCAAGACCATTATAACTATTTTACGAAAAAAGTATTGTCTCTTTAGCGACTTCATTTCTATACATGGTGTTTTTATGATAAACATTGAACAGGTTGGCAGTTTTGCATAGAAGGTCAAGGTAGAATTGATTGAAGTGTGATCATTTGTTATGCTTTTAATTCTCATTTTGCTCACTGAATAAAATTGGGCATATATCCCTTTAAGGGTAAATTTTATTTTGTATTTCTTTAGGTTTTATTCAGTATTTCACTCCTAAGGAAATAACAAAGAAAAATGAAATAGACTCATCAATATTAAACCAACAAAATCTTCAATTATGGAATAATTTTGCAATAACCAAATGTATTTTTAAAAATCTTATATGACTGGTATGCAAGTGTGTACATGCAGTTATATGGATACAAGTTGTAAATTTCAAGCATATGGACCCACTACTGATGCATTTAAATTGTTGTTAAAAATGATGGTGAGACCAGGAAACCTGCCATTTCATTACAGTGGAGAACATGTTATACTTTCCTGTTTAAATGCAAACACATTGCAATTAACTGTAGAAAATGACAACTTGTTGACAATTCTGACTTTTCGTTTTAATCTGAGTGGCAAACAGTTTGGTTACTCAGCATCTGATCTGGTTCCAAACTGTTTGCACTTGAAAAAATTGGTTACGCATAAACATATTTATTGGGAAAGAATAACGTCTTCTCTACTGCATACAGTAGATACAGAGGAGAATCTGTTATTCTTTCCCAATAAACGCGTTTACGCTAAAACTATTATTTCCACTGCAAACAGTTTGGAGCCAGATCAGACGCCGGGTAACCCGGCGTCTGATCAGGCTCCAAACTGTTTGCCACCAAGATAAACATGAATTATCAGAATTGTCTAAAAGATGTTCTTTTCTACGTTTTAGTGCTTTGCGTTTGCGTACGTTTGCGTTTAAACGGGAAAGAATAACAGATTCTCCACTGTAACATATTATCCTTATCCAATAAACATCTTTGTTCTAAAGACCTTATGACCACTTCAAACAGTCTGGAGCCAGGCCCAAGATTGTTTACCTATATGATTAAATAAATTGTTAGAGACTTTAAAAATGTAAAAATATTTTTTTTTACTATCTATTGAATTGGGTTTAAATGGGAAAAGAATAACACTTTCTCCACTGTAAGTTCTTGGTATGTTTGTCACCATACAATAATATGTATACATGTAATTTAGGCAAAAGTTGTATTGATTTAGGCATATATGGTATCAAATATTATTTTATATATGTTGTAAGAATTGGTGATAACATGTAGTGCTTATGTTAATGAGTTATTGGTATATGTGTCACCATACAATAAATACACATTCCCAGTTGATAGTGCGATACAGAGTGATGTATTCAGCTCGAGACGATTTTTGGCGGAAATAGCCAATCTGAAAAAAGCGACTTGGCGCGAGTCTGATCGGTTGTTTCCAGCAAAAACTTTGAGAGCTGAATACAACACACTATAGCGCACTACCAACTGGTTATGTGTTTATTTTATGCCTTGAATACACACTAAAAACAACTAAATAGTTGTTTAAATCATTTATATCCAGAAACATTAGTTATTTGAAGCAGAACAAGATGTCTTGTATGCCACAAAGAATAACGCGGAACTTGTACATGTACGTAAATGTCGTCACTCTAAATCGAAAACAAGGTTGGAGTAAAATACGATGTGGCTGATACAAGGTGGAAGATACAGACTCTTGTATTTTACTGTGCAGATACACGCTGAAACGATCCATATCATTAGAAGGCATATAATAATGTTAACATGTACTTTAGGCAATAGTTGTATTGATTTAGGCATATATGGTATCAAATATTATTTATACATGTTGTATGAATTGGTGATAACTTGTAGTGCTTATGTTGATGAGTTATTTATGTGTACAGTATTATTAAATTGCATCTGTTCAAGGTTAGCAATTTATTCTTTCATGGTGATGGTTCTGTTTTCTGTGATATTAACTCTATTTCTCTAGATATTTACTAATATGTTGCTGTATTGTTTTGGTCTGAAATATTTATTAACCCATTACCCCATAAATGGGCCTTTTTACACCTATACCTTTCCCACTGAAGAAAAAAGTTATCTTTTATACAGTCATGATTATGTATCATAAGAAATATTTTCTATATCCTAGCATAAAATAGCTTAAAACAGGCTGAAAGTAAAACAGAATGCGCCTATAGGCGCATTCTGCTTTACTTTCAACCTGCTTTAAGTGGTCAACTATTTTCAAAAATAGAAACAGGCTATGGGGTAATGGGTTGACTCTATTTCTTTAGGAATTTACTAATATGTTGCTGTATTATTATGTTCTAAAATAATGCGTTAACTTAGTCTTTTTCAATTCCCTCCATATTGTAGTTATCTGCCATATATAGTTTATATGTTCCTGAATTACTTTATTTGGTTATGTATTGTTATGTTCTAAAATATGTATAACTTTAGTCTTTTTTCAATTCCCTCCATAATGTAGTGTTCTGCCATATATATTTATACGTTCCTGTGTCTATACTCTTTTTTATTCTCTGTGATATTTATTGTAATTATGTTTCGGGTATTATTATACTAATATAACACATTCCAGTTGATCCATAGTAGATTTTAATATGTTTTTTTGAGAAAACAAAAAGAAATGAGGAACTAAGATATTTTGACCTGAAATGAAATATAATTCATAATAAATATTTATCGACACTATTCAAGAAAGAGGATCAAAATAGTATTGATATATAAAACTGCTGAGCAGTTTTATATATTAATACTATTATAATTCATAGGTTGAAAGCAAGTAGCAGTTTAATCTATTTTCACCGTTTCTTGTTTTGAAAACAGGTGAATGCTTAAAGCAGGTTTAAACAAAGCATAATGCACCTGAAATACTATTTTGCTTTGCTTTCAGGCTGTTTTAAGCTACTATCAGATAGTTTATACATGTAAAAATAATTCTTATGGTTCATATTCATGACTGTATAAAATTGAACCGTTTTCTTCAGTGGAGGAATACCATTAAATTAAAAAGGTTCATGGAATAATGAGTTAAAGCTTGTTGTTAGTAAAGTGAAGCTCCTGAAAGAGCAGTCTTCTTTACTATGCGTCTGCTTCATTATTTACCTGCTTTAAATTAAAGACGTCAAAATGGCATACTTTGCAAAAATATAACATAGCTTTTATTCTTAACCCTTAGCCCGCCAAATAAATTGTTGTCTGCTATATTTCTCGTCTGCTTCAAGTTTCAAAGTGCTTCAAAGTTGCTCAAAATTGCTGAAAATGTTGTCCGAGTGTCAAACAGCTTGGATCCGGATGAGACGCCGAGTTACTCGGCGTCTCATCCGGATCCAAGCTGTTTGCATATGAAGCAAGTCGTGAGTGGCAGGCTAAGGGTTAAGAATTTAAGATAATATTTATTTTCTCCCATTTGCCATTTGGTTATCAGTGAGTTTCATCTGGGTATTAACTGTACATTTTATACTCCTAACGTTTAGTTGGGGCATGTTGTTTTAACCCCCCTCCCCATTCGTTCGTCCATCCTTCCACGTGTATGGTACATTAACTCTTTGCATGCTGAGGTTTTTTTTTCGTCTGCAACAATTGTTGTCTGCTACAGTTCTAAAATAGAATCTTCTTAATTTATTTTCTAAACAGGGTCATAATGTCAAACAGTTTGGATCCTGATGAGACGACGCGTTACATCTGAGTCAAAACTGTTTGCAAAGGCAATCTCTTTGGCGGATATATCCGCCGCTAGCATGCAAAGAGTTAATCGTCTGTCAAACTCCTCCAATAACTTGCAAGCTACGACCCTTAAAATTTTACATGATGTTTTCACATATACCACATACATGTATATGCATATTGGCAAATTTTTGCTTTTCAAAGAAATAGGGCTGGGCGAACTTAGTAAGTTGGCATAAACTCGTAAAGTGCTTCTCTCTACAACAACACTCAATGGGAGACACATATTGTGTAGTGTGTTGTTCGGGGGAGATGTTATAGGTAGGGAAAATTAAGACTTGGCTTACATTTGCAAACGGCTTGAATCTAGATCAGACGCCGCGTAACATGGCGTCTGATCTGGATTCAAGCTGTTTGTCACTCGTCATTAAATTTCGTCAAAAAGTCCATTTATATGTAAATTTGAGAAAAAAACAACAGACAAAAATGTTAAGCAGACACTATTGCAGCAGTAAAAGCGCTAGACATAATTGTATTGTGTGTGGAACAGCGGCTATGGTCGTTGTACGGAGTGGGTCGTTATTCGGAGGGCCGTTGTACGGAGAGAGCAATGTACCAAACATGCAACTAGGGGGTATCACATGTGTCTTACAAACACAGGCAACTCTATGTTATGTTAATGAAGTAACTTGCTGTATCTATCTACATGTATGTTGTATATTGACGGATAGAATAAGTCTAATAACTTACAAATTAAACCAGTATGAAAAACGTGTTGTTGAGTCTTATTATGTCCATGAATAGGAACGCATCCCAGTATTCACTTCTCCTTTTATAGGGCGACCAATTTCTCCGAAGTCTTCGGATTTTTCTTAGTTTCTCCGTACCGACGGAATAATCCCGAAATCTTTCAGATTTAATTGAAATAAAGTGTATTCTGTGAGTGTTTTTTTTTTTTAGCTCACCTGGCACGAAGTGCCAAGGTGAGCTATTGTGATCGCCCTGTGTCCGTCGTCGTCCGTCCGTCCGTAATTCCGTCCGTCCGTCGTCAAACTTTTTCTTTAAAGATCTTTTTCTTGAAAACCACTGGGCCAATTTCTTGAAAACTTCATAGGATTGTTCCTTGTAGGGTACTCTCTCAGATTTCTTCAAACATATGTCATCCAATTTAAATTGTGGTTGCCATGGCAACCAATTGAAAAAACTTTAAAAATCTTCTTGTCAAAAACAACTGGTCCGAATTGAAAATAATTTTACCCAAATGTGCCAATGGTGACCCTCTATCAGATTTCTTAAAATAATTTTCCTATCTTAAAAAACATGGCCGCTAGTGGGTGGGGCAGATTTTCCTTATATGGCTATATATTGTCTGAAACCGCTGGTCCGATTTGAAAGTAATTTCACTCAAATGATCCATGGGTGACCCTCTACCAGATTTCTTAAAATAATTTTGATATCTAAAAAAACATGGCCGCCGGTGGGTGGGGCACATTTTCCTTATGTTACTGTATAGTAAAAACTTTAAAAATCTTCTTCTGTGAAACTACTGGTCCAAATTGAAAATAATTTTACACAAATGTGCCATTGGTGACCCTCTATCAGATTTCTTAAAATATTTTTCCTATTTTCAAAAACATGGCCGCTAGTGGGTGGGGCAGATTTTCCTTATATGGCTATTATAGTTAAAACTTTAAAAATCTTCTTGTCTGAAAACGCTGGTCCGATTTGAAAGTAATTTGACACAAATGATCCATGGGTGATCCTCTACCAGATTTCTTAAAATAATTTTGATATCTAATAAAACATGGCCGCAGGTGGGTGGGGCACATTTTCCTTATGTATAAACTGTATAGTAAAAACTTTAAAAATCTTCTTCTGTGAAACTATTGGTCCAAATTGAAAATAATTTTACACAAATGATCCGTTCATGACTCTCTACCAGATTTCTTAAAATCATTTTGTTATCTTTAAAATCATGGCCGCCAGTGGTTGGGGCAAGTTTTCCTAATATTTCTTTATAGAAAATCTTTAAAAATCTTTTTCTCTGAAACTATTGGTCTGATTTAAGAATATTTATACACAAATAATGATTCATGGGTGACCCTTTGCCAGTTTTTCTTCAAATAGTCTTCCTAGCTCAAACATGGCCGCCAGAGGGTGGTGATGAATTTACCAATGATGGCTTATAGTGAAAAATTTAACATTACTGGTTCATTGCCATGACCGTAACAATGGGTACCAGGTGAGCGATTTAGGGCTGCATGCGGCTCTTGTTTGTTATAAAGCTCATGGCTGAAATAGTGTGATACAGTGGAGAATCTGTTATTCTTTCCCGTTTAAACGCAAACGTACGCAAACGCAAAGCACTAAAACGTAGAAAAGAACAACTTATGGACAATTCTGATAATTCTTGTTTATCTTGGTGGCAAACAGTTTGGAGCCTGACCAGACGCCGGGTTACCCGGCGTCTGATCTGGCTCCAAACTGTTTGCACTGCAAATAATAGTTTTAGCGTAAACGCGTTTATTGGGAAAGAATAACAGATTCTCCACTCACGGTATATTGTTTTGAAAAGAGGATTTTAAACACAAAAGCAAACTGTGTTCTTAAAGGTAAGATATTACTTGGAAAATTATAATGTGGAAATCTTAAGATTGCATATGAACAAATTATGGTAGCCCTCCTTTTATGACCGAAATATATCAGTTTCGGAATACTTACCATAGTTTTATATAATACAATATCACCCCTCCATTGCGACTAATGGAATTAGGACAAGTTTATGGTATTTATAGAGAGAGGTGGCAGTTTAAAGCCAGAGGAAACTACAGCAGAAAGTTTTGTTGGCAGCTTTCTGAAATACTTTCATTTTGCTTTTAGCAGCAAAGTTCAAACTCATGTTTTGGTCGCAATGGAGGGGTTCTATTGGAGAGTTACAATGATACAGTGGAGAAGACGTTATTCTTTTCCAATTAACGCATTTACGCTAAAACATATTTCCAGGGCAAAAAAGTTTCGAGCCAGTTCAGACGACGGGTAACCCGGCGTCTTGTCAGGCTACAACTGTTTGCCACTCTGACTAAACCAAGTTTTCAGAATTTCAACAAGTTGTCCTTTACATTTTATTGCAATGCTTTTGTGTTTTGTTTGCGTTTTTAAAAACGGGAAAGAATAACGTCTTCTCCACTGTACATGAGAGGTTCAATAGGGTGTCTATTGGTGACAAAGTTGTTGTTTCTGCTGAGGTTTATAGTCCCGCATAAGCTTCATCAGATGCGTCATCCCATTGTCTCAGGTTTGGGACAATGGTCAGCATCATGCCTATTGTTGAATGGACTTTGCAGTGGTGGCCCTGAGAAGGGCCTTTTGTTGCCGTTGGTCGTCGGAAGGAGGAAATGCTGTCTTGTCAAGGAGGTGTTGTTGTTTCTGGTTCCCAGTGGTTGGTTGTTAACAGATCCATGATGCACCTTGTCCGAATCGGAGCTCACACCGGATGCCTGTCAGGCTATTCCCGAGCCTTGCTCATATTCGAAATTTTGGTGACAAAATTATTATTATACCCGATTTATATAGCGCTGTGGGGGCCTCCGTGGCCTAGTGGTATAGTCACTGTGACTTACATCACTAAGCTCCTCACCGCTGTGAGTTCGAATCCCAGTAGGGTCGTTCGGATTTTTCATGTGGGGAAGCCTTCCAGCTGGCTTGCGGAAGGTCGGTGGTTCTACCTAGTTGCCGATTTGTGCCTGAAACAGTGCATAAATGACTTCTGGGGTCTTCCTCCACCTGTAATTAGCTGGACGTCGCGATATGACTGAAATACTGTTGAAAGCGACGTAAAATCAAAACAAATCAAATCAAATCAAATATAGCGCTGTTGTGCGATCAAAAGCACTTCACGTGAAATTATATAAATGCACATACAAAGCGATAAAATACAAATAACTACATTCACATTAAACATAATACATTATGGAGAAACATGGAAATTCTTTCAAAATAATTACCAAGATTAGAAAAAATGTTATAATTAGTTAGTAATATCAACTTTAACGTATTGTCTTCTGTACTGGGGATAAAGCTATTATTTCCTACTTATGGAGTATGTACTGTCTGATAACGAATTTTTGGAGATTAGACACAATTTTATTCCGGGTCTTATCAGGCCTAAAATGTTTGACACACAAATGAAAAACTAATGTCATTACATGTATATTAAAAAACTCAGATTTTCTGAATTTTATTGTATTGTTTTGTTTCGTATAATTGTGTTTCTGTCCGCTGTGTATGTTACGATTATGTATATGAAAACAAGCGGTTTCTAATAGCGTCAAATCAAAAACTTTGTTGACCGATCACCGTTGTCATCACAGTCTCTGCATCTGACATAGGTCTACACTGCCAAATATTGTACATTATATAGATCTAATACTGCAAAACGAAATGCAGTGGATGCTTGTGAATGTCATTGTAGATCCTGACCAATCGGCACAAACGGAACGCAAACGCAATTCAATAAAATGCAGAAAATATTAATTTTAAATTGTTCAAACCATTTTTTTTAATCCGAGTGGCAGACACGTTCGAGCATGATCAGTCGCCGGGTTATCCGACGTCTGATCTGGCTCCAAACTATTTTCAATGTACATAAGTATATAGTATAGGCGTGTTTATTGGAAAGAACATCGTCTTGGGTAATATTTTACGAACATGGATTATTAAACGATGACTAAGAACAAATCTTTGGAAAACGCTGATCGATGCATCGCTGCCATCCGATGCAGAAAGTCACATCCCAAACTTCTGGAAATGTGGAAAAGACATTCCATCTCACTGAACGTGTTTATACAAAAACTCTTATAAAATTGTCTAACAGTTTGGAGTCAGATCAGACGCCGGGTCACGGCGTCTGATCTCGCTCCAAACTGTTAACCACTCGGGTAACAAATCGTGAGAACTGAAAGAAAATCCTGTAATTTTCTACATTTGATTCCATTGCATATGTACAGTAAAACCTCGCTATTACGACCACTAAAACGAAGGCTAATTGTGTGTATAATAGACAGGTGACAGCTTAAAGCAAGGTTACAGTGAAACAGAAAGCTCCTACAGGAGCTTTCTGTTTCACTGTCACCTTGCTTTAAGCGGTCACCTATCGTAAACACCATAATAATTAACATAATTTAGTGGTCGTAATAGCGAGGTTTTACTGTATTTCGTTTGCGTTTAACTCTTTCAAAACCATGAGGCTGCTTAAAGTACACCCCTCACATTTGCAAACAGTGTCTACACTGTTTGCTTATTAGACCAGTATTTATTAAACTACCCAGAATTCCAAGTAGACTGGTTCATGTTTTGGTAACTAAAATGATCCAAACGGGAACCTAATAACTCACAATAGTTACTTAGTGTTGAAAGAATAACGTGTTCTCCAGTGTATAGACAGACTTTGTGATGCAATCAATGCGGTTCTTTATTCTCCGGACAGCGTTTTGTCTCCAGCCACGATATCAAACATGTCTTGAAAAATGATGAAACGTATCGTATATGTTTAAACAAGGATGAAAAGAGTCCCGCCATGTTTGTTTTTCTTTCACGGCATCTATGTGTAGCCAGCTGAGACCTTGTGCAAAGAGATTGTTAAACAAGTTAAAACATTACTCTGCATTCTTCACGCCTCCTCTTTCTCGCGCCTTAAGCACATCCCTGGATTAAGTAACTCGGACAATATACCAAAGCGGTATCTGAGCTAATTCTTAAAACAATTTCCCACTCTTTGTATACACACGATTAAAGACGTGAGAAGTTTTTGTACGACAAACGGCCTTTAATTGGTGTCAATATTTACCTTTATTATTTCACCACTGACCAGTACAGCCTCTTAACCCTTTCCCTTATAGAAGCGACTTTTAGCACTTGCATTTTATTCATCCGCTGAAGAAAATAGTTCCAATATATACCGTAATGAATATCTGTCATATTTAATACTTTCCTTATTCTAGCAGGTAATAGCTTAAAGAAGGCTGAAAGTAAAGCAGAATGCGCCATATGGCGCATTCTGCTTTCCTTTCAACCTGCTTTAAGTAGTCACCTATATTCAAAACTAAAATAAGGCTATGGGGTAAAGGGTTAAATATCTGATGGTGTTGGAGGACCATCTATTGTTCAAACTAACCCCATTTCAGTAAAGCGACCGAATTAAAGTGAGTAAATAGTTTTAACATACCTAGAATAATTATACAAAAACTATATCCATTGTCAGAATTCATATCAATGACTGGTCGTCTGCATATGATTTTCAGGGAAGTCATTTGGAATGTGACTAAATTATATATACACGCCGTTTTATTTTCTCAGTGAATGAATGACGAGTTGATCCAGATCAAACACAGAGTACATATTTTATTTCTTAACTGCAGGACTACCACAATTTGTTAATAAAATATCCTAAAAAATCCAAACTATCAAACGCGATTATAGGAATCGCACATTTAACCATTTCGCTGCCAGGCTCTATAACACAATAATGTAACATAATTATGTAAACAGTTTTGATCCAGATAAGATGCCGCTAAACGCGGCGCCTGATTTGGATCTAAGCAGTTTGACACCCATATCAATATGAGTCCTACAGTGGAGAATCTGTTATTCTTTCCCGTTTAAACGCAAACGTACGCAAAACGATAAAACGTATTTGACAATTCTGATAGTTCATGTTTATCTTGGTGGCAAACAGTTTGGAGCCAGATCAGACGCCGGGTTACCCGGCGTCTGATCTGGCTTCAAACTGATTGTACTGCAAATAATAGTTTTAGCGTAAACGCGTTTATTGGGAAAGAATAACAGATTCTCAACTGTAAGTAAAAATCGCATAAAATTTCAATATTTAACAGTAAGAGCAGAAATCCTTAGTTTCTGAAAAAATCCGTAGGTCCGGAGAAATTAAAAAAGATCCGAAGATTTCGGAAAAGTCCGGAGAATGGTAGCCCTGTAACTGTACATATAGTGTATTGTATGAATTATTGCACATAATTGATGAAGAATACAGGGTTTAATACTTTAGTTTATACCTTTAGTATATATATTTTATTTCGCAATATACGCATGTATGTACAGTATCTTAAAGAACAGCCCCCGTTTTAGTGGTCGTAATATTTTTAAGATTTTGAAATGTTGTGCAGTTTTTACTTAAGAAACATTGATATGGGTGTCAAACAGTTTATATTCAGATCAGACGCCGCAGTTGTATAGAGCTTGGCAACGAAGTACAATTCTTAAAATCGTGTTTGAACATTTTTGAAATATTTGTATTTTATGAGCAATCATATCAAAAACAATTCAAACATTTAATAGTTAGAGTAGCAATCCGAAGATTTCGGAAAAAATTCGCAAAAAATCCGGAAAAATTAAAATAAATCCGAAATATTTCGGAAAAATGAAAGTCATGGAACATACGTTAAGATATTCTTAAGTGTAATGCGAATCTTAACTGCAAACTCCAGTGCTGTCAAGATAAAGTTACTTTTAAGTATATAGAGGAGAAAACATTATTATTTTCATATAAACATGTGTATGCGAAAGCAATTGTTCCATTGCAAACAGTTTGAAACAAGATGACTTCCTTTTCAAACTAATTTGAAGTCTGATCCGACGCAGGGTAAACCGACGTTAGATCAGGCTCCAAGTTTGTCACTGCGATGAGAATAAATCGTCGGACGGTCTCGGTTTTATTTATTTATTTTATTTTTTATTTATTTTTTTCATAAAAAACCGTCGCACATTCAGTTTTCGACATTTTAATGCATTGCGTTTGCGTTTTGTTTCATTTAAATGGAAAACAATTCGATTGATTATTTTATGTCGCTTTAACAGTGTTTCAGCCATATAGCGACGTCCAGCTAAATATAGATGGAGGAAGACCCTAGAAACCCTTTATGCACTGTTTAAGGCACAATTCGGTAACTGGGTAGAGCCACCGACCTTTCGCAAGCCAGCTGGAAGGCTTCCCCAGATAAAAAATCCGAAGTGCCCAAACTGCGATTCGAACTCACAGGTGAGGAGGTTAGCGATTGTAAGTCACAGTGAATAGAACCATTAGGTCACGGGGACCCTAACTGAGAAATAATAATGTCTTCTCCACTGTTGTCATGATCGTCATATGCTTAACAGGGTTGCAATAAGTTGCTCATACAAACCCTAAGATTTCAAAATGTTCAAGCGCGATAATCATGCAAACAGTTTGGATCAAGATCAGAGGCCGCGTCACGAGGTCTCTGATCTGGATCTAAACTGTTTGACATCCATGTTCCCTTAAGTAAAGAACGTATTAAATTCCACATTTTAAAACTAAGAGCAAAAATCCGAATATTTCGGGGGGGGGGGGGGGGGGGGGGTCCGTAGGTCCGAAGAAATTAAGAAAAATCCGAAGCTTTCGGAAAAATCCGGAGAAATGGCAGCCCTTACTTAAGCGTACAGACAGCTGTCTGGGTCTGAGCTGTTTAAGAATACTAGAGTGGGTGCAAATAATAAATATTTTTGGAGCGGCCTGCCTTAGCCAGGACTATCTGAAAACTAGTTTAATTGAGCGTACTGAAAGGAAATAAGTTAAGTAAATAACTATAAAGAAATTTCAAAGTTTGTCATTCATATTTTTTACATATAACTAACAACAACAACAACATTTATTTTCTCAGATCTTATGAGAAATATAAACGTATGCACAGTATATTAACGATCATATTGATTTTATAATCAAAACATTTGTTCGATTATTTTGACACCCCTCTACCGACAAAGAGGGGTTAATCGCTGTTACATACGGGTGTTTATAAACAAAGTGTGTAAATTCCAAGATCCACTTTTCGTCTCTCAATTTACATTTAAGTGTTAATGGTTGTTCATTTTGGTCTGCAATGGCCGGGGCTTGGCTCTACAGAACAGCATTTTGTGTAGAACATGATTTTATCATTAAGTCGGGATATATTCGAAGCCGTCTTGTATCTTTGTACCACAACACTCCCTCTCTACAACGACACCAATTTGGAGACACATATTGTGTGTTTTGAGTCTTCTTTCGTATTTATTTGTTCGAACGGAGTCGTTATAGAGAGGGAAACTTAAGACTTGGCTCATATTTGCAAACAGCTTGAATCCAGACAAGACGCCGCGTAACGCGGCGTCTGATCTGGATTCAAGCTGTTTGTCTTTCGCCGTTATATATATTCTATCTACATCTTCACTGACATGTAAACTGTGAGAGGAAACAACAGACGACAATAACAAGCAAACGATATTGCAGCAGTAAAAGCGTTAGACATAATTGTCCCGTTTAGGGAACTGCGACAAGGGTCGCTGTAAGGAGGGAGTCGTTGTTGGGGACCGTTGTTGAGAGGGAACACTGTATACGTTGGTGTATAGCGTCGTCACCTTGCACAATATTTGTCTAACGCTTGAACCCTGAAATCACAGTTCAATCATTCTATAATCCCCTTTCCCACACTAGTGTATCGAAAACAAAACATTTTTTGATCAGCTGCATTGATGTAAAGGCATTACCTTTGTGGTTATATCAAAATATTGATGTATGCGCGCTTACCTTTGATCCCTACCAGACAACTTTTGGACAGAATCAACTCGTTATCTAATTACATGTAGTATTAATAATGTGTTTCTAGTTTTGAAAAAAGATAATTACTTAAAGCAAGTTAAAAGTAAAGCAGAATGCGCCTTAAGGCGCATTCTGCTTCACTTTCAGCCTGTTTTAAGGTACCACCTGCTAGAAAAAGAAATCCTCATAATACATATTCATGACTGTATAAATTGGAACTATTTTCTTAAACGGAGGAATATACTGAATGCGCTAGAAGACGCTTCTATAGGGGAAATGGTTAAAGCTGTTTGCACTGTTACCCCCAAATTTTACCGCGAGAAAACTGTTATTCTTTCCCGTTTTAACAATTTTAAGCACAGACCTAATGCAATCAAATCGCGAAAACGACCGGTTCTTGAATATTCTGATAATTTATTGTTATCTGATTGTCAAACAGTTTGGAAACTGCTGTCTGATCTGATCGTATCAGTATGCACAGGCTAGTAAATACCAAACTGAACTATATACTGTTTGTTTATATAACAATGAAATTTAAACAACGGACATGTGCAAGTTAACTGTAAGACAGTTCTACATATACATGTACTCTGACTTATATTTGGATGCATGAAGCTATGTATACAATATTGCAAGCACATAATGAAAGTAGACAATATTTTTCAAACACAGTTTACTGTTTTCAGAAAATTTTAATTAGTGCCATTAAATACAAACTGCAGTGAACATTAAATCTAACATGTTTTCGAACAGAATTGCATTGTTTTTACATGTACGGAGATGTATTTTCTTATATTGTTTTTAATACATTATTCTTTCAGAATAAGTGCTTTTATCCTAACATTTTTTCCCGTTTTTGAGCAAAATCCGAAATCGGGTAGCCCGGCGTCTGAAAATGTCCCAAACAGTTTGCCGGTCAGATAATAATAAATTGTCAGGGAATTTCAAAAGCCTGTTTTATTCTACATTTTGTTGCATTGCGTTTGTGTTTCGTTTCGTTTTAATGAGAAAGATTAACGTCTTCTCCACTGAAGAAAGCCAGTTTCCTGATTCTGTTCTGGAACCACAAAAACGCCACAGGAAACAGTCCCAATTTATGCAGTAATGAATATGTATCACAACAAATATCCTCTATATTATAGCAGATTGATAGCTTAAAGCAGGGTGAACTCGTTGCTGTGTATTTGTCGTCTGTTTCAAAATTCATGTATGTACGAGGGTTGTCCCAAAATAGCGTGACAAATTTAATTACAACATCTTATCGACGTCCGTTCATTTTGAAATTTAATCTGATCATTTTTTATTTATTTTAAAACAGTCTGTCGAAAAATTAAGAAAAACACACCACGAAATTATTAAATGCAAACTCGTAAATTACTAAATTTTCAGTATTTATACATCTTTATTTGAAGAGAAATTTGCAAATATACAGTGGAGAAAACATCTTTCTGTCCCTAAAAAGGTTTATATACTAAATCCATTGCGTCTCATGCAAACAGTTTGGGGTCAGATCAGACGCCGAGTAACTCGGCGTCTGACCAGGCTCCAAACTGTTTGCCATGCATTTTCAAATCATGTTTAACCATGCTGCTGCATTGGATTTTTGAGTTTAGGATTATTTATTACATCTTCTCCACTGTACTACATGTATTTGCAAACGCAAAATGTATGCAGCATTTACAACGTAATACATGTATGTATAACAGTTTAGCAATTTATACATTACAGCGCTCCCTCTCTACAGCGACCTCCTAACAACGACTCCCTCCTTACAACGACATTTGCCACTGTTCCCAAACATGACAATAATTATATGTTTAATGTTTTTGCTGCTGCAATATCGTCTGCTTAGAATTGTCTTCTGATGGTTTCCTCAAATTTACATCATTGGACATTTTGATAGAAAAAAAACATAATGACGAGTGACAAACAGCTTGAATTCAGATCAGACGCCGCGTTACGCGGCGTCTGATCTGGATTCTAGCTGTTTGCAAATGTAAATCAAGTTCCCTCCCTATATCGACTCCCTCCGAACAACGCACACATGTGTGTGCCCCACTGGGTGTCGTTGTAGAGAGGGAGCGCTGCATAATAATAATAATAATAATAATAATAATAATAAAAATGATTATAAAGACTTTTTTCAAGTGGGTAACACAATCAGAACACACAAGCAACTGATCTCCCTTGGGCCCTCGAATATTGAAACGTATATGAATATATAATAAATCCAATGAATAAAATATTTACTTACTTACTTACTTCCAATGTGAAATGACCTTTTAAAAGAAGATAAATTTAATTTCTAGTCCCACAATAGTTTTGTAAAAATAGATCTAGTTACGGGAGCCAGATAGTGCCACTTTTACAATTTTTTTTTATCTTGAAAATTCAAGTTATTATCTTGAAAATTCAAGATACTATCTTGAAAATTCAAGATAGTATTTTGAATTTTCAAGATAGTATGTTGAATTTTCAAGATAGTATCCTGAATTTTCAAGTTAGTATGTTGAAAATTCAAGATACTATCTTGAATTTTCAAGTTATTATCTTGAATATTCAAGATAGTATGTTGAAAATTCAAGATACTATCTTGAATTTTCAAGATAATAACTTGAATTTTCAAGATAATTCTTTTTTTAAAAATTGTAAAAGTGGCACTATCCGGCTTCCGTATCTAGTAGACTAATGCAGAGAAAGTATTAATGCAGAGAGCTTTTATTGGAAACTTCAGTATTTCTTCCCTTCTCTTTAGACATGTGTACAGCAAACATATTTCGCTGCCAAATTAATCGTGAGTTTTTTACCTTTTCACCGTTTCATTGTCGTCTGCTTCAATTATTGTCGTCTGCAATGTTGTTTCAAAGAAATATTTCAGGCAGTATGACTGAAGAAATTTCAAAAAGAATATCAAACAGTTTGGACCCTGATCAGACGCCGCGTAACGCGGCGTCTGATCAGGATCCTAACTGTTTGCAAACGTGCTTTTTGGCGTTATTGAGAGTGAAACGGATAAATACGGCGTCTATAAAGACATAATTATTAATAAAGAAGAGACAGAAATAAAAATCATTGTGAATAGAGAATGGTATAAATAGTAGAAAACTGAACTGAATAAGTATACAACTTATCATCCTATCAAATATTGTATATCATTTTGAAAAGAGATATAGGATATTACATGAGTGTTCATAATTTATTGGATTTATTAAACGAGTCTTTTAGAAAACGATAAAAACGAGGCTTTGCCGAGTTTTTATCGTTTTCTAAAACGACGAGTTTGATAAATCCAATAACTTATTAACACGAATGTTATATTCTTTTTATAACATAACCTAGAAATGTTATTTATCGCAGCCTTTGAGGTCAAGTGAATGCTAAGCGCGATATAAGTAGATCTATACAGGAAAAAAAGTTGTTCCAAATTAACCCCGTTCACTAGCATAATGTTTATGTTGTTATATGTATTAATAAACACTTTCATGTAGATCTAATATTGATTAATTACACCAAAAATCTATAAATTGAATCTACATGATGGAATGAAGACGTTGGAAATCGAACGCATTTTAAAACGTATTTTAATGACGTCACAAGTAAACGACGTCGTGGCGTACCTCATTTGCATAGTTATATAACTAGTTATATATGACATTTAAACAATGGGTGTTATTCAACGCTCACGCCGTCTGTTATGTTATAAATATAATTATTTACTGTACACTATGCACAGCTCCATCATATATTTGGTGGAGACAACGCTATTCTGTCCCATAAGTGTTTACGCTAAAACTATTATTGACACTGCAAATCGTTTGGAGCCAGATCAGACGCCGGGTAACCCTGCGTCTGGTCAGGCTCCAAACTGTTTGCCACTCGTATGAAATGAATAGTCAGATTTGTCCAAAGTCTTTATTTTGTACATTTTATTGCAATGTGTTGGCGTTTCGTTTGCGTTTAAACGGGAAAGAAAACCGTTTTCTCCACGCACATTACTCCGTAAATGCGCCTCTTTATACCTTTAATTTAATCCTCCATTGAAGATAATAGTTAAATTTATAGTCATAAACACGCAGCATAAATAATATCGTCTTTTTCCTAGCAGATGGGTAGATTAAAGTAAGCTGCAAATAAAGCAGCATGCTCTTTAAGGCACATTCTGCTTTATTTTCCACCTCTTTTAAGTGGTAATCTGTTTTGAAGACTAGAACAGCCTATGAGGTAAATGGTTTTCCGAATTCGTATCTGAATCCAAACTGTTTGTAATGGACATACATTGTTCCATCTCTACAACGACATTCAATCGGAGACACAGCTTGTGTGTGTTGTTCGGAGGGAGTCGTTATAGAGAGGGACATTTAAGACCTTGCTTACATGTGCAAACAGCTTAAATCCAGACCAGATGCCGCGGCGTCTGATTTGGATTCAAGCTGTTTGTCACTTGTCATTAAGTTTTTTTTCAGCGCAATTAAATTTAATGTAGAAAATTCTCTATATCTTAATTTCTCACTTTATTTTTAATATAAGTGGCAAACAGTTTGGAGCCGAATCAGACGCCGGATTACCTGGCGTCTGATTTTACTCCAAAGTGTTTGCAATGACAGGGCTGCCATTTCTCCGGATTTTTCCTAAATCTCCGGATTTTTTCTCAGTACATGGTAGCTTAAAGCAGGCTGAAAGTAAAGCAGAATGTGCCCTAAGGCGCATTCTGCTTTACTTACAGCCTGCTTTAAGTGGTCGCATATCAACAAAACAAGAAAAGGGCTATGGGGTAAAGGTACGATTCGTAAAATCGCACTTGACAAATGCAAATTTGGAAATCTTAGGATTTTTCATGTCAACTTATGGCAGCCCTGCAATGAACATTCGTGTACTTGTTTAGCAGAAACGTGTTTATTAGGGGAAATAATATCGTCTCACCTATACACTTGCCTTTATGAATAAACAATTTGCTTAAAAAGTTTTTGAGATAGAGATTGAATATGATAATTGGAAAGAAAAAGATGTGAAAGTCAAACTTATTGATATACTGTAAAACCCCTCTAAACCGGAACCTCTAAATACCGGAATTCTCTCTAAACCGGACAGAAACGTTGGTCCCGTTTCCCACCCATTTTAACTCCTTTGATTTATTCCTTCTTGGAAAAAAATACATTCATGAACATATCTCATCAGAAATATTTTCTATATTCGAGCAGATGATAGCTTAAAGCAGGTTGAAAGTAAAGCAGAATGCGCCTTAAGGCGCATTCTGCTTTACTGTCAACCTGCTTTAGGTGGTTAGCTACCTTCCATACTAAAAACAAGCTATGGGTTAAAACCCCTCTACACCGGAAACCCCTCTAAACCGGATGTTTTTGTTGTCCCCACACATGTCCGATTTAGAGGTGTTTCACTGTACTATGGAATACTGTTACCACGCTGCAATGTATGCCACTTACAATTGATTTTTGCAATGTAAATTGATAATTGTGGTCGATTATAAGTGTTTCCTTAATGAATTTAAATTGAAATTAAACACGCCAAAATAAGCAGATATAACATAAAAACTTTGTTTTTAATTTTCTGAGATAGGTACGAACACATGGGCTGGCACTTTTGTTTTTATATAAATATAACTGACGCGAATCTATCAAGAAGTGCATGATTAGCCTTGTTGTTTAGTTTAAAGTTAAACCTATTGTTGACCGAAAGCTACCAAACTCAAGTCTGGTATAAAGTAATATTAGCCTCAATTATGTATGAAATAATACAATAAATAATTTATTCATTCTTTCATTTTTTCATCATTTTTTTTTTATCTCTTACAAGGCATTTCTTTTTTTTTCACCCTGTTCCATGCAGTCACCAGACTCAATCATTTCAATGATGATTAAATAACAATATACATGTATAACATAATTATACAGAAACGGGAAATCTCTCAATGTAAATTACTGTTGTTTCAAACGATATATTCTAAACAAACTGCAATTGTTTGTCTTCTACTCTGTTCTGTACATCATATATTTGTAAAATTGCAAAGCACGGCATTGGCTGTACTCTCAAATTTCTTTTTAAAGTCACAAACCACAAACACTTGGCGAACGATAGTGTAAAGATTAAAAAAAACAACATTTCATGAATAAAATATTGCAACCTCTCGGGTATATATAATTTTCTTTATTTCAGTCTCATTATGGTTCTGTTTTGTTTTTAGTTACCAAACAAAATCAAAAATGTAATTCAAAGAAAACTTATCATAGATTATTAAGTTTTATTATTACAACAAACTAATTCCCCGAATTTCATATTACATGACAAATTCCAGTAAATCAAAACAAAAGTTAAAGCTATGACCATGTAAATAATGCTTAAATAAACATATCTATTTGTTGATTTCCTCAATAAATGAATATATTTGATTTAGTCATATTTTTTGCTAATATCAGATATCATATACGTTTTTAGCCATACATGTACACAGTTTCTACAGCATATACATGTATGTATACACATTATCAATAGATTATAAGATATTGCAAAAGGGTTACGCCACACGCTATACCAACATTAGAAATGGTCATTCCCTTGATGTCAAAAGTAAGTACAGGTATAAACGTTATGCTGTAATACAGAAGAAAATATTTATATCTTAACTTACAAAAAAACTTAATTCTAGTATAAAGAAAACAATAGGAAAATCCATTTAATCCATACTAATGAAGATGTACAACATATGTACAGATTTAACGACTAAACAATACATTAACATGTACATTGTACATTGTACAAATGTATTCACAATGTGATTTAATGTCCTCAATGTATTCCCAAATAAAGTACATGTATATTAAAGTGGAAAACAATTCACATTTTCTAACCCTCAAACATGCTTGATAATCTCTTGAAAACTATACATGTATGATCTGTGATGTCTTGATTACGGACAAGTCTAGTAAATAAATCTAATGTTATTACAGTAAAAGCACGTTGCTCTTTCTCAATACGCGTTTTTACTAAAGCAGTTATTCCCATTGCAAAAAGCATGGTGACTAGCCAGACCCAGGGTAACCCGGTGTCTGACCAGGCTCAAACTTGTTTACCAATCAGATTGAAATAAATCGTCATTTTTTTTTCAAAAACAGTTGTCGATTTCATATATTTTACTTTCTGCGTTGGCGTTAAGTTTCAATTCAAAGGGGAAGCATAATGTCTTCTCCACTGTATATCGACTGTTATTATAATAAAGAAGAAGTTATTCTTCTCCAATAAACGCGTTTACGCTTAAACAAATATTTCCATATTTCCCGGAGTCTGATCAGGCCCCAAACTGTTTGTCACTTGGATTCAAATAAATATACAGAATTGTCAACAATGTGTTATTTTCTACGTTTTAGAGCATTGCGTAAACTTGCGTTTCGTTAGCGTTAAAACGGGAAAGAATAACGTCTTTTCCACTGTAAAACTGACATGGTTGTATACAATTATAGCTGATGAACCACAAAAAGGCCAAACATGAGATAAATATATTGCAATCTTAAATGAAAAATCGCAGCATAATGCCGGGAAAAAAAACCTGCGGATATTACTTGAACTCTTGAACCGCCAATACTTGTAGCGCCGAAATACGAATTTGCAAACCGATTGGATTCTGACACGACGCCACGTAACGCGACATCTGATCGGGGTCCAAACTGTTTGACATTTGTAACAATATTACTTTAGTCAAACAAATCCTAAATCTGATTTGAAAACATACTGCAGACGGCACTATCAATAGGCAGACGATATTTTATTTGAGGTTACCCATTGCTCCAAAAAGACGCCTCTTTACGCCATTGGTTAATTCCTCCACTGAAGAAAACTGTTCCAATTCATAAGTCATGAACATACACCATTTCTAAAATATTCTTATATCCCAGCAGATGGTAGCTTAAAGCAGGTTGGAAATAAAAACAGAATTCGCATTTAGGCGCACTCCTTGCAACTCTAGTCAGAATTGACTCATTGTTCCGTGGAAGCATTCGGCATCATTTTCAACCTGCTTCAATTGGTCACCTGTCCTCAAAACTAAAACAAGCTACAATATATGGTACAGTGGAGAAGACGTTATTCTTTCCCGTTTTAAACGCAAACGCAACGCAATAAAATGTAGAAAAAACATCTTGACATTTCGAACAATTTCTTTAATTTGAGTGTCAAACAATTTGGAGCCTGATCAGACGCCGGGTTATCCGGCGTCTTATCTGGCTTCAAACTGGTTGTACTGGAAATTATAGTTTAAGCATAAACGCGTTTATTGGGAAAGAATAACGTCTTCTCCAATGAAACATTAGTATCTACATTGTACATTTTTCTATATTCTAATTATGCACTAAAGTTACTTCCCGCAAGATACCGGTACCATCATAAACAGTTGTGTTGTATGCGTTCCTGTACATGAAAATTCTGGATAAGTTTATAACCATACTATTTGCACGCCGCGCTTTCTTTTCAACAGTGATCGGTAAAATCCAACCAGACCCATTTTTTGTTTGACTAACATTTTGGTGACTTGATATCATTGTACGGGCCCCTGGAGTACCCGATTGTACCCAGATGTGTTTAAAAAGAGCCAAATACTCGGGGCTAATAACCCTTTCATCTGCCCCACCCCGGGTACAATAGTTATTTGCAAACAGTTTAGATCCTGACCAGACGCCGCGTAACGCGGCGTCTGGTCAGGATCCAGACTGTTTGAAACTTATTTCAATATTTCGTAAGTCAAAATGCATCAAATGTAAATTTTAGAAATAAAAGCAGACGACAGTTGTTTAAAATTGATGACGTCATGACGGTGAAGGGTAAATGTGCTGTAATTACAGCGAACGAGGTTCACTCAGTGAATGGTTTCTTATATATAATTATAATGAGTTAGTTACCTAGATTTGTCGAAAGCGTTGAAATTGTGGAGAGTAATTAGGGATTAAACAGAGAACACGTGTTCTTTGAACGAAAAAGGTTGTAATTTTCATTTGAAAGCAATTACAAATTTTAATTTGTGGTCTTTCAGGGAGTCAGTGAAGCTCTCGACCTATATCAAGACTGTGCTATTGGCCATACTGAAGGGTGAGATAATACGCATAAACGACAAAAGACGCCTATTTCAAAACAAGTGGTAAAAACCAGTATCTATTGGTGGTGTTGAATATTGGTGTCAGCTTTAAATATTCCCCATAGAGGCGCGATTTAGTTCATTTACGTAATGTTTCCTCCACTAAAGAACATACATGTAGTTCCAATTCATGTAGTCATGAACATGTACCATAAAAATATTTTCTAAATCCTAGTATATGGTAACGTAAAGCACGCCGTGTAATTACAACAGTCAAAACTTGAAACATGCTATTGGTTAAAGCGTTTAAGTCTCATGGCATAAACGCATCTTGATATAGGTCATTTCACTCATTTGCATTTCTAGTTATGGAAGAAAGGGCCAAACACTATTGCATTGAATTTCAAAAATACAGTGACCAAGGAATGATAGATTATTGCAATGACTATAGCAATGCTAATTAAACTGCGCTAAGAGCACATTTGTGTAAATTTAAAGTACAGCTCTGAAGTACTGTTAACTTGCATTAAGCGATCGCTTAAAAAAAGGTGCATATACAGTGGAGAAGACGTTATTTATTCCCAGTAAACGCATTATTATTTCCATTGCAAACAGTGTGGAACCATATCAGACGTCATGTAACCCAGCGACTGTTAAGGATCCTAACAGTTTGCCACTGAGATTAAGATAAATCGTGGAAAAAATTCAAAAAGATGCAATTTTCTACATTTAATTGCATTGCGTTTGCTTTTCATATGTCGTTGAAACGGGAAAGAATAACGTCTTCTCTACTGTACAATGTATATTCACTTACGCGGTGTCTGATCAGGACCTACACTGTTTGACAGTCATTTCGATATTTCTGCAATCAAAGTATCCGCTTAAATTCGAGTGTTGAGCAATATAAGTAGAGAACAACTGCTTAACCCTTTCACTCTCAGTGACGCTAACGCGGTGTCTGATAAGGAACCAAAACTGTTTGACACTCGTTTGGAAATTTCTTCAGTCATACTGCTAATTTATTAAATTTTGAAACGACATAGCAGACAACAAAATTGAAACAGACGACAATGAAACGGTGAAGGGGTAACAATCTCAAGAGAGATTTGGCAGTGAAAGAGTTCAAGCAGATGACGTCATGGCAGTAAAGGGATTGAGCGAGGTAGAAAAACGTTTTTACGAGACTGTACCTGCATCTTGCTTACCCTGGGAAAATAGCCCAAAATTGGCCCGGTAATCCCCTGTCACAGTATTCTAACTTGCCAACGCCTAAAATGGCAGGGCTCTTTAATGAGGTCCCAAATAATAATTTCAAAAACAAAATACCGCCACATCCTATCTTCAAATATTGTCAAACCTTCGTAATATTTTAAATCAATATTTAAAGATAGTATTACCAAACCTACATCGACCATGTCCTAGATTTAACTGTTCCCGACACTAAACAATTATTATTACTAAGTGAGACTACTTTCATTGAACTGATTTGCGTATAGGCTACTCGATATAAGATGGTCCAATATCTTATCAGGATCTAAACTTTGCAACTATAGATCGTATTTTTACGTCTTGATTAACATTTCGCTTGCCTTCAGATGACAGAGATTTGAACATACGATACAGTGGAGAATCTGTTATTCTTTCCCGTTTAAACGCAAACGTACGCAAACGCAAAGCACTAAAACGTAGAAAAGAACAACTTTTGGACAATTCTGATAATTCTTATTTATCTTGGTGGCAAACAGTTTGGAGCCTGATCAGACGCCGGGTTACCCGGCGTCTGATCTGGCTCCAAACTGTTTGCACTGCAAATAATAGTTTTAGCGTAAACGCGTTTATTGGGAAAGAATAACACATTCTCCACTGTAGCAAGAACTTGAAGGGTTACTTTCCTTAACCCTTTCACAGGCATGGCGTCATCTACTTTAACCCTTTACCTGATAGCATTGTTTCCAGTATTGAAGATATGTGACTACTTAAAGCAGGTTGAAAGTAAAGCAGAATGCGCCCGAAGGCGCATTCTCCTTTACTTTCAGCCTGCTTTAAGCTATTACCTGCTAGAATGAGGAAAGTATTAAATATGACACATATTCATTACGGTATAATTTGGAACTATTTTCTTCAGTGGATGAATAAAATGCATGTGCTAAAAGTCGCTTCTATAAGGGAAAGGGTTAATTGTCGTCTTCCTCAAATTTAAATTTTAGGTATTTGGACTAAAGAATTTTGCAATGTGTGTCAAAGAGTTTAGATCCTGATCAGACGCCGCGTAAACGGGGTAAGGCAGTGAAGGGGTTAACGGATTCGCTGAAAATATATATTATGTTATAAAATTGCAATATTTTTTAAACTATGGTTTTGGATATTGTGACTAAATGAACATTGATTTGAGTGTAAACCACTTTAGATTGATTGATTTATTTCATCGTTTAGAAAATATGATATGGTTCACATCATAATAAACAGAGATAAGTAAAATTTATGTACTGGAAAACCGTGGCATGCTTTCTATACCAAAATACTAGCATAACACAAACAACACGCTCTTATTTCCATGAGTTACCTGTCATCTGATCTGGAACGAAACTTTTCGAAAATACCATTTTAGTCAGATTTTGTACTTAACCCATTACCCAACATTGTGCGTTTTTACACCTTAAGGTCTTCATTGAAGAAAATAGTTCTACTGTTAACGGTCATAAATATGTAACGTTAGAAACTTTTTCTACTTCCTACATGTAGCAGATGGTGGCTTAAAGCAGACTGAAAGTAAAGTAGAATGTTACTTAGGAACATTATTTACTTTCAACAACATGCTCTTATGAATTTTCTTTACTTCCAAGCTGCTTTAAACAATAATCTGTCATCAATACTGACAACAGGAAAGGGGGAGGGGCAAAGGGATTGTTAAGGAGTTGTGACGCAGTCTTGACCACAAAGATACTTAAACCAACTTCTTCACATTACCCACAAATTGAATAGATTTTCACAGGGCGAGGCTATTCAATCCGTGTCAAGTATAAAACAAGAATTGCTTTGTTAACATTAAATTTACCTTTTACAAAAGTGTCAACTTTTTTCCAATTCTTACTTTGCCGATTTAACCCTATTTACTGCCTTGCCCCGAGTAATCATTTGCAAACAGTTTGGATCCAGATCAGATGCCGCGTTACGCGGCGTCTGATCAGGACCCAATTTTTTTGTCATCCATTTCACTATTCTAAAGTCAAAGTTTGAATTTGAGAAAATTAATAAAAGCAGACGACAATTGTTTAAAATTGATGACGTCATGGCAGTGAAGGGATTGAAAAAATATCATCAATATACATGTCAAACAGCTTGGATTCTGATCAGACAGCGAACATTTCCGGCCATATAATTATGTTATAATTAAATATGTGTATCTGTATTTAAATGTAAGACAAGAAACTGTGTAGATTGAGTCAAATTAACGTTGTTCTTCTATAAACTTGAAACAGTTTGTCTATACGAGCAAGGTTGCGCTTAGCGCCTAGGTAATAACCCCTTCACTGTCATGACGTCATCAGTTTTAAGCAATTGTCGTCTGATTTTATTTCTCAAATTTAAATTTTAGGTATTTTGACTTAAGAAAATTGATATGAGTATCAAATAGATTAGATACTGATCAGACGCCGCGTGACGCCGCGTCTGATCAGGGTCTAAACTGTTTGAAAATATCTATTGTACTCAGGGCAAGGTAGTGAGGGGATCAAACAGTCTGAACGATCATCAAAAACATATTAACCCTTTCCCTTATAGAAGCGACTTTTAGCGCATTCATTTTATTCATCCGCCAAAGAAAATAGTTCCATTTTATACTGTCATGAATATGTACTATAAGAAATATTTTCTATATACTAGCAGATATTAACTTAAAGTAGGCTAAAAGTAAAGCAGAATGTGCCCTAGGGCACATTCTGCTTTACTTTCAGCCTGCTTTAATAGGTCACATATCTTAAATACTAGAAACAGGCTATGGGTTAAAGGGTTAATTGACCTTTAGATCGTCTCCTTGTACTCGTAACACCTGTTCTGTATAGGGTTGGGCGCTGTAGTGTTAAACTTTAAAAAAGCATTGGCAATAAATTTAATTGAAACACGTGTCCACTCAAATAAAAGTTGTAAAATAGAATATTTTATTTGACAACCTCTATTCAGAGAGATCCACTGAACGTCAATCTTCATCGTTTTCATCAAGTTGCAATATAATCATCTGCTGAAGAAAAAAAAACCACAACCATAATAGCAAAACCACAAAACGAAAACACTACATTAGTTTTAAGTTTAGAAATACATGTTATCACTTTTAAGTTTAACTAAAAATATCGACTTTAGTGTCCACCGTGATATATAAAATAATACCTGCAAATGGCGTAAAACGCGTTTGTTTGGGCAAGAAAGCGTTTTGTCACCTGCAACATTATGTATATGTAGATCTATATAATTAATTTTGTTACTTTTAAAACATTCGCTGCCGTGACGCCACCTGTTTTAAACAATTGTCGTCTAATTTAATTCTCAAATATAAATTTCAGATAAAATCACTAAACAAATATCTTAATGACAAACAGTTTCGAACCTGATCAGACGCCGCGTTACGCGGCGTCTGATCAGATTCCAAACTGTTAAAAACAACTATTGTATTCGGGGTAGGCGTTGAATGGGGTTATAAACAAACACATATATTTGCTCTCTGTCTGTCTTGTTTCAGTTTACGACACGATGGTTTTGGAACTGAGGTATACTTTAGAACGAAAAAGAGTCGTTGGCGTTGGCAACAGCTGCAAGCAGATAAAATCTGATGCAGAAAGCTCCTCCAGCAGCATTCTGCATTCGTTTTTGTACGATGCCATTAGGAACCTCATTTAAATGATCGCTAACAGCAGGACCGATTGTGGATGATGGTCGTATTATTTGGAGGACGGTGTTAACAGAATGGCCACATCGAGATTGAGTATTTACACTACAATCGTATAAACATTTAACCAGACAGCTACCAAAATATTTAATGACAAACAAAGATGATGGCTAAGTACGCCCTTTGCGACAAACTTAATCAAAACAACTCTTGCTACTCTGTTTAAAACCATGCGCAATGCGATTTAAGCCCTTTTCAACATGGTCTGTTTCTAGTTTTGAAGACGGGAGACCACTTAAGGCAGGCTGAGAGCAGAGCAGAATGCATCTTAGAAAGCATTCTGCTTCACGTTCAGCCTGCTTTATGTTATTATATGCTATGATATAGTACATGTTTTATGGTAAATATTCATGTCGGTATAAAGTGGAATGATTTTCGACAGTGGGGGAATAAATTGAAGACGTAAAATAGGTATATATGAGACAATGGGTTGCAATCGAGATTGAATCTTATACTATTGAAATTGTGTAAATTAAAACGATTGGGGACACAAGGAATTGATGTTAGACTAATGTTTTTGTCGTATTGATACAAGAGATAGAAGTAAATACAATTTGTTGATACTATTTCTCTTGAGCAAATGGCGAGGGGTATTACTATGTACATTCAGTGTTGTGCAAAGCTAATCCGAGAACAAGTTTACAAAACGATAAAACCTGCACGAGCATATAGACTTTAGATATATTTATTTTGTTCTTAGGAAAACAAACCTAATCTAATGTTTATATCACCATTGCGAATATTTAGAATATGAAATACAAGCATGACATATCAACTGTGTTGTGCGGATATTAAAGACCAGTTCGTAATATAGTTGTGAAATTGATAGAAGGAAAGTTTGTTGTGAATATTATGTGCAGAATATTTGATGTGTAATTGTTTTCAACGCCGTAATCATGTTTACCGGTCCTAGCGTATAGTTACAAATAAGAAGGAAATATTGAATCTATCAGTATGAAAGTATTCTGGAAGTATATTTTGAAAACGGAAGGCCTGGATGTTTTCAATAGAACTTCTCGTTTTGAGTTTTGGTTCTTGTACATGCAGCAGTTTGTAACATATAGTGGAGAAGACATTATTATTTCCAAATAAACGTATTTCAACGCAAACAGTTTGGAGCCAGATCAGAAGCCGGGTAACCCGGCGTCTGATCAGGCTCCAAACTGTGTGCCACTTAGGTGGAAAGAAAGCGTCAGAATTGTCAACAAGTTGTATTTTTCTACAATTTATTGCACTATGTTTGCGTTACATTTGCATTTAATCGGGAAATAGTAACGTCATCTCTATCGTACATGACACAGTACTGAACCTTATTAAATTAAATTGATAATCGCAAGCGAATTGCCATCGAATTGCCATCGGATTACCAACGAATTGCCATCGAATCGGGCGCTTCAAAAAACAAATCCTACGTTTGAATATTTTTATGCGAATTGTCAGAAGCGGTTGTGACAAAAATGGAATCGAAAAAATTAACGAAGGTATATTTGCGAACATTTATGAGATACACCACTCAAGAAAACTTACCTGAGGGTAAATAAGTATTTTGAAATCGCAAGCGAATTGCCATCGAATTGCAAGCGAATTGCCATCGAATTGCAAGCGAATCGCAAAAATTGTTAATTTAATAAGATTCAGTACATGTACATGTACACTGGAGAAGTTGCTATTTTTTCCTGTTTTAACCAAATCGAACGCAAACGCGTAGCAACAAAATGAAGAAAACAACAGTTTTTTAGAAATTGTGGACAGTTCATTTTGACACATGCGTCAAACAGTTTGGAGTCTGGTCAGAAGTCTGGTTATCCGGTGCCTGATTTGACTCCAAACTGTTTGCCATGGATATTTTTTAGCTCATTTGGAATTTTAAGTTCTCGCAATATATGTATATTCAGTTGTATAGTATATATCGGAGTACCTTATCTAGATTTTATTGATTACTTAAATTAATATTTGTACTCTAATTTTCCATATGACAAATCAGCATTGGATCCTTTCAATTGTCTCATTTCTTGGTGTCACAATGCAACGTTTTATATGTGTGTAATAATCTTTTTATGTGGTATGTAATGCCATTTATACCATGACGAGGAGTAAATAAAGATTCTATCTATTTACAGTGGAGAATCTGTTATTCTTTCCCGTTTAAACGCAAACGTACGCAAACGCAAAGCACTAAAACGTAGAAAAGAACAACTTTTAGACAATTCTGATAATTCATGTTTATCTTGGTGGCAAACAGTTTGGAGCCTGATCAGACGCCGGGTTACCCGGCGTCTGATCTGGCTCCAAACTGTTTGTATTGTAAATAATAGTTTTAGCGTAAACGCGTTTATTTGGAAAGAATAACACATTCTCCACTGTATCAGAGATTAGCACATACAATGTAGAAACATTATCCTTTCCCAATAACGCGTTTAAGCTGAAACATTTATTTCCAAAGTAATCAGTTACGCCATAACCCGGCGTCTGATCGGGTTTCCAAACTGTTTGCCTATCAGATAGATGGTTAAAATTTTCAAAACGTTGATATTTTCTACTTTTAAGTGCTTTGCGTTTGCGTTTTGCTTGCAATTAGACGGGGAAAATAACGTATTCTCCAACGTAACCTGCTGATACGATATCGCATTTGACGACAACCCCTCTGGATTTATGCAGTTTGGAAATAAATATTACATGCACTACAATGACTTTAAATAGTTTACGCTCTTAATATTTGCGACTGTGAACACTTTTTGGGCGATTTTCCCAAAGTACAAACCACATAACCATTCAGATAGTATGGTTTTCTGTTTGAAATAGATTAGGAGTAATTTGTCTAGCTTGTTATGATTAGATGCTTCTGATTTTGGTCGGAAATTAAAAATATTGCATTAGAAAAAAAGGTCACCATTTCGCGTTTAAAGTATTCTAAACGCAAACACATTGCAACAAAACGGGAAAATGATACATGTTTTAATATTTAGCGCATTTATATTTACTTACGTGGCAAACAGTTTGGAGTCTGATCAGACGCCGGATAATCGGATCTTGATTAAGAGTGGTTGCAATGGAAAAACATGTATTTTCGTACAAACAATGGTCATTATAAACTGAATATGATAAACTTATAACTCAAAATGCCAAGCTAGAATTCTTCATAAAGATGAAAGCTAAATGCAGGAATATAGTGATGCAGAAAAAAACATTTATGCACATGTAGGTTGAATTGTGTTTCATCTGCTTAAACCAGTTACGTGTATATGGTGATTCGAAATGTTCTTTATAAGGTGTCGCTGAAAATTGATTTTCTGTATTTCAAATGCATCAAGAACTCATTTTGGTGACAAAAGAAGCCGTTCTGTGTCCAAAGAACGGGTAAATATATATTTACCCTAGGGTTAGACTTAAAATTTGTTTTCCAACCTGATAAGGTTGCCAAATTCTTATTGCCAGAAGCATTATTATAACTAAACTTTAAAAATGTTTTACTGGGCATAAGATGAATACGTTTCCACTAAATTTGCGCTGCAAGTTTAAAGTATTATGTAGATCGGAATAGCGATTATTTGGAGATTTCTTTTCATTTGTAATAAACATTCGGAAATAAAAAATGTCCAAGGTTACGGATATTTATAAGAGTGTAAGCCTGACGACTAATTGTGATCATGGTGTTGATATTTGACTTACAAGAGATACAAATATATTTCAGACTTTTCTGATGTCCGTTTGTTTTTGTTTATTTTTAAAAGCAGATAGACTTTCATCGTTGTATAAGTTATTTGCGCTATGAGGCAAATACATCATTTGATTAAAATTAAATAGGCGTATTTTATTTCTTTGATTAAAAATTAGATCGGTTTGAATGCTAAATAGACGGGATTCATACATTTGTTATTTCTTATTTTTCCCCAGATACATTCTTATTATCAAATAAAACAAGGCGAAAGCAAACTCGAAAAGTATACACCTTGTATTAAAACACCTTTATTTTAACCATTTGTATCACAATACGACGAAAATAAATAACCTACCATATTTTTACATTTATGTCCGCTAAAACTGGGCATACTTATGCTAACAGCCTAACAGTGTATATTTAAACAAGATGTTTCGCCAGTGTCCGTTTGTTTTGTAATTACCGTAGAGAAGACACATAAGTTTCCGTTTAAACACAAGCGAAACGTAAATGCAATCAGTAAATATAGACAAAATGCGATATAATAGCATTAAATGCAGTTTTGTGTGTTCTCACATGCGTCCTACCTGCCTTCTATAACTGTTAATTATTTATTTGGTAAATGCAAATATCTAAAATGATAAGTCAAACATTCCTCGGATATAGATGATGGAATTACAGCTTAACTCTTTCCTCCCTGAAACTTTAAATGGACAATTCCAGTTTCCATTTTAGTTTAGTCCATTTCTGACTTTTAAGGGTTGTTTTTGTCAATGTTTGGCATTATGACAAACAGTGAAGACCCTGATCAGAGGGCTCCTATCGGAGCCCTCTGATCTGGGTATTCACTGTTTGCATAGGACAAGTGTTCTACTCACATGTACACTGTTTTAAGAGGACGCCTATATGCGGGACTAGGGTTCAAAGGGTTAAGTCTTGATCGATCGCTCATTAAGAAACAATATAAACTGCTAAGTAGTATTCCTTCGAAATGAAAATAAGTAGTCTTTTTATAAGTATTTTTAAACGGTGAAAAGATACATAATAAAAGTATGGACTGATTAAAAGGTTGCGACGAAATCGCTGCGCAATGCCAAGTTTATTTTCGCTGTTTTATTATAAACAACCACTAAGTCCTGTATAACGGGATGCATCAGCATTTATACAAGTAAAAATCGGTATTTTATATAAGCAGGACATGAAATTATGCGAATAAACAAACTTTGAAAATTGCAGACTACAACATTTTCAGGCAACATGTACATGTACGTGTCCTGCATAAGGCTAAAATTCGGTATGTGTCGCGGTGCCGTAAAACCTAACTCAATTAATCAACAAATACAAAGCTACAATATAGTAAGTACAATGTACTCTTTTAGTAAACATAAACAAATCAAAGTACTAGAGAGTGCTGATGATGGTCTGAAACTGAAATACAAAAGTATGCAATGAAAGGAAAACCAGGAGATTAACCCATTTACGCACAGTGAATTATTCCATGTTTATATATTGGATTTGTCCATTTTTTATCAAAGGGATGCCTGGTCAAAATTTTCATTTTCATTTTGTTTTATATTGAAATTCCTATCAGCAAACAGTGTAGACTCTGATCAGACGCCGCATAATGCGGCGTCTGATCAAAGTCTTCACTGTTTGTCTATGTCCCATATATGAGATCGTGGGCACAAATAGGTAAATAGTGAAATATTTTTGAAAACAATTTATTTTTTAAATGACTTTGATAATAGGATTTGTAACTGTATATATATACAGATAACTGATATCAGTGAATACTACTGTAAAGAAGCTGATAAACGCAGATTTGGACTAAACCCTATTTTGTTAATATTAAACACTTTAATAATATTTCAAGCATGTTAGGATATTGCATGTATGTGGTCTTTAAATTCATTAAACAATCTAAAGGAAGCAAAGTCGACAAAATGCGGTGCCGCCGCATTCCAAAGCAGCATGTTACTTTAATGGTATGGACATTATTCATCCCCAAAACAAAGAGAAAGTAGATTATTCCACTTTTACGATTATCAAATTTACCTCAAAATTAATGTTTATTCACGAGAAATATATTAAATCAAATCGATTCACTGTTTCATCTAATACGGCCCTCAAATTAAGCAGGGACCATATGTATTTATTGTCCCTGAATTAATCGAGGTTTCGCGTTTTAAGGAACTGATACGAGGTAATACTCAAAGATATTATTGAAAGCTGTTTTCTTGAGCGGCTGAGGACTGAGAAAATTGTTTATTCTCGATGGTCACTATCAATAACCTTTGAAAGAATAATGTCTTCTAAATTGTATTTTATGTCTAATCATGTTCTAGGGAGAAGAACCATAAAAGAAATCGAAAGTTTGCCTAAGTGAGGATATAGTATATACTATGTAAATATGCAGTGTATCAATGCTACAGTGGAGAAAACGTTATACTTTCTCAATAAACGCGTTTACGCTAAAACTATTGTTTCATTGCAAACAGCTTGAAGCCAGATCAGACGCCGGGTAACCCGACGTCTGATCAGGCTTCAAGCTGTTTGCTACTCAGTTTAAAACGAGTCTTCAAAATGATCAAAATGTTGTCATTATAAACATATTTAAAAGCAATGCGTTTGAGTTGCGATTGCGTTTAAACAGGAAATAATAACGTTTTCTCCACTGTATACAAAGCATAACACAGTACGCGGTTATATACATGTATGTTTAAAATGTTAAATTAGACCTATTGTTATTTTTAAGATATAATATAATTTCATGGAAAATGCAGCAATTTTTGTTATTTGTCAAAGTTTCTCGAATTCACTACCGCAGTAAACATCTGAACCCTATTCAGTATTCACGTATATTCACGTCCTTTGCAACAGTTAAAGTACAGTCGAACTTCGATATCTCGAACTCGCTAACCACGAACTATCCGATAGTTCGATACATGAATTACATTACTTCATACTCGGTTAAGTCGAACATACCCGTGTTTCAAAGTTAAAACGTGACTAAGCCACGTTTTAACTTTCAAATACGGGTATGTTCGACATAACCGAGTTCGAGATATCGAAGTTCGACTGTATACATGTAATGTGTATACTTATCCTATGCAAACAGTAAAGACTCAGAGCAGAGGACTCTTAATGAATCCCTCTGGTCAGGGTATGCGCTGTTTTCAATATTGCAAAACATTGACAAAAGCAACTCTTAATAGTTAATAAATAAATAATGAGCTAGAGGAAATTGGAAACTGGAATGGCCCAGTTGAAAGTTTCTGAGGGCAAAGGATTAAGCTATTGAGCATTCTCATTTAGTATTTATGTTCGGCAAGCTCGCAATATGTGTGTCCTATTATGCTATTTCTAACTCTGTCAACCTTAAACTCGAATTTCAAAATCAACTGGTTGGCACAAACTAAATACAGATCTTTTTATATTCGAGGAGGAAAAAGTATACATATTAATATATAAAATTGATACTTTGTCAAATAAAAGACCATGTGAAGAGATATAGTTTCGCTTTAAATATTTAATTCTATGCAATATGTCTTCATTACAACTGACATGAGTTCAGAGACGATCAGTTGGTAGTTATGATAAAATGACAGTTCGATGTTCTGGTTACAAATAATTGACAGTTGAATAAGGAATTCTTCTGTTAAAATATCAAAACGCAGGCAAATGGTTATATTTTTTCTGGGACCCGTTTCAGAAAACTTCGTACGACAAATGTTGTTGTAAGTCAGAATATAAAAGTCTCAATCATTATTTACTTCTCCATCTAAGCATGTCTTATGGCATCAAAAAGATGTCACAAGACAGGATAAGATGGAGCAATAAATAGTTGTTTACAAATTTATAAGTTGACTTACGACAATATTCGTCCATAGTTGAAACTCACGTATACATTATTTATTATTTAGTTTGTCTCCACTTTGAGTTGATGTGGTAGTTGTTTCTTTCAGACCAATCTCAATGGGATTAGTTCGGTCTGACTTTCGATGTCAAGTTCTATCTTTTTTGTCCCCTTTTAAGGAGCAAAAAGACAATGGGTTAACATTTTAACAGGGACCTGATAGCGAAATTAATGAAAAATGCTTAAAAATGTATATGTTATAACATGTACATTTGTATTATGTTATCACTTACTATTTGCCAAATTGTGAACTCTTATAGCTAACATCGCGGACGGCATAATATACATTGCTTATTGTAAAAAATTGGACATAAATACATTGTAAATCACAATGCGACAGTTTTAAAGAATAAAACTTATGAAGAATAAAACTGGTTAAAACGTTTATGACGTACAACGGATAATAACATAATACTTGACGTACTTTCCAAATGCACAATATCTAGCGTATATAATAATTACTTAGAGAAAGTTACTCGCCGCAGTATTATTTACAGTAGAGAATCTGTTATTCTTTCCCAATAAACGCGTTTACGCTAAAACTATTATTTGCAGTGCAAACAGTTTGGAGCCAGATCAGACGCCGGGTAACCCGGCGTCTGATCAAGCTCCATACTGTTTGCCACCATCATAAACATGAATTATTAGAATTGTCCAAAAGTTGTATTTTTCTACGTTTTAGTGATTTGCGTTTGCGTACGTTTGCGTTTAAACGGGAAAGAATAACAGATTCTCCACTGTAGAAAACATGTTTAAAAACGAATACAGAAAGTATTGATCATGGTTGATGTCAAGGCGCCAAACCAGGTCCGGTTAATTGTTCGTAAAGCTCATGGTCAGTATAAGTAAATATTTGACCACACGGACATGGCTAGTTCACGCGATGGTCAAACATTAGCATCGTTATGGTTGAAAATTAATTGCAAACATAATTCATGTAACGGGTCTTTATGACGGGGCCGCATTTGTAAAGGTCCGAATACCTGATCAAAAGTGCCTTATGTAACCGAAACCCTAGCGCGATTTCAGTTCATTCCCAGTATGTTTGACTAGGTTTATTGACACTATATGTTTTATTCTCTTCTTGTTGACATTTTAATTGAGCAAATATCGGTCTCCTCTGGCATATGGAGCTTTCCCGGGGGATAACGAAGCCTCTTGGTTAGGACTTTGATCGTAACCACAAAAACAAGGTTCAGGCGAGCACAAGGCATTGTACTTAACATTGTACATGTATACATACAATGGCGGCAAACTGAATTTTTTCAAGTAACTAAATTTTTAACAATATACAACAAAATGTAAAAACGAGAGTAAATGTTGACGATTATTGCCCGTTTTAACAAATACGAAACGCAATAAACTACAATGGAGAAACATAAGTTTTGGAAAAAACATTTCTCGCGATATATTTTAATCTGAGCGGCAAATAGATTGGAGCATGATCAAACGCCGGGTTACCCGGCATTTGATCTGGCTCCAAATTGTTTGCAAAGAAAAATAATAGTTTAAGCACAAACGCTTGTATTCTAAATTGCATTTGGGGTCTAATCACGTTCCAGGAGAATAACCAAATAAACGTTTGCGTTCGTTTTCACCATAGTGTATGTCCATGTATTGTTTACAAAAGTTGCTTATATTATGAACTAAACTATGGAAGATTTATTCTTGTTGCTTCGCAAACTTTGAGTATCATAGGCGTGGCTATTTAAACAGGATATTAGTTTATGAAGCATAAGTTCAATAAAGAAGACGTTATTCCTATAAAATTTTATACAATTAACGCGATTGTATCAAAACAGTCATTACCATTACAAACAGTTTGGAACATGATCAGACGCCGGGTCACCCGGCGTATAATGATGCTCCAAACTGTTTGGCACTTAAATAAAAGTAAATGGTCAGAAGTTTCAAATGACAGTCATTTTCTCCACTTTATTGCATTGAGCTTGCGTTTAGAATACTTTAACCCTTTAACCCATAGCCTGTTTCTAGTATTTAAGATATGTGACCTATTAAAGCAGACTGAAAGTAAAGCAGAATGTGCCCTAGGGCACATTCTGCTTTACTTTCAGCCTGCTTTAAGTTAATATCTGCTAGTATATAGAAAATATTTCTTATAGTACATATTCATGACAGTATAAAATGGAACTATTTTCTTTGGCGGATGAATAAAATGAATGCGCTTAAAGTCGCTCCTATAAGGGAAAGGGTTAAACGGGAAAGAATAATGTATTCTCCAATTAAACAAAAATAATGTTTGTGAGAGCGCATGGCTTTAAACTTCATATTGTTAAGCCACTGCGAATTTTGAAAATTATTTCAAATATCTTTGAAACTTTTCAGCTAGTATGTGTAGTCCGTTATGACTACTAATATTAAAACTAGCGCCTGACAATAGGCACCTAAACTGTAATACATAAGTTTGAATATTATTACATGTAGTGAAGCGAGAAATATCTATTTATTATTTTAAGCATGTTGCATTACAGTGGAGAATCTGTTATTCTTTCCCGTTTAAACGCAAACGTACGCAAACGCAAAGCACTAAAACGTAGAAAAGTACAACTTTTGGACAATTCTGATATTTCATGTTTATCTTGGTGGCAAACAGTTTGGAGCCTGATCAGACGCCGGGTTACCCGGCGTCTGATCTGGCTCCAAACTGTTTGCACTGCAAATAATAGTTTTAGCGTAAACGCGTTTATTGGGAAAGAATAACGTTTTCTCCACTGTAGCCAAATTGAGTAATACAATTTAACCCATTTATGTCTGGATATTGCAATGAACTCTCCACATTTGCTTGGTGGAAGATTTCATTATTAAAATACAATGGTTTTCTAAAGGCACAGAAGTGATTTTTTATTCATGAGATAATTTCATTGAAATAGCATGCAGTGTATACCCTGATGAGGCACCGCGTAACGCGGCGTCTCATCCGGGTCTACACTCTTTGCGCAAGTCTACATTTGTAGCCTTATGACATAAATAAGTTAATTAAACATATCTTCAGCTAATATTCTACGTTATCCTGCTACATAATTGCCTACCTTTGTGGTTTTGGTCTTACAATTGTATATTCAATTGTTTTAAATGTGTTATACTATGTATTTATATAAATAAATGTATACTGTTACAAGAAAGTGTATGTTATTTGTTGAAATGACGCTATTCTTTCCCAGTCAGTTAACGCATTTATGTAAAACAGTTACCCTAATGTACATGGTTTTCTATTGCTATCAGTTTGGAGTTAGATCAGTCGCCGGTGTTCCTCTAATTAATCGCAGTGCCTTTGCGGGTTTGCTTCCCGTTTAAACAGGAAAGGACAACGTAATTAGCTCGTGCATGTTAGCCTATGTTACTGTACAAGTTTACAAATAACAAGACACGTTCATAAATAATGCATAACAATGTTCAATACAGTAAAACACCCTTTCGGAGTTTCTATATTGCCTTCTTTCGCCCTATCTGTTAGCAGAAACATGTCTTTAAAGATTTCTATTTTCAATGACGATAGGTCTGTTATAAATTTTACGAATTAAACACGGATGATTTTTAAAAACTACTAACACTCCATTTTCAAGTAAACTTTCTCTGTTTTTTGTTCAGTACTAATTACATGCATATTGTATAATAAAACAGTAATTTCATAATTACCGACTTACGAATCTTTCTTTCAGAGAATTCTCAATAACTAACTTGTACATTGTATATATGAACAAAGTAATGTATGTTCAATTTTACAGAACTAATGTGCATTTATTTAAGTTTGTTTTTGGTTTTGGTTTTAAGATAAATAATCTTTTAAAATGAAATAAAAACAAACAAGCCGGTATAACGTCAACTTGTGCTTGATGTTAAAAACACGTTTCTTTCAACATTTAATAATTAAACAGTTTATGTTATCTTACGATATTTTTGGAACATGCCCGACCAATTGTGTTAAAAGACACATTTAAAATGAAGTATGCATCTTCTAAAACAGCTGGTGGCTTAAAAAGAGAAAATTCGTATGTTAAGTTCGTGTTGCTTTAAGTTTCTTTTACACTGGAGAATGTGTTATTCTTTCCCAATAAACGCGTTTACGCTAAAACTATTATTTACAATACAAACAGTTTGGAGCCAGATCAGACGCCAGGTAACCCGGCGTCTGATCAGGCTCCAAACTGTTTGCCACCAAGATAAACATGAATTATCAGAATTGTCTAAAAGTTGTTCTTTTCTACGTTTTAGTGTTTTTGCGTTTGCGTACGTTTGCGTTTAAACGGGAAAGAATAACGGATTCTCCACTGTATGCAGTCGCTGTATCTTTAACGTGTGGTGGTGTCAATTAACAGCGGAGAAGATATTATTCTTTCCCATTTAAGCACAAACGAAACGCAAACTCATTGCAATAAAATATGGAGGATAACAACTTTTAAAAAATAACGATTTAGTTTAATCTAAGTGCCAAACAGTCTGGGTCCTGATCAGACGTCGGGTAACCCGGTGTCTGAGCTGGCTCCAAACTCAACTTTTCCAATATTGAACGTATATCTTCCGCTTCAAAACTATCACAGCTTAATTTTCGCTGCCAATGTTATTGTCTGCTTTAACTCTTTCCTCCCTGAAACTTTAAATGGACAATTCCAGTTTCCATTTTAGTCTAGTCCATTTCTGACTTTTAAGGGTTGTTTTTGTCAATGTTTGGCATTGTGACAAACAGTGAAGACCCTGATCAGAGGGCTCCTTTCGGAGCCCTCTGATCAGGGTTTTCACTGTTTGCATAGGACAAGTGTACTGTTCACATGTACACTGTTTGAAAAGCACGCCTATATGCGGGACTAGGGCTCAAAGGGTTAACCCCCTCACAGTTGAAATATGTCTGCATTAATAGGTTAGTTTTCTTATAAGATTTACCGGTAAGGCTATTTTGACTGAAGAAATATCGATACGAGTGTCAAACAGTTTGGATCCTGATCAGACGCCGCGTTATGCGGCATCTTATCAGGATCCAAACTGTTTGCAAAGTCACCGGTTTTAGCACAATTGACAATAGCGGAGAGAAACTCTAAAATAAAACTATTCCTTTCATTATGTTTCCAAAATGCAATCGAAGTGGCAAATAGCTTGGGACCGGATAAGATACCAAGTTTCTTGAAGTGTTGTCTTCATTCAAACTCTATAGATTTGCAATCGTCTGTTTTACTGTAGCATTGTACGAAAAAAAGTGTTAAATAAATGGATTACAATCATTACACATAATTGCATACATGATTATTCTGTTAAAATGTATCCAACATGAGTTTACTAAAACCATGTCAGAACAAGAGCCTGTAATGGAAATAGAGTTTTAGGTTTTATAACCTCGGGTAGACGAAATTTTATTCTTTCCCGTTCAAACACTTCTAAAAGCGAACACAATGAAATGGAATTGGGGAAATGACAGTTATTTGTAAATTCTGAAGATTAATTTCCATATGAGTGCTACCGGTTTGGAACCGGTTCGGACGTCGAGTTACAGTAGAGAATCTGTTATTCTTTCCCAATAAACGCGTTTACGCTAAAACTATTATTTGCAGTGCAAACAGTTTGGAGCCAGATCAGACGCCGGGTAAACCGGCGTCTGATCAGGCTCCAAACTGTTTGCCACCAAGATAAACATGAAATATCAGAATTGTCAAAAAGTTGTTCTTTTCTACGTTTTAGCGCTTTGCGTTTGCGTACGTTTGCGTTTAAACGGGAAAGAATAACAGATTCTCCATTGTATGCAGCGTCTGTTTGCAATGGATAGCATTTGTTTTAGCACGATTATTGGGAATAAGTAAATAATGTCTTCTCCACTCGGTATACATGTACATATGTAATTTCGAAATTCTTCTAAAAACGAAAAAATTTGTTTCAAATAATTTTAATGTAAATTGGCTAAAACAATCCACAGTGGTGTCAAACTGTTCGGATCCTGAACAGACGTCGAATTAAGATTGGCGCCTGATATGGATCCAAACTGTACATGCAGTAGAAAAGACATTATTCCTCACAATAAACGCCTTAATGCTAAAATCATTATGTCCATTTGCAAACAGTTTGGAGTCAGGTCAGATGTCGGGTTACCGATCCGTCTCCAAATTGTTTGTCACTAAGATTATAATAACTCGTTCGAAATTTCAAAACAAATTGTAAATTTCTACATCTTTTAGCAATACGTTTGCGGTTAGTCTGCGGAAAATAATAACGTCTTCTCGGCTGTAATATGAGCTTAGTCACACATGGCAGTGGAACAGTTAATACGAATAAGAATGTCATCGAAACCACCAGGAAATTCGATCTCAGACGGTCCATTAAAACCGCTCCGAGGAGTGCCAAAACCTTGCCAGAAACGTGCCCGTTATACAGACAGAATTACAAGTCCTTATTTTCTGGTAATGATGTTTAAATAAGCTGATATGGGATTTCGTCTCTTTTGTCACGAACCGATTCAATTAAATGAGATGGGTATATTTCGGGCTGTTTGACAATATTTGCAGAGGACTCTTGTTTTCGTGTGGAATATACTCTATATAAAGACCGAGTGTTTGTCCACTGGCATAGACCACCCATTATCCATTACCTCATGTGTCACATCTGTAGTGGTGCGATCCATCATAATCCTTGTAGTTTTCTCTATAATTATGTCAGGATTATAATATTCGTTGCATATCATCTGCTTATAAATGGTTCTTTGGAGACGACGTTATATTTCCCTGTTTAAACGCTTAAACATAAGTCAATATTAACATGTAGGAAATTACATTTTTTGATATTCCTTACTTTTATTTTAATATGCCACTCAGATTTATTGAAGAAACGTTAAAACAACTGCCAGACACATTGGATAGCATCGAACTACTATCGGGGCCTAAATGAGTCCACACTGTCTGCAAATTCCATTTTAATCGTCATTTGGCTGTCAAAGAGTTAAAGAGCCTCTCTTTCCAACCAGACATGTTTTAAAACTAATTATGAACATGAATATAGTAAGATTTCCCATAGTTTGTCTGAGTTAGATAGATATGAGCCGTGCCATGACAAAACCTGTCTTATTGCAATGCAAACAGAGTAGATCAAGAAGCGGCGACTGCCTTTGATCTACTCTGTTGACATCCACAATCATCTAAAGCATTGTATTTAGCAGTATTATAATTATACGGTTTTGGACAGTGCAGACCAAACACAGATGCAGAGCCTGTGGTGACAACAGTGTTTGGTCTGTACAATGTTGCAATGAAATAAAGCTGGTTTTGTCATGGCACGGCTCATAATTTCTTCCACATCCGCATTGGTACTGCACTGATTACCACTGAAAACAGTTGTTGGTAGGATCAGGGGTCCGTTTCATAAAACATCGTACGACAAAAACAGTCTTAGAATCGACAAGAGAAAACTTATTAAAGCCATGGTATGCTGCTTCCATACACTGGAGAAGACGTTATTCTTTCCCAATAAACGCATTTGTGCCGAACACAATTATTTCCATTGCAAACAGTTCGGAGCCAGATCAGACACGGGGTAACCCGGTATCTGATCAGACTCCAAACTGTTTGCTACTTAGATTAAAATAAACCGTAAAAAATGTCAAATAGTTGCAAATTTTCTATATGCTATTTAACTGCATTTTATCTTTCGTTTGCGTTGAAACGGAAAAGAATAAAATCTCCCCCACTGTATAATGTGTGTAATGGTCATAACATTCTTTCCCAATAAATGCGTTTACGCTAAACCTATTATTTGCAGTGCAAACAGTTTGGAGCCAGATCAGACGCCGGGTATCCCGGCGTCTGATCAGGCTCCAAACTGTTTGCCACCAAGATAAACATGAACTATCAGAATTGTCCAAAAGTTGTACTTTTCTGCGTTTTAGTGCTTCGCGTTTGCGTACGTTTGCGTTTAAACGGGAAAGAATAACAGATTCTCCACTATAGCAAATGCGCCACAGCAAATGTTTCCAAATAACAGCAAACCTCTCTATTACGATCACTAAAATCTTTTAATTATTAGGTGATTCTTTTAAGAGCTTTCTGTTTTACGTTCACCATGTTTTAAGATATCACCTGCCTTTATATCGCATTCTCCACTGTTTAAGAAAGATTTATTTCTTCTAGTGCAATTGCTTTTTAAGTTGTATATGTGATGTGTTTTATTCAGCAAAGACATACATGTCTATCAGAATTATATAATATAATACATTTAAAGACGAATAATGACGGGCAGTCATTCTTATAACAATAATCTGCAAAGTATATTAGAATCTGCACATTACATGTTTTTGTAAATAAACTTTCGATTACTTTACACATTTATTTTTTCAGGAAAATAATTCCTGCAGAAACAAATACTTCCATACTCTAGTATATGGCAGATTTATGCTTTAACTGGCTTAAAGTAAGACAGAAGACGTATTATGACGCATTCCACCTCTACTTTAAACCCGCTTCAAGTATTCAACTTTCTAAAACAAGCTATGGAGTAAAGTGCTAATTGTCGGGGAAAACCCCATGTTTGGTAACCTATTACTCCATAGACACGCAATTCAACACTTTTGGATTTATTGTAAAGTAATTCCTGCTTATGCAGTCATGTTTTCTTAAAATACATTATCTCTTTACTCTAGCTGATGGTAGCCTAGAGCTTGAAACTTAAAGCAGGCTGAAAGTAAAGCAGTTGTATTAATGGTACATCACATAGCCAAAGAAGCATCGCTGGAGTGAATTTATTTTGGTTATGGAAGCACAAAATTCAAAACCAAGATTATTTGACGTATAATTTATTAACTTTTTATATAGAAAAAATCGACATAAGTTTTATTTCGATTTTTTTCCGTTCCTGTTTTGAAAAATATTTATACGTATTTATGTATTATTTTTTGAAAATATTTATATATCTTTATATTTGAACAAACATTTATATAGGAGGGTGGTCGGAAATTATCCAGATTTATTTAGTTCCGCTCTTTCCGCGTGCTACCTTCTTCGCCGTATTCAGTAGATGTTGGAGGCTGTTGTCATGTGACCGTATACACATCATTGTCTAGCGATGGGTTATTCCAATAAAAGTTGTTATTTCATGAAGAGTTTACACAACACCATGGGAAATAAACGACCATTTTAATACACAATCGTTTCAGTTCATGACATTACGCTTTCACTTTGTCACATTTCATAAATGGTCTGACTACCTTAAGTATGCTCCGCCTACATCACAAATAGTGACGACACGACTTGTATCAAGAAAAACAATTAATTTGTTTTTCAATTTTAGCAGTCAACAACTCGCAAATGTCTCGAAATTGCAATAAACTGCACGAATATTTCAATCGCTATATCTCAAACAAATAAATACAAGTTAAATCAGTGATTCAATCTCTATAGCAGTCCGTTTTGCAGTTACAGTGGAGAATGTGTTATTCTTTCCCAATAAACGCGTTTACGCTAAAACTATTCTTTCCAGTGCAAACAGTTTGGAGCCAGATCAGACGCCGGGTAACCCGGCGTCTGATCATGCTCCAAACTGTTTGCCACCATGATAAACACGAAATATCAGAATTGTCCAAAAGTTGTTCTTTTCTACGTTTTAGAGGTTTGCGTTTGCGTACGTTTGCGTTTAAACGGGAAAGAATAACAGATTCTCCACTGTAACCGCCATTGTCAGAGTCACGTTATATATTGTTTTTGTTAGACATTTCTCTTCTTAGACATTTTATTGCAAATTGTTATCTTAAAAAGGTTTCTTGGTGAAAATAGTTAACTTTTTGCTAATCATTAAAATAGTTAAAGAAATTTCTAAACCTAAATTCTTAGATTATAACGGAATACGGAACCTCTTGTTATACTAGATGTTTATGAATACTAGCATGATTGTATCTTCAGATACAAGGCGCACTAATTTCAAAAGGCGGCAGGATAGATAAATATAAACTTGTGTCTTTGATTAACATTCTGTATTTATAGAAGTTCTTTATTTAATATCCTAGTAGAAATTATATATGTGTGTATAAATATGGCATTTATCAGTTTATCTTAAATATATGCAAAACAAACGAAACTCTCCGCTTTACCTGTAATAAATTGTTTACAATCAGAAATATCGGACTGCATGTGTTGAAATATATCTGTTTGAATAGTATGGGTTTTGACATTTTTCCAGTATTAGTAAAAATCTTTGTTGAAAATAAAATAGTAATACCTGTGCAACGAAATAATATTCACACTAATAATGTCAATGCTTTCGTTCCTCGATGAACCTTTGATTAAATATTTCCAAACTTTAAAGTAAGTATTTACAATTCTTTTGAATTATTTGAGTTATAAAATAATACCATATTCATTGAATGGTGTTACAGTGGAGACTATGTTATTCTTTCCCGTTTAAACGCAAACGTACGCAAACACAAAGCACTAAAACGTAGAAAAGCACAACTTTTGGATAATTCTGATATTTCATGTTTATCTTGGTGGCAAACTGTTTGCACTGCAAATAATAGTTTTAGCGTAAACGCGTTTATTGGGAAAGAAATACGTTTTCTCCACTGTATGGTTTTTGCGCATGAATTCATTGAAAATATTTTACCATTTGCATAATTTGTGGAAACATGAAGTTATATGTAGAGCGATGTCAACTAATTTTGTTTTGGTTTCAAACAAATATTTGTAATGCTTGAATAAATATTTAATGGCACGGATCTGTTTGCAACAAATATGACTTTATCACAAATGGTGATATACAAGCAAAGCGATATTTTAATCGCATTTAAAATGAACTATTTCAAAAAAGTAACTTCCATCGGTATTAGGAGTTTATGTGTAATTCGATATAAATACATTTAAATGTAGACATATCAAACAGTTTCGATACCTGTCAGCCACAGGATCACTCGTCGTATGGTCTGGATAAAAAACCTGTTTGTTTGTATATAAAGTAGATACTTCGTTGTTTTCCTAATAAACGCGTATATGCATAAACCATTATGTCCACTGTAAACAGTCTGAGCATGATTAGTTAGGGTCCAAGCTGTTTGTCATTCACATAATAATAAATCGTTATATGTTTCAAACAAAAATAGTTTATACATTTTATTCAAAGTGTGTATGTATTTCTTTAAGAGGGCTATAATAACTTCTTCTCAAGTATAATGGACGAATTTATCTGGGTAATTATTAACAGACATAGAAAAAACGTAATGAGGCTGGCTGATGAAGAGGTTTGCCACAAACAAGCGTGCGACGTGTCGCCTGCCAGTTAAAAACTGCCTGTTTGTTCGTGGACACCTACAAGCAGTAAACGCGAACCTGAAACCAAGCCTCTTGTAATCCTGACTCGTCCACCCACTTTTTTATCTCCTCCAAAGAAGAGCGGCGCACTTGTGGTCAAGGGGCGAAGGACCTACTGCGAGTAACACAACATCACTTTATACAGAGCTCAAATAACACTAATTAATCCATATATGTGGACGTGTCAAAAAATCTGAACTCGCTAGAGAGCCAAACCTCGTGAGTCGCTGACGACTTCACAATGAGAGAGAAGCGGGGCACTGACAATGAGCCTATTGCCTGGGTTCTGCAAATAAATGCTGCCCTTGTTTATAAAGTACAGTAAAATCTCCATCTTACAAACACTCACGACGTGGTTTGATTTCATTTGTTACGGCAGATAATTGTTTCACCCTTTCTCACCTTGCACATTCTAGTGATTAAAACAGGTGGCTGCTTAAAGAATGCTGAAAGTAAAGCATAAAGCTTTAAACATAAATATGTCTATGACTCTTAAAGTGGGTATGGGCAAAAATGAAATGTTATCTTTATAAGAAAAAAGTCCGTTTAAAGATATATACCAACATTAGTCCGTTTAAAGATATAAACCAACATTAGTCCGTTTAAAGATATATACCAACATTAGTCCGTGTAAAGATATATAACAACATTAGTCAGTGTAAAGATATTTACCAACACTAGTCCGTTTAAAGATATATACCAATATTAGTCAGTTTAAAGATATGTACCAACATTAGTCCGTTTCAAGATATTTACCAAGATTATTCCGTGTAAAGATATATAACAACATTAGTCCGTTTAAAGATATATACCAACATTAGTCCGTTTAAAGATATAAACCAACATTAGTCCGTTTAAAGATATATACCAACATTAGTCCGTTTAAAGATATAAACCAACATTAGTCCGTTTAAAGATATATACCAACATTAGTCCGTTTAAAGATATAAACCAACATTTGTCCGTTTAAAGATATATACCAACATTAGTCCGTTTAAAGATATAAACCAACATTAGTCCGTTTAAAGATATATAACAACATTAGTCCGTTTAAAGATATAAACCAACATTAGTCCGTTTAAAGATATATACCAACATTAGTCCGTGTAAAGATATAAACCAACACTAGTCCGTTTAAAGATATAAACCAACATTAGTCCGTTTAAAGATATATACCAACATTAGTCCGTTTAAAGATATAAACCTACATTAGTCCGTGTAAAGATATATACCAACATTAGTCCGTTTCAAGATATATACCAACATTAGTCCGTTTAAAGATATATACCAACATTAGCCCGTTTAAAGATATAAACCTACATTATTCCGTGTAAAGATATATACCAACATTAGTCCGTTTCAAGATATATACCAACATTAGTCCGTTTAAAGATATAAACCTACATTAGTCCGTGTAAAGATATATACCAACATTACTCCATTTAAAGATATATATACCAACGTTTGTCCGTTTATGTTAAAACTCTACTACGACATAAAGTTATATTGTTTTATGATAAAATTTAAATTATAAAACAAGTCATATAAAGTAACATTCAAATACATGTATACTTCTTTGAAGGAGCATAATTATTATAAACTCGCAAGCTACTTATATGTATGTGTTGTCGTAAATAATATATACTTACTGGATATGCTATACATTGTCGAGTACATCAGTTATACTTTAAGTGCTGTTCATTTATTGAACACTTTGGCATTGCATTCTGTTTAAACATATACAGAAGAATTGATTAAAAATACAAATACATACACAAATGCAAATATACAAATGTACATGTATTTCTTAGGAGAAGGGAAGAAACGACAGATGAACCTTACTGAGTTATTCTCATTGTTTTCTTTCAATGAAATTGCGTTTGTGTTTGAGTTTGAAATAAAACATAAACACACGAAAAATACTTGTATGTATCACTGAAACGTTTAATTCAAGTCCATGTATTCTTACTTAGTCGTGTGTCTGCAATAAATTACACAATGAAAGTTAGTGTAGACCATGACTCCTTTAGGAGTTTCAAATTGGTACACTATTTACAACCAACAAATGTACACTTTACGGGTACACTTTTTGTAAAGGACGACTATACCCGTCACTAAGGTTTAATGTGTGAATATCTAAAATAATCTTGCACATTTTTATTACGAGGCTTCCTGACACGGATACGAAAATTATGACACTCCATTATCTTTTAACGGATATCTATGAAACACCGCCATAGCAAATCTTCGGTTATTTTAAGATATACATGTATCTAATTTATAAAGGGCACCACGAAATTAGATACAGATAACTTCAATATTTCTTTAATTCTTTTCAAAGATACCTTAAATTGAATAAGATATATCTTAAATTGAATAAAAATATATTCAATTCGATTAATTACAGTGGAGAACCTGTTATTCTTTCCCGTTTAAACGCAAACGTACGCAAACGCAAAGCACTAAAACGTAGAAAAGAACAACCTTTGGACAATTCTGATATTTCATGTTTATCTTGGTGGCAAACAGTTTGGAGCCTGATCAGACGCCGGGTTACCCGGCGTCTGATCTGGCTCCAAACTGTTTGCACTACAAATAATAGTTTTAGCGTAAACGCGTTTATTGGGAAAGAATAACGTTTTCTCCACTGTAAAGATCTCTTCGATTTAATTATAGTCATCAAAGATAATGTGAAATAAACTAAAGGTAACTTCAAATACATTGTGGATGTTGCTCTGTTCGAAGAGGGAGAAGTCGTTATTTCTAAAACTCTATATATGTACAGGTAAATGAAACGTATGAATTTAAGATACATTGAATTAAGAACACATCTTGAATTAAGAACAGAAGATATCTTCAAATATTGAACACCAGCTAGGGATGCCAGAATTGTTGTGTGAGTATACCGATTCCTTGCGATGGCATAGTCTCTCTAACATTTTCAATTCAATTTGGAATTGACCTAATTATATTTGTATTCATATAAATAAATGAGTACTTGGACAGGGGCGTAGCTTGGAAGAAATGTATGTGTAGGCCTAATATGAGGGGGGTTGGAGGTCCTCGCCCAGAAAAAAAAATGATCGTAGAACGTCGGAAATGCGTTTTGGCGTATATCTAGAAGGAATTTACATGTTTCTAGAACCATGAATTTTGTATGATATATAATTCTAATATCATTTTGAACGTTATACTGACGATCGTGTTACTTCGTCATTAAGTACCATATCACTCTACAAATGAATGGACCATATATTAAGAATCATCTACGCTAGATATAGCGTGTAGAACAGCTTAGCTTGTATGTAAAGTATGTCTATACATTTAGAGGCATCTTTCGGGTTAAGACGTTGATTCAAGAGTAATCATAAAAGGAAAATAGTCTGACAAGGCTACTACCCCGTGTATGTGGTCTATAGACCATATGCACGGGGTAGTAGCCTTGTCCCAGAGTACGTGGAATCTGGAATGCACATACTTCCCCATTGGTGGACGATGTTAAATGTTGAGACGAAATGGCAACGAAATCTAGATCATTCATCTGCCACTGGCGTTCAAGTGAAGTACTCATACAAACTCTATGTACATGTATCGTCTAGTACTCAACGAATGCGGGAATTTATGCCATGACCCCGCGACAGTACATATATCTAGCAATTATCTAAATTAAATGTGAATGATTTAAGAAAAAACAAGTTTCCTGCATTTCTACCAGCATCGATGTCCATGGTCATTTGCACATGAATCAGTGCAAGAGAAGACAGAAAGACATTCGCAGGTCCGTAGAAAGCAAAATGCGATGTGTGGGTGGGTGCACAGGTCAGGATTGGTGTACGCATTCTTACTAGGGGGCTAGGGACATTGTTTTTATTCCTATATAGGCTCTGGTGCGTTCTAAGGGCGTTCCCCGCATTGCAAACAGGTATCATATAAACATAATTATATCTCTATAATTATATAAAAATAATCAACTCAAAATAACATAATTATTGGATATAGAATAATACGTTTTTCGACAAGTTGCCTTTCCAGCCATTCATCTGTAATCCCCATCAGGATTCGTAAACTGCTCTTATTAGGGTGTGTGTGGCTTTTGTTTGTTTTGGGAGGGGGGGTATCCGGGGGCATGCTCCCCCGGGAAAATTTTATTCCTAGATGGTCTCTGGTGCGTTCTGGGGGCGGTTCGTGTATTAAAAAATTGTACATGTATAATACTTTACACAAATCTATGTAAAAATTCGATTCAAAATAAAAAATTATTTAATTTAGAATAATATTTTTCGAAATTATGTATTCCAGCAGTTAATTTCTAACCCCTACTATATACCCACTCTAATTAGTGTACGCACTCTAAATAGGGGATTTGGTCCGGGGGGCTGCCTTCCTGTGAACATTTCTATTCCTACATGGTCTCTGGTGCGTTTTGAGGGCGTTTCAGGCATTCAAACCAGGTAAAATACTTACATTTTAAGATCAAGGTCGTTTTACTAATTATTGGGGGAGCAGGTATTCGTTTCATGGAACCGAATAACCATATGGCAGCAAACATGCAGCGGTACAAGTCCTTGTTCGGTTGTTTTTTGTTTGTGTTTTTGTATTCTTACTAGATATGATATTTATAATTATGTTTCAAGTTCGCTACAGTACTTCAATTACAACGCATTTTACTCAACTGAATTATAAAGAAGCACATGTCAGATACTGGGAATATCCGACTAACCGTGTGGGAGACGGGTACTGGGACTGACGACATGGTGGTCAGGATATCCCTGTAACAACCGAGTCTGTGTAAAATGCAATCGTAGCGTTCAACCTTTGAATGAAAGAGTAGAATTAAGAATGTTGTGAACGCGAGCGAAAAAAATTGGCTGGTTTTGGCCTGAAAATTGCCTGTGTTTCCCGAAATGACATTCGATCAATTTAAGACAAACCCCCCTTAGGCTGTGTTTTTATTGCATATTTGATGTTTTTAGACTTTTTTATATTTTGACTTTCTGAAAATTATGTGTAGGCCGCGGCCTACACGGCCTGTAGGAAGATACGCCACTGTTGGAAACTGTTTGGATCTAGATCTAGATTTATTTCTACAACGCATAGTTCCTAAGAGAGTTTTCACTAATTTCGAATATATAAATAGGAAAGGATTGACAAACGTTAGTAGTTGGCATTTGGTATTAGCAGTTTTGTTTTTGCTTCCAATATAAATCAGCTTGATGATATTTCGCTTAAGCTCATTTAGATATCAAAAGTGTTTTTATAAGCTCATGTTACGTTGCTTCATGCAACCTGTGCGTGCTATATTGATTTTACCATTGGCTCAGTAGTTTAGTAACTGTCACATTATTTCTAAATGATCAATTATTATACCCCCTCCCAAATGAAGTTATGGGGTATTAAGTTGTCCACTTGTCCGTGCGTTCGTAGACACAATCTTGCATGCGCTTCCTTTTCTATGGTTTTTTTCAATGTTGCTATTATTTTTCCAACCATTCTTAGGGTTAGGCTTATGGTTAGGGAACCTATGCATCTGCGAGTTTCGATACGATTCAACAGCTATTGCCAGAGTTGGTGTCCCTTGCGGCGTAATATCAGAGTCTACACTGTTTTGCTAATAGAAGTTTTATTACAAGCCAAACGCAAATGAAAAAGACAATCAATGCACCTTAGACAAAAAATTGAACTTATCCTATACATACGTATGGTTTAATCTACTGGGCGTAAATGGGTTAATTGGTTAACCATCATGCTGAAGGTCATTAGGTCATACACAACTGAAACTAGCTGTATCTATATCCCACCTCACGTAGAGCGAACTTTGTATGAATAGTGTTCCCTATCTCATCACAAAATGACGTGGTGACAAATTACAAAGATACGGAAAACTCCCAGGTAAAACGGATTCAGTTTCTCATGTTATCGCGTTGGATAATGACATAATCATGTTTTTATTTATTTCCGCGTGGATCGATATTTACCGAGTCCGAGAGATCGCGGATAAGCCCCCCTCTCAGCTTCTGCAGGTGCAAAATATCTGGAAACCATTCTTCGCTACCTGGAAATTCTAGAATTTGTCTAATTATCGCGGAGATAGGAATCTGATTTTTCAATATTCGCATCCAATATTGTTTTCTGAATTAGAGTTTTTCCCCGGTAAAAATCGAACAGCATAGCAGATTCAAAGCCTGGTTGCCAACTAGATAAGGCGTATCAAATAGCCGACTGGACAATTGGTAACGGTCGGAGAGATGTTTGATGAATGACTCTGGCCCGACAACTTTACAAGATACGATCGGGTATCAGGGTAGTAGTACTGTAGCTCAACATCATTTAACCTTTTTTGCATTTTTTCAGGAAAAAAAGAAAATTACTCTCGAAATCCATTTATTGTTTTAGTCAGTTCAATCATTTTTGCCTGGTCTTAGGAAATACTTCAATGAACTCTCTCTGTTCTAGAATAATCAAATTAATAATTTGATAAAAAAAATACTTGGCGACTGGGTAGAACAACCGACCTTTCGCAAGCCAGGTTGAATGCTTCCAAAAATGAAAAGATCCTAAGTGTCCAGACGAGGGCTCAAACCCTCAGCTAACTGATAATCAGTCGCAGTGACTAGGCTATGGAGGCCCTGGTTTTTAGCGCAAACAAGTTTGTTTTGGAAAGGATATGTCTTCTCCACGATACGTTATGCCAAATATTTCTGGAGATGTTTACCCCTTCATCGTTTCATTGTCGTCTGCTTAAATTTTGCTGTCTGCAATTTCGTTTCAAATTTAAAATATCAGACAGTATGACCAATAAAATTTCAAAACGAGTGTCAATCAGTTGGACCCTGACTAGACGCCGCGTCACGCGGCGTCAGGTCAGGACTCAAATTGTTTGCAAACGCGCATTAAAGGGAAAGGGTTCAACGAATATCGCAAACGTCGACACTTTTAAAACTAGTCTAAAGGATTAACATATATAGCTCACATGGTCAGTTATACGTAACTCAAAATAATCACAAATTCGTATTTATCATCATCATCATTATTATTATCATCACCATCGTCGTCATCTTTGACTCTGTCGCCATCGTGTTTTCTCATTCTTCGTCGTCGTTGTGGTTTTGTGACGTTTGTCATCAGTGTCAACGTCGAAAAGTCTAGAATCTATTGTCGACCATCGAAATTCGTCGAAACTGTTCGTATAATAATGTGACGGAAATGAAGTGTATATAAAAACTTCCACAGTTTTACTGTGGAGGCCAGCTTTTATCGCCAAATTGTTGATAGCTTGTTTGGGTTGCGAAGTAATGCAACATAATGCGTGGTTAGTACCTGGATGAGTGACCGGCAGGGTATACTGTTGGCCTCGGCACACCTTACACATTTGGTGGCAGCGGTGGAATATGGGATGACATCACCATCATCCCCGGATCCATGTCGGATTGTCTCTTCCCTTAGAACTGTCATTTGAGCAGGTTGACTTCGGGGCGAAGTCAAGAGAAAGGGGAGAAATATTAAGAAAATGGACGGTAAATAAACATTTCTATAGTCTGAATGTGGAAGCCGACTTTAATGGCCAAATTGTTGAGTGCGTGTATGGGTTGCGAAGTTTAGCAACATACTGCGCTGTTACATGTACCTAGATGAAAGACCGGCAGGTTATACCGTTGGCCTCGGTGCACGTTACAATAGTTACATACACGTACATATACTATGATCATTTTTAAGAAATAAGAACAACTTTAGATTTAATATTAAATTTAAATATGGTATCAGAGATTTCTTTTAACAACACATTTATGTTGTTTTTCTTTACTTTAGTTTGATGTAAGTGTTTTATCTATGTATGAATAAACCTAACAACAGTATGACGAACCGTTTTCCTAATAGCTGAGGAAAAAGTGAAAGAAAGAACGTTCGGATGTTTGTGTCAGTTGTTGTTTATGTAATAAATACAATAATTATCAAACTCGTGTGTTTTCAGTCGTGAATTTATTGAACTATTTCGATAAAATGGTATGTTGCTCGCAAAGGCTCGCAACATATTATTTTATCCAACTCGTTCAATAAATTCAAGACTGAGTACACCTTCATTCAATATCTTCTATAGAATAACAAGTTTTAAAGTCCCTTTATGAAAAAAAAAAAGAAAGAAAAAAAGTTGTCAAAAATAATACAATGTTACATCTCTACTATAAAGCTTTGATTGGCATGGGGTAATTTCAAGTTAGATTTTTTTCTTCATAAGAATGTCCTTTAACCTTTTCCTTCACACAAACGCCATAATACGACGCCTTTGCCCATTTTCCTGCATAAGCACCGAAAATGAACACTTTTTGGTGGTTTTGAATACAGATGCTAGCTTAAATCAAGATGAACGCAAAGCAGAACCCTCTTTTTGGCCTTTAGAAGCTTTCTGCTTTACTTCAATCTTGCTTTTAGTTATAAAACACCTTAATCAAAGTTGAATATACATGTAAAGAGATAAACACTTTGGACCATGGAGAAAAAATGTTAACCAGTGGTCCCGCGCGTGCATTGCCGCGACAGGCTTTGCCTATTTGTCGTTCACAACTCTAATTACAACAGCTTTATTGCTTTCCATTGAGCTGACGGAAACGGCATTGTGAAAATCTTGTTTAATACCGAGTGTAACACTACCCCGCCCACTTATGGGAGCAATGAGGCAGAGCAAGTAACTCTATCTCTCATCCCGGCTACACTACAGTAGAGAAGACGTTTTTCTTTCCCAATAAACGCGTTTATGCTAAAAAAGGGTTTTGTCAATTGCAAACAGTTTGGAGCCAGATCAGACGCCGGGTAAACTGTTTGCCACTCAGATTAAAATGAATCGTTAGAATTTTCAAGAACGTGTCGATTTCTACATTTTATTAAATTGCTTTTGCGTTTAGTTTAGTTTAAAATGGAAAGAATAACGTCCTGTCGGCTGTACCAGCAGCTTTATAATGTACTGAAGAAATATCGACACGTGTTGCAAACAGTTTGGACTCTGATTAACTAGTGGCCAGTGTCTTGGTCGAAATCAAACATTATTTGATTTTACATTTCTGATGATACATTTTCACGATTGTATTTTTAAATTGGAACTATTTCCTTCAGTGGTGGAATAACCGAAAACCGTAAACGAATATCTATGGGATAAAATGATACATCTCAATTCAAAAATTACGGCAGTTGGTATTTTGTAAAGCGTTAACCTATTGCCCAATAGATAACCATTTTTACACCTGTAACTTATTTCTCCACTGAACTAAATAATTGCACTTTATGCCATTACGAATATGTACATGTAGCATGAGAAATATTTTCGATGGTAGACTGAAGCAAGCTGAAAATAAAGCAGAACGCTCCTTAAATATCATTCTGCTTTACTTTCAGCCGGCTTTATGCTATCATTAACCTGTAACACTTAAAACGTAAGTATCATATTGCTGAGAAGACTTTATTGTTTACCGTTAAACGCAAACGCATGCAATAAAATATACAAAATGACAACTTTTTAACACTTCTGACTTTTCATTTTAAATTGAGTTGTGTCTGTTTGCAGCGGTCATAATGTTGTTATATTGTTTTTAGCAAAAAATGTATCAAATTACAACTTTTTACAATTTTGATTTTAATTTGAATGGCAAGAAGTTAAGAGCCTGGTTGTAATCCGGCGTCTCATCGGGCCCAAACTGTTTGCAATTGAAAAGAGTGTTTTAAGCTTAAGCTCTGTTACTGGGGACGAATATTGTACTATCCACTATTACAATGCCTGGGCTACTGATCTATTCACTACCTTCAAGTTTTACAGAAGGAAGCCGTCATTCTTTCCCAATAAACGCGTTTTACGCTTAAACTATTATTTCCCTTACAAACAGTTTGGATGCAGATCAGACGCCGGGTAACCCAGCGTCTGATCTGGCCCCAAACTGTTTGCCTATCAGATAAAAAAGATGTCATTAATATTTACAAAACGTTGTAATTTTCTCAATCCAATGCAATGCGTTTGCGTTTAGTTTCGTTTTAAACGGGAGACGAATAATATCTTCTCTGCAGTACCATGGACAATGATGGGGATAATGGGTCTCCTCGCTGCCTTTGTACCGGTGATTGGGTTTTGTGCTGTAGTCGAATCCATTGGAGGACGAGGTAGTGTGAAATCAACATATTTCTCGCATTAATCAATGTATAAAACGGCTATTGATAACTCGTTTATGATAATCTACACGTGAATATCCGGGAACGATATTGGGATTCCGGTAGCTGACAGCGCCGTGACAGGGGCCTTTACTCGGTTGATGGAAGCCCGTGGAACACCCATTCAGCTCACCTTTACCCAGTTAAACAGTGTGGAAGACGTTATACTTTTTCATTAAACGCGTTTATGCTAAAAATAATATTTACCATTGCAAACAGTTTGAAGTAACCCGGCGTCTGATCAGGCTCCAAACTGTTTGCCAGTAATTTAAATAATATCGTTAACATTTTCGAATAGTTTTTATTTTTTCTACGTTTTATTCAATTCGTTTGCGTTACGTTTGAGCATAAACGGGAAAAGATAACGCCTTCTCCACAGTATACAGCTCGAAATGATCAATAGATTTTCCCACAATGCTCGTTGGAAGGTCTCATTATCAATCATACTCGTCACCTGTTCAACCCTTATCGTGAGTTTTTACCCCTTCACCGCCATATTGTCGTCTGCTTCAATATTGTTGTCTGCAATATCACTTCAAAGTTAAATTAAAATAAAAAAAAATCGATATGAAACGGTTTGGATCTTGATCAACGCCTGATCTGGATCTTAACGGTTTTCAAAGCCGAGTTTTGTCGTCTACTTAGGAAAAATAGTGCGATTGGACTGGAATCTGCAAATACAGTTACACCTCTCTATTACGACTACCAAAACGAAGGCTTAATGATTGTATAAAAGACAGGTGACAGCTTCAAGCAATGTGAACGTAAAACTGAAAGCTACTAAAGGAGCTTTTGTTTCACAGTCACCTTGTTTCAAACAGTCAACTGTCGTAAAAAACTACTTATTAACCCATTACCAGATAGCCTGTTTCTAGTTTTGAAAATAGGTGACTACTTAAAGCAGGTTGAAAGTAAAGCAGAATGCGCCAAATGGCGCATTCTGCTTTACTTTCAGCCTGTTTTAAGCTATTACCTGCTAGAATAAGGAAATTATTAAATATGACACATATTCATTACGGTATAATTTTGAACTATTTTCTTCAGCGGATGAATAAAATGCATGTGCTAAAAGTCGCTTCTATAAGGGAAAGGGTTAACACAAGTTAGTAGTTTAAATAGATAGGTTTTACCGTACTTGGGCTTTGGACAACAGGTTAATTCGGTGTTCGATCAGGTTCACATTCGTTTCAAGATTTTCTTCGGTCAAAATTACTGTTTAAACTTAAACTAACATTTAGACGACATTTTTAAGCAGTCGACATTAATCTATTGCTGAAGGTTGCAAACAGTTTGAAGCCAGGCCGGTCTCCCAATTGGTCAGTCTCCAAATTGCTTGCTTCTAAGATAAAAGTATAAAGTAAATCGCAAAAAATTGAATAAATTGCAATGTTCTACATTTTATTTAAATGTGTTTGCGTATCGTTTACGATTAATTAAATGGGAAAGAATACTATATGTTTCCCTGTATGCAAACAGTTCACTAATCCGGTATGATATTATCAAATTGTAAATACATCAAGTCAAACAAAAGCTACTATTAATAGTCGAAATAGTGTGCAGAAACAACTCGATGGTAAAACATGCCTTATACTTAACCCTTTACCTGATAGCATATGTCTAGTAGTGAAGATAGGTGACTACTTAAAGTAGGTTGAAAGTGAAGCAGAATGCGCCTTAAGGCGCATTCTACTTTACTTTCAGCCTACTTTAAGCTATCCAGCGCTAGAATATAGAAAATATTCCATGTAAAATGTATTCATGACTGATTAAATTGGAACTATTTTCTTCAGCGAAAGAATAAACTGAATGCGCTAAAAGGCGCTTCTATAAGGTAAAGGGTTAAAGACGGGAAAATATTCAGTATATAGGACAAGAGCAATATCTAGGATTCCTAAAATACATTGCCTTTGATCTGTGTTAAACACCCATCTGTCTTAAATACTGTTGATGCATGGTCGTTCTACTTAAGGTTACAGTGGAGAATCTGTTATTCTTTCCCGTTTAAACGCAAACGTACGCAAACGCAAAACACTAAAACGTAGAAAAGAACAACTTTTGGACAATTCTGATAATTCTTGTTTATCATGGTGGCAAACAGTTTGGAGCCTGATCAGACGCCGGGTTACCCGGCGTCTGATCTGGCTCCAAACTGTTTGCGATGCAAATAATAGTTTTAGCGTAAACGCGTTTATTGGGAAATAATAACAGATTCTCCACTGTAACTGTTTACGTACACGCACTCATATCTGTCCTTTGTTGTTCTAGTCAATATTGAATCTGTGATTTCATCTACACTAGATAGATCTATAAAAACTCTAAATATTTGCGTAAGATGATAATTTGTGAATGAAACGGGCTAAATCTTTCTTCCGGATACGGTTAGACAGCCTGTGACTTAAAGTTAAGAAGATCTTAATGCCAAAAACATTTAATTCACAATTGTTTTAAGCTTAAACAATTATTTCCATTGCAAACAGTTTGGAGCCAGATCCGACGCCGGGAACACATCGTCGGATTAGGCTCCAAACTGTTTACCACTCATTTTCAAAACTCGGCAACATCTTTCAACAACCTGTTAATTTTAACATTTTACTAGAATGCGTTTAGTTTCGTTTAAACGGGAAATATTCACATCTTTATGTCGGTCAAATTAGGTTAAATAGAGTATCGTACATGAATACTCATTATTTATCATTTTTAATAAACGAGTTGACTACAATTAAAAATAACGTGAGCCTTGGCGGGCTTCATATTAATTATAGTCAACGAGTTTATTAAAAATGATAAGTAATGAGAACGAATGTGATATTCTATTTATCACATTACACTTTTAAACACCTATCAAATCTATCGAAGCCGTAATTTGTGGTTTTCAGCTATATAGATTTTCCGCCAAAACCTAACGTTATTTACGGTAACGTTATCGCAAAAGACGTCATTTGATGCCCGGCTATATGCAGCGCTTGTGGACGAAAAGGTTTGGTCGGAGCCCAAAAAAAGATATTTCACTAGTGGATTACGATATTCATATACATGTACACGTAATGTCTTTAGTCCACTTCCAAACCGCGTTTTCTGGCAACCATCGGCGAATGTCGACCAGATCTGCAAAGAAATCAGATGGTCTTAAGTGGACGTAAATATTTTAGAAACAACAACAAGAAAGGGTTAAATGGCTAACGATACTTTTTATCGGCTGAAAAGGGTATGCAGTTGGTGTTTTTAATGTACCCTGGTGTTATGTCGTTAGTTCGGAATGTAAACAAAACACATCTTATACAAGGCTTGTGTACAATGAAAGATAAAACTGTTTGATATTGTCCGCTAAATTCGTTGTATGTTTATTTATGTAAATTTTACACGTGTTTATGTGAAAAGGGCCAGGGAAAACTATTGTTGTAAATAGTTTGTGTTATTGTGTACAAGTACGGTATATCATTATTTGAATTGTCAGAGGTTAATTGATTTTAAACTATTTTGACATGATCTGTCTCATTTGACAGTATTTAGATAGTTTTTATAGGTTTTAAGTCAACACCCTCGGAGAGTTTCATACCTTGTCGTGGTTCTGGGGCTTAATTGTCAAAGGGAATGTTTCTGTGTACTTGACCAATATTATCCCCTCTGCCAGGAACGAAAAGGAAGGCAAGTCGGTGGTTTGGATCCCATGCGCTGCTTGGAAATGGATGAGGTTAGCCAAAATCATTTCCCTGCAATCCTCATCTCATCTCATCATTCCTTATTATTCACCGGCGCTATATGACCTATTCGCAGTGCCGCAAAATCAAACTCACCCATCCATCCATCAAGACATTTAGCATATTGGACAATAACAGGCTTCTTGTACAATTGGTATACTAAAACGTTAATATACCGTATATTTAGTTGTTAATTATGTTTTGTATGAAATGTCTTGTATACAAGTTGAGGGCATCGTGGAAGATTGATTTTTATCAAATGAGCTCTTTCGTTAAATAAAGTCTTTATTATTATTAACTACATGTACAGTCGAAACAGGCTATTTCGAACTCGCTTAAATAGACCTTTCCAGTATTTCATAAGTTTAACTTCGATAACTTGGTCTCGTTTTAGTCGAACATACCCATATTTCAAAGTTAAAACGTGGCTAAGCCACGTTTTAACTTTGAAATATGGGTATCTTCAAACTAATACGAGTTCGAAGTTTCGAGTATTATTTTATTATTATTTAAACGAATCTAAATGCACTCGCACTCGTGTGATATGAAACGGAAAAATGACTGGAACCTTTTGAAATTTCTGACAACGTAATTTTATCTAAATGTTAAAGACCAGTGCACAATAATATAATTACTGTCTTGTATCGTGAATATTTTTCTTAAATATGCCAATATGCCATCTTATCGCCGTCTCTTGAAACTGTCACGTAGGGCATTTTCTAATAAGAGTTACATCAAAACGACGAATTTAGCGGCTTTATGCGTTTTTAGGTTTGATGCTATGACCGCATTCAAAAATCATATGTAAGCTGTATGGTTTCATTTAAGACGCTGAGTAACCAGTGTCTTATTGGGGAACCTAACCATTAACAAAAACCTACAGTTGAGAAGACGGCATTCTTACTCAATAAAAGCATTGGAGCTGAAAAAATGGCATTAATTGCACACAGTTTTGAGTCAGATCAACTTGATACCTTGTAACCCGACATCTGATCAGTCCCCAAAATTGTTTGCAACTTAGCTGAAAATAGATTGCTAGAAATATCATTTTTTTTTACTTTTTTCAACATTTTATTGAATTGCGAGTGAGTTTCTTTTGCTCCGCTGTTCGACTACTCAGACACTATATTTCCAACGGAATATTTTTGGTAAAATAATAATATTATAATAACACATACGTCAGCGAATTATGGTACATGTATTATAACGTAACATATAGTTATTAATTATAACTCTTGGCATGCCATTGGTGAAACCATGATTACCTTTGAAAACAGGTTGGATCCTGATGAGACACCGCGTAACGCGGTGTCTCATCAGGATCCAAACTGTTTAACACTCTGATCTTGTTTTAAAATTGAAAATTTGAAAATTATATTTTTAGAACAGTAACATATGGCAATTGTTGCAGACGACATATACCCAGCATGAAAAGAGATAACCATTATTATAAGCAAAATATGTATATCTATAATTGGGCGGTGACGTCTTGACAAATTGTCCATGTTTCTCACAAACGATACATAATCGATGCAAGTACGGTTATTAAGGTGTAATTTGTAATTTTCAATCCATCCCACAATGTTCATTATTGTGCCAGTACTTAACACAATGTAAAATGGTCTTTGATGTCGACATTTTATTGAAAGTAGAAAGACAGCAAGAACGCATAAAACATCAAAAGCAATGTTTATGAATATAATTTTGTACAGAATTGATCACGTAAAGACGGCTCCGATAGGGAACCGCGTTTAATCATGATTTACAATATTTGCATATCATCTGCATATCAGTCGGAGTTGGCAACGGCAATCAATTGGATATTGGTCTGTCCCAGTACAGGGAAGTGGCGTGACATAGCTAGGAAAATGTCACAATTATACAGTGGACAAATACGTTATTCTTTCCCGTTAAAGCGCAAACGAAATGCAAACATAGAACAGAAAAATGTAAAAAAAAAAAAAAAACTTGTTATCAATTCTAACAATTTCTTTTAATATGTGTGGCAATCAGTTGTTGAAGGATAATGTTTTCTCTGTGACTAAGCTGCCTGTTAAATGCAAAGCAAATTGATACACCTGTCGAAGTTTTAAGTTCTAATCTGATGTCAAATGAATGAATCTCAGTCTAATTTGGAACCTAACAGTAACTGTTTGCAAACACCCTCCTACACCGGCATTCTGAACAACGATTCCCTCCTTACAACAACGCGTGTCGCTTTCCCACAAAACCAGACAAGTATGTCCAACCTTTTAACTTCTGCAATATCATCTGCTTTAAATTGTCGTCTGTTGATTTTCTCAAATTTACATACTGGATATTTTGACAGAAAATATATATAACGACAAGTGACAAACAGCTTGAATCTAGATCAGACGCCGCGTCACGCAGCGTCTGATCTGGATTCAAGCTGTTTGCAGATGTAAGCCGATTTCCCTCCCCATAGCAACTCCCTCCGAACCGAACATATGCTATTCGTCTCCCATTGGTTGTTTTTTGTAGAGAAGGAGCACTGTAGTAAATTTGGGCTAATGACGAGCTGCACCAATCAGCACATCACGTCACGCTCGACAGAAGAACGGTTCAATTTGATCAGGTTATAAATGTACTCAATCCCCCACCCATCATACACTCGCAGAGAATGAAATCAATTAACCCTTCACTGCTATGACGTCATATGTTTCAAACAATTGTCGTCTGCTTTTAGTTCTCAAATCTAAAATTTGAGTTATTTTCTTATAAGCAATATTGGAATGAGTGTCAAACAGTTTAAATCCTGATCAGACGCCGCGTAACGCGGCGTCTGATCAGGATCTTACCTGTTTGCAAAAATATAATTTTTTATTATACTCGGTTCAAATGAGTTCACCCGTTCACTCTCGTTGACCTTTAAAAGCGCGTTTGCGTCACGCGGCTTCTTGTAAGGATCGAAACTGTTTGACACTCGTTTTGAAATTTCTTCAGTCATACTGCCTTATATTTTAACTTTGAAACCACATTGCAGACAACACAATTGAAGCAGACGACAATAAAACGTCGAATGGGTGAAAATCTCACGAAAACGTTGGCAGTGAAAGAGTTAAGGGAATAACAGTGAAACGCCCGTATTGACTTACACTTTAATCTTTGTTTAATTATAAACTGCATGTACATATATAATACATGCATGTCATTTATTACAGATTTGGGAACATTGGCTACCTTAGAAGCAGCCGACATACGATCAGTCACGTGCAAAATACATGAGAAAGTGTTTCGCACCTGTCAGATACATGCATAAAAAATGAAACTTTATCAGCCAAACGTTTGCTATGTGATATATTTTCTATTGTACAATGGCATATTTGTTGTCCGTATTAGACGTGTTTGTGTTGAAATAATTATTTCCATTGCATACAAATTTGAGCGAAATCAGACGCCAGGTAACTGATCCGGGTCACAAGTTTTTGCCAATCCGATAAAAAATTAATTGTCAGAATATAAAAGAAAACACATCCATTTTTTATATTTAATTGCGTTTATTCATTTCACTTTCAATGATGTCATAAAACGCATAATTTCGCAAACAGTTTTGATCCTGATCAAACTCCACGAAAACTGATTCCACTTGTTTAGAAATTTCATCAGTTATACATAAAAATCTAACTTTGAAACGATATTGCAAACAACAAAATTGAAACAGACGACCGAGAATGGTGAAGGGGTAAACATTTCACGATTAATTTGGCAGCGAAAGAGGTATGAGTGGCCATGTTCGCGGATTATTATTTTATTTTTTAAATATTGGTCAGAAAACTGACATTTGTTACGGTTTAGATACTAATCACATGGGAACTTAAATAAATATCATTATGTATTTGTGTGTATGTGTTCGGGGATAAAAAGAGTCATAGCATGTAACGAACACCGTTTTTTTTATCAAGATCTGGTTTTTGTTCAAGTGGAACTGGTCTGGTTTCGGACTCTTTGTCACCCAGATCATGTTTATGGAACTATAAAAAACTACGAACCAATTTCGGAATTTAAGCATTAACAACAGTTAAACTATTGTAGTCATGTGTGCCTAGGTATTGGTACAGAGGAGAGGACGTGATTCTTTTCCAATAAAAGCGTTTGTGTTATTCCCGTTGCAAACAGTTTGGAGCCAGATCAGACGCCGGGTAACCCGGCGTCTGATCAGGCTCTAAATTGTTTGTATCTGAAAATAAAACAAAAACGCGTCTACATTTTCAACATTTTATTGCTTTATGTTTCAGTTCCCTTTCGTGTAAAAGGGAAATAATAACGTCTTATCTACTATAACATTGTTTTAAAGCTTGGTTTATGTGCACTCTGTGATATAGCGACTTTCTGATTAAAACAATAAATCTGCAGTTAGATAGCGGTGGTGACATTTCGTTTGTAGGCATAAATGTTTGAGTGGTCTTGGTTATAAAAGCATGCAAAAATACGATTGTTCTCTGCTTCAGTAGTAAGGGGTATAGTACTGGTCTTTCTTACAACGCAAATGCATTTTACTAGATCTACAAGAAATTAAGTACAGCCATGGCCACAATCATCGAGAGCAATTCCTATAGAGGGGGAGGTAAAGCATGTTGAATGAAAGCAGATGAGTATTCTTTAAGAGCAGGCTGCTTTAATTTCAACATACAGTGGAGAATCTGTTATTCTTTCCCAATAAACGCGTTTACGCTAAAACTATTATTTGCAGTGCAAACAGTTTGGAGCCAGATCATACGCCGGGTAACCCGGCGTCTGATCAGGCTCCAAACTGTTTGCCACCAAGATAAACATAAATTATCAGAATTGTCCAAAAGTTGTTCTTTTCTACGTTTTAGTGATTTGCGTTTGCGTACGTTTGCGTTTAAACGGGAAAGAATAACAGATTCTCCACTGTACTCTATGTGATAAACTGTTTTCTAACTAAAAACAGGGAATGGAGTAACCAGTTAACCCTTTACTTCATAGCCTGTTTATAGTTGTGATAACTGATGGCTACTTAAAGCAGGCTGAAAGTAAAGCAGAGTGTATTCTGTTTTTACTTTCAGCCTGTTTTAAGCTACCATCTGTTAGGATAAATAAAATATTTCAATGGAGGAATGAAAAGGTGTCGCTTCTATGCATCAAAGGGTTGAAAAGCTGTTATAGGGAGGGAAATTAGCTTACATTTGCATACACCTTAAATCAAGCTCAGATTCCACGTAACGCGGCGTCTGATCTTGATTAAAGCTGTTTGATACCCTTCATTATGGTGTTTTTCTTATAAAATTTCCAATCTCCGACTTTGAGAACAGCAGACGACAATTTTAAGGAGACGATTTTGTAGCCGTGAAAGGGCTAGACATTATTGTCTTGCTTGAGGAACAGTGGCAAGCATTGTTGTAAGGAGGGAACCGTTGTTCAGAGGGCCGTTGTGGGGAGTTCAGAGGGCCGTTGTGGGGAGGGAGTTTAACTTGAGTTTACACTTTACCAAAAGTCTGGGCCCGTTTCATTAAACTTCGTACAGTGGAGAAAACGTTATTCTTTCCCGTTTAAACGCAAACGTACGCAAATGCAAAGCGCTAAAACGTAGAAAAGAACAACTTTTGAACAATTCTGATATTTTATGTTTATCATGGTGGCAAACAGTTTGGAGCCTGATCAGACGCCGGGTTAACCGGCGTCTGATCTGGCTCCAAACTGTTTGCACTGGGAATAATAGTTTTAGCGTAAACGCGTTTATTGGGAAAGAATAACACATTCTCCATTGTACGACAAATGTTTTCGTAAGTCAGATTATAAAAGTCTCAATTATATTATTTATTGCTCCATCTAATCATGTCTTGTGTCATCTCTTTGGAATCGTCTTGTCTTGAAAAGACGATTCCAAAGAGATTACACAAGACAGGATTAGAAGGAAAAATCTCAAATTAAATGTATATTGAAGCTTTGACATACGATTATATTTGTCGTGCGAAAATTTATGAAACGGGCCCCAGGGATGACCATTGAAAACTGTACATCGGTTTCTAAGGCGACGACTGATTTGGGTCCACACTATTATCAGTTGTAGACGTCCTCGTAATAAATGATAAAACCTTCTGTGTTGTCAAGTGGTAGAGCCCAAGAAGCCCAAGTGGGTGCTGAAAATAAATATCATTTTAATCATGGTATTGTCATATCGTTTCCTAATTAGCGAGTCGGAAACTGGTATGAAACAAATCCATTGTACCCAATTCATTAATAACGTTTCAAATACAGCGGAGAAGACGCTACTATTTCCAATAAACGCGTCTATGCTACAATCTCTATACGTCCATTGCAAACAGTTTGGAGCCTGATCAGACGCCGGGTAACCCGGCGTCTGATCAGGCTCCAAACTATTTGCCACGCAGAATAAATTACATTGTCAACACTTCAAAAAAGCAGCCATTATTTTCAATTTCATTGCAATGCGTTTGCGTTTAATAGGGAAAGAATAACGTCTCCAATGTGACCCTTATTCTGTTGCGTAAAACTTAACTTACATTTGGAAATAGTTTAGATCCGTAAAAGATGCAATTGATAACGGTTCTGAAGAACCCTAACTGTACCATACTTATAGTTAATTTTTCTTCAGGTGAAATGATATGAATACTATTTTTATAGACAACACGTTTACATTTGACATGCGCAGTACTATTATATAGCCTGTTTAATGTTAACCCAATTAACTGCCATGACGTCATCTGCTGTAAACAATTGCTGTCTGCTTTTGTGCCTCAACTTTAAAATTGGGATAAATTGTCTAAAGTAATATCGTTCTACCAGTCAAACAGTTTGGATCCTGATCAGACGCCGCGGTACGCGGCGTCTGATCAGGCTCCAAACTGTTTGAAAATAACCATTGTACTATGGGTAATGCAGTGAAGGGGGTTAAGTTTGATTGTAAGAATTGCCCCTTTTGTAAAGGTCTGTCTCCTGAACATGTCCCCTATCCCTCTGTACTTCAGAGCGGGCCCGGGCCCAACCAAACCATAGAAGGGAGATCGTGAGGAAGCATGCGTTTTTCGTATTATAGGCAAGCACTTTGACCTTTAATCTGTTTAAAACGTCCATAGAGTATATCCCAATGACACATAAAGTTGCTGATGGACACTCTTTTACACGACGATCAAGATCGGCAACGGTCAAATTATGTTGAGAGGCAAACCAGACGTCAAGACAGCAAGTATCTGATCGGGTAAATTACTATTAACAAAGCTTAAGCAATGAGATATGAATGTGGCAGTTGAAAGTTTAAAGCTATCACCAGACTCGGCACAAAACAAGAACAGTCTGATCCCGTCTGTCAGCTCTTTTACAAGACACATTAAACTGTGATTCCATTGCAATTTAGAAAAGCTTTTCTTGTTCTGTACTCTTTTCATCTTTAATGAATTCGTAGTGCTATTCCGTCCATTATTTTCATCGCTCGGTCGAGAATGGGGCAGAAATTTGGGTGAGAATCAATTACAAATTAAACCCTTTTCCGACAAAACTCAACTAGTCTTGCAATTGCCAACACTTTGGATCCTGATCAGACGCCGATTAATCGGCGTCTGATCATGATCCAAAGTGTTGGCACTGGTTCCCATGTATGTTTAGTTTTAAATGCATAGAACGCTAAATTGAACACACATGGAAGCTATTATGTTTGAGTAGGTTGTATTATAAGAGGAGGGACGGATTAAGAAGGGACAGAGTTTTTGTCCTATTCAAGTGACATTGTTGTCCTCCCTCCTATATTGAATGGGCGTTACAAAAATATGGGCATTTGGTACCCATTTTGTCTCTTCTCAATTGCTCGTATATCTTTATTTGCGTCTAATTAAAACCCTCTACACCATCACATCACAAATACGTAGTCTAAGAACTGTTGTTAACAAAATCTGGTTTTATTTCTCGAAACGAAATCGAAACGTGCAAGAATTGTGATAAATGTACAATATTGCAATGTCTTAAATTATAATGCCTTTTAATTTGAGTGTCTAACAGTTTGGAGACTAAAGTCAGAGAGCAAGTTACATGTACTTGGAACGGGTCTTGAATTACAAACGATTTTATGGAGTTAGAGGGCAAATAAGAGCATTGTTTATGTCCTTTGTACAGTGGAGAAAACGTTATTTTTTCCCGTTTAAACGCAAACGAAACGCAATCGCAAAACACTAAAATGTAGAAAATAATAACCTTTTGACATTTTTCACTATCTATTTTTATCTGAGAGGCAAACAGTTTGGAGCCTGATCAGAAGCCGGGTTACCGGCGTCTGATCAGGCTCCAAACTGTTTGCAATGTAAATAATAGTTTTAGCGTAAACGCGTTTATTTGGGAAAGAATAACGTTTTCTCCACTGTACACATCATACAGAATGCGTTATTCTTTCCCAATAAACGCGGTTATACCAAATAGTTTACTTTAAACATATTTTCTTTCCCAATATTTACACAATATTTGATTAAAAATTGTGATGATTATAATGATCAAACGTTAGCTTCAAAATATTATATAGGCCTACAAATAGTTGTGTTATGCTTAATTTTTTCAACCGGGATTGCAGTAACAACCAGATTTACAATAACTACTGAAAGCTATTATATATATATATATATTTCCGGTTGAAAACGTTCACACATTTTTGCGATAACTGCAATTGCAATAAAATTTCGAAGTCTCTCAGAAACTCCATTAGATGACCATAACTATAATTATACATGTACTTGATATTTCTGTATTTTTCGATCGTTCGCCGAAACTTGATGCTTTCGTCGGCATTGGTAATAAAGTCAAGTTTGGTAAATTCCTGTTTTGATCTGGAGAAGCAATAAATACAGATTTTTTTATTAATCATTGCAAACCTATTGCATTTACGTTTGCTATAGGGTTTACAAAACAAGAGTTGTCAGAGAGACAACAAAGCTCGTCGGTGGCACAAATCGATACTTAAACAAGAGCTGTCGGAGAACAGCAAAGCTCGCCTAACTAAACCTTTCTTAAATAGCTAACTATCAATAGAAAAGTGTATCAGTACATTGATAATCAAGCCACAGGGAACCTCCATTCCAAATATCAGCTTATAAATGCAAATATGTCATGTAGTATAAGTGCATTCCAACACTTACTCCATAACTATATATTTTTGAAATTTCAGTTCCAAAACTCTAAGTCCACAACAGGTAAAATTTTGACTAAATTTAAACATTTTTTTAAGTTTTAAGTACGTAACATCAATGTTCAACCCACAGGGCACCTCCATTCCAATTATCAGCTTCCTAATACAAATATTTCATGTAGAATTAGTGCTTTACAACACTTACCCCAAAACTTAAACCATGAGAAATCACCCGAAAAAACTAAGTCCACAAAAGGTAAACTTTTGACTAAATTTAACTTTTTTTTAAAATTTTAACTACGCAACATCAATGTTCAACACACAGGGCACCTCCATTCCAAATATCAGCTTCATAATACAAATATTTCATGTAGTATTAGTGCATTACAACACTTACCACAAAACTTTAACCATGAGAAATCACCGGAAAAACCTAAGTCCACAAAAGGTGAAATTTTGACTTAATTTTTATTTTTAATTTTAACTACGCAACATCAATGTTCAACCCACAGGGCACCTCCATTCCAAATATCAGCTTCCTAATACAAATAGTTCATGTAGTATTAGTGCATTACAACACTTACCCCAAAACTTTAACCATGAGAAATCAGCCGAAAAACCTAAGTCCACAAAAGGTGAAATTTTGACTAAATTTCAACGTTTTTTTTTTAATTTAACTACACAACATCAATGTTCAACCCACAGGGCACCTCCATTCCAAATATCAGCTTCCAAATGCAAATATTTCATGTAGTGTTAGTACATTACAACACTTACCCCAAAACTTTAACCATGAAAAACCAACGTCGACGCCGGGGTGATTCCATAAGCCCCCCATTCTCCGAATAGGCGAGCTAAAATAGTCTGAGGTCAAAGTCACTGGGGTCAAACCTTTTGCGTGCATGGAAAAGTATTATCCATAACTATACACATGAAATCCAGATATTAAGGCAATACCTAAAGGGACATAAGAGTTATAGGCATTTTTCGAAACCTATACACAGATTTCGAAATCTAAACTCTAATTTCAAGGTCAATCTCACTGAGATCAAACCCTTTTGCATGCATGGAAAGGTCCTGTCCATATGCACATGCATACCAAAATATAAAAGCAATGCCCCAAGTTAAACACACATTTCGAACCGCAGTGGCTGAGGTCAAGGTTACAAGGGTCCAAAATGCCACATGTTAGGAAAGGGCTTGCCCCAATGTATGTGTGGTGCACGTATGAAAGATGTAGGTGAAAGGGCATAGACGTTTTGAATGCTTACGCGAACGGCAATGAGAACAGAAACGGGAAGCCGACACCAACGACCGGGTGAAAACATTAGCTCAAGAGTTCACCGAGAATAAAATAAAATATTAGCTAGTGTACTATCTTAAGAGTTTGATGTCATGAAATCACCTGAAATGACTTTGGAAAAGGTGTAAACCCAGATGAAACGCCATATAAGGTAATTCCCCGAACTCGCGCAGATGAGAAATGACGGTGATGAAAATCAAATGCTACTACACTATTCAAACCTGCGTAGAACGCCCATTAAATAAAAGACGTTTGGAACATGACTTTGAAGCTTATTGCAGAATAACATTAATGCAAAATGCACCGTTTATGGACTTTCAGGAACAGTTCTTGTTCTGCAGTTAGGAGTCACGTGTCTTAAGATCTACAAATGCTTCTTAGAATGCTCGCAGTCGCTGAAGACACGCGCAACTGTGCACGACGTTTAGATGACATATCATGGCGCGTCGTCACTTTAACCTTAGTACACGCGCTTTAATTGTCGTCTGCAATTATTTTGTCGTCTGCCACAATGCTCTGAGCTTGAAGGGTTCATTTTCTTTCAAAAATGATCATCAGACCAACAAACAGTTTGGATCTAGATGAGACGCCGAGTAACTCGGCGTCTCATATGGATCCAAACTGTTTGTGATACCAATCAAATATTCGCTCCAGCGTGCATCATTACGGTTAATGGCAAAGAGAGCTTTTAGTGATGAAATGCAGCAACAAAATGGCGATTAATCTTTCTGGCCTCTAGGAAATGGGAGACCGCATAGTACCCAAGTGGCCTCGAATCAAACGCCTGGTGTTTAGACATCTAATTTAATTTCATGTTTAAATTCCACAAGGGCCAGTATTACCATATCGCAGCCTCAATCAAAGGTCATTTTTTCACAAAATAGTGTTAAACAACACAAGTGTGAAATAATCAATTATTCATAAAAATCGTTATATAATCATTGGGAGTAATTGCGCGAGCGCTACGTATCCATAACAATGCGCACGTGCGCACGTGTGGAGCTGCCCTAGAAGATATTACACTAAGGTAATATCGCAATATATCATCTAGGCTGGTTCAATTTTTTTTCATTTATAGCTTTATTAAAATGTGTAACTCTCATTAATATTCATAACTCTTTAATATTGAGCTGTGCCATGAGAAACAGACCTTTGGGTATTGGAAACAGAGTAGATACAGTTCGGAATGTAATGTTTGATCGCCGTCTACATTGTTAAGGTAGGGGACCCCTAATGAGATCGGGTCAATGTTGGTTAATATTGGTACTCTACGGAGAGCGATCGACCATTTCCGCCAACTGTCAGTCCGTTCCGAACTATGATAAAGCATAGTTCGGAACGGGTCGGTAGTTAACGAGAATGGCCGATCGCTGTATGCAGATTACCGATTGTGGTCTGATTTCATTATTGGTCATCGACCTTAACAAAACTATTTTATTGCATAGTAAAAATCTCGGTGAAATCTCGTAATACAGTAAAACATTTCTATTACGACCACTGAATTGTGTTATTTACAAGGGAAATCGGCTGGTGACAGCTTAAAGCAAGGTGACAGTAAAACAGAAAGCTCCTATAAGATCTCTCTGTTTTACTTTCACTTTGCTTGAAGATGTTACCTGTCACTGCTTTTTACCATCAATTAGTCTTCGGTTTAGGTGTCGTAACAGAGAGTTTTATTGTATATGTCTAATATATTCACGGAAGAGAGGCTTTAATTCCTTTTAAAACGAAACGAATCGTAGATGCAATAAAATATAGCAAATGGCAGCCTTTTGAAAATTCTGACGGTTTAGTTATATTTGAGTGAGTGGCGAGCAGTTAGGAACCTGACGTCGGGTTTGGCTCAAAACTGTTTGCAATAGGTAATAATTGCCTTCTCCTCTGTATACTAATGAAGTGCAAGAAAATTCAGTTTTGTTAAATACATGCAGATCTAGTCTAGTATAAATCAAAATTACATGCAACCTACATTTGTATATTCTTTAAGATATACTCTAAGGTATAAAATGCAACCTTATGTGATTATCTACAGGTTTTGTAATCGTTATGAGATACATGTATTACTTTCTATTTTTATGAATTACTACTATTTTTTGTGGCACACGTGCGTCCGTGTCGTGCGTTTGTGTCGTGCGTGTGTGTCTTTCATGCGTGTCGTGCTTGCGTGTTTGTATTTGATATGCGTGTGCTTGCGTGAGCTAGTGCGTGTGTACATGTGCTAGGGTGTCTAGGGGCGGGGATTACATACAGTGGAGAATCTGTTATTCTTTCCCAATAAACGCGTTTATGCTAAAACTATTATTTGCAGTGCAAACAGTTTGGAGCCAGATCAGACGCCGGGTAACCCGGCGTCTGATCAGGCTCCAAACTGTTTGCCACCAAGATAAACAAGAATTATCAGAATTGTCCAAAAGTTGTTCTTTTCTACGTTTTAGTGTTTTGCGTTTGCGTACGTTTGCGTTTAAACGGGAAAGAATAACAGATTCTCCACTGTATGACGTCACCAATGACGTAAGAATAACAGATTCTCCACTGTATACATATACACGTATAACATTGTACTCGTTAAAAAATCGTTTATAGAGACTGACGTTTGCATGTTCTTTTAATGTTTACTTAACCCACTTGCGCCTAGTAGATTATTTTATTATTATACCTTGGATTAGTCTTGCATTTTGTTTATCTAAATGGCGCCTGGTCTGCTGTTTAGTTTTCATTTCGTTTTGTTTTATATTGAAATTCCTATCAGCAAACAGTGTAGACTTTGATCAGACGCCGCATTATGCGGCGTCTGATCAGAGTCTTCATTGTTTGTCTATTCCCGTATATGGGATCGTGGGCACAAAGGTTAAGGCTTGAGAGTGTTGTTTTTATGCTTTCTTGTTTACAGTCTATACTCTTCTATCTGTTTTACAGCTCTGTATTGGTCATGCTTGTACAGTGGAGAAAACGTTATTCTTTCCCAATAAACGCGTTTACGCTAAAACTATTATTTGCAGTGCAAACAATTTGGAGCCAGATCAGACGCCGGGTAACCCGGCGTCTGATCAGGCTCCAAGCTGTTTGTCACCAAGATAAACATGAAATATCAGAAGTATCCAAAAGTTGTGCTTTTCTACGTTTTAGTGATTTGCGTTTGCGTACGTTTGCGTTTAAATGGGAAAGAATAACAGATTCTCCACTGTATCGGTGGATAGGAAATCATCATTCATCCATCCGTCCATAGTATTTGTTTTCAGTACTGTCTTGGGTGAATCGATCAGCACAATTAACGAGCGGCGATGCCGTTTATCGATACTATAGAAATGTAACAGGACTGGTTATAAATTTAGACAGTCGTTTCAATTAGTCCAACATACATTTTAGAAGATGGTGTTACTTGCCTGCAATAAACGCGTTTATGCTAAATTCCTAGTCAAACAGATTGCTGCCAGTTCAGACGCCGGGTTTTCCGGCGTCTGATCAAGCTTCAAACTGTTTGCCACTCAGATTAAAAAAGATTGTCAGATATGTCAACAAGTTGTATTTTTCTACATTTTATTGCAATGTGTTTGCGTTTCGTTTGTGTTTAAAACGAAAATGAAAAACGTCTTCTCTATGGTTAGCACAACCGTGTTTATTAGAAACGAAAGCATTGCTTCCTTCCCACAACGCCCCTCTGAACGATTCCCTCCTTACAACAACGTTTGCCATTGCCACCCTCCAACAAGACAATTATGCCCAACCTTTCATGGTCTGCAATATCGTCTGCTTAATATTGTATTCTGCTTATTTCCTCAAAGTCATAAATGTACATTTTGACAGATCCAAAACATGGTGACGAGTGACAAACAGCTTGAATCCAGATCAGACGCCGCGTTACGCGGCGTTTGATCTGGATTTAAGCTGTATATAAAAGTAAGTAATTTCCCTCTCTATAACAACTCCCTCCGAACAACGCGCATAATATCCCAACGGGTGTTGTTGTAGAAGAGTAGCACTGTTACGCAGGATTCCAGATAAGGGGAGAAAACTTAACGAATCGAGCGCTTTCTCACTTATTTCAGCACCAAATCCTATAGTGTTACTACTCATTAGTATCCTCTTGAAGAGACAATTCTTATGAGTAGTGACACCATGGCGTTTAAAGCAGAAATTAAAAAAAAGAGTTTTGGAATACTCCCCTTATTTTGAGCCCTGTGTAACGTCTAGAGTTGTCACTGTACTGCGTTTCAAGAGTTATTATAGTTTAAAGGAGTTAAGCATCTAAATTGCAACCTGTTATATGCGTTTTGCTGTAGTTTCCTCGATGATAAACGACTCATGACTGTTTAATCATAATTACCATTTCCACCTGCATAGGAAATATTTTACACCAGTGACATTTCCTTTTATCCTTGGTTGACTCATTGATTGGACGCCGAGATCAGTCATGATATGCCCCTCTAAGTTGTTTGTTTCCCGGGATAAAACGGTAATAACCCGGCCAATAAACAAACCAGGGTGAAAATGAAAATCAATGAGTGTTATGGTGTCTCAGCAGCGTCACTAAATTGTTTTATTTTTACCTCTATAGTAATGTGAAAGGTTTTACGGGAGGATAGTAATCAGAAATCGAATTAAAAGATTGGAAAAACCCGGTGAGGTTAGATACTGTATCAATACAATTAAACCAATTGATCTGGATGATTTAACCACTGAGCGTTTTACAAACCCATGGAGCGTTTTATGCCTCACTTAAGCTAACAATAAACACAACAAATGAGCAGTACTCAGCCTAAAGTAACGACGATGAAAGGCATATTTCAAGATTAGTACTGTTATATATTATGTTATTATAAAGGTATCATAGGGTAAGATCGGTTTTCTTATTGTCACAATGATAAAAAGATCGTAGAATCAGTTATGTGCTGGTGACTGTAACTCAGGGCCAGTTCCTTAACGGTGAATGTATCTCAAGATCAGACGGTTAAATAACTTTGCAGGTATCTCGGGATCTGTTCTTTAATGATACAAATGTTCTAAGGTCAGTTGTGAAATGATGCTAGTATCTCGGGTCAGCTCTGGGATGAAACAAATATTCAAGGGTCAGTTGTGAGATGATGCAGGTATCTCGGGGTCGTTTCTGTGATGCTACAAATATTTAAGGGCCAGGCTGTGACATGATGCAGGTATCTCGGGGTCGGTTCTGTGGTGATACAAATATTCAAGGGCCAGTTGTGACATGACGCAGGAATCTCGGGATCGGTTCTGTGACGATAGAAATATTCAAGGACCAGTTGTGACATGACGCAGATATCTCGGGATCGGTTCTTCGATGATACAAATATTCAAGGGTCAATTGTGACATGATGCAGGTATCTCGGGATCGGTTCTGTGATGATACAAATATTATAGGGTCAGTTGTGACATGATGCAGGTATCTCGGGGTCGGTTCTGTGATGATACAAATATTCAAGGGTCAATTGTGACATGATTCAGGTATCTCGGGATCGGTTCTGTGATGATACAAATATTCAAGGGTCAATTGTGACATGATGCAGGTATCTCGGGGTCGGTTCTGTGATGATACAAATATTCAAGGGTCAATTGTGACATGATGCATGTATCTCGGGGTCAGTTTTGTGATGATAGAAATATTCTAAAGTCAGTTGTGAAATTATGCAGGTAGCTCTTGGTTAGTTCCATGATGATGCACATGTTCAAGGGTCAGTTATGAAAAGATGCAGGTAGCTCCGGTCCGTTCTGTGATAATACAAAGATTTCAGGGTCAGTTGTGAAATGATGCATATCTGTGATGGTACAAAATTTGTTCTGGGGTCATTTGTGAAATGATGCGGGTAGCTCAGTCAGTTCTTTGCAGACCACAATATTGAAGTATACGACAATACGGCGGTGAAGGGGTAAAAACCTCACGATATATTTGATCACGAAAGGATTTAAACGGGAAGGAATAACGTCTCTATTGTAAAGAACATCTCAGATCAATGAAATCAGTGAATTGTGTTCACTGTAAATAACAAATAAGAATGTTTTGTCGATTTGAACCATATATCTAATAACTTTTCCAACGTACAGTGGATAATGCGTTATTCTTTCCCAATAAACGCATTTATACTAAAATGTGCATGTCCATTGCAGAAAGCTTGGAGCCAGGTCAGGTGCTGGCATTTGTTTATGCTCCAATCTGTTTGTAACTCGTGAAAAATGTACTTTTATACATTTATTGCAATGAGCTTGCATTTCGTTTGCGTTTAAACGGGTAGGAATAACGTGATCTCCACTGTCACAAACAATATTAAGCGCATATCGCGTGGTTTATTCTCTTGTAAATAACCGGGCAACCAGTCCCCGTTATTCAATATGGCGACATCTGACAGCTAGATAACAGGTACCCAGCTTGTCATGTCGTATATGTACATTACGGTATTGGTTGACGGTCTCATAAGAGGGGCGCCAGCAGTTTTTATGACTGGTTAACGACGTTGGAAGCTTACAACACCTGAACTAGAGCCACTCCACATTGCCGCACGATAATTTCTAATCCGCAATAAAATTTTATTGGGAAATATTTCAAATCGGCCGAGGACACTAGAGATAAAACAGCGCAACTTTGATGTCCCCCTGATTTATAATCACACTGACACACGGAAACAGATAACGTCGGTTTATGGCTACTCTTGAGAATGTTTTTAATTTTTCATGTGTAGTTTTACACTCCCCGAATATGGACATTCTTCAGTGAAGCTCGTTTATAACGAAGTTCTTGGGACCATCTGATAATATTCGTTATATCCAAACTTCGTTATATTAGTTCATTTTAACTGCATATTGATTAGAGATCGGAAATGAAGTTTGCTTCGTTGTATCCGATATATCGCTATATCAGATATTTCGTTAAAAGCGAACTTCGCTGTACTCTAAATGTGTACTCAGTAGCTTTATCACTGTCTGAATATTGAATATCTATCTACAATAAACGTAAAGCCTATAAAAACAGAATACCGTATATGTAATAATGTGTAACCTTGCTTGCTCAGACAATGTTTAAATTATAACAAATGTTTACATAACAAAAATATGTATATGTTCATGCAACTTTATAAAAGTTACATATTAAAAGCTGTGCGGGATAGTGGCTAAAAGATGCAATTTCGGTATAGAAGGCACTGTTCTTCCCCAGGTACCGCGTTCGTGCTAAAGCAATATTTTTTTTATTTTGCTCAATGCAAACAGTTTGGGTCTGATCAGGTTCCAAAGTCTTTGCCGATCTTATAATAATTAGTTAATTACACATTTTTATTTTTAAAATGTTATTTTCTATATTTCTTCAAATTGCGATTGTGTTTCGTTTGCGTTAAAACGGAAACTATTCTCATCTCACTGTAGAACATGCAACTATAATATTTAGTTCCTGTCAATCCCAAAGATAAACTACCTGCACGCCATCGACATAGGTCAGTGAAAATATAATTTCCGGCCTATCTTAAACTGGCTGTAAGACTTAAGATGCGCTGGAATTTCTTCCGGTCCCACCCAATGACCAATCTTAGTCATTGATAACCGCTCAAGACTATATGTATCTGGAACGTCAGAGGTGATCTTTTCTGTGAATGAGCCGCTGTAGCTAATTCTCTGTGTTCGTAGAAAGATCCGGTCAATGCAGGTAACTGCTTTCAAGATGTATGTCAGTATTTTCCATAGAGCGATCGATCATTATCGTCAATTTACGAACCTTATCAAACTACAGTAGAACCTCTCTATAACGATCACAAAAAAGAAGGCTAATTCTCCGTATAAAGGACAGGTGATAGCTCAAAGCAATGTGAAAGTGAAACAGAAAGCTCCTATAGGAGCTTTCTGTTTCACTTTCCTATTGCTTTAAGCAGTCACATGCCTTAAACGACTAATATATAACACAACTTAATGGTCGTAATAAAGGGGCTCTACTGTGTATCAGTTGACGAGAATAGCCGATCAATCTACGAAAATTACCGATGTCAACTGACATTGCTCCGATCTCGTAAGGGATACTGACAACGAATGTCACCATACATGAGGTTGCCAGATTAAGCTTAACCTCGCCAAGTCAAATACAGTCTTCAAATATGATTGTTGTACAGATTCGTTGTTTTACACGGGTGCTATCTTTTCAATGATAGTTTCGGCATTATAATGAAACTGTTGCAAACAATGCAGACCCTGGTAAGAATACACATTAAATGGTTTCCCATGAGTGTCTACGAAGATTGCCTGATTAGTTTTTCAAGAACATGTATAAATTGGGGGGTAGAAGAAAGCAGAGTGCGTATCTTAGATTGCCTGAGTTAGTTTTTCAAGAACAGGTATGAAATGGGGGTAGAAAAAAGAAGACTGTGTATCTTAATCCCGGTAACCCGATTACAATAGTAGTTTTTAAACTGTTTGACACTTATTTCAATATTTCCTAAAAGAAAGAGATATAAAGCAGCCGATAAGCCTTTAAAGTTGGTGGCGTCATGACGTTTATCGTTTATACTATTTCCGAAGGGCGTCAATATACCCTTTTAACATAGGGAGATTTAACCCTTTACCCAATAAACGAGCCTATTATCGCATTCAATTTATTCCTTCGCTGAAGAAAACAGTTCCAATTTTATCAGTCATGAATATACATTATATGGAATAGTTTCTATATTCTAACACATGATAACTAAAAACAGCCTGAAAGTAAAGCAGAATGCGCCTTGAGGCGCATTTTGCTTTACTCTCAACCTGCTTTAAGTAGTCACCTATCTTAAGTTCTAGGATAGGCTATCAGGTAAAAGGTTAAGCATGCATGTCCCTATTGGATCTTACAAATTTTATTATTCACAAACAACAGGTTATTGAACTTAAATCAAATTCAGACCAAGGGCGCCATTAAAAACTTGCGGGTGGATGAGATATGTCAAAATTGCGAAACTAAGTCCCCGGACGTGTCTAATTCTTAATTTGATAAATTTAAATGTTGGTTAAACAAATATAATTTCTGCCCCTTGTGATAAGACGGCAAACAATTCGAACAAAGAGATGTAACTACTAGCATTTGTTCACGATTTTTGGCCTATCAAATGAACATACAATGTATCTATTTCAGAATAACAGAGAAAAAGCTTGTTCAGGTACATGTACGCGTTCGTGTATATGTATACGTTTTATAAAACGTAATTTGTAACATTTTACATATTTAACTCTTTCACCACCATTTTAACATACAGTGGAGAATGTGTTATTCTTTCCCAATAAACTTGTTTACGCAAAAACTATTATTTTCACTGCAAACAGTTTGGAGCCAGATCAGACGCCGGTTACCCGGCGTCTGATCAGGCTCCAAACTGTTTGCCACCAAGATAAAGATGAATTATCAGAATTGTCAAAACATTGTACTTTTCTACGTTTTAGTGTTTTGCGTTTGCGTACGTTTCCGTTTAAACGGGAAAGAATAACAGAATCTCCACTGTAGTAACACGTTTGAATTAGACAATGCCATTCTATTTTCTGCATAAAGTTTCGTCCAATTTTATATACAAAGTTGGAGTTTTATGCGTTTTTTTTTCTAAAGAAACATTGATATGAGTGTCAAACAGTTTGGATCTTGATCATTGCAACATCCAGGCATAAATGGACTGTGTTGACCTATAAAACTATATTCTAATTTAAGCCAATAAAGACCTTATAAAACTGTTGCCTTTTCTCCTAGTTTGTTGAATTTTATATAACAGTTGTATGCATTGAGGTTTGTTGGGCCATATCTTCTAGAGTACAGAAACAAGAGTATTGTCAAACAGTACAGACATCGGTGGACTGTGCAAAACCAAGAGGTATCATAGGATATCAAAGGTTCTTTTTGTTGAGAATGCCAAGTTCAATTTGACAACACGTGAAAGTGTCTTTTTAACACACTTTTAAAATTCTGCGTTCTGCTTAACCAATTTGTTGCAGGCCATATTCCGAATTGTTTTGGGATTGATCAGGACCCAGACTGTCTACAATATTCCAATATTTTTTCTTATGTCGGATTCAGAGATAACGATTCATTTCCTTAGTTTCCTAACGTGTCACGTTGTCGTTTTCATGACAACAAATTGATCCCAGCAAGTTTATCTCTGAAATCCCGACAAGTCACGTGTTATCAGGCGAGAGCTTGCCTAACCTTGAGTAATGAAACACCTTAATAAAGGGGATAAACTTCATCAAATGAATATTATCTTCACTCACTTTTCCGCTAACTGATATCAGATGGATAGGTAGGAGTGCCGGGTAGTACTATCAGGATCAGCGAGTCATTAAACCCATTACCCCTTAAATACGCATTTTTACGCCTTTGGTTGCAAAGAGTTTGAAAAGGGATTTGGCCGAAACCCTATTTTGTAAAATATATCATGAAACACGTGAATATTTTTTCAAGCATATTTGGAGATCTTCTATGCATAATTTTAGCCTTTAAGTATCATTAAACAATCTCAAGGAAGCTTTTGCAACAGCCGCGGACACACCCTCGGTACCGCCGCATTTCAGAACAGCATGTCCCTTTCCTGGAAGTAGATTCTATTAGCTTTATGGTCCTCATATTTACTTCAGAATGTAATTTTAATTCACTAGAAGTTTATTATTTTAAATCATTTCACTGTTTCTTCTAATACAGTTGTCGAAAGTAATCGAATTTTCGTTTTTAAGGAACTGGTCATGTCCTACGATATTGTTGAGTGATTCTTGAGCAGAGGAAGACAGTAACAGTCTTCAAAACTAGAAAAACGAACAAGCTACAGTGGAGAATCTGTTATTCTTTCCTGTTTAAACGCAAACGTACGCAAACGCAAAGCGCTAAAACGTAGAAAAGAACAACTTTTAGACAATTCTGATATTTCATGTTTATCTTGGTGGCAAACAGTTTGGAGCCTGATCAGACGCCGGGTTACCCGGCGTCTGATCTGGCTTTAAACTGTTTGCCCTGCAAATAATAGTTTTAGCGTAAACGCGTTTATTGGGAAAGAATAACACTTTCTCCACTGTATGAGATAAAGGGTTAATCCTATTCGAGTCAAAACAACAACAATTTTGTTAAAGAAGTATTCATTTATTTTTTAAAATCCGTTTTGAATCTTATATATATCAATTTCATTTCATTTTTATAGCGTAAAATCAGAACTCCAGATAAAGTAAGTATTTTTAAATACTAAATTTCTTATTTCTCCACCAAACCTTATGTTGTGACTACTCGTCAGAATCGTCTCTTCTACGATTCTAATGAGTAGTCACATCATAGGACAAGGTGGGTATGTAAAGAAAAATGTTGGACTATTCCCTTCAATTTATTCAGTGGAGAAGACGTCATTCTTTCCCATTTAAACGCAAACGAAACGCAAACGCAATGCACTAAAATGTAGAAAATTTAATATTATTGAAAAACAATAACGAAATTGTATAATTTGGGTGACAAACAGTTTGGAGCCAGATCAGACACGGGGTTACCCCACCTCTGGTCCGGTTCAAAAAGTTTACAGTGGAAATAATTGTAATAGTGTGAACGCGTTTATTGGGGAGCAATTAACGTCTTCTCTCACGTATTCTGACGTGTCTGTCTTGTAGCTTTATTAAAATATCCCATAGTACAGTGGAGAATGTGTTATTCTTTCCCAATAAACGCGTTTACGCTAAAACTATTATTCCCAGTGCAAACAGTTTGGAGCCAGATCAGACGCCGGTTAACCCGGCGTCTGATCAGGCTCCAAACTGTTTGCCACCATGATAAACATGAAATATCAGAATTGTTCAAAAGTTGTTCTTTTCTACGTTTTAGCGCTTTGCGTTTGCGTACGTTTGCGTTTAAACGGGAAAGAATAACGTTTTCTCCACTGTACAATTGTGCGACACACCATTGAAAGAATCAACACATCAAATCACAGTTGCTGATACTTCTACATGGTCCACACTTCTCTTAATAATAAGGCTCATATGTTTCCGAGCTGAATATCCTACGTGTATACTTTCTGTTTCACTTTCACATAAAGTGTAACCACATTCATTTATCAATTTACCCCCTGAGTACATTAGTTACATGTATTTGTAATCAGTTTGGATCCTGACCCAACACCGCCTGTTTGACACTCAATTTAATATTTCTTATGTCAAAATACCTTAAGTTTTAACTCAAAATACCTAAATTTGAAATTCGAAAATAAACGCAGACGATAATTATTTAAAGCAGATGACGTCATGACAGTTAAGTTGTTGATGTTCACCGTCTAAATATCGATATGGTCTGTCTATAACAACATTAATTTTACTTCTATGAGTGTTTAGGTTTAGATATTTTACCAAAGAAACATTAATAAGAGCTCGTACGGCAGTTTTACACGTCGACAGCTCTTGGTCAAAACTGTTTCAGTATATGCTAAAAATGCTCCCACTACCAGTGAAAGGATTAGCCAGCTTCACGGACAGACACACATTATAATAAAACTTCAAGAAGACACTATAAGTCCATGTCATATTCCCTCGGCGGTCACATTTCGAATGATACACAGGCAATTGTTTGATTTATTCAAAAATTTTCTCTGATAAAGTTATTTGAACTTGAACCATCTTATTTGAACATGGAACATGTTTGTACTGTGCGGCTGTTTCGCTACAATCATACTGTAAACACACTTTGTTTATATTTGTACACCGGGGCCTAAAACACACGAACCATCTCCTTAAGCTTTAGCCCCATTAGTGTCTTGTATCCCTGCTATTAAACAGACATGGGCAAACAGTTTAAATCCTGATTAGACGCTTCGGTATGCGAGATGTCGTCAAGGTCTCTCCGGTTTGCTGTCATATTTATAACTTATAGTATGGTGGTCAAATAGAGCCATGTCTTTATGACCGTTCGTTTATTTGGCTGGGTATGTTTCAAATCAGCTTAACGACAAGAGCCGTTGAAATTAGGTTAAGTAACCATTTAACAAATCTCACGAACCCTCAATTGTGCAGTTTCACACGTCTGCAAGTCCATCAGCAAAAATACGTGCAAGGAATATAGTACAGTCTAACAACAGTGGCGAAGACGTTGTTCTTTTGCCAATCAGCATTAAAATACGCTTATGCTAAACCCCTTACATTCCTTGCAAACAGTGTTGAGCCAGATCAGACGCCGGGTAACCCGGCGTCTGATCAGGCTCCACACTGTTTGCAACTTAGATTAAGATATATTTCATGTTTATTTTAGATCTAAGTGTAGTTATTTGCCTTCTCTCGCTTTATAGGTACATTTATGTAATTTCATGTGAAGCGTTTTTGAACGCATAACTGCTGTGTGAAAAGAGCGCTATATCAATCTGGCATTTATAATAGAAATATTGCTAGATTTCTTAATACAATTTTTCAACATTAATTATGGCGATGTACATACCGGCACAGCGGAGAATGTGTTATGCTTGCTCAAAACTGTTCAAGTTAGTTCATCTCGTATACATTAGCCTACATAAAATGTACATATAAATGTTTTGAAAGGCAATGCACGGAATATTACACAATACATAATGATGAAAATGATGACACAAAATTCACCTTTAAAGGTGTCACGGAACTATCTTGCACTTTGGAGAAGACAACTAACACGTTTATGCTAAACTAATTATTTATTGCAAAGAGTGTGAAGCTAGATCCGACGCCGAATAACCGACGCCGAATAACCCAGCGTAGGAACAGACCCCTAATTGTTTGCAATTCAGAAGAAAAAAAATTGTCAGGATTTCAAAAGGCTGTCGTTTTATATCCATTTCAGTTATTTACTTTTATGTTTCGTCTACTATTGTTTTGAACGGGAAAGAATAAACATAACATCTTCTCCACTGTAATATTTGTCCTTTAGTTGCTTCTTCACGCTATTACGCAGTCTTGTTGGTTTCGTGTGGCCTAGTCCACAACCTAACAACTAATATATGTCCTCATTCATTAAATCTTCGCATGTTGAGTTCTTTTTTTCGTCTGCAGCAATTGTCGTCTACTACTGTTCTAAAATTATATATTTTCTTAATGCCTCTCCAAAACAAGGTCCGGGTGTCAAACAGTTTGGATCGTGATGAGACGCCGCGTTACGCGGCGTCTCATCAGGTTCCAAACTGTTTGCAAAGGGAACCATGGTTTCACCGATAGCATGCTAAGAACTACAATTTACCATGATACGCAGTTTTCATCTGCAATGTCTTCCGACTGTAGCAACACAGATAGTACATTTACAGTGGAGAATGTGTTATTCTTTCCCAATAAACTCGTTTACGCTAAAACTATTATTTGCAGTGCAAACGGTTTGGAGCCAGATCAGACGCCGGGTAACCCGGCGTCTGATCAGGCTCAAAACTGTTTGCCACCAAGATAAACAAGAATTATCAGAATTATCAGAACCAAAAGTTGTTCTTTTCTACGTTTTAGTGCTTTGCGTTTGCGTACGTTTGCGTTTAAACGGGAAAGAATAACAGATTCTCCACTGTACCTCTAGTTTCTTTGAAGAAATATCACCCGCTGCCAGTTTGGATACAGATTAGAGGTCGAGGTTTTTGGCGTTTCATCTGGGCTCAAACTGTTTTTTAACAATCACCACACATTCACCCACAAGCACGCTCATTTTAACCCATACACTGTCGTGATGTCATTTGCTGTAAACAATATTCATTGTCGTTTGCTGTTATTTCTCAAAATTAAATTTTGAGGTGTCTTGGCTTAAGAAAAATCGTTATGAATGTCAAACAATTTGGATCCTGATATGACGCCGCGTTACGCGGCGTCTCATCAGGATCCAAACTGTTTGCAATTAACCAGTGTACTCGGGGTGAGGTAGTGAGGGGTGAACCATCTATACAAGTATACCTTGCTAGGTAACGAAGGAATGGAAGACCGGTGAAATAGCTTCAACTTTATCCTCCGCCAGACACTTCCGTTGCATCGATACAGCATCCCAGTGTACCTACGGGTATCTTTCGGTGTTTTCAAAAGTGTCTGTTTCGAAACTGTGGGCTCATAAATCTTAATAGTCAATTCATTCATTGCCATGACGTCATCTTCGGGAAACAATTATCGTCTCCATGTGGTTCTCAAATTTAAATTTTTGGTATTTTGACTTAAGAAATATAGAATTAAGCGTCAACAGTGAATCCCTACCAGACGCCGCTTTACGCGGCGTTGGATCAGAATCCAAACTGTTTACAAATAACTATTGTACCCGTGGTATGGCATTGAATTGGTTACTTTACAAAGTTTGTCTAACTTTCACCTTATACTTGACTTACAGTGTACTATATGTAGACAGTAAGACGTGTGTTTATGTTTAAACATTTTTTATTCCATAACAATGTAATAATAATTGGAATGGGGTCGGGCCACACGATCTTACAACATCACAGACTGCCCTCCCCTACAATATAACTATACAATGTTCCCTCTCTACAAAACACATAATTGTGTGTGCTGTTCGGAAGGATTTGTTATAGGGATAGATATTGACTTACATTTGCGGCATCTGATCTGAGTTCAAGTTGTTTGTCAGTCGTCATTATGTGTTTTTTTCTGTCAAATTTCCAAAATGTAACGATATTGCAGCCGTGAAAAGGTTGGACGTAATTTTCTTGTATGTGGAACAGCAGCAAGCGTTGTTGTTAGGAGGGAACTGTTGTTGGAAGGACCATTGTGTGGAGGGAACACCATACTAATACGGGAAGCATGTTTTATATAATAAATGACAACTAAAATACAAGAACGTTTGTAAGAAGAAGAACATGTTTTGAGTGACCACACGAATTACATGTACATGTATATTACAGGACATTGTTAGAAGCCTGCATCTAAATGAAGTACAGGATTTACGTGTTGTGCAAAAGAATTCAATTTTCGTAGCTTTCTTCATTGCTTTATCCCAACCAACACAATATATAGAGTCTTTAGGGTGACCGTCAGCCACTTTTTATATTACCAGTAACATATTCACTGCATTGATGTCATCAACTATAAACAAATGGCATCTGCTTTTACGAGCATATTTGTCAAATTTACAATAAGGTATTTTATCCAAGAAACAATGAAATGAGTTTCAAACAGATTAGATCCTGGTCAGGACCAAACTATTTAAAAATCATGAATCATTGTACTCGGGGTAAGGCATTGAACGAATTATTCCATTTGAGCCTATCGTTTAGTATATGGGGCATTGGCAAACAGAACTATAAAAAAGTCAAATAAAAATGGAAAGAAAAATTAGACAAGACACCCCTTAGATAAAAAAAAATGACTCGTCCTTTCTGGGCATTAACTCATTATCCCCTAAAACGTTCAATGGACAAGTCCAGTTTGCAATAAAGGATTGTCCATTTTCGACTATTTATGATTGTTTTTTATAATATTTCAAAAAGATGACAGTGAAGACAGGAGCCCTCTGATCAGGGACGTCACTGTTTGTATAGGACAAGTGTACATGTTCCCTTTTATGGTAAAGACGCATAAATACGTCACTAGGGTTCCATGGGTTTATATAATATTGAATTGAATAGTAAAGATAAGCTCCTACAGATACATATTTTCTGAACAATTCGCAGGACCCTCAGCGTTCAAGGGATTGTGTAACATGGTGTGGCGGCAGGGCGTCACATGTAGGTCCTTGTATCCAATTTCATATTGGAGTCTCATCCACGGTGGCGTGATGATCTCCGGTTTCCGGTTCGTTGTTTGCGCTGTGGACAGGTTTCGTGCACTTCTAACGTTTGTTGACATACCACTTGATGCGCCACAATATCGATGTAAAAGCGACTTCTTTCAAGAATCACAAACTGTTTATAACCGTGTAATCTTGGTCATAAAACATCAACAGAAATCAAGGTAAGTCGTAAAGTGGTTGCGGACCATTGTGAACGCATTTACCTTCCCTGAACAGCTCTTCAGGTTGGGAGGCGAGAGGTTTTCAAAAGAGAATTAAGTTTAATGACTTGCAGCAGGGACGTGTGAGATATTGAAAATATGATGTCATAAATCATGCGCGGATCCAGCCATTTTTCTGATAAGGGCTCCAATGGATACAGGGGAGAAGACGTTTTTCTTTCCAAATGAACACCTTTGTGTTATAAATATTATTTCAACTGCAAATTGTTTTGAGCCAGGCTTCAAAATTTATTGAAGAGATTATCATTTTCTACAACTTAGTGCATTGTGGGTCTTTGCGTTTCTGTGAACATCATGTTGAACTCAGTGCCCCCCACCCATCCCGACACACACACCCACCACCACCTTCCCCCGAGAGTTTCCAACCTAGCCGCGGTTCTTGGGGCTTAATTGTCCTACAGGATGTTTTTGTTTATTTGATAGAGATTATCCCAATGAGATTATACCGCAATACGACGTGCACCAGACCATTGGAACATGAATAGCATACACGAACCAAGATGGCTTCTCGATGACCGTCGCTGATTGGCCTATAGCCGATCTAGGTTATTTTAAGATATCTATGGATTAGGCTTAATCAACTTCCTGAAACTATCCTTCGTCATCATCTCATTTCGTCATTCATCGGCGATATATGACCTATTCAGTGTCGCAGTGCCGTAAGACCCAAATCCCAACCATGATCATTCCTTTTTCTCCCGTTCACGTTTTTATTTTCCAGGTGGAGTCGAGACACACGCTTGTCCCCCTCCCTAACTAAAATCCTTTGTTTAGAGCATGTAGTTACATGTGAATTTTTGTGCATATTAAGTGAACGTAGAACTATCTATCGCTTGTTTTTCATAGAAGCCTGATTAATAACGTAGGGACAATTCGACGCTTGAATCCCTTGACTACCTCATCCCGAGTAAAATTCATATTGGCAAATAATTTTGATCCTGGTCAGATTTCGCTTTTTGTGGCATCTGGTTAAGATCCAAACTATTTGACATTAATTCCAATATTCCTGAACTCAAACTAGCTTTGGGTTTTGATTTTTGCTGTAACTAAGTACTGCTCTGTCAGTAAATCATATTTCTAAACATTGGAAGCTTAAAAACAACTGAAATCATTTTACAGAGCACAAAACACGACAAGATGTGTTCTTTCTGCAATACTTTTTCCTGCATTAAATGCTTTAAGTACGAGCTCACTTATAGCCATGCGTCTACGTTGACTGTGCTTTGAATAAGGTATTACTATAACTATATTCTAATATGGAATTTATTTATGACCTAGTTGTCTGTACTACGGCATTGTCCTCTTCAGAAAGACAATGGGAAAATATGACATTGTTTAACTTATGATGAACCCCAAGTGTCACAAATATTCGTCCTTTAGAAACAGTATGCATGCGAACAGTTCACCCGTCCTATACAAACAATGCAGATCCTGGTCAGAGAGTTCCGAACAGAACATTCTGATCAAGGTCTCACTGTTTGTAATTTAACTAAAAAATGAAAACTCTAAGAAGTTTAACCCTTCCACTCCCAATGACGACTGAAGTCGCTTTTGCAAACAGTTAGGATCCTGATCAGACGCCGCATAACGCGGCGTCTGATCAGGACCCGAACTTTTTGATACACGTTTTGAAATTTCATCAGTCATTCTGTCTGATTGATTTTAACTTTTAAACGACATTGCAGACAACATAATTGAAGTAGACGACAATGAAACGGTGAATGGGTGTAAAATTCTCACGAAAAACTTTGCAGTGAAAGAGTTAAACTGGACTAGACTGGAATTGTCCATTTGAAGTTTCAGGGTGAATGGGTTAACCATATAGAAGCAGTATCGAAGTTTTATCGCCATGCTGTCCACAAATATATGGCTCCTTGTGGCATTGATATCGCATCTGATTGAAAATGGTTTCGGCCATAATTAAACTAAAACAAAAATGTGACGTGTGTTTTGACGTGATTTTCTTTAAAAAGGCCCTTAGAGGTCGAAATATTAGAAAAGAGCAGTTTATATATTAATATAAACTAAAACATTTTAATGTTTTTTGTAAATCCTTTGCTGCTGTATATGTACATGTACATGTATATACAAAACATGGACAAAATGCATGGTCTTATAACACCTTTAACCTTTTGGGCTCTTTTAGTACAGCTATTTTGAACAATATTTGGTATAACAAAAACCAATACAAATATCCTATAGGCGCTTTCTGATCCGGGTCTACACTGTTTGCATATTAATCAGTAATCTTTACAGCAGGCTGTATGGATGAAATGGGTTACAACACATCACTTCAAATAATCGTCTGCGGTTGACTATGTATTGACATGTTAAAAATCAACTTCTGGGAAATATTCTAACTGATAAATGACGAGTACATGTATATGTCATCTCTTGAAGCCATTCAAAATGTGGACAGTGGTCATAATATCCGGACAACTCTAACACACTCTACAAACTTAATACATGTATTTTGATTGAAACAATTACTCCATATTTACGTCTTTACGCAATTTGTAAAACAATATTCTTCCCCTGAATGACATAGTTCCCCTTCATATTCATGTAATCATATACGAGTGTTGTCCCAGAAAATCGTATATTCACCTTCAGAAATATTTTCAATATCTCAGCAGTATGTAGCTTGAAGCAGGATGAAAGTAAAGCAGAATGCGCCTTACGGCACATTCTGCTTTACTTTTAACCTGCTTTAAGTGGTCACTTCTCGTCAAAATTAGAAAGAAGCTTTGGGGGAAAAGGATTATACTAGATAATATTCAACTTAGAATATTGGAACGTATTGTTTGTGACAATGATTCAAGGAATGAATGGTGACATAAAATCGTAAAGAAAAAAACAATATTCAGGATTACAGTCATTGATTTTCACTCAAATGCACCCAATGACACTCAATGGTAAAGTACATGCGACAGTTGGTAAAAGATCTTAATTGTTGATAAAATATCTACTGTATTCGTTCACAGTAAATATTAATATGTATTTGAAAACTGTTTGGACCCAAATCGAGTCGAACTTTTCCGCAAACATTTAAACAGTTTCATGTCTCGGCAAGATTTCACTTAGTTATGTTAGACAGTACAAAGGTTTTGTAGATATTCCACTTTGTAATTCAGAACAAATGTAGGGCAGATATTTCACTTCGTTATGCTGGATAAATGTATTGCTGATATTTCACGTTGTTACTTAGGATAATTGTACGGTAGATGTTTTACTTCGTTATTCAGTTCTAGGTATTGCAGATATCTCACTTTGTTATTCAGGACAAATGCATGGTTGATATTTAATTTTGTTTTTCGGTACAAAGGTTACGCAGATTTTTCACTTTGTTTTACAGGACAAGTGTATTGCAGATATTTCATTTTGTTTTTCAAGATATAATTATTGCAGATTATTCGCTTTTTGATTCAGTACAAAGGTATTGCAGACATAAAACTGTGATATAAAGGTCACAGGTATTGCACATTTTCACTTTGTTATTGCAAACAAATGTATTGCAGATATTCCACTTATTTGCAGGAAAATATATTGCAAATATTTACTTTTGTTATTCAGGACATAGGTGTGCAGTTATTTCACTTTTTTTTTCAGGACAAAAATATTTGGAACAATACGCTTCGTTCTTCAGGACAAATGTACGGCAGATCTTTCACTTCGTTTTCAGGACAAATGTAATGCAGATATTTCACTTTTTGTTCCATGCCAAAGATGTTGCAGATATATAAATTTAATTTTCAAGACAAAAGCATTGTAGAAATTTGACTTTGTTATTCAGGACAAATGTATTACAGATATTTGACTTTTTATTCAGGCCAAATGTATTGCAGATATTTCACTTGTTTTTTAAAGACAAAGGTATTGCAGATGTTTCACTTTTTTATTCAGTACAAAGGTATTACAGATATTTTACTTAAACATTCAAGACAAAAGTATCGCAGATACATACTTATCTTTGTTATTCAAGACAAAGGTATTGCAGTTATTTTACTTTGTTATTCAGGACAAAAGTATTGTAAAGATTTACTTTTGCTATTCAGTACAAGGGTATTGCAGATATTTTACTTTGTTATACAGGACAAATGAGTTGCGGATGATTCACTTTGATATAACGGACAAAAGTTTTGCAGATAGTTCACTTTGGTATCCAGAATATAAGTATTGCAGATATTTCGCTTTGATGTTCAGGATATAAGTATTGCAGATCGTTTTTAATTCAGTACAAGGGTATTGCAGATAGTTAACTTTGTTATACAGGACAAATGAGTTGCAGATGATTCACTTTGATATAACGGACAAAAGTTTTGCAGATAGTTCACTTTGGTATCCAGAATATAAGTATTGCAGATATTTCGCTTTGATGTTCAGGATATAAGTATTGCAGATCGTTTTTAATTCAGTACAAAGGTATTGCAGATAGTTATCTTTGTTATTCAGGACAAACGAATTGCAGCTGTTTCACTTTGTTATTTAAGACAAAAGTATTACAGATATTTCATTTTTGCAGGAAAAATGTATTGCATATATTTACTTTTGATATTCGGGACACAGATGTTGCAGATACATATATTGCACTTTCTTATCCAGTACAAATGTATTGCAAATATTTGACTTTGTTATTCAGGGAAAGTGTATTGCAGATATTTCACTTGTTAATCAAGATATTTCAATGTTTTATACAGGACAAGGCTCTTTCAGATACATTGTATTTAACTTTAATGCTAAAGACAAAGTATCGCCGATATTTAACTTTGTTATGCACGACAAGTGTGTTGCAGAAATTTTAATTAGTTATTCAGGACAAAAGGTACTGCAGTCAGTTCACTTTATTATTAGGGACTAATGTGTTGCAAATATTTTACTTTGGTATGTAGGACAAAGATATTGCACATATTTCGACTTGATATTCAGGACAAACATAGACTATTGCGGATATTTCACTTTGTTCTTCGGTCCACATGTATCAAAGATATTTCACGATTCTATCCCGGACAAAGGTACTGCAAACAGTTAACATTTTATTCAGGATATAAGTATTGCTGATAGGTATCTACGTTATTCAGGACAAAGGTAGTATGACTTACATTGGTGTAGAATGACGGATAATATTGTGTTTAGTATGATCACTTTGTCGCGAGAATTGACAGCCCTCAAATATTGAAATCAGTGAAGCCTCCAGAAAAGTATTACAACGCCGATTTCTATATCTGTATCCCGTGAAAACGCACTTGTGACTTTCATACATTGAAGAGGACATTATTATTTACCAATTAACGCGTTGTGCATGTATGTACTCTGTAAACAGTGACCAGACATCGGGTCACCCATCTGTTCGCCATTCAGGTTACAATGTATAATTTAAGAAATGCAATGTTCTACATTTTATTGAAATCCGTTGCCGATTCGTTTTCGCTTAAACGATACAGAATAACGTCTTTATTGTAGTTAGTGTTTTATCTCTGATCAACATTTGGCGCCTATTAAAGTTGTGAGAGCTCAGTAGCTCAATCAAACCATCGGGTTGAAAACAAGACCCAGAAACTTTGGGATATCGCGGTATGCAGGATTGTCAGATTATCGTGCCAGATTTTTGCCTTGTCTTCCGATTCATGCTCCAATCCCCTGAACAAACCCACCAAAATACTCTCTGATTAAGTGGAAATTGCCGGGATGTATGAGACTTATTTATAGCCTACCTTATTTCATTGTAATTTATAAATTTCATGTGACAACATAGCGCACGGAGATATAATAAAGCTCCTGGCTAATCAATAGCCGTCGTACGGCGGGGTTTTCTCAACAACCTTATCATCCAGTACTAGACTGGTCCAGCTAGTTACTGAATACCAGTAAAACCAGTCTATTTAGACCACAAAACTGTGTTAAATTTAGGTGTTTTTCGACAAATGACTGCTTAAAGCAAGGTAACAGTAAAACAGAAAGCTCCTAAAGGAGCTTTCTGTTTTACTGTAACCTTGCTTTAAGCTTCCACATGGTTTTACACAATCAATTAGCGTTCTTTTTAGCGGTCGTAATAGATGGGTTTTAATGCATTGGGAGCAAAGCCGCAAGGGCCCGATTATCCTTTAGCGCCAAAGGCAGTTTTCGTTCCCAAAATCTTCTGAGTTTAACAATTCTCAGATTTGATGTTCATGGCATTTCTTTTATGAAAATAGCATCCGAGTGTCAAATAGTGTAGAACCGGAGGAAACAGAGGGTTACTCTGTGGCTTATCAGGATTCTAACTGTTGTCAGAGTTTCTAACAAAGCCGTACGTAGCTTGTGTAAGATAATATTGAATGGTTATAGAAATGTTTTTCAATGTAGGACTAAAATTATCTGCATATTATCGAAGCTGAATTTCAAAGGGCTTTTCTCTATCGATATCAGCTGTTTTCAATAGACTGTGGTGTTCGGTCTTTACAAAGTACCGGTGTCTGCTAGTACAGTGCAGAAGACGTTATTCTTTTCCCGTTTCAAAACGCAAACGAAACGCAAATACAATGCAATAAAATACAGAACATTGCTCGCATGGTACATGAGCTCACGTCTACGTCTTCTTAACCAATCAAAACTGATGAATTTAACTGACGTCTTGTTTTGCTTCAAGCTGATTGCAATTGAAATAAAATAATAGATAAAAGCGTTCATTGGAAAACATCTTCTCTATTGTATTTCTAGTATTGATCCTGATCAAATAATGTCACGCCACCAGTCCATGGAATTGTCTGGAATGTGATTGGCGCCATGTTCCCGCTCCTTGTCAAAAATGTGGCACTGAAAACACGAACAAGGGTGGCCGTTGTGGTGCAGCGATATGTTTCAAATCATTAACCAGTTGGTCCTAAAGCTGGATGTCCACAGCATTCTTTCTATTCAAAGTGGTCCCGGTCCCACTGTTGGGTGAGCGGGAACAGAAGAAAGAGTGCGTTTTATAGGCGTCATATGGACATCATTATTATGTGTCGCGGTGTCGTAAACGCGTTTATTTTGAAAGAATAACGTATTCTCCATTGTAATTCTGGCATAACATCCTGAACGTCCATACAATTATTCCTCGCCCAATTGCTTGGTTTGTCCCGCTGTGCTGTTTTAATTTAAGAAGGCCTTATTATGATATAAATTCAATATATATATATGATCATTCATACGTGTGTTAAACGTTCAGTTTTTAATTATTTCCCTACCAAGTTTTATCGTCTGCTTTAAACCTATTGCCGCCAAAATATTGTCTGAATTGGTAATGTCGTCTGCAATATTTTAAAGTCAGCTGTATGGCTGTTTTGACCGTAGAAATGTCGATACGAGTGTCAAACGGTCTGGAACCTGATCAGATCTGACGTAACGCGGCGTCTGGTCAGGGTCTAAATGGTTTGCACATTCGCCTTTTGGTACCGTTGGCAGTGAAAGAGTTAGATAAACATGTTAAGAAACATGTTTATCTCTATAGGCACGTGAATGTTTCATGCAACAAACATGTTTTAAAGAAACGTGTTTATCTCTATACGTAGACACGTGAATGTTTCATGCAGCAAACATGTTTTATAGACACGTGCATTTTTCATACAACAAACCCGGCTCCTACTATTAGTAAATATGTGTGGGACTGTTCTTATAATTGTGTTATGTCTGCAAACTGAGGGATATAAAAGAATATTGTATTGTGATACGTTGAGGAAGACGTTATTACAGTGGAGAATCTGTTATTCTTTCCCAATAAACGCGTTTACGCTAAAACTATTATTTGCAGTGCAAACAGTTTGGAGCCAGATCAGACGCCGGGTAACCCGGCGTCTGATCAGGCTCCCAACTGTTTGCCACCAAGATAAACATGAAGTATCAGAATTGTCTAAAAGTTGTTCTTTTCTACGTTTTAGTGCTTTGCGTTTGCGTACGTTTGCGTTTAAACGGGAAAGAATAACAGATTCTCCACTGTATCTCCCGTTTATATGAAACTCCAATGCAATGCAATAAAATGGAGAAAATCACAGTCTTCAGGGATATCATAAACAGCCTTCAAAGTAGATATCGTTTGTAAACAGTGGCGAATACAGTGGTGGTGAAGTTAGCCTTTCCCGTTTAACCCTTTCCCTTATAGAAGCGACTTTTAGCACATTCATTTTATTCATCCGCTGAAGAAAATAGTTCCAAATTATACCGTAAAGAATATGTGTCATATTTAATATTTTCCTTATTCTAGCAGTTAATAGCTTAAAGCAGGCTGAAAGTAAAGCAGAATGCGCCTTAGGGCGCATTCTGCTTTACTTTCAACCTGCTTTAAGTAGTCACATATCTTCAATACTAGAAACAATGCTATCAGGTAAAGGGTTAAACGCAAACGAAACGCAAACACATTGAAAGTTAACGTAGAAAATGACACATTGTTGACAATTCTGACTATTTATGTTAATTTGAGTGACAAGCAGTTTGGAGCTAGATCAGACGCCGGGTTAACCGGTTTGCAATTGAAATAATTGTTTTAGCGTAAACGTGTTTAATGGGAAAGAAACACGTCTTCTCCACTGTACCAATAAACGCGTTTGTAATAGAACAATTATTTCGCCGCAAACAATTTGGAGACAAACCAGTCTCCAAACTGTTTGCCACCCTGATATTTAAAACAAATACCCGATCTATTATAAAATTGTAATTTTCTACATGTTATTGAAGTGCGTATGTGTTTCGTTTGTGTTCAAGTAGAAAGATTAACGTCATCACCACTGTATGTATATAACTGACATTACCCGATGTGTGAACAGTCTCTTAACAGTTTGCCACTCAGAAAAAAAACTTAAGAAATTTAAAAAATCTGTCATTTTGTCCATTTCTTTGAATTGAATTAGAATTTTGATTTCACTTAAACGGAAATGAATAACGCGTATTCTGTATTGTGACAGCAGTGTACTGTTTTATGAACCTTTTAACAAGTAAACAATGAGCAATAATCGGCATGTGCAAACAGATCAATACAAAAGTCAATTCCATATACATGTACATGTGTATATACAAAATCCATAGCAACGAAGTTTCAGCTAGGTTATAAAAAGAAAAATACAAAATTTATTTCATGATATAATTATATTTCTTTCCCAAAATGTGTAAATTCAATCGAGGATATTGTTTTAACCTATTATCCTATAAATACGCCTTTTAACGTCTTTCAATTAGTCCTCCAATGATGAGAATAGTTCAAATGCATACAGTCATAAATATGTATCAAAGGAAATGTTTAGTAAATTCAAGCAGATTATAGCTTATAGCAGACTAAAAGTTAAGCAGAATGCGCCGTATGGCGCACTTTGCTTTATTTTCAACCTACTTTAAGTAGGCATCTGTTTTCGAAACTAGAAACAGGCTTTGGGGTAAGGTTTAATCGATTACTCCATAAATACTACTTTTTGATGCACTTAATTTCTAATTAATCTGTTTTCATGAAAATAAGGAAATTAAAATGTGCTTAAATTGTACTGTAAAGAGTTTCTAAGATGTCACAATTGTGTCACTTTTATTGAAGACCATGAAACAACATAAAAATATACGTAATCTTAACCAATGTTTCGTCACTTTATTTTACCGACGATACAAATTTTGGTCCGGTCAAATTCGTAAAAGTATTCTATATCCGGTCTGGTCGAATGTCTCCGATATGTCGGAAGTGGCACAGGAACTCGGAAAATTCCCAACTTTAGGGGAAATGGTCGGTACTCCTAGAGGCGAGGTTTTGTATCTTAAGGCCAAAATGTCTCATTTCCTCCTCAATATTCGCAACTTTTTGACAATAAAAGCAATTAATCCAGTCCAACATCATGGTAGCGCGTGAAAAGAGACAGTGTTTATCTTGCTATTCAGTTGCATTAGGGAACTCGCCCCAGTCACAATAGACCGTTTCCCTTCGCCAATACAGTTATTATCATTGTACTAAACTATGGTTTGACAACAATAGAAATCTACTAGCTGCTGACATTAAGAATAATACCCCCAATAAGTATGTCTTTTTAACGACATGGCGATAACTATTAGAGCCTAAGAGGAACTGTATTAGAGAGGGATATATAAAAGTCTTGTAATTCGGGACATAAGTGTTACAGAATTTTTGACATGCAAGCCCGAAGGGGGCCTTAGTGTCAGCAAGAACAAAACAGGACATTAGTTTCGGGCTGAAAACATTAGCGATTGGCACCAACATTTTAAACCCTTACGCCCAATTTATAACGCCAAAAGGCGCGGTTACAAACAGTCTGGATCCAGATCAGACGCCGCCGCGTTACGCGGCGGCGTCTGATCTGAATCCAAACTGTTTGACATTGGTTTAAAAACGCCAGTCATACTGCCTTAATCTTTAACTATGAAATGATATTGCAGACAACAATATTGAAGCAGACGACAATATAACGGTCAAAGGGGTAAAAAGCTCACGAGAAATTTTACAATGAAAGGGTTAAGTGTAGAAGACAGAAAGTTCCAACGTTCTGTTCGTTTGAATAATTTCTACATCTTCCGGTTAAAGCTGCTACAATTGAGAAGATGTATTTCTTTCCCAATTAACACGTGTGTGCTATTACAATTAATTATTATTTTCATTGCAAACAGTTTGGATTTCAATTATATAATATCATGACATATTTTGATCATTAGGTTTTTCTTAACAGATACAGATTTTAAACTTTCAAGTTTGGAGTACTTTATGTTGCTTTTGTTGACTCTTATTTATTATTTACTCTTTATTTTTGCACGGTTTTAATCTGTTCAAACAGTATTATATTTTGTAACGATCCATTTATGTGTGTCATACTGTGATGCTATAAATATATGTGTTATATATGAAATGTTATGTCATTTATATATCATCTCTTAAAAATTCTTTATGGAATGGGTTTGCGCTATTTTAAAGCTTTTATTGTATAATAAAATTATGTATCTGTATTTATTGAATGTGCATTGATGAGATGTAAATAAATTTTCTGTGTATCTCCCTTACCAATAGCGTTAGTACATTCAGTCCTGCATTAAACAACAAGTCAAATACTACCATTGGGAATACAAAAAAACACAGTTTGCCAAGTACAAGACAGCCACATTGGAGACGCTATTCTTTCCAGGAAAAAGGTGATTAAGAAGAATGTTGCTTTACTTTCAACCTGTTTTAAGCTGCAATCTCCGGAAAGATCTTAGAAATGCTTTAATGATGGTGTGTTTTATGTTCAGAACTTCTTAGTGGGGTGGGGGCTACTTTCCTAATGTAGAAATAGTTTGAGGAATAGAAAGGCGTATTTATGGAGTTGTGGGTTAATCGATTTATTTAGTGGCTTTTACAAGTGCTGACTTAAAAAGGTTATGATAAAAAGAAAATTTTGAAAAATTCTCCTGGCCATTTCACTAGTCAAAAATAATTTTAACCACTAATTTATGTACAACTGAACACAGAAATGATTTTCAACAACCATTTTTAGTAATTAAAAACATCAGTGTGCTTATTATTTTTTCATAAGCAGTTTAAGTCATATGCCCTGTTTATACAGTAGAGAAGATGTCATTCTTTCCCAATAAACGCGTTTGTACTAAAAAAGGTGTGTCCATTGCAAACAGTTTGGAGACTGATAAGACGCCGGGTAACCCGGCGTCTGATCAGGCTCAAAATTGTTTGCCCCTCAGCTGAAAATTAGACCGTCAGGTTTTTCAAATATTTGTTATTTTCGACATGTTATTGCTTTGCGTTCATTTCGTTTAACGGGAAAGAATATTGTCTTCTCCACTGTACATCTGATCAAAGTGGAGCGATCGCCGTCACTTAATTTCATGTTTATTCAAATGAATACCGACTGGGCTTAGCTTAAAAAGAGTGTTAAGGATCTAATGGGCAGAGGATTTAGTTACAGATAAAACTGGCATGAACAACTCAATTACTTGTTAAGATTACGTTCCATCACTCGTATGCACCTGTCACAACTCCAAAGAACTCTCAATCAAACCGCTTATATCTTTAATAACAGGTTTTTGTGTATGTCGCTTATGCCTTAGAGAATTGACATATTGCGGAAAGATGTTTCTCTCTGGTTACAGTGAAGCCTGTAATGAGCGACAAATCGTTGAAGAGGACCAGGGCTACCATATCAAATGAAATAATATAAAATAAAAAATAAAAATTATTGATTGTCGGACACTTCGTAACATATTACACATTTATAAGTTGTTCATAAAAATCCTAAGGTTTCAACATTTTCAAGCGCGATTTTAGGAATCGTACCTTTTACCCTTTCACTACCAGGGTCTTTAACCCTTAGCCCGCCAAATAAATTGTCGTCTGCTATATTTCTCGTCTGCTTCAAGTTTCAAAGTGCTTCAAAGTTGCTCAAAATTGCTGAAAATGTTGTCCGAGTGTCAAACAGCTTGGATCCGGATGAGACGCCGAGTTACTCGGCGTCTCATCCGGATCCAAGCTGTTTGCATATGGAGCTATAGTCGTGACTGGCAGGCTAAGGGTTAACAATAACATAATTATGTAAACAGTTTTGATCGAAATCAGACGCCGCGTAAAGCGGCGTCTGATATGGACCTAAATTGCTTGACACCCATAAATTGCTTGACACCCATATCCATGTTTCCTATGTAAAAATCGCAAAAGACTCCAAATTTAAAAGCAAGAGCAGAAATCCGAAAAATTCGGAGGAAAAATCCGTAGTTCCGAAGAAATTGAGAAAATTAGAAAGATTTCGGAAAAATCCGGAGATATGGCAACCCTGGTGGACAGGCGACAGCTGGTTCAGTGTTCAAGCACGGAATTATACACTCTTGTATAATTCCGTGGTTCAAGTAACGCAGACGTGTTGTTGTTGTTTCTAGTAAGAATTTCCGTCCACCCAGTGACGCATCCTCTAATGCATTGCGGTCCTGGTCAACATCGCAGGGCTGCCATAAGTTGGCATGAAAAATCCTAAGATTTCCAAATTTGCATTTTTCAGGTGCGATTTAAGGAATCGCACCTTTACCACATAACTTGTTTCTAGTTTTGTTGACATGTGACTACTTAAAGCAGGCTGGAAGTAAAGCAGAATGCGCCTTAAGGCGCATTCTGCTTTACTTTCAGCCTGCTTTAGGCTACCATTTACCAGAAAAAAATCCGAAGATTTAGGAAAAATCCGGAGAAATGGCAGCCCTGACATCGGCTTACTTCCGTTTATAGGGCTGCCATTTCTACGGATTTTTCCGAAATCTTCAGATTTTTCTTCATTTCTTCGGACCTACGGATTTACCCCAGAAATTTTTGGATTTCTGCTTTTACTTTTAAATTTTGGATATTTTGCTTTTTACTTAGGAAACATTTTTATGGGTGTCAAACGCGGCGGCTGATCTGGATTTAGAATGGTGGCATAATTATGTTAAAGAACCTGGTAGCGAAAGGGTTAAAAGTACGATTTCAAAAATCGCGCTTGTCGGAAAATATGGAAATCGTAGGGTTTTTATGAACAAGTTATGGTTGCCCTGCATTCGGACGTCAGTAATGCAAAATGTTTCTTTGGACGTTTCCTATTCAACCTTTTCCCGGCATTGCTGTTGCTAGCCGTCATCTGTTCTAACTCACTATAGTCCTTGAAACCCCGAATGAACAACAGACGAGAGCACGAATGAATATGCATTCGTGTTTCCGTGGCATTCACTCGTGTTGAAGAACGAACAATTCAAGTTGGTATTTAAGCATACTCCATTTTTGACTATTTATGGCTGTTTTTACTAAAGTTTCAAAAAATGCAAACAATGCAGGTCCTGATCATAGGGCTACTTTAGATCTTCACTGTTTGCCTACCCCACTACCCCATAGCCTGTTTTTAGTTTTTGAAGATAGGTGACTACTTAAAGCAGGTTGAAAGTAAAGCAGAATGCGCCTTACGGCACATTCTGCTTTACTTTCAGCCTGCGTTAAGCTTCCAGCTGGTAGGATATAGAAATTATTTCTAGTGTTAAATGTATTAATTGGAACTATTTTCTTCAGTGGAGGGATAAATTAGAGGCGTAAAAAGGCGTATTTGTGGGGAAATGGGTTAAAAAAGAGAACATTCCGTCGTTACAGAGTTTTTGAAGGACGCCTATACTCCCCATGTAGGGGTCAGACAGTGGGTTCAAACGATAGTCGTCTGATTTTATTTCTCAAATCAAAATTTAGAGTATATATTTTTAGAATAAATCGTAAACTTAAAAAAAAAAAGAAAAAAAAGGTTTTCTATTGAATTGCGTTTGCGATACTTTTGCGTTTAAACGGGAAGTACACTGTTATACATGGTGGTGATGGGGGAGGGTGTTGTAAAATAAAGAAGACCTTATTCTTTTCCAGTAAACGCATTTATGCTAAAACATTTTGATCGATTTAAACAGTGTCTGATCAGGTTCCAAACTGTTTGCAATTCAGATTAAAATAAATAGTCAGAATTGCCAAAGGTCTTGTCACTTACTGCAGTTTCGTTTCATGATCGTCTAAACTGGAGAGACAAATGTATTCTCCTCTGTGCACGATTTGTTTTTGTCGAAATGCTGTTACAACAGTAGAAGTAGTTAGAACCAACACGCGCGTGATAAGCTTAAACAAATATAATCGTGAGTGAAAATCGAAAATCTCTTCTCTTAAATTGACAAATTTATCTATCTGTATTTGCTATTAATTCAAACCCAAGCCCCAGACCCATGTTAACAGCCCTAGAATTGTTTACATCATGCCGAGATAACTACTTTGAAGGTAACGTTTCAAGCGGCCCTCTGCTTGACATGGTTTTAGTTAAAAAATAATATTATTATATTCCATGTTCATCTTTGGAATGGGGTCGGGCCACAAGATCTTTCACCACTTAAGAAAGTCATCTCCTTACAAAAAGATACAGTGGAAAATATGCTATTCCTTCTCAGTAAACGCGCGTATGCTTAAAACCTTATGTCCACTATATACAAACAGTTTTGTAGCCTGACCAGACGCCGGGTAATCCGGCACCTGATCAGGCTCCAATATATAAAAAGTGTGAATTTCTATATTTTTATTGTAATGCGCTTGCATTTCGTTTTTATTTAAACGGATATGATGACATCTTTCAATCTGTAGTATTCTGTACTACTGACTAAACAAACACACTTAAAAATAAAACAAACCAAAACATTTATTAAGTTCGCTAAATTTATACCCAAAAACATGATAGTAAAACTTTTGAAAATGCATGTGTACACATGTATTTAACCAATTTGTGCCTCGAGTCCCATATATATAAGATAGGCATACAGTGCAGACTCAGATTAGAAGCCGCATGATAAAAAATGTACTCATTCAATATATATTATATCGTATTTTCGAAATATATTGTAATAACTATCTTATTAGTGAAAATTGGAAATATCCATTTTAAATGGTGGTTGAGTTAATAACGTTTCCCAGCAAATACAGCGTCTCTTCTCAGGCATTTGGCTCGGGTATTTGGCTCAACCATATAGGACAATGTCTAATTCTTTGACGAAACTTCTGTCGTTGTAATTATTAGCGTCTCAGTGCGAAATAAACTATTTGTAAACCGACTGAATTCATAAAAAGGATTTTGAACAAATTAGATGGTACATTCACGGTACAGCTACAATACGTATTGAAGTAAGACTTTAACCTCGAGTCGGGGGTACCATACTTCTGTGTTAATAACTGAGAATGAAATAATGAAAACAAAGTCTTCAATGGCCCAATATAACTTCAAAATCCACCCGCGCTCTATGAAACGTCGACAGTATTTAATATTTAATAATGGCAAAACCACTCATTTCCTTTTTAGAATACAACCACCCGTTTCCCAACACATATGTTATCGCGATATCTAACCCCTTAACAGTCATGACGTCATATGCTTTAAACATTAAATTTTGTTGACAGCTTTTATTTCTCAAATTTGAATTTTACATAAATTGACGAAAGTAATTTTGTAATGAGTTTCAAACAGTTCGGTCCTGACCAGATGCCGCGTAATGCGGAGTCTGATCAGGATCAAAACTGTTTACAAATAATGATTGTACCCGGGGTAAAACATTTAAGGGGTCAAATAGATTTGCAATCATTTTAATCATCAGTATACGGTAGCTACGGGATTTTGCTCAATGAAATAAAACGCTTTGACATCTTATTTTCTAATTCCACATTATCTGATCTGGAAGGTGTAATTTTTATTTTACAAAAAATGTCGTTTTACCTTTTTTTTTTCTAAAAACGAACTAATTATCATGTTTGAACATTTTTGTTTTAGTCAAGACTCCGGTCAAAATTGATCTTTAATTACGATTACAGACAAAACTGTCTGTTTTGAAATGTCACGGCTGTAGCCGATATGTTTTATTTCAAAATGATATCATACAGTGGTGGTTATGATAATATTTCTATGTGATTGAGATGATGTACTTTATACAACTCCGGATAAAATTATTTTCTATTCGGTTCTGTTCGATGAAGACGCTCTTATTTCCAGTTTAAACGCAAACGAAAATGCAAACGTAATGCACTAAAATGTAGATATTGACATTTTCTTTAAAATATTAAAGATTCTTCTTATTCTGAGTGGCAAACCGTTTAGAGTCAGATCAGACGCTTGGTTAACCTGCGTCTGATCTGACTCCAAACGGTTTGTAATTGAAATAATTGTTTTGGCATAAACATGTTAACCTTTCCGACACTAAGTAACTCTTGTGGGTTAGTATGTTCCCTTTTGGAACTTTTTAGTTACCAAAACTTGAACCAGTCTACTTGGAATTATGGATAGTTTAGTGAATACTGCTCTAAATTAGCAAACAGTGCAGACCCTGATCAGAGGGCTCCTATAGAGCCATCTGATCTGGGTCTACACTATTTACAAATGTTATGAACATATTTAAACAGATCCATGGTGTTGAAATAGTTAAAACAGCACCTGGCACCCATTTACAAAAGATTATTTTAGGCCAAATCTGGTTTGGTTTTCAGCTTCTTTAAGCAGATCACACCAGTTGAAACAACAAATCAGGGAAAGTGATGAATCTAATCCACCGGAACATAATCTCTATAAATTACAAATTTGCCCCTTTTCTCTATCAATCCGGTCTGTGACCATAATACCATTAAGAAAATCATGCCCTAACAAAACAGCATTCACGCCTAGTTTAACAGTGGATTGTTCAAAGTGGTATGACCGTTTAACGTCCGTTGTCGGTTTGTCAAAACATAGCACCGGTTAGACAGATTTTGGGGCGATTTCGTGTCATTGTGGGCATACGGGGATTAGTGAAATTCCATCAGAAAATATTGCCTTTTATTGTACGATAAGAGGAACCTCATAAAGCATATGACACTTATATTGCCGTGCCTCAATTGGCCATCACACCAAGCACGGAAAACTATCGATGACGTGCAAGCGATATTGGCCCGAGGTTTTAGGGATAAGCCCGATGTTTGGATGACCATTAACCCTTTCGCTGGCTTACCCCGAGTACATTAGTTATTTGCAAACAGTTTGGATCCTCATCAGACGCCGCGTTACGCGGCGTCTGATCAGGATCCAAACTGTTTGACTCTCATTTTAATATATCTTTAGTCAAAATACATAAAATCTAAAAGTTTAAAGTTGATTAAATTTGATGACGTTATGAAGGGGTTAATCATCATTATGTCGTAATATTCTCTCATTCTAAATTTTTCCCGCCATATTTTGTAAAAATGCTGTCACTGAGAAATAGAAATAAAGATATAAGTAAAAAAAAAAGTCCGAGAGTTTAGATCCTGATTTAACGGCGTGTTATTCGACACCTGATCTGCATCTTAAAACTTACAAAAAGACCTCTACCGGATTAATCAGCTGTTAACAACGTACATATTATTTTTCATATTTCTTTCTTTACAACGTTCCTTATTCCAACTAACTTTTTCTTTTTAAAACAAAAGAATATTATCTTTATAATTATTGTTGTTGTCCTCGTTGCCGTTGTCAGTTTAATAATATTATTTTCAGTATTATCATAATCATTATCATAATCATTAATAATATTATTATTGTCATTATTATAATTATTATTATTATGATGTATAATATTATTATTACCATTAGTATTATCATCATCATCATTATTATTTTCATCAAATTTCTTATTTTTTGTATACATGTACATGTATACGTGTATAATATTAATTTTGATGTAGTACATTACTGACAGGGGTACATGTACATCTGAATACACGTGATAATTAATTTGATAACAGTATATTTTTTTTATCCCCTTCAATGCTATGAAGTCATCAATTTACAACAATTTTCATCTGCTTTTATTTCTAAAATATAAAACTAAAGTATTTTTACTTAATAATGAAAATATTGCTAACTGTTCGAGCCCTGATCCGACGCCGCGTTGCAAACTGTTGGCAAAATACTAAAGTACTCGAGGTAAGGCAATGAAGGGGTTAACCCATTACCCTATAGCCTGTTTCTAGTTTTGAAAACAAGGAACTACTTAAAGCAGGTTGAAAGTAAAGCAGAATGCGCCTTAGGGCGCATTCTGCTTTACATTCAGCCTGCTTTAAGCAAATATCTGCTAGAATATAGAAAAATATTTCTTATAGTACATATTCATAATTGTGTAAATTGAAACTATTTGTCTCAATAGATGAATACACTAGAGACGTAAAAAGGCGTATTTATGGGGTAATGGGTTAAGGACACTGGAAACCAGAGTCGGCTTAAAACAAAACAAAACATTGTAAATCATGTAAATGGCGCTTATATAAACAGATTAAAATTGGTACAAATTTATGTTGAAAATACTTTTTAAAGGAAAATAAACTGACACACAACCTCTTTGCTATAACTCTCAGCCAGGCAATTGACTTTCTATTTCATCCTATTCGTGGGGCATGTAATTGCTGTTTATACGGAGATAAATGAAGTAGATAATATTTACTAAATACTCGTATATACCTTCCAATATGAAGAGGACATGGATATGGATGGACGAGGTACTGCGGGGTAGAACTATGCTATTGAAAAGACAAAATGTGCATGTTTAAGCTAAAATAAGATTAAGAGACGGACTTAATGAGCAACCACTGCTTTCGTTCTCTTCCTAATGCATATTTATGTATGACTATAAAATATGCTACTTTTTTTTTAATAGAATATGTTTAAACTAAAAGACAAAATAAATGCACCCTACAATTGTGTTCATTATAGGCTACGTTTTTTGTCAACAATCAAATTTTAATGACCTTTGAACAATAACGTCATAGATAAGTTTAAGCGTGATAAAATATATTGATATCCGGTTTTCAGTCTCTTCTAAGAAATGGCTTTATTTCTAAGTACAGTGGAGAATACGTTGTTCTTTCCCAATGAACGCGTTTATGCTAAAACTATAGTTTTGCCACTGCAAACAGTTTGGAGCCAGATCAGATGCTGGGTAATTCGGCGTCCTACCAGGCTCCAAACTGTTTGCCACTCATATTCAAATAAATTGTTATAATTTTCAAAAAATTGTAATTTTCTACACCTTTTTGCATTGCGTTTCGTTTTTGGTTTAACGGGAAAGAACAAGGTGTGCTGGTATTTTATGTAACTATGATGCGACAGTGGCCAAAAATGCGTAAAATGTCCATATATGCTAATAATAATATGTATATGTCTATATAAAATGAGGATATTTGCTTATCATTTGAACTCAAGTCACGCATATACATATACATCATTTGCGAACTGTGATCCTGTGAATAGTACACTTGTTCTGTGCCAACAGTGAATGCGTAGGTTAGACCGTGGCTCCTAAATGAGCCCTCTCATCAGGGTCCGCACACAGTTGGTCTCATTGCAAAACATTGACACAAATACAACAAATGTTATTGACTGATTTGGAAACAGGAATTTTCAATTTGAAGTTTAATAGTGTAAAAGTTTGGATGTACATGTGTCTTTCGAACAGAAAACGCCGTTTATTCTACCCGGGAAAAGTTGCCAATGAAAGATCTAACGAAGATGACAACTATACTGTGGGTAGTTCCAAGATTGAACTCTTTGCAACATGAACTGTTTCTAGTTTTGAAGACAGATATCCACTTAAAGCAGGATTTCAGTAAAGCATAATGCGGCTGCTTTTAGCCTTATTTAAGCTACCATCTGTTTAGAGGCGTTAAAAGGCGTAACTATGGAGTAACAGGTGAAGTAACAAATAAAGTTCTTAAATTAGCACAAGAACAAAGAAAACTCCTCGGTGCCGCTTCCGAAGCTGACCTTCTATAACGGGGAAAATGGCAAATCTTTGAAAATCCTAAGCAATAGGATTATAACACTTTAACAGTTATGAAATCTTCATCTCATCTTTAAGCCCTAGATAGGGACCTGAGGAAAATGGGGTAAACGGGGATTTCCTACACCTACGAAATCCGACGTTGGCTAGTTACACCAACCTTATCCTTTCGTCGGCAGATAGTGTCGTCAGCTACAACATTGTCGGCTGTGATTTTATAATCACTTATTCATAATTTTGTTTCAATGTTGATGTTATTCCTATTATTTACTTGTCGAAACCGGTACATACTCTAATATATTCCGTGATTGGTCAGGATGCCAACTGTTTTAAAACACTTGCCAAGTTCTTGGCCAGATGCCGAAAGGTTTATCAATCTTTATCAAAATCCGAGTACCCTACATTGGCGACCTAGGCAACGAGATAGTACAGACTGAGGTGGACGAAATCACAACACGCACCGGAAATACACATCCACAACAATGAATACGTTCATGAAGGTTGGCGAGACATCGAAAGTCAGATACATGTAGTTTATTTATATTATTGATCTGGATCAGTCTCTGTCCACACCCACTCAACCACTAACACACTAACACATACACACTTACCCTCTCTGTGTCTTTGTCTCTGTCTCTTTCTCTCTCTGTCTTGGTCCATGTCTCTGTCTCCCTCTGTGTATGTGTCTCTATCTGTCCCTGTCTGTCTCTCTTTCAGCGTTTTGCTTTATTTTTATTTTGTTGTATGGCAACAAGCATTAAACTCATTCATCTCTTAAACTTTTAAAGGTCCATTCAAATGGCTAATAATCCAGTATACATGTATTCCATATTATACTATATAAGGTTGATTTTAACGTGTGTTTTTTTTACTATATTACAAAATGACAAACAATGCAGACTCTTATCAGAGTGCTCCTTTAAGAGCCTTCTGACCAGGTTCTACATTGTTTGTATATGACAAGTGTACTTGTCACATGTAAGCTGTTTGTTATTTACGAGTATACTCGTCGCTAGGGTTGACCGTGTTAATGTTGCTAGGGTAGTTATGCTACCCGGTTTTAGCTGTAGTCAACTGACCTAAGTGAACATAATGTTATGTGGTTAGAACTAGGACGTATCTATGCTGTGTGTAAACAGTTATCAGGCTAATTTAACACAACTCAAATTTAATTGCATCAGCATAATACAATACTTGAGACCCATCTTGTCTTTACTACAAGTCTTATATTATAGTTAGACTTTACCTACATGTAGTAGAATGATTTTTTTACAAACCTTGGTCGATAGCTAACTAGTACTCTATTAGTTGATACATTGAAAAATAATCAACACTTGCCTTCCTGAAACCTCAAATTAACACGTACATTTTCCTATTTAGTCAAATCCATTATTTGACTATTTGAGTGTTTCTCAATGTATTTCAATATTGCAAAATATGCAGACCTGTTCTTCTGATCTGAGTCTTCAATCTTTACATAGGACAAGTATACCCGTAATATTTACACTGTTTACAAAAGACTCGTATACATTTATGCATGGTCATGGTCAAGAGGGTTTAATCGGCAATTAGAATATCTGTTTTTAGGAGTTAAAAACGGAGTTGATTGCTAAATGCACGAGAAAAGCAAAACAAAAAGCTCCTATAGGAGCTTTTTGTTTCGCTTTTCTCGTGCATTTAGCTGCCAGTTGCCTTTAAACACTCCACGTAGTCTTGATTTGATATCAGATTTAAAAGAGGGTTCTAACCTCAGGTTTTACAGTACACCTTTTCAAATCTACACTAGTCAAATAAACATAATCGCTGTTGAAAGTGTCAACTATTGAGGTAACAAAAACAACAACCTCAAACACAATCATTTTGATAATTTGCGAATTATTTCAAGCTAAAGACAAAATATAAATATGTCGTTCTGTTTAGCTTCGTGTCCTAGTTTAGATATAGTCAACTACTTATTCGCTGAAGATTCAGTGAAGTATCACAAATGTAATATCTTTTGACCCTTTCAGCACCAAACTTAGGATATAGTTTACCCCCTTTTATAACAGTGTCGCCACCTGTTTTCATGAATAGTGTAGTCAGCACTAGTGTTTCAACATACCATTTAGGTTAGTATAATTGCAGAAGCATCGATACGCGTACCAAACAGTTTGAATCCTGATCAGATGCCGCGAATATTAAGATATCCGTATGATATCCATATATCTGAGCCCAATAGCAGTATCCGTATAATTTCATTCTACCCTGAAACATCAAATGGACAATTCTAGTTTCCAATTTAAGTTGAATCTATATATCTGAATATAACAGCAGTGCACTATTACTGGGGGGAAAGTTAAAACAATATATCCATTTATGATAGAAATGCACGAATCAATATTAGAATATGGCATACATGTACTACATGTATACTGAACGGGTAGAGAATAGATGTACTCTCTACCAAGATGTCCTCAAGTTGGCGAACTGGTCGCGATGTAAATCATTTACATTGTGGCTCTGTGCCTTGATCTGCATCCAATATAGATTTGTTAAGAGTAACAATGGTTGGGATGCTATTATTTCACAATGAATGCGTTTAGTTAAAACATGTCTTCAAACGATTTTAATTAAAGTCATGTTAAGGCTTTAAGTTTAGTTTTGTTCAAACGGGAAATCATAACATCTTATCATCTGTATGACGAGACTGTCCATTGCTTGAATTTCAAGAGTGCAAGCATAATCTGTGAATGAATATAAACTCTATCAAACCCTTTCACTCTCATTGACGCCATAAAGGGCGTTTGCAAACAGTTAGGGTCCCGATCAGACTCCGTGTAACTCGGCGTCTGATCAGGACCCAAACTGTTTGACACTCGTTTCTAAATTTCACTAGTAATACTCTTTGAACCGATATTGCCGACAACAATATTAACCCTTTCTCTTATTAAAGCGACTTTTAGCGCAACACTTTATTCATCCGCCAAAGAAAATAGTTCCATTTTATACTGTCATGCATATGTACCATAAGAAATATTTTCTATAACCTAGCAGATAGTAACTTAAAGCAAGCTGAAAGTAAAGCAGAATGCGCCCTAAGGCGCATTCTGCTTTACTTTCAACCTGCTTTAATAGGTCACATATCTTAACTACTACAACAGGCTATGGGGTAATGGGTTAAAGCAGGCGACATTATGGTGGTGAAGGGGTAAACACCTCTCGACAAATTTGATCATGAAAGGGTTAACTGCAATGCTACAGTGGAGAATCTGTTATTCTTTTCCGTTTAAACGCAAACGTACGCAAACGCAAAACACTAAAATTGAGAAATGTACAACTTTTGGACAATTCTGATAATTCATCTTTATCTTGGTGGCAAACAGTTTGGAGCCTAATCAGACGCCGGGTTACCCGGCGTCTGATCTGGCTCCAAACTGTTTGCACTGCAAATAATAGTTTTAGCGTAAACGCGTTTATTGGGAAAGAATAACGTTTTCTCCACTGTACATGTATCTGGATGTAGAATAGGGGCAATGCAGAAAGACTTAAAAAGACAGCTTTCTACATTACATCCATCCTGCATAAAGCAGCTGTCTTGTTACGATTTGTCCATGATTCTATGTTTGATTTGATGATCGTCTAACATTGGTGTTGAGTATGTTTACGGGGTCGTACTGTGTTTGTCTCTAAGTTGACAAGCACAGATCAAAACTATGAACTTTATGTGAATTTGTGTAAAGCGCGCTATCTTAGACTGACACATATTTTAAACCATGTACTCTTGGTCATACTGTATGCACTGTTGAAGGAAGTGATCTAGGAATTCAAGTTAGGATTAGATGAGACAGCGCTACAGTGCATGGAGAACACATTCCTCCCCGTTTAAACGAATTTTAACGCAAAGAAAAATATTGAAGCATTCATCCCGAGCGAGTAGATTATTATTATTGAGCAGAAAATAAAAAACTGAAAACTGAATAATATTATCATCGTTTTCTATTACCGGTATTATTATTATCAATATTATTGTTATTTTCATATAAAAGCGATAAGTCTGCCACTTGATATATTTTTGAGACAAAGGTGTCCTATTTTCCCCGACAACCGCATCTTTAATGGATTTTGCGTACAGTTTGTATCCTGATCACTTGGAAATTCAAACGGTTCAGCTCTTTAAAATTAACCGGCGTCGGATCTTGCTCTGAATTCTTTGTCAATGGAAATAATTGTTTAAGCATGTAATGAATTTATAAATAATTACGTCTTCTCCATTGTAACACCATATTTGCAATGATACAGTGGAGAATCTGTTATTCTTACGTCATTGGTGACGTCATACAGTGGATAATCTGTTATTCTTTCCCGTTTAAACGCAAACGTACGCAAACGCAAAGCACTAAAACGTAGAAAAGAACAACTTTTAGACAATTCTGATCATTCATGTTTATCTTGGTGGCAAACAGTTTGGAGCCTGATCAGACGCCGGGTTACCCGGCGTCTGATCTGGCTCCAAACTGTTTGCAGTGGAAATAATAGTTTTAGCGTAAACGCGTTTATTGGGAAAGAATAACAGATTCTCCACTGTAACCTAGTCTTATAAAATATTACCGTCTGTTTTGATTAATAAATTAACATCTTAGGCATCTAAAATAGTATACATGTACATCCAAATTAAACCCTTCAGTAAACCCTAATTGATTGAAACCGACATTGATGTTTCCTTATTTAACCCTTCACCTCGAAAATGCGCATTTCCCACTTTCAATTAATTCCTTCAGTGAAGAAAGAAGTCCTACGGTCAGGAATACTTGCTACGGTCAGGAATACAATGTATGCACAGTCAGAAATAGTTTCCTTATCCTAGGAGATGGTCCATAAAAAAGGTTGAAAGTAAAGCAGAATGCTTTACTTTTAACCTGATTTAAGTAGTCACCTTTCTCCAATATTAGAAACAGACCATGAGGTAATGGATTAAAAAGAAACGAAAAAATATGTTTTAAAATTTGTGCAGATAATTTGAACGACGACAAAGTACTATTTCAGGAAAAGTTACGTTTAAACCATTTAACAGATATTTTGAACGACATAGTTTTATTTCAGGAAAAGGCGTTTAGATGAGCGGCGGATGCCTAAGTGTCGTGAAATCACGGAGATTCAAGCGGCAATACCGACAAGATAGACACAAAGAAATAGATTTATATCTCGAATGAAACTAGACCTCGACTATTTAAACAAGATCTATCAATACTTTAACATGCGGTCAATTTGTATCATTTGATTTATTTCACAATTTACTGTTTAGTGTCAACTCATTGACTATCAATCGCAACTTCTCTGGTATTTCTAACCCATTTATACCCAGTGGATTCTTCCATGTTTATATATTGGATTAGTCCATCTTTTATCAAAGGGATGTCTGGTCAACATTTTCATTTTGTTTTATATTGAAATTCCTATCAGAAAATTGTGTAGACTCTGATCAGACGCCGCATAATGCGGCGTCTGATCAGAGTCTACACTGTTGGTCTATGTCCCATATATGGGATGGGTTAAACAGTTTGAATCCAGATAAGGCGTCAAGTAACCCGACTTATGAACAGGGTACAAACTGATTAACAGTCGTAATGGTATGTCGTCCAGGAAAATGGCGAAAAGTGAAACTTCAGAAGAAATTTATACAACAGTGTGATGACCCTACAGTTTTACTGCTTGCGTCTTTTAAAGTAGTTGACTTTGTATAGTTAAGAAGTTCAAATAAAGATTCAGAATGAGTACCATTTTTGATATTTGTTGCGCAATTAACCCATTATCCCATAGTCCGTTTTTAATACAAAAGATAGGTGACCATTCAAAGCATGTTGAAAGTAAAGCAAAATACGCCTTAAAGGGCGCGTTCTGTTTTACTTTCAACCTGCTTTACTCTTTAATCTGCTAGGATGATGAAAATATAATGAAAAGGTTCATACTCATGACTGAAAAAACTTGAACTTATTTCTTAAGTGGAGGAATAAATTACAGGCGTAAAAAGGCGTTTTGTTGGGTACATGTAATAGGTTAAATGCATAAACCAATCGCTTGAATTTTTGACACTTTTTAGCAGACGATACGCATGCAGAAGGGTCAGGGAAAAACATTTACCAACGCGTTTAATCTTCTGCACTCTGCGAAGCGAAATTGTGATAACAAGCGCAAACAGTTTGTATACAGATGTGACACCGAGTTACTCGGCGTCTCGTCTGGATCCAAGCTGTTAGCCACTCTGATAATATCTTCTGGAAAAACTGTAAATAAATAAACTCTGGGAATTGTCGCAGACATTTTTTCATTTTACCTTCTGCGTGCGTATTTTTGATAACAAGTGCAAATAGTTTGGATTCAGATGAGACGCCGAGTTACTCGGCGTCTCATCTGGGTCTAAGCTGTTTGCTACTCTGGCGATATTATTTTTGAAAACTAAATGTAGATAAATCAACTCTATGAATTCACGGTTGCATAACGTCTGACGACATTTTTGCAGACGACAACTACATAGTGTGCTGACGTCACAGATTGTCTTTACTGTGTACATGTACAGTCAAACCAAAATTAAGCGACCATTAAGAAACTAATGTATATTTTTGTATATTTGACAGGTGTCATTTAATGCAGGGCAAAAGTAATGCAAAAATATTTTACAATATATTCGTCCTCTGCATTACGTTTTGTCTTGCATTAAACTGTCGAATTAATGAATATCCCCGTGTATCGCCATTCATTGGTCGCTTAACCATGAAGTAGTCCATGCTTATTTTTTGGATAAGTACAATTTTGGCCTAAAGGATGCCGGGTCTAAATTTTCATTTTCGTTTTGTTTTATATTGAAATTCCTATCAGCCAACAGTATATACTCTGATCAGACGCCGCATTATGCGGCGTCTAATCAGAGTCCACACTGTTTGTCTATGTCCCATACATGTATAAGGGGTCGTGGTCTCAAAAATGGTTAACACAGGTTTCAGGGCTGCCATTTCTCCGGATTTTTCCTAAGTCTTCGAACTTTTATCCTAGCAGATGGAAGCTTAAAACAGGCTGAAAGTAAAGCAGAATGCGCCTTAAGGCGCATTCTGCTTTACTTTCAACCTGTTTTAAGCAGTTATGTGTCTTCAAAACAAGAAACAGACTATGGGGTGAAGGTTCGATTAGTAAAATTGCATCTGAAGAAATGAAAATTTGAAATCTGAGTGTTTTTTTTATCAACTTATGGCAGCCCTGAGGTTTGACTGTAAATGTACAATGTATATAACATAATGATGTAAAACATAAACAAGCGACATTGTAGTTTTCTTTATATTTAATAACTAAAATGTTCTCTCCTCGAGAAACAACACATAAAGATCTTTTTTAAATATTAAAATATTAGAAATACAAACATTCAATATGAAGAAATAATGCTTCTGTTTTAAACGAATCAAATGTCCTGATTTCTATAAAATGTAACCATGGTTACGAGTGCTTTGACCGAAACTACTGCGCCCGACGGTTATCACCGGTTTTATTTAGACCTGATGACAAGTTGATTTGAAATAAAATATTTTTTCCTACCGATGAAATATCTTAATTATTTCAAAATAAAATAGTAAAGATATTTTGATCGGTAAAAAGTAGTTCATAGCCGTTAAAGGCGCTTGACAATCATGTAATTTTTAAACCCTTCACTGTCGTGACGTCATATCTTTTAAAATATTGTCGTCTGCTTTAAATTATTAAATTTAAATTTTAGTTAAATTTACTGAAGTGGTATCTCTTTTAGTTTCAAACAAACTGCATGGGTCCTGATCAGACGCTGCGTTACTCGGCGTCTGAGCAGGATCTAAACTGTTTGTAAATAAACATTATACTTGGAGTAAGACAGTCAATGGGTCAACTAGTAAAAACTAACTATGAAATTAAAAACAAAAATAATAATAAAAAAAATGTGATTATCAAGGCTAATGTAAAGAAAGAAAACCTACGAGGACTTGAGCAAAAACACTACAGTAAAAATAAATTAACATTTAAACAAGACTCTATGGATTGATGTACAGTGGAGAAGATATTATTCTTTCCCGTTTAACACGCAAATAAAACGCAAAACGCAATTCCGTAAAATGTACAAAATAGCATTATTTGCAAATCTGCTAGCGATTTATTTAGATATGAGTGGAAAACAGTTTGAAGCCTGATCCGACGCCGGGTTACCCGGCGTCGGATCTGGCTTCAATCTGTTTGCAAATGGGATGTTTTTAACATAAAACGCGTTTTCTGGGAAAGAATAACATCTTCTCGACTGTATAAAATTGGAATGAGCATGAACAAGTCAAATGTGACAGCTAAGAGTTGTTGAACTACTAGTAGGAATGATTGAGAATAATGAATCTTTGGTTCTTTTCTTTAGCATAATATCGCCAGACTTCACTCCAAACTAATTGTTCGTGAGTGTCCGGACTATGAGATGTTTGAAAACCCCTTCACTGCCTACTCCGAGTACAACAGTTATTTGCAAACAGTTTTGACCCTGATCAGACGCCGCGTAACGCGGCGTCTGATCAGGAAACCAAACTGTTTGACACTCATTTCAATATATCTTAAGTCAAAATACCTAAACTTTAAATTTGAGAAATATAAGCAGACAATTGTTTAAAATTGATGACGTCATGGCAGTGAAGGGGAAAATGTCTAGATGAAATTTGAACACACGCTATTTGATCCTTTCACGGACCTGGGCCCGTTTTTGTCCGTTTTAGGGTTTTTGTTTTTTATTTGTATTTTTCTTGATTCAACCGCTTTAGCTGATATACCGTAAATCCTATGATGAGCGACCACTCAAAAATGAAGATAACCGTATTCTTTAATCGGATTTTTGCTTAATCTATTACTCTCAAAATATGTTTCTAGTTTAAAAGACAGGTGAACACTTAAAGTATATCAGAATACTCGTTAATGAGCATTTTGCTTTACATTACATCTGCTTTACTTTTAACCCTGTTAAGCGCCATGTACACACTAGCAAGACACTTGGAGTTTCTTCTAGATGTGGTGCATGTTCAAGACTTCTTAAAAGGCTTTACATTTCTAACAATAGAACCAATTAGAGGCGTTAAAAGGCGTATACATGGAATAATCAATTAATTCAGATAAAATTTAGAAAATTAGTATTTTTATTCCTGAATTTACACCCTCGCCGCCACAGAGCTAAAAGACTAAATTCTAAACAGTAAGGATCATAATCAGACGTCACGTAAAATGACGTCTGGTCGGGACCCAATCTGTCTGACACTCTTAATGATATATCTTACGTTAAATGTCTTAAATCTAACAATTATAAAATATTGCAGACAACATTATCAATGCCGACAATAATGTTCAAAGCAGACGATAAAAGTAACTTTGAAAGAGATACAGTGGAGATTAAGTAATTATTTCACAATAAACGCGTTTATGCTATATCTCTTATCTCTATGGCAAACAGTTTTGGAGCCAGGTCAGACGCCGGGTTACCCGGCGTCTTATCAGGCTCCAAAACTGTTTGCCATTCAAACTAAAGTAAAACGTCAATATCTTTAAGAAGCTGTATTTTTCTACATTTTAATGCAATGTGTTTGCGTTTACATGTAGTTTCGTTTAAACGGGGAATAATAACATATTCTCCACTGTAAGCAGTTATTATTCTTTTTAAGATATACCCGAGATATTTCTTGAGTGGTCGCTAAACATAAGATCAACTGTAAATAATTTTTAAAGACAATAAAAACAAAAACCTCAAAAGCATTATCGAAAACTTGTCACGCGCTTCGCGCGCTCGTTTCCTTCCCGGTGAATCTTTATCCCCCGGGGAATTTTGTACATGGAATTCACACTCATGTCGCCCTTTTTCAACAAATAAAAAATCTCATTAAAACTTAGAGAAGTAATAAAACACACAAACTTACATGTATACCACTTATAGACACTTACACAAAACAAATCTTTGGTTTGTTAGCATATTTTGTGGAAATAATCAAGCGTTCATACGTTGATTTAACCCATGACTCCATAACCTGTTATTACTATTGAAGATAGGATACAACTTAAAACAGGTTGAACGTAAAGCAGAATGCGCCTGAAGGCGCATTCTGCTTTACATTCATCCTGTTTTAAGCTACCATCAGCAAGGATATAGAAACTATGTCTTTTGTTGTATATTGACGTAATCTTCAACCAGTTGAAGGCGGCCTATTAGGAAACAGAAACAGAAAAATATCTGTATTAATTGGAACTATTTTCGTCAGTGGATGAATATATAAAAAAGCATAAAAAAGGCAAATTAATGGAGTAATGGGTTAAAGCGTGTCGCTTCCCCCTGCCAATCACTCAATCACGCACCTTATAAGCCCGCACTACTATGTGGTGTGTATGTCTTGTAATATCCACCATCATGGTTTGGCATCGGAGAACCTTCAGCTTTCGGTTGAATATTCATTTGGGGCATAATGTTATTGTATCCCGGGTACATACCCTGCATTTCATAAAGTTTCAGGTCCATTTTCGCGTTTTCTGTAATTAGATTGTTTATTGAGAAAGGGTGATTAAACGAGTGGGTAGGATTCACGCCAACTTGGTACGCGTGTGCAAGAGACATCGCATCATGCTGTTGTTGGTGATGTTGCTGCTGTTGTTGTTGTTGTAAATGTCTCATATCGGGTACTGGGGTAGTGCCTGAGGTCGGGGTACCGTTGGACACGGGTTCCACCTTGCTGGGTATAGGCTCTAGTTGCCCTACCAAACTATGACTTGTGTGACTGGTGTGACTTGTGTGGGTACTGAGTTGCGGCTGAGACGGGACCGGGGACGGCGGTGGTGATGTCTCGCAGTCTGATGCTCCCCCGGGACCCTCGTCTCCTGACGACGCCCCACCTTCCGAGATAGATTTCTGCCTTAGCGACTCCTTCTTAGTACATTTGAATCGTTTCTGTCTACGTAAGTAACACCCGTTTTCAAACATATTGCCGGAATCGGGATGCAATGTCCAGTAACTTCCCTTTCCTGGGCGATCAGGTGTCCGCGGCACCTTCACAAAACAGTCATTAAACGATAAACTGTGGCGGATAGAGTTCTGCCATCTCTGTTGGTTTTGTCTGTAAAAGGGGAACAAGTCCATGATAAACTGATATACTTCACTCAACGTGCACATTTTGTTTGGACTTTGCTGTATGGCCATGGTGATTAGTGAGATATAAGAATAAGGCGGCTTAGCGTGAGTGTAGCTTCGTCTGTACGTCTTCTCTCGGGCTCTGTTTATCGCCTGGGCTCGGTTTAGATCCATTCTCATAGGGGTCATAGGATCAGACATTCCGTTAATACCGGATACTGGGCTCGTCATACCGTTCATGTGTCCCATGGTGTTCATCGAGTTCATACCGCTGTGCATGCCACTGTGCATACCCATGGGTGGTGCCATGTTCATGCCGTACCCGGGCGGGGTACCCATACCCGACATTGCCTGTGAGGAGTAATTCATATTGTTCATACCCATACTTCCAATAGTACCAATTCCACTCATTGAGCCCATGGTATTCATTCCCGACACAGAACTTATCGGGTAGCCAGAAGTATCATACGCTGATTTCACTGGATCGTAGGCTGATTTCGATGCCGACAGCATAGTCAAGTAGTCCCCTGTCGGCGGACAGTCCGCTCCGAGTTGTTTTTCATACATTGATAATATTTTTCTGATTCACAAACTGTATTCACAAATACCTAATGCACACAATAAACAGTTCCAATTTTTTCGTAGGGGAAAGTCCTTCAAATACTTAGAACACAAACATACATTCGATTGTCCTGGTAAAGTTTGACTAGTATGTTGAACCAGCTTTCTGGGTAAATATACTTAATACAGTTTAACAAACAGGTAAAATCTAACCGACTTCAAGATAACTCCGCCCATTGTGATTCTGCCAGTTCAGTGCGAATAAGGAACGGATTAAGCCCCGCCTACTATTGACACGCCTTCCACGCATTGATCGTTAATCTGCCGTCTATGGCGAATCTCGCTCTGCAATTCGACGCTTTAATTGCCCGCATGTTAATCTTATGATGTTGATAGAAATTATGCAAATATTTTGAGAACGGGTATTCTCCTATCAGCTTCATGTTCTGGCGATAACACACACAATATAAGCGTGGGTGAGACATAGTGCTCTATATCTGAACTAAATATGTACATTTTTGTATGTTTAATATTTTGTGACAAAAACTAAATATTGGAAATAAAGCTAAAGATACATAATTTTCAATATTAACCCCCATTATCCAAGGATATTTCAATAAATAATTCCATTGTGTTTGGGTGTAACAAAGAGAATGCATTATGTTACTATGTAGGTAAATACCATATATAATATACGTTGTTTTTTCCCACAAACGAAACGCCAAGGCATTGTAATAAATTGTAGAGTACAACTTGCTGACCATTCTGTTTATTTCAATCTCAACGGCAAACAGTTTGGAGACAGGTCAGACGAAGGGTAATCCGGCGTCTGACCTGGCTCACAACTGTTTGTTATGGAAATAATAGTTTTAGCGTAAAGTCGTTTACTTGGAAATAATAACACCTACTCCATTGTACTCGTACGGTGTTGTCCATGATGAGACTTCTGTTAACTCAGTTCTGCCTGGATATTGCAATGAACTTGCCCCTTTGTGCTTGCTGGGATACTTCATTATATAAACAAGTGTGACGGGGCTGCCATTTCTCCGGATTTTTCCTAAATCTTCGGATTTTTTTTTCTAGTACATGGTAGCTTAAAGCAGGCTGAAAGTAAAGCAGAATGCGCCTTAAGGCGCATTCTGCTTTACTTTCAGCCTGCTTAAAGCAGCCACATGTCAACAAAACTAGAAACAGGCGACGGGGAAAAGGTACGATTCGTAAAATCGCACTTGAAAAATGCAAATTTGGAAATCTTAGGATTTTTTATGTCAATTTATGGAAGCCCTGGTGTGATCTAAACACATAGCAGTTTTTTATCCATACAGCAGAACATTTCATAATTATGATATAGCAAACAGTGCAGAACCTGTCGAGACGCCGCAGAGTACGTCTATACTCGGATTGCTCACAGTAATGTCTAGAATGGCACAGTATGTCGTACATTATATAATTTTAACCTTTCATACTGCCACCTAAACTATATCTTAAATATAAATAGCCTTTCTTCTTCCTGTTCCATAATTTGCTGCTAATGAAAGCGTGATTCTAAATCAGCGTTGCTTTCATGTGTTTTTCTTTTTCTTTTTATTTGTTTCGGATGAAACTTTCGTAGTTCACGTGCCTTCATGAACAGCGACGTATAGATACACGTGTTTTGGGAAAATAAATAATTCAAATCTGAAGTATCGATAAGTACAAAGGTCGATCAAATGAGAGAATATTTACCAGAAAGCCAGTCAGAAGCAAATAGCTTGTAAAACACAAATAAACACTAACCTACAGTGCCATAAGGAAATCTAGAATATCTATTTAAGCGAATTTGCGTTACAACGGAGAAAACGTTATTCATTCCATTTTAACCCTTTCCCCCATAGAAGCGACTTTAGCGTATTTAATTTATTCCTTCGCTGAAGAAAATAGTTCCAGTTTATACCCTCATGAACAATAACCATTAAAAATATTTTATATAGCCTAGCAGATTTTAGCTTAAAGCTGGCTGAAAGTAAAGCAGAATGTGCCTTAAGTGCCTTAAGGCACATTCTGCTTTACTTTCAACCTGCTTTAAGTAATCACCTGTTTTTCAAAACTAGAAACAAGCCATGAGGTAAAGGGTTAAGCCGTTACTCCACAGCCTGTTTCTAGTATTGAAGACATGAGACCACTTACCGGCATTTTGCTTTACTTTTAACCTGCTTTAAGTCACCACTTGATAAGATAAATAAACTATTTCTATGGTACAGATTTCCAACTGTATAAAGTCAATTTGTTTTCTTGATTGAAGGAATAAATTAAGAGTCGTAAAATGCGTATTATTGGGATCATGGGTAAAACGGTTCGAAATGCAACAACAATGCAATGCAGAAAATGACAGTTACATTGTATTTGGAGAAAAAAATTCAGATCATTTATTGCTATCTCTGTGGCAAATAGTTTGGATCCTTTTCAGAGGCCGGGTGAACCGGCGTCTGATCTGGATTCAAAACTGTTTGTAATTAGAAATAATTATTTTATAAAAAGCGATTTTATTAGGAAAGAATAATGTTTTTTCCCAGTGTATAAAGGACACACAGAGGGGAATCAGTTATTCTTTCCCAATAAACGCGTTTACGCTAAAATTATTATTTCCACTGCAAACAGTTTGGAGCCAGATCAGACGCCGGGTAACCCGGCGTCTGATCAGGCTCCAAACTGTTTGCCACCAAGATAAACATGAATTATCAGAATTGTCTAAAAGTTGTTCTTTTCTACGTTTTAGTGCTTTGCGTTTGCGTACGTTTGCGTTTAAACGGGAAGGAATAACAGATTCTCCACTGTACATGGTCCCTTACTGTATAACGGTTAAAAGCTCGGACTATAAATTACTGCAAGGCTTTCTATATGGATTATTTAGATCTATATGTTGACAAGAACTAAACAATATCGACAGGGGACGCTTTAAGTGTTTGTCAAACTTGTATTAAGCGACTAAATTATTTGAAGATGCACGACAGTATTAAAGACTCATGGCTGCTTATCGCAAGACAAAAATATTCTGTAATACTTTTGTTCTGTATTAAGCTGCAAGTAAGTACTAAATGTACCATGTTATATATTTTCTATGGTCGCCTTACACTTTCGTCGTCGTAGGTGAATAAAGTTGACTCTGCAAACAGTTTAGATCCAGATCAGACACCGCGTTTCGCGGCGTCTGATCAGGTTCCAAACTTTATTTGCGCGCATATCAATATACCTACAGTCGGCAGGGACTCGCAACCGGATGGTGTACTTGTCAAAATAAAATAAAATACTCAAATAAAAGCAAATTTGTGGCATTGTTTGGCTTCTGACATTTAAAAAATATGATCAGTCCAAAAAAAGTCTCAAGAATCGTCACCGAATCTTAGTTTTTTTTAGATATTTTCCATCGTTTTTCTATAGCGTCACGGTCAGCTGACGGTATAGTTGTTGTTATTGCTTCTCTACACGGGCTCAGACATAAACCCGAGCAGAATAAAGTATTATCGATCACTACCAGTGAAGTACGTTAATTCGCTACCATATGTATAGAGAGCGCTGGTAGCCGAGGTGATAAAGGCGCTTCCTCATTTTTCATGTTTGTCTCCGCAATGGAGGGTCACGGGTTCGAATCCCACCAGAGCTTCTTCTCTTTTTTTTTGAAATGCATTTTTTTAACAGAATTTATTATCCTAAACTAAATCTTACCCATTTATATAAGCATTTGACATATATTTACAAATTACTATTTTTAATGCTAAATCCGGTTGCGAGCCTCTTTAAAAAAAATACATAAAGTCGCAGGCGACAAAAGTGGCAAAGAGTTTGGAGCCTGATCAGACGCCGAAAGACCCGGTGTCTGATCTGGCTCCAAACTGTTTGCACTGGAAATAATAGTTTTAGCGTAAAAACGCTTTTATTGGGAGGTAATAACGCGTTCTCCCCTATACAGTGGAGAATATGTTATTCTTTCCCAATAAACGCGTTTACGCTAAAACTATTATTTGCACTGCAAACAGTTTGGAGCCAGATCAGACGCTGGGTAACCCGACGTCTGATCAGGCTCCAAACTGTTTGCCACCAAGATAAACATGAATTATCAGAATTGTCCAAAAGTTATACTTTTCTACATTTTAGTGTTTTGTGTTTGCGTACGTTTGCGTTTAAATGGGAAAGAATAACGTTTTCTCCACTGTATATAATTTCAAAAGTATCATATGAAATGTGCAAAGTTTTGATCCAATATAGACGCCGAGCAAATATTTAGCGTCTTATCATGACCCGAACTATTTGCAACATTCATATAACAAATTGATCCATGATATTAATAAAATATACAGTGAAGAGGACATCGTTCTTTCCCAATAAACACGTTTACGCTTAAACTATTATTTTCAGAGCAAACAGTTTGAAGCCAGATCAGACGCTGGGTAACCCGGCGTCTGATCAGGCTCCAAACTGTTTGTCACTCAGATTAAAATAAATCGTCAGAATTGTCAACAAGTTGGTATTTTCTACATTTTATTGCACTAAATTTGCGTTTCGTTTGCGTTTAAACGGTTAAGAGCTCCGTCTTCTCCACTGTTACAAATTCGTCCATAATATTCATGAAGTATGAATACATGTACAGTGGAGAATGTGTTATTCTTTCCGAATAAACGCGTTTACGCTGAATCTATTATTTGCAGTGCAAATAGTTTGGAGCCAGATCAGACGCCGGGAAACCCGGCGTCTGATCAGGCTCCAAACTGTTTGCCACCAAGATAAACATGAATTATCAGAATTGTCTAAAAGTTGCACTTTTCTACGTTTTAGTGTTTTGCGTTTGCGTTTCGTTTCGTTTAAACGGGAAAGAATAACAGATTCTCCACTGTACATGTATGTACACTGCAGAACGGGCTACTATTATCTTCATACAGACGTTCAAGCTTTTATAGTTTTATTTTGTTTAAAATTGTAATTACATCTCGTTAAAATCTCGCGTGAATACGGTTCCCTGCAGGGTGTACCAATCGATGACTTTCCAAATAGATTTTTTCGCGCGCCATTGTTTCCAATATAGCTGCTTAGAAAATACAAATGGACGAGTTCCGCTTGCCCGTGAATTGGAACAATTATGAACAGAGGGCGATTGTCCAATAAACACAAAAATGATATTCAATGTTTTACTTCACTGTACTTAAAACCCCTTTCCCGCCGAAATATCGTCTGCTTTGAATTTGTCGTCTGCAAATTTGGTAAAATTCAGATTTATGCATTTTTTAAGTGCAGAAATCTAAAAAGGAGTGTTAAACAGTTTGGATCCAGATCAGACGCCGCGTAACGCGGCGTCTGATCTGGATACAAACTGTTTGCAAATTGTTTTTTAAAAAAAATAGTGAAGTCGCGATCAGCAGGATAAGGGTTAAATCCCTTATACTTCCTAAATGCTGTCTGCTCAATATAATAGTCTGACAAAAAATAATATAATACGCTTTATATCTGGATTACTGAAAGCAATTTTATATGAGTGTCAAACAGTGTGGAACCTGTTCAAATGTCTAGTTACTCTGTATATGATCTAAAGTCTACGTAATTTAGAAATATAATAAAGTACCTAGTACGACGAGAGTTTAAGCATTCAGTTTTCATACACATCAAACAAAAACGCTCTCAGTTGGATACTTTCACCCTTATATATCGTTGGGAAGATTCTTCATTGGTTGAATTTACCAGACATGTTTGGGATTACTCGTTCTATATAATAAAGTCTTTGTACTGTGGATAAGACGTTATTCTTTCCCAATATACGCGTTAACGCTTAAACATTTATTGACAGTGCAAACAGTTTGGAGCCAAAACTATTTGCCACTCAGATTAAAAAGAAATTGTCAGAATTGTCAACAAGTTGTATTTTTCTACATTTTATTGCACCGTGTTTGCATTTCGTTTGCGTTTGAACGGGACAGAATAACGTCTTCTCCCCTGCATTTTATAAGCTGTTGGGTGTGTGAAGAAGCCACTATTCTTCTCCGTTTAAATGAGGACGAAACGCAATGTAATAAAATGTAGAAAAATACACATAAAAAAGAATTTCTTACGACTTATTTTAATTTGGATTACAAACAGTTTGGAGCCTGGTCAGACGCCGGTTTACCCGGCGTCTGACCATGCTCTAAACTGTTTGAAATGGAAATAATAATTTTAACGTAACCGTTTTTATATTGGGAAAGAATAATGTCTTTCACTGTACCAGACATCAAATAGTACAGGACATATGTGGTCAACAAATTATGATTCTGTCCTATCCTATCAGTTTATTGCTACTTGTAAACAGGAGAGAACACGTTATTCCTTCCCAATAAACGGGACTGACATTTGAAAGTATTTTGAAAGGCCCTAGAAAATCCCTAATTCCGAAACCTCTCGAATCGGACATTTTTATCAGCCTGAAAGGTTTCAGATTTAGGAGGCTCTACGATAATTACTTTTGTACTCCAAGAAAAGATGCTACATTTCAAAAGGTTTGGAGGTTATTCTATTTTTATTAAATGCGGTTTAGTTAACTCTTTTCTGACAAGTCGGTTTCTAATAATTTGAAGACAGGTGACTATTTAATGCCGGTTTCAGCCTGCTTAAAGCAGGCTGAACCAGCATTAAGTAGTCACCTGTCTCAATATAAAGGAATATATTATATAAACTTAAAGCAACTACATGTATTTCTTATTGCAAACATTCACGACTGTATGATCCTCCGGTGGATAAAGACGCATACAGGCGTACATGTAGTTATAGAGTAATGGTTTAGGCAAAGAATCAGTTTCACTTTCAATTTTATTAGAATATCAGCAATATACATTGCTTTTGGCCATTAACAAAGATAAATAAGGGAAGTGTTTCAAAGGCAAAATACACACACACATATATATAGACGGAAATGGTAAAATATTCCGGCAAATGCCGGACCGGCAAAAGTATATATAATTGTATACATTATATACATTAAGTATACGATATGCATAAATCACAATAGACTAGATCTAATAAAGTTTTCGCAAATATAGATATTTGTTTAATATCAGTGTAGTACAAAGGTTACTCATATATATTACCTGGTATGTTATACCACTACCCTATAATAGTATTAGGATGATTATCTACCATGTTTGTTTATTTTCAGTTCAACACGTCTTCAAAGAGTGTAAAATTATCTGAATTAAAAGAGGGGAGACCTGCACACGACTTTATTTGAATAATTCGCCGAATAAATATTATCAAATGCTCGTCTGGTTTAACTTCTCTGCACTATTGTTATCTAAAACGATGATAAATTAATAAATCATTTCGTATAGTAGAAATAAACAAATATTTGAGTATTAGGACATAAACACACACATAGACAAACAAGTTGACGTTTTGTAAATAATTACATAAAGAGATACGGCACACTATGGCCACTACAGCCGCTAAACTAGCAACGCATACTGCAGGGCTGCCATAAGTTGACATGAAAAATCCTAAGATTTCCAAACTTGCATTTTTCTAGTGCTATTTAACGAATCGTACCTTTACCCATTAGCCTTTTTCTTGTTTTATTGACATGTGACTACTTAAAGCAGGCTGTAAGTAAAGCAGAATGCGCCTTAGGGCGCATTCTGCTTTACTTTCAGCCTGCTTTAAGCTGCTATGTTCTGGAAAAAATCCGGAGATTTAGGAAAAATCCGGAGAAATGGCAGCCCTGATACTGCATGTGTTATCATTGTTTGGATTTTATTTTGTCACTGTTAAGGTTGACAATATGTTTAACCAGTAAATTGGTTTTTAAAAGCTCGGTAAACTCAGAAATTATTTACTTTTCACGGTACATTGCCAAAGTTAGTCTCTCATTGGCAATAAACGGCGACTCGTGACGACATTTCCATTGGGATACCCTTTGTCTTTATCGTCACAGTGGTAAAGACGTTATTCTTTTCCAACAAATGCGTTTATGCTTAAATCCTTATGCACATTTCAATCAGTTTGGAGTCTGATCAGACGCCGGGTAACCCGGCGTCTGACCAGGCTCTAAACTGTTTGCCACTCTGATTAAAATTAATCGTCAACATTTGTAAAAAGTTGTAACAATTTTACAATTTTCCATTCTATTGCAATGCCTTTGCGTTTCATTTGCGTTTAAACGGGCCAGAATAACGTATTTTCAACTGTAACCTAAACTCAATAGATTGAATTAAAGCGAATCGTTTGCTATAGTGAAAATTCAACCACTTGAAATCTAAAGATGAAAAAAATACAAAAAAGTGCATATTCTATTCTATGCCAGCTCTCGACCGTCGTCTGATCACGTGATCCCTGACACCTTGGAATCCCGGGCACAGCGACGCACGTGCGAGCGATCGTCGGAGAAGATAGAAGGAAAATTATATCAATATTAACAGTTATCAGTTTCCGACCGTGCACGCTAAATTAAGCTAGCTTGAAAATGACTAGAACTCTAACATGTCTCCATTTAGCCAACGACGGCGGCACACGCTCCGAGCCAAATTATGTCTCCTGTGAGAAAATGTTATTCATTTCCACTATAGAGAAGACGTTATTCTTTCCATATCAAACGAAATGCAATCGCAATGTAATCAAATACAAAAAATAACGATTTATTTAAAGTTGAATGACAACAGTTTTGTCCCATATCATTCGGCGTCTGATCTGGCCCCGAACATTTTTGTTTTGCACTGGCAATAACTGTTTTAGCATAGACGCGTTTATTGGCGGAAAATAACATTTATTTTCCTGTATTACACGCATTTACACTAAAATCATCTTTACATTTTAAACAGTTTGGAGACTCTTCGTCTAATCTTGCTCACCACTGTTTGCAATGGACATATGGTTTTTGTATCGGAGAGGAAGAATGACTTCTCCAGTGTATTTCATTGAAACGTATACAACCAGAATTTGCAAATATCTAAGAGCAGAATTATTATGGTATTTTTATTGAAATATTTATGTAACGTACACAAAATGAGCATGCTCTTTCAGATACTTATGCAATTTCCCGACAGACAGACAGAGACAGTTAGAGAGATAGAAAGACAGAGATACAGAAATTGAGAGACCAACCATCATCCATATACATACATTCAGACAGACGGACAGGGCAAACGCGAGACATACAGACAAGGGTAGACATACAGATAGGCAGAGATGTGAAAGCGTTATGAAAGTGGTGATTTTTTTATGTTGACAATATATGCATGTATAATCATTCATACAATACATGTACATGTATATAAGTTCAATGACATATTTATAGAGACTGATATAGGGGGAACTTTATTGTCCGGTTCTTATCCTGCAATTAGATATGTATAAGCCCCTGTGGTTAAATTAAATTACAATGTGTCAAGTGATCACCAATTGCGAACCCGTCCAGTTTTATGCAGCGGGGTATTGCGTCAAACAGCATAAATGAATAAAATTTCATGGAAATTAATAAAGCTCCATAAAACTGTCAAGCACCTGGATGATGGTGATCAATATTTTCGATTAAGCGTTCGTCCATTGACAAGGATCACTTGTTACCTGGTAACCGATTATGCCATTGAATCCCCGCTCTCAATTTACGATATTGGACGGATTTTATTGTTTAATTGTAAAACTACTTCATCCACAAGATCGAATGATCGTAAACCCGGCTTATATTACCACAAATGGATCAAGATCAGAAGCAAAACACATCAATGTCATTACAATATCAATTCTTATGTGTAGTTATAAGACTATGAACAGGAAAAATGATTATATTTTACAATTTTCAAGCAGACGACACTTCTCAGGAGACGCCAGTTTCGGTCGGAGGAAGGATACCAAAGTCCGACTGCTGTTAGTAAAAAAAAACTTAAAAGGGGACTGCACTGATTTATCTTAGGGGTCTATGGAGAGGTTGGGAATCAGGGAAATATTGCTGCACATTTCCATGCTAATTTTGAGCCAATTGATATCCGTTACCCTTAGCATGTCGAACTGTCGTCTGCTGCAATTATATCGTCTGCGATAAAAAAAATCAAACAAGATTTTATTCTTTTTAAACTGAAGAAATGGGTGAATATGAGTGGCAAATAGATTGGATCCAGATCAGACGCCGCGTAACGCGGCGTCTGATCTGGACCCAAACTGTTTGCAAATGCTAGCCAAGTTGCGCTAATCACTACAACGGTTAATTGCTTCAACCTCATACTGCAGAAAAAATGGTCGTTTGGTTTTGTAATCTTAAAATTAGATTTTAATCATAATTATATATTTGCTGAAGAAAAGTCGATATTAGTTTCAAACAGTTTTGATCCAAGACAAACCGCGCGAGTAACAAAATGTTTGATTTGGATCCAAATGTTTGTAATTGCTTGTCTTGTTGGTAAAAGGTATTAATATCAACCTCATAACCTCATTCCGTAAAAATTAAAATGGCTGCTTATGAAAAAACCGTAAAACTTCTTTTATAGCCTCCGTCATCTGTTCGCAGATTAGCTGGGTATTTTCATTCTGAACAATGTTGCGAACACCATATTCTTTCCCATTAAACGCGTTAACACAAAACAATTACTTCCATTGCAAACAGTTTGGAGCAAGATCAGGTACCAAACTTTTTGCCACTTTTTGATAAGTTTTATTGCCTTGCGTTTCCGTTTCTTTTGCGTTTAAACGAAAAAATAACGTCTTCACTACTGTATTTTCATTATTAACAATGTATAGAGTGGAGAAAACGTTATCCTTTCTCGTTTAAACGCAAACGAAACACAAACGCAGTGCATGAAGTGGCAAGCAGATTTGATCCTGATCAGATACCTGTGTGTGTGTGTTTGCCAATCAAATAAACTATATCTATTCTTTTAACTCTTTCCTCCCTGAAACCTCAAACGGACAATTCTAGTTTTCAATATAGTCTAGTCCATTTTTGACCTTTTTGGGTTCATTTTCACAATATATGTCAAAATGACAAAAAGTGTAGACCCTGGTCAGAGGGCTCCTTAAGGAGCCCTCTGACCAGGGTCAACAGTGTTTGCATAGGACAAATGTACTCATCACAGGTACGCTATTTTTAAGTGACGCATATATGTGTGGCTAGGGTTCAAAGAGATAAAACAAAATCTATATTTCATTGGATTGCATTTGCATTTCTTTTGTGTTTAAACGGGAGATAATAACGTTTTTTTTCTATATTTATTCTCTTCTCTCGCTTTTCAATACGACTAAAGAGACCTTTGTTTAGGAGAGAAACTCATTTAGTTAACTCGTTCCTTTTCCTTCATACAATGTTTTGTCAGTGTATATGTTTGCAATGTTTTGTCAGTGTATATGTTTGCATGTCAGTGTATATGTTTGCATGTATAATTATAAATAGAGGTGTTTCTGGAAATATGTTTAAACTAAAGAGACGTGTTTTTTCTATTAACTCTTTACAATTAACCAACAGGAATTTGATACTTGCCAGTATTTGTTTATAAAGTAATTGAGGCGCATTCTTATTTACTTTTTATTTTCAAGCTACATTCTGCTTCATTAAAGAAAATAGTTCATATCATATAATAATGAATAAAATGGAACTATTTTCTTTAACTGAAGTATAAATCAAATTCGTGAAAAGGCGTATGAATATGGAGTACTGGGTTAATTTCAAAACTATCAGCAGACGACATTAATCAGCAGACGATAATATGGCAGTGAAGGGATTAGACCTTGTAATACTTGATTCCTGACACTTTCAATGTGAGGGTTTTAAAAGTCGTTTTACAATTTTCTGGCATTTTGAGGAAGACAAGCGGGCAGATGACACGCATGCGCGCACATGTGAACCACACAAGATGTCTTCTGCTTTTTAACCCTTTCATGATTAAATTATTCGGGAGCGTTTTACCCCCTCACCGTTTTTTTGTTGTCTGCTTCAAAATTGGTGTCTGCAAGACACGTTTCAAAGTTAAAATTAACGTTGTATGACTTAATAAATATCGAAACGAGTGTCAAACAGTTTGGGTCATGATCAGACGCCGCGTTACGCGGCGTCTGATCAGGACTCAAATTGTTTGCAATCGTTTTTATGGCGTTGGTGAGAGTGAAATGGTTAATGACTGATTGTTCCATGCAGTCTGTATTAACAGAACAGAACAGAACATATCTTTTTTTTTTCATGCAGTCTGTATTAACAATTCTACATAGTTTCTGACTGTTTTGTATGTCAACATACAGCAGAGAAGACGATATACTTTCCTAATAAATGCGTTTAGGTTACAACTGTTATTTCCATCGCAAACAGTTTGGAGCCAGATCAAACGCCGGGCAACCCGTTATTTGATCTGGATCCAAACTGGTTTCAGAATAAAGTCAGAATTGCCATGATGTCGTCACTTTCTATATGTTATTGCAATGCGTTAACGTTTCGTTAAGTTTAAACGGGAAAGAATAACGTCTTCTCAACTGTATTAAAATAATAATAATGACTTTTAACAATAAATTTTAAATTAGATATCAACTTTTATTTCCACTGCAAACAGTCAACCCTTCCCAATAAACGCGTTTACGCCAAAACTATTATTTCCATTGCAAACAGTTTGGCAACCGGACGACTAATCTGGTTCCAAGGTGTTTGCCACACAGATTAAAACAAATCCTTAAAATTGTAAAAGAAAAATGGGAAAGAATAACGTATTCTCCTCTGTAACAAACGAGGGCTAAATTTTAAAGTGTTGAGTCGATTTCGGTGCATCAAACTGTCTTTACCACTATGAAGTGCTTCATTGTGTTTACTGCGAGAGTTAACGATATGCAAAATGCCAGTTTCCGAGGCTTAGTTTCTATGACAACGTTTTCCTAAAACTTGTGCATTAAATTTAGTTAGTTAGAATACGTTTCAAGTTGAGCTTTTCGTATTCCAAAGTTTAATTCATTGAGGTAAAGCTTCGCAAAGTTTTAAATTTACGCACAATATAGACCTAGATACACCACCTTATCACAATGGATGAATTTATAGAATCAACATTGTCAACAATTAAGAAAACAAATCTATAGTTCTGCTTTACTAATCTAAACAAAACTATACTCAATTCCAAAAGAAACTGTGCACTTTGTTTTTCTGTAATTATTAATTTATTGTTTTCCTGAAAGCCTACGTATTTGGTACCAACATTTAGACCAGTTTACGAACAATACGGCAATTATTCCAGATTTTGGGATGCAGTCGTTTAAAGTATATGTTTTTAATCGAGAAAAGACGAAGTGTTAAAATCAAAGTTGCAAAGTAACTCTGAGAAAAAGACTGTGTTCAGTTGGGAATTTTATGTCGGTTTAGTTGTTCTTATGATAATTTAAAACGAAGTCGAAATAACGTCAACGTAACACATCCGTTTGTTGAACTGTTGTTCTAGGCATCTTTGCACTTTATGCGGCGATCTGCCAGTCCACTTGTATGTTGAAAACGTTTGATCAACCGAATTATTGTGTTTCTTTGGTATCCTAATGTCCTACTCATGTTAGTGACATTATAGTTATAAACAAGCATTGCAAAAACTCTAATTTGCCCATTTTCATTCAATCTCAGCAAGTTCGTTGTGTACCGATGTGAAGTAAATTGTGTTTTTTCTTTGTATAAGGCATACGAATTACACTCATGCAAATTTTCGGTGGCATGTGCATTTTCCTTGAGCTGCACGTGCAAAACATGCAAAATAACGTATTTCCAAATAAAATAAAAAATTCTTCATACTAAGTATAGATTTTGTTATCAATGGATGGCAAATATACACGAGATATTGTGTTCGAAATTTTAAATCGATACGTCTTCTAGATATTAAAATATTTGAAAATACAAAGTGCACAGTTTCTTTTGGAATTGAGTATATATTATGAATCTATTACATTTGAGCCGTGTCATGACAAAATCTGCCTTATTGCAGTGCAAACAGTGTAGATCAAGGCCAGCCGCCGCGTCAATTAGTTAGAATACGTTTCAAGTTGAGCTTTCGTATTCCAAAGTTTAATTCATTGCGGTAAAGTTTCGCCAAGATTGGCATTTATGCGCAATATAGACCTACATGTAGATAGACCACCTTGCAATAATGGTCTACACTGTCCTATATTAAGAATACCAATGTATATTTCTGCTTAACTAACCAAAATAAAACTATATTATGAACATATTACATTAATGAGCCGTGCCATGACAAAACCTGCTTTATTGCAGTACAAACAGTGTAGATCAAGGCCAGCCGTCGCGTCAAAGACGCAGTGGCTGGTCTTAATCTACACTGTTTGACACCCGCATGCATCTAAAACACTTTACGTAGCTGTAATATATATTGCATTTTGTATTGTAGACCAAACACAAATAAAGAGCCTTGGATGACAACGGTGCTTGGACTGAACAATGTTGCAATGCAAAAAGGCTGGTTTTGTCATTTCACGGCTCATATAATTACATGTACATATATTGTACATGTATGTGTTTGTACAAACCATGTACAGTGAAGAAAACGTTATAGTATCACAGTAAACGCAATCTAAACATCATTATTTCCATTGCAAACTGTTTAGAGCCAGATTTTATCAAACTGTTTGCTATTCAGATATAATATGGACAGTCAAAATTCTTTTAAAAAATACGTGTACTGTTATTTTTGTCCCTTTTATTGCATTGTTTGCGCTTCAATTCGTGTAAACGGATTCCAAACTGTTTGCAATGGAAGTTTCGGGGACTTGACGAATATTGTTTTCTCAACTGTAACAACAACAACAACAAAAAACATCAACAACAACAACAATAATAATAATAATAATGATACCACCACCACCAAAACAACAACAACAGTAATAATAAAAAAAATAATGATAATAGTAATAAATGTGTACTTTTATTTCACGTGAAAACTCATTAGATAAAATCAATATTCTACGAGGCCCTTAACTTAATTTACAGGTACATGAACCACATTATATACAATCTAGTATACAATGAAAATCGAGCCACTACAGTCAGGCAATGTGGGTGGGAGTGAAAAAAGAGAAGAAAACAACATCAAAGGACGTCTTAACCCTTTCACCGCCTGGACGGCTAAAGCCGACTTTGCAAACAGTTTGGATCCAGATCAGACGCCGCGTAACGCGGCGTCTGATCAAATCCAAACTTTTTGAAACTCGATTCGAAATTTCGTAAGTTAAACTACATTAAACCTAACAGTTTGAAACGAGATTGCAAAGAATAATATTGAAGCAGGCGACAATATGGCGGTGAAGGGGTAAAAATCTCACGCAAAATTTGACTATGAAAGGGTTAAATTACTTATTATGACCAATCTGATCAGATTACTAGTTTTCAACAAATATTACAGGATTGAGATTGAAATCTTAAATCAATATATCACTCTGTTAAGCACACACTGGCTAATGTGCCAGTATTTATTTTTGTAATATCTGCCGATATAGCCCATGTATTTTGTTAATTTTTATTGTAAAGATCCACGAGCTTTTCTTGTACTTACGACTGTCACTTCATATTAAATTTAGATATTATTTTGAATACAGCTGTCAAACTTCAGTAAAGCGACTTTTGAAATAAGATTCTTACAGTTGAGAAGACGTTATGCTATCGCGCTCAAACGCATTTACGAATCACAAACAGATTGCTTTTTTTTTTTTAATTTATTACGAATTATTTTAAGGTGAAATTCGCTATTGACAGTCGGCTGTTTAAAGCCACTCCGTTATTTTAATCTGAGTCGCAAACAATTCGGAGCATGATCTGAAGCCGGGTTACCCGGCGTCTGATCTGACTTCGTACTGTTTGAAATGAACATTATTATTTTAGATCAAACACGTTTATTGGGAAATAATACGTATACATCATCGTATAGAGAGGTGCTGTCTTATATTAAACACACGCCGAAAGCAGAAATTTCGGTGTTAGTTTACCCCGCATCAAAAAGCCTCATGCTTTCAACATAGGCTATACAATAACCCCATTCTAAATCACGACTGCTGAATTGTGTTGATTATTAGGTGTTTAAGATAGGTGACTGCTTAACGCAATGTGACAGTAAAACAGAAAGCTCCGTTAGGAGCTTTCTGTTTTGCTGTCACCTTGCTTTAAGCTGCCGCCTGTTCTTAAAACAACCAATTAGCCCTCGCTTTAGTGGTCGTAATAGAGAGGTTTTACGATATACATGGTTCTATATTTAATGGACATTTTAGTAATATTCTGGATCGAGCCAGATCAGACACTGAGTAACTCGGAGTATGATCAGGATCTAAGTTATCAATGTTTCTTTAATTTCAAAATGCATACAATCTAAACCTTTAGGCACATTCTGTCTTACTTTCAGTCTGCTTTATGCTACTATCTGCTATACTACAGAACATATTTCTGATGATACATATTCATGTATATATAAATTGGGACTATTTTCATCAGTGGGGAAAATAAATTAAAGGTGTAAAATCCTTATATATCAAGCAATTGATTAAGTTGACGATATCATTACAGCGAAGGGATTTAGGTGTATTATTCGAAAAGTAGGGTTCATGTCTTATCAGGGTGAAATCTATACACGGAGTTCCGCGATATTAGTAATATTCAGGATAAGGGGCCCAATAAGTATTAACGAGGAAATATTTGACAAATCTATGACACTCCGCTGTAATTAATTCGTACATTTCGTACAGAACGACCTCTTTTGAGATGATCCTCATCTTGTGCGGTCGCGTCAGTTCGAAAAGGACACTTCGTGTCTACTCGGTGGCAATCGGGAAACGATGATTTGCAGTTGAGAATACGTTATTCTTTCCCGTTTAACCCATTAACCCATAAATACGCCCTTTTACGCATTTAATTAATTTCTCCACTGATGAAACTAGTATCAATTAATACAGTTCTGAATATGTATTATAAGAATTGTTTTCTATATTCTACCAGATGGTAGCTTAAAGCATGCTGAAAGTAAAGTAGAATGTGCCCTAAGGCACATTCTACTTTACTTTCAACCTGCTTTAAGAGGTCACCTATTTTTAAAAAAAAAACTAGAAGCAGGCTTTGGGTAATGGGTTAAACTCAAACGTAAAGCAAACGTATTGCAATAAAACTTGGAAAATGAAATTATGTTGACAATTCTGATAGCTCATCATACAGTGGAGAATCTGTTATTCTTTCCCGTTTAAACGCAAACGTACGCAAACGCAAAGCACTAAAACGTAGAAAAGAACAACTTTTGGTCAATTCTGATAATTCTTATTTATCTTGGTGACAAACAGTTTGGAGCCTGATCAGGCGCCGGGTTACCCGGCGTCTGATCTGGCTCCAAACTGTTTGCACTGCAAATAATAGTTTTAGCGTAAACGCGTTTATTGGGAAAGAATAACAGATTCTCCACTGTAATCTGAGTGGCAAACAGCTTGGTGCCTGACCCGGCGTCTGATTTGATGTCAAACTTTTTGCACTGGATATAATAGTTTAAGGGTTTAATTCCGAAATAAGGATCTTTATATTTCGAAATACTCCCCGTATCTGGATTATTTTTTCTAAATGTATAGTTACATGAGATATATGATACATGTAAACATCCAATTGAGAACATATCACGTCCATAATGTATTTCGAATACAGAAAGGAAAGGATCTCTATAAGCATAGCCTTCGATCCAATCCTTTCTCATTATATCAATATATTGTGTTCATGTAAAATATCTGACCCTGCAGAATATGTTTATACTAATATGTTTTGGTGTAAACGCGTTAACTTATTTGGGAAAAAATAATATCTTTTCCTCTGTATGCGCACCTTCGTCCATATTATTATTATGTTTGTATATTCGAATCACCTATTAATGAGGTAGTTACAAAATGTATTTCTGTTGAAAGTCTCATCGCATAGCTTATAGGAGATCTGGTGTTTAGCTTTAGTTTTTGTGGGATTTCTTTACTAAGACAAGTATGTTATTTTCATCCCCTCCTACAGCAGGGCTGCCATAAGTTGACATGAAAAATCCTAAGATTTCCAAATTTACATTTTTCAAGTGCGATTTTACGAATCGTACCTATACTACATAGCCTTTTTCTTGTTTTGTTGATATGCGACTACTTAAAGCAGGCTGAAAGTAAAGCAGAATGTGCATTAGGTCGCATTCTGCTTTACTTTCAGCCTGTTCTAAGCTACCATGTACTAGGAAAAAATCCGGAGATTTAGGAAAAATCCGGAGAAATGGCAGCCCTGCTACAGCTTATTAATAATTTATTAATTTTTGTATTAATATATATGTAGATCTTAATCTTAAGGATATCAAACAGTTTGCTTTAAATTGTATTCCTCATAGTTTCAAACCATCTTAATGAGCTTAGCTACATACATGTACATTTCAGTGCATGGAGAAAACGTTATTCGTTCCAGTTTAAACGCAAACAAAACGCAAACGCAATACAAGGAAGTGGAGAAAATTATACAATTTTGAAAATGTTGATGGCTTATTTCAATCTGAGTGACAAACAATTTGCATTAACCAGGTAGCAGGGCTGCCATAAGTTGACATAAAAAATCATAAGATTTCCAAATTTGCATTTTTCAAGTGCGATTTTACGAATCGTACCTTTACCCCATCGTTTGTGTCTAGTTTTGTTGACACGTGGCTGCTTAAAGCAGGCTGGAAGTAAAGCAGAATGCGCCTTAAGGCGCATTCTGCTTTATTTTCAGTCTGATTTAAGCTACCATGTACTAGAAAAAATCCGAAGATTTAGGAAAAATCCGGAGAAATGGCAGCCCTGAGGTAGGTTACCTAGCGTCGGATCAGGATTCAAACTCTTTGCCATGGAAATGATTGTTTAATCTGTAATTGTTTAATCGTGATTGCATTTATTGGGAAAGAATAACATCTTTTCCACTGTTACAAAAGGCGTGTTGATGCGTTGCTCAATGACAAAAAGCCTTTCCCTCTAGATGTCAATCAGGTCATCTAAGCCCTGTCTTCACCCATGATCAACTGAACGCCCCATGGGTGTGGAAGTGTCAACCACTTGGGCTAATGCACGTTAAAGAGAAAGGATTAAAACGGCCATTGAATCTGTATCGTGACTTTTCGCCCAGTGTTTGTTTAACAGGAAAGCGTTATGTAGCGGGACACAAGACGGTTTTCTCGGAGAAAGAATTACGCAAGACGTATCAGTATACGAGAGACAGGTGACATGAGACCATTGTCTATATATTCACAATTATGTCAGGACGGGAAGGGCGGAAAACAGTCTGGCACAGGATTCCCATTGTTGTCCCGTCCACAATGTTTGTTCTTGGTTAAACCCTATACTAACAAGGTGTGGATAGTAAACGTATATTTTATTCTTTATTTCTTTATTAAGTCTCTTCGTGGTTTACAAGGAAAACATTGGAGAAGACGTTATTCTTTCCAAAGAAACGTACAGTGGAGAATCTGTTATTCTTTCCCGTTTAAACGCAAACGTACGCAAACGCAAAACACTAAAACGTAGAAAAGAACAACTTTTGGACAATTCTGATATTTCATGTTTATCTTGGTGGAAAACAGTTTGGAGCCTGATCAGACGCCGGGTTACCCGGCGTCTGATCTGGCTCCAAACTGTTTGCACTGCAAATAATAGGTTTAGCATAAACGCGTTTATTGGGAAAGAATAACACATTCTCCACTGTATTTAAGTTAAAAGCTATTTCTATAGCAAACTGTTTGGAGCCAGATCAGACTCCGGGTTACCCGGCTTTTGATCAGACTCTAAACTGTTATTTTCAAAAACTTGTTAATTTCATTATTTTATTGCAATGCTTTTTTGTTTCATTTACGTTCCACCCGGTAATAACCCTGCGTATTCAAACAGTTTTATATAGACCGTATGTCATGCCTTTCACAATGCGAACTATTAGAGAGACTATAACAATTTGGGAAAATAATTACTACAACATAACACATATACAAAAAAGTAACATAATATAATGAGTACATGCAAACGGGACACTTTGACTAACTTCTCCACTAAAATATGCATTTTTACTGTACACCATAATCCACAATTTAGACCGTCGAACCGAGCAACATAATCAAGTGCGATTTTGGAATGAACAGAAATAACGAGGAATAAATGACTTGCAGACGTACATATACCTGTGCATGGCGCTTGCTAGATAAACCGTTTAACCCTTTACCCCATAGAAGCGACTTTTAGCGAATCTGATTTATTCCTCCGCTGAAGAAAATAGTTCCAATTTAATCAGTCATGAATATATATTATAGGGAAAATTTTCAATATATTCTAGCACACATAGCTTAAAGCAGGCTGAAAGTAAAGCAGAATGCGCCTTAAGCGCACTCTGCTTTACTTTCAACCTGCTTTAAGTAGTAACCTATTTTCAATTCTAGAAATAGGCTATCAGGTAAAGGGTTAACTAATTTCTTTTTATTTATACAAAAAAAATCACATTTTCAAAAATTGTTTACAATACAAACTGCTCACGGATGTACAAAATGAGCGTAATAATTTGACTCGAATAGTAATAGAAGTCATATATCTTTTAAAAAGCAAATCATGTACCATGTAGCGCTATAATAATAAACTCATTCTTTAAAATCATTGCTGGCCATAACACTGCGTGCCAGAAGATCTAAAAAAAGGCTGCAACATAAAAGCGCCAGTCGGGCTTTGAACGCGTCCATTGGAAACGTATAACGTCTTCACCAATGCAGTGTAGTTTTATTTGATTCATATTGTCACGAGCAAATCTCAGTATTAAGGTAACCCACATTTGAACCGTTTTCTTTTCAACAGTTTCAGCTACACAGAGTGGAGGAAAATGTGCTATTTGTCAAGACCTGACACAGTGGAGTTGCGGGACACTCGGCAGCGCAGTGGAGCGAGAAAATCGTATTAGCCGCTATAATACTATTCATTCTGCATAATTGAATCTTAACAGAGGAGCTGATGGGAAGGGATGAAATTTCACGCCTTCTACACGGCGTTTCTATGAAATCGAAATGATGGGGTTTGTATTAAAATAAACTGAACTCCTCATCATTTTATCGCTTTCTTCACACTTGATTTCACCGTATCAGCTTAAAGTTTTCAAGCTCGTTTCTTTAATACGAAGTCAACAAGTGAAAACATGTAAGAGACATACTTGTACAGTTGAGATGATGCTGTTTTACTCAATAAACGCGTTTATGCTAAAATCTCAATGTCCATTGCAAACAGTTTGGAGCCAGATCAGACGCCGGGTTACACGCCGGGTAACCCGGCGTCTGAGCAGGCTTCAAGCTGTTTGCAATTCAGATTAAAATAAAGAAGTTAAGAAATTTCATTTGCATTTTTCTACATTTTATTGTAATGCGTTTGCGTTTCGTTTGATTTTAAACGGGAAATAATAACTTCTTCTCAACTACTTCTTCTTCTTCTTCATATACAAGTGCAGGGCCCACTCTGGAGCATCGACGCACTGGTGAAGTATGTACAAGGTGACTGTGAGACGTAAACGCCGTGCAGGGATAAAAACGGATAAAAACGTGAAGTGCGTCTACTGACGAGCGGCCAGTCCCGCCTTGAAGCTGTCCAAGGTCTGGGATGAGGCTATGGCTTCCGGCAGCTGGTTCCAAAGTCGGATCGAAGAGGGGAAGAAGGAGTGCTTGTATACATCTACCCGGCAGAATGGGGGGAGATATCGCAGTGTGTGGCCTCTGGTTGATAGTCCAGCTGGATGTAGGAATGCAGGAGCAGGGATATCAACTAGGCCATGGGTGATTCTATACACGAGTACCAGCTTGGCGTCGGCTCTTCGCTGTTGTAGAGATGTCCATCCTAGAGTGGATATCATCTGACTGGTGCTACTTGTTCTGCGATAGTCTCCGGTAACAAATCGCACTGCTCGTCTCTGGACCGCTTCTAGTTTGTTGATGTTACAAGCTGTGTGAGGGTCCCAGACCGGGGATGCGTACTCCATGATCGGCCTAACCAGCGTCTTGTAACATTGTGCCTTCACGCTTGCTGGGCAGCTGGTTATGTTCCTCCTGAGGAAAGATAGACTGTTGTTAGCCTTCTTTGTATTGGCGTCTACATGGTCATTCCACAGGAGTTTCTCATGAATGGTGGCCCCAAGGTACTTCCCACTACTAACTGTGGCGAGCTGGTGTCCATGGATGGAGTATGTTGTCATGATCGGTGTCCTTTTACGTGTAATCCTGATTGTCTCGCACTTTGATGGGTTGAATTCCATCTGCCAGTCAGTCTCCCACTGCTCAAGTTGGCGCAGGTCTTCTTGCAGGATGGAAGCGTCTTGTTGGTTCCTAATCTTTCTGTATAGGAGGCTATCATCTGCGAAAAGCCTGGATGTTGAGGCTACTTTCCCTGGCATGTCGTTAATGTACAGGAGAAAGAGCAATGGTCCTAGGACAGAGCCTTGGGGTACTCCAGAGGTAACTGGTGCTGACGGGGATGCTTGGCCTTCGACTAGTACCTGTTGGCTTCTATTGGACAGGAAGCTCTCTATCCAACCGAGTAGGGAATCTCTGATGCCGTAATGGTGTAGCTTCTGTGCTAGGCGGCGGTGAGGGACCTTGTCGAAAGCCGTGCTAAAGTCGAGCAAGATGGCATCTATCTGTTCACCGTCTTCAATGGCAGGAGCAAGATCCTGGATGGTAAGTACCAGTTAGCTATCGCACGATCTCTTCTTTCGGAAGCCGTGTTGTGCGTCTGAGAGTATGTCGAAGGACTCTAGATGTTTCATGACCTGGCTGTGTACTATATGCTCAAGTAGCTTGCTGCAGACTGAGGTTAGAGATATCGGCCTATAGTTTACTGGTTGTGTCCGGTCGCCCTTCTTAAATACTGGGGTAACGAAGGCAGTCTTCCAATCATCTGGTACAGTGCCTTGTTGCAGTGATGCCTGAAAAATTAAGGTAAGAGCAGGCGATATTTCTGGAGCAAAGTCTTTCAGCAGTCGTGTGGGGATGTTATCAGGCCCCTGTGCCGTATGAGGATCTAATTCAAGCAGGATCTTCCTGACGCCATTTTCGTCGATGTTGAAGGGGTCCATTTGTGGATAAGGATCTGTACCCATAGATGGAGTGTGTGAGGTGTCCTCAACTGTGAACACGCTGCTGAACTGGTCATTCAGTATCCTGGCCTTCATCTTGGGGTCACTATGTCCTAAGCCATCTCTTTTCAATAGTGGGACACCGCTACTTTCACATCGCGTTCCGTTGATAAACGTGTAGAGTTTTTTGGGATTTTTGGTGCTTGAGACGAGGTCGTTCACATAAGTGTTGTAGGCCCTTTTGCACTCTTTCTGTGTTTCCTTTTGTAATTCCTTGTATACCATTCTGTTATCATTCTGCGATGCACTTTCTTTCATCCTCTTGTATGCTCGTTTCTTCCGACGGGATAGGCGTTTGATCTTGCGGTTTATCCATGGTTGGTTGAAACGGCTGGAGGTGAGATTTGTGGGTACGTTGTTTTCCATGATGGAGTTGCAAGCGTTCTTGAAGATATCCCATAGTGTGTTGATGTCTGTGTCTGTAGATTGGGTCTGTGTGAACTCTGTCGAAAATTGCAGAACAGCCTCTTTCACGCTGTTGGAGTCCACTTTTTTCCACAGGTGTATCTTTCGCCTTGGCAGTCTTTTCCTGGCAGCTTGTACTCCTGCTTCGATCCAGACGATGTCATGGTCACTCACACCTGGGATAGGTTTGCTCTTGATAACCAGGGATGGTCTGTTTGTCAGGAAAATGTCTAGTGTGTTCTGGCCTCTTGTTGGGAATCTGATCATTTGCTCGCATCCAGTGTCGTATGTCATGTCCAGAAAGAGCTGATTTATATCATTGCTGTAGTTGCTGGAGATGATGGTGTTTGACTCCGAGTCAATGTCAGGCAGGTTGATGTCGCCCCCAGTCCATATGGTTGCCTTAGGGTACTGCAAGTGGAGCCCATGAATCGTGTCTCTGAGCTCACGCATATATGGTTCACCACTACTAGGAGGTCTGTAGGCTGAAATGACTATGAACTCCTGGTTCCCGGTACATTCAATAGCTGCAGCTGTTACCTCCACATCTGTCTGCAGATGGAGATTCCTACCTACGATGGTCTCCTTTGCAGCTATGATGACTCCTCCATGTGGGTCACTGCCTCTGTCACGTCTGGAGATGATGTGGTAGCCGGGTGGGATCACTTCCCGCTCATGAATACCGCTGTGGAGCCAAGTTTCACTGCCGATGATAATATCAGGTTCAGCCTCAGATAATAGCAGCCAGAAGGGTTGTCTCTTTGCGCGTATGCTCTGAATGTTAACAATCATCATTCTGAAAGATCCGTTTCGTTTCTGTGGAGAAGATGCTTTTTTGTTTGGTGATGATGTGTATTTGGGGGGGTCCAAAAGAGCTGTTATTAGAGAGGAGACTGCTTGCTGTAGAGTCTGCTATGGACGGTGTTGTTGGGGGATCGAGAGATTGTTCAAGTACACTATAGGAATTCTCTGTTGTGATGGACTCAGCCATTGTGGTCTCAAACAGGGTAGAAGAGAAATTTGGCAAGCCGCATGTGCAACAATACCAACTGGTGTTAGGTGTGAGGCGTTCATAGGCGGCTAGGGGGAGTGCAATACATTTTATGTGGAACCAAGTATCACAGTTGTCACATGCAACACAGTGTTGGTTGGATTTGCATGGTTTACTACAATCCCCGCATGGAAACCTGTAATTCGGACCAGGGTTTGGGTGACAGTCACCGGCTAATGTTATCCGAATGTATGTAGTATCCGGATTCCCATCAACTTCCAGAAGAGATCCTATATGTATGAAGCTGGCGATGAAAATACAAGTATGTAGGTTGAGGAGTACAAGAAGAGGTTTCATGGTTTCTTACTTGTGTGGAAAGGTAGTTAGTCCGGGTACATATCGTCAAAAATGGTGCTAAAGAAAGATATTTCGAAGATTATCCAGGTTGTTTTGATTTTTCCTTGACCGGAAGTGGTAGTGAATAGTGTCGTACAAAGCCATTCAAAAAGAAGTAGAGTTTATTTTGCAGCTGGTTGATAATATAGCGGAGTGGTCTATGGACTATAACTTGGGTGGATATTGGGCCGATCTCACCAGAATTCGGGTGCTGGGATGGCTCTAGTCGACGAAAAACAAGAATTTATCGCTCCCGTCCAAACAATGGCGTCCGTGTCTCACAGTGACCTTGACCCTTCAACTATACATTACTACTGCACTGTAGACGTTGTTTGTCAGCTGATAATCTAAGTTAATTGATTTTTTGCTAAATGTATTTAATCCATGCCCTCACAAATACGCTCTTTTACTCCATTAATTTATGCCACCCCAAAAACATTAGCTCGAGTACATACAGTCATGAATATGCACCATAAGAAATATTTCATATATCCTTACAGATGGTGGCCGAAAGCATGCTGAAAGTATATAGAAGAATTCTCTTTTTTTACTGTTAACTATACCTTAAAGTTACCACCTGTCTTCAAAACTAGAACTATGCCATATTGTTTCAATAAGTTAAAACATATTTTTATTCTATATTCATCATTGGAATTGGGTCAGCCCACAAGCTCTTGCAGCATCTGCGATGACCCGCCTGCAATATCATTATATATACTACATAATACGTAATGGTGGTTTAGCCCATTTATACCCAGTGGATTCTTCCATATTTATATATTGGTTTAGTCCATTTTTTATCAAAGGGATGCCTGGTCAAAATTTTCATTTTCATTTTTTTATATTGAAGTTCCTATCAGCAAACAGTGTAGACTCTGACCAGACGCCGCATAATGCGGCGTCTGATCAGAGTCTATACTGTTTGCCTATGTCCCATATATGGGATCGTGGGCGCAAATGGGTTAAACAGAATGGCGTGTTTTATATAACAAATGACATACAAAATGGAAGAAGATAAAGATGAATAAGCAAAGACTAGGTTGAAAATGATGATGATGATAAAGAAGAGGTTGTGATCAGAGAACAGCACATATCTAATAAGCTTACTAATTGAATCGTACTAAACTATTTATGTGTTTTGTTTTCACAAAATGTCAAGTAAATATTCAACATATCAGTGATAGGACTTGAATATCTAAAACAATGCACAGCAGTAAATATTGATTTTGCTATTATTATATGATAAGTCGTAAGGTCATGGGGTAAAGAGTTGCATTATTTTAGTCTCTATGAAAATAAATAAATACCCATTTACAACCCCTCCCAAAAAGATTGCCAAACATCGAGGTGTTTAGTTTGCATCTCAAGACATGTATCCTGCAAACAAACATGTCGAATTCTAAGGGGAACCCGATTTACCATTCGTAATTTGACTATAGCTACTAGAATTTATTATCTATTCCACCTACATTGTCCATGTATTATCAATTTATCATTGGTTTATATTTTGACCATTATATGTGATATTATATTTTAGACATGCTAATGCGTTGATTGTATTTGGAGAGGATTCATATAGGATCCTCTTGTTGTCCAATCTTCTTCAATAAACCATTGTATAAACCGATCCGATTTACACCAAAAACACCCAAAGTAAAAATACTCCCTCCTTATCAGCACGCAAGCACATATTTTATCAACGTTTTGCTATAAGATGGGGTTAGTCTCTGTAAACAAGTGAGCAAAATTCACTTGTAGGATATTGTCATTTGCGTGGCTAGTCACATTCATAACAGCATGACATTTCTTGTTGCAGTACCTTTGGAATAGAATTATCTAGAAGCTAATTCTAACCATATTCCCAGGTTAACTCATTATCCCCTGAAACTTCCAATGGACATTTCCAGTTTGCAATAAATGCTGGTCCAATTTAGACTATTTAGGATTGGGTTTTTTTTGTAATAGATTGCAAAACGACAAACAGTGAATTCCCTGATCAGAGGGCTCCTGCAGGAGCAGGAGCCCTCTGATTAGGGACTTCACTGTTTGCATAGGAAAAGTGTACTCTTCACAGGTACACATTTGGTAAAGAACGCATATATGCGTCACTAGGGCTCAATGAGTTAATGACACAAGAACGGACAAGGCAATGTAACAAGTTAATGTTTGTTACTTATACGTATGGATAATTATTTTGGTAACACAACTACATGTATAGATTTATGAGACCGCGCCCTTCAGTTCGCCCCTTTGTCCGTCTGTATACGTTATCCTTTGCAGAGCATATCTCTTGAAATTTACAATTAAGTCATCGAAACTGGTTACAGTGATACAGGACGACTAATTAAATGCAGTACGAAATAACCATAACTATAATCATCTCACAATGGTGTAGTATATCTTTTATTCTCATGTTAAATTCCAATTGTGTTCGGATGATATCTCCATAAAAATAGTATGTAACTCTTTGACACTTTGCACCCTGACAAAACAAGATATAAGGATGTGCAGTGCGCAAGAACCATAATTGTACCGTTACTTAATATAAATTTATCTCCACTTTCCTGAACGTGATATGTAGTTCACTTGTATGTCCTCTGCAATGCAATACTGCTCGACACAATGTCTCTTGAATGATTCAAGGTAATCCAATGAAACATCAAAAAGCAATATATAGAGAATCATAAAAGGAAGTGCAGTACATAAGAATCATAACTCTGTCATTTCCAGTATTTTAATTATCCCCTGTTTTCTTTTAAATTTTCAAATGATATCAGAATGTCACGAAAGAACTTCATCAGGATAGCATATTATTCAATTATAAAATTACTTTCCATTCGCATATCCATTAAGTTTTTAACTTACATGACAGTTTCGGCACACCTTTGGTGTGCTTTCCTCAGACTGTGAATTGACCGTTGGAGGATGACGTCACATGCCTTGTTTTTTATAATTGAATATCAGAATGGTATTTCCAAAAATGTTTGAAAGTTTGACTTTTAACCTAGTATCATGTGCTTAAGTGCTAACCGTGCTATAACATCGGGTATTTCATTTTAGGGACGAACAATATTCTTGTTTTTAATCTTTTAAAAATATGTTATTTTGTAAATTTTATTGCAATGCTTTTGCGTTTTTATACAGGAAAGAATAACGCACTCCTCGCTGTACATATACATGCCTTTACTCCACCACTGTCAATATCTCTGTATGATTGTCCCTAGAGACGGACCCATGGTAACCCGTTTCATTAAAACGTCGTGCGACAAAATTAATGTTGTCGTAGGTCAGCTTATAAAACTCTTAAATATTATTTATTTCTCCATCTAACCCTGTCTTGTGACATCTTTTTTTGAATCGTCTTGAAAAGACGATTCCAAAGAGATGTCACAAGACAGGATTATATAGAGAAATAAGAAATAAAACGTAGTAGTTTAAAGTTTTGACTTACGACTGCTTTTGTCGTACGAAGTTTTATGAAACGGGCCCCAGAATGCCAGGTGGTGGACGGGTTATGGTTGCCAACATAAACGCTGATCACTAGTTTCTTAGTTGTCATAACAAAAAAGCTCATCGACATTGTACTAAGTATAGACCAATATCGTTATGAAGTTTATAGTGAAAGTTTAATAAATTGTAGGACTAAAAAACGAAGGACATATCTCAGTTATTAAGAGTTGGTCGGTCGGTTTGTTTGTATTGCTTGTTGGTTGGTAGGGGGTTTCAACCAGGTCATATCCGGTGACCCCGGGGACCTCGGTTAGTTATCCAATCCAAAATAAAAGAATGTCATACCAGAATCCCATGTTATATTTAGCCTGTATTTTTACCGTTTCTTCATGGCATATACGAGTACAGTGAAACCCCTCTAAACCGGATCCTCTAAATACCGGAATTCTCTCTAAACCGGACAAAACATTTGGTCCCGTTTCCAACCCTTCTGTTACTAAACCCATTAAACCATTAATATGCCGTTTTACGTCTTTGATTTATTCATACACTGAAGAAAATACATTCATGTATCATTAGAAATATTTTCTATATTCTAGCAGATGATAGCTTAAAGCAGGTTGAAAGTAAAGCAGAATGCGCCTGCTTTAAGTGATCAGCTATCTTCCATACTGGAAACAAGATATGGGTGAAAACCCCTTTAAACCGGAAACCCCTCTAAACCGGACATTTATTTTGTCCCTACACATGTCCGGTTTAGAGGGATTTCACTGTATGTACGCCCTTGTTTTCCCATGTTTCGGTCAGTTTGAAGCCTGTTCTTGAATTGCTCTGTCAGCCTTGATTAATAAGATTCTGGCTACAATTAAATCACCCGTCTCATAAAGTTTTGAATTGTCTAATTACTTCTCTTACGCGTGTCATCCTTACAATGCCTGGTGTGATTGGGACTGAATTGCAAGTACAGTGCCCCCTCTCTACAACGACCCCCAATGGGGGACATAGATTGTGTGTGCTATTCGGAGGGAGTCGTTATAGAGAGGGGAAATTAAGACTTGGCTTACATTTGCAAACTGCTTGAATCCAGACCAGACGCCGCGTGACGCGGCGTCTGATCTGGATTCAAGCTGTTTGTCACTCGTCATTATAGTTATTCTATCAAAATCTCAATTTATATGTAACTTTGAGAAAATACAGCATACACAATTTTAAGCAGACGATATTGCAGCAGTAAAAGCGTTAGACATAATTGTCTTGTTTTCGAAATTACGGCAATGGTCGTTGTAAGAAGGGGGTCGTTGTAGAGAAGGAACACTGGTGTCATTGGCATCCGTTTAATACAGTAATAAATGTGCACCACAAGAAATGGTTCCTGTTTCCTATCAGATAGTAGCTTAAAGCATTTTGAAGGTGAAGCAGATTGCACCTAAAGGAGTATTCTGCTTTATTTTCAGCCTGCTGTAAGCAACCAACTGTCTTCATTACCGATAACAAGCTATGGCAACGGGTTAAGCAGACGCCGGTTTGAAAGAATATGATAATATTTGTAGCTAGTTTTATCCCTTATCTGCACCAACCTGAATACAATGGTTATTTGCAAACGAATTGGATCCGGATTAGACGCCGTGTAACACGGCGTCTGATCAGGATTCAAACTGTTTGACACTCATTTCAATATTTCCTTAAGTCAAAATACCTAAATTGTAAATTTGAGAAATAAAAGCAGACGACAATTTTTTTTTTAAGATTGTAGACGTCATGTGAAGGGTTGATGCGGTTATTCGCCTTAGTCTTGACAACAGGGTCCGGGGCCTGGGCAAACATAAGCTGCTGTTAATTTATTGGGCCTTTATTGTTACACTGAGCCGTTATGATCAAACTCCATTTTATTTCAAAACAATTAATGATTAATATATTACCCTCATTCTGGACCCTTATCTCTGCACCCATCTGTGCGGCCATTGCAGCAAACAGAGGAGAAGACGTTATTCCTTCCCGTTTAAACGCAAACTAAACGCAATCGCATTGCACAAACATGTAGGAAAAGACAATATTTTGACTATTCAGACTATTTCTTTTTAATCTAAGTGGCAAACAGTTTGAAGCCAGATCAGACGCCGGGTTACCCGGCGTCTGATCTGGCTTCAAACTGTTTGCAATGGATATAATAGTTTTAGCATAAACGCGTTTATTGGGAAAGAATAACGGCTTCTCGACTGTATAACCTTTCTTAATTGGTGTTACGGAGAAGACGCTATTCTTTCATAATTAGCAGCTCAATAAAATGACAAAGTTTTTAAAATTCAAACAAAGTAATTTCTTTCTGAGTGGAAAACGGTTTGGAGACATATCAGACGCCGGGTTAGCCTGCGTCTGATATTGTTCTTATAATTTAGCAATGGAGTTAATTGCTATAACATGCATGTCTTTATTGGAAAGAATAACGTCTTCTTCAGTGTATAAAGTCTCTGTTGTCTACCAAGATTGTTCAAATTGTGACCGGGTCAAAAATTGATGTATATTGTATCAGTTTTACATAAGCTTGTATAGAAAACTCTTCAAAAACCTTCGTCTCTGCCATAATTTAATAATACTTTCAGGAATAGAATTAATAGGTGACCCTTTATTGAAACATTACTCTTCATATCATGATTCAGTCTAGAAAAGAAGAAAAGGCATGGATGCAATGGGAAGGGGCGGGTAGATATCTTTAACTATATTTATCTGTTTTACAATATCAATGGGGACTCTTCTTTATAAAGGTATTACATATTGAAAACTTTAAAAATCTTCTTCTCCACTGGCTTGATTTGATTTATATATACATGTAGCAGAAATAATATAAATGTTACCATCTACATGTATTAAGGTTCTTCAAATTATGAGGACATATCAGTTTTCCATAATTTACCGTTTTTCTCAAATAGTGAAACATGCAATGAAAATTTGATTCAATTGCTTCTGCATGCAACAGTTCACATAATTATATGCAATGACACATTACACTTTGTGTTCAGCATAACAGAATAGTTCCTCAAGTGAGCGATATATAGGGCCATTATGACCTTCCTGTTTTAAATTTCTAGCAATTAATTTTGAGCTCAATGGCAAGCAGTTTGTAGCCTGATATAAGACGCCGGTTTACAGGCTGGAATCATAAAATCAATATAACAGTGCCCCTCCATACAACGGCACCCTAACAACGACTCCCTCCTTACAACTATGTTTGCCGTTGTTCCCACAAAAATATATTTATGCCCAACGTTTTCACGACTGCAATATCGTCCGCTTAAAATGATCGTCTTGCTATTTACTAAAAGTCACAATATGGACATTTTACATAAAAACAACACCATAATAACGAGTGACAATAATTTATTAGCTTGAAATCAGGTCAGACGTCGCGTTACGCGTCGTCTAACTAGATTCAAGCTGTTTGAACATGTAAGCCAATTTCCCTCCCTATAACAACTCCCTCCTAACAACACACACATACACACACTCGGTTTTCTCCCTTCCCATTCGGCGTTGTTGTACGGAGGGATCACTGTATAAGGAGAAGGCAAATGAGCGAAGCTGAGGTTCTAAAGGGTATAGGTATTGATTCAGTTCCATTTCAGACACTTTACCCCATTGTCTGCTTCTAGTTTTAAGACCAATTGAGGCATGTTCAAAGTAAAGCAGAATGCGTCTTAAGGCGCATTCTACTTTACTTTCAATCTGCTTTAAGCTACCATCTGCTAGGATATGGAAAGTGTTTCTTTTGGTCCGTGTTCATGACTATTTGAACAAGAAGATTTTTCTTCGGGGAAGGAATAAATCAAATGTGCTAAGAGTCGCTTCTATGGGGGATGCTATTAAGAATGATACCAAGACTACCAATCAGCATTTATCTTTCTTTCAGTCTCATCATGATGCAAACATTTCCAAACACATAATTAAAAAACACACAAAACCAACCAACAACAACCTATTCTATCCAAAGGGAATTGAGGCTATATTTTTTAAAAGCAAACTGTGCATGTAATACTGAATTTGACATTTTGTTGTGGTTTTAAGTTTTAACCAATTTGTGCATTGCTTCCCATAAATGGCACACATGCACGTTTAGTTGCTACTATAGAAGTGTTTATATATAATAAAAATCCCCATGATCCCCTCTAATGAAAAATTAGAACCTTCCAATACATTATATAATTACAATGTATAAGCATTTAGAGAATGCACTATATACAGTGGAGAATCTGTTATTCTTTCCCAATAAACGCGTTTACGCTAAAACTATTATTTGCAGTGCAAACAGTTTGGAGCCAGATCAGACGCCGGGTAACCCGGCGTCTGATCAGGCTCCAAACTGTTTGTCACCAAGATAAACAAGAATTATCAGAATTGTCCAAAAGTTGTTCTTTTCTACGTTTTAGTGTTTTGCGTTTGCGTACGTTTGCGTTTAAACGGGAAAGAATAACAGATTCTCCACTGTATGACGTCACCAGTGACGTAAGAATAACAGATTCTCCACTGTAGGCATGAATGGGTTAAATCACTTTATCATCAAAGTCAAATCGAGACGACTATAAGAGGAAGGAATTCGAATACGTACAGGACCTAATCATCTTTATTTGATCCAAAGCTTGGAAAAGGCACATTCAAAGCAGATGGCACATTTTTATCTGTAAAAATGAAAACATGGAATTTGTATAGGTCATCTGTCTTTATCGGTGCATGATCCGATTAGAGATGAACTAATACAGTTTGTCAAGGAAAGTTTATTAAAATTATCACCCAAAGTAAAATAAGACTCTCCCTGGAAAATTGGAAACTACTACAAGTACATCAAGAAGACAGCTAAAATCTAATTTTCTTGGATCTCCACTCGGACACTTCATCAAATCATCCAGACGATTGTCGTCGGCCATGTTATTGTTTGATCTGTGTGACCCAGGCGCTGTATAAGAGGTTACTTCAATGGCTTCTTCTCAGATGTTATATTTTGATAGAGCAGAAGACAAATATTGACTGTTTTTCTAACTGTTTTCTATAGTTTGGTTTCCCGACATGAATACACATATCTGTATCATGTACAAGTATTTGCTTTGTTTCTAGAGGCACAGTCGTGTTTTCCTCGCCATGTCAACAATCTCCACACTAATAATACAGACAAATCTCCGCTCTCCGACTACTCCAAGGTCATGGATATTTAGAAGAAAGGTGACTGCTTAACGAAAGTCAGACACATGTATGTATACAATGGAGAAAACGGTATTCTTTCCCATTTAAACGCAAACGAAACGCAAACTCATTGCAATAAAATATAAAAAATATATAGATACAATGGGTACAATTGAACATTGAAAGGTAAAACATTGTTTTTACCCAACGAATAATATCTATTAGAAACATTACAATGTAGAATTCAATAGATTTGAACTGTTTGGTGAATTCTCAGAAATTTCACATTTCGATAATTTCCTCGGGTTTCGCCAACAAGACCTGAAATAGTGTCTGAACAGGCATCTACAAAGTTAGCTTTTGGCCAATACTTCTCCAAATTTGGAAGAAATCGAACAAGAATGTTGAAAGTTATGTGATGAGACGTGATGCATTGGTACAGTGGAGAATCTGTTATTCTTTCCCAATAAACGCGTTTACGCTAAAACTATTATTTGCAGTGCAAACAGTTTGGAGCCAAATCAGACGCCGGGTAACCCGGCGTCTGATCTGGCTCCAAACTGTTTGCCACCAAGATAAACATGAAATATCAGAATTGTCCAAAAGTTGTTCTTTTCTACGTTTTAGTGCTTTGCGTTTGCGTACGTTTGCGTTTAAACGGGAAAGAATAACATATTCTCCACTGTACCTATGGAGCAGGCATGGGGTCAATTACTTGAGAATGTAATTCATTATATTACAATTACATTGCCAAAACAGTGCATTAAATTACAATTACAATTACTCAAAATTTTACAATGGTAATGAATTAAATTACAATTACATTGGCAAAGTAATGCATTACATTACACATTACATTTTGATTTTAAGCTATGACACCAATCCAAAAGTATGACTGAAAAACTAACTAATACATGTAAGCATATATTATCTAACTGATAGATTGTTATCTACAAGTTCATTGTCAGCTACATTTATAGAACTTTGAAACATATGAATACATGTACTGTATACAGCTTGAAAAGTCAAATCCCCTTTATAGTGACCACTGGATACGGAAGCATAGTTTGTAAGATATGTTAGCCCATAAACATTTCCTTCAAAGATGCGCCTATACCTACTCCTGCACATAAGACTAAGTGAAATTCAATCATTGCATTAATTAGTTACAGGTGCCAGTTTAAAGCACTTTCTTGATGAATGTAAAGCAGAGAGCCGTAAGGAGCATTCTTCTGATGAGAACAGCTTGAGACTTTATTCTTCGATAGACAGACAAGCTAAATCTGTGGAACTACATATGATTTTCTCTATTTTCTATTCATCATAAATATCTCTTTAAAAAGAAACAGAATAGATTTTTTTTAAATACTTTGAAAATGCACTAGCATGTTCAGCCATTCTTGGCTTACACATGTATAACTTCATGCTAGAGGTGGCAATGTTAAGTTTTCACACCTATTGTAACCCTTATCCGACCAAACCCTACCTTACTGGAAGAGTTTGGATCGAAATCAGATATGATGTGAATCTACATTCCATCCAGATCGAAACTATTTGGTATTAAGATCACACTGTGTGAAAAGTTAGAACTGAAAACAGTGGAAAGGTCACTTTCAGAAACTGAGCAGAAAACATGTCCAAATAGAAGACATCTAGATCTACTTGTATAAAGAACGATAAGGATTAACTTTTTCATTGATGGAAGAATAACCTATCATACTTAGACCTGATCAATTAACATAATTATGCTTCCCCTATGTCAATCTACTACGCTATACAGCTGAGCACATAAAAATATCATTGTTGGAACTTTAATTTGACACAGTGAAATTTGGTGCTCCATGTAATTGCATATCAAACACAGGTATCTTGGTCAATATTGGTACATGCAGTCTTCTACTTATTAATACAAATTAATCTAGTAGATCTACTGTTTTTTCTGACATTTTTGTTACAAAAGTAATGCCATGTAATGCAATGTAATGCTTATAATAAGATACTTGCTTTTTGAGCACTGTAATGCATTAAATTACAGTGACATGTAATGCAAAAATCCCTGCATTACACTCAATTACATTGGAAAAAGTAATGCATAACAGTGCATTACAATTACATTTTTGCATTACCCCATGCCTGCTATGGAGATTGTACCATTGGTGCTTTGCAAACTTTGAGTAGTATAATAACAACTTTTTGATAAATCTGTCTATTTTTTTTTATACGAGTGGCAGACAGTTTAGAGCCTGATCAGAAACCGGGTTACCAAACCGTTTGCAATGAAAATAATGATTTAAACGTGAATTTATGTATTTATTTGGAACGAATAACGTTTTTATATATGCACTGAAAAGAAGCGCTTTGCAAAACATATACACTCAAGGTTGTAAAGTGCGAAATTATCATAAAAAATAGTTCATATCCCTCGCCATTCCGGATAATTGGGGTTTATATGGGCACTCCGGTTTTCTTCTACATCAAATACCATAATGATACGCCGCCATTTGAGCCATCGAGAGTGATTTCTATAACGGTGTGATAACTTGATTCTAAATGAACCTTCAATATTTATATGTTCAAGACTTTCTACCTAGGGACTACTTTTCGTTGTTTATGAATAATAAGAAGCGTAAATAATTGTATGTACATGTATTTAACATTTTCATGATCAAACCATTCGAAAGATTTTTACCCCATTCATCGCTTCTTTGTCGTCTGCTTCAGTATTGTTTTCTGCAAGGCACGTTTCAAAGTTAGATTTTAGGCAAAATTACTGACGAAATTTGGAAACGAGTGTGAAACCGTTTGGGTCCTGATCAGACGCCGCGTTATTTGAGCAGGGCTGCCATTTCCCCGGATTTTTCCTAAATCTTCGGATTTTTTTTCTAGTAGATCTACAATGTATATGGTAGCTAAAAGCAGACTGAAAGTAAAGCAGAATGCGCCTTCAGGCGCATTCTGCTTTACTTCCAGCTTGCTGTAAGTAGTCACGTGTTAACAAAACTAGAAACAGACGATTGGGTAAAAGTACGATTCGTAAAATCAAACTTGAAAAATGCAAATTTTTCATGTCAACTAATGGCAGCCCTGCTTGAGAGTGAAATGGTTAAAGAATAGAGGGTACATAATTGAATTAAATTAAAACACAGTTATTGTAAAACTATTTGTCTTTTACTCTTGCAATGCAGTAATAATGTCATTAAAATTAACGACTGAATATTCATCTTCTTCAGGTAAGCCCCTTAAAAGTTTGATATTTGCTTTACTACAATCATGTACATGTAACAGGGTAATGCATTAATGTCTGATTAAAATGGCAGACCGAAAATAAAGCAAAATAAGCACCAAGACACATTCTGCTTTGCTTCTAACCTGTTTTAAGTACATGTATAGTCACAAAACTAGAAACAAGCTTTTGGGTGAAGGTTTTTTACATACACAAACCAGGATATATAATTTACTATCAGTGTTTGGTTTAGAATTGTAACTGGAAATGCCTTCCTATGCATTGAATTTTTTTTTAGAACAATAATGATTATAAATCATTGGCTTTTTTCAGATAGGGGATAGCTTTTGGCTTTAGCTAATTAAGATAATTGATTAAGAAGAAACACAAATAGACTGGGGTTGAAATATCTGATCTCTTTGTTTGTCTGTACTTTAACATTTGCATATCCTTTTACAGCCGGAAACCATTGGCTGCAGCCAGTGTTGCCATCTGCAAAATATGATACATAAAATGATGTTTAATCATTTTGAAGATTTGATGCGATTGTCCGCCTGATTGTTTATAAATTCAATGAGTCAGGAGACTTGTACTTTTGATCTATATTTTGATATATATTTGATTATAAAAGCTTACTGTGTAGATCTAAGGCTAAGGCTGCATTTGCATAATTCCTTGCGGAATATCCATCTATCTTTGTATGTGATTCACAATTCCGACGGTGATAAGCAAAGGAAAATTCACATGTGCTGTTAATGCAAGACCCCAGTGCCTGTCAAAGAACGGTAAAGTGGAGAATACGTTATTCTTTACCATTAAACGCGTTTATGCTAAACACTATTATTTCCATTGCAAACAGTTTGGAATCAGATCAGACGCCGGGTAACCCGGCGTCTGATCTGGCTCCAAACTGTTTGCCACTCAGTTTAAAATGAGTCTTCAAAATTGTCAAAAATTGTCAATTTACACATCTTAATGCACTGCGTTTGCGTTTCGTTTGCGTTTCGTTTATATGGGAAAGAATAACGTTTTCTCCACTGTAACTGCGGGCTAAGTGTCATTGAGCAAATTATGTTTCATCCCATAGTTTTATAGATATGTCTTTAATTTATTCCTCCACTGAAGAAAATAAGATCACTTTTGTAAAGTCCTTAATATGCACCACACGAAATATTTTCTATATCCTAGTACACGGTCTAACTTAAAGCAGGCTTAAAGTAAAACACAATGCATATTAAGGCGCTTGCTTTGCTTTCAGTCTGTTTTAGTGTGTTTTTAAACTAGATACAGGCTATGGGGTAAAATGTTAAAGCAATAACCCGATGTCTGTCTAATAGGGAAAGGTTGGGAAAGGTTGGGTTAATGTCTCTACATGTAACAATATCGTGGTCACCAACTTAGTTCTCATTTCAGAGGTGAGTATGTTACAGGGCTGCCATTTCTCCGGATTTTTCCTAAATCTTCGGATTTTTTCCCAGTTTATAGTAGCTTAAAGCAGGCTGAAAGTAAAGCAGAATGCGCCTTTAGGCGCATTCTGCTTTACTTACAGTCTGCTTTAAGTAGTCGCATGTCAACAAAACTAGAAACAGACTATGGGGTAAAGGTACGATTAGTTAAATCGCACTTGAAAAATGCAGATTTGGAAATCTTAGGATTTTTCATGCCCTGATGTTATTCTGTACCGTTTAAACACTTATGCTGCTGTGAAATCGCCTCCTTTGAAATTGTCGTATTAAAATTTACGGTATTAATTTTAGAATTTAGACGTAGATCTATGCAGTTTTCGCTCATCTACCACTGAGTGCTAAGGGGAGCTATTGTGATCGTTGTCGTCGTCAAATTTGTCTTTAAAGAACATTTTCTTAAACACCAATGTAGCAATATCATTTTAACTTCATAAGATGGTAATTTTTCAGACTTCTTCAAAATATAGGTCACCCAATGGAAATTGTGATTGACATGACAACCAACTAAACACTTAAACATCTTCTTGTCAAGAACTACAGATCTGAATTGAAAATAACTTTACACAAATGATCCATGGGTGATCCTCTATCATACTTTTAAATATATTTTTCCTGCCTCAAACGTTAAAACACACAGCAGCCATGACAGTGAACGAGTAAGGTTTTCTATATGTTACAGTTAATCTGTGTGATCAGTCATTTCACGTCATGACTAAAATTTTCAGTCATTTTTCAGATTTCTTCAAAATCAAAAAGCTAAATACAAATTTTAATTCTTTTTTCTGAAACAACGTGCCCATGCATTTTAATGTCACCATGAATGTAATCATGGATAACCAGGTGAGCGATGTAGGACCATCATGTCCCTCGTGTTTAAGTAAAAAACGCAGCGTCTGATATGGATTTTAATCTAAACTGTTTGCAAAAAACAGTATAGTCGCGATTAGTATTCAAAAGGTTAACTAAACGAAACAAAAATAGTTTAATAAAACGTAGACAATAACAGGATTTTGAATATGACGATTTATCTTAATCTGAGTTGCAAACAGAATGGAGCCTGACTAGACGTCATGGCAGGTTACCTTGCTCCAAACTGTAGGCAATATACATAAGGATTTTAGCATAAACGCATTTAATCGGAAAGGGTACGGTGGAGAAAACGTTATTCTTTTCCAATTAACGCGTTTACGCTGAAACTACTATTTCCATTGCAAACAGTTAAGAGCCAGATCAGACGCCGGATAACCCGGCGTCTGATTAGGCTCCAACTGTGTGCAACTCAGATTAACACGAATACTCAGAATTGTTGCCATTTTCTACCTTTCATTGCGATGCGTTTGCGTTTACACGGGAAAGAATAACGTTTTCTCCACTGTAACGAGCAATTTGGCAGCAGAAAGCAGTAATAACGCTTAAGTCATGGCTCGTACAGAATAGAAAACGCTATTCTTAGCCCTTTCACGATCAGGATGAGACCTATTTATACAATGTTGTCTGTAACTTTGTTTTCGAAGTCAGATTTCAGACATCTAAATCGAGGAATCATCGATTTATGAGTGTCAAACAATTTGATCTATTGTCATAACACTAGTCTGATCTGGGTCCATACTGTTTGTAAATGTCAAAGCAGCTGAACAAAGGTAGTGAATTGGGATTAATTAAACTACGAACACCTGTTAATAAAGGACCGAATTGAGAAACCCCTCTCGAGTTAAGTTTCAGTACTTCACGATTCCTGTTTCAATGGCTTTTAATGGTGTACAGTGGAGAAGACATGATCTCTTACCCAAAAATGTGTTTTTGCTATAAATGTGTTTTTGCTATAAATGTGTTTTTGCTATAAATGTGTTTTTGCTATAAATGTGTCCGTTGCAAACTGTTTGGAGTCAGATTAGATGTCATAACCAAAAATATTCCATGAAGCTTAGAACCTTTTTCAACAATCTGCTATTTTCTCCTTTTTACTGAGTTTTGTACCGTTTAAACAGGTAAGAATAACTCGGCCTCTAACCAGGCCCAAATTGTTTGCCACTTATATGAATATAAGTAGTTAGAATTGTCAAAAAAGTGGTCATTTTCTACATTTTATTGCAATGCGTTTGCGTTTCTCGTATATGTTTAAACGGGAAAAAATAACGTCTTCTTCACTGTAACTGTCGATGTATTAGTAAAAGTTAAAAGTATCGCTTTTTGATACAGTGAAACCCCTCTAAACCGGACATGTGTGGGGACAACAAAAATGTCCGGTTTAGAGGGGTTTACGGTTTAGAGGGGTTTCCGGTTTAGAGGGGGTTTGACTTGTTTCTAGTATGAAAGATAGCTGACCACTTAAAACAGGTTGAAAGTAAAGCAGAATGCGCCTTAACGCGCATTCTGCTTTACTTTCAAACTGCTTTAAGCTATTATCTGCTAGAATGTACAAGCTTTTTTCTTCAGTGTAAGATTAAACCAAAGACGTAAAAAGGCGTATTTATGGTGTAATGGGTTAAAATAAAGAATGGTTGGAAACGGTACCAAAGTTTTTGTCCGGTTTAGAGAGAATTCTGGTTTTTAGAGGTTCCGGTTTAGAGGGGTTTCACTGTATACATATTTCATCATGAACCAATCACCTTGGCAAAATCGGAGTATAAAATGGCTTGTTAAACAAACCTCATCAACTTCAACATACTCAAGTTATACACGTGAGAGTTTTATATTAACAAATTGAGTTCTACCGAGTATACCTGTCGTAGTGTGCCTGTTAACTGTCCCATGCAATCAGTGCAGACCACGGTCTGCACTGTTAGTCAATTTACCAAATATTGCAGAATACAACCATAAATTGTCAGCAATGGACTAGACTTAATTGGAAACTGGAGTTGTCAATTAAACGTTTTAAGGGGGAATGTGTTTAGAAAGACAAACCTTTTTGACATTCTCATAATGGGCCCAGTGTGTCTCTGTACAGGGTTCGAAAATTGGGACCAACTGACAATCCTCACATGATTCAGTGAGGAAGATGTTATTCTTTCCCGTTTATACGCAAAAAGAAACCTTAACCCTTTACCTGATAGCATTGTTTCTAGTATTGAAGATATGTGACTACTTAAAGCAGGTTGAAAGTAAAGCAGAATGCGCCCTAAGGCGCATTCGGCTTTACTTTCAGCCTGCTTTAAGCTATTAACTGCTAGAATAAGGAAAGAATTTAATATGACACATATTCATTACGGTATAATTTGGAACTATTTTCTGCAGCGGATGAATAAAATGAATGTGCTAAAAGTCGCTTCTATAAGGGAAAGGGTTAACACAATGCACTAAACTGTAGAAATTTACATTTTCTGACATTTCTGATTAAAGTCTATCCTTTATTATATGAGTGACAACCAGTATGACTAGATGATCAGATACCGGGTTACCCGGCGTCTGATCTGGCTCCAAACTTTTTGCAATGGAAATACTGTTATAGATTTAAAGTAAACTAAATTCGAGGATGTTGAAAACAAAAAGCAAAACAAACGAGTGTTGCTCCTGATCAGAAGCATACCAGAGGAATAATTTCACGTGCCCTTGTAGCATTAAAGTACTTTGTATCTATCGCGGATAGTTATACCTTAACATTCTCTCTCTCTCTTCTTCCTCGCTCTCTCTCACTCTCTCTGTCGATGTCTTTCTATCTGCCTGCCTGTATGTCGGTCTCTATCTGCTTATATTTCTCTGTTCCGGTCTCTCTCTCTCTCTCTTAGACTCTCTGCACCTTCTCTGCTTGTCTGTCTATACGTATTACAGTTTGCACTACCCGAGTAACAGTTTGGAACAATTACATTTTTTTTGCAAAGAGTAAATTTAACCCTTTTGGTGCCAAATTGATAGTGAAGTTTTTATCCTTCTTCTGCTCAATATTGTTATTTGCAAGATCGGTTCAAAGTAAGATTCAATGTAGTATGACTTAAGAAATATCGAAACGAGTGTCAAACAGTTTGGACTCTGATCAGGATCAAAAATGTTTGCAAAGTCGACTTTATGCGACTTCGGTGCTGAAAGAGTTCCAGTTGAGAATCTGTTATTCTTTCCCGTTTAAACGCAAACGTACGCAAACGCAAATCACTAAAACGTAGAAAAGAACAACTTTTGGACAATTCTGATAATTCTTGTTTATCTTGGTGGCACACAGTTTGGAGCCTGATCAGACGCCGGGTTACCCGGCGTCTGATCTGGCTCCAAACTGTTTGCACTGCAAATAATAGTTTTAGCGTAAACGCGTTTATTGGGAAAGAATAACAGCTTCTCCACTGTAACTCGCATTCAATGGGAACTACGATAGAAACGCGCCAATTAGTTAAAGGGAGGTAATGCAATGCTGTCTCTGATACATTCTATTAAGATTTATGGGTCGTTATTTGTTTAAAACGTGTTCAAATATTGCTAGTGTATGAAATATTGCCTTGTCAACATAATCGTCTGCTTCAACCCCTTTCACTGCTAAAATATCGTATGAATTTAACCCATTTTGCCCACGACTCTGAGTTTGGCAATGGAATACTCAGAGTTTGGCAACTGAACACTCTGAGTTTGGCAATGGAATACTCAGAGTTTGGAAACTGAACACTCTGAATTTGTCAATGGAATACTAGAGTTTGGCAATGAAATACTCAGAGTTTGGCAATGGAATACTCTGAGTTTGGCAATGGAATACTCAGAGTTTGGCAATGGAATACTCTGAGTTTGGCAATGGAATACTCAGAGTTTGGCAATGGAATACTCTGAGTTTGCCAATGGAATACTCAGAGTTTGGCAATGGAATACTCTGAGTTTGGCAATGGAATACCAGAGTTTGGCAATGGAATACTCTGAGTTTGGCAATGGAATACTCTGAGTTTGGCAATGGAATACTAGAGTTTGGCAATGGAATACTCTGAGTTTGGCAATGGAATACTCAGAGTTTGGCAACTGAACACTCTGAGTTTGGCAATGGAATACTCAGAGTTTGGCAACTGGACACTCTGAATTTGGCAATGGAATACTAGAGTTTGGCAATGAAATACTCAGAGTTTGGCAACTGAACACTCTGAGTTTGGCAATGGAATACTCTGAGTTTGGCAATGGAATACTCTGAGTTTGGCAATGGAATACTCAGAGTTTGGCAACTGAACACTCTGAGTTTGGCAATGGAATACTCAGAGTTTGGCAACTGAACACTCTGAGTTTGGCAATGGAATACTCAGAGTTTGGCAACTGGACACTCTGAATTTGGCAATGGAATACTCAGAGTTTGGCAATGAAATACTCAGAGTTTGGCAACTGAACACTCTGAGCTTGGCAATGGTATACAGTAAAACCCCTCTAAACCGGAACCTCTAAAAAACCGGCCGGACACTGAAGAAAAAAGCTTGTACATTCTAGCAGATTATAGCTTAAAGCAGTTTGAAAGTAAAGCAGAATGCGCCGTAATGCGCATTCTGCTTTACTTTCAACCTGTTTTAAGTGGTCAGCTATCTTCCATACTAGAAACAAGGCAAAATCCCTCTAATGAATCAGTTGCAGTGAGCTTACCAAAAGGTATGGGTAAAAATGAGAAACAAACTAAACATTTTTCCAACATTTCTTTAACAAACCATACATTGTTTTGTGCAAACACAATAATACTGTTTTCTAGAAAGAACATTAATTATACACGTACATACATTTAACAGTCACACCATTTACGAACAAAATACCTGTAAAGAGTACACGTGTCCTGTACAAACACTGTAGACCTAGATCAGAGGGCTTCTACCAGCTTAATCTGAATGTGACCTACGACATATCGATGGAGTAATTGGCTAAATTGTTTGTAACTGTCTGACAGGTGGGGTTTTGTGAAATAAGGGAAATACATGAGGCCTGGCCCCACGTTACAAAATGTTTGAGTTGAGTCTGAGATCGTTTTCAAGCATTAATCAAGTGCTTGAGAACCAAGATCAGACACCAAGTACTTGCATACAAGCCTTGCTTAGCAAGATTAGTATAAATACATTCAATAAAATGAACTATAAAAGTAAATCTATGTAATACCGGAACATAATCTGTGATGTCTACCTAACAGAACACAAATGATGAAATACTTGAACATACAGAACACCATTTTTACAATACAAAAATAGTCTAATAAATTATAGATACAAGGCTGCCATTTCTCCGGATTTTTCCTAAATCTCCGGATTTTCCCCCATTACATGGTAGCTTAAAGCAGACTGAAAGTAAAGCAGAATGCGCCCTAAGGCGCATTCTGCTTTACTTACAGCCAGCTTTAAGTAGTCGCATGTCAACAAAACAAGAAAAATGCTATGGGGTAAAGGTACGATTCGTAAAATCGCACTTGAAAAATGCAAATTTGGAAATCTTAGGATTTTTTATTTCAACTTATGGCAGCCCTGTAGATAGATTTCGTATAATTATAAATTAAACATGTACAGTGGAGAAAACGGCGTCTAGCCAGGCCTAAAATTGTTTGCCATCTAAAATTTTTAAAAAATTGTCATCTTTGTTCCAATAACCTGGTTTGTCTATGTTAAATTATTCATTTTACTTCATTGCGCATTTGATATCGTTTAAACGGGAAACAGTAACGTTTTCTCCACTGTTAATACTGAAACTATCACCCATCATTCTCATCACTGACACAACATAGGTAATCTTCAATCCGTTCCTTTCCATCATAGATTATTACATATTCAAAATAGGAAACTTAAGCTGGCTGAATATTAAGCATAAACCTATTGAACGATATTCTGTCTCAAAATGTCAGATGTTGGAGTAACATTTTATATACTGTTATAAGGACTGCCGTAAATTGATCTTGAAAAATCCTAATATTCCCAAAATTTCTATTTTTCAAGCGCTATCACATAAAGCAGGCTGAAAGTAAACCAGAATGCGCACAAAGGTGCACTCTGCTTGACTTTCAGCCTGCTTAAAGCTACCATCTGCTAGATTACTAATACATACTATGATTTCGGAAAAAATCCGGAGAAATGACAGCCCTGCGTTATATTACTCCTGTTATTGCTACTCTTGTCGCGCTATTTGTTGCTGTTTTTGTGACTTTTAGTTGACAATGTTGTTGAGGTTGTTGTTGTTGCTGCTGCTGCTGCTGCTGCTGCTGATACTATCCTGCTACTATTGTTGCTGTCCTGTTATTGGGTTGTTTGTTTTTTATTGTTGTTGTCCCTGCTGGTGTTGCATTGCAAGACAATTCTATAAACGGTGTCTTACTATACTGTTATTCTTTTGAAAGAAGCAAAAACGTAAACGGAAATACAAAAGCATGTAAAATGGGTTTGTTTGTAAAAATGACTTTGATTAGTGTCAAACAAAGTGTAGCTAGATGAGATGTTGAAACACCCTGTGTCTTATCTGACTCTAGCATTGTTCGAAGTATACATGTGTATACAGTTGAGAAGACGTTACTTTCCAGCTTAAACGGAAACGAAAAGCAAAAACATTGCTATGATATTAACCCATTTACGCCCATGTTTATATATATTTGATTAGCCCATTTTTTATCAAAGGGATGCCTGGTCAAAATTTTCATTTTCATTTTGTTTTATATTGAAATTCCTATCAGCAAATAGTGTAGACTCTGACCAGACGCCGCATAATGCGGCGTCTGATCAGAGTCTACACTGTTTGCCTATGGCCCATATATGGGATCGTGGGCACAAATGGGTTAATAAAATTACAGCATTTTTGAAAATATTGACTTCTCATTTTAATCTGAGTGGCTAACAGCCTGGACCCAGATAAGACGCAGATAAACCAAACATCTGATCAGACTCCAAACTGTGTGTAATTGAACTAATTATTTCAGCTTGAGCGTGTTTATTGTATGAAAATAACGTGTTCCTTACTGTTTATACTATGGAACGAATCAACGTTCTCACAATGAATCAGAAACACCCATTGTAATCCAATGGTCCGGTTCGTCTTCCGAAACGTCGCACGACAAAAATGGTCGTAAGTCAAAACATTGAAATAAATATAATTTCTTATTTTCCATCTAATCTTGTCTTGCGACATCTCTTTGGAATCGTCTTGAAAAGACGATCCAAAGAGATGTCACAAGACAGGATAAGACGGAGAAATAATTACTTATCTAGAAATTTTGAATCTGACTTACGACAATATTTGTCGTACAAAGTTTCATAGGACTGGTCCCAGTTTGGCAGCGATTAGACCTGGAAGGCGCTTGAGAAAAACAGCCCATGTTGTCGACCCATTTTCTGCAGAACCCCTGTCTGTGGTGCTTGGTATGTCTTGTCATATGATCCGGGGCCTGGTACTTTCTGCCAATCAAAACACAAAGAATATATAAGTCAGTATATATGATAATGTTATCCACCAATAGAACACCGCTATGTGGCCTACAGCCGAGCGGACATGATTCTGTCACACTATTTTAAAAGCGTTAAAGACACTTGCCTTTGTTAATTTGTCAATTGCAAACAGTTTGGAGCCAGATCAGACGCCGGGGTAACCCGGCGTCTGATCTTGCTTCAAACTCTTTGCTACGCGATAAAAATAAATCGGCAATATGTTAAACAATCAAATGTTCTCTATTTATTTGCACTGTGTTCGTTTTACATGAAACGAGCCAGAATCATGTTCCCTCAACTGTACTACATGTACCGTGGAGAAAAGGTTATTCTTTCCCAATAAACGCGTTTACGCTAAATCTATTATTTCCATTATAAACATTTTGGAGCCAGATCAGACACCGGGTTTCCCGGCGTCTGAACATGCTCCAAACTGTTTGCCACACATATAAAAATGAACAGTTGGATTCGTCAACAAGTTGTCATTTTCTTCAACAAGATGTCTTATTTTTATTGCACTGCGTTTGCGTTTCGTTTGCATTTAAATAGAAGAAAGAATAACGCCTTCTGCACTATACCAAAATGCAACTATCTGAAGAGTCTAGTTACAGTGGAGAAAACGTTATTCTTTCCCGTTTAAACGCAAACGTACGCAAAGCACTAAAACGTAGAAAAGAACAACTTTTGGACAATTCTGATAATTCTTGTTTATGTTGGTGGCAAACAGTTTGGAGCCTGATCAGACGCCGGGTTACCCGGCGTCTGATCTGGCTCCAAACTGTTTGTAAAAGAAAAAATAGTTTTCGCGTAAACGCGTTTATCGGGAAAGAATAACAGATTCTCCACTGTATGCAAACTTGAAACAGCTTGGGTCCCAGATCAGACGCATAATCAGGATCGAAAACTACGATTTCGCTTAATTCGAATCACCTTCTGTAAAATTGAACACCTAAGTTGTGAAGTTGAGACACAAACGCAGACCCCGAGTTCAAGCAGACGCTATTTATATCACTGCAGTACAGATTAACCACATTTAATATTGGACACCAATACTACTGGGGGCCAACTAGGTATTATCATCAATGTTTTTGCTACGACAATTTATATGGGTATTATAATAGATTTGTATTCCTACGAAGGCAACTTTGTTTTCGTAGCAAAACATTCCCCAGTCTTTACACTGACTTCGTAGGAATACAAATCTATTTAGATAGATACTATACCAATATAAGTTGTCGTAGCAAAACAGTTTGATGGTAATACATGTACGTAGTTGGCCCCAAGTGAATATGTAAATGGCGTCACAAGCGGGTTCTTTCAATTTCTTTCTTAAATATTTCTTGCGGCTATTTATGTTTTAAACATGATTAGATCTATCTGATGTTCAAAGCCGTTTGGGCCATATTACATAATATTAACAGCGACGAACTGAACGACGCGTAAAACGACAAAAAACGTGAGTACAGACAGATTTCAACGTTAAATGTACAATAACATGGTAATCTGTTATTAAAAACATACATTATAAACAAAAAGCAACACTATGCTGTATAGTTACATACAGCCAATCAACATTATATGACAATGATAACCAAAAATAGTGTAAGATATAGTCTTATTTCCATTGTGGTACATTAAGCTATTGTTAGGTATGTTTACATTGACATAACATTACATACAAAAAACATAACAAACATGTTTACATGCTAAGCTATTGTCAGTTGCGAAAAACCTAATTATTTTCCATTTTAATTTAAAACGAAAATGTACTACATTTAATGCATATTCAAATGTTGAAAACGGGTTTTATTCGAGTACATTAGTGGACATTGAGCTTCCGGGCATCTGAACTGGTTCCAAACTGTTTCAATTACAGTGCCCCTCCCTCCCTCCCTAAACTGAAACGACCCTCCGATGAACGATTCACTCCATACAACAATGATTGCTGCTGTTCACTAAACAAGACAATTATGTCTAGCACTTTCACTGCTACAAAACCGTCTGCTTAATATTATCATCTACTGGTTTTTTTTAAAGATTATGACAGACAAAACATAATGAAGAGTGGCAAACAGCTTGAATAAAGAGCAGACTCCGCATTACGCGTATCTGATCTGGATTCAAGCTGTTTGCAAATGTTAGCTATGTCATGTATTGATTTTCCCTCCCTATAACAAATCCCTCCGAACAACACACACTCCTTGTCTCCAAGTCACCGGCTCTTGGAATTCAACGCAAATATATGAAAAGAATAAAATTGTATCCCACATATCAATTGTAAACGAAACCCTCCCAAACACTAATCACCGTCAAATGGAATATTTTACTTAACTCATTATCCCCTGAAACTTCCAATGGACGATTCTAGTTTGCAATAAAGGCTGATACATTTTAGACAATGTAGGGTTGTTTTTAGAAATAAAGTGCAAAATTACAAACAGTGAAGTCTCTGATCAGAGGGCTCAAGCAGGAGCCCTCTGAACAGGAACTCCACTGTTTGCATAGGACAAGTGAACTATTCACAGGTACACTTTTGGTAAAGGACGCATCACTAGGGCTTAATGAGTTAAAAGAATATGTTATGCCAGTTATGCCAGCAATTCTAAGTTCTACAGTACATAGGTGACCCCTTCCCCCATTTAAAAGAAACGAAACTCTGGTCCCAAATTGCTAGCAATGTAACTAATTTTTTCATCATAAACACATGAACATACATTGGGAAAAATAATGTTTTTTAATTGCCACTGGACGTCTATTCTTGATACAATTTGTCTGTCACAAAAAAAACCCTGAAAGGGTACATTGTCAAAGAAGCATTTAAATTATATGCGAATCCTTGCATGTCCTAAAATATGTATTTTGAGAAACGTACTAGCAGCTAGAAATATTCTGACATAACAATATTATTATATTTAATGATAAGCGTTTATCAAACTGGATGGTTAGATTACTATATTTGAGTTGCTTATACAACAGGTGGGGAACTCTGATTTTGATGTGTGAGTTTATCTTTGGATGCTTATCTAGTCATACTACATATATCAACTTAATATCTATCATTATCTGATTACATGTACAATCTATCTACATTGTATATATACATATATTCTATCTAGTAATACCAATTATGAGTTTCATACAATGGCCCGACCTTAAAGTTATTTTTCGTTGAAATTGCCGTCATGAAATCATTTTCCTTAAATAATATTAAACCTGTTTATAATAAAACGCCTGACATCCATTGAAAAAAAAAGTCAAGCCAAATCTGGTTGTCAGTAAATGTGTTTAGTTTCGATTAAACGGGAAACCAATAAACTTTGACGGGTTTCTCAACTGTAACTAAACTCAACTACAGTCGAACTCCGATATCTCGAAGTCAGTTATGTCGAACATACCCGTAAATTCAAAGTTAAAACGTGGCTAAGCCACGTTTTAACTTTGAAATATGGGTATGTTCAACCTAACCGAGCATGAAATAATGCAATTCATATGTCGAACTATCGGATAGTTCGGGTTAAACGAGTTCGAGATATCGAAGTTCGACTATACATGTATGTAAATTACATCTGGCTAATTCATTTTGAAAGGTTACAGGGTGTTTAGCACAGCTAATGTTTTCTAATATTGTAAACCTGTCCCATAAGAAACAATAGTTGTCTATTGGTAAAATCGAGAACTAACTTTGTCAAAAAAAGATACAAAAGTAGCAGTTAAAAGAATCATGCAAGATTAACTTAAGCAAAGAAAAACTACATATATGTACATGCTTGGTTTTTCTGAGTATGTGTCAGACCTATTTTCGACCGAAGCACGTGTCAGACCTATTTATTAACGAAACGCTTGATATTTCTTAAAACAAATGACAGCTAAATTCAAGACAAACGGAAGAAGAAAGTTTTTCCGCATTTCACTCGTTTTGAACGAAGCTGTCATCTTTCTGTAGTGAAACTCATCTCCTTTTCCATGGCTACCAAGTATTGGGTTGACTGTACAGATTACGTGTTAACTACTCCACCCCCTAAAACTTCAAATGAACAATTCCAATTCCCATTTAAGTTTGGTCCATTTATGACTATTCAGGGAATATTTTTGCAGTACATGTATACTATACAAAATGACAAACAGTGCATACCCTGATCAGAAGATTCCTTCTGATATGGGTCTACATTGTTTGCATAGGACATTTGTACTATTTACAGAAAGACTGTTGGTAAATGGCGAGTACACTCGTCGCTAGGGCTCAATGTTATAATTGTGTTAATACAATGTCTATTTCTATAAGACTGTCCTAGAAAATACTTGCCATTCGTTGCTGTGAATAAAAAGAAAACAATCTAGAATGCCTAGATCATACGTATACATGTGCGTATACCAGCCGTATTCAGTTCAAATACACTCTGGATACCGTAGGGAAAAACGTAATTCTTTCCCAATAAAACGTGTTTATGTTAAAGATATATGCCAATTTCAAACAGTTTTGAGCCATATCCGACGCGGGGTTACCCGGCGTCATATCAGGCTCCAAACTGATTGCCTCTCAGATTTAAACGAATTATTAGATATAGCTTAAAATTGACTTTATTTTTAAAGTCTGATTTATGTCATTATATCAGGCCCATTTTACCATACATGTATGTTGATTTGAGATGGGAATAAGGTTTGTTTGGTAATATCCAATACAGTGAAATCCCTCTAAACCGGACATGTGTGGGGACAACAAAAATGTCCGGTTAAGAGGGGTTTCCGGTTTAGAGGGGTTTTGACTTGTTTCTAGTATGAAAGATAGCTGACCACTTAAAACAGATTGAAAGTAAAGCAGAATGCGCCTTAAGGCGCATTCTGCTTTACTTTCAAACTGCTTTAAGCTATCATCTGATAGAATGTACAAGCTTTTTTCTTCAGTGTAAGATTAAACCAAAGACGTAAAAAGGCGTATTTATGGTGTAACGGGTTAAAATAAAGAATGGTTGGAAACGGTACCAAAGTTTTTGTCCGGTTTAGAGAGAATTCCGGTTTTTAGAGGTTCCGGTTTAGAGGGGTTTCACTGTATTTCGTTATATCCAATTTCGTTATAAGCGAGCTTCACTGTACTGAGAACGGGCTTCGAACCCAAAGCAGTGAGGAGATTACGCTGTGCGTTACCGCTTTACCCATATATCATGTTTCTAGTTTTGAGGACAGCTAGGTGACCACTTAAAGCAGGTTGAAAGAAAAGCTGAATGCATTTTGCTTTACTTTCAGCCTACTTAAAGCTACTATCTTTAAGGTTATAGAAACTATTTTTTAAGATGCATATTCATGATGGTATAAAACGAACTACTTTCTTCGTTGAGGGAATAAATTAAATGCGCAAAAGAGTCGTTATTATGGAGCAACTGAGTTAAAAATCTGTACGTACTGTATGTGAACTAGAGAATCTTGGAGTTCTCGACTTGAAGCTTGACGATACTACAATTCTGGTGGGACCAGCTGTATGTGACTCATAGTTCCCAGGTGCCGGTCCGTCTCTCTGTGACAAAAACAAAAACATACAAGTCACTACAAAGCTTCATAACCCTTTCACCCTCAATGACGCCTTAAAACGCATTTGCAAACAGTTTGGGTCCTGATCAGGCGCCGCGTAACGCGGCGCCTGATCAGGATCCAAACTGTTTGCCACTCTTATCGAAATTGCTTAAGTCAAACGTCCTTAAATCTAACTCTGAAACGTGCCTCGCAGACAACAATAATGAAGCAGACGACAATAAAGCGGTGAAGGGGTAAACATTTCACGAATAATTTGATCATGATAGGGTTAAACGCCTAGTAACGAGTATACTCGTACTTAACAAACAGCGTACCTGTAAAGAGAATATTAAAATGTGTCCTATGCAAACAGTGTAGACCCAGCTCAGAGTGAAACTAGTCAAATATATGGCTAGACTTATAGAGTTGAGAAGACGTTATTCTTTCTCAAAAACGTGTTTATGCTAAAACTACTATTCCCAGCGCAAACAGTTTTGAACAAGATCAGAGCTCGGTAACCTGGCGTCTGATCAGCCACCAAACTGTTTCCAACTCAGATTAAAAGAAATTGTCAGATTCGTCAACTAATTGCAGTTTTCTACATTTGATTGCAATGCGTTTGCGTTTCGTTTGCATCTAAATGGGAAAGAATAACGTCTTACAGTGGAGAAAACGTTATTCTTTCCCAATAAACGCGTTTACGCTAAAACTATTATTTGCAGTGCAAACAGTTTGGAGCCAGATCAGACGCCGGGTAACCCGGCGTCTGATCAGGCTCCCAACTGTTTGCCACCAAGATAAACATGAAGTATCAGAATTGTCCAAACGTTGTTCTTTTCTACGTTTTAGTGCTTTGCGTTTGCGTACGTTTGCGTTTAAACGGGAAAGAATAACAGATTCTCCACTGTACACAATGGTTCATACACACGTTTTGCACAGAGGTGTCGATTAGAAATTTTTAGAAACAAAGTTAAACGCAAACGTAATCCAATAAAATGTAGTAAGGGTAAAACAGTTACCCACGAAAACATAAAGGATGTGCTTTTTTTTTTTTTACATTTAACCCCCTTTACTGCCATGAGGTCATCAATTTTAAAGAATAATCGTTTATTTTTGTCAAATTTAAATGTTAGGTATTTCGACTTAAGGATTGTTGAAATGAGTGCCAAAAAGTTTGGTTTCTGAACAGACGCCGCTTCACGCGCCCTCTGATCAGGATCCAAACTGTTTGCAAATGACCATTGTACCCGTGGTAAGGTAGTGAAGGGGTTACTCATTTAACCCTTTCCCCTATAGAAGCGACTGTTAGCGTATTTAATTTATTCCTCCGCTGAAGAAAATAGTTCCAGTTTATACCTTCATGGACAATAACCATAACAAATATTATATATAGCCTAGCAGATGGTAGTTTAAAGCAGGCTGAAAGTAAAGCAGAATGTGCCTTAAGGCACATTCTGCTTTACTTTCAACCTGCTTTAAGTGATCACCTGTATTTAATGTTATAAACGGGTTATTGGGTAAAGGGTTAATAGAAACTCACTGGCCTAAACTGCATTGAAGGAAACCGTCTAGATTGTGACTTGAAAACACCATGTCTGAAATTGAAGACAAAACACAATGAATGGTAAAACTATAATGGAATTAGAATAAACAAATCACAATAACCCAACGTTTTCGTAAAGGAAATAAAATAATATGAGAATTTTATTCATCATAATATGCACGGCGTTATCAAGACTATAGAAAGTCTTATAATATCAAATTACCCTCCTGTGATTCGAAATAAGAAAGAACTTTAAGTGTTTAATTTTCGTTACATGTGTCGTTTAATCTGAATATTTTTATTGGAATACACCTTTTAACGTATGAGCCTTTTAATTCTCAAACAAAACTGGAGTTGTTAAGGTTAAAAGATATGGAGCTTTAAAATTTACTTAATGTAAAGTCAAGGAAAAAAGTGGATACTTTCATTTTTGGCTGAGTAGTTAGTATCGTGTGCTTTTATTATATATAGTCCAAATTCGATAATTCGAACTCGCTTAAATCGTTCTTATCAGTATTTCATAAGTAAAGTTTCGATAAGTCGATCTTGTTTAAATCGAACATACCCGTATTTCAAGTTAAAACGTGGCTAATCCACGTTTTAACTTTAAAATATGGGTATGTTCGAATTAACGCGAGTTCGAAGTATCGAGTCTTGACTGAATGAATGAATGAATGAACGACTTTATTTTACGAGGGTAACTCACTTAGTCAGGAGACTAATCTACCGTGAGGCCCTCAAACAAGCATTTCTTACAAATCATATAATTAACAATAATAACACGATCAATATAAACAATCAAAAACAATTAACAAGAAAATAACACTCTCTATATAAACAATAGGCAGGCATTTAGGCGTTCTCTGCAAATAGTGTATCTGTGGAGTACACTTGTCCTATGCAAACAGAGAAGACTCAAATCAGAGGGCTCCAAAAGGACTAACAGGAGTCCTCTGGCTAGGGTCTCCACTGTCTCATATTAGAATATATGGGCAAAAACAAACCCTAACTAGATCTATATGGTGTGCTAGGCTAAATTGGAAACTGGAATTGTCCATTTGAAGTTACAGGGGGGAAAGTTAAAGTCATTTAATCTATTATAATTTGAATTGAAAAACAGTGGAGACATAGTTGAGAGAGCAAGTATTTAAATATTAGCCTGTCCGATTTGCTATTTTACTCCCGTTAATAACCAGCGAAGACTCGCAGCATCGTGTTGTGTCAAACAGTTTGTATCCAAACCGGACCTCAATTTATTCGATGTCTGTTATGGATCCAAACTTTGCAATATTGTTTTATTAATAATTAAGTTAGATCTAAATCAGAATGTGTTTTAAGCTAGAACTTGCAAAAAGTATGTAAAAACCTAAAGTCAGTAAGGGTCAAACCCCTGAATTGAGTCCCAGACCGCTCCAAAGCACCTGATTGACCAGAGTTGAGACTTTGGCTCAAATCCGACTAACCAAACACTCGAGAACGAACCAAGACCCAACTCAAACCATACAAGCATTGACCCTGTTCACGTGGCCAATGACATATATTATGACCTCACGATACACTTTTGTGGGTCGTGACGTAACATCTGGTTCTCGTCTTTTAAGAAAAGCGTCACATACTTACTGTGACGTCATAATGACAGTTTTGACGCGGAATGGAATGTGTTCCCACGGTCTTCTGTTTAGTTGAGTTGAGTAATTTCAAAATATTTCAGATAAAAGTGTAAAAGTCAATAGTATCGACAAAGAAGCATATCTGCCGCAAATATACATAAATAGATAAACATGAAAAGCAGGGCTCCAGACAAAAAGGAGTAAAATCAATATTTTCATCAAGTTCTCTTTTATGTTTTTGAAAACAAATCCCATGGTGTGACCACTTATCAGAATCGTCTCAAGAGAGACGATTCTAATTAGTAGTAACACACTTCGGTTTTGAAATTTTAGTCTTCAAAATATTTTAGTCTTCAAAATACTCCTTTTATCTAGATCCCTGAAAGCATTACAAAAATACAAAGGTAAAACAATTTATATACAATGAAGTTTAATTTCGATGCCTCAAACTCTCTTAAATCGAAATTCCGGTTGAGACGAATTGGGTCATACACCACAATGGTCTGACCGGGTAAATATTGTAACAGTTTGAAGGCAGATTGGACACTGAGTAACTCGGCGTCTGATAAGGCTCCATGCAGTTTAAATAATTTTAAGTATTTGAGTCCGAACTAATTTTACGAGTCTATGGAAAAATCATGGTAACGATATTGAGTCTTATTGACCACTGTACATCAATAAATCATAGAATCATGGTAACGATATTGAGTCTTATTGACCACTGTACATCAATAAATCATGGTAGAGGTGGTGGATTAATGGGTGAAAGAACTTATTTTAAGCGATAAATAAATAAACACACTCTTCCGTTTTTAGAATAGTTATGTTTGGTTAAAATTTTAGTTCTGAGATTTCAGCCATCTTATAAAGTGTGTGGTAAAACTATCTAGAGTGTGCATATCGCGAATTGAATCTGGTATTTTATTCCACATAGAAGTTCCTGAATATGATATACTTTCTTTGAACTGCTCAATTCTTGGTCGAGGGATGTTGTAATTGTAACGACTGGATGACCGTAGATATGCGTATAACTTTTGTTCTCTATCAAACATATTAGAAATATAACCAGGTACTAATCCTGACGAGACTTTATACATAAATTTTGCCTTTTGTAATATAATTTTTTCATTCAGTGTAAGGCAGTTCATTTTTTCCATTGCACTTGATACGTTGGTATATTCTATACCAAATATAGTTTTACAAGCCCTCTTTTGTAGAATGCATAATTTATACAGATTTGTATTGTTAGTACCTCCCCAGACGACATTGCAAAAGTCTAAATGTGGTTGAATATAGGATTTGTAGTATAGAATTCTAGCATGCAGGGGAAGATAAAATTTTATTCTAGATAAAAGCCAGAGGTTTGTTGAAATTTTCTTTTTAACTTTAAGAACATGCTCATCCCATTTCAGATTTTCATTAATGTAAACTCCTAACAATTTTTCACCTTTAGATGAATTGAGTTCCAAATTTTTAAATCTTAGAGAAAGAGATTTTTCAGAAAGCCTAGCTCGTCTCTGGGGAGTTGTAATCATCAGAACTTTTGTTTTTTGAGTATTGAGAACTGCATTAACATATATGTAAATATTTATAGTTTTCGCCTGCTTTTTATCTATAAAAATATGAGTTATATATGTTCACTGTTTGCATAGATTTATATCGATTCTATTAGCTAATCTCAACCTGAATTATAATAAGGTCAGTACCACTGTTAATCCCAATTTAAAAAGAAGCCGGATTGAACACGGTTTCAAATGAATTAAGCTCAATGTTTTCAATAAGATTAATAGGAGCGTGACTTCTGCTATACTATTGTTCTGCATTAACACATTCAACCCTAGCAACGAGTTTACTCGTCATTTACAAACAGTGTACCTGTTGATTACACTTGCCCCATGCAAACAGCGTAGACCCTGATCAGAGGGCTCCTTAAGGAGCCCTCAGATCAGGATCTACACTGCTTGTCATTTTAAAATATATTGTTAAAATCAATCCTATATGATAGTCAAAAATGGACTAGACTTATTTTGAAATTGGAATTGTCCATTAAAAGTGTCAGGGCTAAATGAGTTCTGCACGCCATGGGCGAATTTGTGATTAATCATTGTTTCAAAGGCTTTGGATCCAGATGAGACACAGAGTAACTCGATGTCTATCTGGATTCAAACTGTTTGACACTCTGTTTATACTTCCTGAGAGAAAATGCCATTGTTTCAATTTCGAGAGTTATTGATACGACAAATGGTGAAGTTGACACATTCAAACAGTGTTCTTTCCCTGTCGTTGAGACGCAAACGAAACCCAATCCAATATAATGAAGAACATTACAATGCGTTCAAACTTTAATCTGAATGGGAAACAGTTTGGAACCTGGTAAAATATAAACACGTTTATAGGGAAAGAATAACGTAGCTTGCAACAGTTTAACTCTTTCAACACTATGAATGTTTTTAAAATATACTCATTACATTTGCAAACTCGTACTGTCAATGTTTGGTATTTGTTCTCTACTACATGTAACTTTAATGACTTTGTGTTTACTGACAATGTTGGGTATTTCTCTACCTACTTTGATGGATGTCTATCTACTGTCACTGTTAGGTAGTTCTATACTTACTCTGATGACTGTCTAGTTACTTTCAAAGTCAGATATTTCTCTACTTATTTTGATGGCTATATATCTACTTTCAATGTTGGATATTTCTATACCTACTTTAATGTCTGTCTGTCTACTGTCATTGTTAGGTATTTCTCTTCTTATTAAGAGATGTCTATGTACTGACAATGTTATGTTTTGTCTACTTACTTTGATGGCTGTTTATCTACTGATAAAGCTAGGTACATGTATTTCTTTACCTACTGTTATGTCTATCTATCTACTGTCACTGTTAGACATTTATCTGCTTACTTTGATGGCTGTCTATCTACTGTCAATGTTAGGCAGTTCTCTACTTTATTTGATGGTTGTCAATCTACTGTCAATTTTGGGTATGAATCTACTTTCTTTGATGGCTATCTATATACTGTCAATGTTGGGTATTAAGCTAGTTACTTTGATGGCTGTCTATCTACTGTCAATGTTAGGCAGTTCTCTACTTTATTTGATGGTTGTCAATCTACTGTCAATTTTGGGTATGTATCTACTTTCTTTGATGGCTGTCTATCTACTGTCAATGTTGGGTATTAAGCTAGTTACTTTGGTGGCTGTCTATCTACTGTCAATGTTAGGCAGTTCTCTACTTTCTTTGATGGCTGTCAATCTACTGTCAATGTTGGGTATTTGTCTACTTACTTTGATGGCTGTCTATCTACTGTCAATGTTGGGTATTTGTCTACTTTCTTTGATGGCTGTCTATCTACTGTCAATGTTAGGTATTTATCTACTTTCTTTGATGGCTGTCTATCTACTGTCAATGTTAGGTATTTGTCTACTTACTTTGATGGCTGTCTATCTACTGTCAAGGTTGGGTATTAAGCTAGTTACTTTGATGGCTGTCTATCTACTGTCAATGTTAGGTATTTATCTACTTTCTTTGATGGCTGTCTATCTACTGTCAATGTTGGGTATTTATCTACTTTCTTTGATAGCTGTTTATCTACTGTCAATGTTGGGTTTTTGTCTACTTACTTTGATGGCTGTCTATCTACTGTCAATAATGGGTATTTGTCTACTTACTTTGATGGCTGTCTATCTACTGTCAATGTTAGGTATTTGTCTACTTACTTTGATGGCTGTCTATCTACTGTCAATGTTAGGTATTTATCTACTTTCTTTGATGGCTGTCTATCTACTGTCAATGTTAGGTATTTGTTTACTTACTTTGATGGCTGTCTATCTACTGTCAAGGTTGGGTATTAAGCTAGTTACTATGATGGCTGTCTATCTACTGTCAATGTAAGTATTTATCTACTTTCTTTGATGGCTGTCTATCTACTGTCAATGTTGGGTATTAAGCTAGTTACTTTGATGGCTGTCTATCTACTGTCAATGTTAGGTATTTGTCTACTTACTTTGATGGCTGTCTATCTACTGTCAATGTTGGGTATTTGTCTACTTACTTTGATGGCTGTCTATCTACTGTCAATGTTAGGTATTTATCTACTTTCTTTGATGGCTGTCTATCTACTGTCAATGTTGGGTATTTAGCTAGTTACTTTGATGGCTGTCTATCTACTGTCAATGTTAGGTATTTATCTACTTTCTTTGATGGCTGTCTATCTACTGTCAATGTTAGGTATTTGTCTACTTACTTTGATGGCTGTCTATCTACTGTCAATGTTAGGTATTTGTCTACTTACTTTGATGGCTGTCTATCTACTGTCAATGTTAGGTATCTATCTACTTTCTTTGATGGCTGTCTATCTACTGTCAATGTTGGGTATTAAGCTAGTTACTTTGATGGCTGTCTATCTACTGTCAATGTTAGGTATTTATCTACTTTCTTTGATGGCTGTCTATCTACTGTCAATGTTGGGTATTTGTCTACTTACTTTGATGGCTGTCTATCTACTGTCAATGTTAGGTATTTATCTACTTTCTTTGATGGTTGTATATCTACTGTCAATGTTAGGTATTTGTTTACTTACTTTGATGGCTGTCTATCTACTGTCAAGGTTGGGTATTAAGCTAGTTACTTTGATGGCTGTCTATCTACTGTCAATGTTAGGTATTTATCTACTTACTTTGATGGCTGTCTATCTACTGTCACTGTTAGGTATTTATCTACTTTCTTTGATGGCTGTTTATCTACTGTCAATGTTGGGTTTTTGTCTACTTACTTTGATGGCTGTCTATCTACTGTCAATGTTGGGTATTTATCTACTTTCTTTGATGGCTGTCTATCTACTGTCAATGTTAGGTATTAAGCTAGTTACTTTGATGGCTGTCTATCTACTGTCAATGTTGGGTATTTATCTACTTACTTTGATGGCTGTCTATCTACTGTCAATGTTGGGTATGTATCTACTTACTTTGATGGCTGTCTATCTACTGTCAATGTTGGGTATTTATCTACTTTCTTTGATGGCTGTCTATCTACTGTCAATGATGAGTATTTGTCTACTTACTTTGATGGCTGTCTATCTACTGTCAATGTTAGGTATTTGTCTACTTACTTTGATGTCTGTCTATCTACTGTCAATGTTAGGTATTTATCTACTTTCTTTGATGGCTGTCTATCTACTGTCAATGTTGGGTATTAAGCTAGTTACTTTGATGGCTGTCTATCTACTGTCAATGTTAGGTATTTATCTACTTTCTTTGATGGCTGTCTATCTACTGTCAACGTTGGGTATTTGTCTACTAACTTTGATGGCTGTCTATCTACTGTCAATGTTAGGTATTTATCTACTTTCCTTGATGGCTGTCTATCTACTGTCAATGTTAGGTATTTGTTTACTTACTTTGATGGCTGTCTATCTACTGTCAAGTTTGAGTATTAAGCTAGTTACTTTGATGGCTGTCTATCTACTGTCAATGTTAGGTATTTATCTACTTTCTTTGATGGCTGTCTATCTACTGTCAATGTTGGGTATTAAGCTAGTTACTTTGGTGGCTGTCTATCTACTGTCAATGTTAGGCAGTTCTCTACTTTCTTTGATGGCTGTCAATCTACTGTCAATGTTGGGTATTTGTCTACTTACTTTGATGGCTGTCTATCTACTGTCAATGTTGGGTATTTGTCTACTTTCTTTGATGGCTGTCTATCTACTGTCAATGTTAGGTATTTATCTACTTTCTTTGATGGCTGTCTATCTACTGTCAATGTTAGGTATTTGTTTACTTACTTTGATGGCTGTCTATCTACTGTCAAGGTTGGGTATTAAGCTAGTTACTTTGATGGCTGTCTATCTACTGTCAATGTTAGGTATTTATCTACTTTCTTTGATGGCTGTCTAGCTACTGTCAATGTTGGGTATTTATCTACTTTCTTTGATAGCTGTTTATCTACTGTCAATGTTGGGTTTTTGTCTACTTACTTTGATGGCTGTCTATCTACTGTCAAGGTTGGGTATTTGTCTACTTACTTTGATGGCTGTCTATCTACTGTCAATGTTAGGTATTTGTCTACTTACTTTGATGGCTGTCTATCTACTGTCAATGTTAGGTATTTATCTACTTTCTTTGATGGCTGTCTATCTACTGTCAATGTTAGGTATTTGTCTACTTACTTTGATGGCTGTCTATCTACTGTCAAGGTTGGGTATTAAGCTAGTTACTATGATGGCTGTCTATCTACTGTCAATGTAAGTATTTATCTACTTTCTTTGATGGCTGTCTATCTACTGTCAATGTTGGGTATTAAGCTAGTTACTTTGATGGCTGTCTATCTACTGTCAATGTTAGGTATTTGTCTACTTACTTTGATGGCTGTCTATCTACTGTCAATGTTAGGTATTTATCTACTTACTTTGATGGCTGTCTATCTACTGTCAATGTTAGGTATTTATCTACTTTCTTTGATGGCTGTCTATCTACTGTCAATGTTGGGTATTTAGCTAGTTACTTTGATGGCTGTCTATCTACTGTCAATGTTAGGTATTTATCTACTTTCTTTGATGGCTGTCTATCTACTGTCAATGTTAGGTATTTGTCTACTTACTTTGATGGCTGTCTATCTACTGTCAATGTTGGATATTTGTCTACTTACTTTGATGGCTGTCTATCTACTGTCAATGTTAGGTATCTATCTACTTTCTTTGATGGCTGTCTATCTACTGTCAATGTTGGGTATTTGTCTACTTACTTTGATGGCTGTCTATCTACTGTCAATGTTAGGTATTTATCTACTTTCTTTGATGGTTGTATATCTACTGTCAATGTTAGGTATTTGTTTACTTACTTTGATGGCTGTCTATCTACTGTCAAGGTTGGGTATTAAGCTAGTTACTTTGATGGCTGTCTATCTACTGTCAATGTTAGGTATTTATCTACTTACTTTGATGGCTGTCTATCTACTGTCACTGTTAGGTATTTATCTACTTTCTTTCATGTCTGTTTATCTACTGTCAATGTTGGGTTTTTGTCTACTTACTTTGATGGCTGTCTATCTACTGTCAATGTTGGGTATTTATCTACTTTCTTTGATGGCTGTCTATCTACTGTCAATGTTAGGTATTAAGCTAGTTACTTTGATGGCTGTCTATCTACTGTCAATGTTGGGTATTTATCTACTTACTTTGATGGCTGTCTATCTACTGTCAATGTTGGGTATGTATCTACTTACTTTGATGGCTGTCTATCTACTGTCAATGTTGGGTATTTATCTACTTTCTTTGATGGCTGTCTATCTACTGTCAATGATGAGTATTTGTCTACTTACTTTGATGGCTGTCTATCTACTGTCAATGTTAGGTATTTGTCTACTTACTTTGATGTCTGTCTATCTACTGTCAATGTTAGGTATTTATCTACTTTCTTTGATGGCTGTCTATCTACTGTCAATGTTGGGTATTAAGCTAGTTACTTTGATGGCTGTCTATCTACTGTCAATGTTAGGTATTTATCTACTTTCTTTGATGGCTGTCTATCTACTGTCAACGTTGGGTATTTGTCTACTAACTTTGATGGCTGTCTATCTACTGTCAATGTTAGGTATTTATCTACTTTCCTTGGTGGCTGTCTATCTACTGTCAATGTTAGGTATTTGTTTACTTACTTTGATGGCTGTCTATCTACTGTCAAGTTTGAGTATTAAGCTAGTTACTTTGATGGCTGTCTATCTACTGTCAATGTTAGGTATTTATCTACTTTCTTTGATGGCTGTCTATCTACTGTCAATGTTGGGTATTAAGCTAGTTACTTTGGTGGCTGTCTATCTACTGTCAATGTTAGGCAGTTCTCTACTTTCTTTGATGGCTGTCAATCTACTGTCAATGTTGGGTATTTGTCTACTTACTTTGATGGCTGTCTATCTACTGTCAATGTTGGGTATTTGTCTACTTTCTTTGATGGCTGTCTATCTACTGTCAATGTTAGGTATTTATCTACTTTCTTTGATGGCTGTCTATCTACTGTCAATGTTAGGTATTTGTTTACTTACTTTGATGGCTGTCTATCTACTGTCAAGGTTGGGTATTAAGCTAGTTACTTTGATGGCTGTCTATCTACTGTCAATGTTAGGTATTTATCTACTTTCTTTGATGGCTGTCTAGCTACTGTCAATGTTGGGTATTTATCTACTTTCTTTGATAGCTGTTTATCTACTGTCAATGTTGGGTTTTTGTCTACTTACTTTGATGGCTGTCTATCTACTGTCAATAATGGGTATTTGTCTACTTACTTTGATGGCTGTCTATCTACTGTCAATGTTAGGTATTTGTCTACTTACTTTGATGGCTGTCTATCTACTGTCAATGTTAGGTATTTATCTACTTTCTTTGATGGCTGTCTATCTACTGTCAATGTTAGGTATTTGTTTACTTACTTTGATGGCTGTCTATCTACTGTCAAGGTTGGGTATTAAGCTAGTTACTATGATGGCTGTCTATCTACTGTCAATGTAAGTATTTATCTACTTTCTTTGATGGCTGTCTATCTACTGTCAATGTTGGGTATTAAGCTAGTTACTTTGATGGCTGTCTATCTACTGTCAATGTTAGGTATTTGTCTACTTACTTTGATGGCTGTCTATCTACTGTCAATGTTGGGTATTTGTCTACTTACTTTGATGGCTGTCTATCTACTGTCAATGTTAGGTATTTATCTACTTTCTTTGATGGCTGTCTATCTACTGTCAATGTTGGGTATTTAGCTAGTTACTTTGATGGCTGTCTATCTACTGTCAATGTTAGGTATTTATCTACTTTCTTTGATGGCTGTCTATCTACTGTCAATGTTAGGTATTTGTCTACTTACTTTGATGGCTGTCTATCTACTGTCAATGTTGGATATTTGTCTACTTACTTTGATGGCTGTCTATCTACTGTCAATGTTAGGTATCTATCTACTTTCTTTGATGGCTGTCTATCTACTGTCAATGTTGGGTATTAAGCTAGTTACTTTGATGGCTGTCTATCTACTGTCAATGTTAGGTATTTATCTACTTTCTTTGATGGCTGTCTATCTACTGTCAATGTTGGGTATTTGTCTACTTACTTTGATGGCTGTCTATCTACTGTCAATGTTAGGTATTTATCTACTTTCTTTGATGGTTGTATATCTACTGTCAATGTTAGGTATTTGTTTACTTACTTTGATGGCTGTCTATCTACTGTCAAGGTTGGGTATTAAGCTAGTTACTTTGATGGCTGTCTATCTACTGTCAATGTTAGGTATTTATCTACTTACTTTGATGGCTGTCTATCTACTGTCAATGTTAGGTATTTATCTACTTTCTTTGATGGCTGTTTATCTACTGTCAATGTTGGGTTTTTGTCTACTTACTTTGATGGCTGTCTATCTACTGTCAATGTTGGGTATTTATCTACTTTCTTTGATGGCTGTCTATCTACTGTCAATGTTAGGTATTAAGCTAGTTACTTTGATGGCTGTCTATCTACTGTCAATGTTAGGTATTTATCTACTTTCTTTGATGGCTGTCTATCTACTGTCAATGTTGGGTATTTGTCTACTTACTTTGATGGCTGTCTATCTACTGTCAATGTTAGGTATTTATCTACTTTCTTTGATGGTTGTATATCTACTGTCAATGTTAGGTATTTGTTTACTTACTTTGATGGCTGTCTATCTACTGTCAAGGTTGGGTATTAAGCTAGTTACTTTGATGGCTGTCTATCTACTGTCAATGTTAGGTATTTATCTACTTACTTTGATGGCTGTCTATCTACTGTCAATGTTAGGTATTTATCTACTTTCTTTGATGGCTGTTTATCTACTGTCAATGTTGGGTTTTTGTCTACTTACTTTGATGGCTGTCTATCTACTGTCAATGTTGGGTATTTATCTACTTTCTTTGATGGCTGTCTATCTACTGTCAATGTTAGGTATTAAGCTAGTTACTTTGATGGCTGTCTATCTACTGTCAATGTTGGGTATTTATCTACTTACTTTGATTGCTGTCTATCTACTGTCAATGTTGGGTATGTATCTACTTACTTTGATGGCTGTCTATCTACTGTCAATGTTGGGTATTTATCTACTTTCTTTGATGGCTGTCTATCTACTGTCAATGATGAGTATTTGTCTACTTACTTTGATGGCTGTCTATCTACTGTCAATGTTAGGTATTTGTCTACTTACTTTGATGTCTGTCTATCTACTGTCAATGTTAGGTATTTATCTACTTTCTTTGATGGCTGTCTATCTACTGTCAATGTTGGGTATTAAGCTAGTTACTTTGATGGCTGTCTATCTACTGTCAATGTTAGGTATTTATCTACTTTCTTTGATGGCTGTCTATCTACTGTCAACGTTGGGTATTTGTCTACTAACTTTGATGGCTGTCTATCTACTGTCAATGTTAGGTATTTATCTACTTTCCTTGATGGCTGTCTATCTACTGGCAATGTTAGGTATTTGTTTACTTACTTTGATGGCTGTCTATCTACTGTCAAGTTTGAGTATTAAGCTAGTTACTTTGATGGCTGTCTATCTACTGTCAATGTTAGGTATTTATCTACTTTCTTTGATGGCTGTCTATCTACTGTCAATGTTGGGTATTTATCTACTTTCTTTGATAGCTGTTTATCTACTGTCAATGTTAGGTATTTGTCTACTTACTTTGATGGCTGTCTATCTACTGTCAATGTTAGGTATTTATCTACTTTCTTTGATGGCTGTCTATCTACTGTCAATGTTAGGTATTTGTTTACTTACTTTGATGGCTGTCTATCTACTGTCAAGGTTGGGTATTAAGCTAGTTACTTTGATGGCTGTCTATCTACTGTCAATGTTAGGTATTTATCTACTTTCTTTGATGGCTGTCTATCTACTGTCAATGTTGGGTATTTGTCTACTTACTTTGATGGCTGTCTATCTATTGTCCATGTTAGGTATTTGTCTACTTACTTTGATGGCTGTCTATCTACTGTCAATGTTAGGTATTTATCTACTTTCTTTGTTGGCTGTCTATCTACTGTCAATGTTAGGTATTTGTTTACCTACTTTGATGGCTGTCTATCTATTGTCAAGGTTGGGTATTAAGCTAGTTACTTTGATGGCTGTCTATCTACTGTCAATGTTAGGTATTTATCTACTTTCTTTGATGGCTGTCTATCTACTGTCAATGTTGGGTATTTATCTACTTTCTTTGATAGCTGTCTATCTACTGTCAATGTTGGGTATTAAGCTAGTTACTTTGATGGCTGTCTATCTACTGTCAATGTTAGGTATTTATCTACTTTCTTTGATGGCTGTCTATCTACTGTCAATGTTGGGTATTTGTCAACTTATTTTGATGGCTGTCTATCTACTGTCAATGTTGGGTATTTATCTACTTTCTTTGATGGCTGTCTATCTACTGTCAATGTTGGGTATTTGTCTACTTACTTTGATGGCTGTCTATCCACTGTCAATGTTAGGTATTTGTCTACTTACTTTGATGTCTGTCTATCTACTGTCAATGTTAGGTATTTATCTACTTTCTTTGATGGCTGTCTATCTACTGTCAATGTTAGGTATTTGTCTACTTACTCTGGTGGCTGTCTATCTACTGTCAATGTTGGGTATTTGTCTACTTACTTTGATGGCTGTCTATATACTGTCAATGTTGGGTATTTGTCTACTTACTTTGATGGCTGTCTATATACTGTCAATGTTAGGTATTTATCTACTTTCTTTGATGGCTGTCTATCTACTGTCAATGTTGGGTATTAAGCTAGTTACTTTGGTGGCTGTCTATCTACTGTCAATGTTAGGTATTTATCTACGTTCTTTGATGGCTGTCTATCTACTGTCAATGTTGGGTATTTGTCAACTTACTTTGATGGCTGTCTATCTACTGTCAATGTTGGGTATTTGTCTACTTACTTTGATGGCTGTCTATCTACTGTCAATGTTAGGTATTTATCTACTTTCTTTGATGGCTGTCTATCTTCTGTCAATGTTGGGTATTTGTCTACTTACTTTGATGGCTGTCTATCTACTGTCAATGTTAGGTATTTCTCCACTGTATAAGCATCTGGGGACACGTTGATATCCTAAAACGAAAAGTGAAAATATTTACATGTATACTGGAGAGTGTCTTATTTTACATTCGAGTCTTGACAATGCGGACAGGCTCATGTCGTTATGTCGAAATACATGTATGTTAAAAGTATGTTTAGAATTAGAAATACGCACATGTTCTAGTTCTTCCAATTGAAGTCAATTCTAACGAAATTAACAAGTACACCCACATGTCATATCAAGTCATTCCCAATTAAAGTTAGTCCAGTTTTGACTACTAATGGTTGATTTTAACAAAATATTGCAAAATGACAAACTATGATCAGAGTGCTCCTGCAAGAGTCCACTGATCAGGGTCTGCACTGTTTGCATCTGATGTATTTTATACATGAACATGGCTTGTTAATGACGAGTATACTCGTCGCTAGGTGTTGTATGAAATCCACACGGGCATTTCAAGTGATGAAATGTGTCATTTACGGCATTTGATCATCGTCTGTTCGAGTTGTAGCGACGATTGACAGAACAATTATTATGATTGTGTGTCTTTTGCTTCACGTACAAAACCCTGTGCTGGGGTTATTCAATAGAGCAGGGCTGCCATAAGTTGACCTGAATAGATTTCCAAATTTGCATTTTACGAATCGTACCTTTATCCCCATCGCCTGTTTCTAGTTTAGTTGATACGTGGCTGCTTAAAGCAGACTGGAAGTAAAGCAGAATGCGTCTTAAGACGTATAGCTGCTTTACTTTCAGCCTGCTTTAAGCTACCATGTACTAAAAATAAAATCCGAAGATTTAGGAAAAATCCGAAGAAATGGCAGCCCTGATAGAGTCGTCTCTTCGAGACGATACAGTTGTGCGTTGCCATAAAGTTTGAAAAGCAAATTCTAGGTCCAATGTTATAAATCGTTTTGCTCAGTTAAGGCTCAAGTCTGACCAATCAAAGTCTTGAGAACGATATTAGACTCAACTCAAATGCTTTATTACCTCGCAGGCTGATCTAATAATGCAGCGAGGAAAGAATAAGTGCTGATTGACGAATCCGTAGCCATCGAGACTTTGATAACGAACATTACAATAAAACACTCGTTTAAAAGCTCTTGGGGCGGTGAATAGTCCAAATAGTTACTTTATACTCTTTACACGTAACGACGAAACATTATTACATTTGCAAACAGTTTTGATCCAGATGAGATGCCGCGTCACACGGCGTCAAATCAGGAGCCAAACTGTTTGACTCTCTGATCCTATTTTTTTTAATGTTTGAAAAGTCCTTATTTAGAAAAGAAATAAAACAACAAATTAGGCAGATGAAAACTTACTTAGCGCACGGAATTATACAATTCTGTGCTTAGCGATAAAAGAATACTAATTAAATTAGATTTTTTATTAGGGTATATTTGGCAGATATTTGGAATGGGAATTTGTACATATGTGAGAGGGGTGTATTTAAATGGGGGTATACGGTATGTCTTATTCTGCGCTGTATTCAATGCCCAAAATCATTGCTTTTATTCAAAGCCGTGAGCAACTTCGCTTGGGACTAAAGTGACGTCATTTGACGGACCATTATCAGTTTTCATTGGTTCGACAAACGATGTTCCTTTGGCGACCTTAATGCGCAAGCGCCAGCCGCAACTTTATTCGAACTATAGTTCCAAGTGAAGTCGCCCTCTAAGTACTCTACCTTGTCTTTCTTTCCGAAGTTTAAAATATCGTGTTTATCTCTCTCTCCTGTCTTAAAATTGTATGTCGCCGGACTCCTCTCGAATCTGAAACAAGAAATATCTTTAAAAAAGATATTCGGCGGAATGAGTGGTTGAACTAAGGCTATATAGATGGGTGTGCAAAATTGAATTAAATTGAGGTTTTCAAAGAATATATATCTTTGATTGAAAAGCAAAAAATACAAGTATTCAATTGAAACAGTAACTTTTATTTAAAATGCAAAACTATCATGTACAGAAATGCAAAATAAAACAATAATTTAACTCATATCCTAGCTACTGGTAGGAGATCCTCACATTAATCTATTGTTCCATTCATAGAGTTTTTGAAACAAACTATAGCATACACAAATGTACAGATACAACAATCTACTGTACTTCACTCTTGTAAATAATGATGAAACAACACAATTGTGTTTAACTCACTTGAGGCTATTCATATATAAAATATTGCTTTTAATGTATGGCAAATGTGTACAAATAGTTAACAATTAAAACAAATTGGTTGTAAACAATTATGAAACACCTAGCTTCCTCTGTATATCTATAAATAGATTTCAGATCATAGCATAATTTTGTCAATTCTGTGGCCTAGTGTAGTAAACAGACAGCCTGTATCTCTAAATTTTACACCCACAGTCCACATCATGTAAAACTGTAATGGGACATAAACCAGCCTACAGGGCTCCAGATAAGAGTGAGTAAACTAAACAAATCACATTTTTTCACCTCTTTTAGCACCAAACCCTATGGTATTACCACTCATTTTGATTGTCTTGAAGAGACAATTCATATGAATAGTGACACCACAGGGTTTAATGCACAAATAAAGATTTTAAGTTTTGAAACAATTCCCTTATCTGGAGCCCTGGCTACTATCCAATCAGACTATTCAGTTTCAACAGGTGCTCTTAATTCTAAATTTCTGATCAAATATTATTGGTTGAAATGTGTGGCCAAATATTAAAGTGTGTCTAAATAGAAAACAGTCAGCTCCGCCGAAAAATACCCATCATGCTCGAAATCTTTAATCTTTTCGATATCTAGGTTAAATTCAAACGCCAGTTTTCTCGTAATCTCACTGAATTGTTACTGCTATTCTTTCTTTTTCATATACTTGGTACTAGATTAAAATTATGATCAATTCTATTATGAACAATTTCGTTCTGATTTGCAGAACGCATCAAATCATTGCCGAAATTTGAGACAATATGTCATATCTTAAAATAGAAACACTATGTCATTCAAATCACTACCTAACGGTCGGGACACGTAAAATTTCTCGGTTATAACTCACTAGCAGTAGCGGAAAGTCGTGTTTACTACTGGTACCGCTACATAGCAAATCAGCCTATAACAGTCTGTGTCTCTTATTTTACAAATTTGTAAAAGGCAGTAGTCAAGTCTAACCGCTACCCAATCAGACTATTCGATTTTAAGCACGTGTCCTTAAGCTTTAATTTCTGGTCATTCACGATTGGTTGGGCCATATAAGGTTTGAGGCTCAATGAGAAATCAGACCAGCTCCGCCGAAAAAATAATTGTTCTAAGGTTATGGAATGTGTACCCGTAATGAGATCGGGTCATTGTCGGTAAATATCGGTCCTCTACGGAGAGTAATCGACCATTCTCGTCAACTGTCGGCCAGTTCTGATGGTAAAGGACTCGGAAAGGGCCGAAAATTGACGAGAATGAACGATCGTTGTATACGTAGCGTGCCGATTTTAGTCCGATCTCATTACGGGTCCTCGGCCTTAACCCTTTGCCTGCTGGTCGCGACTTTAATGATTTTTGTAAACAGTTTAGATTCAGATCAGACACCGCGTAACGCGGTGTGTGATCTGGATCAAAACTGTTTGACACTCTTCTTTATGTTTCTTTACTTATAAAATGTAAAAATCTAAATACTGTATATCAAACTTTGCAGACGACAATTTCGAAGCAGACGACATCACCGCAGGATAAGGGTTAACATAGTGGAGGAGTACTTTAGCCTATTAGTGCCAGTAGAAAAGAACATAGACGCAAATAAAATGCAATAAAATGTAGACAATTACAGGGTTTTAAAAAAGTTGACATTATACTTTTCATTTGAATAGGCAAACAATTTGGAACCCGGCGTCTGATCAGGCCTTGGAACAGTTTGCAAATGGACATAAGTTTTTATTTTTAGCATAAACGCGTGAAGTAGTAGTAGCAGAAGTAGCAGTGATGATAAAACATCAATAGAAAAGGGGGAAAAAATGTTTTGTATTAATCAGTTCCTATTGCTATACATTATCTTACTTGTTTAAAAAGTCCTTGTGTTCGTATACACCAGGTAACAGCATTGCCCCTTTACCGTGCGGATGGGGGTCGAGCTTCCGGCCATCCGACTTAAATCTATATGTGTTCGGTCGTCTTTCTATGTCATAAAATACGCTCTGTGATTCACAGTCATAGGAGCCTGGTACCGGTGTCTCCTGCACAAAACACAATATAGAAAATATACAATGGAGAATACAGTAGAACCTCTCTATAACGACCACTAAATTGTGTCAAATATAAGTCGTTTAAGACAGGTGACTGCTTAAAGCAATGTGAAAGTGAAACAGAATGCTCCTACAGGAGCTTTCAGTTTCACTTTCACATTGCTTTAAGCTGTCACCTGTCTTTTATACTGACACTTAGCCTTTTTAGTGGTCGTAATAGAGAGGTACTACTGTACATTATTCACACCAAATTTGAGCTTTGACTGATGTGGTGTAGAACTCTGTTCCGAGCAAACATTTGTTTTTCTATAATTTATGCCAAAGATCAATGTCAAGGCACAGTGACATGGAAATGTTAGATAACCAGGACTCCAGATAAGGGGTGGTACGCGGAACAAATTTTCTCACTTATTTTTACATCAAAACCTATGGTGTCACTGCTCATTAGCACCCTTGTCATCCAATGTTCTGTATCGGAGTTTTGTATACACTGACAAATACCCTATATAATACTGCTAAATACAATGTTTTAGATGCATACATGTATGGTGCCAAACAGTGCAGAGCCAGGTCAGCCACGGCGTCTTTGGCGCTGTGGCTTGCATGGATCTACCCTGTTTGCAATACAATAAGTAAGGTTTTCTCATACATATACGCCTTCAGCCGGCTTTGAAAAACAGAAAAAAACACTTTCCACTTTTTGATAATGTTATCAGCAAATTGAGCAAGGGCAGAAAAGAAGCCCTAATGCGTTTTTCAAAGGCAGTAACTCTAATAGAATTGTGATAAAGTCTTACAAGAGTTGTCAACCCTCACAAACGTTTGCAAACGGCAAACTAAATATCATCATGCAGAACTATATGTGTGAACTAAAGTTCATTATTGGGTATGTGGCAAATCAAGTCTAGATGCCAATGTTAATGATGTATTGAGAGTCGAACGTTTATATAAAACTCATAGTGTCATCTCTGCCATTAACTTTCTGCATGTAGTGAAGTTGTCGTCTGCTAAATTTGTCGTCTGTATTTATTCTCTGAACGATTTATAAGCATTTTCTTTCAGAAACCACAACCAGTGTTTCAAACAGTTTAGATCCAGATGAGACGCCGAGTTACTCGGCGTCTCATCTGGATCCAAACTGTTTGCAATGGTAATCATGAATTAGCCCGCCATGTAGATCTTCCTGGAGATACAGTCCTGTAAAAAGTGCAAAATGTTTTCTAAATGTACATAGTATTACTCACGTTTAAAAAAAGTTGAAAGTTCAAGCGCTTATCAATTTATAAATCGTCTGCAAAACAAATAAGAATGCTTGTCGATATCTTTACTCTACAGAGTACGATAGGCCATTCTGGTCAACTATGGGTATAGTTGGTAGAGTTCGGAATAAGCCGTAAATTGACGAAAATAGCCGATCGCTGTACGTAGAGTACCGATTTTGGTCCGGTCTCATTAAGGGTCCTCAACCTTAATAATTTCAGAAGGTTTACATATCTATATATAAAGATTTAATGCATGCCACTTTCATTATACTCCTTTGTCTACCTGTCTGTCTGTAGCATAGTTGAAGTCGATTTCGTGCCCGTGTAACTTACCCGGATGTGGGTTCTCCACCACCCCTCTCTGCCAGAGTACTCTCCTTCATAATCTTCGCTCAGTGCCTTACGATTCTAAAACAATAAGGATAAGAACGAGTTCATAAATGGGTCGTGAAATAAGTTAATACTTCAATAAGCTCGTTTATGCTAAAAACAATTATGTCCAATTATAGTACATGTACTTGTATTGCAAATAGTTTGGAGACAGCCAAATCTGACGCCGGTACCTCAGTACCTCGGCGTCTAATTAGGCTCAAAACTATTTGCCACTAAGATTAAAACAAATCGTTAAAAATGGCAATTTTCTACATAGGCCTACTATTGAATTACTTTTCCGTTTCGTTTTCGTTTAACCCTTTTTACTTTCAATGATGCCATAGAGGGCGTTTGCAAACATTTTGGCATCAGGACCCAAATTGTTTAACCCACTTATCGATATTTATTAAGTCATACAACCTTAAATCTTATTTAGAAACGTGTCTTGCAGACAATAACACTGAAGCAGACGACAATAAAGCGGTGAAGGGGTAAACATCTCCCGAATAATTTGATCATGAAAGAGTTAAACGGGAAAGAAAAGCTTCACTGTTTGATCAGACATTCAGTGACGAAGTGGTATCCTTTCCCGTTCAGACAAAACGCAAATCAATACATTTTTCAAGTCATTCAAGATAATTATGCCCTGATAGCATATATTCACTCTTTTCCTGACGAAATATCGTCTGCTTTGGAATTGTCGCCTGCAAAAATTGTTAAATTTAGCTTATGCATTTTTGAATTAAAGAAACCTAAAGACGATTTCCGAACAGTTTGGATCCAGATCAGACGCCACACTACGCGGTGTCTCATCTGGGGCCCGTTTCATAAAACTTCGTACGGCAAATGTTGTCGTAAGTCAGATTAAACAAGTCTCAATTATCATTTATTTCTCCGTCTAATCCTGTCTTGTGACATTTCTTTTCAATCGTCTTTTCAAGACGATTCCAAAGAGATGTCACTAGATAGGATTAGATAGAGAATTAGAAAATTAAATGTATTTTAAAGTTTTGACTTATGACCGCTTTTGTCGTACGAAGTTTTATGAAACGGGCCCCTGGATCCAGACTGTTTGCAAAATACAGTGAAAATTGATCGGCAGACAAAGGGTTAATTGAATCCAACTCAATATTGTATGTACTTATCTTCATATTCAATCTACTTATGCAAAGGAACAACGAATGTATCTTCAATTAATCATTTATACCAATATTTTAAAGCTACTCGTAGTATTCGGTCTAATGCAACCCTAGCGAGGAGTATACTCGTAATTTACAAACAGTGTACCTGAAAGGAGAACACTTGTCCCATACCAACAGTGTAGACCCTGATCAGAGGGCTCCTTAAGGAGCCCTCTGATCAGGGTCTTTACTGTTTGTCATTTTGAAATATTTTGTTAAATCAACCCTCAATGGTTAACAATGTTCTATACTTATTTTTAAATCTGAAGTTTCAGGAGTGAATGAGTTAAGAAATTCCTTTGTTATTTGGACTCTGCGTTCAACATCTGACAGTAACTATGATCCCCGACCGTATCATGCAGTGGAACTACCGTTATTCTTGTCCGTTTAACCAATTTATACCCAGTGGATTCTTCCATGTTTATATATTGGATTATACCATTTATTCTCAAAGTGATGCCTGGTCAAAATTTTCATTTTGTTTTATATTGAAATTCCTATCAGCAAACAGTGTAGACTCTGATCAGACGCCGCATAATGCGGCGTCTGATCAGATTATGCAATGTTGGCCTAAGTCCCTTATATGGGATCGAGGGCACAAATGGGTTAAGACTAAGTGAGTCAACCAACTTATGATGTAGAAAAATTACACATGCATTCTTAAGAGTAAGTCTTACGATTTAGTTTAACCTGAGTGACATACATATTGGAGTCTGATCAGTTTCTGATTTCTCTATTTAATCCTGTCAAAACGATTCCAAAGAGATGTCACAAGGTATAGGATTAGATGAGAAATAGATAATAATTGAGACTTTTATAATCTAACTTACGACAATTAACATTTGTCGTACGAAGTTTTATGAAACGGGGCCCCTGGAATACTTGACCGGTTCTGGGTTAAAAGTCATCTGTTATTCATGCAACGGTTCGTCTAATATCTTTCGTTATTTCAAAATTTCGATATACCAGGTCCATTTTACTATCTATACGTTAATGAGAGATGTCATGGGAAATAAAGTTTGTTTTATTACATCCAATATTTCGTCATATCCCATTGCGCTATATAAGTGAACTTTACTGTATACGGTGCATTCCATGGCTTCTTGTGTGTTCATTATTTATTTATATACATGTACATTCATATACCATTCATACAATATGTATTATAATTATAGACCTGCTTACAATTATATGTGACCGGTCAGTATACTTTCACATTCCACAGAACTCTGCTACTGTTGCTAGTCTCAAAAATGAGTATACACAAACAAAAGTGATGCTTTCAAAAAGTGATTGGATGGATGGATGGACGGACGAGACGAGGAGGGATAAGACCAGACAGACAGATAGATAGACAGACAGAAAGATAGACAGATTATACGTACATGTACTTGGATTGATGGTGGATGAATGAATGAATGAACGAAAGGATGGGTGGATGGATGACGGCTGGATGGATGATGGATGGATGGGTGGGTGGGTTGATGGTTGAAGGATGAATGGATGGATGGATGGACGGACGGATGGACAGACTGACATAAGTCTTTTTTGGCACATATAAACGTCCCATAGAGGATCTAACTCGCATAATTTGTGGAGAGAGCTCTAAAATTGAGGGGAGTTATATAGCCGGTTAATGGTATAAGGGAACGTTTCTACACCACGCTATCGACCTAGCTATTATAGCGAAGTGGTAAAGAGTTCGTATGGTACATAGAGAATCCGGGTTCGAACCCCAGTTGAAGCAGGAATATTTTCAGTGCATAAGAATTGTGATACATGACTGTTACGTGCAGACAGAAGAACGGTATGACAGAAAGACACGTGTACACAGAGTTAACGCATTTAACCCTAACGACGAGAACACTCGTCATTTATAAACAATGTATCTGTTAAGAGTACATTAATTTTGTCCTCTGTGTAAATGGTGTAGATCTAGACCAAGATCAGCGGCCCTAAACGAGCCCTCTAATCAGGGTATGTACTGTTTGTTAGTTTGTAATAAATCGTGAAATAACACCGCTATTGTCGAAAATGGACTGGAGTCATCCATCAACTAACCCATTACTCCATAAATACGTATTTTTATAAATTTAATTATTCCTCCACCGAAGAAAATAATTCCAAATTGTCAGAAATACCTTATATCCTAGCTAAAGCAGGTTGAAAGTAAAGCAGAATGCGCCTTTAGGCGCATTCTGCTTTACTTTCAACCTGCTTTACGTGGTCATCTGTCTTCAGAACTAGAAACAGGCTATGAGGTAATGGGTTAAAGTTTTAACTGACTGCACTGACCTCCCATGGGTGTCTGTTGACCTTGTCACCCAGCGTAGACTTGATACTCTGTCTGGAGCGACGGGGTGGAGCACTTGCCGACTTATCCTTGTAACTACCCGAAACTGCAGTAGCCGTTGTTTTCATGTTTATGTTTTATTCCCAGAGTCGTTATAAGATCCCGATAGAATTCTCCGCTGTTTTCACTTATTTCACTATTGATCAGTACACCTTGATTTCTTATTTATAACGTGCTTTGAAACAATCCATGTCATCCATAAATTAAGAATGCATTTAAATAACGTGATAAAACGGTATAGAGTTGTTTATTTAACAGTTTTCGAACGGTAAGTTTCGAGGGGTTCCGACTACCTCTGCAGATCAATGATTTAATTGCGTCCTTGGCGACCGTACATGGTGTACCGATTGTCATAGGTTAGCGTGAAGTTATCGGTAAACTAGTGTACGGTATATGATATTAGACAACATTTAATTCAGTTCACCGACAACCGTAGGTAGATTTAAAACTTGTCGTCGCCTTTAATCTTTATCGGTTGGCTGTCAATAATAGGACTTGATTATTAAACTAACAATAGAAATAGAATGAAAGCCCATGGAAAGAGATACAAAAGATAAAATAAAGCTAAACCTTGCTTTTCGCTCTGACATAATTATTACAGTTTTAATTAATAGGAATTAACTTAGCGGTCACAGCTTTGTTTGGTATGGAAATGTCAGTATTCCCATATATTATCCTTTATCAAGTTTTAGCCTTAAAGACATACGCGCCCAAACAATTTCCGTAGGATCTCTATGTAAATTTCTGCATAGACTGTACGTCAAAACATAAATTAGTACAGTACCATTGCAAAAAGAAAAACATAGGTTAAAATGTTTTTGTTTTTTTTGTTTATGGGCATTTGAAATGTTTAGTGTAGCTTTCCTCGGCAAAGAGTCGGCATGCATTACTTTGGTTTCTAAAATAATGTAAAGTTATAATTGGCACAAACAAACATTAAAACAGTTAAAAAGTGAGGCTTACTTAAAGTATGATGCAAAGTGTACAGTTTTTTACTTGAAATACATGCATTGTTCTTAATTGTTTTTGGCTCAAATTGAATGGAAACACTCACTAAATCAAAATCCATCCGTAATAATTAATCACTTCACAAAAAATGCTTTAGGTGTGAATAATCAGCATATTTTTGTATTATGTTATAATTAAGAAATAATCTATGTTCTACCGTTGTGAAACGGTATTTTACAACGGTTGGGAGTTGTGGTGCGCAGGAATTGACCACAAAGGCCGAATGCCTGAGTGGTCAATTCCTGCGCACCACAACGACCGACCGTTGTAAAATAACGAACGTTTCACAACGGTAGAACATAGATTATTTCGATTCTAACATGACCAGATTTAAAGAAATTCATTAGAAAGGAAATCAAAGGTTCCATACTTATTTCCTCAGCGGATGCAGTATTTCGACCGAATTACTTTTTCCGCGACATTACACGAATCTAAGACCCAACAGCTAATTTACATTTACCGATCCACAATCTGGCATACAACAAACATTTAATCAAACAAGACAGAAGAATGGGACCGGTTAAAAGTATATGGTCTTTACGGGCTATATGAATATCGTAAGAAATTTCAAAAAGATAACGTATGAATGCATGAGGTTACGTCATGCCATATAACCGCGGGAGGAGTGGGGTAGAAAAGAGCGTTGTAAAACGTCTCAGGTATACCACGATGAGCTTGTTCTATTTTTATAGTGACCAAAACGCGTGTCATGTTAGAATGCTTCTTTTGAAACTATAGGCATTTTCATACATATACAAATGGCCTAAATAAGCAGTCGGCTTTTTGTCGAATTCACGCTAATTTTCACTTTTATTGAAGTCCTGAGTTATTACTTTAGCCTTATTAGATAGAGTATTTGCCAAGCTTCACGTACGTTCCTTTACCCAGTGCCATTTCATGTTATATTTCGCGATAAATGGGATTTTTTGAAACCGAAAGTACCTACGGGAGGTAACCGATACGCAAGATTTCGTTGAGTAGCGATTCTTGAATTATCGGTCTTTATCAAATTTACCAGGTGTCGCAAGATTTGTGCGCGTTCACCCTTAAGGCGCATTCCACTTTACTTTCAGTCGACTTTAAGCTACCATCTGCTAAGATATACATGTACGATTATTCATTTATAATTGCTTCATTAAACTTTTTTTTTCTTCAATTGTGATAGTTGTCGATAATTATTTGTTTATTAACGTCCGTTTCTGCCATATAAAGACTAATAGGACGTCCCAAAGAGAGGGGAGCGGATACAGAAAACCCGGGCACGATGCCCTACTCTTATTATCGAAAATAGCTCTCTTATTCTTTTGTTTTAAACACTGATACATCGGGCATCCGAAGAACTTGGCCCAGCGGGAATTAGTTGTGACTAAATAACAGTTATGTATTAACTTTTTTATTTAGGTACGGAGTAAATTTCAGTAAAACGTTACCACATGGCTATGTATATAATACGTGACGATGACACACATTTGTCGTCGATCATCGCGTCGGCACGTTTTGCGACGTAATCGCCGAATACCACTGTTAATCGCCACATCACTATTGCCTGTTTTTTTTAGGGCCTTTGTGTCCAAGGTTATAAAGCGTTTGAGCTGAATCTGAGTGTGTTCTCAAGCATTTGATTGGTCAGATTTGAGCCTAGGCTCAAATCTGACCAATCAAATGCATGAGAACGACTTAAGACTCAACTGAAAAGCTTTATAACCTTGGACCCAGTGCTCTTGGTGTTGACATTTTGACTTAAATATAGAAAAATGTGGTTTTTTTTATCTGTTATATATTACTACCGATATTAACCGTCAGCTAGGTTTACTAAATGTGTGTGCCAGTTCACCTCTCGATGGTAGAGTGTCGAGAAACATTTTCTCAGTGTTACCTTGAAAATTAAATTTGGTTTCAGTCATAGAATGAACCTGTCCGGGGCATATGTTCTAACCATTTTCAGTCAGGGATACCACATTTTGTATGTGAATACTGTTTTGGATTTTGATGTACAGTGCCCATGACATTGAACTCAATTATATGTATAGAAAACAATTGTCTGTAGATAGGACATGGGTCACCAAAACGGCTCTCCTATATAACTTATATAAAATGCGCCATTTCCAAGGGAAAAAACACAGTTTTTATTCCAGCCACAGGTGCTACCCTACCCCCCCCCCCCCCCCCCCCCCCCCCCCCAAAAAAAAGAAAAAAGATACACCCTTGCACAACTGAAAAATGTAGAGAAAACAGGGGGCATGTGGCATATAAGAAAATCTCTTGGCTTCAGTGACATGCCTGGTGTTCTGCTACATTTTGAAATAGGCACCGGCTAAAACAGAGACATGTCAAGTCAGCTCACATAATTTCTCCAAAACCCCATCTATCATGACAGAACGTTTTTGTATCTATTTTCTAGCACCCATGTATTATATAAAAAGGCTCAAAACAGTAAATACTTCTTGACAAATAGCTATTCTGAGGCAAAACGTTTGGCACTGTTTCTTGCCGGACTTCTCGATTACACCACGAGGCACTTACGGTCTTTTTGGTGGCCCTGTACATATACAGCTTGAGAACAAAATTTGGTTTGAGTGTCAATCGAAGACGGCAGTGTGTCATATGTCATTTCCAGGTTCTCTGTATCTTTGACCTTGCACTTGGCGTTTGACCTCAGTTGTAGAAAAAATTCTATACCTCAAGGGAAACAGAACTATATTTGTGAATATATATTGAGTTGGTGCAGTGTCGCACTATATTTTGTTAAGGCCTAGGTGACTCTGACACTTGAACTTGATTATAGCAAAGGCTTGTCCGGATCACGTCCTATACCACTTTAGCTAGGGATACCAATGACAATGACCTTGACCTTTGACCTCAACCACAGAAGCTACTTGTCAGGAGCGCGGACCAATTGTAAACCCTAGCCCATTTTTCTTTGGAGGATTGAATAAAACGAGTACAAAAAATGATGTACATAGGAGAATACGTTTATTCTTTCCCGCTAAACGGGTTAGGCTTAAACTATTTTTCGATTGTAGTTAGTTAGAGGCCAGACCAGACGTCGGACAACCCGGCGTCTGATCAGACTCTAAACTGTTTGCCACTCATACTTAAAATGAAAAGTCAGAATTTTCAACAGGTAATTTTCTACATCTTATTGCAATGTGTTTGCGTTTCGTTTGCGTCTAAACGGAACAGAATAACGTCTTCTCCACTCTACCGTATCTGTGAAGCAAAGGGTTATTGTCGTCTGTTTGAAAATTGTTGTCTTCGTTTTCTTTGGGAAAGGTATAATTTTAGATACAGCAGAATCTCATTCTCGCTTTTCAGGGGTGCTAGACAACATAATTCAAGACGTATCTTAACCCTTTCAACCCTAAATTTCTCTTGTAGGTATTTATAATCCTTTTTGGATTCTTCTAGTACAGGTATTTTGAACCAGTCTACTATTGCAGGTTTGGTATGACAACAAAATGAAACTATCAAACTATAGAAGCCCTCTGATCAGGGTCTGTTTGTATATGTAATTAGTAATCTCTACAGAGGATTGCAGGGTTGAAAGGGTTAACTCTTTCTACACTAAGTAACTCTTGTGGATGAATAGGTTCCCTAACGAGTGTTTAGTTAGGCAAAAAATAACGTGTGTTTCCTATTACATGCCCAAAAAAATAGGGACGGTAGGTCGGAAACTCTGGAATTTTTAACACATAGAATAAGTGAAAACCTGGTGATGGAGTATTTTATATTTCTATATTCATATATGAAAAATATATAAAAGTATGTTATTGTACAGAGCCCTGGGGCCATACATAAAAACATTCATTCAAATTGTTGATTTTATTGGTAGGTCCAACTAGAGTACTGACCAGTCACAAAAGGCCCCACAAAAGGAGTCATGAGGAGAAAGGCAGAAAAGAAAACTGACCCAGAGTTTACACAAATAAATATTTTCAACAAATTTGGTGAAAATCCAATTAAACTGTTTGAGTTAGAGAGCGAACAAGGCTGAAACAGGCAATTTTTAATAATTCAAGGGCAATAACTCCAACATGCCTTGTGTGATCTGGGAAGTAATCAAACTTGACCTAGATTTTATACCAATTAACTTTTTCATAAAGTTTGGTGAAGATTGGATAAAAAGTGTTTATATTAGAGAGCGGACAAGGCTGAAACAGTCATTTTTAATAATTCAAGGGCAATAACTCCGTGGTGCCTTCTGCAATCTAGGTTGTTATCGAAGTTGACCCAGATAATATACGAATAAACATTTTCAGTAAGATTTGTGAAATTCCGATACAAAGTGTTTGTGTGCAAAAGCTAGCAGTGTAGATTCAGAAAAGGGACTTTTTTCATCCGAACATTTCTGGTCAGTTTTATTTTCAATTGTATCGATACTCTGAAAATGTATATCGATAATCGAATGATGAACATATATCGGCGATACATCGATATCGTTCCAATCAATGACAGCTGTAATAGAGACCATTTGAAAGTGTGGCAATGTCATGGTAATGTTCATCAGTTATATTTCCACCATTACTGCCGTACCAGGAGTTTTCAATAATACAGTGTTCCCTCCCTACAACGGTCCTCTAAACAACGATTCCCTCATTACAACGACATTGACACAGTTCACTAAATATGACAATTATGTCTAACCTATTCACGGCCGCAATGTCATCTGCTTAAAAGTGTCATCTGCTGTTTTTCTCAAATTTACATAATGGACATTTTGACAGAGAAAAAAAATAACGACAAATTACAAACCGTTTGAATCCGTTTAAGACGCCACGTTACGCGGCGTCTGATCAGGATTAAAACTCTTTGCAAATGTTAGCCAATTTCCCTCCCTATAACGGCTCCCTACGAACAACGTACACACTTTTTGTCTCCAATTGGATGTCTTTGTAGAGAGGGAGCGTTGTACACTAACAGTTTCCGCAATCATGCGACACTCACAATTTCCATAACACTCTCACTATGAATCTAAACTTGCTGGATGAGATTGACAGAGAATGAGTTCCAACCAAAAAAATCCATCTTCTTGTAAAAAGTCACCAATACTCCACCCTACCGTCAGTTAGATACAGAAATCTAGAGAAAGAGCTCATGAATGGACTGTGTTTGTATTGAATTTTTTGATAGTCGTCACGGTTAATGCTACTTGTATATACAATTACTTCCTTCATTGTAGACAGGGGAACACACTCTATGTATTATTAGTTACACGGTATTTCGGCAGGGTGTACGGGCTTGTATGACGGTTTTGGATTCCGTATTTCCTGAGCGCGTAGCGCGAAGGAAATACGGAATCCGAAACCGCCATACAAGCCCGTACACCCTGCCGAAATGCCGTGTAACGATTTATTTCCAGTCTAGATCCAATACAAGAAAGAAAACATGCATACTCTGACAAAGTTTTACTGTCTTGACCCTAAAGTTGACACTTGAAATGGACACCAGTACATTTCAAACTCACGCGCTATTCGATGGTTTAGAACAACAGTTATACAGTTAAACTTCGACGATATCAGGAACTTGCATAAGTAGAACTTATCTGCATTCCTACAGTTTAATGCAATAATTTCTACGCATTATGTCGAACATATTCCGTATTTCAAGTTTAAAAGGTGGCAAACCCACCATTTAACTTTGAATTACGAATATGTTAGACTGAAATAAATTCAAGATAAACCCTATCGAAGATCGACTGTATCTAACATTAGTACGTCATCACATTGGAATGTGAACATCCTTAAAATGTTCATTACCAGGGTATTTTGAACGGATAGTTCTCGGAGGACATTTACGTTTTATGAAACACTGTAACGATTAATTATAACAAATGAACGGAAATAATCAGGAACGAACAAAAAAAGTGTCTAGGCATATCGAGTTCTGCCTATTTTGGTTGATTTCGATAAACATATTGAATATAAATCTGAATCCAATGTCAATTTCATTATAAACCAGTGACAAGTGCCGTTGTACTTTGCATTGTCCATTTCACGTCCCGTCGTTTGTTTATCATGGTGACGACGTGGGTGGGGTAATCAGGGAAAGCAAAGCAAGAAACTAGCATATTATCGATATCTTAATTACATTTACACATAATGATCGATTCAAGACACTTTTTATTTAAGATTTCTTTTGATTGCTTGTAAAACAACTGCTTAATAAACCGAAAAAGAGAGATTGTTTACGCGAATCGAGCGAGGGAACAACATCTAACTAGCCACGTGACTCGTACTACCCGGCTACGGTCTCGTACACTGTGGTCACATGGGCAGTTTCAGCCTATCAGTGTGACTGTCCAAGAATTTATGATGACTGGAAATAATGATTCATATACATTGTTATTCGAGTTACCCTATCTTCTATTCTTGGTTTATCGGTTAACACATGGGTTACCAATAATCAGCATAGCTATTACATTAAATTTTGTGTATTTACCTCGGCACCATAATTATGTATTATTTCCTTTAAACCCAGCCCACTTAACCAATAAGTGTATTTATACTTTAAATTTTTAAACAAAATCTGTAGCTTAGGATACAAGATGATATAATGTTCAACGATCCTTTAATTTACTAAATATTTACACTTCCTCGTTAAATGCCTAAGCTAGGTTGACTTCATTGAACTACATGTCTGTGTCAGACCGTCCACCGTCCGTTTGTATCCCCATTGCTGCGCTTCCCCCACCAAGTTCTGTCAGTACGTATTGGAAAATGTGCGTTGTCCAGTAACATTTTCAGGCTAATCTGACCTTGACGTATTGCCTCAATTATAAAGAAATTGAAAAATCTTGTTCCCACCGTATAGCAACGACTCCGGAAATAGGTAACAGGCGAAGCGAGGAAATCAATGTAAATAAACAGAGCATGTATGAAAAATCGCTGCTCATTTGAATTTCCAAATAGTTTGACATCAAAGGAAAAGCACGTATTGATCCACGAACATATTTTTATTTCACTCATAGTTTAAACTGATGCATATAGCACAAGATCGTCGCATTTCAACTGTAAAATGCCTCCCTGGTACCGAGGAAAAGTCAACATTACTTCATGTTAGGATATCATTCACGGAGAAAACGTATAACTATGTTTACGGGGTTGCTGCCGGATAAAAATATATGATCATTCCATGTCATGTACCAAATATTGTAATTTTACGTACACTGTATGAGAATTTATCCGAAATTAAAAATGTAGGAGTGTGTACGGCGAATAGTTGTCATTGTGTACGAAGTATAGCCGATATGGTAAAATCTAATGGACGGCGAATAGCTTCATCATACATCGTTAATAACACCTTAAAAAGTACAGTTTTTACCAAAAATTCTAAAGGAAAGGAGTATGCTATGTAAACTTGATATATATATCTTTTTTTTTTTTTTCAATAATTTTATTCACATATAATACATCCATACATATTTTTACATGTAGTATAAGTAGAAAAAATACCAATACAACGTACTTTTCATGAAGAATCGTCAAAAACTAAATAATATTTCTAACATACATACAATTTTTCTATCGAATGTAAATATGAAAACATACATTTTTATTGAAAAAATTGAAAATTTGAATAAAAAAAAATACAGAAAGAAACATGCATTTTTGCTAGGTTATTTTTATTACAGTACGTTTTATGTCTAAATGTAGTTTAATATAAGATATTGTACAATTGCCCATGTAGAAGCTATATTTTCTGTATTACTACATGCTTGTTTTATATCCCATGCTAGTTTCAATGAGTTATTTAACCCGGTTATTGACGGAACGATTTTCTTTGTTTTACATAAAAAAATATATATCGTTTTATTTCTAAAAACAAAATGTCAAGTTTGAAGTCATTTTGATCGGTTCCCAAAAGTACTTATAAACTATTTATTTTGAGGTGCGGGTTATATTTTACTAACCTATCTGAAATATGTGTTATTATTGGTTTCACTTTACAACATTCCCAAAACAAATGAACAATAGTTTCTTCATGATTATGACAGAAAGTGCATAAATTAGTATCTTTGATTTTCATTTTAAATAATAATGTATTAGTAGGTAATATTCTATGTATAATTCTAGTTTGTAACCATTGCAAATAAGTATCTTTAGTACATTTAAATACATAGCTATACATATTCTTCCAATTTATAAGACTATTTTTGTATATTGACACCCATTTGGATTGACTAGTAGGGGTATCATCGTTATTAGCAAGTACATTATATACAAATTTATTATCACATTTTCCGGTTAAAATGGGGTACATATAACAATTAATGGTTGGGTATTGAAAGTCTAAAAGTGAATCTTTTTTTGGAGTAAATCCTGATCTAGTCATAAAAGACTTAACTGAATTTATTAAGCCATAATAATGAAGGAAATTAATCTTTTTTCCACTCACTTCTTCTAAGTATTTTAAATCTACAAAATTACCATCTTTATCTAGAATGTCGTTTACATATCGTATCCCTCTATCGTAAAGTGTTGGTATATATACAGCTTTTTTATTTATGAGAAAATTATCATTATAGAATAATGGCATATTATATATGTCTTGTATATCTCCAAAACTACTCTTTTTAATATAAAGCATATATGCTTCTAAGACATCGACCCAAAATTTATTCTTTAACTTATTTAATATCAATTTGCAGAACATACTTCCGGAATTCAGTAGCTTTGTCATGTTTATCAGGTTTTGCAATAGATTATAACATTTACTATCATTGTGAATTATGAAATTCTTAAACCATTTAATTTTTAAACTTCTTATGTAGCTTTCAATATCGATCATTTTTAACCCTCCTTCTGAATAATCTTTTATCAGAACGTTTCGTTTTATTTTTGCTTTACCGTTCCATACAAATTCATAAAATATATTAGTAAGATTTTTCACGAAGTTCATTGTTGGCGTTGGCAAGCCTATAAACAAATGTGTAAGTATAGGTAAAAGTAAAGCTTTAACAACAGTTATTTTGCCGATAGGAGTCAGTTTCCGCCTTTTCCAATATGAAATGCATTTTTGTATACTCTTTATCTTTTCTTCAAAATTTATCTCGCAGATCACATTTAAATTTACATCAAAATGAATCCCTAGAACTTTAAACTGACTATCACCCCAAGATAGTTTCCATTTCGTTTTTATTGACCGTGTACTGTACTTAAGAGAACCAATCCAAATGACCTTTGTTTTGTCAAAATTGACATACAAACCGGATATAGCTGAAAAATTATTGATAACTTCTAGAACATTATGCAAAGACTTGTCAGAGCCATCTAAAAATAAGGAGGTGTCATCTGCGAATTGAGATATAATATATTCTTCCCCCTTGATTTTTATTCCGGTGATATTTTTACAATTTTTTATTCTTATTGCTAGAATTTCAGCACACAGTATAAAAATGTAAGATGATATTGGGTCCCCTTGTCTGCAGCCTCGCTTAACTTGAAATTTTTTTGATAGAAACCCATTAAGTTGTACACAAACCTCAGTATTATACAGAAATAATCTAATCCACTTTTTGAACATATCGCCAAAGTTAAAGAATGACAAAGTTTTATCAATAAAGTCAAATGACACGGAGTCAAAAGCTTTCTCAAAATCTATTAGCATTAATAAACCTGGTATATTGTTATCTTCACAGTATTTCATAATATCATACAGTAATCTAGTATTTTCACCAATGTATCTACCTTTAACAAATCCAGTCTGATCATGAGACACTAGCGTATTTAAAACAGTTTTAATTCTATTTGCTATACTACCAGATGCTAATTTATACAATACATTTAACAATGTTATTGGTCTCCAATTTTTCAAAAATTGCTTTGGTTTATTGTCCTTGGGAATACATGTAATTGTTCCTAATTTTATATTTTTAGAAAAGGAATCAGCCAAGAACGCATGGTTTAGGGCTTTTACAACGAAATGTCCAAGTTTATTCCAAAAAACTTTAAAGAAATTTGATGTAAAGCCATCACTTCCAGGGCTTTTATCATTCTTCATATTTTTTAAAGTATTTGACACTTCTTCAAAGGTTAAGAGACCTTCCAAACTGTTACTCTGATCAGCATTCAACTTATTTACGTTACAGCCATCTAATTCCCTATCTAAGTCATAATTTTTGTTTGTATTTTGTTCGCTGTATAAAGTTTCATAAAAATTACTAGTTTCTTGTAAAATTTCTTCTTGGTCAAATATTAACGAACCATTTTTGTCTATAATATGATATATATATCTTAATATTTGAGAGAAAAACTTAAGTCTGAACTTCAATATATACAATTATCATACACATTAAAAAATATGCTCGGTACCAGGAGGCGGTCCATCTTTGTTGAACCTCCCGGGGTCATTATTCAGCTAAATATTTCATTGATTAATTATTTCAGGCAGATATATATTTATTTAAATGGTGTTGGGAAGGCTTCGCCAATTCTGCGAGATCATCACAATTTATTGTAGAATCACGGATGTGGAGAATCATAGGCATTCGGCCCGTTGGCTATGACACTACCCCTAGCTGCTATAACCCCCCCCCCCCCCTCCACCACCACCAAACGTGGATAAAATACCCTAAAATCTATCCATACATTCAATAATCATCATAAAAGAACATTTCCTGAAGTTTCGTGAAATTTAAAAAAGAAATTTTTTTTGCTAATTTATAACAGGGAGATTAAATTAAAGGGAGTGGCAACTCGCTCTTTGCCAATCAGATTTCTGGAATTTCGGTGCCGTAGGTCAAAATCTGATAGTTGTTTGGTCACATGACTAATTTAGTACGGGAACGATCGATATCGATAATTTCGATGACGTCAGCTTTAAATGTTGACGTCAGGACGAAAAATCTGATCACACAGGCGCTTTTTTATGACGATCTGTTTCAATATGGCTGACAAGGATGAAAGCGGTAAGGATTTTTCATTTACTTTCGGGGGATGCATACGCTTTATAGATTTAGCGATTTTGATCCTTCATGTTTACACCATTCCGACAGTGAAGAGCCTAACAAGCCTCTGCGTTAAAATGCGACTGTTTATTCAGTACGAGTTCTACACGACCTTGTCGAAGGATCATAATAAGCCTACCATGTCAATTACAGACCTAGATCTTACATGTTTCATAGATATAAGAGCTCCTGTTTATAAGTAAAATATAGTAAAGGCTGCCATGAAAAAGCGCTTTGCAGAAGCAACCCTCAAGTTCCCAACCCTGTCATTTTGTCAAATCTTGGACGATCTGGACAGATGATGGCTCATTGTTTACAGCAAACAGTTTTCTTTGACGATAATTGGTACAAAATTCAAAGCAATAGGCGAACACGCGCATGGGGACTCGAAGGGTGGGGAGACCCCTTACTCGGAAACCATCTGTCACGCAACATTTTCCCAAACAAACGACTGGTTGCCCAGTCAAACTATTATCATTCTAGCGAAACCGAGAACCAGCTTCAAAGCAGGAAATGACGCAAAATGGATTGGTCGTATTCGAATCAGGACAACTATCGCGTTAGTTGGAATAATTGTCAACAAGTTCTATTCGAATCATCACTTGATGTTTTCCGTTGACAAAATGTTGTCAAACCATCAAATCTTTGACCACAATTTCGATTCGAGTCGGGTCAAAATTGTTGTCATCAGTAAATCTTCGCGCATTTGCTCCGCCCAGTTTTCGTTGACAACAAACTCGATGATTCGAATACGACCAATGATCATATACGTTTGTCAACAGAAACTTGAAAACGAAAGTTATCTAGAAATTTACTTCGTAACAGAAATGCTCATTTACCGATAATTCAAAAGGTATTTATTATATATTTCATTTTCTATTAATTACCCGTACCATGGTGTAATGCATGGTCGCAAATGCACTTGTTAATCGCTGAATGACGAAAAAGTCCAAAATTAAAGGTGAACGAAGGATTCCGATATAAGGTGCCTATCGAACTTTTTATTTCTTCACTTGTGCTCGTGTCTTGCTTGGACTGTGAGCTAACTTTCTTTGAACAGAACTGTTAAATGTAAATAAGCCATCATTTGTCAAAATCGGCCCAAAAATGACAAAATGACAAGGTTGGGAAGTTGATGGCTCTGAAAACACATCCACCTTTTCATTGTATACATACATGATACGAAAAACAATTTTTTTTTTTAAAACTTCTTGAAACTTCTTGAAACATTTGTTAAGGATGTTTGTTGAACATATGGATGTATTTTGACTCAATTTGAAAGATTTATGGGGGGGGGGGGTCATAGCTTACGCGCCGAAAACCTGTGTGGAGAATTAAAAGTTCAGAAGTACAATGGGAATGAACAAAATTACGAACTAAGTACGATAAGTTTTAACATCAAGTTTTAAGATCACCCCGGATATGTGTCGCAAACAAGGCTGGGTAATTACAACTGACAATAGCAATCAGAAAGTATATGCCTCAAAAGCAGATATCTAATAGAATAACCACATGATCAAAGCAAACAAAGAGATATCTAGTCCTGTTCACGTTGATTTGCGCCTAAGATCGTCCGCATAGTTTGACAGTGTAGCCGGTCCTTTTCTCATGCTTGTACTTATACCCAGTTCCAGCTTTTCCCCGCGTCTCCTCTATTGACTAGCGTCAGGTTTGAAAGGTCTGCCTCTTAGATGTTGACCAGTAGGTGTCCAATTCTGGGTATAGCTGACTCTTCCATTCTTAGAGCATGGTCAAACAATCTTCTGCGCATGATTTCAATGGAAATGTGAGTTGTTTCTGTTCAACGACCGAGCTCTGCATTTGTGGTTGTGTTCCTGGTGCCAGAGGTAGAGGAAGACCAAGAAAATCGTGGTCGGACTGTATTAAGGATGACCTGCACACCTCTGGCATGGGTGACACAGACCCACAGAACAGAGGAGCGTGGAAATCAGGGGTTAGACGCTCTAGCCGCCTGCTGCCTACCCCAGCTACTGGGACTAATCCCGCAGCAGATGACAAATAAACTCAGGATCAAGTCAAGTCAAGTCAAGTTCAGGCCAGAAGATTGGGAATATCCCTCTAAAGCACCTTCTTTGGACGTTGTGACTTCCAGGATTCAAAGCCAACAACAATACCCGCAGTGTAAGACCCTTTAATATCCTTTGATAGTATAGGAAAGCTAAGGGATTTCTAAATATTCCACCACAAAGGCTCAACTGGCTTTAAATCTAAAATTATCTTCCGACTTTCCATTGCTCATGACCTTGCTACTACGATAAACATCTTTCACCTCTTAAATTGCATTGTGGTTGTGTTGACTTGTTGAACTGTCTTTTCATTGATGTTCATTAGTTTAGTCTTGTTAATATAAATGTTCAGTCTTGGTCCCTGAGAGAGGCAAGTTTGTCTGTCTTGGTTTGGATATATTGATTATATTTAGCACCAGAAGCGCGTTATCATCAGCAAAATTAAGGCCCCAGTGATTCTATAAAAGTCTACTGAAGTCCCTTCGAGTAGCCTATCTATACAAAGTGAAAATAGCAGATGAGATAGTAGATATTCATGTGTCACCAATGTTCTTATTTTTAAAGTGTGTGTGAGCTGTGTAGACAATCATTATGGATTTATATCCTGCATAATTATAATGCTGGCCTGATCACACCATCGAACGCAATTTCGAAATCTTTGAAGTTTGCATAGACTTTTGCATTCCATTCGTGACTCTGTTCAATGATGCAGAACGTGTCCGTCCTGAAACAGACTCGGTTATTCCACGGCAGCTGATCGACAATACATGTAGCTATAATTATGTCCCAGATTATACAGTGACACTCACTAATAACGAAATCCTGGAGACCTTGCAAAATAGTTTGTCCTATCCAACATTTGTCTTATTCATATGAAAAAATTCGTTGTAAATTTATTTGCATATTATGAAAATCTGATTAGAAAGGAAGGTAATAAACGACACTAAATCTTATATAGTAGATGTATATTGGTTGTTTTAAACGAGTGGCTACAAAACAGAATTGGCTACGAAATAATAAATTCTTAGAAGTTAACCAGTTCCCTGTTCAATTCATAAATAACCACTAATTTGTTCCGTGTTTTATATTCATAGAAAACTTAACACATTGTGATTATTTGATAAGTAGACTTTATAAATATGAAACCGTATGGTTTACTAACATCTTGAATTATTTCCAAGAAAACATCCTATTACTACGTATCCTGTCTGGATCCTTAACAATTCCAGCATATAAATTTATGTCCCCCGCTTTCAGCAACTCTGAAACTCTGCCTGTAGGTTTGCTATCCAAAATGCCTTTTCATTCTTTAGTTTCTTGGTGGCTTGCCTGATCCCCTGATCTCCTACTGGTGATTTTATTCTGATGTCCAGTGGCACTTCTGCTGGTGTAAGTTCGGCCTAAGTGGCAGGGTACTTCATATTAAGTACACTATCGAATTACTCTTACCAGCACCTCAGCTTTTGGTCATCGTTGGAGATGATTTCACTCTGTTGGTTTCAAACTGGTGTATCTGTGGAATCGAATCATCCTGTCCATGTCATAGTGGTTTATACAATATACTTGCATCTGCTTCTTCATTTTATGTGGCCAGATAATCTCTGTTGTTCTTTTTCATACCTTTCATTGTCTCTTTGCACTTTTGTCAAGTGCTACATGGGTGTAATTTAACTATTTCTTCACGCGTTACTTAGTATATTTAGTTTGTAAAATAGCCCCTTTCTGACGTCTTTTTCCACATCTATTCTTATATCAACTATTCCTTCCTAATTTCTCCAGTCCAAGGAATCCGATGCTTGAAGTTACCAATTTCCATTTCCAGATGGTCATTTACTAAGTTCATCGTGTTCTGAAATTCTGCTTGGAAGCTTCTTCTCACCCAATGATCCGTAAACTTTTGCATTATCTAGTCTTGAGTGTTTTTGTTCTCCTCCTTTAGTTTTCTCAACGTGAGTTTCAGCTTGGCTATGATAAAAGTATGGTTATTTAACTCATGTCAGCTCTTCTAATTACCCTTACATCTTGCAACTGCCTCGCCATCTTCCCTTGGTGATGCTGGTGGTCAAATTGGTTATTTGTCTAACCGTATGGAGATTTCCAAGTCAATTTGTAAATTTCTTTGTGTCCCAATAACAAGATTGTTTTCATTCCACTGTTCTACCAGTCTCATTGTTATTTCGAATTCAAAGTCCATATTAGCGGTTAATAAGCGAGCAAATTTCACAGATGCGGATCTTGGATTAGAAACGTATATTGTATCACGCATCAATGGAACTCCGACCTTAAACTTTTCCATTCAGGACGCGTACATTTCGTGTCCAAATTCATGTAATTATATAGAGCTATTCGCCGTACACTTCTCTAGCTATTCACCGTACAGTCACCAAAACATAAAGAACTATTCGCCGTACACCGGCACCTTTCCTCTTTAATCAATTCCAAAGCCATGTTCGCTCATACGCTGTATTTATCGCTTGTACAGACGTTATATGTGTGATATGATGCCAACACATGCTTGAAAGTGTGTATAAGAAGATCAGAAATGTGCTTGAGAGAACGTTTTTGTCTAATTCGCTGCTGTTTTTGTTGTATTCACACATATTTTAGGTAGAATCAGGAAGAGCCTACTAATTGTTGTATCTTTCTATCAGTAAACTAAAAGAAATGCAATTCTAGATTCTTCCTATTTACCACAAATATTGCATTTTATTAACATGCCCCTGGATAAACGACCGTCTATTTATCGATTTTCTGGTACCTATTTCCGGAGTCGTTGCTATACGGTGGTCCTGAGGATATTTCCTATACAACACAATAAAAGTATCAAATTTGTCGTGTGAATACATCGTAGAACGACGGGCCTGTCGCAACATTTTCATTTAAATGGGGTCTTGACCTTGACCTCTATTATGAAAGTTCATTTGGGCCTATTTTGACACCACAACAACTACTCAGCCAACACACTCAAAGTGGGTCGTTTATGGCAGCAGGGTGACAGAGCGGTAAATCGGCCCGATGGCGGGATTGCTCCGATATGAAAAGACTGTCTACATTGGATGCATAAACATATTCTAGCCTTGCATATTTACGAAGCTCGACACTTCGGTCTAAAGTGATTGTATTTAATATATGCGTAACGATGGTGGCAGAAGGGTAGCAGAGCGGCACATCGGCCCAACGGCGGCCCTTGGCCTTATATGGCCCGTTATGATACGACTTTTGTCATTGAATGACATAAAACATATTAAAAGTAAACATGTACAACATTTTTAAACAATCCCAGAAACCATGCGAGGGTTAGCGTAGATCTCGTCGTTAACGCTGGCCTTGATATACACTGTTTGCATTTAGCAGTAAGGCTGGTTTTGTCATGGCACGGCTCATATGCATTCACAGCTGAAACAAGATCAAACGTCGAGCAACCCGGAATCTACTCAATCTCCCAACTGTTTGCCACTATATGTGTGGATAGATATCGAGATGGTGCAGTGTCGCATTATATTTTGTAAGGTCACGGTGACCTTGACAATTGACCTTAACTATAGCAAAGGCTTGTCCGGATCACGTCCTATGCTACTTCAGCTAGGGATACCAAATTTAGTATGACAGTACATCTTGAGATGGTGTAGTGTTTCATATCATTTCAGGTCACTGTGACATTGACCGTGGCCTTTGATCTCAATCATAGAAGATACTTGTCAGGAGCGCGCGTCCTTTCAATCATATCAGCAGTGGACAGAAAATTTCATTTCCCGTGAGACAGGTCTTGTTTATAATATGTTTCAAAATGGCGCGGGGGCCATTTCATAAAACTTCGTACGACAAAAACGGTCGTAAGTTAAAATTCAAAACACATCTACTTTCTGATTTCTCTATCTAATCCTGTCTTGTGGTATCTTTTTGGAATCGTCTTTTCAAGATTAGATGGAGAAACACATAATAATTGACTTTTATGAAATGACCTACGACAACATTTTGTCGTACGAAATTTTATAAAACGGGCCCCTGCAATGCATATCTTGATCAGAAGGCTCAAACAAGAACTATCTGAACTTGGTCTACACTATTGACACTGGACAAGTGTACTCTTCACTAGTACATGTTTAATGTTTGTAAATGACGACTTTACTCGTTAAATAGGATCGAATGTTCTAGAAACTAAAACAAAAACCTAAAACATTTATATATATGTATTCAAACAATTTCAACAAAGCTGTCATTAACATTTTAGAATATGTATTTCAACACAAAATACACACTTCTCTCTATAACAGTTAACGTGTTATCGTCACTAAAAGTTACACATTATTTCTATAAATTATGCTTACTTACACTAAATTAATCGAAGTTATGTTTATAAAATTATCTATACATGAAAAAATAACTTTTATATATGAATAAACAATAACCAATGAGTGTAATGTGCAAAAGCTAGCAGTGTAGATTCAGAAAAGGGACTTTTTCATCAGCACATTTCTGTTCAGTTTTATTTTCCATTGACTATATCGATACTCTGAAAATGTGTATCGATATTCGAATGATGAACATATATTTGCGATATATCGATACCATTCCTATCAATGACAGCTGTAATCGAAACAATTTGAAAGTGTGGCAATGTCAGGGTAATGTTCATCAGTTATATTCCCACAATCACTGCCGCACAGGTACTTGACACATAGATCTAGATCTATTACCAAAAAACAAAAACAAATATTTTTTTACTAGACTTCTATAATCTAGTCTTAACTATCGACTTAAACTGATGCTAAAATAGACTAGATCGCCGATATTCTCTTGTGGTACACTCGGGAAATGATTAATTTATCAATTTCTACTTTTTATTTCATCAAATTTCGTCAACTAACGCCACAGTACGTGCATTTATAACGAAAATGTGCATCAAACGTTTTATGTCGTTCTGAACGACCAGTTTTTATTGGCCAAAATAAGGGGACTCTAGTCGGTTTGCACATTTAACGGCCTTTACGGCTGGAACTTTCACCTAATTTCATTAGAGCAAATACGTTTTATGTCAAACCACAGGGGACCGTCACAATAGAAGTCTGAACCCCAAAAGAAAAACAATATATAAACACTAGATATATAGACTATATATCTAGTGTTTACACATTTTTTTCTTTTGGGGTTCAGACTTCTATTGTGACGGTCCCCTGTGGTCAAAGCATGGCCCTCTTTCGCAATCAGCTATATGAAATATACATTTAATTTGGCATGAAGTTGACAAGTGAAAGACTAATTTTATTTTAAATGCCATTTGAATACCGAAATGGTTCGAATGAACGGAGCGATCTCATTGGTCAAAATTAAACAGGTAAAGTTTCGTTTAATTTTGCATTCTATTTAAATTATATAAACTGGATATATCTATTTCATTTAAAGATGATTTATAATATTTGGTGAAAGTTCCAGTGGCATAGGCCGTTCATTGTGAACAAATAACAGATCACCCCTACATGTACATTCGTTGCTTAGGACGTTCAGAACGACATTAAACTTTTTCATGCACATTTTCGATATAAATGCACGTACTGTGACGTTACTTGACGAAATAAAAAGTAGAAATTGATAAACTAATCATTTCCGAGGGTACCACAAGAGAATATCGCCGATCTAGTCTATTTTAGCATCCGTTTAAGTCGATAGTTAAGACTACCTGTTGGATTGCGTCGTCTACCTTGTATCTTTAATAGAAGTCTAGTAAAAAAAACATTTGTTGGGGGTAATTGATCTAGATCTATGTGTCAAGTACCTGTGCACTGCCGTACCAGGAGTTTTCAACAATACAGTGCTATCTCCCTACAATCAACAACGACTCCCTCAATACAACGACCTTGTCACAGTTCACTGAACAGGACAATTGTGTCCAACCTATTCATGGCCGCAATGTCGTCTGCTTAAAAATGGCATCTGCTGTTTTTCCTCAAATTTACATAATGGACATTTTGACAGAAAAAACTTACGCGGCGTCTGATCAGGATTAAAACTCTTTACAACGTAAGCCAATTTCCCTCCCTATAACGGCTCCCTACGAACAACGTACACACTTTTTGTCTCCAATTGGATGTCTTTGTAGAGAGAGGGAGCATTGTACACTAACAATTTCCGCAATCATGCGACACTCACACTTTCCATAACACTCTCACTATGAATCTAAACTTTCTGGATGAGATTGACAGAGAATGAGTTCCAACCAAAGTCTTCGTCGAGGACATCAAGGGCACTCATTTTTTTCTCCACCCACACTCTATCTCCAAAGTCAAGCTTGACGGTCGTGTAATCATTTGTACAACCACGGCCACCGCTGAAAATTTGCCCGATAATTATAACAGAAAGATTCCGTACAACAGTCAATGCCATCCATCCGTCTTTTAAACAAACAGAAACAGCGAAAGAATATACTCCACTCACCGGAGCTTCAAAAATCCCAGTCCGTGTGTTATACGCATCTCCTTCGTTTGAAATGACCCGATCATATATAATTCTATCCCCAACTTTTACCTTTTTTGCAGCGGAAAGTCCAACTTTCACCGCTAGCAATTGAGAAGATGGTTGTACTTTTGACTTGGTTACGGTGTCATACTTCTCTTCTAACTCAGCTATCTTGTTGTACATGGCTGTTTTATCAAGCTCCAGTTTTACTAGCCTCTCCATTAGCTTGTACTCGTAAACAAATCGAGAACATTCTCCCTCGTTTGTCGGCTCTTTGGAGGCACCCTGGGACACTAAACTACACAGGATTCCGATCGACACACACACAAGTCCCAATAAGAGGTGTTCGATGAGCCTTTCCATTTTCTGTTAAAAAATCACCAATACTCGACACTATCGTCAACAAGATAAAAAGATCTTTTGATCTGTATGTGTTTGTATATATAAGTAAACAACGAGCAGTGAGCCATATTATTTAGCGTAGTCCACTTTATGGGGGAATCGGCATGCTGTCAGCATATCGACAGCTTAGTTAGATGGACTGCAGGGGCCCGTTTCATAAAACTTCGTACGAAAAAATCGATCGTAAGTCAAAACTTTAAAATGCATTTAAATTCTTATTTCTCTATTTAATCCGGTCTTGTGACATATTTTTGGAATCGTCTTTTCAAGACGATTCCAAAAAGATGTCACAAGACAGGATTAGATGGAGAAATAAAAACATATTGAGACTTTTATAATCTGACTTACGACAACATTTGTCGTACGAAGTTTTATGAAACGGGCCCCAGCACTACAAACACCCCTAAATCGTGGAAAGTGCCAGGTTGTAAAGTACAATCACGGTTCACTGCTCGTTGTTTAGCTATACAACTTTTTCCTTGAAGATAAACAGGGGAATACACTCAGTTCATTGATTTATCTTTTAGATGCATGGTCATTCGAGTTACCATACCTGGTTCACTTATATACTCTTTCATCACATCTAGTGTACCTGTGAAGAGTACGCTTGTCCTTTATGCAAACAGTGTATACCAATTTCAAAAGGAGCCTGACAAGCCATTAGATCAGGGCATTTACAGTTTTTAGTTTTGAAATTAAAATATCCAACCCTAAATATTCAAAAATGGAATAGAATTATTTTAAAGAGACTAAAACCAAATGGTGTATTTGCAAACAAATACTAAAATAAAAGCAAATGTGAAGTATTATCGTGCAATCTGGCATTATAAATATGTTCGATCTAAAAACATCCTCAAGAAAGGTCCCCAAATTTTAGTTTTTTAGATATTTTCCATCGCTTTTTCAATCGAATCAATTGAGTGATCATTCAAATCAATTCGCACCGTTTGTGTACGCGCGGGCGTAAACCGGGACGAATAACACCGTCTCTCTCGCTGTACAATCAAGTAGCTTAAATCGACAACCGATAAACGAATGACCTGCTTGATCTAGTGGTTTAGACGTATAGGGCTAAAGTTTTAATCTTTCGCCTCCACATCCCGGGTCCCGGGTTAGAACCCCATCCGAGCTAAATACAATATTCTTTGAACAGAATTTCTTATCCTAAACATAATATTTACTTGTTTGTAAAAGCGTTTGATATAAATTTACAAGTTATTATTTTATATTAAATCTGGTTACCAGACTCTTTAAATTGGAATTGACCATTAAACGTTTCAGGGGTGAATTTGTTTCACGCGGGACACCAATAATCAGGATGGCTAGTACATGTACATGTATATGTATATACAAAATTATACATGTATGTATCTAAACGTTTACGGTCAAGCTATTCATCCCTGAAATTAGTAATGGAAACTTTAAATTTCCAATTAAGTCTTGTCCATTTGGACTACATTTGTATTTAGGGTATTTTTTTTGTAATAAATTGCAAAATGACAAAGTAATAGTGCAGATCTGATAAGAGTCCTTTAGCAGCCCGTTGGTCTGGGTATACACGTTTAGCATACGAGTATTCATGGGGTCAGTTTGGGGTCAAACAAAGACGCCATTTTGATAATGAAGTTATGACTATTTTTAGCAACATGGAAGAATCTCATTTGCGTAAAAGATTTCGGATAAGGTCAAGGGTTGGGGTCGGCCATGTTGAAATGCATTCCCTTTACTGGGGTTAAACGAGACAGCAGGACTACACGGTATATAGAGCAATAAAAACTAACTTAAATATTTTGTAAATGAAGTATTGAAAATATAAAACGTTGGTTATCTTTGAACTCTAGTCACGCATATATGCGTCATTTAAAAACAGCGTACTTGTGAGTAGTACACTTGTCCTTTGCAAACAGTGTAGACCCTGATCAGCCCTCTGGTTAGGGTCTTCACGGTTGACATTTTGACATGTATTGTGAAAAGCACCCCTAAAAAGTCAAAAATGGACTAGACTATATCGAAAATTAGAATTGTGCATTTGAGGTGTTAAGAAGGAAAGGGTTAAACTATATGTACGTCTAGATACCTTCGTTGTTAAACAGACTGTTGCGTATCGCGGCGTATGGTCAAAGTCCAAACTGTTTATATCACAGGTACTTGACACATTTTGATAAAAAACAATCGTTATAAATGCACATATTGTGGCGTTCTTTGACGGAATTTGATCAAATAACAAGAGCTGTCCGTAAGACAGCAAGCTCGACTATCTGCTCCTTAATTGTACTAAAAGCAGTTATGGAATAAAAAATATTAGTTGTAGTGATATATGCCTTAAGTGAAGGGCATTTTCTAGGTTGATCAAAAATCTTAACCTGGATGTCTAAATTGAAAAGGGGTGATAATTCATACAAAATACCATCTAGAATTATGCGCATCTAGTGTAGGACAAGTAATATGTTTGAGGTGAAGTGATTATTGAATAAAAAATTAGTTACAGTGATATATGGTTTAAGAGGATGGCATTTTCTAGGTTGATCAAAAATCTTAACGTGGATGCCGAAGTCCAAAAGGGGAGATAGTTCACCCAAAACACTATCTAGAATTATCCGCCTCTAGTCTAGGGCAAGCAAGGTGTTTGAGGTAAAGCGATTCTTGAATAAAAACATTAGTTGCAGTGATAAATGCCTTAAGTGAATGGCATTTTCTAGGTTGATCAAAAATCTTAACGTGGAAGTCTAAGTCAAAAGGGGGAGATAATTCACCCAAAATACCATCTAGAATTGTCCTCCTTGATGATTGAGGGCAGGTTAGATGTGTCTGGTAAAATTAAAATGCAACATAAGTGATATGTGCTTTAAGAGGATGGCATTTTCTAGGTTGTTAAAATGTTTAACATGCAACGCCGACGCCGACGAACGGGCGACTGTAATAGCTCTCCATAGTCTTCGAATAGTCGAGCTAAACACTAACAAGAGCCGCATGCGGCCCTAAATCGCTCACCTGGTACCCATGTTTACGGTCATAGTAATGGACCAGTAACATACAATTCCACGATAAGCCATCACCGGTAAATTAACCCCCACCCACAGGCAGCCATGTTGTTTGAGCTAGGAAGATTCTTTGAAGAAAACTGGCAAAGGGTCACCCATCATTACTTTTTAAAAAATATTCTTAAATCAGACCAATAGTTTGAGAGAAAAAGATTTTTGAAAAATTTCTATACAGAAATATAAGGAAATCTTGCCCCACCCACTGGCGGCCATGATTTTTAAGATATCAAAATCATTTTAAGAAATCTGGTAGAGGGTCACCCATAAACCATTTGTGTAAAATTATTTTCAATTTGGACCAGCAGTTTCACAGAAGAAGATTTTAAAGTTTTAACTTTACAGTATCATAAGGAAAACATGCCCCACCCACTGGCGGCCATGTTTTTTAAGATATCAAAATTATTTTAAGAAATCTAGTAGCGAGTCACCAATGGATCATTTGGGTAAAAAAAATCAATTTGGACCAGTAGTTTCCCAGAAGAAGATTTTAAAGTTTTTACTATACAGTATCATAAGGAAAACGTGCCCCACCCACTGGCAGCCATGTTTTCTAAGATATCAAAATTATTTTAAGAAATCTGGTAGAGAGTCACCCATGGATCATTTGTGTACAATTATTTTCAATTTGGACCAGCAGTTTCACAGGAGAAGATTTTTAAAGTTTTTACTATGCAGTATCATAAGGAAAACGTGCCCCACCCTCTGGCGGCCATGGTTTTTAAGATATCAGAATTATTTTAAGAAATCTGGTAGAGGGTCACCCATGGATCATTTGTGTGAAATTATTTTCAAATTTGATCAGCGGTTTCAGACAAGAAGATTTTTAAAGTGTTCACTATATAGCCATATAAGGAAAATCTGCCCCACCCACTGGCGGCCATGTTTTTTAAGATAGGAACATTATTATTAAGAAATCTTATAGAGGGTCACCAATGGCACATTTGGATAAAATTATTTTCAATTCAGACTAGTAGTTTTTGACAAGAAGATTTTTAAAGTTTTTTCAATTGGTTGCCATGGCAACCACAATTTCAATTGGATGACCTATATTTCAAGAGATCTGAGAGATTACCCTACAAGGAACAATCCTATGAAGTTTTAATGAAATTGACCCAGTAGTTTCCAAGAAGAAGAGCTTTATAGGAAAAGTTGACGACACATGACGGACGATCGACGACGACGGACACAGGGCGATCACAATAGCTCACCTTGGCACTTTGTACCAGGTGAGCTAAAAAATAAAAAATAAAATAATTGCACAAGGGCACCACAAGCGAATTTCAGTGATATAGTCGAATTTAGCAGCAGTCTAAGTTGATTGTTCGCACTACCTGTTCGATTCCCGTTGAACACCATTACTCTATATAATATATGGTTGATACATGTAGAAAAAGAAAAAAAAATCAAAATGTGTTAAGCACGTGTATCTGTCGTTTATATACTCTCTGTACAATTTTGTTTATCTCGTATATGCACTCTGTACAATCTAATTTTGAGGAGAAAAGGCAAGACGGCATCGAAGGTTATATTATAGCATTATAAAGCGTAGTCATGAAAACAATTGCCAATTTCTGCATTTTATTTTATAGTGTTTTGTTTCGTTTAAACGGGAAAGACATTAATATCTTCAACGTTGTACACTGAATCTCGCTTATGACGCAATTAGATATAACCAAATATCGGTAGAGGACCAAATATCGGATATAACAAAACAAAATATGTTCTCCATCTCTATCTAAAGTATTGTAAAATGGACCCGATATAATGATGTTGGATATAACGAAAGACACCAGACGGTCCCAACGACTTCGTTTACTAACTGTTCGGAGGGAGACGTCATAGGGAGGGGAAATTAAGAATTAGCTCTCATTTGAAAACAACTTGAATCTAGATCAGACGCCGCGTAACGCGGCGTCTGATCTAGATTCAAGCTGTTTGTCACTCGTCATAATATATATATTCTCTTTTAAAATATCCACGTATATGTACCTTTGAGAAAAAAACCAGACGACAATTTTAAGCAGACGATATTGTATTGTTTAGGAAACTGTGGCAAGGGTCGTTGCAAAAGGGAGTCGCTGTAGCTCATAAAGTGCCATTCGCTTTCACCTCCATGGACAATAACAGTTTACTTTGCAAACAACTTGGAACTTTGTACCCTGTAACGCGGCGTCTGGTCAGGTTCCGGATCGTTTGATAATCATTTGGATACTTTTCATTCATTTGCTTTGAATATAGCTAAGCTAAATGACACATTTTTATTACTAACGGTTTTAATCCTCATCTAAGACGCCAAGTAATCCTGGTCAGGATTCAAGCTGTTTGCAAAGGCCGCGAAAGAGTTTATCTCTCAATGACGTCATAAAGAGCGGTGTTTGAATACAGTTTGGATCCTGATCAGACGCCACGTAATGCGGCGTCTGATCAGGATCAAAACAGTTTAATACTCGTATCGATATGTTTTAAGTCATACTACATTGAATCTTATAGAATATCTACCCTGGAACGATTTTGCAAACAACAAAATTGAAGCAGATGACAATGAAACGGCGAAGGCAAATTTCATTAACGTAGGCCTTTAATATTAAATGACGACGTTAATATCCCCCGTTCAAAAGAAAAATCAACTTCGAAAGAGTAATGTTTTCTCAACAGCATTGATAATGGTCATTAATTGCTGAGCAAATCTTTCGTTCTACCTATGCAGTATAGAGATATAAGCTCCCTTTATATTTCCTTGAAGATTATATTGTCACATAATTGTGATTTTCAACGTCAATTTTGACACATTCATAAGGCCTCTACAGTCGAGAATACCTTATTCTTTTCCAATAAACGTGTTTCACTAAAACTATTATCTCTATTGTAAACAGATTGTTGCCACATCAGACGTTTTGGTAACCCGGCGTCAGACCAGGCTCCAAACTGTTTGCCACTGATTAAGATAAATGTTCAAAAAATGTTTGGTTAAAATTGGGCAATTGATTGCAGAGAAGTTGTGTGAAACAAAATAAACAGACGACACGGACACCTACCAATCACAAAAGCTCACCTTGAGCACTTATGCCCAGGTGAGCTTATAAGAGGCATTTAAAGATGTTTTTTTTGACTAATGGGTAAAAACAAGGCTGCAAGTTCAATAAATATGTCCCTGGTTGCATCCTTGACAATATAGTCCAGGTAAGGTCAAGTAAGGAATGAAAATCACTTCATACACTAGAGAAGACTTATTCCTTCCCATCTAAACACAAAACCAATGAAATGTTACTAAGAAAATAACTTTTGACAAATCTGAGTAGTCATTAACATTTAAATATACATGTATGGGATGCAAACATTTTGGAGCCAGATCAGACACCGGGTTACCCCGGCGTCTGATCTGGCTCCAAACTGTTTGCAATGGAAATAATCCTTTGAACATAAACGAGTTTATTGTGGAAAGAATAAAGTATTCTCCGCTGTCAAAGAAATGTAGTCGCACAGACAGGATGAAAGAGAAACAAACAAAAGTAATCTGAAATTTTCTTTTTTTAAATAAACAGATACCAAACAAAACATTATAAACATATCAATGAAAATTTGTACATATTATTCATTTTTATATGCAATTTGTCCAAGAATTTATTAGTGTATGCATTGTGTTAGTGAATAACCAGGGGGTCCGTCTTACGGCATAACTTTAAAATACATCTAATTTCAGATTTCTCCATCTAAACATGTCGTGCAACATGTCTTTGGAATATCATCTTTTCAAGATGATTTCTTAGAGATGATACGTGACATGACATGATTTAGGAGCGAATTAAATAATACTTGTCCTGCGAAATTTTGTAAAACCGAGCTAATGGGTTCTGACAGGTGACATTATTAACTCTTTTAACCCTAGTCACACATATAAGCGTCATTCGCAAACAGTGTACCTGTGATGACTATACTTGTCCTATGCAAACAGTGTAGACCCTGATCAGAGGGCTCCTTAAGGAGCCCTCTGATCAGGGTCTACACTGTTTGTCATCTTGACATTATTGTAAAAATCGACCTTAAAAAGTTACAAATGGACTAAATTAAATTGACAATTAGAATTTTTCATTTGAGGTTTCATGGAGGAAACGGTTAATATGTGTGCACTTGAAATGACTAGAAGTTGCACTCTGCACTGCACCATTAGAAGTGGATTGTACATTAAAACCTCTATTACAACCACTAAACTTGTATTGATTAACAGTTGTTTTAGGCAGGTGGCTGCTTAAAGCAAGGTGAATATAAAGCAGAAAGCTCCTTTAGGAGCTTACTGCTTTACATTCACTTTGCTTTAATCTGTCACCAGCCTTTTATGCATTTAATTTGCCTTAATTTCAGTGGTTGAAATATCTAAGTGAGCTTTTTTTTCACCACTACATGTAATACATATTTTATACAATCTTGAATTCAGGGAGCAAAGATTCCGTTTTAACATGCGACTCTTTAACAGGTCAAATGCTATTGACAAGAAATGAAGTGTACTATATACTTGTCCTTGACAAATGGTGAACATGTGAAAAATACACTAGTCCTGTGCGAATAGTGTAGACCATGATCAAAGCACTTCTTACGGAAACCTCTGATCAAGGATTATACTATTTGCCATTTTGCAATAGATAGGAAAATACAATCCTAACAAGGATAAGACTAACTGTAATTGGAAACTGGAATGCTACATAAACCCTTAGTTTACCCCTTTAATACAATGATGAAAATACAATGTAGTTCAAATTCAAAAGAAATATTTAATATATTCAAGCAGATGATAGCTTAAAGCAGGTTGAAAGTAAAGCAGAATGTGCCTTATGGCACATTCTGCTTTACTCTCCACCTGCTTTAAGTGGTCACCGGTATTCAAGGCTAGAAACCAGCTATGGGGCATGGGTTAAAAGTTTCTGGGTTGTATGGGCTACTTCATAGGCTCTTAAAACTTCAAATGAACTATTCCAGTTTCCAATCAAGTTCTGTCCATGTTTGAAATAGTTACTGTTGGTTTTAACAATACCATACACGTTTACAAACGGTAGGTGCAGACCCTGACCAGAGGGCTATTGAAGGAGCCCACTGATCAGGGTCTTCATCATTGCATATGCCACACAAATACACTACACAAGGGGCTACTTAGATAACGCGTTAGCCCATGAATAAGCAATTTTAAATCTTTATAATATTCTTTCACTGAACAAAATAGTTCCATTTTAAACAGTCATGAACTTTAACAGTAAGAAATATTATCTATATCCTAGCAAGTGGCAACTTAAAGCAAGCTAAAAGTAATGCAGAATGTGCCTTAAAGCACATTCTGCTTTACTTTCAGCCTACTTGAAGTAGTCATCTGTCTTTAAAGCTAGATACAGGCTATATCTTGGGGTAATGGATAAATAATACTATTCTCATATTCTACACAATTTGGAAGCCAACTTTGACTGTACATTTTGGAAATAGCATTCACTGTTACTTAAATAATTAGAAGAGGAGTTTGATCAATTCTGCAAGTGTTATCAATATTCTTTGCATCCTGGGTAATTTTTTCCTCAGCAAAAATTGTCTGCTACTTTTCTAAAATTAGAACTTTCAAAATTTCACTTGAATTCAAGGTGTCAAACAGTTTGGATTCTAATGAGACACCAAATTATGCAGCGTCTGACCTCAATCCAAACTGTTTCCTTTTTTTAGTTTTCACAGCTTTATTGTTTCAAGGTAGATCTAGTTCTAATTGAAAGTAATTAATAAGATTTATAATTTTAATAGTAAGATTTATAAAGTAATTGTAATTTAATTAATAACACAGTAACATTCTTGATGTCCAGTGTAACTGTAATTTAATTTAAACAAGTAACTGTAATTTACGACAACTGTAATTTATGACAACTGTTACTACGACAAACATCTTCAGGAAACACAAACTAATCCATTGTGTGCCAGGGCTTAAGATAAGAGGGAGTATACTGAACAGAGCCAACATTTTCTCGCACATTTCAGCACCAAATACAATGGTGTTATCACTCATTAGAACTGTATTGAAGTGACAATTCTAATGATTTTAATGTCAGAATAGTAACATCATAGTGTTTAATTAAGATTTGAGTTTTTGAAATACTCCCCTTATCTGGAGCCCGTTTTACTAAACAACTTATGCAAATTTTTGCGTAAGTCAAAATCCTTGTACTCTTATTTTTCGATCATAAACATTTGCAAACAGCAAATAGCCAGATCAGAGGACGCGCTAAAAGCACGTCCTCTGATCTGGCTATTTGCTGTTTGTAGCAAGTGATAATAAACAAGAGGGCCAGAATGGCCCTTGATCGCTCACCTGACAATGGTGACACTAGGATGGGTCACGTGATTTCAGAAAAGATTTGTAAAAGGTGACCCCCAGGGCGGGGCCAATTTTGACCCCAGGGGCAAAATTTGAACAACTAAGATAGAGGACCTGTAAACGATGATATGTGCAAAATATCTAAACTCAGTGTACTATGGTTTCAGACAAGAAGATTTTTGAAGTTTTCATTGAAAAAATCTATTTTTAGCTCCGGTGACCCAGACATGCAACAGACCAGAACCGATTCATCCATATATGTGAAGGACCTCTAAAAGTTACATCATGCCAAATATCAAAGCTTTGGTCATATTGGTTCCAGAGAAAAAGATGTTTGAACATTTCACTATATAACTCTATGTAAAACTGTGACCCCCGGGGCGGGGCCAATTTTGACCCCAGGGACAAAATTTGAACAACTTTGATAGAGGATCTGTTGACGATGCTATGTGCAAAATATCTAAGCTCAGTGTACTATGGTTTCAGACAAGAAGTTTTTAAGTTCTCATGGGAAAAAAATCTATTTTTAGCTTCGGTGACCCAGATATGCAACGGACCGGAACCGATTCAACAATATAAGTCAAATACCTCTAGAAGTAATACCATGCTAAATATCAAAGCTCTGGACATATTGGTTTCAGAGAAAAAGATGTTTGAACATTTCACAATATAACTCTATGTAAAACGTTGACCCCCGGGGCGGGGCCAATTTTGACCCCAGGGGCAAAATTTGAACAACTTTGATAGAGGACCTATAGGTAATGACCTGTGCCAAATATCTAAGCTCTGGCTCTTGTGGTTTGTGACAAGAAGATTTTTTAAGATTGCCTTATTTTTTCACTTTGGTTGCCATAGCAACCAGAGTTCTGCATGGTTTCAAATTCTTTGAACAACTTTGAAAGAGCTTGACCCAAGGAACATTCCTGTGAAGTTTGGTTGCAATCAAGCAAGTGGTTTTGGAGAAGAAGATGTTTGAAGAAATTGTTGACGCACGACATTGACTGACCACAAAAGCTCACCTTGAGCACTTTGTGCTCAGGTGAGCTAAAAATATAAATTAAAGTTTAAAATTTTGATATACGCAATTTTTTTGCGTAAGTAGTTTAGTAAAACGGGCCCCTGGTCTGTAAATGGCCTGTAACGCCATTTTCTTTCTTTAATTCTGCATTAAACCCTATAGTGTCACTACATATTAGAATCTTCTCTTCAAGAGGGTTCTAATGAGTAGTGACACCATTGGATTTAGTGCTGAAATGAGTGAGAAAATGTTGGATTTGTTCATTTTACTACCTCATATCTGAAAATAATTGTGGTACAAACTCATTTATTGGGAAAGAATAACTGTACATGTATGTAAAATAAATAACATAATACTATTGCTCCTATCTGAACTAAAACTCACTGCTGAATATCAAAATAACACAATATCAAAAAATTGCAGTTTCAGATAAGAGAAAATAAACTGACACCAGGGCTCCAGATAAGGGGAGTATTTCAAAAATTAAAATCTTTATTTCTGCTTTAAACCCTATGGTGTCACTACTCATTAGAATCGTCTCAAAGAGACGATTCTAATGAGTAGTAACACCATAGGATTTGGTGCTGAAATAAGTGAGAAAATGTTGGTTTTGTTCAGTTTACTCCCTCTTATCTGGAGCCCTGTGACACTCTATAACACTTTCTTTATATCTCAATCAAAACAAATGTTTTGACTACTCAGTACTTTGCACTGTCGCAAGATAGATAAAGATCTATTTGAAATACATTTAAATTTAATTACAGTGGAGAGAATGTAATTGTTTCCCTATAGACGCATTTAGGGTTAACCCTTTACCTTATAAAAGCGCCTTTTAGCGCATGCCATTCTGTTTAATCATCTGTGGAGGAAAATAATTCCAATCTATACAGTCATGAATATGTATCAGAAGGAGTATTTTCTAAATTCTAGTAGGTGGTAACTTAAAGCAGGCTGAAAGTAAAGCAGAATGCGCCTTAGGGCGCATTCTGCTTTTCTTTCAACCTGCTTTTAAGTAGTCACCTATTTCCAAAACTAGAAACAGGCTATGGGATAATGTGTTAAACTATTATTTCCATTGCAAACCGTTTGGAGCCAGAGTAGACCCCAAGTAACCCGGTGTCTGATCAGAAATCCAAAAAGTTTGCTACACAGATTAAAATGAACAGCGGAATTTGTCAACATGTTGTCATTTTCTTTGTTTAATTGCAATGTTTTTGAATTTCATTTGCGTTTAAACAGGAAAGAATAACGTCTTCTCTACTGTAACTCTAAAACATTCTCCAAACAATATACTAGTTCTTTCAGGATCTGTGCTATTTCACAAATAAAATCAAACACATTCTCAAAATTTGAGACTCAAATATATGATATCTATTTGCAATTCAATCAAAGTTACCATTGAAAATTAATCAAATTTCTATTAATTTTTTTTTCAGCAAAAAAATCATTTTATACAAATGAAGAAAGTAATAAATAAATAGTGTCAATGTATATTTACAGGCTATTCCTATGCCTAGCACTGATTCAAAGCAACAGATCTGTCTGCCTAATTACAACCATATCTGCATTAACCCTATACTCCATAGCTGGTTGCAGATGGTTATGTAAAGCAGAATGTGCCTTAACAAATTCAACCCTAACAATGAGTATGCTCATCATTTACTAAGATTGTACCTGCGAGGCTTACACTTACCCCTTGCAAACAGTGTAGACCCTGATCAGAGGGCTCCTTAAGGAGCCCTCTGATCAGGGTCTTCACTGTTTGTCATTTTGAGATATATTGTTAAAATCTACCCTGAATGTCAAAAATGGACTAGACTTTTTTTTTAATTGGAATTGTCCATTAAAATGTTCAGATGTGAATGAGTTAAGGTGTATTCTGCCTTACTTTTCAATCTGCTTTAAACAGCCAACTCTCTTTAAAACTAGAAACAAGCTATGGAGTAATGAATTAAGTACAAGTGAAAAGGAAAAATCATTTGAACAGAGTTTTAAATGGGGATAATTTAAGACAGCTTTCTGCATTATTTTTCTTTCTGGCATTTCTCTTTACACAGCCAATAGTGACTATTTTGATGTAATGTTGAAAGTTTCTTTTGAGAGCTCTCTATTTTGCTTTTGTTCCAAGTTCAGCTAAGAACTGCATGGTTTGCTCAACACATTCTACTCATTATTTAAAAAGTTACAAGTCGCATGGACCCACAGCTTTTCTGGCCTTTATTAACCTATTACTCATAAGCAAATAGTAGCTTAAAGCGGGTTGAAAGTACTTTGAACCTGCTTTAAGTGGTCACCTGTCTTCAAACTAGAAATAAATTATGGGATATTGGGTTAATTTTTACCTCAAGAACTCAATGTTTGTCTCCAGGACTCATTGTTTTACAGAATGTGCATCCTGAGGACCCATTCATCCCATTTCTAAAATTATCAGTTTGAGTTATGTCTCAGGACTGTCAAACAGTACATTGCTCGAAGAAACATTTCCAGGTGGAGTTCCAGAAAATGTGGCCAGTGGGTATTTCAAATATCAGCTTTCATAGTTCTCCACCAAACCCTATGTTGGTAGAATTTTCTATATCTTTTCAAAACAGGGTCAGAGTCTCAAACTGTTTGGATCCTGATGAGATGCCGCATTATGCGGCATCTCATCAAAATCATAAACTGTTTCCAAATGTTAATATGATTCCGACACTAGCTGGTCAGAAACACCCCTTTATCAGGGTCCAAGGTTATAAAGCTTTTCAGTTGAGCTCAAGCATTTGATTGGTCAGATTTGAGCCTAGGCTCAAATCTGACCAATCAAATGCTTGAGAACACACTCAGACTCAGCTAAAACGCTTTATAACCTTGGACACTGGCGCTCTATTTACTACTTGTTCTCTTTGCCTCTTCACTACTGTCTACACCACCTCAACCTTTAGTATCCTTAAGTAGTCCATGGCTCTAGAGAGGATAGAGTAAACTGAACAAATACAGCATTTTCTTTCTCTTGTCAGCTCCAAATCCCTATGGTGTAACCACTCATTAGAATTGTCTCAGAGACAATTCTAATGAGTAGTAACACCATAGAGTTTATGGCAGACATTCAGACTTTAGTTTTTGAAAAACTTCCCTTATCATGAGCCCTGGTACTAATCACAGTAATATAGCTTTAATTAAATATTGTTTCCTTATGGTGTAGACTTTCTTTTCCTTAAAGTGTATTTCTCACTGACACTCTGTCGTGTGATTCTGCACGTGGTGTTAACTGGACCCCGCTCTGATACTCTTCTTCTTTTGTTTCTGTGTGATAGAATCGTTGGAATCTTCTTTGGTTGTATAGCTGATTTTGGGCAAGTCCTGTTTAGACAAAATATACAATGTCATGTTATTACATATTGTTAATGTGATCAGTTTGTATCCTTTTATGTACTATGATGTACTGTACAAAGATACAAGAAAGCACCACAAACAGTATATGATACGCCCACTGGGCAGATAACTCAGTAGCGAAAACTGGAATGTACTTCAAACTTAACTCAACTTCAGATCTTTATACATATAACATTAATGTGAAGTTTCATTAATATCCTTTGTAAAGTTTTCTGGAAAAACTCAACAAAAAAAAAGATGAAGATAAATAAAAGATAAATTTTGGCTCTAGAGAAAACACTGTATCTTATAGTACATTTTTATTACTGTATAAAATTGGCACTATTTTTCTTCAGGAGGAATAAATTAAATGAGCTAAAAGACCCTTGTGTGGGGGAATGGGTTAATAGTTGTCACAACCTAGTCACAATATAGGGTTTGGTGGGGAAATCAGATAGCTAGTATTTGAAATATCCTCCTTACTTGGCGTTCTGGTTGAACTATTTACTTGGTTTAACAGAGTGAGGTTAGGTCGGTCTCTTGTATATATTACATTGTTTCTCTCCTGTATAAAGGAATTCTGCTTTACTTTAATCCTGTTTTAAGCCACAATTTACTTGGGTATTGGAAATATTTTTTCATGCAGCATACCGGGTATTCATGACTGTTTGTTTTTATTTACATCTGTTTCTGCCTACAGTCATGGCTGTGCAAAGAGGAACTAATTTTTTCAATGGAGGAGTATATAAAATGCGTAAAAAAGATATATTTATGGGGAAATAAGTTATCTGGAGTCCGTCTTATTAAACTTTGTACAACAAATATTGTCGTAAGTCAGGTTCTAGAATTTTCAATTATTATTTAATTCTCAATCTAATTCTGGCCTGGGACGTCTCTTTGGAATCGTCTTGTAAAGACAATTCCAAAGAGATGTCACAAAACAGGATTAGAGGGAGAAACAAGACTGCGCGTTCAATAAACGCTTATGCCCCCAGTGGCATCCTTGACAATATATTCTGAATCTTTTCTAAGTCCAAATTAGGTCAAGGTCAGGGTCAAACTGAGCATTGGTGAGTTAGTAATGGTCCAAGGCAACAACTGTATAAGTATCAAAGCATTGTAGTCAGTTGTGTTGATGCTAGACGAAACGGTAAAATCTAGTTAACCAAGAAATAGCTTATTTAAAATTTTCTAAGTCCAAATTAGGTCAAGGTCAAGATCAAAGTTTGGTGATATTGGTGGATAGGGAATGGTCCAAGGCAACAACTGTATAAGTATCAAAGCATTTGGGTAAGCGATGTTGATGCTAGACGAAACGGTAAAATCTACTTAACCTTGTTACGGACGGACGCACGCACGCACACACGGACGGACGGACGGACAGAAAGACGGACGGACAGGACAATTACTATATGCCCCGCATCTGTCGATGCTGGGGGCATAAAAAGTCATAAGATGCATTTTTAAGTTTTGACTTACGATCGTTTTTGTCTTACGCCATTTCATTAGACGGGCACCTGGAGCTGAAGGTTGTAAATAAGGCAGTACTTACTGAAGATGTTCATCTACCTCCCAGAACCACAACTGGGCCGAACACGCATTGGGACACACATGTACACCCAGACACTTCTGTATGTCAATAACCTCCTGTGGAATGTTGGGTCTGAAAATAACACAAATGTACAAGCACTTGAAAACATGGAAAACGACTGGAGCTGTTGCCTAGGGGCTCGCTGATACCCTGCATAAAGATTAATTGGTGCCAAGGGCTATAACTCTAGCAGCAAGAGTGTGTTGAGCACAAGATATGTCAGTTAATTCATCCACCCCTGAAACTTTGAATGGACATGAGTTCCAATTTCAAAATATGTCTAGTCCAATATTGACTATTTAGGGTTTCATTTTAACAATATATTTCAAAATCTCATGGGATAAGTGCAATCCTCACAGGCACACTGTTTGTGAATGACAAGTATACTAGTCGCTACGGTTGAATGTGTTAACCCCCCGTTCCTTCCTGAAACTTAACAATAAAACTGCATGCAGGTGCCAACGATCTCCTGTTATCCTATTAAATAGACTAAGAAGAAACAAACTAGAGCTTGTTTTTGAGAAAAACACATGTCTCCCCCCGGTACCCCGCCCCCGCACCCATAAGAGGAATAAATTCACCCCCTGGCAACCTCCACCCTGGCACCTATATTAGGAATAAATTCATATGTCAAAATACTGACATTGTAAATTGTAAGCAATTTATTTTCAGATTAAAATTGTGTGTATACTTACTGTGTGACTTCTGTCATAATTGTTGCAGCCCATATGCCTATCTACATGACCATCCTCACATATAGCTGGTTAATATGTAAAAGTTTGAATGAAAACTTTTACATAGTATAGGAGGATTTAGCTGCACAAGAATTTTTCGCTATATAATCTATATAAGGAAAAACTACAAGGGGCCATAACTTCTGTTAAAATTGTTGCAGCCAAAATTCCAAACCACATGACCATCCTCACATATAGCTGGTACATGTGTAAAAGTTTGAAGTAAATCCCTCAAATAGTGTAGGAGGAGTTAGCTGCACAAGAATTTTAACAGACAGACAGACGGACGGACAGACAGAAAGCACAGCACCAATATGTCTCCCTCCCCTAAAGGGGGGAGACATAATTACAATGGCAGCAAGATTTTGTGAAACCCAATGCCCTCTGATGTGACCATGACCTTAAATTTGTCTGGCATGACCAAACTTGTACTGAGTTCAAGAGCTTTTTGCGTGGAGTACACATACCAAATATGAAGTTCTATCACATATTGTTTCAGAACTATGGCATTTAATTAACCCAATTTGACCTCTAAATGACCTTGTCCTTTGTCATTCATACAAATTCTCTCGAACGTTGGGAAACACTGACCTATAAATGGTTTTTCAAGTAAGAGTCTGTAATGAAGAGCATACACCCTTCAACAACTCATAACTTATTATAAGTATATCAACATGCCGTTAACTTATACAGCACATACAAGATACGTGTGTGAACAATAGCATAATAAATTTAATTTACCTACATGTACAATAAATGAAGCGTTTACAGAAAGTATGCAGAACACATGAACCATACATCAGCATACATTGCAATTTTTGTGTGTAGGCACAGGGCTGCCATTTCTCCAGATTTTTCCTAAATCTTCGGATTTTTTCCAGTACATGGTAGCTTAAAGCACGCTGAAAGTAAAGCATTCTGCTTTACTTACAGCATGTTTTAAGTAGTCGCATGTCAACAAAATTAGAAAGAGGATATGGGGTAAAGGTACGATTCGTAAAATCGCACTTGAAAAATGCAAATGGAAATCTTAGGATTTTTCATGTCAACTTATGGCAGCCCTGTAGGCAAATGATAGTTTGAAGCACTCAAGGTACTATGAACACGTCACGGTATGTCAGCAGGCCTTTTTACCTTCTATAATAGAGGCCGAAATTCAGTGACTTCCCAATTGCAGAAAGCCTCTTTTTTCCACAATTTTGGAGAAAGAATTTCCAAAAAAATATATTTTAATTTAAAAAAAAAAAATGTTTTTGTGTTTGTTTTTTCCCTAAAAATATAAAGCATATTATTCTTTTAAAATCAATTGCACATCTTCAGTAAATAAAACTACATTACAAGACCTAGTTTCCTAGTCAATTACCCATCCTACTGTGTCTTATTTATTTTAGTAGCAGTCTACTTTTCCCAATTTGGTCAAAAATTGTGCTTGGATTTCCCAAAAAGAAAGGCTAATCTCACTTCCTAATTTTTGGCAAAAAGGCCCTGGGGCCCGTTTTACTAAACAACTTACGCAAAATTTATCAAAAAATTTATACGTTGGCATATATATGCTGGCTAATTATAGTTTGACTGGGCCTTTACTAACCTTTTCTGTGGAAAAGAATCAGCCAATCCACAAGTTGGGCAATTCTTCATACATGAGCGTCTTTCATCATTGACATATAAGCACTCATCACATACTCTGTGTTGACACTTGCCAGAGACCATACGTAGCTTTGCACAAAAACAAATACAGCAACCAAATCTGAAAAGATACATGTATGAATGCGACATACAGTGGAGAATCTGTTATTCTTTCCCGTTTAAACGCAAACGCAAAACACTAAAACGTAGAAAAGAACAACTTTTGGACAATTCTGATAATTCTTGTTTATCTTGGTGGCAAACAGTTTGGAGCCTGATCAGATGCCGGGTTACCCGGCGTCTGATCTGGCTCCAAACTGTTTGCACTGCAAATAATAGTTTTAGCGTAAACGCATTTATTGGGAAAGAATAACAGATTCTCCACTGTAGCTCTATATTCTAATTAATACAAAGCTCCAGGTCCAGATAAGGTGCATATTCCTATCTTCCTTTACACATTACTCCATAAATACGCCTTTTTACACCTTTAATTTATTCCTTGTCGGTTAGCTCAGTCAGTAGAGAGCCAGACTAGTGTTGAGGTGGTCATGGTTTTGAGTCCCACCATGGGCGGACATTTTCCCCGTTCACTTTAATGGTGTTTGACGGCCCAGGCAACAGGAGTCATTTGGTCTTCGAGAGAGCTTGAAAAGTGATGGTGGGGGGGGGGGGGGGGGGGGGGGGGGGGTGTAGAGGCTGTAAAAGTATCAGGGGACCGTCACAATAGAAGTCTGAACCCCAGAAGAAGAAAAAAATGTATAAACACTAGATATATAGACAAGGGGTTGAACTTCCAATAATGGCAATATCCAAATTGTACCCTCTCCCAAGTTATGCCTCTATTGACATTCTATCAAAAGGTATATCGGGTAAAGCTATTTGCCAATACGTAGTATAAAGTATAGCCTTCGTAATTGCAAAGTGAAAAACTCCTAGTAAAACGGTTCTCAGATGCCACAAGGCAGAATCCCGAGAAACATTGCAATTTCGACAGGCAGGCAACGACCTCGTAACAGCCCTCTTACCCATTAATACGGCTATTAGAATGCTTGCAAGTCAGAATCAGGGCTTCATGCAATAGCAGAAAACCATGCCAGTGACTCACTTACTGTGAAAACCGCGTTCGATTACTTTCATGTACAATGCTGGACAAATGAAATTGTCTCAAAATCATTTGTTTGGCTTTGAGCAGCCATATTACGTGACGTCATTTGAACGCTTTCTGTTATAACCGGTAAGCGGGCGGTTACAAGGTTGTTTCCTACCTGTCGAAAAATATATATGATCAAGCAACCTTATACCGGTGTAATCCGAAAAATCCAAATAGCAATGACGTCACTTCATTTACATACCGGAAATTTACATAGAGAACAGTAAAACTCCCGCGTCAACTGCCAAATCCATCAAAAGTGTCTATCATTAACCTTATCATGTAAATGTACACTTCTCGATAAAAGTTCATATTTGCAAAGAAAACACATTTCTAACATTTTCAAGTGACCATTTTGTTTTTATGCCGGAAATTCTCTATATACTAGTTCCGTCTGCTGCTGCGCATCTTACGAAACTGTTTCCGGTCATTGACTAAAATCGCAACATCTTGGACATTTTTTTACACGAAGACATTTTTCTGTAGGAATTTTCGGCTGATGTACCGGTAATACAGAAGAAATGACCTTTACCCTTTAGTGTGTATCGGCTGAAATTAGGTAAAACATCAGAAACTTATGGAATTTCTTGCTGTTTTGACGTTTGCATTTCATTAATAAAACGTCCGGCAAACCAAAATAATCAGGAAGCAAGTATAAAAGGTCTTTGTAATTATTTAAGGTTTGGATTACATTAAGACGAATTACGGACGATTCGTCAAAGTGTTAACTCGTCAAAAAGGCAATATATAGTAATGGCAAAAGAGGATTCGTCATAACGGTTTTTGTGTTGGGGTATATACTAACCTGTATACTGTTTTGTTAAATGACTTTAGTTTTATATTGTTGAGCGGGGTTTTCTAGCATTTAAAATTGTAATTACATAAATTACTAGATCTAAATATTATATGTAAGATGAATTTGATGTCGATTTGTCCAAATAAAAGTTAACTTTTACCATAATAGGGAGACTTTTCTATGTATTATATTGTGTGTACATTTTAAATGCATAATAGATTTACAAGGGAAAGAAAATTTGGCTTAAACCAGGACAAAAGTAATGCAGAAATCAGCTATGCCCATCAATATTAACTTCTATTAGAATAGCCCGTGTCTTATCCTTGATAGAATGTGTTTTTTAAAATCATTTTAGAAAATTGAGTATGGTTTAGACTCTAAAAATCATTTTAGAAAATTGAGTATGGTTTAGACTCTGATCTAATGCTGAAATTAACACAGAAGCAATGCTTTAATAAGAAACGGTAGATCTCTAGCGCCACGTGCAAATCACTTTAATTGGCTGGGCATTGTTGTTTATCTGGTATGAAAAGTTGATTGCAATTACTCGACCTGTTATATCTTCACTGGTATTAAACTGTTAAAACAACAAACCAATTAATGTAATCATCATAGGCAAAACGTACACTGGAATGTATCGCTCAGTGATCAAACATGTGTCAAACAGTTTGGATACTGATATCATAAGAACTTATCTGATAGCGCGCAAGCCTTATTATCATGGTCTACAGAAACTCTACACTGTTTGACAGTTTGCAGCATAATGTAAATATGTAGATGATAAACATTTAATTTGTTAACAGTGTAGACCCTGACCAAAAGTCTCCAGACAGCGTTTGATTTCTCAATAGATTAATACATTGTTTGTCATTTTGCACGATTTTACTCTGTACCTTATAGATCTATCTGATAGCGCTGAAGCGTTATGATCAGGGTCTACTGTTTTAAATGACAGTTTGCCCTTACAGATCGAAAATATCAGAAAAGAGCAGTTAATATTAATACTATTTTAATTCCCAATCTTGAATATCCTTATATTTATTGTATAGACAGTGGCTAGGAGTACGGACCCGTACCCCTAGACTCGGAGTCTAGGAGTACGGATCCGTACTCCTAGCCTCAGATGATGGGTTTAGGCTAGGAGAACGGCACTCCGAAAAAAGTATTAGAATACTTACATTATCAAACTATTAACCTGAAATGTAAACTTTCTTCCATGTGAGCGGTTATTTAAATTTTACTTTCCGTAGCGAGGATCTATCGGCGTTATTTTGCAAAGGATATGACTAAACTAGAAAGAATAAGAGAGCTGATGTTTATCATTGTCGGCCACTATTCGTTTATCGATGTCGGAACGGTTCAAGCTAGATAATAATGGTAATGATAAGGTTTATTTTGAGTCGGCAAGAGGAGCGGAAAAGCAAATAACAAATGCACGTAAACAAAATTAAAACAATTATGACATGCATACATACAACTATATACAACTAGGCGTTCAGTTACGGTATGAATTAACAAATGTCATAATGCATGCAGGCCACACAACGGGCAGGCGCCTAGTTAACGTGGCCTAAAGTTATTTAAAATACACCCAGAGTGAGAGAAGATATGGAAACATGACGATGAGGTGGCATCACCATAATATGCAATCAGCCTGCGGGATCATGTCCATCTCAAGGCATCATGTGAGCCAGCCTTTGTCGCCAGCATCATGCGTGGGCTACAGTCTACATTTTAAATAGCCCTTTCAGGGTTATTTGTCAAACAGCCCTTTTCAGGGCAACACAATATATTGAAAGATTATATCCAAGAGTTACCAATCCCCAGTTTGTTTTTCTTTCTCCTCTTTCTATCTTTTACTCCCCTCTTATTGAGGAAAACGCTTAAAATATGTATGAAAGTACAAAAGACCTATAAAATTTACATATAAAAGCTAAACACACTTAAATACAAGAAAAAAAGATGTTCATCCATATAGACGAGTACACTTTTTGCAACCACTACGAATAAAAGAAACTAAAAAATAATGTAAACCACTAATTATCATGTGACAAGTGAATGCTTAATGCATGGGGAAATAATTTTTTTAATTGCTTTTCTTACCTTGCAACAGCCAGTAGATTCTAATCTATATATTTTTTTTAAATTTAAACATTCAATTTCCTTCTCTATTTGTCGTAATAAAGAGATCAAATTTTTACTGTTGCCATACATGCATTTGTTATATGGCAAGCTTATACCGGTAGTGTAGCTACACTAGTGGCCGACAACGATAAACACAGGGTTCCCACAGGCTTTATATTTTGAGGGTGCATGTACCCTCTAGCCAGGCTCTAGGGCTAATTTTTGGGGGTGCAGACAAATTTCAGAGGGTGCATATGAAACGTTTTTTCTGTTTCTTCTATTACAAAGTTAGTTGCGATACCGTAACTTTTTTGCGGATTTAGACCATGGTCTAGAGGTGCAGTACTGCAGCTATTACAAAGTAGCAATCCGTTATTCAAACAATGGATACACACCAGGAATGATCTTTGGAAATTTGTAGTTCCGCCGATAAATTTTTATTTCATTTGTTTCAATGTGTACTGTATATATCTCTCACATTATTTCTTAACCAGGCCGTCAATTGAGACTTAGCGGCTAGCCGACATATTTGCAGACTACACAAATGCGTAGGCCTATGCTAAGACTGTGTCTCATTAAATCAGGAATTTTCCCCAAACATTGTCAATAGACGGGATAAAATACATCTGATAACCCGTCCAGTTATTCGAAAGTGACCAGAAATAGACCTATGACCGGTCTTTTTTTTTAATCATTCGTCAGCATTTTTCAAACACGTCTTCCTCTAAATAAGTATTGAATTCTTATAAAAACAAAATTATTAAAAAAAAAATAGCGACTTTATTAGGCACAGAGACGGGAAATCCCACAATCTATTTTAAACCGCTAAATCATCGGATTCGCGATGCGGGTGAGCCAGGCGCTTTACGTATTAAGGATGATAAGAATTGTCAAGCGCCTGACAGACACTATAAGAAAATTGAAAACAAATCCAAATTGACTCGTCGGACTTTGACGTTGTAGTTTGTTAATAAAAATGGTCTTCTTACATCCGATTTTGGCATTATCTGCAACATAAGTCTGTGCGTGAATGGGAACTCTGAAACACCAGCTCTCCTATTCTTTCTGACATAGTCAGGGTTCCCACAGGCTTTTAATTTTGAGGGTGCATGCACCCTCTAGGGCTATTTTTGGGGGGTGCAGACAAATTTCAGAGGGTGCATATGAAACGTTTTTCTGTTTCTTCTGATGCGAGGACGCCAGGGACAAAGTATGATGAGGCCGGGGCCGAAAGGCTTATGAGGTATCTACGACGAGTGGTCCCATAACAAAGTAGCAATCTGTATTCAAACAATGGATACGCACCAGGGATGATCTTTGGAAATTTGTGGTTCCACCGCTAAATTTTTATATCATTTGTTTGGATGTGTACTGTTCGTATCTCTCACATTATTTCTTAACCAGGCCGTCAATTGGGACTTAGCCGACATATTTGCAGACTACACGAATGCGTAGCCCTATGCTAAGACTGTGTCTCACTAAATCAGGCATTTTCCTCAACATTGTTAATAGACGGGATAAAATACATCTGATAACCTGTCCAGTTTTTCGACTGTGTTGTTTGGATTTCGCAAAAGGTTTTGAAATCGAAAGTGACCAGAATTAGACCCATGACCAGACTTTTTGTTTTAATAATTTGTCAGCATTTTTCAAACACGTATTCCTCTAAATAAGTATTGAACTCTTATAAAAACAAAAATTGATAGAAAAAATAGCAACTTTATTAGGCACAGAGACGGGAAATCCCACAATCTATTTTAAACCGCTTAATCATCATATTCGCGATGCGGGTGAACCAGGCGCTTTACGTAATAAGAATGATAAGAATTGTCAAGCGCCCGACAGACACTATAAGGAAAATGAATGACACGCCAGACTTTGACGTTTAACTTGTATTTTGCTGTTTGTTAATAAAACTGGTCTTCTTACATCCGATTTCGGCATTATCTGCAACATAAATCTGTATGTGCATGCACATTCAGGGCATTGATTTTATGCGTGATTTTTTGAAATTATACGTGAATCACGTACATCTGTACGTGAATGGGAACTCTGATAGTCATAATATCCTTCGCAAATAACGCCGATAGATCCTCGCTACGGAAAGCAAAAACTTTAAATAACCGCTCACAATGAAGAAAGTTTACATTTCAGGTTAATAGTTTGATAATGTAACTTTTTTTGTAAGTATTCTAATACTTTTTTCGGAGTGCCGTACTCCTAGCCTAAACCTATCATCTGAGGCTAGGAGTACGGATCCGTACTCCTAGACTCCGAGTCTAGGGGTACGGGTCCGTACTCCTAGCCACTGCCTATTGTATAACTAAATCAGAATACAAAAATCTTTTTGACGAGTTGACTACCCTTTTGTACTATGATTCCTTTTTGACGAGTTGACTACCCCTTTTGAGCAATAATTCCTTTTTGACGAGTTGTCCATCACCCCATTAAGACCACCGGTAATAGGAAACAGAAGCATATCTAGTGTTTATACCGTCTGCGTGAATTAGTGGTAGAACGTCTGCTTGCAGTGCGGGAGGTTGCGGGTTCAATCCCCAGCCGGGACAAAACAAAGACTTGAAAATTGGTAATAATGGCTTCCCTCCTGACGCTCAGGATTTCGGGCTAGTATCCTTGCTTCTTGTCATTTCGCCACTTTCTTGTCAATTCGCCACCTAAGCCAAACTTAGAATTCCGTCACGAGCAGGCTACCGAGAATGTCTGAAAACTACAGGGATATCCAAATACTAGGACAGTTTCACTAATTAATGAAGATTTCAAGCGCCGAAAATGCAAAAGAAACAGGTGAAATAACAATAATTCACAAAAAGTTTTAAATCAAAGGACATGTTGGTAATTTTAACTCTATATGCCCGTTGTTACTTTTTTATTGTAAAGTTGTAAAATTTATTATTTACTTTTAAAAAATTAAATATTTCAAAATCATTAAACAATGTTCAAATTTCATGAAACAAACTATAGCATACTGCCAGAGCCTTCATTGACCTAATTATCGAACGACCAATCAGAGGTGGCGAATTGACAAAAAAAGCATCCAGGTGATCCAGAGCAATGACCTCGTTCGAAAACGGTACAGTTATTTACATTTGTATTTATTCCACAAGTTTTATTTGTATATATTCGTGTTATTGAAGGTTCAGTTCAGAATTAGATCCGTGAACAAGTAAGAAATGTTACATCAGAAAGCGCATGCGCGAAAAACGGTTACTAGAATAACCGGAATACACCGAAATACACCTTACAATACCTATTATGGATCATGAAAGAGTTTCAGTTGATGTATATACACATTTTAAGTACTAATTTATTAAATTTGCAAAGGAAATGTGCAATTTGTGGGTTATAAATGGTTTTTCTGTTGAAATCTTAACCGAAATCTACTTTTTAGGTATCATGTGAGAATTACACATACGTGAGAATTATACCGTACAAAGTAGATTTTGGTTACGATTTCAACAGAAAATAAACATTTATAACCCACAAATTGCATATTTCCTTTGCAAATTTAATTTATTAGTACACAAAATGTGTAAATACATCATCTGAAACTGTTTCATGAGCCATAATGGGTATATTAAAGTGTATTTCGGTGTATTCCGGTTATTCTAGTGTGTGCTGGTGAATTCGCCTAGAGACGAACTCGCCTACAATTAGATATATAGTAACCGAAATGGTGAATTCGCCTATAAAGCAATTATGATAGTTATTGTATTTCACACCTTGTAGTACAGGTGTTTCTACCGTTTACAAGTAGATAAAATAAAAAAATGTGTAGAAGATCCACTTATCTTGTTGTTTTGTTATCCAGATATATTTTTTAACAAAATGAAAGATCAGTGTAGCACCTAATCACTACACCCAGATTTGACAACCTGTTTGAAAGGGGGTGTCCGTGATGCCAACGTAGAATACATCATTTTACATATTGAAAGCAAAACTGCCGCTTGCACAGGTCTACATAAAAAATTATTAACACCTGCATATGATGATCAGGGGCTACACTTATCACCCCATCTTAGTAAACACAACCTGAAAACAAAGTTTTGTTATGTTATCAATACCTTAATATAGGTGCGAAATTCAATCACTATATAATTGCTTTCTAGGCGAATTCACTATTTAGTTTACTATATATCTAATTGTAGGCGAGTTCGTCTCTAGGCGAATTCACCATAAACCATTCTAGTAACCCCGCGAAAAATATAGCTATGGGTGGCGAAAACACAGGTAAACAGGCTATTACGACTGGTTGGTCGGTGTCAGGATAAAGTGACCAGCCGGGTACAGTCCCAATGGTGCACCTAAAAAGTGCCCCTTCTCGTAATCATCAGAATTGATGGCGAAGAAGTAATTTTGCATATTTGGCTAAGTAAGGGGTCCGTTGGCTAAGGCTTTGCAAACCGGCAAATTTAAATATCCAATGTTATGACGAAAAGGATTCAAACGCGGAGTGGTAAATACTCACCTGATTTCGTAAGATTGTTGGAATTCGATCAGGTTTTCCATCTGTCTGAAATCAATAGCGTTTCTTCAATTAAACTAAAAATTGTTTAGTTTTGTTATTGTTCGACATTCGACAGTACCGCGCGAATTTGTCACATTGTGGTTTCCTGAATACCGATTGGTTAATGTTGTTATTGATTGGTTCCTTGCTCATGTTTTATTGTTGAGAACCAGCACAAGTAGGGTAGTGTATAAAACTTCTACCCCTGAACTTGAATTTGGTATTACACTGTGCGGTACGTCTAAATAGGGTTGCGGTACGTCTAAATAGGGTTGAAACTAGAGTCAAGATACAAGAAGATACAAGATACAAGAAGATTTATTTAACGTCGGATACAATATAACAATAAACATTAGCTGTAACAGCTATTTTCCGACAAAAGAGTCAACTACTTTTTAGGGTTTGTTATTTCTTTTAAAAAAACAAAACAATTTCAATTTCTTTGGATCACGAATGAATAAGTCGTTCTTAATTCGTGTTTGGATTGATATGTAAAATATATCACGGGTTATTATCTGGTTAAAACACGAGTCCGCTGATCGATATTATCGGAATAATATACCACACCACGCTCATATATACCCATATTATCCATATTAGATAATCTAATTCGCCATGACTCTGGATGGCGGTAATAGATCAAAAGCAACTTTTTGGTGACAACGTTGAAAACATTGAGTGAAATAGGCATACATGTATATATATATAATCACGTTTTTCATACATTAAAACCCCTAAAAAGAAGTATATGTAGTTGACTCTAGTTGGCCATACCATGGAGGGTATAATTCCTCCATGACCATACTTGTCTCTACTTGACTCTATTTAGACATTCCCCCACTGTACGTGTACTTACTCCGTGCTAATGATGGCTCCGAGTACTTACACCTGTGCATGATGGTCATTATGATTCCAAGCTAGCATATCTGGGTCACCGGAGCTAAAAATATATTTTTAATGAAACTTAAAGCCCCTTTATGTTTTTAGAAAACCTGCATATAAAACGGAACCTTGTTTTGGATCCCATTTGAACTACGAACGACGTGATTCGTCTTCTTCTTCTCTTCTTTGATAATGTCAAACAGTCAATTCTGATTATAATGGTCATGCGAGGGGAATAAAATAGTAAAAGTATGTCGGACAATCCTTAGCTACTCAGTCCACCAAGGGCCGCCACCATGTGCAGTGAAAGAGTGCAAAACCTAACACCCTGATGAAACTTAATATCCCACAAACATGATACATGGTTGGTTTTGTGTGAATAGAAAGAAAGAAAAGTGTTAGTGAGGTTAAACATAAATAAAGCAGCCCCCCCCCCCCCCCCCCCGACCCCCCCCCCCCCCCCCATGTAGCCAGGGCTGACTTTAACCCTATAAGGGAGTCAGTGCTGACTATATGTTGTGGAAGAGGGTTCCACACCAGGACAATACGAGGGAAGTATGAGTACTTGTATGTGTCGGTTGATGGATTCAATGTTTGGTAGGCCTGATTGGTGTAGTGTCTAGATTGTCGTATCATTGGTTCTAAATATGAGTGCCACTTCGTTGTTCACTATCTTGTAGAAGAGGACAAGGCGGGAATTGGATCGCCTGGTTTGCAGAGATCCCCAGCCTTAAGCAGATATAATTTTAGTCATGGAACCAGGTTTCATGCAATAGTTGTTAGTCACGAATCGAGCAGCACGTTTCTGAACAGCATCAATCTTTTCGTAGTCCTTCTTGAGATAGGGGCCCCAAGCTGAGAAAGAGTATTCCAGAGTGGGACGTACGATAGCTTGATATGCTGCAGCATTGGTTTCCTGTTTGGCCGAGTGTAGCTTTTTTCAGGAAGCCAAGGGATTGGCTGGCTCGACTCGTGACGTTGTTTACATGTGCTGACCAAGACAAGCCGGGCGAAATTTCCACACCGAGATATGTTGCTTACTTGACTTTCTGAAGGTGTGTGTTGTGAAGTGTGTATTGTGTGTCAATTCTTTCACATCCTAAGACATTCGCGGTTCCTTTTTTTAAGTTCGCTGTCCCCTGAAGAAGTCTACTTTGTGAATAACTGTTAAGAGTCTAAAGAAAATGCCGGTTTTTTTCGAAAAAAAAAGCAGAACCCCTTTTTATGCACTCGCGACGATCAGTCGGGGGACAAACTGTTTTACCCCTGTCTGTCCGTCCGTCCGCCCGTTCTTTGTCCAACTTTGTCTTCCTGCAGTTTTCAAACTACAACCTTATAACTAGACAGAGTGTTTGCACATATACAAACATATGCTTGCAAAGGATCTGTGAGTTAATGTTGTCAAAAAATACAAAATAATGAACATTATTTCTAAAACATTCTTTTGCGATTGGTTAAAGTATATATCTTAATATGTAGCAACTTTGGTCACATGATTTAATCAGAATGCAGACAATGATATATTGCGTTAGCATATGTAATGAATTTCATAAGAAAAAGGAAAACATGTACAAGTAGTTACAAGCAGTTGTATTTCACAGCCATCTATTTACATTTCAGACAAAAACACAGTCTACATATGAGTCAAGCACTCTCTATCTTTGTATAGCAGTCAACACTGGATATCTACAAAACAGCCATACACTCATTATATACACATCAGTCATACACACAATATTTATGTATATATAAGTCAAACACGGAATTATCTGCAAATCGCAGCCAAAAACTAATTCTATACATATCAGTCAAATACACAGTATATCTATATAACAGTCAAACACTGAATATGTACAGTTACAGCAGCCATTAACTCATCTGCATTTCGTCCAGACATCCATAATCTTCATACTGTGGAGAAACAGTCATTATTTCCATATAAACGCGTTAATGCTATTTTAAAATTATTTTCATTGCAACATTTTCACAAAATTGTCAATGTCTACAGTTTATTGTAACACGTTGCATTTTATTTTGTTTGTTTACAAAAAAATGGGGGCGGGGGTGACATAACGTCTTCTCCACTGTAACAGCCGAGAACTTACTGTCTCCTTATCGGCGATGTGCCATCTATCTTATCTCATCTCATCTAATATATCTATCAGCACTCACACACATCGTCTTCACACATCCACCCATATATCGTAATGCGCTTAAGTATTGAGACAAGCAGGCCTTAGCAAACGGTGTAGATTCTGATCAGACACATTTCTGTGTGATAAAGGCAATTTGTTCAAATATGTTATGATTATAACCAATTGCACATGGAATCCCAAGTTTAAAGTATACTCAGCAAAAATAGAAACTTTACATATGATTCTGATGCGTATAATTCTGTCTACAAACACAATATTGTCATTGAAAACTTTGGATCAATGTCTGCATGTTCTCGACAATGGTGATGAAAAAAGTCCAAACGTCACGTCGTAATTTGACGTCAAAATGCATAGGGGTCGATTTCAAAATTCTCAGAGATGTGAAGGTGTGCGCAAGATGTGTTTAAATTCATTTTCCAGTTTTATTTTTAGTGACTTTTTGCATAAAATCACTTCAGTAGCGTGCATGCCCAAAGTCACGTCTAATGCACGCAACACTCCGTCTCTGATGTGCCGTCTAATGACGTCATATGAGATGACATGCAATTTTCGTAATCGAGCATGTCTGAGGTCGTTGGTCGTGTCAATCTGGTAATAATTCCGCATCCGTCGCCAAGTTTAACCCATACATGCTCTATGGGTTTTAGATCAGGTGACACCGCAGCCCATGTCATGACGTTGACGTTATTCTGGGCCTTGTGCGTGCAGTTAAGATCTGCCAAGTATACGGTCTACGGATACGGGTAGGACCGTGACGTTGCTTCAGACGATTCCTTATTGTCTCAGCAGTGATCCCAAACCGCCGAGAAGTAATCGTTGTTGGAATGAAACGGTTGCGTCGGTACGTTAACGTAAGAGTGCGGTCGACTCTACGTGACGTCAACGATCTCGGGCGATCCTGAACTTACCCCGTAACTCTGTAACGAGTAGTCAGCATATGAATTGTCTACAATATGCGTCCAAAATGACGCGTAACATCAGTTACTGACGCGTCCGCCGTAAGCATGCCAAATGGTCTGATTTCTGTGATTTTCAGAAAGCTGTGGCATCTCTTTTTTCAAACGCAGCCGTTTACAATTTTGTTTTTTCGGTGTTTGGCTAAAGCCTGCGTGTGTCTGTTGCATTAGATAAACTTGAAATCAACGCTGATTAGGTCAACTCGACGTCAGTGCTAAATACCGGAAGTGGAAAGCGTGCTACGTCGTGCGCGGTACAACTGAACAATAGTGTGGCTCTGTATGGTCTTTATCGATTTCTCCATTATGAAATGTGCGTATATTTCATAAAACGTCATTAAACCATCGCTTAAACCGGCTTTGAAGAATGTAAAGTTTCTATTTTTGCTAAGTATATTTAAAATGCCTATCGGTTAGTGCTGCTCAGTTTAACCCATTGTATGCTGGGGAATATTTGGCGGCCATTTTAAAATGTCGTCTGCAGCGGGTATAACTCAAATATTTGCAAAAGATTGTTTCTGATAGAATATTGAATTAGCTGTAAACAGTTTTGATCTCAGGTCAGGTTGAGATCAAAACTGTCTGCCTAGAGGTACACCTAAAAGTGTATCCCGCATAAAATGGGTTAAAAGTTAACCTCTGTCTATAATATTGCTCATTGCCATTATTTTACACCGGGTTTGTATCTGCGATACGGAAATGTTGCATCAGTTGCTGTTCAAATACTTTACGTCTGATGTCCGTTTCTTTGGGACACCAATGGGCACATGGAAGCCTAGTAAACATAACACACCAAAACCTGCTAAGCTGCTTCAACTCTATGTCATCCATAACAATCAGACTCAAGAAGTCCCGCTTCAACTCAACCTGCCTGTCCAACGCAACATTCACCTGAAAACGGACCCAACTGTTTCGAAGCGACTTACTGGAAATAACTGCAATCACGTGATCACTTTCAAATATACTGTCCGCCATTTCATCGACCTTCGGTTTTCCGGCTACCGAATTCCGTTCCCAAATATGCATTTTGTAGTCGTTTTTCGTTTCCATTAAATGTAGAAGATCGTTATGGACAAAGTGCTCGTCTCCTGACTCGTATATGACATACCCATCGAAGTGGCGGTGACCGTTTTCCAACAGCGGCCTTTGTTCAGGAGTTATTCTTCTCCATCTGAGTTTAATTTTGTAGATTAGGTATGCGATGTACCATCTATATCTGTACGAACCAATCAATGCCACCACACAAAGTAATAGAAGTGAAGCCAATGAAACCATAGATATTAGAAGAACATGTTTACATAAAGCTGACGTTGGGCGGTAGTTTGCGAACAATGTGTTTCGTTTGGTTGAAGGTGTCGAACATGAATAGGTTCTCGGCCATTGTTCTAAGGATAAATTTGCGATCTTGACACCATCTCCAATACTATTTCGGAACCAGAGCATTTCACATGTACAGTCCAATGGATTATATCCGAGATTGAGTGTTTCCACTGACGCTAAAAGCATTTTGAACGATGCAGTTCCTTGAACAACTCGAATACTGTTATCTTGCAGTGACAGCCAGCTTAATCTTTTAGCAGGCAACAACTCTTCTCCAAGTTCATGAAAGTAATTTCCATCTAGATTTAATTGTGATAAATTTCTAAACATTTTGACGAAGTTCTTTGGTAAATGACCTATCCCTACACGGACAAGGGTTAGAAATTCAAGATTTGTCAGTGGAGAAAACATGGTTGTAACATAATCATCACTCAACTGTTTTAAACTGTTGTGCGACAAGTCTAAAATCCTTAAACCGTCACAACCTTTGAATACGCTAACAGAGCTATAGCTTTTGAACACGATGGAGTTGTCTTTCAGGTTTAGTTTTATCAGTTTAGAGTTACTAAACGCATAGCTGTAAATCTTATCGACACTTCCGTGCATCTCAGATAGTGCTAGAGATTGTAGGTTCCGTAGAGGTTTAAATGTGTTAGTGTCTATAACTCTGACCACATTTCTAGACATACTCAGTTTTTCAAGCCGAAAAAGACATTTCCAAGAATCGTTTGTCAGCTCACTTATGAAATTATTGCTTAGATCCAAACTCCGAAGATTAGGGAAGAGAACAGTTTTTGAAGACCCGGAACAAAATGATGGAGAACGTCGAGCGATTTCATTCCCCTCGAAATTGATATACTGTAATGATTTGTGACCAGTACCAATGTCCACATCTCTGATGATGTTACCTTGAGTGGCTAGCGTTTGCAAACCTTGTAACTGCTGGAACACCGTAATGTTTAATGTCTTGAGCTTGTTATAGTCTAGATGAACAGTACTAACATTAGAGTGGTTCAGAGGTCGGAAGAAAGAATCGGATATTTCTGTAATCCCCATGCTTTGCAAACGCAGACTTTTAAGTGTGTCTTTAGGAATGCTGCCTAAACTCAGGGAGAGCGTTGTTAGGTTGATATTTCTGTTACCGCTGAGTTCGAGGTCAGTAATGTTGGTGAAACCTATGAAAGCGTCGTCGGATATATTGACGATATCATTGTACGTTAGAACCAGTGTAGACATTCTCGAAGGTTGTATTCTCTTGAATGTTTCCTGTGTGACGTTAGGAAGATAGTTACTCTGAAACTTGAGTGTTGTTATGTTGGCAGGGAGACTTGGTATATAGTCTAACTGTCTATGAAATTCTTTGCATATGGCTTCGTTATCTTTACAACAGCATTTATGGTCCCCGCACGGCTTAAATTTCCGATTACACTTATCAGTCCGTTGTCCATTCACTGTTGCAACAAGCACAGTCAATGCCAAAATCAAAGCTGGCAAGACCCGCATGATCTATGTATATTCTTTTTGTCACAATAAACCAGAATTTCACCAACTAAATGTTTACCTTGTTACCTTGTTCACAATGTTGATATTGAATATAATTCTGATTAAAGTTGAACCTGTTAGCGTACAGTGGAGAAAACGTTATTCTTTCCCAATAAACGCGTTTACGATAAAACTATTATTTGCAGTGCAAACAGTTTGGAGCCAGGTCAGACGCCGGGTAACCCGGCGTCTGATCAGGCTCCAAACTGTTTGCCACCAAGATAAACATGAAATATCAGAATTATCCAAAATGTGTGCTTTTCTACGTTTTAGTGCTTTGCGTTTGCGTACGTTTGCGTTTAAACGGCGGTAGTGGCCCAATGGTTAACACCTTGGACTACGGTACCAGGGGTCGTGAGTTCGATCCCCCGCCGGACCAGCGGTCTGACTAGGGGATTTTTCTGAATCCCCGATGATGTACAGGAATGTTCTTGAGCAAGACATGTACCGCGAATTGCTCCTCTCCACCCAGGGGTTAAACTGGGTACCTGTGAAGGGTCTGAGTCGGTACTGCGGCTGCATTTGACTGCGCCATATGTTAGCAGTGCTCATAGGCAAGATGGCTCGATGATCAGGGGAGTATATGTACAGTCGGCTGAGCGGTCATTCGGACTGAAAGTAGACTTTAACTTGGTATATTACTTTTTTAAACGGGAAAGAATAACAGATTCTCCACTGTAACGGTAACTCTTTTTGTGTTATTTGATCGCCTGTAGATGTTTCAATTGAAGTTTCTCCGTCCGTCTTGCAGTCAACTAATTGTCACTGTTTTTCTACATTATTTTTATGACGTCGACAAAGGGTCACTCTGTTATTGTCTGCAAAATAAAATACACAACATATAAAAATGGCAAAAACTTTTGAAAATTCTGACGATTTATCTGTATATGAGTGGCCAGGTCTGTAGCGTGTTCAGTTACCATTGTTTGCTGTTTAGGTTAGCAGTTAAGTTGTGCCCCGTGTGCAGCGTGCAGAGTACAGTAGAGAACTATCAAAATAACCCCAGTAACGCTTAAACTATTTAACCCATTCACTGCCATGACGTCATTAACTTAAACAATTGGCATCTGCTTTATTTCTCAAATCAAATATTTAGATATTTTGACTTATGAAAGTTTGATATGAGTGTAAAACAGTTTGTATCCTGATCAGACGCCGCGTCAGGATCCAAACTGTTTTCAAATTACTAGTGTACTCGGGGTAAGACAGTGAAGGGGTTAACATAAACGCATTCAATGCACAGTGACCCGACATGGTTGATTTTTAAAATACAAAGTATTTGTAAAGCGGCGTCTGATCAGGATCAAAACTGTTTGCAAATGCGCTTGATGACATCACTGAGAGTTAAGGGAATATTCAGGGGAGACGACGTTAGTTCTCCTCGCATATAAACACAAACGAAACGCAAACGCATTGCAACAATATAATAGAAAAATGACAACTTGTTGACAACTCTGACAATTTCTTTAATCTGAGCAGCAAACAGGTTGGAACCATAGATATCTTAAGAGACTAGATCGGCCACCTAGCGCTGAGCTCCCATTGGTCGACGGTCAGAGAGACGCCATTTTGGTACGTGTATAATACATTTTCCCTCCGGCGACACAATATGATTTACTTTCATTTAAGAACGAATTCGTACTTCATACATCTTGTAACATAAATATGCACCGTAAAACGACAATATGACGATAATAAGCACAAAATGATGGTAATTCTTATGTAACTAATTAAAATCATCGGTTAATCATAGCAACTATGGAACGCTTCTTAGCAACTTCTGTAGTCAATGACGCACCGTCAACGTAGACGGGATTACTGCGCACAGCATGTAACGTCATTAATTTACCGCAATACGACGTGCACCAGACCATTGGAACATGAATAGCATACACTAACCAAGATGGCTTCTCGGTGACCGTCGCTGATTGGCCTACAGCCGATCTAGGTTATTTAAGAAATAACAAATTCGTAGGTGTTCATTACCGTGCATTAGGTCACAGTTAGGAGTTGAGATGTGGAGTCATTAGATCACGAGGCCTTTAGGCCGAGTGATCTAATTACCCACATCTTAACGACTAACTGTGATCTAATGCACGGTAATGGACACCTACGAATGTGTTATTTTAATTCTAACGTGACTTTTATTATAAAAATACTATTTATGTATTACGCGTATGGAGCAAATGGAACAGCGGATGGAAACGCCGCGCGTGCAGTTCATTATCGCGACGTAATATACGTTTCTCGGTATTTTTTGTCTCTATTACGAAGGTTTCGAGACGTGTTAGAATTAAGACTTAACAAATTTTAATTCTAACGCGACTTTAATTGTAAAATTACTATTTATGTATTACGCGTATGAGGCAAATGGAACAGCGGATGGAAACGCCGCGCGTGCAGTTCATTATCGCGACGTAATATACGTTTCTCAGTATTCTTTGTCTATATGCCGTAGGTTTCGAGTCGTGTTAGAATTTAAGTTATTACACCTCACATTGAGTTACAATGTTAAATTCCCATAGACCTACAGTTAACATTTTGCATGTCTTTTACATCTATTCAAAATATACTGTCACTCTTTATGATATTCTTTTTGTGACGTCACTCTAAAGGACATTACTTTTTTACTCCGTCCGAAAACGTACTGTCAGCATTGACATTGAGTTCGCTATTGGATACATTGGAACGTTATAAAGAGTGGTAACATAATTATAAACAATGTGACGTCATAGACGGCGACGTCGTTTCCCGCGTTACGTACATGTCTGCGCTAAATTAGTATTCACAACACATTTTATAAAATACAAATGAGACTATTCTAAAGCTAGAATTGATAAGCTCGGTGTAATAAAATAAATATTAGATGTCAGTTTGCGTGACATTCAAATTGTCAACCCTCGAAAACAAGAATGTCACCCTCGGCTACGCCTCGGGGTGACATGCTGTTTCTTGGGTTGACAATTTGAATGTCACGCAAACTGCCATCAACTATTTATATAATATCTATGGTTGGAACCTCTAAGTTCCAAATTGTTTGCACTAGAAATGATGGTTTAAGAGTTAACGCGTTTATTGGGGAGCGAGTAACATCTTCTCCACTGTACATGTAAACGTATCTTTAAAACCGCAAATGTATTGTATGATATAAAAAACTTCCTTTTATAAACATCCGAAACTTCTGACTTTTATAATAAAAAAAATCAGAACAATCAAAGGATGATATTATCCACTTAACCCTTTACCTGATAGAAACGCCTTTCAGCGCATTTCATTCCTCCGCCAAGGAAAATAGTTTAAATTTATACAGTCATAAACATGTACAATAAGAAAGATTACCTATTTACTAGCAGATAGTAGCTTAAAGCAGAATGAAAGTAAAACAGAATGCGCCTTAATGCGCATTCTGCTTTACTTTCAACCTGCTTTAAGTGGTCACATGTCTTCAAATCTAGATATAGGTTATGGGGTAAAGGGTTTAAACTGCCTATATATAACCACCGAGTATCATAATTATTGCAATACAGTTTGCATAACGCAGTGTCTGGTCAGGGTCAAAACTGTATGACACTTATTTTAATATTTCTGAAGTCAAAATACCTGAAATTTAAATTTCAAAAATAAAAGCAGACGACGGTTATTTAAAAATGATGACATCATGAAAGTGAAGGATTTAAATTTAATATTCTCAAAATACAATACATGTACAGTAAAACCTCGCTATTACGACCATTAAAAAAGGCTAATTGATTGTAAACTAGACATGTGACAGCTTAAAGCAAGGAGGCAGTGAAACAGAAAGCTCCTAAAGGAGCTTTCTGTTTCACTGTCACCTTGCTTTAAGTGGTCACCTATTGTAAACACCTTAATAATTAACATAATTTAGTGGTCGTAATAGAGAGGTTTTACTGTACAGTAAAACATCACTATTACGACATCTAAAATGAAGGCTTATATTGTATAAAAGACAGGTGGCAGCCTAAAGCAAGGTGGCTCCTTAAAGAGTTGTCTGTTTCATTTAAGCAGTCGCCGGACAGAAACGCCTAAAAGTGGGTTTTGAATATCACAATTTAAATAGTGATCGTAATAGACAAGTGACCGTATATATGTTTGAACACAAGCTAAACGTCTTGTCATATCATCATGTCACAAGACAATAGGGAAGTCCCCGATGCGGTTGACTTTCTTCCTCGTTTTAGCCAAAAATGACTATCATGGGATAATAATGTTTGTCAAAAATGCAAATTCGTCTTTATTATTACAAGTTAATGAAACTGTAAAAAAAAAGAATAAATGGCAGTATCAAGGACAGGCGAAAGGTTGAAACAAAATGAAAGTAAAGCCTCTTACAGCAGTTTTGTGGTTTACTTTGTCTTCAATGAGCAGCGACCTGTCTAAAGCACTCAATTCTGAACGTAAATTGGTGACCGTAATATCTATATTTCACTGTACTGTAAACAACATCCATTATAAAGTAAAACAAATCGCCAGCAAAGACAAACCCATATACGCCATATAAATTGATTAAAATGTTTAGGATTTATGGTTATCGAATGTACCTTAACCTATATAATGCTGAATTTCCGTCTTCTTCAAATATATCGTATGCGTTTTGTTTTTATTTATTTGGGTTGTTTTTGTTGTTAATTTTTAAACTGAACAAAAAATGAGTGACATACAGTTTGATTCCAGATCAGACGCCGCCTATACGCGGCGTCTGATCTGGATCTAAACTGTTTGCCAATGTTAGCAAAATCGGGCATCATTAGTGATGATCAATATCAACTGTGACGAATATGTAATTTTACTAATTTATCTAATTGAGAAATCTCTATAATTCATAGGTAGGTATATAATAAAATCATGTTCTACATGGTTTTCTACTCGTCGTAGCTAGTAAACTGTATTATAATACGTACGTACACGTTCAACCGATGCAAACTACGTACCATGTCCAGATAGCGCGTTGCAAGATGTATCTACTCTACTTCCAATGTACGTTAGCTTTTGTTCCTACACCGGTTCACATTTAGTCGCCTCAAATTGTCCTTTGGAAATACTTCCTATACGTCAATCAATAATGCATACAACGATTCTTGTTCAAACTTTTGCAAACAAGTCAAATGACATTGTCATGCCACTCTAAATAACACATATAAATAAAAAAAATGAGACCTCAATCTGAATATCAGTATCGTCAAGGAAGTTTAAGAGTACGGTGAAGCTAACTTACAGTGTTCCCTTCCTACAACGGCCTTCCAAACAACGACTCCCTCCTAACCACAACCCTTGCCACAGTTCCCTAAACAAGACAACTACCGGGTATATCTAACGCTTTTACGGTTACAATAGCATCCGCTTAAAAATGTTTCTTCTGTTTTTTTCTCAAACTTAAATATAAGTGGACTTTTTGATAGACTAAATATAATGACGAGTGACAAACAGCTTAAATCCAGATCTGGATTCAAGCTGTTTGCAAATGTAAGCCCATTCTTAAATTCCCCATCTATAACAACTCCCTCCGAACAACACACACACAATCTGTGTGTCCCATTGTGTGTCGGTGTAGAGAGGGAGCACTGTACAGTGCTCCCTCTCTACAACGACATCCAATGGGAGACAAAGATTTGTGTGTTGTTCGGAGGGAGTCGTTGTAGAGAGGGAAATTGTTTTTCATTTACAAACAGCTTGAATCCAGATCAGACGCCGCGTAACGCGGCGTCTGATCTGGATTCAAGCTGTTTGTCACTCCTCATTAAGTTTTAACTGTCACAATGTCCATTATGTTACTTTGAGAAAGTTAGCAGACGACAATTTTACGCAAACGACATTGCATTCGTGAACAGGTTGGACATAATTTTCCTGTTTACGGAACAACGGCAAGGGTTGTTGTAAGGAGGGAGTCGTAGTTGGGAGGGTCGGTGTAGAGAGGGAGCACTGTATAACGAAAGCCTAGGGACATTGCACATTGTTTCATCTTATTCAAATTTCGTCTTATTCATACAACGAAGTTTCATTGTATATAATTATATTTGCATATTATGAAATTTTTATACACCGTATTATGATAATACAACTTTTATAAAAAGAAAGGTAAAAATACACCGTAAATCTTTAATGTTTCTTTTTTTACCAAATATATAAATTAATGGTAACCAAAAAAGGATGGCTACTACATGCATTACTCCTGCAGGGGTGGCATTAAGCGCCTGGAGGGTGGTTGTTGTCGTACTCTAATTTCGGACCCAGTCCAAGAATATTACACACATTAAGTAGACAATCAATTTGGTGTAAAATAGTTAACCCTTACCCTAATAGAAGCGCCTTTAAGCATATTTGATTTATAGCAAGGCTGAAAGTAAAACAGAATGCGCATTTTGCTCAACTTTCAACCCGCTTCAAGTTGCCACCTGTATTCAATACTAGAAACAGGCTATGAAATAAAGGGTTAAAGCTTGACTCACAAACTAGTCATTATAAGGAGTCATTTCGACTAATTTGTTACTCAGGTTTTCAACTGTATACATATTTACTGCACTGGGGCCCGTTTTACTAAACAACTTACGCAAATTATTTGCGTAAGTCAAAATTTTAATTTTTAATTTTTAATTTATATCTTTTATTATCACTTGCTACAAACAGCAAATAGCCAGATCAGAGGACGCGCTTAGAACTAGCGCGTCCTCTGATCTGGTTATTTGCTGTTTGCAAACGTTTATGATCGAAAAATAAGAGTAAAACGAGTTTGACTTACGCAACATTTTTGCGTAAGTAGTTTAGTAAAACGGGCCCCTGGTGAATGTATTTTTCACTGATCTTCAAAAGTAGACGAGCGTTGGCACTTGCATACGGTGCTCTTGTTTGCACATCGAAATCTTCCATACGTAACATTTATAAGGCTATCGTGAATATTACATTGATTCAAAGGAACTGAATTTCAAGTTATGAAAACTCGCAGCTTAAGCATGTGTTTTGCATAAAAGAGAGACTACTCTGTAGACACTATTTTTGTTTAAAATGACTTTGACCCCTTGGTTACTTGGCACAGTGTTACAGAAGGACCGTATATACATCTATATAATCTATATATTGTACGTAATCAAACTAAAGGAAACATTTTTGATAAGTCAAGACATGCATCTAATTGAATAAATAAAATCTGGATGATGATATTTTGTTCCATGGTTTTCTGAGAATTCCTTCATTTTTTTGGTTGTTTATTATACACAGGCCCGTAGGAAGCATAATTGGATTGGGGGGGGGGGGGGGGGGGCACACTCTATATTGGTCACTCAACATTGGGGGGGGGGGGGGGGGGACCACCGATTTTTTGTCTTTTGACAACGTTTTTTGTTTTTTTTTGGTTGTGCCATGGAGGAATTATTCCTCCATGGTTGTGCGTTAAATTTTAGGTAAAAACAAGCGTTTTTAGTACAAATATATAAAAATTTGCTTGGTTACTATTATTGGCAAAATTATTGGGGGGGGGGGGGGGGGGGGGACACGGCTTGTGCAAATGATTCATCTTTATATGTCACGTGACTTTGAAAAAAAAGTTTGTAAGAAGTTGCCATCCGGATAGCCTCCTGTATTGTCAGCAGCCGTCGGTATCAGTTAGACGTTTATTAATTCATTAAGCACTGACGTGGATGCTATCTTTAAACAATCGTCTAGTGACCCGGACAAACAATTTGCGGCACTAATTGACAAAAGGAAAAGTAAGTATCTATGTCTAATTTATACTTAAAATAAATTGTTTCCAATTAAAGTGTTTTAACAACCATAGTGACATCCTAGAACGAAGGGGTTTTATTGTGTCGAGGAACAGAAGTACAGTAATTCCACAAAATGACCGCTTCTCAACCTTTTAGCTAACATTGGGTAAATATTCAATTTCGGTGAGCTTTTCTCACTCCTCGGTCAATTGTCCGTCCGTCCGTTCACATTTCTTTCATTGTCAAATGATATAAAACTAGTTGATCATAAATAAAAGTTGATGAATTTTTTCATGCGTGACAGATGTTACAGGTCTACAAGTTAAGTGGATTCATGCTAAACATTGGTTGGCATGACAACCAAAGACAAACTGAAAAAACGTTTATTCCTCATTGACACATTTTAAACATTTAACTTTATCTCTTAAACACACCTTTCCATACACTTCAAATTTACCTTATAAATTAAATGATACTCATTGCTGCCTATTCTTATACCATGGCAGGTGGATGATTAATCCATTACCCCATAGCCTGTTTCTAGTTTTAAATATAGGTGATCAATTAAAGCACTGGGTTGACAGTAAAGCAGAATATGCCTTAGGCACATTCTGCTTTACTTTCAAATTGCTCTAATCTGGTATATTCTAGGATATAGAAAATATCTGGTATAGAACATATTCAAGATTATGAATTGCAACTACTTTCTTTGGTGGAGGTATAAAGTAAAGGCATTCACAGGCATTTTTATGAGGTAATGGGTTACAACAGGCTTGTAGTACAGTACTGAACCTTATTAAATTAAATTGATAATCGCAAGCGAATTGCTATCGAATTGCCATCTAATCGGGCGCTTCAAAAAAACAAATACTACGTTTGAATATTTTTACGCGAATTTTCCGAAGCGGTTGTGACACAAATGGAATCGAAAAAATTAACGAAGGCATATTTGCCAACATTTGTGACATATACCATTCAAGAAAACTTACCCGAGGATAAATTTAGTATTTTGAATCGCAAGCGAATTGCCATCGAATCGCAAAAATTGTTAATTTAATAAGGTTCAGTACTGTACTAGTAGTTCAGAAATTTTTAATCTTTGTTAAACAAGTTGGTCTAACAATTTATAGATGGACAGAGGTATGGATCCAGTCATGTCATCTGGGATCTGCCTGACAAGCACATCAATCTCTTTCCTTGACCATGAAGATGGACATATAGAGCCAAGTGTGTCATCTGATTCTATACTACCCCTGTCTACACCAAGGGGAGACAGTGACATATCAGAGAAATCCAAGTTTTGTCTTACAGGTACACCAACCCTTCCCCTTAACCCATTACCCCATAAATATGCCTTTTTACACCTTTGATTTATTTATCCACTGAAGAATTTGAAAATAGTTCCAATTTATGCAGTCATGAATATGAATTATATAAAATAATTTCTATATCCTATCAGATGGTAGCTTAAAGCAGGCTGAAAGAAAAGCAGAATGTGCCTTAAGGCACATTCTGCTTTTCTTTCAATCTGCTTTAAGTGATCACCTATCTGCAATACTAGAAACAGGCTATCAGGTAAAGGGTTAACCCATTACCCCATAGCATATTTCTAGTTTTGAAGATATGAGACAGCTTAAAGCAGGTTGAAAGTAAAACAGAATGCACCTTGAGGCACATTCTGCTTTATTTGCATCCCGCTTTAAGCTACCAATTTCATATTATTCTGCCAGAATATGAAAAATATCTCTTATGGTATATTTTTTATTTCTTGTTTCTTGACTAAAGTAGAACTGTTTTATTTAGTTTAAAGGCTTAAAAAGGTGTATTTATGGGATAATGGGAGCACTATTGAATTAATCCAACACTTTACAAGCATTTGAACACCTTTGATTTATTCCTCCACCGAAGAAAGTAATTAGAATAATCTTTTCCAGTGACATTATAGGATTTGAAATGAAGAAGAAAACGTTTAATTTGTTTGAAGTTTAAATTCTTCTTATAAATCTGAGGCCCTATAGCTAGTGCATGAAGCATGGATGAATCTTTTGCAAACAGTTTAGAGCATGATCCAGGAGACACCTTATAACACATACTGCATCTCATTAGCTGTTTGACACTGTGACCCGGTTGTGAAATCAAATTTTGAAAATTTTTGTTTGAAGAGCATTAGCAGAGTACCATTGTTGCACTGTTGATAAAATTACCCATCATGGAAAAAAAAAAGATAACCCATTTGTGTCCTGTGTTTCATGAATCCATAATATGGGACATGGTCAAACAGTGTAGTCTCTGATCAGATGCCACATTATGTGGCGTCTGATAAGAGTCTACACTAATTGCTGATATTTTGACTTGAATTTCAATATAAAACAAACTGAAAATTTGGTCCAGGCAACCCTTCAATAAAAAATGGACTACTTTATTATTCAGTATATATAAGCATGGAAGAATCTACTTGGTGGAAATGGGTGATCACATTCAATAGCATAAAACATACATACAGAGCTCCAGATAAAGGGAGTTTTTCTAAAACTAAAATTTTTATTTCTGCAATAAACGATATAGTGTCACTACACATTAGATTCGTCTCTTCGAGACGATTATAATGAGTAGTCATACCCTAGGATTTGGTGCTGAAATAAGTGAGATAATGTTGGATGTCCTGTGTAACATAAAATGTAATTGCATACTTTTCATACTGACAGAAGACTGTCTAAGCTGCTTCAATCCAGTTGACTCTGGGTCATGTGACCATCCATTGTTTAAGGGAATGCTATGCTCAAGCTGCAAGGTAAGAATCTTTACCGAGGGGGAAAACATTATCTACCATGTTTAAACAAAAATCATCACTTTAATTAACATGTTTACCCTTGAAACTTTTAATTATACTGGACAATATCTCTAATCTAGCTAGTTTGATCCAATTGTGACTATAAAGTCACTCAGGTTACAATATATATTGCAAATGCCCTCTAATCAGGATCTACACTTAAATTGCATAGGACAATAAATGATGATTGCATGTATTAAATTCTGACTATACAATCCAAGAGGTAAATGTAGAAAACACAGTTTTGAAAACACTAACAATTTGTTTGAATCTGATTGGCAAACAGTTTTGAGCCTGATCAGACGCTCATAAGGAGAAACTGCATGAGCTAGCTCTGTGAACATGAGACTGATCTTACTCTAAACTGTTTGCAATGGACATAGATATACAGTGCAGAAGAATAAATTCCTTCCCCACGAATGTTAAACAGTTTTATCTAAATGCAAACAGTTTGGAGCCTGATCAGATGCTAGGTTGCCCAGTATCTGATTAGATTGCAAACCATTTGCCACTCAGATGAAAGATTGAGATCATTGCCAGATTTTGTTTAGTTAAATGTAAAACCTCTTTACAAGATTATATCTGTATCATATGTTTTAAAGTAACCCACAAAAAACTTCTTTCATTTATCTTTAGGATGATTTAATGGAGGGCTTGTTTGTGGTTGATGTTGATGGAACCTCAGTAAGTAAAGTGGCTTTTGCTTTAACTCTTTGAACCCTAGTCAGGCATATATGCATCATTTGCGAACAGCGTACATGTGAGGATGATACTTGTCCTATGCAAACAGTGTAAACCCTGATCAGAGGGCTCCTTTGGGAGCCCTCTTATCGGGGTCTACACTGTTTGTCATTTTGATATATATTGTAAAAATCAACCCTAAATAGTCAAAATGGACTAGACTAAATTGAAAATTAGAATTGTCAATTTGAGGTTTCAGGGAGGAAATGGTAAATCCGCCCTTTATCCCCCGTTTCTTTTTTTTAAAGACAGAATATATCAGTTAAAGCAGGTTGAAATTAAAGCAGAATGTCCCTGGAACATTTTCTCCATAGCCTGTTTTAATTATTTTGACTGGTGACCACTTAAAGAGGCTCGCAAACGGATTTAGCATTAAAATTAGTAATTTGTAAATATATGTCAAATGCTTATATAAATGGGTAAGATTTTGTTTAGGATAATAAATTCTGTTAAAAAATGCATTTCAAAAAAAAGAAAGAAAAGAAGAAGCTCTGGTGAGATTCGAACCTGTGACCCTCCATGCGGAGACAAACATGAAAAATGAGGAAACGCCTTTACCCCCTCGGCTACCAGCGCTCTCTATATATATGGTAGCGAATTAACATACTTCACTGGTAGCGATTGATAGTACTTTATTCGGCTTGGGTTTATGTCTGAGCCCGTGTAGAGAAGCAACAACAACAACTATACCGTCAGCTGACGCTATAGAAAAACGATGGAAAATATCTAAAAAAAACTAAGATTCGGTGACGATTCTTGAGACTTTTTTGGACTGATCATATTTTTTTAATGTCAGAAGCCAAATAATGCCACAAATTTGCTTTTATTTGAGTATTTTATTTTATTTTGACAAGTACACCATCCGGTTGCGAGTCCCTTTAAAGCAGATGGGAAGTAAAACAGAATGCACCGTAAGGTGCATTCTGGTCCTTTGAACTTCAGCCTGCTTTAAGCTACCAGCTGCTAGGATAAAGATTGAATTTCTTATAGGGTATATTCTCGATCATGTTAATAAATATGAGCTATTTTCTTTAGTGGATAAATAAGTCAAATGCGTAAAAATGCATATTTATGGAGTTGTAGGTTACGGAGCATTCTGCTAAAGTATATTATACTTTCAGCATTCTTTAAGCTTCTTATATCTGGAGAAATCATTAAATTCCATCCAAGATTAATATCCAGAACTTTCTAGCTTTTAAGAACTGCCTTTCTAAGCATATGAATAATTAGAGACGTGAAATTTAACATATCTTAATTAATTAGTAATGGGTTAAAGCAAGCTGAAGGAAATAGAAATATTAAAGCTGCTATTTTAAGGAGCATTCCGGTTTACCATAAATTTGCTTTAACACTGAAAAATTCTATTGAGGAAATCACTGAATAAATATGCATTTCATATACCAGTACTGCATGAGTAGACTGTATTTGAAATATTGCTTTTATTGTTTTTCTTTTAAATCTTCTCCCACTGAATATTCATACAGTGATTTAAGACCAATAAAGGTTGAAAGTAAAGCAGAATGCACATTATTGCTTTACTTTTATCCTGCTTAAGCTACTCAGTCTGCCAGGATATTGAAAATATTTATTATGTTACATAATATAATTCATGACTGATAAAGTGGAACTGTTTTCTTTAGTGGAGGAATAAGTTAAAGGCATTAAATGTTACATTTTCGTGGAGTAAATGGGTTAATTAACCCTTTCACTGGCAGTGACGCCTAAAAGCATGTTCGCAAACAGTTTGGGTCCTGATCAGACGCCGCGTATCGCGTCGTCTGATCAGAACCCAAACTGTTTGACACTCTTATAGATATTTATTTAAGTCATACAACCTGCTGCCACAATACTGAAGCAGACAACAGTTAAGTGCTGAAAGGGTAAAAATCTCCCGAATAATTTGATCATGAAAGGGTTAAGATACGTCATTAATTTTGTAAAAGAAGTTTTATTATCATTGCCTTCCTACTGTTTAGCGTTGCTGTTCAGTGTGTGGCAGACATGGCAAGCTGGCAGTGTGTTATTCCAAAACTTGTGGCAGGTAATTCCTAAGTCCAATAGTTTCAATTCCATAGTCCATATTTCCTTAGTCCATAGTCCAAAGTCCCTCATCCATAGTCTGTATTTTATAGTCCATAGCTAAAAACGAAGTCCCTACTCCCTAGTCCATAGCTTAAAGTCCCTAGCCCATAGTCTGTATTTCATAGTCCATAGCTAAAAATAAACTCCCTAGTCCATTATAAGTTTAAAGTCCCTAGTCCATAGTATATGTATTTTATAGTCCACAGACATCTTTTACATCAATCTAAAGTTGGGTAAACTTAAATACTTTTATTCTGTAAAAATTGTTTTCACTGCAAACAGTTTTGAGCCTGATCCAACACTGGGGTACTGTTTGCCACTTAACCCTTTACCTCACAGATAGAAGCGCCTTTTAGCGCATTTGATTTATTCCTCCACGCAAGAAAATAGTTTCAATTTATATAGTCATAAATATGTTCCAACAGAAATATTTTCTATATCCTGATAGATGATAGCTCAAAGCAGGCTGAAAGTAAAGCAGAATGCGCCCTCAGGCGCATTCTGCTTTACTTTCAACCTGCTTTAAGTTGTCACCTATTTTCAAAACTAGAAACAGGTTATGGGGTAAAGGGTTAAAACTGTCAATATTGCCTGTATTTCTTTATTGTAATGACATTGTGCTTAACCCATTACCCTATTTTTTATTTGTCCATTGAAGACAATACATGTAGTTCCAATTTATATACTCTCATAGATCATCATAACTATAATGAGAAATATTTTCGATAGCTTATAATTATCGGATGGTCTCACTAAGCTTAAAGCAGGCTGAAAATAAAGCCGAATGAGCATTCTGCTTTACTTTCAACCTACTTTAAGAGGTCACCTAACTAGTTTAACCCATTATTGTTCAGTAGAGGAATAATTCAAGGTATTAAAAAGGTGTACATGTATCTATGTGGTGATTGGTTAACTCTTTGCAGGCTTAGTGGCGGATATACCTGCCATAGTGATTACATCTGCAAACAGATTGGATCCAGATGAGACGCCGCTTAACACAGTGTCTCATCAGGATCCAAGCTACATGTATTTGCTATTCTGACACTGAATTTAAAAAGAAATTTTGAAAATTCTAATTTTAGAACGATAGCAGACGACAAATTGTTGCAGACGACAAAATTACACAGCATGCAAAGAGTTAAACACAAACAATATTTTTGTTTTAGGGCATATTGCTTCAGATGCCTTGCAAATCACCTTGGCATGGACTTTATGGTTTGTATAACAATGTACAGTGGAGAAGATGTTATATATTTACCAATAACTCATTAATTTTGAAAATGGACTGTCTGTTGCAAACAGATCTGAGCCAGCTCAGACAGTGTATAACCTGGTGTCTCAGATCTGGCTCAAAACTGTTTGCCACTCAGATCAGAATAGATCATCAACAATTTATATTGAACTGTTTGTGTTTTGTTTGCATTTTAAACAGGAAATAATCCTCTTCTTCAATGTAACAGTACAATTCTCCCTCTCTACAACAGTACCCAATGGGGGACAAAGATAATGTGTGCTGTTGAAATTTAATTCCTTTAGACTTAGCTTACATTAATTTTGCAAACAGCTTGAATCCAGATCAGACACCTTGTTTGTCACTCATTATTATGTTTCTTCTGTCAAAATTAACCCTTAGCCCGCCAAATAAATTGTCGTCTGCTATATTTCTCGTCTGCTTCAAGTTTCAAAGTGCTTCAAAGTTGCTCAAAATTGCTGAAAATGTTTTCCGAGTGTCAAACAGCTTGGATCCGGATGAGACGCCGAGTTACTCGGCGTCTCATCCGGATCCAAGCTGTTTGCATATGGAGCTATAGTCGTGAGTGGCAGGCTAAGGGTTAATGTCCAATATGTAAATTGGAGACAAAACAGCAGACACCAATTTTAAGCAGATGATATTGCAGCAGTGAAATGGTTAGACATAATTGTCTTGTTTGGGGAATTATAAGCGGCAAGTTTGTTGTAATAGTTATGAGGGAATCATTGTTCAGAAGTCCGTTGTATGGAGGTAGCACTGTACTAGAAAGCATAAAAAGGAAACCCATTGACCACATTCTGATTTGTTTTTCATAACTCTGAGCTGTTATTTACCTGGTGTAATTTTCGGAGATCTCTCATCTCCTTCGTCAGCACTACTGGCTAGTAGGCCTGTTTTGGCGTGACCCGCCAAAACAGCCCTTAGCTAGCCAGTAGTGCTGACGAAGGAGATGAGAGATCTCCGAAAATTACACCAGGTAAATAACAGCTCAGAGTTATGAAAAACAAATCAGAATGTCCAATCCTGAGCTTGGAAACAACCTATTTAGTTGCATTGACCACAGTTGATGCGTATTACAGACAGTAACTGCTCCCTTTCTACAGCGACACCCAATGCCGAGAGACAACAATTGTGTGCGTTGTTCGGAGGGAGTCATTATGGGGAGGGAAATTGGCTTACAGAATTGCAAACAGCTTGAATCCATATCAGACGCAGCATAACATGGCATCTGATCTGGATTAAAGCTGTTTGGCACTTGTCATTATAGTTCGAACTTCTATCAAAATGTCCACTTTAATGTAACTGAGAAAAACAGGAGACAACAATTTTAAGGCAATGCTCATAATTGCAGCATTAAAGCGTTAGACATAATTGTCCTGTTTAAGGAACTGCTGCAAGACACTTTGTTGTAAGGAGAGGGTTATTGTAAGGAAGGAGATGTTGTTAAGAGGGCCGTTGTAGGGAGGGAACACTATATAAGACATCCTCTACAAACAATGTACAGTAAAAAATCGATTTTACGAACTCGCGTTAGTTGGAACATACCCATATTTCAAAGTTAAAACATGGCTTAGCCATGTTTTAACTTTGAAATACAGGTATGTTCGACTTAACCCTTTACCCAATAACCCGTTTATAACATTAAATACAGGTGATCACTTAAAGCAGGTTGAAAGTAAAGCAGAATGTGCCTTAAGGCACATTCTGCTTTACTTTCAGCCTGCTTTAAACAGCTATCTGCTAGGCTATATCAAAACATTTGTAATGGTAATTGTTCATGAGGGTATAAAATGGAACTATTTTCTTCAGCGAAGGAATAAATTACAATGTGCTAAAAGTCGCTAGCTTCTATCAGGTAAAGGGTTAAACGAGATCGACTTATCAAAATTAAACTTATGAAATACCGGTAAGGTCCATTTAAGCGAGTTTGTAGTATTGGATTTCGACTGTACCTGTGAATACTACGTTTATCCTATATGCAAACAGGGTAGACTCTGATCAGGAAGATCCTATAAGATTTCTTTGTCAGTTGTCAGTAGTAAGTAAAAAAATAACTCTGAAAAGTAAACAAAATTAATCAACTAGTGACAACTAATGGAAACTAGAATAGTTTATTCCTAATACCAATATTCGATGATTTTAGTATTAGTCCCATACCAGGACTCACTGTTTTCTCTGTTTTTTTAGATGCAGCATGTGGAAGATGATGATAACTGGGAGTGTTTCCTGTGCACCCCATACAGCCAGATTACCCATGGTGTACTCCAACCTCACAGTGACTGGGAACAACGTATTGTAGACTTCTTTAACCCTGTTCAAGTGGAAGCGGTAGGTAATAAATACAGTGTTCCCTCTCTACAACGGCCCTCCCAACAACGACTCCCTCCTTACAACGACATGTGCCGCTGTTCCCTAGAAAATTATTTGTAATGCTTGCACTGATGCATTATCGTCTACTTAAAATTGTTGTCTGCTGTTTTCCTTACATAAATGACATTTTGACAGAAATATCATAATTACGAGTGACAAACAGCTTGAATTCAGATCAGACGCCGCGTTACGCGGCGTCTGATCTGGATTCAAGCTGTTTGCAAATGAAAATAAATTTCCCTCCCTTTAACGACTCCCTCCGAACAACGAACACAATGTTTGTCTCCCATTGGGTGTCGTTGTAGAGAGGGAACGCTGTACAGCAGTTACACTTGTACAGTGTTCCCTCTCTACAACAACACTCAATGGTAGACACAGATTGTGTGTGTGTTGTTCAGAAGGAGTCGTTACATGGAGGGAAAATTAAGACTTTGCTTACATTCTTAACTGCTTGAAACCAGATCAGACGACACGTAACATGGCATCTGATCTGGATAATCAAGCTGTTTGTCACTCGTCATTATATTTTTTCTATCTAATTGTTTTAAGCAGACAATATTACAGCAGTAAAAGGTGCTAGACATAATTGTCCTATGTAGGGAACTGCGACAATGGTAGTTGTAAGGAGGGAGTCATTGTTGGGAGGGCCATTGTAGGAAGGGAGCACTGTATTGATTCGTTGAGCCCACAGGTACTTGACACATACTTTATTATCTATTAACATCCCCCCCCCCCCCCCCCCCTTTTTAAAAAAAAAAAATTTTTTTTTTTTTTTACTATACTTCTATTATAGATACAAGGTAAACAGCGCAATTCAACACCTAGTCTTTACTATCGAATGAAGCTGATGCTAAAATAAACTAGATCGCCGATATTCTCTTGTGGTACCCTCGGGAAATGATTAATTTATCAATATCTACTTTTTATTTCATCAAATTCCGTCAAATAACGCCACAGTACGTGAATTATAACGAAAATAAGCATCAAAAAGTTTTATGTCGTTTTCACGGTACATAGCAACGAATGTACATGTAGGGGTGACCTCAAGTACCTGTGGTTGAGCCCTTCGCCCCATAACTGCATTGCAGTTTGATGACCTTGTTCTTTTTTACCTATTTCAAGTTTTGTTTTTAGATCAGTTATGGATAGTGTTCACATTTAGGATCAAGGATAATGTTTGACATCCTGTGACTCTTTACAAACACATTTCTATGTTAAATTTTTTACAATTTACTTTAATCTGAGTGGCATACCTGGCGTCTGATCTGGCTCCAAACTGTTTGCACTGGAAATAATTGTTTTAGCGCAAATATTTTGGGAAAGATCAAAAACATCTTCTCTATGGTACACTTTATGTCTAATGGACATGCCTCTTTTCAGGTTTATATTTTTATGGACAGAGTTCAGGAAGAAAGGGAGGCATGCATGTTCTGTCCCTTACTTTAATCTGAGTGGCAAACAGCTTGGAGCCTGATCAGACGCGGGGTTACCCGGCGTCTGATCTGGCTCCAAACTGTTTGCAAAAGACTTATCATAAATTGCATTTATTGGAAAAGAATAATGTCTTTTCTACAGTACATTTCATGTTTTATGAACATGCCTCTTATGAGCATGCCTCTTATGAACATGCCTCTTATGAGCATATGAACATGCCTCTTATGAGCATGCCTCTTATGAACATGCCTCTTATGAGCATATGAACATGCCTCTTATGAGCATGCCTCTTATGAACATGCCTCTTATGAGCATGCCTCTTATGAACATGCCTCTTATGAGCATTCCTCTTATGAACATGCCTCTTATGAACATGTCTCTTATGAACATGCCTCTTATGAGCATATGAACATGCCTCTTGTGAAAATGCCTCTTATGAACATGCCTCTTATGAAAATGCCTCTATGAACATGGCTCTTACGAGCATATGAACATGCCTCTTGTGAAAATGCCTCTTAAAATTATGAACATGCCTCTTATGAACATGCCTCCTATGAGCATGCCTCTTATGAACATGCCTCTTATGAACATGCCTCTTTTCAGGTATATCACTTACATAGCCCAGAAAGAAAGGGAGGCATGCGTGTTCTGTCCCTTGCTGATGGTATCTGTGCTGTTAAAGTTGCCCTAGACAAACTAGATGTGGAGATAGAGGCCTACTATAGGGCAGATATAAACCCAAAGGCAGAGAGAGTGTCCTTGAGGTTTGGTGATATCATTACTCAGCTTGGAGATCTGACACAGCTTGACATGGACAAGGTATACATGGAGGGAGTAAACAGAACAAATCGAACATTTTCTCACTCATTTCATCACCAAATCCTATGGTGTTACTATTGTGAGTAGTGACACCATAGGGTTTAATGCAGAAATAAAGATTTTAGTTTTTGAAATACTCCCCTTATCTAGAGCTCTGGGTATAATACAGTAGAGAAAACATTGATCTTTCTCCTTTATATATGCAAACTTAACAAAAATGCAATGCAAATATCATTCAAGAAAATGACAGGGTTTTGGAAATTATGACAGTTTATTTCTATCTGAGTGGCACACAGCTAAGAACCTGATCAGAAACTCAGGGTTACTCAGCATCTGATCTGGCTTCAAACTGTTTGCAATAAAAATAAATGTTTTTGCACAAGCAGGTTTATTGGGAAAGAATAATGTCTCATTGATTGTACCAGCAGTTTTAACCCTTTTCAGGCTGAATGTAATGTAAAGAGGAGAAGGCATTATTCTTTCCCAAGTTGCTAACATTTTTAGCTCACCTGAGCACATTGTGCTTGATAAGTTATTGTGATTGTAATTTGTCATGTATTATGTTCACTATGCGTTTTGTGTCTGTAAATTTTGCTTGTAAACACACTAAGCGGCCACACCTTTAGTCCAATCTTTATTGAACTTGGTCAGTATCACCATCTTGGCAAAATTCTAGGTCAAGTATTAATATGGGTTTTGTGGGGCCAAATAGTAGGTCTCTCGGTTAGAGAAAGTTAAAAAGCTCATGAACACTCTAGAAGCCACAGTTTTAGCCAAATCTTTATCAAACTTGGTCAGAATAACCATCTTGCAAAGTCTAGACCAAGCTTGATTATTGGTTACTAGTATGTGGAGTGAAACTGTATGTCACAGTGGATCAAATCTTAGACGAAAGTTTGTTATCACTCTAGAAGCCATACTTTTAGCCAAATCTCTCTCAGAATGACAACCTTGACAAAACCATGGCTCATTTAACTCTTATCCTGCGGTGATATCGTCTGCTTCGAAAGTGTCGTCTGCAAATATGTTAAATTTAGATGTATACATTTTTTAAGTAAAGTAACCTAAAGACGAGTGTCAAACAGTTTGGATCCAGATCAGACGCCGCGTTACGCGGCGTCTGATCTGGATCTAAACTGTTTGCAAAAATCACTAAAGTCGCGACCAGCAGGCAAAGGGTTAAATAGTGGTCAAATGCAATAAAAAAGAAGGTCGTTTCCGTAGGTCAAATCTCAGAAAAGTCTTCAACACTGTAGAAGCCACAATTTTAGCCCAACATCCATCAAACAAAGTTCCAATGATCACCTTTACAAAATCTATGCCCAGTTTGAGTACGGATCAGAAAGTAGGTCAATATGTCAAATCTTTAATAATGCTTTTAAATGCTCTAGACATCACAATTATAGCCAAGCCTTCATTAAACTTGCTTAGAATAATCATGTTGACAAATTCAAGAATATTTGAAGTGTGTTTCACATTTTGTGAAAAATTACGTTACTTACTTAGGTCAAAACTTAAATAATTTTGAACACTCTAGAGGCTAGAACTGTGGTTCAATCTTCACAAAAATTGGTCAGTATGATCATCTTGACAAAATATCAAACAGATTTGCAAATGGGTCATATGGGTTCGCAAAGGAGGTCGATCACTGGGTCAAATGAGACAAAAAAAATTAAGCCATGGCCTTCTTATACTTTTAAAATATGACAGCTGCAATGGTTTAAACAGTTATTTTAACCCTTTGAGCCCTAGTCCCGCATATAGGCGTCATTTTCAAACAGTGTACATGTGAATAGTACACTTGTCCTGTGCAAACAGTGAAGACCCAGATCAGAGGGCTCGGAAAGGAGCCCTCTGATCAGGGTCTTCACTGTTTGTCAAAATGCTAAACATTGACAAAAACAACCCTTAAAAGTCAGAAATGGACTAGACTAAAATGGAAACTGGAATTGTCCATTTAAAGTTTCAGGGAGGAAAGAGTTAAGCATAAATATGGAAAGAATAACGCCTTTACTACTGTATATTTCAGCTGCAGGAAATTGGTCCCATTGACTTGGTAGTAGCTTCGCCTCCAGTTGTAAGCATCTGTAAGAAAGACTATCCTGGTATGACATTTCCACATTACTAAACACTTTTCCAAGGTTCAAATGCCAGCATATGGTGGTAACCACCTTAATTACCAAAAATATCCAAAATGGAAGTTTTCCTGCCACTGCATGGCTTAAATTGGGTCTGTCTGTCCGTTTGACAATGTAAGAGTCTAGCTGTCTGTCTGTACACAACTTTAACTTTGGCCATACTTTTGGATACATGTGATAGATAATTCAACATTGGCACCTGTACTCAACTCAAGAAACTCTTGAGCTCAGTAAGTTGGGCTATGTCAAACGAAGGTCAAGGTCATTTAGAGTTCAAATAGACTGAACTTTACACTGGCCATAAGTTTAAAACTACATGAAGTAGAGACTTATTTTATGCATGTGTATTCAACTCAAGAAGCTATTGAGCTCAGTAAATTTGACTATGTCAAAAGAAGGTCAGGGTCATTCACAGGTCAAATAGACTTAATTTTACATTGGCCATAACTTTAAAACTACATGTGGTAGAGACTTTATATTATGCATGTATGTACTCAATTCAAGAAGCTCAGTACAAGTTGATTCATGTCAAACAAAGGTCAATGTCATTCAGAGGTCATTTAAAGGTCAAACAGACTGAACTTTACATTAACCATTACTTTGGAACTGCATGACATTTATGGTTGAGACTTCATATTTGGTATGTGTTATTATTAAACTCAAGTAGACCTTGAGCTTAGTGTAACTTGGGTCATGTCTGACAAAGGTCAAGATCATTTAGAGGTCATAAAGGCTGAATTAAAAATTGGTTATAATTTTAAAGTAATTTTCTACATTTGATTGAATTGCATTAATTGGAGAGAATTGTTGTTTACACTTGGTGTGTCTTGTCAGGTAAGGAGCAGTTGCTGAGGCATACAGTTGATATCATTCAACAGCTACAGATGTTACAGACAGAGGAGAGACCACTGTACTGGCTTCTAGAGACTTCTGTTTACATGAAAACTGAGACCAGGAAGGAGGTCTCACAAATTCTTATGGTAAGTTCAGAGCTCAAGATAGGGGGAGTAATTTAAAAAAAACAAAAATCTGATCGTAAGTTAATCCATTAACCCATAGCCTCTTTCTGATTTTGAAAATAGGTTACTACTTAAAGCAGGCTGAAAGTAAAGCAGAATGCGCCCAAAGGCGCATTCTGCTTTACATTCAGTGTGCTTTAACTAACCACCTGCTAGAATATAGAAAATATTTCTTATCATATATTTTTATAACTGTATAAATTGGAACCATTTTCTTCAGAGGAGAAATAAATTAAAGGCGTAAAAAGGCGTATTTATGGGGTAATGGGTTGAGAGCTCTAGATATGGGAAGTAATTTAAATACTTAAAACAATTATTTCTGCATTAAACTTTATAGAAAATGAGTGGGAAGTTAATATGTTGTTCAGTTTGACTCCCTCTTATATGGAGCCCTGATAACTATCATTTTTGATAAGAGGGAGATACAGTGCTCCCTCTCTACAATGACACCCAAAGGGAGACAACAAATGTTTGTGTTCAGAGGAAGTTGTTATAGGGAAGGAAATTGACATACATTTGCAAACAGCTTGAATCCAGATCAGACGCCGCGTAATGCGGTGTCTGATCTGGGTTCAAGCTGTTTGTCACTCCTCATTAAGTTTTAACTGTCAAAATGTCCATTATATAAATTTGAGAAAGTTAGCAGACGACAATTTAAAGCAGACGACATTGCAGCCGTGACTCCTCATTAAAAAATTCAGTTTTTCATGTCAAAATGTCCATTATATAACTTTGAGAGAGTTAGCAGACATAAATTTTAAGCAGACGACATTGCAGCCCTGAACCGGTTGGACAACATTGTTCTGTTTAGGGAACTACAGCAATGGTCATTGTAAGGAGGGGGTCTTTGTTTGGAGGGCCGTTGTAGAGAGGGAATACTGTACTGTCCAAACATGCTAAATGTTCAAACTTGGAAGGGGGAGGGGATAAACCTGAATCATCCATACACACTCAGGAGTAGGTGTACAGTGGAGAATCTGTTATTCTTTCCCAATAAACGCGTTTACGCTAAAACTATTAACCCGGCGTCTGATCAGGCTCCAAACTGTTTGCCATCAAGATAAACAAGAATTATCAGAATTGTCCAAAAGTTGTTCTTTTCTACGTTTTAGTGTTTTGCATTTGCGTATGTTTGCGTTTAAACGGGAAAGAATAACAGATTCTCCACTGTACTTATAGACATATACATTGCACAGTAGAAACTCACTATTATGACCACTAAGTTGCATCAGATATTACTCCTTTAAGACAGGTGACAGGAGCTTTCTGTTTCACTTTCACATTGTTTTAAGCTGTCACCCGTCCTTTATACGGACAATAGCGTTCTATTTAGTGGTCGTAATAGAGGGGTTGTACTGTTCTTGAAAACATTAACCTGGCCATCTTGAGTGACATTAACCTGGCCATTCCACAGGTACATTGTTTGTAAATGACTACTATACTTGTCGCTAGGGTTGAATGTGTTAAGACATTTCTTGATGGTTTCAAAGATTTCAAATCATTTATGTATACAGTTCTTGCTTTTTTTTCCTTAGATGGAGTCAGCAATGTGGAATGCCCAGTTCTTCACACCTGTCCAAATACCAAAGCTGTATTGGAGTAATATACCAGGACTGTATGGGTAAATAGTATATGGTTTATGCCAAGTGGATTCTTCATGCTTCATATATTTGATTGGTCCCTTTTTATGTCCCAAGAATCTGTGATTTGGGGTAATTTAATTTTTGCTGTATGTCTGTCTGTGTCTCAAAACCTTAACCTAGAATATAACTTATATACAATATGCTCAATAATAAGGGTTTCATAGTTGGTGTGTGCTTTGCTTGTTTCAAGACGTTTCCAATCATGCCAATAATTTTGACAGTGAAACCTAACCCTAATGTCATTTGACCTGTGTTCTAAAATTCTTTTAAAAACTTTTTAAATGCATATTACATTTGAACCAATAGGCATACAACTTTGGTACTTTGAATATATATTTGAAGTGTCAATAACTCTTTAGCTATACAATGATTTTTACCATGTGACCTTGACTTTGATATTTGACCTATTTAACCAAAATTTAAACAAAATCTTAACCTTGGCTATATAACTCTTTTGCACTAATTAATTTGCTCAAGGACCTTTTATACATATACTTGGCATGTGACTTGCTGGTGTCTAGACCTTTCCCACAATGCCAACCGTTTTGGCCTTGTGACCTTGTCCTTAACATTTGACCTACTTTTCTAAAAATGTTTAAATGCCTTTTACATTTGAACCAATTGGTGTAGAGTTTTCATACTTGGTATGTATCTTCCTTGTGTCATTTTCTTGCTAATTACACCATTATTTCTTACTTTGTCACCTTCACTTTGATATTTGATCTACTTAACAAAATATAATGAAAAAACTTAACCTTAAGTGAGTGCTACAACTCTTGCCTTACTCACTCAGCAGCACACTTGACTTTTATACTTGGCATCAGGGCTGCCATAAGTTGGCATGAAATATCCTAAGATTTCCAAATTTACATTTTTCAAGTGAGATTTTACGAATCGTACCTTTGCCACATAGCCTGTTTCTAGTTTTGTTGACATGTGACTATACTTAAAGCTGACTGGAAGTAAAGCAGAATACGCCTTCAGGCGCATTCTGCTGTACTTTCAGCCTGCTTTAGGCTACCATATACTAGAAAAAAATCTGAAGATGAAGGAAAAATCCGGAGAAATGGCAGCCCTGCTTGCTTGTGCCAAGACCTTTCCAACCATGACAATACTTTTGCAAATGTTTTATTTCATTACTTCAGGGCAAGGTCATACTATAATGAACATGGAAACCAAACTGGTCTGTCCAAATACCTGGTACAATATCACAATGACAACCGAGAACCATTGGTATAGTATTTTTTTTTTATATGTTCAGAACTTTTTCGCTCATCTCAGCTAAGCTCAGGTTGAGCTTTTAAGATCACCTTAATTTCATCCGACAGCTGTATCATTTGACATAATTATCTGTCTATCCACAAAAAAAATTGTTACCACTGTAGTATCTACAAATTTGCATGGACCTTTTATCAACTTATATAAACTGTATGTGGCCATAAGATCTCAAATAAGTTTGATTATATGGTAGATATTGGACCAGTGTGTGAAGAGTTATCTGCCCTTGATGTGTTTTAACAGTATCTTGCAGGACTCCAGATAAGGGGAGTATTTCAAACTCTTTGTTTCTGCTTAAAACCCTATCCCAGCAAGCACACCAACGTTGAATCAACGTTGGATCAACGTTGAAACAACGTACGATTTATATTTGATTTTGAAAGTTTGTTTGACGTTGAACCTCAACGTTGATTCAACGTTGATAATGGTTGAAGTTTCAACGTTGAAATGACGTTGATTCAACGTCAAAACAACATTGTTTCGAGTGGGCTGTCCGTTTTTGTGTGCGTTTTTTTCTCCAGATATTGTTTTATTTTCAAATGCTGCCTTCAACTTAGGTTTTAGGAGCTCTACTCTACTAATAGTAGAGTAGACAACGCATGGGCGTTGGAAGATGTTTGATTACAGCTTATCAAATATGGTTGCTTCATTTATTAGTACGCTGAGTAGCTATAAATAAACATTTTTACATTGAATTGGTTTGCTTTCTGGAAGGTTGTATTTTATTCATTTTAATTGTAAACTTGAATGTAAAATTCAGTGCTTACTATTAAGAACTTAGAACTTATTTCTTTTGTATCTAAACTATGAAGGATCAAATTAATATTTAAGTTGAAGTTGTTATGATTATTTATTAAATAATAATGATTTTTACCTACGTCCATTATCTGACAATGTTGATTCAACGTTGATTCAACTTTGGCAGTAGATTTTTAAATTGAATTTATTTTTTTACGATAAATCATAGTTTACGTGATGAGACATAACCACTGCAATATAATTTATCAGAATTTTCATTTTCAACGATTTGTTTTTTCCCACGACCATTTTCAACGTTGATTCAACTTTGGCAATAAATTCGGTACCGACCCATTGTCGTCCAAGGGTGACAAAGGGTTGATCAACGTTGCGACGTTGTGTGCCTGCTGGGCGACCATTATCAACGTTGATTCAACGTTGTCATTAGATTTTCTAAATTGAATTTATTTTAACGATAAATCATAGTCGACGTGGTTAGACATTAAACACTGCGATATAATTAATCAGAAATTTCAATTTCGGTATTTTTTATTTTTTATCTACGACTATTATAAACGTTGATTCAAGGTTGATTCAACGTTGGCAGTAAATTGGCTACCGATGGATGGTCGTCCATGGTTGAAATCAGGTTGATCAACGTTACGACGGAAAATCAACGTTGATTCAACGTTGAAACAACGTTGTGTGCCTGCTGGGATGGTGTCACTACTCATTAGAATCGTCTTGAAGAGACAATCTTAATGAGTAAAGTAATGAGACGATTCTAAAGAGTAGTAACACCATAGGATTTGGTGCTGAAATAAGTGAGAAAATGTTGGATTTGTTCAGTTTACTCCCTCTTATCTAGAGCCCTGATGTTGTATAGCAATATATTGCAAACTCCATCACTGTATTGCAATATATATCGCAATATATTACATGTAATTAAAAATTAACTAAATTAATGCATCTGGAGTGAATATGTTCAGACTCGGACAAAGTTCCAACCAATTTTTATAGAATTAAGAAATCATTTATTAAATTACCGTCACACATAGGTATTTGATAGACTTTTGTTGGAAACGTTGTTTTTCATTCTTATATGTAATTTTCTTGATATCTTATTAAGATATGTAAATCTGTTACGATACAGCATCCACTTATACCATACCCTGTGCTAAAAACAACAAGGGGAGAACCCCTTTATCTGCAATGAAGTGGCTATATAATTAATATTTAGTTTGAATTACCATAGCAAAATTATGAATATTGAAAAAAACATTTTTTCTAGCCTCAGTATTATACTGTATTGTTTTCAAAATGAATTTCAAGTTTTATTGCACATCCCTAGTATTGATATGTTCCAGGTTTCTCATATTAAACCAGAGGTTCTGGTTGGTCTTCCCACACGTATGCCAGCAGATGTAAGAGAGCTCTACAGAAATATACGAGACCCAGCTAACTTTCGCCTACCAGTGTCCATGAATGGACTGAAGTCCGAATTGTGGGTGGAAGAGATGGACAAGTAAGAAACTACAGTTTAACTTAGATACTTCGGTTAAGTCGAACATATCCGTATTTCAAAGTTAAAACGAGACTATGTTCACCTAAACCGAGCTTGAAATAAGGGGAATTCATGTTTCGAAATATCGGATTCAAGTTATGCGAGTTCGAGATATCGAAGTTCGACTCTATGCAGTAGAGGTTACAAAAGAAAATCTTCTTAAAACCGGAAGATGCCACTACATTGTTTAGTTGTTACCGTTTATTCCAAAGACTGTTTCTAGTATTGACAATAGGTGATCACTTAAAGCAGGTTGAAAGTAAAGGAGAATGCGTCTCAACCTTGAAACATAAACATTAATTTTGATGATTGTTAATATTCTACAGTTAAACTTCTCTATTGCGATCACAAATCTTTTTTTTGGCTTGGACGAGCCTATTGGGATCATACGTTCTGAATGATGTGCAAATCTAACCCCTCCCTACAAAAAAATTCTGTCATACGGGGTTTACATATAGGCTTTGTAAATGAGCTTCAGCGCCTGAGCACACCACAAGATTCCTATTAAACTCTTTCCTCCCTGAAACTTTAAATGGACAATTCCAGTTTCCATTTTAGTCTAGCCCATTTCAGACTTTTAAGGGTTGTTTTTGTCAATGTTTGGCATTGTGACAAACAGTGAAGACCTCTGATCTGGGTCTTCACACATGCATAGGACATGTGTACTATTCACATGTACACTGTTTGCAAAGGACGCCAATATGCGGGACTAGGGTTCAAAGTGTTAATCTGATAAACCATGTAACAGCAGCAAGTATGGACAGGCTAGAGTTAAACTCAGGATCATTAGTCTGTACCTGTTTATTACTTCTTGTTTCAGACTGATGGGATTTCCAGTGCATTTTACAGATGTTAAGTTGAGGAGAGGAGAGCGATTGAAGCTGTTGGCCAACTCCTCCTGTGTTCATGTTCTACAGCATTTGTTATCTCCCCTTAAATACATTGACACAGAGTGAACACTCTTAGGAATAATGTACCATTGTTTGTTTTTACCTTGGCTCCAGGAGAGCATCTGATATTAACCCTTTCAACACTATGGACCTGTTTGAAATATAATCATTCCATTTGCAAACAGTGTAGAACCAGATCAGAGGGCTCCTGTATGAGCCCTCTGAGTAGGGTCTTCACTGTTTGCTTATTAAAATTTAGAGCAGTGTTTATTAAACTACCCAGAATTTCAAGTAGACTGGTTCATGTTTTGATAACTAAAAAGATCCATAAGGGAACCTTATAACCTACAAGAGTTATTTAGTGATGAAAGAGTTAACCCATTATTCTGTAAATGTGTGTTTTGATGCATATTTACTTTATTTCTCCACTACATGTAAATAAATTACAGTGGAGAATCTGTTATTCTTTCCCGTTTAAACGCAAACGCAAACGCACTAAAACGTAGAAAAGAACAACTTTTGGACAATTCTGATAATTCTTGTTTATCTTGGTGGCAAACAGTTAAATGGAGCCTGATCAGCGTCTGATCTGGCTCCAAACTGTTTGCACTGCAAATAATAGTTTTAGCGTAAACACGTTTATTGGGAAAGAATAACAGATTCTCCACTGTAGTTCCACTTTGTACAGTCATGAATATGTACCATAAGAAATGTTCTGTTGTACATTAACAGGTGGTAGCTTAAAACAGGCTGAAAGTAAAGCAGAATGTGCTTTAAGCTACATTCTTCTTTACGTTCAACCTGCTTTGAGTGGTTACCTTATTTTTGAAAAACCTAGAAAAAGACTATGAGGTTAAGGGTTAAATAAGATCTAGTCGAATTTGTGTTAGGTCCCTTTCTCACATAATTTGATTACTATCATTGTTTAAGAGAGATGGTTGCTTCAAGCAGGCTTGACGTAAAGGTGCATTCTGCTTTATTTTTAGTCAGTTTTAACCCATAGCCCGCCAAATAAATTGTCGTCTGCTATATTTCTCGTCTGCTTCAAGTTTCAAAGTGCTTCAAAGTTGCTCAAAATTGCTGAAAATGTTGTCCGAGTGTCAAACAGCTTGGATCCGGATGAGACGCCGAGTAACTCGGCGTCTCATCCGGATCCAAGCTGTTTGCATATGGAGCTATAATCGTGAGTGGCAGGCTAAGGGTTAATCTATCAATCTGCTAGAATAAAGAAAATATTTTTTATGATAAATATTCATGACTGTTTAAACTGGAGCTTCTTTCTTCAGTGGAGAAATAAATTAAAGCTGTAAAAATGTATAATAATTGATTTATAGGTTGAAAGGATTTTGTAGGCATGTTACAAAAACTTGGATCTTTACGTTTCTGCAAGATAGTTGATTTTATTTGAAATACCTGTTAATTTGATATAAAGATACCAGCAGTGCTGGAAAAAATCACGTTATATTTACAACTGTTGAAGAATATGAAGCTGGTTTCAATATACATGTACATGTATCTACAGAAATATACGTGACCCAGCTAACATTTGCCTACCAGTGTCCATGAATGGACTGAAGTCCAAATAGTGGGTGGAAGAGATGGACAAGTAAGAAACTACAGTCGAACTTCGATATCTCGAACTTGGTTAAGTCAAACATGCCCATATTTCAAAGTTAAAACGCCACATTTTAACTTTGAAACACGGGTATGTTCACCTAAACTGAGTTTGAAATAAGGCTAATTCATGTTGAAAAATGTGTAATTGTGGATTAATAGGTTGAAAGGATTTTTTAGCCAATTTGTTTGACAAAAGTTTCAATCTTTACACTTCTGCAAGATAGTTCACTTTGTTTAAAATACCAGTTAATTTGATATAAAAATACCAGCAGTGCTGAAAAAAATCATGTTATATTTACAACTGTTAAAGAATTATGAAGCTGGTTTCAATATACATGTACATGTAAAACTTTGTTTTTGTTTTGTTGAATTGCTATTTCATACCCCCTCTAAGCAATATGCTGTTTCACTCTTTCAACACCAAGGACCTGTGTAAAATATACTCATTAAATTTGCAAACAGTGTAGACCTAGATCAGAGGGTTCCTACAGGAGTCCTGTGATCAGGGTATACACTGTTTTCTAATTTAGACCAGAATTCCAAGAAGCCTGGTTTATGTTTTGATATCTAAATTGATCCACAAGGGAAAGTAATAACCCACGAGAATTGCTTTGTGTTGAAAGAGTTATCCCTCTCAGAAGGCAATGCAAAGTCAAACCATTTAACCCTTTCCCCAAAAGAAGCGACTTTTAGCGTATTTAATTTATTCCTCCGCTGAAGAAAATAGTTCCAATTTAATCAGTCATGATTATATAGTATAGGGAAAATTTTCAATATTCTAGCACATGGAAGCTTAAAGCAGGCTGAAAGTAAAGCAGAATGCGCCTTAGGGCGCATTCTGCTTTACTTTCAACCTGCTTTAAGTAGTCACCTATTTTCAATACTAGAAATAGGCTATCAGGTAAAGGGTTAATCAGGGTATTGATGTTCAACTCTGTGCGCGCTTTCAGTTAAATAGTATTATCCCATAGTCTGCTGTCTGGGAGTTGCATAAAGCCATTCTGTAAATATTGTAATCCACAAGTGAAATATCTTTTTTTGGATCTCGGCATAACCTGTTCCTCAACAGACCCTGCATGTAGCAGGACACAAAATGACGTCATTTGCAATGACTTTACCGTAAACAAAGTCACAACTTGGCAGAAAATCTATATGGTGAAAGTGACTACAACATGCAGCTTCAATTAACTAAATGGGTTTTTAAAATGTTTATGTGATGAATAGAATCTCACATTCGTGCTCATTTTTTATCATTTTTAATAAACTTGTTGACTAATATAAATATGACACTTGCAAAGGTGGGCGTCATATTTGTGTCTACTCGTTTATCAGAAATGATAAATATTGAGCACTCATGTAAGATCCTCTATTTGACTTTGCAAGCAATTTAGATTAAGGTGAGACCGATATGCAGCTGTCTCACCAGGGGCAAGTTTCATAAAACATTGTACAAAAAAAGTTGTTTTTTAAAAGACAGCTTATAAAAGTCACAGTTATCATTTATTTCTCCATCTAGTCCTGTCTTGTGACATCTCTTTGGAATCGTCTTTTCAAGACAAGACAGGATTCGATAGAGAAATCAGAAATTAAACGTATTAAAATAAATTGACTTACAAACTTTTTTGTCGTAAAAAGTTTTATGAAATGGGGCCCAGGTACTTAATTGTTTGACACTTTCCCTTATTTCAAAATAATGTCTAATCTACAAAAAATAGATGCCAAATGTAACGGATGAAGATTTACCTAACCTTAACCTTTACCCCATAAATAAGCCTTTAATTAATTCATTCCCCAAAAATATAAGTTCCAATTTATACAGTAATGGATATGTATTACAAGAAATATTTTTCATATCCTAGTAGAAAATAGGTTAAAGGAGGCTGAAAGTAAAGCAGAAAGTGCTAAAGGCTTTATGCTTTACTTTCAACCTGCTTTAAGAGATCACCCATCTTCAAGTTTCAGAAACAGACTATGGTATAATTGATTAAAAGAGTCTCCTTTTTCTTCTTCACCCCAGAGTGACAGTTAATTCTAAAAAATTCTTACTATGTTGGATTGATGTTTGATGGCTCATGTGAACAATATGTTCAATGCTAGATTTTTTAATTACACACTATATATATACAATATGCACAGTAGACAGTACATTTTTTCCCAATAAATGTGTTGATGCTAAAACTACACTTTCATTTCAAACAATAATCATGGAGTCAGGTCAGTTGAGAACTGTTTGCCTTTCAAATAAAATTAAATCTTCTAACAATTTAAATTAAAACAAAAAGTTTATCAAAAACCACAAGACCCAGGACTTAGATAGATATATGTTTTACACTAATATTTGGTATATAACATCAATGTTTTATATTAACTAAATATATTGGTATACATGGTCACTGATGAACACCTATTTATAAACATGAATTTAGCATATAGCATCACCTATTTATACACCAATTATTGATATATAACATCACCTATTCACACACCAATATTTAGTATAAAACATCACATATTTATACACCAATAGTTGGTATAAAACATTAACTATTTATACATCAATATTTGGTATATAACATCACCTATTCTTACACCAATACTTGATATATAACATCAATTATTTATGGTATATAACATCACCTATTTATAAACCAATGTTAGTATAAAACATCACCTATTTATACACCAATATTTAGTATAAAACACCACCATTTACACACCAATATTTGGTATATAGCATGACCTATTTATACACCAAATATTTGGTATATCACCTATTAATAAACCAGTGTCCTAGTATAAAACATCACCTATTTATACACTAATATTTGGTACATAACATCACCTATTTTTTCAAAAGTATTTCAAATAACTTGGTCGCTTATCTTACATTAAAATTTTCTTCTTAATTATGATACATTTGTAAACTCATATATTTGACTCACAAAGTACATGTATATTAGAAGCTTTACCTTGGAAGCTTTCTCCTGCAACAGTGAAAGAGTTTTGCATAATTGTCTTGCAGCAACAAGCATTGTTGTAAGGAGGGAATCGTTAGGAGGGCCGTTATAGGGAGGAATCACTGTAATATGGGTAAGTTCAACTTAAAGGCGTTTGGGTTAGGATGACCCCACTAGAGGCTGTCGTGTTTTATTTTAGTTTATGTCTCCCAATATACAGGAAGCAGACTTTATGGCGGCCACAATAAGATTAATGTGCAACATTGCATGATGGCAATGTATCAATTAAATTATATTTGAAAACATTCATTGCAAACGAGACTTTCATAGCGTTACTTTTAGAACATTTTTTGGACAATTCTGATATTTCATGTTTATCTTGGTGGCAAACAGTTTGGAGCCTGATCAGACACCGGGTTACCCGGCGTCTGATCTGGCTCCAAACTATTTGCATTGAAAATAATAGAATTAGCGTAAACGCGTTTATTTGGGAAAGAATAACAGATTCTCCACTGTATGTACGAACGTGTTCAGTTTACTCTTTTATCTGGAGCTCCGCATTTATTTCTCATGATACCTATCCTAGCTATCACTTATAAATTGAATTTAATTGTTATAATGGAAAGCTCGTATACAGTAAAACTTCTCTAGTACGACCACTAATAAGAAGGTTAATTGATCACATCTTAAGGGTGTATCAATGTCATGAATTTCAAAGTATATGAAAACACTTTATGATGGTATTGTATTGAAGAGCTATTTAAGACGAATGAAAAAATAGAAAAAGTGTACATTTTGGTGAACAACAGTTGGCTCCATGGCCATGTAAAATTTACCCCACCCACTTTCTCTTATTTTGTCATTTTCAAACGGCCCGCTTCAATAAAATCCATTTTAAATGAAAACAAATATGATAATTTGGGTTTGTGTTATTTATTTCCTATCTATGGTAGTATTTCTTCATACAAAAACTAATTTAAGAAAAAACAGGCATCAAATGTGAAATTTATAAAGCTCTAAATATCATCGATATGGTACTTTTTGTAAGGGGAGATAACTCTTTTTACTTTAATAACTCAAAATTTTCAACACTGACCTTTCAATTTCTTTTCATATTTTGAACTGCTTTAGCATTGGCTTTCATTTGGTAGAATATAAGAAAAAGTTTAATACTAGAACTATTTCATTTTCAAACTTTTTTACTTTTTTTTCATAAAATAAAATATCTAATAAAATCATGCCCTATAAAAAGCATATTTTTGATATTCGAGGATCCATATTGTTCAAACCTAGTGCCTGCTTTGTCTAAATTTGGTTTCTATATGTGAAAATACCACCATAGACATGAAATAAATAATGAAGACCCAAATTACCATGTTTGGTTTGTTTTGAAATAGATTTTACTGAAGCTTGTACTCTGAATGGGTAAAATTGGAGAGAAAAATTCCAAATTTGACATACCTTTTTCAAATCGCTGTAGCTAAAAAAAAAGAGGACACCACCATATATTTTTTTCTCCATTTTTTCATTCATCATAAATAGCTCTTCCAAAAAAACAATGATAGAAAAAAAGTTTGATACTTTGAAAAAATCGCTTATGGGTTGGATACACCCTTAAATCAAGGTGTGGCAGTAAAACATAGTGCAAGATTTCTTAACCTATGACATACCAGTGCGAGTTTGTGATAACCAAATGAAACACCAATCAATAAAATGCAGAACATGAGTAACATTTAACACATTCAACGCTAGTGACGAGTATACTCGTCATTTACAAACAGTGTACTTCAGGGTCAGGGTCAACACGGTTCGTTACTTTGAAAAATATTGTTAAAATCAACTCTAAATAATCAAAAATAGACTAGACTTAATTTCAACAGGAATTGTTCATTAAAAGTTTCAGGGGTGAATGAGTTAAAAAAAAAAGAAGAAGAATTTTAAATATCTTAATTTGAGTGGTAAACAGAAAAATAATTCTTAAGATTTATTTCAATTTGAGTGACAAACAGTTTGTGTACGTGTATTCTAAATGCTGAGAAAGAACATGTTCGGATGAAGATTTGCCTTTTTTTGACGTAACGGCGGCCATTATTTTGACCGCTTGTTTTGTTGAAAAATAGAAACAAGCCATATTAGCTGTCTAATAATCTAACATTCTTTTTGTAATGTTCTTTTTTGAGAACGCTTTATACCAATGATATTTGTTTAACCATTTCACTCTCAATTACGCCATAAGGAGCCCTCTGATCAGTGTCTACACTGTTTGTCATTTTGAAATATATTGTTAAAGTCAACCCTAAATAGTTAAAAATGGACTTAAACTTATTTTGAAATTGGAATTGTCAATTAAAAGTTCCAGAGATGAATGCGTTAAGCGTCATTGAGAGTGAACGGGTTAACCCGTCAGCTATCTGTCGCGACAACATTCAACACCTGATAAGTATTCCAACAACGTCGTCTAGGGTGGTTGTCCATTAATCCTGTTGCTGCTACAGTGGAGAATCTGTTATTCTTTCCCAATAAACGCGTTTACGCTAAAACTTTTATTTGCAGTGCAAACAGTTTGGAGCCAGATCAGACGCCGGGTAACCCGGCGTCTGATCAGGCTCCAAACTGTTTGCCACCAAGATAAACAAGAAATATCAGAATTGTCCAAAAGTTGTTCTTTTCTACGTTTTAGTGTTTTGCGTTTGCGTACGTTTGCGTTTAAACGGGAAAGAATAACAGATTCTCCACTGTATTATGGCATATTAACCCGTAAAAGTTATTGGCATAATATTGTCTGCTTAAAGACATTCCATGACATACTTTCGGTGATAATCCCCGTACAGGCAGTTCCCTTGGACAAATCATGAGAGGGGGGTTAAAGGACTGAGGTAATGTCTTTAAAAGTGTCGCCCGTTTTTATTGTAAAGTTTGAAATATGCATATGTTAGTATTATACATAAATCCTTCCATCTAAAAGGTTAACTCTTTCATGAACAAATTTATCGTGAGATTTCTCCCCGTTCACCGCCATAATATTATTGTCGTCTGCATCTGGAAATTGTTACTGGATAATCTTGTTCTGTCGGACAATAGCTTAAAGCTAGTGTTAATATGTTTGACTGAAACCGACTATAAATAAAGATTATCTTATCTTATCAATATTGTTTGCGATATCGTTTCAATGTGAGAATTAAGGCAGTAAATTCAAAACAAGTGCCAAATAGTTTTGATCAGGATCAAATCTGTTTGCAAATGCGCTTTATGACGTCATTGAGAGTGAAAGGGTTAATCAAGATGTAACTGAACTTATAAGATTCTACAGAATACTTAATTCTTTTCCGTTTAAACGAAACGCAAACGCAATTTGCATTTTATTTTTTAAATATCTTACAATTTACTTTTATCTGAGTGGCAAACAGTTTGCAGCCTGATCAGACGCCGGGTTACCCGGCGTCTGATCTGGCTCCAAATTGTTTGCAATTGAAATAAAAGTCTTATCACAAACACGCTTGCTGGGAAAATAATAATGTCTTCTCCACTGTAAATAAACGTAGATGCAAATTTGTACATGTTTGGAATATAATTATATTCTATGTTCAGTGGTATCATACACGTATTTATGAAAGATTTCCAATAATCGCTTATTGTCTGACGTAGGTAACTGCATGAGCTTTTGAAGTGTTTTATATTGGATATTACGTGTGTTGCTCTTGGTACATTTTGGTATGTCATTGACCAAAGTTTATTATTTGTTCGTAGTACAAAATTCGATGCCATCAGCAGGTTAAAGGGCAATGCCACCAGTAGAGTTATTCAAAGAGTTTTAAGAGTACAGTTTTAATGTACTAAGTACACTGACCCACAAGGTTCACTCGGTGAAATCCTGGATTGTCAACGGGTTATTAGGTTTGCTGGCTTCTACACAAGTTTTTTGAAAATAATTTGGTTTGTTTTGGTTTATTTTAATCTGTTCTAATTTTATGAAATTGCAAATTGATTTCTTAGGTAATTTAAACAATACATGTACTTAGAATGCATTTTTTTTAAAAATGAAATATTAATCATCATTCAAGTGATTTTAACCGAATACGACAATTTAAACTACATGTATTTGCATTGTGTCTTTTCACTTAGCCCATTGCCGAAACATAGTGTGTACACTACTAAAGTAGACATCAACAAAGAATGTAGACCCTGAAAAGCGCTATTTGCTATTTTATATTGGTGAAGGTGGTCGAGCGTATATAGCGCTCTTTGATCTGCAATACAGGGATCATGAGTTCGAGCCCCCGCCTTTTAAGCGATGTGATTAGGTTTGTTTTCGAATGTCAATGTTCTTAAGCAAGATACATTGTATGTACCGCGAATTGCTCCTCTCCACACTGGGGTTGAAAAGGGTACATGTGAAGGGCACCATTTGTTAACAGTACTCAATATTGTAGGCAAGATGGTTTGATTGTCAAGGGAGTAAATGTACAGTCGACTGGACGGTCATTCGGGCTGAAAGTAGACATAACTTGGTACTTTTTTATATGAAATGTTCTGGTGTGCAGACAAACAGTTTCTCTCTACATAATGTCGTAAAATCGAACTTGAATATCTAAAATGTAATTTTACAGCAATCACCCATTGGGAGTTCATTGCAATATCTAGGCATCAATGGCTACAGTGGAGAATCTGTTATTCTTTCCCGTTTAAACGCAAACGTTCGCAAACGTACGCAAACGCAAAACACTAAAATGTAGAAAAGAACAACTTTTGGACAATTCTGATAATTCTTGTTTATCTTGGTGGCAAACAGTTTGGAGCCTGATCAGACGCCGGGTTACCCGGCGTCTGATCTGGCTCCAAACTGTTTGTACTGCAAAGAATAGTTTAAGCGTAAACGCGTTTATTGGGAAAGAATAACGTTTTCTCCACTGTACATGATGCCTCAATTGTGCCTCTGTGTGTATGATCAACTCACATGCAAACTTCGAACATGATCATAGGTTCTTTTCAGAGTAAGTGCAAAAGTACAAACATTAGCTCATCTCCAATCTTAATATCAGTTTTGAAATGTTCGTCTGTGAATTCCTTAAATTTAATACAGATTTGTGCTCATTTAAATATGCCTTGTCAGATTGCGTTTAATTTTAATGTAAGAAAAATAAAGCAGACTACCATTTTTAGCAGACGATATTTATTAACCATACACTATCTTACAATGGCTAGGGAGTCACGAGGTTCATTGTCAAGGTCATTGGAGTTACAATACATGGGACTTTTATTACCTCCTAGCATGTTGGAATCCTGTCATTCAGTTGCCCCCATTCTGATAACAACCACCGTAAATCAGCCCATACAAGGAATGACTTCACTAAATCACCAGCACGTGAATAACATCTAAAGGTGAAAACACTTTGCCCGCGGAATACCGTCTGCTTAACAAGTTGTCGTCTGCTTTTATTTTGTTACATTTGACTTTTAGGCAATATGATTGAAGAAATTTCGATATGAGTGGCAAACAGTTTGGATCCTGATCAGACGCCGCGTAATGCGGCGTCTGACCAGGATCCAAACTGTTTGCATTATAAGCAATACAATTTGATTAATGCAGAATAGGGAATAATGATTTTAATGTATTAACTTATAGCATGCTAACACTTTTAAGTTTCAAAAATGATATGTATAATATTCAGCATGTTAATTTATTCTTGTAAATGTCGTTATAATATAGCTGTTACCAAAGACCGTTTAGATATTACGAGCATCAAATTAATTTGAATTCTGGTCATGAACCGAGCTACAACTCGAACTCTTGTACAGTGAAGAATCTGTTATTCTTTCCCAATAAACGCGTTTACTCTAAAACTATTATTTGCAGTGCAAACAGTTTGGAGCCAGATCAGACGCCGGGTAACCCGGCGTCTGATCAGGCTCCAAACTGTTTGCCACCAAGATAAACAAGAATTATCAGAATTGTCCAAAAGTTGTTCTTTTCTACGTTTTAGTGCTTTGCGTTTGCGTACGTTTGCATTTAAACGGGAAAGAATAACAGATTCTCGACTGTATGACGTCACCAATGACGTAAGAATAACAGATATTCCACTGTACTTGCAGTAGAGAAGGCATTATTCTTTCCCAATAAACGCGTTTACTCTAAAACTATTTTTCTATTGCAAACAGTTTGGAGTCTGATCAGGCCAAAAAAGGTTCGACACTCAGATTAAAATAGATTGTTAATTTTTTCAAACTGTTTTTAATTTTTACATTTTATTGCAATGTGTTTGTTTTTCTTTTGCGTTTAATCGGGAAAGAATAACGTCTTCTCCGTCGTTTACATTCAAACTGTTTGCAAAGTTTATGCCTAGAAATCGTGCGTTTATATCAACTAGATAAGAGTGCATACATTTGTACACATACTAACATTCACGCTTTGTATTTAAGAGCGACTTCACTTGGAACTATGGTTCGGTCTATAGTAACTATAGATCCAACCGAACACCGGTTGGTTCGACTAAAGTGACGTCATATGACATGTGAACCTAACCACAGACGGACTATTGGTTCGACAAAAGGTATTCCTTTGTCGGCCTTATTGTGCATGCGCCTGCCGCGAATAAAGGTCCGAACTATAGTTCAAAGTGAAGTCGGTCTAAATAGTCCACATTTCATCGTACATATGAACTACGTAAATACCAATTAACATGAATATGTTTCGTGATTTATTTTCCTAAACACGTCAACAAACTGACGTCATCTTTTCAATAATGTTCAATGCATATTTGTTTACCCTTTCATCTACAGATGACCAAAGAAAACTTTGCAATTGTTTGGTTCCTTGGTTACTCGGTGTTAGTTCAGGATGCAAATATTTTGACGCTTTTTTCTTTATACATATATTGCCTTAAATCTAACTTTGGACGGGTAATGCAGACAACAATATTAAACAGACGATCTAATGGCGATCGAGTGATTTAAGAAGATGATAAAGTTGATGTTAAGAGTTAACCACTTTTTCCTAAGCTTTATTTCTGTACTGACAACAGGTAGAAGTTTTAAAAAAGGCTGAAAGTAAAGCAGAATGCGCCTTGACCGTTATTTTGTTGTCTGCTTCAATATTGTTGTCTGCAAGATCGTTTCAAAGTTAGTTTTCCGGTAGTTGTGTCTTAAGATAAATTATATCGAAAGAGTAGCAAACCGTTTGGATTTTGATCCAAACTGCCTTAAAAGTTGACGTTATGCGACTCCGGCGCCAAAAGGGTTACAGCAAGATGAACGTAAAGTAGAAAGCAGAAAACTCATGTACGAGCACCCTGCTTTCATTTCGTCTTGTTTTGATATGTCACCTTACTTTTAAACCATCGTTTAGTCTTCTGTAAAGGATCCAAACTGTTTGACACTCTTTCTGAAATGTATTCAGTCATACTGTTTTAAATTTAACGTTGAAACGATATTGCAGACAACAATATTGAAACAGACGACATTATGGCGGGGAAGGGGTAAACTTCTCACTCCCAATACATATAACCCATTGATGCCTATATAGTAGAGTATAGTACAGTTGAACTTCGATATCTCGAACTCGGTTAGGTCGAACATATCCGTATTTCAAAATTAAAATGTAACTTTGAAATATCGGTATGTTCGACTTAACAGAGCATGAAATGATGCAATTAATGTGTCGACAAATCCGACAGATCGAATTAAGCGAGTTCGAGATATCGAAGTTCGACTGTATAGAGTTCCAGTTCCATAAATAGTACACAGGAATTTTTTTAAAAAAAAACTCAGACCATACGCCGCATAAAGCGGCGTTTGTTCTGATTCTGCAATAATTGCTTACAGAAATTTATCAAAATACAATGGAAATGAGAAATTAGACAAGAAACTTCTTTTAAATATGAAATGGATTCATTTGACAAATGAGTTAAACATCCAGGCATAAACGTTAAGAAGTTTTATTCTTTTAAAATCTTTAGCTAGTTTAGCATTTTTCTTCATTAAACTTTATTTTATCTGCAACGATGTTCAGAGGAGAAGCATTTAACCCTTCTTATAACCCATCTTCCATGTTTATTTATTGGATTAGTCCATATTTATATTTATATATCAAAGGGATGCCTGGTCAAAATTTTCACTTTCAATTTGTTTTATATTGAAATTCCTATCAGCAAACAGTGAATACTCTGACCAGACGCCGCATTATGCGGCGTCTGATCAGAGTCTACACTGTTTGCCTATGTCCCATTTATGGGATCTTGGGCACAAATGGGTTAAAGAATGCCATCAATGGATGTTAAGAGTGCTAAACAGTTTTGAATCAGATAAGACGCCGATTTACTCGGCATCCAAACTAGATCCATTTGTTGTTTTAAACAATTATCACTAATGAGACAGTCAGGGCAAATCACCGGATGAACCTAACAGCCACATCTTTTAATTAAGCGAAACTTTCATGCTATTTTATTGAACGAATTCCGATGCGCTTTCATTTAGGAAACAGAATAAACAACATTAAACTCACATGTCTGACGCTGAATCTGCGATTAGATTTACGCATACTATAGATACAGATCAGAACTAAAACGAATATCTACTTGTAAAGTAAAATCTACTCGTACAGTGGAGAATCTGTTATTCTTTCCCAATAAACGCGTTTACGCTAAAACTATTATTTGCAGTGCAAATAGTTTGGAGCCAGATCAGACGCCGGGTAACCCGGCGTCTGATCAGGCTTCAAACTGTTTGCCACCAAGATAAACATGAAATATCAGAATTGTCCAAAAGTTGTTCTTTTCTACGTTTTAGTGCTTTGCGTTTGCGTACGTTTGCGTTTAAACGGGAAAGAATAACAGATTCTCCACTGTACACTTTTGCACATGTTTATAGTGTTTTTGAATTCAAGCGGTACTCTGTATTATCGAAATTAAAGGGGGAAATATGCGAGCAGATATCATAGTTACTAAGCAATGTGGGTTTAAACCATTATCATGCTAAGTACAGCATGATCTGAATTTGTAAACCGTTTGGAACCAGATCAGAGGCCGTGTAATTCAGTGTCTAATCAGGTTCCAAACTGTTTGAAATTTGTACTGACATTTCGTTAATTCAATATACGTCATAACTAATATGATTGATGTGGAATTTCATGATCAAATTTTTCGGGAGATTTTTACCCCTTCACCGTTTTATTGTCGTCTGCTTCAATATTGTTGTCTGCAATGTCGTTTCAAAGTTAAAACATAAGACAGTATGACTGAAGTCATTTAAAAACGATTGTCATAAAGTTACGCGGCGTCTGATCAGGATCCAAATTGTTTGCAAACGCGCTTTTCAGCGTCATTGAGAGCGAAAGGGTTAACCAGATACGGGATGAAAGCGTTGAGGCCTCAGAAGAATTAATTTAGTCATGATGGTTTTTATCGCCATGATATTGAGGAAGGGTCACTTCACCTCGACGAGCTCACAACATATTTCATTATTCTGAAAAGAATGCAAGGCCAACTTTATGCAATTTCTGTCTTGTTATCATCGTTGACGTAAATAAGAGTACTTGCGTCCTGTACTGTTGTCATGATTAACCGACTAATCGACTGATATGGCTTAATTACTAAACCTAATGCTGCCGAAATAGTCGTCTGCAAATTTGGTAAAATTTAGAATTATAAAATGTTATGCCCCCAGAACCCGTGATTCGGGAGCATAATTATAGTGTTTGTCTTGTCTGTTCACGAATAGATACGAGTGTGACCAAAACACTATAGTCACATGAGCAAAAATCATTAACCTGGCCATTTCTTGTAACAGAAACCTGGCCACTCATCGGAATATGGTTAGGGTCAGCTTCTGGACAATTCTATTCCAAAGTTAGAGCAAAACTAAATTTGTTTATGTGACTGTTCATAAAACGTCAAAGGGAATGTTAACATAGATATGGATTCGTGAGAATGTTCGTCTTATGTTTCTTCCTTGTGTTGATACCTCTCCAACCATTCCGTCATTTTCTGCCTTGTGACCTTGATCATGATATTTTGACTTATTTAACCAAAATATAAACACACCGTTAACATTGGCTATAACTATTGCACATTGTCATTTTACACCTGACATGTGACTTGCTTGTGTAACGACCTTTCCGACCATGCAACCATTTTGTCCCAATGGCAATTGACTTACTTAATATTTTATGTCATAAGAAAATCATCAGGATCTGCCCTGCTTGTTATTATGCAATATGCATTATATTAAAATCAGAAACGTGCAGCCTATAATTAAACATCTCAATTAAGGGTGTCTCATTTTGGTGTACAGTGGAGAATGTGTTATTCTTTCCCAATAAACGCGTTTACGCTAAAACTATTATTTGCAGTGCAAACAGTTTGGAGCCAGATCAGACGCCGGGTAACCCGGCGTCTGATCAGGCTCCAAACTGTTTGCCACCAAGATAAACATGAAATATCAGAATTGTCCAAAAGTTGTTCTTTTCTACGTTTTAGCGCTTTGCGTTTGCGTACGTTTGCGTTTAAACGGGAAAGAATAACAGATTCTCCACTGTATATTGCTTGCAACTGTATGTTTTCAGAGACGCTAGGCACATTGCAATAAATTGGTTAAATAGACCAAGCTGTCTTTGTGTCTTCAACGATCGGAAAGTCAAATTACAATAAACGCTTGTTTTTGGTCACATTTATCTTAATACTTGTGTCACTCGTGAATACTACTATACTAGACTGATTCTAGTAAAGTAACAGACAGACAACAAATGGTGACATATAGACAACCAATAAAAAGGAGATACAGTCAAACCTTACTTATAAATTTTGCCATGAGTGTTAGGTCTTTCTCAATCTTTTGATTGGTCATACTTGCCTAAAATGCTCAATTCTGACAAATCAAAAGATTGAGAAAGATCTAAAGGTCAATTCAAACACTATATAAGCTTGGCACCTGCACGATTCAATATTTTATTGAGGAAGACATAACAGCTTTCTTACATGTTTGACTATTTATTGTTGTCTAAGTGTCAACAGTTAAGAGCCTTGTCATACACCGAGTTACCGGCGTCTGAAACGGTTCCTTACTGTTTGTAGAATTGTCAGAGATTTGTATGAGAGCCTGGCCTTAGCTTGTCTTTGGAGCGGTCGACCTCTTCGGGGCCTCTAGCAGGCACTGGAGTGGCATCCAAATATTACATTTCAGTGTAACATCACAATTCCCCATTCATCTATTCTTCATCTTATTAGATTTTATTTCTCTTTTCGGAAAAAAGCTGAAGTAACTCGGAATACAAAAGAGACTAATAATTATCCATCTTGTATATTGTAATGTCTGTCATTAAGAACATGTACTATTTTGCCTGGGGAGATTATCATAATAAGCAGCAATGCTTACGATCAAGTCCTTTTTCATTTGTACTGTGTGTAACTTATGACTGTGTACAATATCACGAAAACAAATACTTTAAACTAACTGTTTGTAATGGATAACTGTGTTATGTTATGTTTGCAATTGACATTGAGGTTGTTAACACGAAAATTCGGTGACGTGCGCTGACAGGAATAGCCATAACCGCATAATTGTAGCGGTTTACAACTCGATTGCAAAACAAACTTCATGTAAACATTTAACGTCATCAACTTGATACTTTGTCGTGAAAATGCCAAGTTGAGTCTGTTGACGTTATTTAGATATGTAAGTCTGTTCTAGATTAACTACTGCACCTACGGTCAATAAACTTCATATGCTGATGCGCCTAAATGCGTAGACACCGTTGCACCGCAGCTTCTTTTTTTAACTTGACCTTTGACCACCTCGGTTCAACGTAAAAGTTTTGCGTTCAGCATGTTCTTGCCTTACTGCTTCACATATGGTCACGAAATTTCACATGCTGATCCACCTCAATGAGTACACCATGTTGCACCGCAGTTTGATGCTTTTGACGTTTTGGGTCAACGTTAAGGGTTTTTATTATCAAAATCTGTTATTGCCTAATCACTGCACAGAGCTCTACGAATCTTCATATTCTGATGTCTCTCAATATCTAAACCACGTTGCATCGCAGTTCAGTGACATTGACATTGCCTCATGTTTTGTGCCCCCGGCATCTATAGATGGGGTGCATAATTATAGTGATGTTCGTCCGTCCGTCCGTTCGTAACATATTTAACTAGATTTTACCGTTTCGTCTAGCACCGATACCGCTTACTCAAATACGTAGATACTTCTACAGTTGTTGCCTTGGACCATTCCAAATCAACCAATATCACCAAAATATTGAGTTTGACCTCGGCCTTGACCTAATTCTGACTTAGAGTATTGTAAATGGGCCATTTCTTGGTTAACTAGATTTTACCTTTTCGTCTAGCGTCAACACCGCTTACTCAAATGCGTGGATATTTATACATTTGTTGCCTTTGATCATTCCCCAATATACCAATATCACCCTACCTTGATTTTGACATTGCCCTTGACCTAATTTGGACTTAGAATATTTTAAATGGGCTATTTCTTGGTTAACTAGATTATACCGTTTCATCTTGCGTCAGCACTACTGACTACAATACATTGATACTTATTATACTGCAACGTAAATTCCTTACTTCTGATAGGCTACCGAGCCGTAGACCTGGCACGAAGTACCCTGTGAGATGACAGGGTACATAGAAATGCAGCTGTTTCATTGGCTGACAGGCTCTTCAGTCTTCGCAGAAAATAAAACGACTGACTGCTCGACAGGACAGTGCATCCTCCGTTTTAAGTCCATTTCGGATTAGAACTAATCGGGGTGGGATATTTCAACAGTCACATTTTTTTCTTGAAAAGTTTGATGCAACTGTCTATATATACGAGTTTGCCTATTTCTCTTTTGAATAACAACGTCATAAATCTGGTATAATAAATAAATAAATAAATAAACATATGACGTCACTTACGCTCAACGTCATATGTTTTGACGCGATTTTGTTACTGTATACTTTGAGCGCTGTGCACGACATATTCCGAAATATTTAATTTGAACAATGAAAACTTTGCAGTATAATAAATTCGTTATACAGTTTCTTCACAGGGTACATGAGGATTTCTTCCCGGCAGGTAAAATCATGTAATCCTCGCCTAACGGCTCATGTACCCTGTGAGGAAACTGTATAACTAATAATATACAGTTGTTGTTTTCGACCATTACCAATTCACCCATACTACCCTATCTCAATTTGACATTGACCTTGACCTAATTTGGACTTTAAAATGATTCAAAATATATTGCCAAAGCTTCTAGTTTTGACAACATCCTAATCAATATTTACATGTTTGGTCTGAAAATATATCCTTTTAAAATGTACTAGAGATGAGATTCGTAATATTTTATTACTCCTTTCTAGTTGCATGTACATTTAGGTTCAAAGTAAAACCTTATTAAAGAAGAGATAATGGAACTGCCATATGAATATTGTTTTAATAACACTACATCTTATTTATGAATATCAAATAACGTGACAAACAATGATTTTGGAAATTAGAACTACAGACAAGTCATTGATTTACAGTGGAGAAGACGGTATTCATTGTCAATAAACACGTTTACTTCCATTGCAAACAATTTGTAGTCGGCTGAAACGCTGAGTAACTCAAACTGTTTGATACATGTATCGATATTTATATACATTTGTACTTCGATCAAACTACTTTGATTCCATTTGTTATGATTTTAAGTCGCTTTTAACAGTATTTCGGTCATGTCGCCACGTCCAGCTAATTACAGGTGAAGGAAGACCACAGGAGCCCTTTATGCACTGTTTCAGTCACAAATCGGCAACTGGGTAGAACCACCGACCTTCCGCAAGCCAGCTGGATGGCTTCCCCAAATGAAAAATCCGAACGACCCTATAGGGACAAACTGCCTTGAATCGTAAATTTAGATTAAACAGATTAGACTTGCACTCGTATAAGAAGGGAAAGGGAAGATAGAGTTTGGAGTTGTAAATAATAGACAATGATGTCATAACGTGAGTTTGCAAACAGTTTGTGTCCTAATCAGACGCCGAATTACGCGGCGTCTGATCAGGACCCAAACTGTTTGACACTCGTTTTGAAAAATCATCAGTCATATTTTTTTTCCTGAAATCTAACTTTGAAACGATATTGCAGACGACAATATTGAAGCAGACAACACTATGGCGGCGAAGTGGAAAAAAGCTCTCGATACATTTGATTATGAAATGGGTAAGGCAAATGATATATTGAACTGTTACGGCAGTATTTACAGACAATACTTTTGACAATGAACGGATAAAGACAGACTGCAACTTTGGCAATGGACATATTAACCCCTCCACTGCCTTACCCCGAGTCGTGACAATCAGTATTTGCAAACCGTTTGGATCTTGATCAGACGCCGCGTAACGCGGCGTCTGATCAGGATCCAAACTGTTTGACACTCATTTCAATATTTCTTAAGTCAAAATACCTACAATTTACATTTGAGAAATAAAAGCAGATGACAGTTGTTTCAAATTGATGACGTCATGGCAGTGAAGGGGTTAAAACAGTCGATAATTTTGGCAATTGACGGGTTAAAGCAGACGATAAGCTAAAATCTCAAAATATTGTTAATCATGATTTTGATCTAAACTTTCAGGCTATTTGCAAAGTCGACTTTAGACATCTATTGAGATTAAAGTGTTAATAAGCCAATTCTCAATTTGCACAAAGAAATGAAAAATATTAACTTATAATCCGGAAAAGCGACACATTTTAATAGCCTGTTGCCCAAACAACATCCCTTCTCATAAAAACTTCCGTAATGCGTTATTACATTTTGTTAGTATCTTAACCAAATAAATAAATTGCATATGTCTTGTTCTTATGCCTGAAAATTGCATATTAAAGAATATAAATATTGTAATTCTTGACAAATATGAACGCCCTGACAAATCTATCTGTAACATAAAGCCATGGCAAATTGAGTTGTCAGATTACAATGACAGTACATTTACAACATTATTTGAAAACCGCCATTAATACTTATCCTACAGATCGCAACCTGACTGGTATTTGCAACACAGTTTAGATCGAGATCAGACGCCGCGTAAAGCGGCGTCTGATCTGGATCAAACCTGTTTGATACCTGTTTTTGTGGTGTCTTCAGATTCAAAAAATATATATATCTGAAATTTACCAAACTTGCAGACGACAACATAAATCAGACGATGATATAACGGCAGAAACGGATTTACAGTTCTTATGTGAAAAGTCTATAACCATATGACATTTTCATGTAATGTGAAAGTGATAAGATATTATAGGATAAAAGCAGGCAAAGTGACAGTTATTTACCCTTAGTATGCAGCTTTGAAATTGGTATGAACAGTTGACAGAAAACAAACTACATGTAGTGTTTATTTCATCGCCAAATTTACCATACATGTACAGTCGAACTTCGACATCTCGAACTCTCTTTACTCGAACTATCCGATACTTCGACAAATGAATTACATTGATGCATGTTCGGTTAAGTCGTACGTACCCGTAGTTCAAAGTTAAAACGTGGCTAAGCCACGTTTTAACTTTGAAACTACGGGTATGTTCGACAAAGCCGACTTCAAGATATCGAAGTTCGATTGTACTTTCGGGCCAATCTCTTCCCTGCTGAATAGTCGATTATAACCAATAAAACAAAAATAAAAATAAAAAATGAAATAAAAATAAATATATAACCGCTGCCAACTGATATTTAAAGGTAATTTGCAAACAGTTTAGATCCTGATCAGACGTAACGCGGTGTCTGGTTCTCATTTAAATATTTCTTAAGTCAAAATACGTAAAATTAAGTTTTCAGAAATAAAAGCAAACAAAAAAAGCTGATGACGTCATGACAGAGAGGGTTTAAGATTCCAACTGTCTTTTTAAATTTACTAACTACAGTATTTAGAGAACATAAAACACTAGAGAGGACATTTTGTACATTTTATTGCACTGTGTTTACCATTACATTTCGTAGAAATCGGAAAAAGTAAGTTTTCACTACTGCATTGTGATAAGTTCATTGTAGATATAGAGTTAAGCAAAGTACGTGTACATGCTTTGTTGTGTAATTTTATTGAAGCATATTTCTTTTAGATTTTTTTTATCAAATATTGTTATTAAATGCATGTCACACAGTTCACACTCACAACAGTACTTAACGTGCCATGTGTACAGTTGAGAAGACATTGTTATTTCCTGTTTAAGCGATTCTCAATGGATTTTGGCAATTTATTTGCGATAAAATGTCCGAAATAACAGGGTTTCTTTTTTCAGCGGAGCTGTCTATTATCTATTTAGACACACATTTCTATTTAGACAAACATTTGAACCAATCATATTTGATCAGAAATTTAGAATTAAGAGCACCTGTTGAAACTGAATTGTCTGATTGGATAGTAGCCAGGGCTCCAGATAGAGAATTATTTCAAAACTTAAAAACTTTATTAGTGCATTAAACCCTATGGTGTCAAACTCATTTGAATTGTCTCTTCACACCAGAGGGTTTGGTGCTGAAATGAGTGAGAAAATTTTAGATTTGTTCAATTTACTCCCCTCTTAGCTGGAGCCCTGAAACTGTAGCCAGGCTGGTTTATGCACTGATGTGAGTGTAAAATTAATAGAGACACAGGCAGTGTGTACTACTGAGCTGATGACATCATGTTTCTATTTATAGATAGACAGTGGTAGCTAGGTGTTTTGTTTAATAATGGTTTACTTCCAATTTATTTTAATTGTTAGCTATTTGTACAAATTTACCATACATTGATAGCAATATAATAAATGGCCTCAAGTGAGTTAAACACAATTGTGTTGTTTCATCATTTATTTACAAGAGTGAGGTGTTATAGAACTTATAAAGCAGAGCAGACTGTTCTGTATGGGCATGCACAGTTTATCTAGTTATAGTTTGTTTCAAGAAACTCCCCATGAATGAAGTTTGATATATAGAACAGTATAGTTTAATCTGAGGATCTCCTACCAGCAGCTAGGATATGGGTTATATTATTGTTTTGCATTTCTGTACATTTATATTTTTTTAGTCAGAGTTATGCTATATCCTTGAATGTGTATTTTTTGCTTTTCAATCCAAGATATTACAATTCTTTGAAAACCTCCAATTTCATACAATTTTGCACACCCATCAACAGCATGAATTCCACCACCCATTCCGCTGAATATCTTTTTTAAAGATATTTCTTGTTAAAAAAATGTGACCGATTATTTTTCTATAATTCTGACAATTTATGTTAATCTGAGTGGCAAACAGTTTGGAGCCTGACCAGACGCCGGGTTACCCGGCGTCTGATCTGGCTCCAAACTGTTTGCATTGGAAATAAGTGTTTTAGAACAAAGCGCTTATGCATAACGTCTTCTCCACTATAAACGGGCATTAAGTACATAATGATGTACATGTACTTGTATAACTAGAGGTATATAATGTTTTCAAAGTAGTTTGTTGTGTTGTGATATGGAATATGGAGTTTATTAACCTATCCTCACCTCATTGTTATAGTTTTATCAATATCACCACAACTGTAGATGTCCGTTTTGAAAACGCCGTTTCATTAACGGTCCGGATAAACAAAAAGTAAATTGAACGAACCTTTGATCAGTTGGCCATGTGGGGAAGAAGTTATTCTTTCCCGTTTAAACGCAAACGAAACGCGCACACAATACAATAAAAAGTTGAAAAATAGAATGTTTTTAATTGGAGTGGTAATCAGTTTTGAGCCTGATCAGACGCCGGGTTACCTGCCGTCTGATCTGGCTTAAACTGTTTGCAATGGAAATCAGGATTTTAGCATAAACGCGTTTGTTGGCAAAGAAAAGTGTCGTCTCTACTGTACCCAGAGTTTTGATACGCCATTGACTACATGTAGCATTGGAGCATGGCGTCTCACCAAGCTCTGCGTTTTTTGTTTTTTATTTGTGTTTATAGATGTTAAGTTGTCAAGGAAAACATTTGTGAAGTCTACCTAGGTCATGCATACTGTTATTCTTTCCAACTAAACGCTTTTGAACTACAACAAATTATTTCAATTGCCAATAGTTTGAAGCAAAATCAGAAGCCGGTTAACCCGGCGTCTGACCAGGCTCCAAACGTTTTGCGAAGAAGAAGTTTGTTCTTAAGAATTCTTTCAAACTGATGCCTGTGTACAGTGCTCCCTCTCTACAACAACATCAAATAGGTGCCGAAGAGTTTGTACGTTGTTCGGAGGGAGTTGTTATAGTGAGGGAAAATTAAGATTTGGTTTACATTTGCAAACAGTTTGAATCCTAACGCGGTGTCTGATCAGGATTCAAGCTGTTTGTCACTTGTCATTATATTTCTTCTGTTAAACTGTCCACCTATTTGTATCTTTGAGAAATAACACAGCAGACGATACTTTTTAGCACTATATTACGGCAGTGATTGTCTTGTTTGGGGAACAGCGGCAGGTATTTTTGTAAGGAGGGAATCTTTGAAGGATGGGACGTTGTAGGGAGGAAGTACTGTGTCGTTTTTGACGGTCTATACTCTCTGTGTGGTCGAGATTATCTTTGCTCTCCCCAAGTTCGACACAGTAACCTATAGCTTTTACGAACACAAAATGAATTACGATGTTTATATAGCTTATGACTCCTTAAAGCAATATTAAGTAAAATGAGCTTTCTGGTATACTTTCACCTTTTTTAAGCTGTTAACTAACCCCGCCATAAACAATGAGAATGTGTTTGACTAGTTGTTTTAGCTTGAATATACTGTTACAGTGATTGACGTTAGGCTTTCCCGTTTAAACACCAATGAAACGCAAACGCAGTGCAATACAATGTAGAAACATATAACTTGTTGACAATTCTGACAATTTCATTTAATTTGAGTGGCAAACAGTTTGGAGCCTGATCAGACGTCGGATTACCCGGCGTCTGATCATGCTCCAAACTGTTTTCGCTTGAAGTAATAGTTTTAAGCGTAAACACGTTTATTGGGAAAGAATAATGTATTCTCCACTGTATCATATATAACAAACTTACGGTTCGCTAAAACAAGATAGCTAAATCCTAAATCAATGTTAACTATCTAGACAAGCTGCAGATTACTACCTTCTCAAATTAATTGAATGTCTTGATCAAATCAACAGTTTAGTGATATCATTTTTTAATAAAAAAAATAAAGATGAAATATGCATAAATTGCATGAAGATGCATTTTAACTTTCAGCGTTTACTGAATTACTAGACGATTTTATTGCAAATTTACTTTCAAAGAAAATCGCTAACAGGAATTACGACAAGTGTAGAAAGACACGCAAAGAAATAAAGGATCTTATCCGAGTGGTCATTATTTATCATTATTGTGAGCTAACAGGTTTGGCCGGAGCCTAAAAAACGACATTTCACTAGAGAAATACGATATTTATAAAATGACTTCTTATCACTCCCAGACCGCAAGTTATGTGATAAAATATACTCATTTGGTATGACTTCACCAATATTAACCCATTATACCATCAGTTTTCAAACTGTTGCTTAAACTAAATATACATACATGTAGTACGTTTGAAGCCGTTTGACCGAAGAACTATCGGACATGAGTGTTTATCAGTCTTATAATTTTTAATAAATTCGTTGACTTAAATTAAAATGACGCTCGTCAAGGCTCGCGTCATATTATTCTAGTCAACTCGTTTATAAAATATGATAAAATTATAATGATCACTCATGTAAGATCCTCTATTTCTGAAAGCTTTTGTACCTTGAGTAGAGCTGTACCTCAAATGCACAAGCCCTTGTACGTCACTCCCTCCCTATCAGTAGGGCTTTCACTACCCCCTGTTATCTGACATTTTAAATGTGCTAGAGTACAGTAAACCCCATCTTTTACAAAAATAAAAAAATATATTTTTGTGTCGATAAAAAACAAACGGCTAGTTTAAGCAAGATAAAAGCTAAGCAGAAAGCTCCGATAGGAGCTTTCTGCTTAGCTTGCATCATGCTGAAAACTTTTTCACTGTCTTAAACGCTATTAATGAGTATGGTTATTAATTGGGTGATCGTTTTGGAGAGGTGTTATTGTACATGATTTCGCTCGTTCTCGGCGATAAATCGAATGTTAACTGATAGATTGGAAACTTATTTCCACAGTTAATTAAGTTGTGGCACAAACAGGTTGGTTTTAAAAACAACTTGAAAAAAAATCCACTCGGATACGTTTGCGTTACTCATGGAAAAATGTGCTTTAACCCTTTCACTCTGAAAGACGCTTCAAAGTGCGTTTACAAACAGTTTGGGTCCTGTTACGCGTTACGCGGCGTCTGATCAGGATCCAAACTGTTTGGCACTCATTTTGAAATGTCTTTAGTCATACTGCCTTATTTTTTAATTTTGAAACGACATTGCAGATAACAAAATTGAAGCAGACGACAATGAAACGGTGAAGGGGTAAAAATCTCACGAAAATGGTGGCAGTGAAAGGGTAAATGGAAAATGTGCTTTAAAATTTACGAAAAGGAACATCAACATATTCTTGACTCATCATTAATGAAAAGTTGTGCCTGAGAATGAAAGCATGAAAGGGTATTTTCTCTTCTGTGGGGCTTGTAGCTGGATGGTCTTATTGCGCTTTTAAGAAGAGTGTCTATAATCAAATGCAGTGAATTTCGCTTGTAACAAAATTGGATATAACGAAATATTGGATATAAGAAAAAACAGTATGTTCCCCGTTTCTAATTATCCCTTTGAACTCTAGTCCCGCATATAGGCGTCCTTTTCAAACAGTGTACATGTGAATTAGAACACTTGTCCTGTGCAAACAGTGAAGACCCAGACCAGAGGGCTCCGAAAGGAGCCCTCTGATCAGGGTCTTCACAGTTTGTCATAATGCCAAACATTGACAAAAACAACCCCTACACGTCAGAAATGAACTAGACTTAAATGGAAACTGGAATTGTCCATTTAAAGTTTTAGGGAGGAAAGAGTTAAGCTAACTCTTTCAGTTCCAATTTTATCGTAAAGTTTTTACCCAATTCACCGTTACTTCGTCGTCAGCTTCAATATTGTTGTCTGCAATATAGTTTCAAAGTTAGATTTAAGGAATTAAGATTTAAGAAATATCGAAACGAGTATCAAATAGTTAGGATCCTAATCGGATGCCGCGTCACGCGGCGTCTGATCTGGATCCAGACTGTTTGCAATGTGTATTGTATGTAACTTCGGCGATGAAAGAGTTAAATTTGAAAATCACACAGCGTTTGTTATAGGGTCCAGAATATAGTGGCGGGTTACAATCTCGTAGCCCACATAGCAACCACTATAAGATTCCAAGTCTCAAAAACTTAAACCATTCTATTGCATTAATGTAGTCCAGAACTATAAAATGGTTACAAATAGTCACATGCATACTCCAAACATTGATAAAAATTAACAAACACCAAAATTGGCATGGTCGCGAAAACAGGTAAAAATGAGTCAATTTAACCTTACCCACAATATTTTACCGCATTATGGGGTAGCATTCTACAACAGCTACTCTTATTTCCAAATTGGAAGTCAAAACTGATATTATCATAGTAGATGTCAATTTGACCATGGCCAACCATTTCCCTTGATACTGTATCCTGGCTTCATAATCTGTCACACTAATTCCTTACCGTAATATCATCTGAGTCATAAACGTCTTCTATTTCAATTTCTGAAATTTAGAATGTGACACGTTTGGTCTGTAACCATACGTGGCTTCTGATCTGAACCAGACTGTTTCCATTTTTTAAGTGCTGACCTTCTTGCCGCTGAATAAATTGAACGGTAACAATACAAGGTAATTGAAAGATAGCTATATTCAGCTCTGGAAGAAGCTTTCTTTTCTACGTTTGTCCTGCATTAAACAGTCACGTGTTTGCAGTGAGATCATTGATTGGCTGTAGCTATTGTGCTCAGTGTAAACGTACTGGTAAATATTGAAGAGTTTTAGAAACTATGTATGGGTCTTTACTGTTTGTTAACAAGAATTTCTATCAGAAATAGAGCAACAACGCAAAATGAGACTAGGTACCCCTTAGATGAAAAAATGAACTAATCTAAAAGATACATGTAAGCATGTACTAATCCAATTGTCATAAATGGTTTAAAAATTAAGGCTCCTAAGTTTTAGTAACGTTTTAGTCCCTTATAAGAAATGTTGTTGGAGGGACGTTAAATCAGAACTATCCACCTAGCACTGTGTTGACTTTAAAGTTGCCATCAGTGTATACCAAAATCATCCGCCGCGCTGTTAAGCTGATCTTCGTCTACATTGATTGCAATGCAATCATAGTGAGCACTAACCCCTTACCGCGGGTCATATCCATTTTGTCCCAGCAGTGATAAAATGAAAATTAACCACAGCAATAGTATTGCTATACTAACGGAGCATTCCGACAAGTTGGTGCTATAGTGCATCGTGGTATCGGATTTTTGTCGCGACACTGAATCAAGCCCCGTGCGATATATAAAACCACTCATCGGATAATATTGGATATTTTCTGGCCAGCCAAATCAAATGCGACTCAAACGAAATTTGGGGAACGTCAGCATTTCATCAAGATGAGTTTGACTTCTAGAACTGTTGTTGTTGTAGTATTTACTGTGCTAGTAGCAAGTACCGTGTTAGTCTCTGCACGTGCAATATACGAGTACTGCGGGTCTAAAATAAAGGTGTGTAAATGCGATGAGTACGGGAGTATTGTGACGTGCAAGGGAAAGGCTATGACACGTGTACCGGGTGGACACCCGAACATATCTAGACTGTAAGTATATTATCAAAACTCAATGTACGGGATCGTTGTTGTTGTTTGGTCCATTTAAAGCCATATAATACATGTATTTTTTAGTACTGGGGCCCGTTTCATAAAACTTCGTACGACAAAAAAGGTCGTAAGTCAAAAACTTGAAATTTATTTTCAATTTCTGATTCCTCTATATAATCCTGTCTTGTGACATCTCTTTGGAATTGTCCTTTTAAGACGCTTCCAAAGAGAAGTCTAAAGACAGGATTAGATGGAGAAATAAATAATAATTGAGACTTTTAGAAGCTGACTTACGACAGCATTTGTCGTACGAAGTTTTATGAAACGGGTCCCTGCTTTGTCACCTCCTTACGGTCCTGGGGCCTGTTTCATAAAACGTCGTACGACAGACATGGTCGTAAGTCAAAACCTTAAAACAAACATTTAATTTCGGATTTCTCCATATACTCCTGTCTTGTGACATCTCTTTGAAGTCGTCTTTTCAAGACAGGCTTAATGCAGAATTAAATAAAATGCAGAATTAAATAACAATTGATACTTTTATATTCTAACTTACGACAACATTTGTCGTATTAAGTTTTATAAATGCTCAAGTGGGGGGGGGGGGGGCGTTTTATAAAACTACGTACGACAAAAGTGATCGTAAGTCAATTCTTTAAAATATTATTAAAACCTGATTTATCTATCTAATCCAGGCTGGTGGTATCTCTTTGGAATCGTCTTGTCAAGACGATTCCAAAGAGATGTCACAAGACAGGATTAGATGGATAAATGGATAATAGTTGAGACTTTTATAATCTGACTTACGAACACATCTGTCATACGATGTTTTATGAAACAGTTCCCTGGTGCGTCGTACAAAAGAATTGTCGTAAGTCAGATTATAAAAGTCTCAATTATTAATTGTTTCTCAATCTTATCCTGTCTTGTGACATCTCTTTGGAATCACCTTGAAAGAGATGTCACAAGACAAGATTAGTTGGAAAAATCAGAAATAAGATGTATTTTTAAAGTTTTGGCTAACGACCGTTTACATGTATGTCGTACGACGTTTCGTACAGTGGAGAATGTGTTATTCTTTCCCAATAAACGCGTTTACTCTAAAACTATTATTTGCAGTGCAAACAGTTTGGAGCCAGATCAGACGCCGGATAACCCGGCGTCTGATCAGGCTCCAAACTGTTTGCCACCAAGATAAACATGAAATATCAGAATTGTCCAAAAGTTGTTCTTTTCTACGTTTTAGTGCTTTTCGTTTGCGTACGTTTGCGTTTAAACGGGAAAGAATAACAGATTCTCCACTGTAAGATATGCCCCTATGCCGTCATACGAAATGTCGTAAGACGAATATTGTCATAAGCCAGATTATAAAAATTCACAAATACTATCTATTTCTCTATTCAATCTTTACTTGTGACATCTCTTATTACTCGTACTTTTAAGTTGTGACTTTCGGCCGTTTTTATCGTACAACGTTTCGTAAAACAGGTCCTTGGCCAGCATCGGTTCGTTTGATTTATTTTAAACCTTTCCCCCCTGAAACCTAGTTTTCAACGAAGTCTAGTTCATTTTTGACATTTTAGGGTTGACTTTTACAATATATGTCAAAATGACAAACAATGTAGACCCTGATCAGAGGGCTCCTTAAGGAGCCCTATGATCAGGGTCGACACTGTTTGCATAGGACAAGTGTACTCTTCACAAGTCCGCTGTTTGCAAATGACGCATATATGCGTTACTAGGGTTCAAAAAGTTAAACCATTACAGCTAAACAGTACGTCTTGCAGCGCCTCACACAGTGTTGTGGTTCTATGGCGCTCTAGGTACTAATACTTCAAATGCCATTTGTGGTGGTTTCAATCTTTGAAACCATCTATAGTCAGAGTCGTTTCCAAAACTTTGACTCAGTTACTCATCAGGGGCCCATTTCATAAAACTTCGTACGACAAAACGGCCGTAAGTCAAAACTTTAAAATACATTAAATTTCTGATTTCTCTATCTAATCCTGTCTTGTGGCTTCTCTTTGGAATCGTCTTTTCAAGACGATTCCAAAGAGAGGTCACAAAACAGGATTAGAAGGAGAAATAAGTAATACTTGAGACTTTTATAATCTGACTTACGACAACATTTGTCGTACGAAGAAACGGGCCCAGCTCAACAGAATCATTCAGTAATATCGTTTTAAACGAAAAAATATATTTATTTTGAAAAGTACATGTATATTAGGAGAAACATTGATACGATTTAAAATAATCACTTCTAGTGAATAAACGCAACAGTCTGATATAAATATGATAATCACAAAATTAATAGAGAGTACTTTCACTTTCGTTAGTGTACAGATGGTAACAGCTTTCAAGGAGATCAATGGTAGCTGGTCTTTTCGGAATTTGGTCGCTCCTGTCTATGTAATTTCGAAATAGGCCATTTCGGCCCCCTTTTTAGGGATAGGTCGTTTCGGTCCAATTGGTAGGTTATTTTCGGTCTGACATTTCAGTAACCTATATTAGTATCTAACGTATACATACACTCGGCCCTGCATTAACATGTTGTACAAACAGTGTAAAACCTGATCTAATATTTTAGAAATTAAATATATCAATTAATGATACGACCATATTATTAAAGCAATAAATATTCATTTAAGTTGTAAACGTCTCAGTTTGAATCCAGATAAAAACTGCAGACATACGGCATTTACAAGTAGTTGCATCAATACCAGATGCTGAATAACTGTTTTCAGCAGCTGGTCTGCTTCTGATCTGAATGGTAACTGATTGATGTTTGCATAAAAGCAATCTTAACTATACATGTTTAATTAAACGTAAAATATATTCACATGTTTCATGATATCATTTAAAATTAGGGTATATGCCAAATCTGGTATTATACATGTTTAATTAAACGTGAAATATATTCACGTGTTTCATGATATCATGTAAAAGTAGGGTATATGCCAAATCTGGTATTATACATGTTTAATTAAACGTGAAATATATTCACGTGTTTCATGATATCATGTAAAAGTAGGGTATATGCCAAATCCGGGTTTCAGACTATTTACAGTATTGTTTAATGTTTCAAGAGATATTAGTAAGCTGCTGGTTTTCTCTCTCCCTCCATCTCATCCCATGCCTCTGTAGTTCAGTTTGAAACCATCATCAGTGCTCTCAAGAACTTTGATTTTACACAATGGGGAAATCGTTAAGTCACAGTATGTTACAGAACAACTGGTTACATTTATAATTTCCCAATGAACGCATTTACGCTATAAATATTGTTTCAATTGCAAATGGTTTGACTCCAGATCAGACGCCGGGTAACCGGCGTCTGATCAGGCTCCAACCCGTTTGCAACTCTCATTGAAATAAAAAGTCACAATTGTAAAGAAGTTGTCATTTTGTACGTTTTATTGAAATGCATTTGCATTTCGTATGCTTAACCCTTTTACTCTCAAAGACGCTTAAGAGCGTGTTTACAAACAGTTTGGATCTTGATCAGACGCCGCGACACGCGGCGTCTGATCAGGATCCGAACTGTTTGACACTCGTTTTGAATTTTCTTCAGTCATACTGCCTTATTTTCAAACTTTTAAACGACATTGCAGATAACAAAATTGAGACAGACGACAATGAAACGGTGAAGAGGTAAAAATCTCACGTACAATTTGGCAGTGGAATGGTTAACGTTTTCCCACTGTAGTTACTGGTTTAGTTTCATATAAACCAGTATAGCTACACAGTGCGTCTTGCAGCACCCCAAACTGTGCTGTGGTTTTATTGTGCCCTAGGCACTAATTCTTTCACTGCCATTTTATTATCTGCAATTTGTAGTTATTGGTCAGATTGTCAGTAGCTTAAAAGCGCGTTTGCAAACAGTTTGGATCCTGATCAGACGCCGCAAAACGCGGCGTCTGATCAGGATCCGAACTGTTTGACACTCGTTTTGATATTTCTTCAGTCATACTTCCTTATTTTTATACTTTTGAAACGACATTGCAGACAACAAAATTGAAGCAGACGACAATCATCAAAACGGTTAATGGGTTAAAATCACGAATAATTTGGCAGTGGATGGTTAACGTCTTCCCTACTGTGCTTCTTGTTTAGTTTCATATAAACCAGTATCGCTAAACAGTGCGTCTTGCAGCACCTCAAACTGTGCTGTGGTTTTATTGCGCCCTAGGCACTAATTCTTTCACTGCCATTTTATTATCTGCAATTTGTTCTTGGGAAGGGTTTAGATGGATTCGTTGTTTTAATGATAAGATATCGATACGGGCGTGAAACAAGTTGATTTCTAATCAGTCTATGGGTTAATTTGGCGTCTGATCAGGATTCGATGTTATAAAGAGTATGTGTTGAGTCTGATATCATTCTCAATCATTTGATTGGTCAGATTTTGGGTAGCTCAAATCAGACCAATCAAATGTTTGAGAACAGTTTGAGACTAAATTCATCTGAGATCGTTCTCAAGCATTTGATTAGTCATATATGAGCTTTTGCTAGCAAAAACTCAACTCTGACCAATCAAATGCTTGAGATAGATCTCAGACTCAACTCAAACTCTATATTACATCGGGGCCTGGTTTATAAATGTTAATAAATGCCAGTTAACGCACCATTGCCAGTGAAAAGTTGATTGAGTGAATGATTGATTGAGTTGGGTTTTACGACACAGCAACACATAATATTGCCATATGGTGTCGTCATTGAATGATTGCGACTACAGTAAAACCTCTCTATAACGGCCACTAAAGTGTGCTAATTTATTAGTTGTTTTTGACAGGTGACTGCTTAAAGCATGGTGACAGTAAAACAGAAAGCTCCTGTAGGAGCTTTCTGTTTTACTGTCACCTTGCTTTAAGCTGTCACCTGTCATTTAAATAACCAATTAGTCCTCGTTTTAGTGGCCGTTATAGAGAGGTTTTACTGTATTCAATGATCTAGCGCAATACTGGTTTATACTATGGAAGGGAGTTACTCTGTGAAGAACGTTTGCCAATATAATAAAATCTCTCTATTACGATAACTAAAACGAAAGCTAATTTATTGTATAAAAGACAGGCGACAGCTTAAAGCAAGGCGACAATAACTATTGACACATTGCTTTAAGTTGTCACCTGTCGCAAACCTGTTCTAATAATTAATACAATTTTGTTGTCGTCATTAAGAGGTTTTGCTGTTCGTTATTCTTTTCTAAAATATTAGTGTATGCTGAACTATGAGTATGATGTCATTCGCAACCAGTTTAGAGCCAGATCATACGCCGGGTAACGCGGCATATTATCAGGCCCAACACTGTTTGCTATTCAGATTAAACTACGCTGATATTTAATTAGATAACTACATTTAATACACAATATGAAACATTTAAAAACATTAATTTTCAAGAATTTATTGTAATGCGTTAGCGTTTCGTTTCATTTAAAACGGAACTGATGTCTTTTAGTTTGCATTTCATCTCGTTGGGATTACAATTCCAGTTTCCATTTTAGTCTAGTCCATTTCTGACTTTTAAGGGTTGTTTTTATCAATATTTGGCATTGTGACAAATAGTGAAGACCCTGATCAGAGGGCTCCTTTCGGAGCCCTCTGATATGGGTCTTCTCTATTTGCATAGGACACGTACACATCTCACATGTGTACTGTTTAAAATGGACGCCTATATACGGGCCTAGGGTTCAAAGGGTTAAACTGAAGTCTGATTCCTTTAACATGAAGAACCTTTTACAAGGATTGCCCTGGAATGTATGTAGAATAAACAGTCACTAATATACATTTCCAACCACTGATAGATATGTACACAGTAGAACATCCGAACACCAGACCTCTTCCGGACTAAGAAACTTGTTCGATTTAGAATCTTTTCGGATGGATGGATGAGTTAGGTTTTACGGCACTGTTACACAGAATAAGTCATATAGCGCTGATGAATGATGAGGGATGATGAGGTGAGATTAGAAGGTGATTTGGTTAATCTCATTCGTAGGGAAGCAGCGCTTTGGACCAAAACCACAACCTATTTTCCTTTCAGTTCTAAACAGAGGGCATGATTTATGTCAAATAAACAGAAACATCCACTTTGACAATAATACATACAGAAAATGCTCCTCATTACGAACGCTCAAACAAATGTTTATTGATTGCATAAAAGACAGATGGGAGACCAAAGCAAGGTAAAGGGAGATTTCGGTTTTATTTTACCTTGCTTTGTAAAGCCACCTGCCTTAAACACAAACAAATTAAAATAAATGAGTGCACGCAATAGAGAGGTTTTACTGTATACCGTATTATTATTCTCATTAGAGAACCAGCTATTCTGAGGAGTGTTGATCTATAAATTGTTTCTATTTAATTAACACATGTGAAAAATACTATCAGAACCATTAACGGATATGGTTGTTCCTGATAGATTAATGTTTTCGAATGTAAATACGACTTTCTGCCAGAATAAACAAACCAGTTAGTGATTGGCATTGAATGTTGCTCACAGGATAATAGTCAACTGGGTTCAAAGAGAAAAAGTTATCCCACCCCCAAAAAAAAAAACCGCGTGATCGCTAACACTAGTATACTTATTGCAAACAGTATCGAGCCAGATCAGACGCCGGGTAACCCGGCGTCTGATCAGGCTTCAAACTGTTTGCTTCTCGGATTAAAACCAGAAGTCAGAATTGTCAAAAGGTTGTCGTGTTCTACATTTCATTGCAATGCGTTTGCGTTTCGTTTACGTTTAAACGGAAAAGAATAACGTTTTCTCCACTGTACAGTGCTCCCTCTCTACACCCAACGGGAGACACAGATTGAGAGTGATGATCGGAGGGAGTTTTTATAGGAAGTGAAAATCTGAATATTACAGTGGAGAATCTGTTATTTTTCCCGTTTAAACGCAAACGTACGCAAACGCAAAGGACTAAAACGTAGAAAAGAACAACTTTTGGATAATTCTGATATTTTATGTTTATCTTGGTGGCAAACAGTTTGGAGCCTGATCAGACGCCGGGTTACCCGGCGTCTGATCTGGCTCCAAACTGTTTGCACTGCAATTAATAGTTTTAGCGTAAACGCGTTTATTGGGAAAGAATAACACATTCTCCACTGTACTTGGTTAACAATTGCAAACAACTTGAATCAAGATAAGATGCCGCGTAATGCGGCGTCTGATCTGGATTCAAACTGTTCGACACTCGTTATTATTTGCCTTTCTATCAAAATGTTCACTATGTAATTTCGATAAATTTGGGAATCGGCGGCACGCGTTGTTGTAAGGAGGGGATCGTAAGTTGGAGGGCCGTTGTAGGGAGGAAACACTGTATATTACATGTATATAACTACTATGTTAACGGTCTGAGCCTTTGCTAAACAGTCATTCATTTGAACACTTTTGGAATGCTAGTGAATGCTCCATGCAAGCTAAAAGTAATACAAAAAGCATTCTACATCCCCTTTGACCTATATTAAGTGCGCGCGTATCACTAGAAACCTTTACGATGCATTCAATTACAGTTTAACTCTTTCACTGCCGACGGCGCCAAAAGGCGACTTTGCAATTTGTTTTGACCACGATTATCCAAACTTTGCACTCGTATCGAACTTTTTTCAGTAACAAAGTCGTAAATCGAATTTTAAATGCCGACACTATTTAGGTGGTGATAGTGTTACAGTGGAGAAAACGTTATTCTTTCCCAATAAACGCGTTTAAGCTAAAACTATTATTTTCACTGCAAACAGTTTTGAGCCAGATCAGACGCCGGGTAACCCGGCGTCTGATCAGGCTCAAAACTGTTTGCCACCAAGATAAATAAGAATTATCAGAATTGTCCAAAAGTTGTTCTTTTCTACGTTTTAGTGCTTTGCGTTTGCGTACGTTTGCGTTTAAACGGGAAAGAATAACAGATTCTCCACTGTAAGCAAGACAATAAAACTTGGCAGTGAAAGAGTCTGAACAGAACGAAGTTCTTACAGTTCTTTCCCGTTTATGCATAAACGATTCGCCAACGTATGGCATTTAAAATGAAGAAATGGACAACTTTTTGATAATTCTGACTTTTTTTTTAATCCAAGTGGCAAACAGTCTGGAACCCGTTTAGACGCCGGATAACCCGGCGTCTGATCTGGCTCTAGACGAGATTCTATTTGCAATTGAAACGAATTTCATTCAAATAATAGTTTGAGCGTAACACGTGTATTGGGAAAGAATAACGTCAACTCCACTGTACATTTCCAATCTAAATCAGGAAACAGTTTTAGGATTATTTGTATTGTATAGAAAGTCTGATAACAGATTCGTGTTTAAACCTCGTAGTAATTCTATTGGAGCCTCTACTACATTTGTATCTTATACAGGGGAGAATAAGTTATTATTTCCCATTAAACGCGTTTACGCAAAAACTATTATTTCCATTACAAACAGTTTGGAGCCAGATCAGACGCCGGTTTACCCGGTGTCTGGTCAGGATCAAAACTGTTTGCCACTTGGACTAAAATACGTAATCGGATTTATAAACATAGTGTTATTTTGTACATTTTAGTGCATTGTGTTTGCGTTTCATTTGCGTTGAACGGGAACGTATAACTTATTCTCCAATGTACATGTATCAAAGACTTTCCTTATACAGTGGAGAAGACATTCTTCTTTCCAAATAAATGAGTTTCTGATAAAACAATTAACTCCATTGCACTTATGTGTCTCTCGTGTTTAAATAGATCTTTAGAATTTAAAAACAACTGTAATTTTTCTACGTTTTGATTAATTCCGTTTGCGCTATGTTTGCGTGTAAAATGGGAAATATTTACATTTTCTCCACTGGAGACATGAAGGGGGCATTAACCTTGGAACACGCAGTTATATACATAATTCAAACAAAATCTGTATTGTTTATGCTAATAGAAACTGCCACCATCACATTCAGAGTTCGGGAATTAAGTAAGCGGAAGTTGAACTTGTCATAGCCTACTTCACGTTACATTGATGGCTGTATATTATTCTATATATACAAATAAGGTCGTTTACATTTCTAAATTTATTTCTACATTAGGGATATTAGTCCCCATATACATGTATAAGGGGGAGGGTCGGATCTAACTTGTGACCCAATCCCAATGTTATATACTAGGCCAAACTGCCAACGCAACACCTCCGAGTTCCCTTCTACTTTCATATCAGAGCGGGTGTTTTAAATCAATAGAAAAAGTTGACACAAAATTATTAAATGTTTTTATTTGTGTTTTTAAATTGATGTACTGTCCTCAAAGGTGTTAATATTGACAACGAATTTTCATTGACACTTCTGACGAATAATAACCATCTATCCAAACGTATCGCTAATTTCTGGTGAACATTCTCCATTGAAAATGCATTGGAATGAGATTTCTGAAAACTTTTTATCACAAAATTCTATATATTGGGGACTAAATGCCAATTGATTTTGTTTTTGTTTACCAAGATTATTGTCCATTGATCACTCTATGAATTGCAGAAGAAATCTATTCAGGATATGCACACATTACAGAATTGACCAGATTAACTTAAGACATGTTTAACATTGGAAGTAATGGGAATATCCGGGGTGTTGCGTTGGAAGTTTGGCATAGTATATATTTATATATGAGGGAATAAAAAATATGATATGTTTAAACTAAACTAAGTCCCCATATAGGGAATCCAGAAATATAAGGAATGTCATAGTCTATGTCTTAACAGTTGGTGGTATTATAAAGCAGAAATAGCACTGAGTAAAGGATTGAATAAAAGTTGTTTCAACATTGGAAAAACTGGGTTGATACATGTATACTCTTCATAAGAAGCTGTCTTCTTTACTTGCAACCTGCTGTAAGTGTTTAAACCTATCATATATAAGAGTTAACACAGTAGAACAGCCGTCGTATCAATTTGTATTCAACTTTTGAAACATGGCCTGTTTAAAACTCTTTCCTCCCTGAAACTTTAAATGGACATTCCAGTTTCCATTTAAGTCTAGTCCATTTCTGACTTTTAAGGGTTGTTTTTGTCAATGTTTGGCATTATGACAAACAGTGAAGACCCTGGTCAGAGGGCTCCTTTTGGAGCCCTCTGATCTGGGTCTTCACAGTTGGCATAGGACAAGTGTACTATTCACATATACACTGTTTGAAAAAGGACGCCTGTATACGGGACTAGGGTTCAAAGGGTTAAGTTATATCAACGTTGTATCAACGCCGATTCAACATTGACATGTTTACGTAGTACATGTGTATCAACGTTGTATCAACGTTGATTCAACTCTGGTCTTCTAAAGCAAATATCACCAATGTTAGGGCGTTGATTGAACAACGGTGCTACGTAAAATCAACGTTTTTATTTTCAAAGTTGCTGGGTAAATATATTTTGAGTTAACCTCATAGAAGAGTTTTTCATTGAGAGTTAGAGCTTAGAACCGTTTTCTCATGTACAGGGATATGTTTGCAATTTCCATGGACATACTTATACAGATACAGTGCTCCCTCTGTACACCAACATCCAATGGGAGACATAGATTACAGTTGAGAAAACGTTATTCTTTCCCGTTGAAACGCAAACGCAAAGCACTAAAACGTATAAAATGACAACTTTTTAATAAATCTGAGTATTCGTTTTAATCGGAGTTGCAAACAGTTTGGAGCCTGATCAGACGCCGGGTTACCCGGCGTCTGATCTTGCCTCAAACGGTTTGCATTGGAAATAACAGTTTTAGCATAAACGCGATTATTGGGAAAGCATAACGTTTTCTCCACTGTATATGTGCTTTTCGGAGAGATTGTTATAGGGAGTCAAAATTAAAACGCTTAGAGTACATTTACATACAGTTTGAACCAAGATTAGCCGCCATCGGTTAAAAGCCTTTGTCACTCGTCTTTTTATTTCTTTTGTTAAATTATCAATACCTAACTTTGCGATAAAGCAACAGATGACAATTTTAAGCAGACGGCATTGCAGTAATGAAAGCTTAATTTGTAATTTGAGAAATAAAAGCAAGCGACACTTTTTTTAAAAGTTAATGACGTCATGGCAGTTAAGAAAACCGATCTAACTACAGTGGAGAATCTGTTATTCTTTCCCGTTTAAACGCAAACGTACGCAAACGCAAAGCACTAAAACGTAGAAAAGTGCAACTTTTGGACAATTCTGATACTTCTTGTTTATCTTGGTGGCAAACAGTTTGGAGCCTGAACAGACGCCGGGTTACCCGGCGTCTGATCTGGCTCCAAACTGTTTGCACTGCAAATAATAGTTTAAGCGTAAACGCGTTTATTGGGAAAGAATAACAGATTCTCCACTGTAATAGAATATTGGATGGGGAACGGGACATTTGTTTAGACGATAACGCTATTGTCTTCTTACGAATAGACTCTTTCTTAATGTCGACTTTTTGTTTGAACTTTAAAATACATGGGGCTTCGATGTCACGCTTTCAAAGCCATATATAGTAAAGCCAATTTAGCAAGCAGTGTGAATCCAGATCAAACGTTTTATAAAATGGCATCTAATCAGAATCGAAACTGTTTGAGTGCCCCTTGTATCAATATTTGCTTTATTCAATACTTCAAGAAAATGAATTTCTCATGAAATACTTAGAGACGATAATCAAACAGTTTGAATCCAGATCAGACGCCGCGTACAGCGACGTCTGATCTGGATCCAAACTGTTTGCAAATTTTAGTCAAGTCGCTTTCGGCAGACAAATTGTTAAAACAATAGCACAAACATCATTTTGTATCTTCTGCATATTTCATGTTTGTTAGCATTCGGCCTCGCGGGGGATCAGTCATTAACTAATTAGCTCAGTCTTGTCTGGCTTTGTGCATTTTAACCCTTAGCCTGCCAGTCACGACTATAGCTCCATATGCAAACAGCTTGGATCCGGATGAGACGCCGAGTAACTCGGCGTCTCATCCGGATCCAAGCTGTTTGACACTCAGACAACATTTTCAGCAATTTTGAGCAACTTTGAGCAACTTTGAAACTTGAAGCAGACGAGAAATATAGCAGACAACAATTTATTTGGCGGGCTAAGGGTTAATCGTCTCACTGCTATAAAAGGGTTTTCTTTAATATGTCGTCTGCTATTAACCACTTCACTCTCCATGACGTCATAAAGTGCACTTGCAAACAGTTTTGATCCTGATCAGACGCCGCGTAATGCGGCGTCTGATCAGGATCAAAACTGTCTGCCACTTGTTTTGAAATAATGTCAGTTTATTTCCAACTTTGAAAACATATTGTAGACAAAATGTTAAAGCAGACAACAATATGTCAATCTGATCAGGTTCCAAATTGTTTGACACTCGTTTTGAAATTTCTTTAGTCATACTGCCTTATTTTGTTAACTTTGAAACGACATTGCAGACAATAAAATTGAAGCAGACGACAATGAAACGGTGAAGGGGTAAACATCTCACGAAAAATGTGATCATGACAGGGTTAAGGGCTAATACATTTGTATTGCAAGAACAAAAAAAATGATTTGAAAAGATATGATACCTAAGAGATACGAATCATGCATGAGGCTTTTCTGCTAAAAGAGAGTTAAAACGTTTGCCTGAACAGACTAATCAGCCTAATGCTATTGAAGATGCAGTCTGGTTGAAATAATGCAATTTCTAATGTTCAGACAAGTGTGACGATATGACGTTCAAACAAAACGAACACTATTTTTCTTTAATATAAAGAGCCTCTCCCTGTCTGCAAAGGATGCACTACGCAAAATAAGAAAGTGATAACCATGCGCCCTTTAGGAAGATTGCAGATACATTGTACAGCGCTACCTCTCAACAAAAACATCCATTGGGAGACGAAATTGTGTGCTTTGTTCGTAGTAGGGAGGGAAAATTAAGATGTGGTTGACATTTTTCAAACAGCTTGAATCCAGAGCAGACGCCGCGTCACGCGGCGTCTGGTCTGGATTCAAGCTGTTTGTCACTCGTCATTATATTTATTCTATCGAAAAAGCCACTTACTTGTAACTTTAAGAAAAAACAGCAGTCGACAATTTAAAGCAGACGATATTGCAACAGTAAACGCGTTAGCCGTATTTCTCCTGTTTGGGGAATTGCGGCAATGGGCGTTACAGTGAGGGAGTCATTGTTGTGAGGGCCGTTATGTGTGTGTGTGGGGGGGGGGGGGGCTGCTAAGAACCTCTCCCTGTCTAAAAATTATGCTATATGCGAACTGCAGAAAGTGATAAGCATGCGCCCTTCAAGAAGATTGCAGCTACTTGATTATAATGCACACACCATCCATTCTTACGATGGAGAAGACTTTATTCTTTCAACCTTTTACGCTAAAATTATTAATTCTAGTGCAAACAGTTTGGAGCCAGACCAGACTCCGGATATATCAGGATTCGAACTGTTTACAAATTACTATTGTACTAGTAGTAATGCAGTGAAGTAGTTAAAGTATATAGAAGGGATTAACTAATAATTGCAAACAGTTACGATCCAGATTAAACGCCGAGTATGTCGATATGTGGTTAGGTTCCTAACTGTTTGTCACTCGTTTTGATATTTCTACACCCAAAATACTTAGTATAAATTCGATAATTAACCCTTTTATGATCAAATTCCCCTTCACCGTTTCGTTGTCGTCTGCTTCAATTGTATTGTCTGCAATGTCGTTTCAAAGTTAAAAAAATAAGGCAGTATGAATGAAGAAATTTCAAAACGAGTGTCAAACAATTTAGACCCTGATCAGACGCCGCGGTAGGCGGCGTCTTATCAGGACTTAACATGTTTGCAAACTCGCTTTTAACCCTTTCCCACATAGCCTGTCTCTAGTATTGAATATAGGTGTCCACTTAAAGCAGGCTGAAAGTAAAGCAGAATGCGCCTTACTTTCAGCCTGCTTTAAGCTATCATCTGCTTGAATATAGAAATTATTTCGTATGATACATATTTATGACTGTAAAAATTGGAACTATTTTCTTCAGTGAAGGAATAAACTTAATGCGCTAAAAGGCGCTTCTATGGGGGAAAGGGTTAAAGGTCATTGAGGGCGAATATGTTAAAGACAACATACAAGGATGAACTCGAAATACAAAAATGGAGTCATTTTTCTTTCCCTTTTTTTAAAAACGCAAATAGCCTTATGTTCTTAGAAATCTGTCTTTCAGGTATACGAAATTATGCAGTGAACATCCGCTTGAACATTACAAACCTAACATCATCAATGCTAGACACACGACACCCAAATCCCCCAAAATGTCTCAGTCTCAACAACAAACACACATCACATTTATTGCACATTATTGCAGACACTACATTTCGTTCCCTTCAGTTGATATCGGTCGACATTGTTCAGTTGTGTCGCTAATACTTGACATTTCAAGCATACTACAAGTATAACATTCTTGTTAGCAAACCACATTGTTATATTTAACAATCCTGTTAGTCTTGGAATGGACAAGTGTGTCACATACATTTTTATCACGCCTGGATGCTACTATACGTACTTCGAAACTATTTGAATGTTGTTTTTTTACAATGTCGTGTGTGTAGATTTGAATAAATCAAAACTAAAGGAACGCTTTATATTATTCTATTACTTGATTGTTTCTTAACCAGAGTGGTTGATCTGTCAAGTTTATCTACTCTTACTGATTTTCTATCATCCTGCCACTAAATTCGCTTAACTCTCTCTTTCTCAACTGACTCTTAACCCCTTTGTGCCTAGTGTCCTATAAAACGGACATATGCAAACAATCTAGACTCTGATCAGAGTCTACGTTGTTTGCTAATACGACTTTTAATATCAAACAAAGTAGTGAGTTAGTTAAGATCTGGGGCCAGTCGTATGAAACGTCGTACGACAAATGCGGCCGTAAGTCAAACATTCAATAATTACTGATTTCTCCATCTCATCCTGGCTTGTGAAATCTCCTTGAAAGCGTCTTTTATCACATAAACGTCAACTGACAAAAACAATTCAGAGACGATCTTACTTTCACTTAGGAAAACAGTTTTGACGAATTGTTTTCCTAAGTGAAAGTAAGATCGTCTCTGAGGTTTTATTCAGCCATAGATAAAAGTAGTTTCAAACTTAAATATAGCAAAACAACATCAATGTTTTGTGAAAAGACTTCCCTGTTAACATACTAGTAGTCAATTTGTCAATCAATATCTAATCTAAAATTGTTCTTATTGACTATACATGATCATTGAACACTTAGTTTCGTTTTTGGAATAACGTCATTGTTTTAACATTCAAACCAAATCAACATATTAATACTAGAGTTCTACGTAGCCTGATTTGCGGGACAACTTTCGGGAGGAAAGAAATATTAAAAACAACTTGACACTTGGAAATGTTTCGTTTACTTGTGAACGTCGGGGTGATCCAAATTTGTCAAACTGAATTCTCTAAACTGCTTTACAGTCGGCGTAGTAATAGAATATTCCAGTGATTCGTAAATTAGTATATTATATGCATTATAAACCCTCCGGCAGAGGCAGGGCTTTGCCAATCTAGGCGATAGTAAAGTGAATTGTAAGAAACGATCTGATTGTATTGTTTCTAAACAGTCTACAATGTTCTTCTAAAAAACAGTAGGCTGTATATGTTTTTAAACAGTGTACTTCTAAAGAAGCATTAGGCTGATTAACGCTTTCAGGCGGAATATATTTCATTCTCTCTTTGACAGAAATACGCCGTATCTCTTAGCTATCATTTCCGAAAAAGATGGTCTCTGTTTTATCCTTACCCTATTCGATCGCGACTAGACTTGTATTTGCAATCAGTTTGGACCCAGAACAGACGCCGCGTAACGCGGCGTCTGTTCTAGGTGCAAACTGTTTGAGTACTGTCTTAAATGTTCTGAGATTAAGAAATGTATCAACTTTAACTGTACATGTTTTGTAGAAGACTTTTTTTAAGCAGATAACATTACGGTAGGATAAAAGCTTGTTTCAAATTGCCTTTAGACACATCAACTGTATAATTTCTCCATACATTGTATTCTTAGTAATGTTTGGTAATTTTTAAATCTGGTTAAGTGATAGTGAAACATTTACTAAATGTCATTATATTTTAAAAACATACTTTTTAAGATGTTAAGAGACAATGCTTTTTAATTGCATTATTATGCTCTTCAATTCGAAGTTCGACAACACTAATTTTGAAAACAGTTTTAACATGCTTCTTTTATAAATATTCATTGTCGGTGGTAAAATGTAAGTTCTAAAACTTGCTACAAGGCTTACAATCTGCTTAAATTACCGTCTTTCTTGAAAACAGGAAACAGTCTATGGGTAGGCGGGTTAAACATCTTTTGTTACCTGCAGTACATTATTCAGATACATTGACATGTACATTATGTTGTGTTCAAGTGTATTACTATTAGGCATCGAACTTGCTGAGTTTTAATAACAAAAATAGGCACATTAGAGTCTTTACAATGCTTGTCCATCTACAACGTCACTAACGTGAGTAGGCTGTTAGAATACCAACGAAACACACTCGTTTGGTTGCTTAAACATTTTCTACACACAAGTGGAGTGGCAGATCGTCGCAGACAGTGCACGAATACCTAGAACAGCAGATGCTTGCACGTTGAGCTTTAGGAGGAAATACCTTTTGGACCTTGCAAATGCCCTAACTCAGGGATAGGACCACGTTTTATTCCCGACGTCGTTATTAGATGGCATGTTAGGTCTACGCGATGTCTCATTGCCGCTTGCACCATGAGCAAAGATATACGCTACTGACAAAAATATCATAAGATTACAACTAAACCGACATAAAATTCCCAACCGAACACAGTTTGACTCTCAGAGTTACTTTGCAACTTATCTCTTCGTCTTTTCTAGTTTGAAAACATCCACTTTAAACGACCGCATCTCAAAATCTGAAATAACTGCCAAATTGTTCATGAACTGAGCTAAATTTGGTACCAAATACATAGGCGCTCAGGAAAATAGCCAATTAATAATTACAAAAAACAAAATGCACCGTTTCTTTTCGAATTGAGTATAGTATTTATTGTAACAGACAGTGTAGAAGTTCGTATAATAGAGGTTCATACTGGATGAAGTCTTTATTTGCATATTCGGCAGATACGGGTTACCCCATTTGTGCCCACGATCCCATATATGGGACATAGGCAAACAGTGTAGACTCTGATCAGACGCCGCATCATGCGGCGTCTTATCAGATTCTACACTGTTTGCTTATAGGAATTTCAATATAAGACAAAATGAAAATGAAAATTTTGACCAGGCATCCCTTTGATTAAAAATGGACTAATCCAATATATAAACCTGGAAAAATCCACCGGGCGCAAATGGGTAAATGCCGTTTTATTGAAGAAATACCGATAAGAGTGCATGTTTCAATCATATATGAACCCGGATCAGCCGCTGACTCGTTAACATATTGCGGTAAAAGTAAATACTGGCATTATCCTTTGCAAATAGCATCGAGTATAATAACCAGAATAATACAGAGAGCGGATATTTGTGCAGTCTAGATAGCAGAATTCCAAATACAGTGGAGAAAACGTTATTCTTTCCCAATAAACGCGTTTACGCTAAAACTATTATTTGCAGTGCAAACAGTTTGGAGCCAGATCAGACGCCGGGTAACCCGGCGTCTGATCAGGCTCCAAACTGTTTACCACCAAGATAAACATGAAATATCAGAATTATCCAAAAGTTGTGCTTTTCTACGTTTTAGTGCATTGCGTTTGCGTACGTTTGCGTTTTAAACGGGAAAGAATAACATATTCTCCACTGTACCTGTCAACATCAGTCGCAGGAAATTGAACAGTATTTGTCATAGAACCAAAATGCAAACACGCTTTTGTTAAACGATGACTCGTAGAATAAGCGTGAATATCTACGTTTGGCGTTTTTTTGCTTAATACAGGATTAAAGAAAAGCAGAAAGCTCTATATGAGCTTCTGCTTTTCTTTCGCCCTGCATTAAGCATAGTTCTGTGTAATAGATTTGTTCTCTTTCAGGTTTCCATTTAACACAAGTTCGATTGTTATTGAAATGAAACATTGCACTTCAATTTTTCAATTCATTACACGTGTCAACAAATGTCAGCCAGACTCGCTTATTTGACATTTTTTACGATACAGTGGAGAATCTGTTATTCTTTCCCGTTTAAACGCAAACGTACGCAAACGCAACGCACTAAAACGTAGAAAAGAACAACTTTTGGACAATTCTGATATTTCATGTTTATCTTGGTGGCAAACAGTTTTGAGCCTGATCAGACGCCGGGTGACCCGGCGTCTGATCTGGCTCCAAACTGTTTGCACTGCAAATAATAGTTTTAGCGTAAACGCGTTTATTGGGAAAGAATAACGTTTTCTCCACTGTAACACTCTGAACAGACATCTAAATAAAGTGGAAAAGACATTCAAATAAACGCGTTCATGCCAAAACAGTTTTGTCCATTGCAAATAATTTGAAGCGAGCTCAGATGCCGGGTAATCAAGCTCCAAACGTCAGATCAAGAGTCCGATCGGGCACCAAACGTTTGCCACTCAGATTAAGTATATCGTAAGAATTGTTTTCTTAATACGTAATAATTATAGTATCGAAATAAAGCTCCGGGTTTTATTTCTTTATATTTGAAAATCCAACCAAACATTTAAGGGTATGGAACGCCAATTAGGCTCTCCTATATAATTCATAAAAAGTGTGTAGGTTTTAGTTTAGTTTAAACATATTCCGCTTTTGAACGCACAACTCATGTATGAAAAGAGCGCTATATAACTCTTGTGTATGAATCTGGTATAAAATAATCATATTTTATGGCCCAATATTTGCACAAAAGTTCATATTACAATACATCTCAAATGATGGAAATTTACCTACAAATATATGTGCAAAAGACTCGGGCTACACGTTCTTCCAACGTGAGTAACATCCCTTTTAAAAATAATTACAGCCTAGCCAGGTGCAACTCAATATTTTCCCCAAAGATACATTCATAAAAAACTCAACAATGATGAAAACATATGGGGTCATGTGTTATGTATTATACTTATGACTTCAATGACATGATTGGTGTTCTGCTACCTTTCGACAGAGAGTTCGGCTAAAACAGGGACATGTCACTTCGGCCCAACTAATTTCTACATAAACCCCTTCTAGGATATCAGTAATGCCTTGTATCTATTCTCTGGCAACCAGTTAGTACATTAAAAGCAAAAACAGCGCATGTCAAGTGACAAAATGCCATTTTGAGGCCAAAAACATTGACACTATATATCTCGGGGGACTACACTGGACCATGTAGTTTTTTCGGTTCCGTAACCTTAATTTTCTATCCAAAGTAACTCTTTTCACCATCAAAGACGTCAAAACGGCGATAGTGCAAACAAGCAGGGTCGTTATTTGACGCCGAGTCTGATCAGCGTCCAAACTGTTCAACACTAGCATCGGTATTGTTTCAGTCTAATTGCTTGGAATCGAACTCAGTTATGTCATGATTTAAACGCAGACAAAGGAGTTAACCCATTTGTGCCTAGCGTCCCATAAATAGGGTATGTGGGCAAACTGTTTAGACTCAGATCAGACGCCGCACAATGCGGCGTCTGATCTGAGTCTACACTGTTTGCTATCAAGAATTTCGATCATAAATAAAATGAGAATATAAAATTAGACCAGACTTCCTTTTAATGACAAATGCACTCATCCAATATATAAACATGGTAGAATCCACAAGGCACAAATAAGTTATTGCAGAGGATATAATAGTGCTGAAGTGCTTAATGCAGACGATTAGAATTAAGCTACAGTGGAGAAAACGTTATTCTTTCCCAATAAACGCGTTTACGCTAAAACTATTATTTGCAGTGCAAACAGTTTGGAGCCAGATCAGACGCCGGGTAACCCGGCGTCTGATCAGGCTCCAAACTGTTTGCCACCAAGATAAACATGAAATATCAGAATTGTCCAAAAGTTGTTCTTTTCTACGTTTTAGTGCTTTGCGTTTGCGTACGTTTTCGTTTAAACGGGAAAGAATAACAGATTCTCCACTGTACGACCTCTTTAAAGGCCATCAATAAGCATTCGCTTGAATTGTCATTTTAAATGGTTTCCATAAAGCACCTATTATCGTACTAAAAGCACGCATGCATATGCAGTAAATAGGCTCATAGTCTATAAATAGTCTCTAAAATTTGTTCAGCGACCAAAGTAACAGAATGTACATAACCAATTCACTTTCATGACATCATCAGCTTTAAACAATTGTCGTCTGCTCTTACTTTTCAAATTTAAATTTTAGGTGTTTAAAATAAGAAATATTGAAATGAGTCTTCATTATATTATTATTACAGTGTCGAACAGTTTAGACGCCGCGTTGTGGAGCGCCTGATTAGGATCTAAACTGTTTGCAAGTAGCTATTTGTACTCGGAGTAAGGCAGTTAAGGGGTTAAACAAGATTTATCACATAATCTGCGGTCTGGGAGTTGCATAAAACCATTCTATAAATATCGTCTTACACTAGCGAAATATCGCCTTTCGGGTTCCGGTCCAACATGTTCGTCAACAACCACTGCATGTAACGGGACACCAAATAACGTAATTTGCGATGACGTTACCGTAAACAACGTTATGTTTTGGTGGGAAATCTTAATATGGCGAAAGGGGACTACAACCAATTAAATAGGTTTCTAAACTGTTTATGTGATAGATAGAAAATCACATTCGTGCTCATTATCTATCATTTTTAATAAACTCGTTGACTAAGGCCAAGGCTCGTGTCACATCATTTTAGTCAACTCGTTTATTAAAAATGATAAATAATGAACACTCGTGTAAGATACTCTATTAAATACATTCTTTGACTTACCCCGTACAAGGCTTATTTTGAAACAGTTTTAATCCGCTTACGTGGCGACTGATCATGATCCAAAGTGTTTGACACACATTACGATTATCTATTCAGCCAAGTTACAGTGGATAATCTGTTATTCTTTCCCAATAAACGCGTTTACGCTAAAACTATTATTTGCAGTGCAAACAGTTTGGAGCCAGATCAGACGCCGGGTAACCCGGCGTCTGATCAGGCTCCAAACTGTTTGCCACCAAGATAACATGAATTATCAGAAGTGTCCAAAAGTTGTTCTTTTCTACGTTTTAGTGTTTTGCGTTTGCATACGTTTGCGTTTAAACGGGAAAGAATAACGTTTTCTCCACTGTATCTAAAGATCTAAACGAGAGAAACAAAATCAGAAGGCAATTGCCATGATTCAAATGCAGTCACCTTAGTTTCCAATACAGTGTTACCTCTCTAACACGACACCCAATGAGAGACACAGATTATGTGTGTTAGTCGGTGGGAGTCGTTATAGGGAGGGAACACTAAGACTTTGCAAACAGCTTGAATCAAGATCAGGCGACGCGTAAAGCGGCGTCTAATTTGGATTCAAGCTGTTTATTTATCGTAATTATGTTTCTTTTGTCATTTTTTTTTTTTTTCAAAGTATTAAACTTTTTTTCTATCATTGTTTTTTTGGAAGAGCTATTTATGATGAACGAAAAAATGGAAAAAAATATATATGGTGGTGTCCTTTTTTTTTTAGCTACAGCGATTTGAAAAAGGTATGTCAAATTTGGACTTTTTCTCTCAAATTTTACCCATTCAGAGTACATGCTTCAGTGAAATCTATTTCAAAACAAAACAAAAATGGTAATTTGGGTTTTCATTATTTATTTCATGTCTATGGTGGTATTTTCATATATAGAAACCAAATTTAGACAAAGCAGGCACTAGGTTTGAACAGTATAGATCCTCGAATATCAAAAATATTCTTTATATAGGGCATGATTTTATAAGATTTTTTATTTTATGAAAAAAAAGTAAAAAAGTTTGAAAATGAAATAGTTCTAGTATTTAACTTTTTCATATATTCTACCAAATGAAAGCCAATACTAAGGCAGTTCAAAATATGAAAAGAAATTGAAAGGTCAGTGTTGAAAATTTTGAGTTATTAAAGTAAAATGAGTTATCCCCCCTTACAAAATTTGCAAAAAAGCACCATATCGATGCTATTTAGAGCTTTATAAATTTCCCATTTGGTGCCTGTTTTTCTTAAATTAGTTTTTGTATGAAGAAATACTACCATAGATAGGAAATAAATAACACAAAAACAAATTATCATATTTGTTTTCATTTAAAATGGATTTTATTGAAGCGGGCTGTTTGAAAAGGACAAAATAAGAGGAAGTGGGTGGGGTAAATTTTACATGGCCGTAGAGCCAACTGTTGTTCACGAAACTGTACACTTTTTCTATTTTTTCATTCATCTTAAATAGCTCTTCAATACAAAACCATCATAGAGTGATTTCATATACTTTGAAAAATTCCCAAACTCATGACATTGATACAGCGGCAAGCGTCATTGTGATGAGGGTCGTTGTTTGGAGGGCCATTGTAGGGAAGGAGTTCTGTAGTAGTAAATGAAATAGCCAACCATTCTATCAATCTTGTGTATCACGTAATTGACTGACATATATAATCATTACATGTACATTATTCTGATGAAACGACATATTTTCTTAAATAAATTTTAATTTTTAGAAATACAATATTAAGTTACTTGGCCGCAATCGGAACATTCTTGTATTTATTTTTAAAAATTTGATATTCTCTAGAAATTCAATAATTGCGATAAGTATTATCTTTGCAATAGTATATGTAAATATACCCAATTCCAAAAGAAAGTGTGCACTCTTTTTGGTAATTTCTTTCCAAATGAACAAAAACATCTATTCATACCACATAGAATATTTTATCCTTGATGGATGGCACACGTACAAGAGCTATAATGTGCAAAAGTGTTGATCGATACGTAGTCTAGATACATTGTATCAAAATATTAGAAATAAAAAAGTGCACATTTTGGGGAAATTGAGTGTACAGGGAAGGGGTTACCTTAACCAACCAGTTTACTACTTTAATGCAATCTACCTACACATATTGTCTATGTTAGTAGCCTTATTCGACTAGGGCTCTGCTAAAAAGAGTGGTATAGGTTCGAAAGAAATCGGAATTGCGCACCGATCGAACAGGCTCGTCTGCCGAAAAAGGATGACAGCCCTTGGTGCTCAGGGGCCCGTTTTACTAAACTACTTACGCAAAATTTTTGCGTAAGTCAAAATTTTAAATTCTAATTTATATTTGTTATTATCACTTTCTACAAACAGCAAATAGCCAGATCAGAGGACGCGCTTTAAGCGCGTCCTCTGATCTGGCTATTTGCTGTTTGCAAACGTTTATGATCGAAAAATAAGAGTTAAACAATTTTGACTTACGCAAAAATTTTGCGTAAGTAGTTTAGTAAAACGGGCCCCAGTGGTGGCCGCCATCGCTTTGCCTGGTGTATTTTTGAATAGTGGCAAGGAACCATAATACTCTGCCGGGCTCTTCAAAATATCCATCAGAAAAGACGACAGAGCTTCAAAATTCGGAAGCGACACAATCTATCAAATTGGAAGAGTTCTTCTGAATCTGCAACTCTTCCAGTTTACCAAACAAACAGTCCATTTGATTAAAATTAAGTGTTAATGCATTTTGACTGAAGACACATCAAACTGAACATCAAACAGTTTGAAAACTGATCAAACGTTTTGGTGTTTCGGCGTCAGATCAGGATCAAAACCATTTCTTATATCCAGCCATGTCGCAATTAGCATGCACACGGTTAATTCTACATAATTTGATTGACGTCAGCGACTGCTACTACATAATATCTTCACAAACATGCGATGCACGATTGCCTTAAATCATACAATCTCATACTTGATCGCGTCATCACGTGATATTTTGTACAAAAACACTTCTTCCAATGCATACATGTTTGTCCCGCAAATATTAAGTTAATTGATGCCTAGACGATTAAAGTGGTGTATGTAGAATATTCTGTTCTACACCAAGCCTGCCTTACAAAGCTACAATAGAGAACTTATTTTCCTCAATATATGCGTTAACGCCAAAACTATTATTCCAATAGCAAACAGTTTAGAGCCAGATCAGACGCCGGGTAAGCTCCAAACCGTTTAGCACTAACATTAAAACAAATAGTTAGAATTGTCAACAAGCTGTCATTTTGTACGTTTTATTGCAACTGTGTTTGCGTTTAAATTGCGTTTAAACGGGGACGAATATTTCTTCTGTATTGTATCTACAGGGTGATTTCTGATAAGGCTCAATACTGTTTGTCATAACATTTAAAACTTTTGGGCCAAAACGCATTTTAAGTCCATGTTAACTTCTTGCTATGTAGAGACTGATCCATTTGGAAAAGTAGCATTACACAGGGGAAACCACTATTCTTTCCCAATAAACTCCATTATGTGTAAAACATTGTTTCAAACTGTAATTTGTTTGGAATCTGATCAGCCACCGGCTAACCAGGCGTCTGATCAGGCTCATCACAGTCTGTCACTCATATAAAAAAAGAATAGTTCTAGGCAACATTTTAAGACATTGTAATTTTCTACATTTTATTGCGTAACGTTTCATTTGCGTATAGACAGAAAACAATAAAGTCTTTTTAACTTTAATTCCAGGGACGTGTCAGTACAATACCCTATAGAGCGGACAAGACATTAATATTTCCCATTAATATAAAGCGCAACGAAACCCCAGCGCATTGCAATAAAATGAGGAAAATAATAACAATCTGGCTCCAAAATGTTTGCACTGGAAATAATAGTTTAAGCATAACGCGTTATGGGGAAAGAATAACATATTTTCGACTATATCGGTTGGATAAACACTTCGTGTTTCTAGCATTGTAATTGAAGATTAAATGTGATGTTTTGAACGTCTAAACTAATGCTTGATTTGTTGTACTGTAGAAAATAGGTATTTTAAAGATTCATCTAAATCTATATTCTGGCTTTGGTACTCTATCAATTTTTTATGGTGTTCATGGCTATGTAAAGACGGAAAGATGTAATTCTTTCCCGATACACGTGTTTATGCTAAAATAACGGTTTCCGTTGCAAACAGTATGGGGCCAGATCAGACACCGGACAACCAGTTTGTCACTTATATTTAAAGAAATCGTTGGAAATTTTAAACAAATCTAATTTTTATTATATTTTATTGAATTGTGTTTGTGTTTCGTTTAAATCGGACAGCATTACGTCTTTTCCATTGCATTGTGTTTTTGTGCATTAAGAGGTACCCCTAACATTTCTTATAGTAACGTTAGCTATGACATATATCTATTGAAAAAGTAATAATGTTTTCAATTTACTTAATGGATCTATCATGTCGGTCATTGAACGGTTTTAGCAATATCTAGAAAGGATTCATTCGGTTGAGCAAACACATACAGTATATAAGTATATATTTGGCAGACCAGCTCATTTGACATGTCATCGATAAATGGAATTGTACACTTGAGCATAAACGCTGTCGTTATGCAATGCGTGTTAAAGTCGCATTGTGTTTTTGGGAAACCTGCATTAAACGATTGTTTGGGATCCCATTTGAACTTCATGTGTCGTGGTTATTTCACAAAAAGCGGCTTTATCTAAGAAATTCGCTTTTGAATATATATTTTTTTCTGGAACTTAACACTCATAAAAGAGTTTAATCTTGTGAATGGAAAGAAGGACAACTCTGTAAATGAAGTGGTTAACCCTTATCCTGTATACGTCTGTTTTTAAATTGTTGTCTGCAATTTGTTCAGTTTAAATACATGCATTATTTTATTAAACAAACTTTAAGACAAGTGTCAAACAGCTTGGATCCAGATGATCTTCACCAAACTTGCTGACAATATTTTTTAGTATTGATATATTTTTTTAATACAGTTGAATGAAATTCCTTCAAGAAGTCAAGGCGATATGAGTGGTCATTTATTACTTTACGTATCACCCACTACAAGGTCAAGATGAAACACATGCAAACATTCACCAAATATTTGGCTAACATAGGATTAAACCTGTTCTTGTTAATAATTAAATATCATTGTTTTAGAGAGCAAAAAAGGCTGAAACAGTAATTTTTGATAATTAAAAGACCTTTATTTTATATTAACAAACATTGTCAGCAAGTTTGGTGAAACTCCAATAAAAAGTCTTTGTGTTAGATAGTATTCTGCTTTTCTTTCAACCTGCTACAGGTGGTTACCTGTTCACCATACTAGACACAGGCTATGGGGTAAAAGATTAAACAAAATGATACGCAAACTTAATGCACAAAAAATCATAATTTGACAATGCCTTAAAAAAGTGAACTATACATTTTAATCTGAGTGACAAACGGTACGTAATCTGATTAGACGCCGTGGTACATGGCGTCTGATATGGCTTCAAACTGATGGCAATAAGTAGCTGTTTTCACAAACGTTCATTGGAGAAGAATAACGCATTCTCCAGTGAAACTCACAACTGCTTGATTATTGCCGACGATATGACCTTCTCATGTTGTGTCATTCTAAAAGAAGCAACATGCTTCTTAAATAGCAATAAGCTGATTAGAAATTATCCCGTCTTAAAGTCATTATTGCGGTATGTGTGGTTTTATATTAGACAGCCCATGGTGACAGCGGACTTCGTAACCTTCATGTCGTTTTATAATTTACAGTGTTCCCTTCCTACAACGACCCTGCCAGAAACGACTCCCTCTTTACAACAAAGTTTGCCGTTGTTCCCCAAACAAGACAATTATGTCTAACGCTCTCAATGATGTAATATCGTCTACTTAAATTTTTTGTATTCTGTTTTTCTCAAAATTATATATTAGACATTTTGATAGAACAACATATTTCAGAGAAGCAAATGGCTTGAATCGAGATTAGACGCCGCGTTACGCGGCGACTGGTCCCGATTCAAGCAGTTTGCAAATGTAAGAAAATTCCCTTCCCTGAAACGACTCCCTCCGAACAATACACACAATCTTTGTATACCACTGGGTGTCGTTGTAGAGAGGGAGTACTGTAGTCTGCAACAGTCTTTAGAATTCATTTGTTTTAATTTTTCTTTCATATTGCATCATCAGAGAGTCAAATACTTTGTATACTGATGGGACGCCGATTTACTAGTACTCATTGTTTCGTTACGCGGCGTCTAATCAGGATCCAAACTGTTTGACACTCATTTCAATATTTCTTAAGCCAATACCTAAACTTAAAATTTAAAAACATAATAGCAGACAACCCTGAATCTTTAAAATTGATAACGTCATGGCAGTGAAGGGGGTAATGAGTTTTCCGTTTGATTGGCACAATTAACCAAGTTCTATTGTACAATTACTCTCGTGTAACCCCTTCACAGCCATAATGTCATCAATTTTAAACTGTTAGTCACCTTTTATTTCACAAATGTTAATGTTAGGTATTTTAACTTTATAAATATTAATTGAGTGTCAAACAGTTTGGGTCCTGATCAGACGCCGCGTTACGCGGCGTCTGATCAGGATCCAAACTGTTTGAAAATAACAATTGTGCTCAGGGTAATGCAGTGCTGGGATTAACGTCAATTTGGTATTGGCTTATCCTTTGTAAACTTCTCAAATGCAATAACAATTATATGTCATAAGTCAAAATATTTGTATAGACTGGACCAATGTTGGTTATTTGGTCTGGGAATCTCAATTACGTGGTATCGCAAAGTATTTGTCAACATGATATCGAAAAAGTAATTAATACATTGAAACAGTACCACACAACTTCCCATGTCATTAACCCTAATTGTACCGTATTATCGTCTGCTTTGATGTCGTTTGCAAAATTTGTTACTTTTTTATATAGTTTAAACAAATTAATTTCAGAAAACGTATAATATACATACAATCTACAATACATTTATTATAGGATTAGAACGAAAGCTAAAGCTTAATAAGTTCTTCTAGAAAAGAATTACATTGAAGATGCAGTTTGAGACCTTTTGCACGTTGTTAGCAACATATGTTGTTGTCATTAATTTGTTAAACATTTTTATTGTCGTCTGTGAAAATATCAAATTAAAATTTATACAGTTCTCATTCAAGAAGTTCGCGTTACTTGGCATCTGATCTACAGGGTGTTAAGAAAGTTCGTTCCTATTTTTGCACCTATGTCTAAAAAGAAAACTACAAAATGGATGCGACTGAAACTTTATACTCAATACCCAGAGGGATCTCTTTTGCTTTTTATCACATTTTTAAGACGCTTAGGCATATAATGGATTAATGAAGTAAGGTGATCTGGAGACAAACTGTCCCAGGCATGACGTAGACGACGTCGTAGGGCTTTCATTGTCTTAGGGGTGGGTTAGTGTACGCCTCGGTGTCCAGAATTCTCCAGAGATTGTCTATAACATTTCAATCTGGCGAGTTCCCTGGCCATTCTTCTTTGCCGATAGAGTTCTCTAGATTGCCTCGACACCATTGCTGTGTGCTGGTGGCTGTGTGTGGTTCGGAGCACCATCTTATTGAAAAATGGCTCGTTTGGAATCTGGGACAAGTTTCCTACTGCTTATTTTACCGTCAGTAGCAGATCTCATGAGTGCAGGTTTAAGTTTTTTTCAAGTATTTGACCATGGTAGTACTCAGTGTGAAAAAATGATAGTACCACACTGTGAAAATATTACGTCGCTCGGAAAGGTTTTTGGGTGGAATCAAGGTAGATCTAATTAAAAACAGGAACGAACTTTCTTAACACCCTGTAGACCCAAACTTTTTGCAAATATATTTTACTAGTCAAGTCGCGATCGGCATGATGAGGGTAAGCTTTCGACACGTTGCTTGCGATTTTGTGATAATTATTGCAAGCAATTTGGATCCCGATAAGATGCAGAATAAATCGGCGTCTCATCTTGATCAAACCTGTTTGGCACTCTGATTATATTTCATGAAAGACAAATGCATTTAAATCATTTTGAGGATTGTTGCACATGGGACATCCTTGCATACGGTCTTAACATGAACTGCAGACGGTTAAGCGTATCATAAATGGCACCTCATTTCTGTTATTTGACAAATCACTGAGACACTCCAAATGTCGCCAAAAAAAAGTTATTTATTTAGTTTAAAACATTTTTTTTTTCAATTGCATTAACAAATCAACATGAAAATACAGGAAGCTAAAAGCTTATTGAGGTGTACCCGGCGACTGATCTTGCCAAAAACTGTTTACAACAGAAATGATAGTTTTTAGCGTAAACGCGTTTATAATAATTGGTAAAGAATTGCGTTTTCTCCTCTGTACTTGGATTAAGACAGACAACATGGTTGCACCTGAACTGTTTATTTTTTGCTAGACGTGTCAAATTGTTCTGCAATAACAATTTGTCATCGCTCAAATGTGTGCTGGCGGAAATTAACTTCATTTTACCTGAATATTTCCGTTGCAATTTTACGGAAAGTTTAATTAAATACAGTCACACGTCCCTAATGTGATACACAAATTAATATGTTTACAGGTCTTTGAGACGGGTAAAGCCCTACCTCTCTACAAATACACCCTATGGAACACAAACATGTAAGTGTTGTTCGGAGGGGAGTCGTTATAGGGAGGGCGATTGATTAAATTTGCAAACAGCTTGAATCCAGATCTGGATTCAAGCTGTTTGTCACTCGTCATTATGTTTATATCAAAATGCCCAATTTGTAAATTTTGAGAATACCAGCAGACGACAATTTCAAAGCAGACGATATTGCAGGAGCAAAAACGTTAAACAGAATTGTCATGTTTGGGGAACAGCGGCAATGGTCGTTTTAAGGAGGGAGTCATTGTTGGGAGGGTCATGGTGGGGAGGGAGCACTGTATAAGGTTTTTACCGTTAACGGAGAACTAAAATAATGCAGACAAACGCTTTTGCTTCTCTAAGATTATGGTTGTCCTTCATCGTGTTACGATCCAGTTTACAGTGAAACCCCTCTAAACCGGACAGCATGTTACTATCCAGATTATATCCAGGGCAAAATCCGACAATGTAGAAAACGTTATTCTTTCCTTTTTAAACGCAAAGGAAACGCGATTAATTGTAAAGTTGTAGATCATTTGCTGTCGTTTATTTCGCTAAAAAGCAGGAAATCGGTTCATTTCTTATATTTACATGATATTTGCTGTAATTTCTAGTATCAAATGAACATTTCTTTAATATGCATGTATTTTCAATCGATATTAGAGGTTGTTAACATGAATAATGTATACCCTGAAAGGAACAACCATAACGACATTACTGAAGCAACGCAACAAAATGATTCGCGCAAAGCAGATCCATAAGTCCCGCCTCCTCTGCGAAAGGTATGGATCCACAAGTCCCACCCCTAAAGAATTGCGTCTATGCGAATGAAATGCCATTTTATTCAATTGAAATATTGAAATGTATAAATAACACTTTGAAAATTAGAACGATTCATTTAAATTTGAATAGCAAACAGTTTTGTTACCCGGCGACTGACTATGCTCCAAACTGTTTGCAACCGAAACAATTAAGAAATGGACTGATTTTTTCGGCGTTCAAGAGAAATAAACGACAGAAAGTTATCGGCAAATACCATGAATCGCACTAGCGATTCATGGTTAACTTGATTTGCCGAAAACTTTCTGTCGTTTATTTCGCTTGAACGCCGAAAACAATAAGTTCATTTCTTATATTTACAATAATGTAAATTCAAATATCAAAGGACCAATTTGTTAGTACGCGTTATGTTTATTCCATATTAGAGGTTGATAACAGGAATAATGTGTACCCTATAAGGAACAGCCATGACCGAATGACGCTGCGTACATTCAAAAAGAAAACAAAACAAGTTCCATTGTTTACATGCCAATGTTAAAAACTTGACAGTTTGGTGCAAAAATGCCGATTTGACGTCATTTGGAAGTGACGTCATTTTTTAAAGTATGATAAATATATCGATTTTGTGTGTCATAAAGAAATGCAGACAGCTGCTGTTGATAAGGTATATCAGTTTTCTTGCAGTTTATCTTATTAATAAAGAAGAATTTAAATCGGTTATCATGGTTTCCGCTAAAAGGAAGGCATACATCGGTTAAGAACAATTTTTTGAAAAAATCTGCCAAATGTTTGCTGTCCGAGTTCAAAAGATTATCTGCGAAACTTATGCACATGTCCCGCCCTGTCAAAAGATAGCGTTTAAATGAAATGAACGCAATTATTTTCAATGGATTTGAATGAGGCGAATGTAAACATTTATATTTGCACAGACGCGTTTATTGAGTAAGAATAATGTTTTCTCCACTGTATCGATGTGTCACATTTTCACATTTGCTGGTGTGGTTGAACATCTAAAGTTTTATTCTGTCTGACAAGTAAAGGTTTTGGCAGCAATGTTAATTAAATATTTGTCTGACACAAAACAGATTGAATGTTAACCTTTTGGAAAGAATGAATATATCCTAATGGTCTCTTTATATCTATCAAATAAAAACAATCACCTGTTGCGTACATATTTACAAATGCCACAAATGCTCTATACTGTTATATGAAAAGGCAAAGTATTGAGAGAACCCATCCATCGATTGGAAGGGGAAAAACTTGTAATTTGTAGAAAGTATTATACACAATGGTTTTTCATATAGCGACAACGGAGTTCTCCACTGTTACCTCTAAAAATATACCCCTGCAAACAGGGTGCGTATTTTATTGAGAATTCAAACACAGATACGTTTCGTCTTTGTTTATCTAGGAGCGTGCGCGAGTTGTGTTAGAATTTGCGATTGACAACGGGTTGGATATCCGTAAGGACTCGTAAACATATTTATTTGAATGTGCCTTTATATTATCAAAGGCTATCAAACGAATAAAGATACATGTCGACGTGTACTGTGTCTGGCCTTACACTACTCCTTTGTGTAATGGTTTCGATAAGGACCGTTAACAGTACCTCAAAATATGATAACGAATCTGTTTTTGCCAATTTAATGAAGAATCTTTACAGGTTCTGACTCGTGGCTGTGTCATTGATATTAATTAACTCAGTATCCCCTGAGACTTCCAATGAACAATTCCAGTATGCAATTAAGGTTTGTCCGTTATAGAATATAAAAGGTTGTTTTTGTAGTAAAATTGCAAAATTACAAACAGTGAAGTCCCTGATCAGAGGGCTCCCGCAGGAGCCCTCTGATCAGGGACTTCACTGTTTGCATAGGAAAACTGTACTCTTCACAGTTACACATTTAGTAAAAGACGCATATATGAATATCTAGGGCTCAATGAGGTAAACGAATAACACTTCAGATTTCGCATATTTCAAGAAGCCAGCAACGATTGCAAAATTACAAGCTCAAGTGCACCAGCATGTGTTCTCTGTGTTGCAATAAACTAGTCTTTGTATAGACCGATTTTATTGACCTGGCAGGGCGGAGTTTCAATGTTGACATTTCGTTATAACTTTGGGGGTAGCAGCACACGCTCTTTCATTATCGGAATTTACTGTTGTTTTTTTCAACATTACATATTAGTGGACATTTTGACAGAATGAATATAATGAAGAATGACAAACAGCTTGAATCCAGATCAGACGCCGCGTGACGCTGCGTCTGATCTGGATTCAAGTTGTTTGCAAACGTAAACAAAGTCTTAATTTTCTCTTCTTATAACAACCCCCTCCGAACATACACTTAATATTTGTCTCCCGTTGGGTGTTTTTGTAGAGATGGAGCACTGTATATACCATTTTCACGTGTATATGGATGCACGCATAAATTGTGTTTCTCCAAGTTGAAAGTATCGGACAATAACGATATAATACGGAACTATACCTATCATCCCTAAAATAAAAATAAAAGTTTATCTTTGCCAAAGGTTAGCTCCGCCCTTACAGGTGAGAAAATCGGCCTATACACGAATGTTTGGTTTTTTACTAAAATAATGATATCGATAAGTCGACGGGCCTAAATAGAGATCTACATGTGTTTATCTTAAAATGCGTAGTATATTTCATTTCATCAGAACTCTGTTAAAAACTTATTTTTCTTCTGGCAAAGACATGTCGAGATATAATTAGCCGTTTATAATTAGTTCATTTTTATTTGAACGTATTTCAAAGGAACTCCGAGTTCTCCGCCAGGGGTTATGTTTTATTGTTTTGATTTAATATTTATTTTTCTAGTATTTGAATTGACAAGAAACTTGATCAAAATAATTCATATAAATATGAATGCATTTTATTCACTCGAATAGACTTTATTATTTTCCAATAAATGTGTTTATGTTTAAACAATCGTCTACTTTGAAACAGTTTGGAGCCTGATCAGACGCCGGGTAGCAGTCAGGTAAAAATACATCTTCAGAAGTAAGAAAATGGGTAAATTTCTTGATTATTTTCCATTGCATTTGCGTTTTAAGTCTCATTTAAACAGGCAAGAATAACGTCTTCTTCACTGTATGGAAGCAAACTTTTCACTATGGGTGTGGATATAACTTTTACATGTACTATACATCGACGTGTTTTAACCAATTACTCCATAGCTTGATTCTAGTTTTTTAAATAGATGACCACTTAAATCAGGTTGAAAGTTAAGCAGAATGCGCTTTATTTCTGCTTTACTGTCAACCTGCTTTAAGCTACAATTTGCTAGAATATAAAAAATAGTTCTTATCATACATATTGATAACTGTATCAACTGGAACTATTTTCCTCAGTGGAGAAAAAAATCAATGGCGTAAAAAGGTGTATTTGGTTCAAACATATTTTATTCAAAACATTTACATGTACTTTCAAACATACCATAAAGTTTAGGAGTGAAAAGAAGGCAAAAGAAGTGTATTGTGTTTCTTTCCAAAAGGCGTATTTATGGGGCAATGGGTTAAGTCAAATAGTTCTGCTGTATTATGTGTGTGCAATAAGGTAACGGCAGTGTTTTAATGAAATGTTATTTATAATGCTGCCTTTGGTATAATATTGATTAATTAGATATAAAAGTTCTTTTGAACTTAGCTTAATATTACATAATCACGAAAACAGAAAACCGTAAAGAGCTATGCAAAAGCTCAATATTCGCACTTGCTAACATTTATATGTTTTCTTTTTATACGCTTTACACTGGTTTCATACAAATTGAAATTTTAAAAATTCCACGCAAGTTATGACATTTGTTCTCATATAAAATTGTGACAGTTTATAAGCTTCTTAAAAAAGCTAAATGAATGGTAAAAGTATATTATATAGTTGATTGCTTTGGTTTTTAGGCATGGAGCACAGCATGCGTTAATCTTTCATAGGGTGTTTATACAATTCATTACAACATGACAAGCAGTGAAGACCTTGGTAGGATAACACATTCAGGACCTCTCTTGTCTGGATCTACACTGTTTACATTGAGCATGTGCATTTTTCACAAATACAGTGTTCCCTCTCTACAACGGCCCTCCCAACAACGACTCCCTCCTTACAACGACCCTTACCGCAGTTCCCTAAAACAGGACAATTATGTCAAACCCTTTTATTTCTACAATATCGTCTGCTTAAAATTGTCGTGTGCTGTTTTTTCAAAAGTTATTTAAAGGACATTTTGACATAGAAACCTTAATGTTAACCTTAACCTAAAACCGCGTTACGCGGCGTCTGATCTGGATTCAAACTGTTTTCAAATGTAAGCCAATTTCCCTCCATACAACGACTTCCTCCGAACAACGCACATTGTTTTTGTCTCCCATTGGGTGCCGTTATAGAGGGGGAACGCTTTACACCGTTTGTAAAGGAAGTGTTTTCTCACTGATTCATTTGGTTATAATCAATGGTATTGCTGCAGGCACATGTAAGAAGCCTTATTTTATTTAACCCTTTCCCCCATAGAAGCGCCTTTTAGTGCATTCAGTTTATTCTTGCCCTGAAGAAAATAGTTCCAATTTATACATTCATAAATATGTATAAATATTTTCTATATTCTAGCAGATGATAGCTTAAAGCAGGCTGAAAGTAAAGCAGAATGCGCTTAAAGCGCATTCTGCTTTACTTTCAACCTGCTTTAAGTGGACACCTATATTCAATACTAGAGATATGCTATGTGGGAAAGGGTTAATACAGTAACAGCTCTTTATGACGACCACTAGATTAAGTTTATTATTTTGTGTTCAGTGCAGGTTGCTGGTTGAAGCAATATGTAAGTAAAACAGAAAGCTCCGTTAGGAGCTTTCTGTTTTACTTTCACATTGCTTTAACCTGTCTTTCATCCAATCCTTTAGCCTTATTTTAGTTGTCGTTTATTGTTATTGCAATTCACAATTAAAAGCATGCCTTTTTAATATTTGAAAGTGGTTTTAGTTTTAAAATGAATATTCAAATGACATTTTACTTTAATCTAATTGAACATTGAACACACTTGCAAAATGTATTTGGAAATACGCTCGTACGTTATGGAACAAAATGTATTAAGTTAAAAAGTATTGAATTTAAATAATAAAACCGATCTAGCCGTTGAGCCTTTATATTGTGAATACTGATGACCATAACTGAACCTCTATCCTGTCCATTGTATTTGACAGATGTAAATAACTTTACTCATATTATATAAAGATTGTGAGGAATTAAGTACATGTAGTTTTATTTATTTCATTGTTATGTATTTGCGTTCGGTTTGCGTTTAACTAACGTTATCTCGGACAGTGTTCATCTTTGGTCGTCTTACGAAATGTCGTACGGTAAAATCTGTCGTAAGTCAAAACTTTAAAATGCACCTAATTTATGATATCTCCATCTAATCATGTCTTGTTACAGCTCTTTGGAATCGACTTGAAAAGACGATTTCAAAGAGATGTCACAAGACAGGATTAGATCTAGGTAAACTAATGAAAATATTGAGAATTTTAGAATCTGACTTACGACAATATTTGTTGTGCTACGTTTCGTAAGACGGATGTATTGTCCGCGGGTTTGTTTGTGGTTTTTTTTTGGGGGGGGGGGGGGGGGGGGTTAACGGCTTTGCAACAGAATTATCACTGTGTCTATTGTTTTCGAGGCCTACATACAGGATACTTCATTACTTCTGGCAACGATGATATAAAATTGATTGAATATGCCATTGCCATTGACATCTCATTTTTTAAACTGATTGTTTTTAACTGAAATTAACTTAGACCTATGAAAATATTTGATAAACAAAATTTCTATTCGTTTGTTACTTCGCTCGTAATATAATGAACACCAAATTACAGCTCAACTTGATTTGCGCTGATTGCTTGTCATAGCACGTGTGTTGCACAGAGATGCAAGAAACTGAAATGCTATCAGTTTACCCTATTAATTTCCAGGAATAATTACACGCATATACACATTCAAACTTACAAGGAGAAAACGTTATTCTTTCCCAATAAACGCGTTTACACTAAAACTATTATTTCTATTACAAACAGTTTGGAGCCAGATCAGACGCCTGGTAACCCGGCGTCTGATCAGGCTCCAAACTATTTGCCACCAAGATAAACATAAATAATCAGAATTGTCCAAAAGTTGTACTTTTCTACGTTTTAGTGCTTTGCGTTTGCGTACGTTTGCGTTTAAACGGGAAAGAATAACAGATTCTCCACTGTACATGGACATTGTTTTGGAAAAGGATATAAACGAAAGAGTAATCTCAATTCGTTCTTTTCCTTCTCTGTTACATGTAGATATATTTCTTTTCAGTTGGTACGAACTCAAAAATAAAGTTTAGGTATTTTTACTTTAGCGATATTTAACCGAGTTTCAAACAGTTTGGAAACTGATCGGACCCGCTTTATCTGACCAGGATCAAACTGTTTGCAAATAACTATTGTACTCGGGGTAGTAAAGGGGTTATACAATCGTCCTATTGCTTGCATGTGGTAGACTGGGTGAAGAAAATCAGTCACGTGGTTTAAACACTACCCTGTCTATACATGTACAATGTATATCGTCTGCTTTGAACTTTTCGTCTGAAAATCTTGCATAATTTAGGTTTATGCATTTTTTAATTCATGAAACCTAAAGAGGAGTGTCAAACAGTTTGGATCCAGATCAGACGCCGCGCTACGCGGCGTCTGATCTTAATCCAAATTGTTTGCAAATATTAGTAAAGTCACGATCGGAATGTAATGTTTTAATAAAAACAACTACCTTCAGGAAAAACATATTTTGGAAAGTTCTTTAATTTAATAAGAACATTCGAATCAAACGACAGTAACGTAATAATCATATCTTAATTGGTATTTAATGGTTTCCTCCAAGATGTTGTCATGGCAATAATTTATAGAGTTATGTTATTAAATCAAATAAATATTCCCAATTATAATATTCATGAAATTATGTTCTTTAACTCTCTCATAAGCGATGGTTAAAATATATGTCATTTTCAGTCTCAAGCAGAAGAGAAGGTGGCCAGAAAGTTGTATTGCTTTTGGGCTGCATCAATCTGTCCCTTATTTTACCGCCTTTCGACATTAATGGTTAGTCGCTCAAGCATGGATTTACAATGGAGAAGATGTTACAGTGGAGAATGTGTTATTCTTTCCCAATAAACGCGTTTACGCTAAAACTATAATTTGCAGTGCAAACAGTTTGGAGCCAGATAAGACGCCGGGTAACCCGGCGTCTGATCAGGCTCCAAACTGATTGCCACCAAGATAAACATGAATTATCAGAATTGTTCAAAAGTTGTTCTTTTCTACGTTTTAGTGATTTGCGTTTGCGTACGTTTGCGTTTAAACGGGAAAGAATAACAGATTCTCCACTGTATTCTTTCCTAATAAACGCGTTTGTCCTTAAAACAATGATTACCATAGCCAGCACAGAGTCCAAACTATTTGCCGCTCAGATAAATTACAGTAAAACTGTCTATTACAACCACAAAAATGTGTTGATTATCTGGTTTTTAAGACAGGTGACTGCTTAATGCAAGGTAAATGTAAAACAGAAAGCTCATTTTGGAACTTTCTGTTTCACGTTTGCCTTGCTTTAATGTGTCACCAGTTTTATGCTGTAAATAAGCTGTCCTTCTATAGGTCGTATTACAGAGATTTTACTGTATGTACATGTAGTCAACATTTAATGACCATATTCTTTAAACGCAAACGTACGCAAACGCAAACGCAAAGCACTAAAACGTAGAAAAGAACAACTTTTGGACAATTCTGATAATTCTTGTTTATCTTGGTGGCAAACAGTTTGGAGCCTGATCAGACGCCGGGTTACCCGGCGTCTGATCTGGCTCCTAACTGTTTGCACTGCAAATAATAGTTTTAGCGTAAACGCGTTTATTGGGAAAGAATAACAGATTATCCACTGTAGTCAACATTTAATGACCATATTCTTGACATTGTCTTTATTTAATTTCAATGTGGTTCGGTTTGTTTAAACAAAAAGGATGACGTCTTTTTCAGCTGCACTGTTTCGTATCATACTAACGTTCACAACCTATTTTTCGACTTGAAACAAGTAGACCTTTTCAGATAGAAGCTTTCTGTTGATCTGTCTGTCATCTTACTTTAAGCGGTCACATGTCTTTAATAAAGTCAATTAGTTTCTTTTTAGTGGACGCAACAGATGGGTTCTACTACATCTTCATTCGTGGAAGCCCGGCGGTATGAAAGCATTTCTGTTTGGGAAGCAACATAGGTCTCATCAAGTTGATTTAAAGTCTGAAGAAGGTGCTATTTGTCTCCCAATATATCATTTTATTTATGATAAAATCCGTATGTCAACTGCAAACAATTTCGAGTGAAAACCAGACACATATTAAACTAAAACTTTAGCATGTTCTACTAAACAGGTAATCGAGTAATATACGACTGCAAACGAGTGTTAATATCAAGGTGTTAACGACAGATGGCTGCTTAAAGCAAGCTGTTGTACTATCACCGTACTTTTAAGGTGTCTTACCTTACCTTACTTTAGGGTAATTAAACCTATGTTTCAGTGGTTGTAATAGTGAAATTTTCAAAAACTGTTCAGAAGACCTTATTCTTTTCTAATAGACGCGTTTACTATTAAACTATTATTTCCCATGCACACAGTGTGGGGCCTATTCAAATAAAAAACATAATCGTCAGTAGCTTTAGGAAATTGCCGCTTTCAACATCTTATTGCATAGCGTTTGGCTTTCATTTGAACGGCAGAGAATAAGTTCTTCCCTTGTGAATTCAAGTAATACTTTTCACAATTACTTTTAACAATGTTGAGGTGACACTGTATTGTCTTAGAATTTGATGGTACCATTCTCAGACAAGCTGACTGGTACCAATAAATCTTTTCCAGACTGGAGTGATTTGAAATCTAAATCAACATCTTCAATTGCCTTTATGATGGAAGTCGGTTCAATTTTAAAGCCGTTTGTAAGCCAATTATTTTGTTTTCTTGCTAACAAACAAAGTACAGTATAACCTCTCTATTAGGCCCGCTACATTGTGTTACAGTGGATAATCTGTTATTCTTTCCCGTTTAAACGCAAACGTACGCAAACGCAAAGCACTAAAACGTAGAAAAGTACAACTTTTTGGACAATTCTGATATTTCATGTTTATCTTGGTGGCAAACAGTTTGGAGCCTGATCAGACGCCGGGTTACCCGGCGTCTGATCTGGCTCCAAACTGTTTGTACTGCAAATAATAGTTTTAGCGTTAACGCGATTATTGGGAAAGAATAACAGATTCTCCACTGTACTTTGTGTTAAGTATTCGGTGGTTCAGACAGGTGACCGCTTAAGGGAACGTGACAGCCAATTAGGAGTTTCCTGTTTTACTGCCATCTTGCTCTAAGGGTCACATGTCGTTTATACAACCAGTTTGCATTCGTTTCAGTGGTCGTTATAGAGGGGTTTTCTTGTAGTAAAGCAGCGATTTAACAGTCATGTTTACGGTGTTGCTCAAATGTTGATTGCAGGTTGAGAATACATTGTACACCAATAGAGAACATATAGTTAGTACAGAACGCATAGTTGAGCTAAATTCATGTGTTACAGGCATGAATTGTCTGAGAATAAACGTCGCTTTTTTGTTGTGTCTCAGCTGAAGGATATGCTTTTAGACGAACTACTTCTATGGACGTTTTAAACATTTTGACTCAAAAACAGCTATGTACAGTGGATAATCTGTTATTCTTTCCCAATAAACGCGTTTACGCTAAAACTATTATTTGCAGTACAAACAGTTTGGTGCCAGATCAGACGCCGGGTAACCCGGCGTCCGATCAGGCTCCAAACTGTTTGCCACCAAGATAAACATGAATTATCAGAACTGTCTAAAAGTTGTTCTTTTCTACGTTTTAGTGCTTTGCGTTTGCGTACGTTTGCGTTTAAACGGGAAAGAATAACAGATTATCCACTGTACATGTACAGTATGTAGATCTAATTGTTGACTCATTGAATCGTGAAACTACGGTGGAGAAGACGTTATTCTTTTCCGATAAACGCGTTTAAGCTACAACTATTTTTTCTATTACAAACAGTTAGGAGCCAGATCAGACGTCGGGTAACCCGACGTCTGATCAGGCTCAAAACCGTTTGCCACTCAGAGTAAAACAATAAGTAAGAATTGTCAACAAATTGTCAGTTTGTACGTATTATTGAAATGCCTTTGTGTTTTGTTTGCTTTTAACCCATTACCCATAGATTATTTCTAGTTTTGAAGACATGTCACCACTTAAAGCAGGTTGAAAGTAAAGCAACCATCCGCTAGAAAATATAAACTATTTATCATAATACATTTTAATGATTGTATAAACCGGAACTACTTTCTTTAGTGGAGGAATCAATCAAAGGCGTAAAAAGGCGTATTTATGGGGTAATGGCTTAAACGGGAAATAATAGCATTTTCTCTATTGTAAATTTGACAGACCGTTAGTTCTAGTTTGACTTTACTGAATCGTTTCCTTTTTTATCATTATTATGAATGGTCAAATGGGCTGACTTTCACATTAAGACGGACCAACTAGAGAGCAGCTCATTAGTGTTGTGCAGTGGAGAATCTGTTATTCTTTCTTAATAAACGCGTTTACGCTAAAACTATTGTTTGCAGTGCAAACAGTTTGGAGCCAGATCAGACGCCGGGTAACCCGGCGTCTGATCAGGCTCCAAACCGTTTGCCACCAAGATAAATATTGTTCAAAAGTTGTTCCTTTCTACGTTTTAGCGCTTTGCGTTTGCGTACGTTTGCGTTTAAACGGGAAAGAATAACAGATTCTCCACTGTAATCTCAAGCCTAAACGAGACCAAAAACGATACCGAAAGTGGACATTCAAGTTTCAGAAAAAACATGATTATGGAAGACTTTTTTCTTTAACAGGGCATTACAATTTGATTGTTACATAATACTAAGTCAGAGGAAATCGCAAGGATGCGTTATTAAGCTACCATCTGCTATGATATAGGACATCTTTCTAAGGGAATATATATTTATAATTTTTTAAATTGCGTACTTACGGAGAAGTGGGTTAAACATGACAATCAGTCACCTCATTATTGACCCATTGCCCCATAAATACACCTTTTTACGCATTACGAAGAAAATATTCCATTATTCTGGACAGGTTCCAAACTGTTTGCCACTCAGATTAAAACTGGTAGTCTGAATTGTCAAAATGTTGTCATTTTCTATACTTCATTGCACTGCGTTTGAACGAAACAATTACGTTTTATCCACTGTAGCCAACTCGCAATCGATGGCCATCGACGGCCATCGATTCTTTACTGAACTCATCTCGGGTGACTGCGGTCCAAATAGTGGTCTTGGTACTGGGCCTTTACTGTACATTAATTGAGAAAAGTGTGAGCTAATAGACATTTAGACTTGTGGTTAATGGAACCTTTAGTCACAATTAGCAGTACCATTATTTCCTTTATTGTCCCTTCCGATGCAAGTCATTAGCTAATAGATTGATACTGCTCAATAAAAACTGTCCACTAGTAAGACGATTGAGATCGGTGTTTAACCCATTAACGCATTCAACCCTACTGACGAGTATACTCGTCATAAACAAACAGTATATATATAAAGAGTACACTTGTCCTGTGCAAACAGTGGGGAACCCGATCAGAGGGCTCCTACAGGAGCCCTCTGTTCAGGGTCTGCACTGGTTGTCATTTTGCACAAAAAGGTTTAAAATAACCCTAATTAGTCTAAAATGGACTAGTAAGACATAATTGAACAATAGAATTGTCCATTAAAAGTTCAAGGGCTGAATGAGTTGACCTGTTTAGCCCTAGCGACGACTATACTCGTCATTCACAAGTAATGTGTACACACGTGAATACAGTGGAAAATCCGTTATTCTTTCCCGTTTAAACGCAAACGTACGCAAACGCAAAGCACTAAAACGTAGAAAAGAACAACTTTTAGACAATTCTGATAATTCATGTTTATCTTGGTGGCAAACAGTTTGGAGCCTGATCAGACGCCGGGTTACCCGGCGTCTGATCTGGCTCCAAACTGTTTGTATTGTAAATAATAGTTTTAGCGTAAACGCGTTTATCGGGAAAGAATAACACATTCTCCACTGTAAATAATCAAAATTAGCTAAGTGATGTTCCTTGTGTAGTTAATATTAAGTAGAATGAAGAAGTGGGGTGGGGAAATTATTGAATGGATGGTTACTTGATATTTGCTATACAATATTTATTTCTAGTAACAGTGGAGAAAACGTTATTCTCTCCCAAAAACGCGTTTACGCTTAACTGTTATTTCCAATGCAAACAGTTATGGGCCAGATCAGACCCCGGGTAACCCGGCGTCTGATCAGGCTCCAAACAGTTTGCCATCTAGGTTAAAATCAATAGTCAGAATTCTCAAAAAGTTGTCATTTTCTCCATTATTGTGCAATGCGTTTGCGTTGTGTTTGCGTTTAAACGGGAAAGAATAACATTTTCTCCATTGTACTAATTTCTAAACGTTTCTAACGTTTATTTCTTTGATTTCTTCCATACACCTGTAAACTCTTTACGTCTTTAAGAAATAAACAATTCATACCAGTGTTTTATCTTGGCAATAAAACACGGGTATGAGTTGAGATGCGTAGTAATCAAATCACGAGGCCGAAGGCCGAGTGATTTAATTAACAGCATCTCAACGACTATCCGTGTTTTATTGCACTTTAAAGCACTGATATTAATTTATTATTTCGATTCTAACACACCAATTTAACATATTTTCAGCGAAGCAACGGCGCTACATTTCTTGGCGTACAGATTCGTCCCTTCTTTGTTTATATAGGGGCGTGCGAGAAGTGTGTTAGAATTAATAATAACTGCCATAGATAAAATGTTCTAAAATTCTCTAAACCAAACGTATATTCAATAGCCAAAGTTCCCAAAGATCCTAAATGATCATAAACAAAGGAAACCCAGCACTTTATACTGGTCCAGTCAAACAAAACTTCTCAAGGATTGCTTATCGTCATAATAAAGGGTGTAGCATACCAAATACTAAAGCCCTTTTGTGGATTCAGCGCCTAGCATCATCAGATAGCATATACATGTAACTCCAAATGGATTGCTAAGGCTACTCTCGCAAGTTAATGCATGCACTTTCTAATGATTACAAACACCCTTCATTTATTACAGAGGTTAATGTTAGCTACTGGTCAAATATAGCCGCAAAGCCTCTTGAATATATTTTAACTCATTTATACCCAGTGGATTCTTCCATGTTTATATATTGGATTAGTCCATTTTTATCAAAGGGATGCCTGGTCAAAATTTTCATTTTCATTTTGTTTTATATTGAAATTCCTATCAGCAAACAGTGTAGACTCTGATCAGACGCCGCATTATGCGGCGTCTGATCAGAGTCTACACTGTTTGCCTATGTCCCATATATGGGATCGTGGGCACAGATGAGTTAAACCATAGAGAACCGTGAACCCATATTTCTTAAGACGCAACAATAACACCTTCTCAACTGTATCATATTTTTAATAGGGTTTAATGATAGTATTAATGTTTTCTGTCAATTGCTAGTTCTGTTAATATGTTGACTATATCTCGAGAGAGTTTGAATCAAATTATTGGGTGTATAAGAACCAGCTTAACCCTGCGTGTGGCGATCGCACTTTGACTTATACATGTATTTGCAAACAGTTTGAATCCAGATCTTATGAGCATTCTTATCTGGATTAAAACTGATTGAAATTCTTCACTGTTTGTGTTTCTTAAATGAAAAGCATAATTTTGTATTTGAAAAAAAAAAGACAAAACTTTTATAGCCGACGCTACCACGGCAGTAGATGTATAAATACAGTGGAGAATCTGTTATTCTTTCCCGTTTAAACGCAAACGTACGCAAACGCAAAGCACTAAAACGTAGAAAAGAACAACTTTTGGACAATTCTGATATTTCATGTTTATCTTGGTGGCAAACAGTTTGAAGCCTGCTCAGACGCCGGGTTACCCGGCGTCTGATCTGGCTCCAAACTATTTGCACTGCAAATAATAGTTTTAGCGTAAACGAGTTTATTGGGAAAGAATAACAGATTATCCACTGTATTACCTTGATAAATAGCTAAGACATTTCTGACAGTAGAGAAGATGTTATTCTTTCCCATTAAATGCGTTTGTGCAAAAACTATTCTTTCCATTGCAAACCGTTTTTCGCCAGATCCGACGTCGGGTAATCAGGCGTCTGATCAGGCTACAAACTGTGTGCCTCTTTTATAAATATAACTAAAAACTTAAAAAAAGTCGTAATTTTCTGTATTTTTTCTTCAATGTGTTGGCATTGCTTTTACGTTTAAACGGGAAAGAAAAAAAGTATTGTCTAGTGTAGACCTTAGGGAATCTTTTATAAAATCAGTCGCCTTCGGCATTTCTCAGCACTGACTTATCTTTCATCTATACATGTATTACCTTGATAAATAGCTAAGACATTTCTGACCGTAGAGAAGATGTTATTCTTTCCCATTAAATGCGTTTGTGCAAAAACTATTCTTTCCATTGCAAACCGTTTTTCGCCAGATCCGACGTCGGGTAATCCGGCGTCTGATCAGACTACACACTGTGTGCCTCTCTAATAAATATAACTAAAAACTTAAAAAAAAGTCGTAATGTTCTGTATTTTTTCTTCAATGTGTTGGCATTGCTTTTACGTTTAAACGGGAAAGAAAAAAAGTATTGTCTAGTGTAGACCTTAGGGAATCTTTTATAAAATCAGTCGCCTTCGGCATTTCTCAGCACTGACTTATCTTTCATCTATACTAAGCGAAAAAAAAGGTTTAGACAAACATTAAGGATGCAAACCACGTCTGCGCGGTACAAATATCATTCATATTGCATAATGACATAAGTAATCGAACTTATTAGAATAGAGAGATATATCGACTGTGCTTTAAACATCTGCGTATAGGGAGGTACATTGTAACTCCTTTTTTTTTTACTGCTTTACCAGTCATAAACGAGTATTTCAGTCATTGTTTCCTCATGAAAGTAAGCAGTTGTGTTGGAAAAGGAACCAGGAACAAAGGTCCAGTCTTTTGGAAAATAATTCTTTACAACTGTGTGTACAATCATTCGTTGAAAATGCGATTCGTTCAAATTACCTCCCTTTGCATTGAAAAATTAAATTAATGCAACCGATATTTCTCAATGCCATCCCCTCAACCGTGAACCTCGCTTTATATTCTGCTGTTCCATATTTCTTTGATATTGCTTTCCAGACCTACAGAAAACTGGGAATGCTGTCTATGGGAAATCCCATGTTAAACAACTGTCTAAATTTGTTCGCTTATTATCACCCCTGACACTTTCAATGATTCATTCCAGTTCTTTTTAAATCTTGTCCATATTTTGTCTATTTAGGGTCGAGTTTTAGTATTGCAAACGACATACAGTGTATACCCTGATCTTGGTCTACACTGTTTGCATAGGACAACTGTACTTTTTAGAGGAGGTGTTCATCGAAAAAAATTTAAAAAAGAATTCAGGGGTTAACGAGTACGCTGTATATATCGAAATATTAAATGCGGTAATAGTTTTGGTTGACTTTAGTTGTCAACTATTGGTTCGTTTATTGTTTTCGTTTATAAATGTTTAGATCACACGCATATTATATGCCTGGTGAAAATAAAATCTTGATTCTTGAGTCAAATTGTTTTAAGGAACAAGTACATGTATACTCGTCGCTAGGGCACATGAAATTAAAAAGACTGAAAACCAGATAGAGTATTTGCAAATAATAAAAAAGTTTAAGTCATTATCGCGCATATGACATTAAACTACAGTAAATACTCGATTCTACGAACTCCCGTTTGTTCGAAAATACCCATATTTCAAAGTTAAAACGTGGCTTAGCCACGTTTTTAACTTGAAATACGGATATATTCGACTTAAAAGAGAATGACTTATCAAAATTTAACTTACGAAATACTGGTAAGATCGATTTGAGCGAGTTCGTAGTATCGAGTTTCGACTGTATATGAAAGGCTTGGAAGATATGTTTTGCTCTAAATATTTATCGTAGGACAAACGTACTCTCCACAGGTACACGGTTTGAAAATGACCGTTTGCGTTTAAACGGGAAAGAATAATGTTTTTCCTACTGTAAATATTTAGTTGTTAAATTCAGATACTTTGACAGAAGAAACACATGAACATATACATATGACATGTATTATGTTAGTCTTATGCAGCTGTTTAGCCGGGATTTATCATTGCAATTATATTTATGGGTATAATCGACAGTTTATCGGTTTCTAATATAGGCTACATGTATATATAAAATATCCAATATCTTACAATTCTCCAGGGCGCTAAACTGTCGCTGCTACACTAATCATATTTACGTCTGTCTGACTTCATCATAAATCAGAAAAATGAATTATTGGCCCATTCTGTCATTGCAACAAGTGTTAGCGTCATTTACAAACAGTGTACAATTAAAGAGTATACGTGTCCTGTGCAAACAGTGCAGACCCTGTTTTTCTTCTAGCAATAAAAGTATATTGTAGAAACGAAAAGAAGATCGTCTTAACCGATTACATGTACCCCATAGCATATTTCCAGTATTTAAGTTAGGTTACAGTGGAGAATCTGTTATTCTTTCCCAATAAACGCGTTTACGCTAAAACTATTATTTGCAGTGCAAATAGTTTGGAGCCAGATCAGACGCCGGGTAACCCGGCGTCTGATCAGGCTTCAAACTGTTTGCCACCAAGATAAACATGAAATATCAGAATTGTCCAAAAGTTGTTCTTTTCTACGTTTTAGTGCTTTGCGTTTGCGTACGTTTGCGTTTAAACGGGAAAGAATAACAGATTCTCCACTGTGACCACTTAAAGCAGGTTGAAAGAAAAGCAGAATGCACATTTTGACGCATTCTGCTTCACTTTCAGCCTGCTTTAAGCTGTTATCTGCTAGAATAAAGAGATGAACTCTTATTAATCGTATTTGTAACAGTATAAATTGGAACTATGGTCTTCAGTAAAGGAATAAATTATAGGCGTAAAAAAGCGTAATTATGGGGTAAAGGGTTATAAAGTATGAACTGGAATTGTTCATTAACCTTTTTGAAGATTTAGGGATTAATGGGTTAACTAACACTTGTAAATAAACTACAGTCTCTTAACCCTTCACTTTCATGACGTCATCATTTTTTATCAATTGTCGTCTGCTTTTATTTCTCATATTTAAATTTTAGGCATTTTGTCCTATGAAATATTAAAATGATAAGCAAACAGTTGGGATCCTGATCTGAGTCAGAAGAATAACATCTTCTCAACTGTAAAATCAGACGAATACATCAAGCAGAAGATTATAAGAATCTATCTTAAGTGTTGATGTGGATAAGGAATTTCCCACATCAACAAAACGAATGGTGGATTTTTTCTCTCCCATTTAAGACATTAAAACAAGATATAAATAACGAAATAATTGCAGTTTCTGTGCACTTTTTTACGCCAAAACACGACATTGCTTATAGTAACGTCATAAGAAATGATGTCATTTAGGTACCATCGTCATGTAGCGCTTGTGGTAAAGCGGGACAAACAATAAAAGACTTAACGTGGTATGGAGGATAGAGTGATTTCACATGGGGAATATCTCTATCTCACATGGGCGAAAATGGGAGAAAATATGGTGGTGGCTGTGTTAGACGGGTTATTACGTCATAATGACAGTTAAATGGTTAGATTATCTCCCTTAAGACCCACCACTATTAAAATGTATTATAGGATTTTAAAGTAATCTAATTTATACCCTTTAGATAAGCCGATATGACACTTTTCCATCTTCTAAATGCTTCCGAGGATTGAACCTTTTACTGCCGGTATAATAACGTTATTCTTTCCCAATAAACGCGTTTACGCTAAAACTATTATTTGCAGTGCAAACAGTTTGGAGCTAGATCAGACGCCGGGTAACCCGGTGTCTGATCAGGCTCCAAACTGTTTGCCACCAAGATAAACAAGAATGATCAGAATTGTCCAAAAGTTGTTCTTTTCTACGTTTTAGTGCTTTGCGTTTGCGTACGTTTGCGTTTAAACGGGAAAGAATAACAGATTCTCCACTGTATATACCCGTCTAAAACAGTCGCTGCCATTTCACCATTTGCTTATAATTTTCGTCTACTTTACTAATATGATTTGCAATTATATGCGTTTTTGACTTAAGAAATTTAGGAGGCGTCTGATCAGGATCCAAATTGTTTGCAGATGTATGAACATCCAATTTATTTGCCGCTTCTGTCGATGTTTCTTTGGCATTGGCCGTAGGGAATTTACGGCTTAAGTTTAGACATTAGTCATTTCATTACCTTAATACGCATTATCTTTTATAAGCGTTGTCTGTTATTTCTTTCTTACAAAATTTAGATTTAACGTCAACTCAAGTGTAAAGTTATGTGGATCCAGATCACACACCGAGTTACACGTCCTCTGATACGGATCCAAAATATTCGCAAAAGTCAGTTAAGATCTTGTCGGACATAACAAAGAATCGACTTATCCTTAGATAAATAGATAGATTTATTTCAACATAAAATGTACAATAACATGGCAATCTGTTATTAAAACAATAAGCAACAATACGTATGATTTAATACAGCCATGTCACTCAACATCATATGCCAAGGATAACACAAAAAGAGTAAGAAATACTCTTATTATATGCCTTCGAGTGATATCGAGCGTTTCCGCGTGTATTTGCAGAGTAAAATACAAGAGTCTGTATCAGCCACCTTGTATCAGCCACTTTGTATTTTACTCTGACCTCGCTTTCGATTTGACGTGACGTCATTTACGTACATGTACGAGTGCCGCGTTATTCTTTCTGACATACAAAAAATCTTGTTCTGCTTCAAATAACTAATAAATTTTGGATATAAAATGATTTAAACAACTATTTAGTTGTTTCTGGTTTGTATTCAAGGCATATAATAAACACATCACCAGTTGGCAGTGCGCAACAGAGTGTTGCATTTAGCTCGAGACCTTTTTGGCGGAAACAACCGACCAGACTCGCGCCAAGGCGCTCGTCAGATCGGCTATTTCCGCCAAAAACGTCTCGAGCTAAATACACCACTCTGTATCGCACTGTCAACTGGTAATGTGTATTTATTTCCATTGTGATCCGTATAAAGGACATTCGATGCCACATCATCATTTAACCCTTATCCTACCGATCGGGACTTGACTGTTATTTGCAAAAGTCAATATAAGTCGGATGTTTATGGGAAAAGAAAAATCTTTAAAAGTTAAATGACATTTGATGTCACATCTCCACTTAGATCTTTGCATTCTAGGTACATGTATAATAGTTTCGTCTGCAATAATTATCGTCTGCCGTTTTTCTAGAAACAGAATTTTCTAGATTGCATTTCAAAACAGGGTCCGAGTGTCAAACAGTTTGGATCCTGATGAGACTGCATAACGCGTCGTCCAATCTGGATCCAAAATGTTTGCAAAGGTAACACATCCGCTGTTAGCATGCATCGAGTTAGATACAGAGGAGAAGCCGTTAATCTTTTCCAATAATCGCGTTTACGTTAAATATTATTGCAAATGTAAACAGTTTGGAGACAGATCAGACGCCGGGTAACCCGGCGTCTGATCAGGCCTCAAACTGTTTGTAACTCAGATTAAAATGATTAATAAGAACTATCAATAAAATGTCATTTTCTATATTTTATTGCATTGCGTTTGCGTTTCGTTTGCATTTAAACGGAAAAGAATAATGTATTCTCTAATGAATAGTCCTTTGGTGATATTGTCTCGAGGGCCATGATAGAACGACGTCAATCAAACGTTAACATGTGAAAAGAAGACGCAAAACTCTATGGGCACCCTTATAAATATAGTGCATTGCTTTGTTAGCTTTCAGATAAAAAGAGTAAATAAGTTATGTCATAGTAGAATATGACAGGTAATCCATAGTTTCTTACTTTCGACCTTGCAATATTACCGCCTACATCCCTTCGCCATTGTTGTCTGAGGCCGATTCTTTTGTTTTTGGTTATTTTAAATAATTTTTTTTAATTAACGACATTTATGCCAAGCGGGTTCGTCCATACTCGTATATTGGGAGATTAACCTGTTTATGTATGTACAGTGCTTCCTCTATACAACAACACCCAATGAGGAGACAATGATTTTGTTCGTTGTTCTGAGGGAGTCGTTATAGGGAGGATAATTGATCTTCAATTACAAACTGCGTGAATCAAGATCAGACGCCACGTTACGCGGCGTCTGATCTGGATTCAAGTTTTTTTGGCACTCGTCTATGTGTATTTTTCTGTCAAGATGTCCAATGTGTGACTGAGAAAAACAGCAGACGTCAATATTAATCAAACTATATTGCAGCAGGGAAATGGTTATACATAATTGTCTTGTTAAAGTAACAGCGACAAGCGTTGTTGTAATGAGGGAATCTTTGTTCAGAGGACCGTTGTAGAGAGGGAGCACTGTATTTACTTTAGAGACAATAGACATGGACTCTTTCACTACTGAGTTACAGTGGAGAAAACGTTATTCTTTCCCAATAAACGCTTTTACGCTAAAACTATTATTTGCAGTCCAAACAGTTTGGAGCCAGATCAGACGCCGGGTAACCCGGCGTCTGATCAGGTTCCAAACTGTTTGCCACCAAGATAAACATGAATTATCAGAATTGTCCAAAAGTTGTTCTTTTCTACGTTTTAGTGCTTTGCGTTTGCGTACGTTTGCGTTTAAACGGGAAAGAATAACAGATTCTCCACTGTATGACGTCACCAATGACGTAAGAATAACAGATTATCTACTGTATATAGTCAGATTTAACCCAGTCAACGCTTTAATAGAATCTGCATTGTTCAGCAGGTTCGAGGTGACCACACTTTTGAAAATCGCTAAAACTACGTTTTAAAATGAATTGCCGGTGAAATCGACTAACGCGTGAGGGTTGTCTACTTTACTTGTTCTATGCAGTCATCTGTCTTAAACAGTTACACTTAAAACAAATTATGTTGGAAGCGGATTTAATAATTGTGGGATGGCATCACTTCAAATTGCGTATTCACGTTAACAAATCACTCAATAAACATGCATTCCAAATTTCGTTTGCCTTTAATTTATTCCTCAATTGAAGAAAACATGTCCTCTTTCTACAGTTTGTTTCTATATGTACCATAAAACAATTTCCGATTTCAAACTATACGAGTGGTGTTCAAATAGTTTTGATACTTGATCAATAACTTCAGTATTATAAGCGCGAAATGCACGTGTGATATATCATTTTAAAGAGCACTGCTTCGCCTACACGATAGTATTCGATCACAAAACTCAATAAGTCACAACATGCACCTAAATGACCCATATTCGAGGACCATGGAACCTAGCACTTTTCAGACATTATCTTTTGACGTAATAACTTCTTAAAGAGTTCATTTTCCAGATTTTGTTTTGAAATATATCAGTTTATGTCTAAATTGTATTTAAATAAAATTTTATTTCTTTTAAAGGGACTCGCAACCGGATGGTGTACTTGTCAAAATAAAATAAAATACTCAAATAAAAGCAAATTTGTGGCATTATTTGGCTTCTGACATTAAAAAAATAGGATCAGTCCAAAAAAAGTCTCAAGAATCGTCACCGAATCTTAGATTTTTAGATAGTTTCCATCGTTTTTCTATACCGACTAGTAGACGGTATAGTTGTTGTTGTTGCTTCTCTACACGGGCTCAGACATAAACACGAGCCGAATTACGAAGTTGTATGCACTTTCGATCGCTACACATTGAAATACGTTAAATTGATCCGAGATAAACGGATAGTTCCGTGGTCCATTGGTCTAAGCGGTTTCCCCTATTTTGCCTTCTGTCCGCCAATGCCGGGCCCCGGGTTCGAATCCCACCAGAGACCAATATTATTTTTTATTGAAATACATTTTTTTGAAACAGAATTTCTTATCCTAAACTAATTCTTTACCATTTATATAAGCGTTTGACACATATTTACAAATTACTATTTTTAATGCACCATCTGGTTGCGAGTCGCTTTAAAAGGGTTAACTGTCTTAAATCTCATTTTTTAACAAAACGAGATTTCTTATTTTGGTAATGACGAAAGTGGACATGTTTTTATGAACGCTATAAAAATGTTCTAGATCAATATATCTACATTTTGATTTTAAAACATGAACCCCTACTTCAAGTAAAGCTAGGTAAAAATGAGTTCACTCACTACGTTTATACATAACAGTTGATTAACTGTTTTATTAAATGTTCAGTACATGTTTAGTTCTATTTTTGATAGTTTATATAATAATATTTCAAACTGTGAAGTGTTTACATAATTGACTAAATTTATTTGACAGAAAATTTCATAAACCTTTCAAATTAGTAAAGCCGTAAAAATAATTATAGTATCAAATTGTGTTCAGAAAATTAACTCAATGATACACAAAAAGGTCCATTTCCTCGAGGAGGGGTCATTTAGGTTCATGTTGGGGCTGATCGAGTAATGCGATCTTATCGTGTATTATACCAACGTGTTGACAAATAATTGTTCTTTTAAATGATATATAACACATGTACTTATTTTAATGAAGTTATTGCATCAGTATCAAAACTATTTGAACTAACCTCGTACAGTGGAGAAAACGTTATTCTTTCCCAATAAACGCGTTTACGCTAAAACTATTATTTACAGTGCAAACAATTTGGAGCCAGATCAGACGCCGGGTAACCCGGCGTCTGATCAGGCTCCAAACTGTTTGCCACCAAGATAAACATGAAATATCAGAATTATCCAAAAGTTGTGCTTTCTACGTTTTAGTGCTTTGCGTTTGCGTACGTTTGCGTTTAAACGGGAAAGAATAACAGATTCTCCACTGTACGCGAGAAGATGGTACATGTAGCCTGAATGTAAAGCAGCTTTAAATGATCGCATGTGTTCAAACTAGAGAAACGCTATTGGGTAAAGGGTAAATCCTTTCATGATCAAATTTATCGTGATATATCTACCCCTTCACCTTCATATTAACGGTTGATTCAATATTGTTGTCTGCAATATCGTTTCAAAGTCAAATTTAAGACAGTATGACTGAAGAAATTTAAACAAAAAAATAGTGTCAAGAAGTTTGGATCCTGATCAGACGCCGCGTGATGTGGTGTCTGATCAGGATCGAAGCTGTTTGCAAACGCGTCTTTTAGCGTCATTGAGAGTGAAAATGTTAAGAGAGTAGAACCCATCAATGGTAGTTTCGTAGCATACATTTATAACATTTGAATGTGTACAGAAGGGGTTTTCTGATCAGAAGTTGGTAATTCTTTTGACAGTCGACAAATGTTACCAAAAATAAAACATTAATCAGACGATTAACATCAGGTCTTATCTCCAGATTTACTTCAAAATAACACATCGTTTTACGAAATTTTAGATAAATCTTGCGAAATCTACCGTTGGAATTCTCGAACCATCATTATTTACAAGATGGTCCTTGCCATTTTGGTGTTTCATTAATTGTGTTGCTGATAGATTTATCACTTTATTCAAAATAGCTTGCACTCTATATTCGTTACAAACCCACCCACCATTCCTCGGTTCAATACATAGTTTAGCCATCAAGGTAAAGGTACAGGTAAATGCTTTGTTTATCACAGTGTCATCCCTATTGAAAGGGCCATCCAGTTTTGACTTATGAGACAGCTAAAGTAGAGAATCTGTTATTCTTTCCCGTTTAAACGCAAACGCACGCAAACGCAAAACACTAAAACGTATTAAAGAACAACTTTTGGACAATTCTGATAATTCTTGTTTATCTTGGTGGCAAACAGTTTGGAGCCTGATCAGACGCCGGGTTACCCGGCGTCTGATCTGGCTCCAAACTGTTTGCACTGCAAATAATAGTTTTAGCGTAAACGCGTTTATTGGGAAAGAATAACAAATTCCCCACTGTATCTGTTTGCGCGTACTTTACCTCCTGAATCCCTTCTCTTATTGCCGGGAACCTGGCAGAGACAGACTAATGGTAACCATTCAATTAATTAGCGGGTGGCTCACCAACCGGCCATATCAGTTTCCACACCGTATCCGACTCCGGGATTCGAACCCCACCCTTCCGAGGCTGACGTCATAACCCCTAGGCCACGGTTCCAGGCCATTAGTATTGGAGACTCTTACTGATCGAGTGGCCATAGTCACTGTGACTAAAAATCATATTCACAGCTGAGGTTCGATACCACAATATGAGCACTTTGAGTTGAGAAGCTTTCCAGCTGGCGTTTGGAAGGTCGATTGCTAGTTACAGATTTGTGTCCGAAACAGTGTATAAAAGGCATGTGAGGTTTCCAGCCACTTGTAATTAGCTGGGCGTCACCATATGACTGAAATACAGTACTCTCAGACATTTTACTCTAGTTTTGAAAAAAAAGCGACTAGCTTTAAACAAAAGGCCACCCGACAGTATCAAAGCAGTCGATATTATTGCGATGAACGGGTTTAACCCTTTACCCCATAGCATGTTTCTAGTTTTGAAAATAGTTGTATACTTAAGTCAGGTTGAAAGTAATGCAGAATGTGCCGTAAGGCACATTCTGCTTTACTTTCAGCCTGTTTTAAGCTACCACCTGCTACAATTATGAAAATATTCCTTATGAAATATATTTATGACTGTATAAATTGGACCTATTTCCTTCAGCGGAATGCGCTAAAAGGGACTTCTATGGGGAAAGAGTTAAGCAAACTCCTTCACAAGCAGTTTTCGTTCTTCAACATAGATCAAACTCCTTCACATATAATATTCAGTCGTTTCTTAATATTAGAGTAGAGGCCGGTTCAAAAAGTAATGGCACTTGATCAATAACTTTCACTTAATAAGTGCAAAAAGCATGTGTGATATTTTTAAGAGCGATCATTTGTCTATTAAGTCTCAAAGCTATTTGCTACTCAGATTAAAATAAGTCGTTGAAATGTTGAAAAATAGTAACTTTCTACATTTCATTGCTATGTGTATGCGTTTCGTTTGCGTTTAAACTTGAAAGAAGAAAATGTTAAACACTGCATTTCATCAACATACCCAGCACGTGTCTCTTAATATGCATCTTAAACGGTTTGATTGTGTAACGTATAAGTTTACAGTGGAGAATACGTTATTCTTTCCCAATAAAAGTGTTTTATTTAATTTTTTATTATTTCCATTGCAAACAATTTGGAGCCTGATCAGATGCCGGGTAAACCGGCGTCTGATCAGGCTCCAAACTGTTTGCCACACAGATTAAAATAAAATAGTCAAAGTTGTAAAACAATTATCATTTTCATCAATGTTCGTCAATGCGTTTACGTTTCGTTTGCGTTCAATTTGAAAGAATAACGCCGTCTTCACTTTAAGCATTGAGAACGAACGTCCTTGGCATCATTTACCTAAACGTTTTCCCGGTTTATACAGTGGAGAATCTGTTATTCTCTCCCGTTTAAACGCAAACGTACGCAAACGCAAAGCACTAAAACGTAGAAAAGCACAACTTTTGGATAATTCTGATATTTCATGTTTATTTTGGTGGCAAACAGTTTGGAGCCTGATCAGACGCCGGGTTACCCGGCGTCTGATCTGGCTCCAAACTGTTTGCACTGCAAATAATAGTTTTAGCGTAAACGCGTTTATTGGGAAAGAATAACGTTTTCTCCACTGTAGCATGTAACACACACTGTCAATTTAGCACTGAATTTGGGAGTGATTATTTCCTCTGCTGAAGGTGCAGTCTGTTGTGAAGTCGTCTCACTTTAACGTTAAGTCGTTGAGTTGTCAATTATTCCTATTAATAACGTTCGAAATGGCATTCAAGAGGAAGAAAATAATTCATTAGGTGTCATTGAGGGCGAGAAAGAAACGGTAAAACTATTAACCCCTCAATTGTCAAAACTCGACTACACCGAAATTTCTAAAACAGTTTTGATCAACAGAAGCTCTAGAGAAGAACTCAAATTTGTGCGATACCCGTGTTCATTATTTTAAATAATTGCGAAACTTTGAAATTTAATTACAGACGCCATTTTTTTGTCGTCGTTATACCAATGATAAACATGTAGTTATTTCAGCAGCTAACGTGTCAAATGGCAACACCAAACCTTCTAGTGAAATAATGGACGTCCCTGACACGCTTCCCTCATAGAAGCGACTTTTAGCGTATTTAATAATTATATTCCTCCACTGAAGAAAATAGTTCCAGTTTATACCCCCCTGAACAATAACCGTTATAAATAGTTTATATAGCCTAGCAGATTTTAGCTTAAAGCAGGCTGAAAGTAAAACAGAATGTGCCTTAAGGCACATTCTGCTTTACTTTCAACCTGCTTTAAGTGGTTACCTGTTTTTCAAAACTAGAAACAAGCTATGAGGTAAATGGCCCTTTCCCCAATAGGAGCGCCTTTTAGCGCATTGAATGTGTTCATCCGCCGATGAAAATGGTTCAGGTTTATACAGTCATAAACACGAACCCAAATAAATATATTCGATATCCTAGCTAATGGTAGCTTAAAGAAGGCTGAAAGTAAAGCAGAATGCGCATCAAGGCGCATTCTGCTTTACTTTTAACCTGCTTTAAGCAACCATCTGCAAACAATATTGAAAACAGGCTATGGGGTAAAGGGTTCGACATACGACCAATATTGCCTAACATTATAACCCATGATGTTGTTACAACTCGACGTCTGATCTGAATCCAAATTGTTTCCCAAATAACCGTGTACACTCCTTCCTCTCTACAGCAACACCCAATGGGAGACAAAGAGTGTGTGCGTTGTTCGGAGGGAGTTGTTATAGGAACGTTAAATTAAGACTTGGCTTACATTTGCAAATACTAGTTATATTTCTTCTATCAAAAGGTCCACTCATATACAACTTTGAGGAAGAACTGCAGACGACAATTTTAAACAGACACTATTGCAGCAGTAAACGTGTTTGAATAAATGGTGTTTTTTTTGTTTGTTTTTTTATTTTTTGGGGGGGGGGGGGTGCAGTGGCAAACAATGTTGAATGGAGGGAATCGCTGTTCGGAGGGCCGCCCACCCTTATGAGCTATTCTTCCGCTGAAGAAAATAGTGCCAATCTAATCAATCATCAATATATATTATAGGGGATATTTTCTATATTCTAGAACATGATAGCTTAAAGCAGGCTAAAAGTAAAGCAGAATGCGCATTAATGCGCATTCTGCTTTACTTTCAACCTGTTCAATACTAGAAATAGGCTATCAGGTAAGGGGTTAACCCTTTACCCAATAACCTATTTATAATATTAAAGACACGTGATTACTTAAAGCAGGTTGAAAGTAAAGCAGAATGTGCCTTAAGGCACATTCTGCTTTACTTTCAGCCTGCTTTAAGCTAAAATCTGCTAGGCTATATAAATATTTGTAATTGTAATTGTTCATGAGGGTATAAACTGGAACTATTTTCTTCAGCGGATGAATAAATTAAATACGCTAAAAGTCGCTTCTATGGGGGAAAGGGTTAAAGGAGGAGCACTGTGGCAATAATCGACAGTCAAGGGTTAAGAACCTGACTGGTTTAGAGAACACACGATTCAGTGTATAAAATTACGTTTCACTATTGAGTGGGAGAACTTTAATTACGTTCGAATGCTGGGAAAACAGCTCGCTTGATCACCCATGCATGTTTGCTATGGAAGCAATATGTAGATGTATTTAAATGTAAGAAGAGAGATACTATATACCAGAGCATACTTAATTCGATATTCAGAATAGCAGACTGCACGAGTACACATTTTATTACATGCACGTATATTTATATAAAGACCAAACAAATGAACTAGGTGTAACGAAAATTATACATTTTATTGACCCCTTCACTGCCATGACGTCATCAATGTTAAACAATTGTCTCGTGTTACTTTTTATAATATTTAAATTTTAGGAATATTGACTTAAGAATTGTTAAAATGAGTGTCAAACAGTTTAGACCCTGAGCAGACGCCGCATTATGCGGCGTCTGTTCAAGGTACAAACTGTTTGGAAATAATTGTGGTATTAGGGGTAAAGCAGGGAGGGGGTTACATGTAATCTAAAGTGTGCAAAAGCTGCCAGCAAAACACCATCTACGACGTTTAATTGTGCTTTCCCTCATTCATCATGGTGAGACAACCCCCATTACGTATACGAAACTCCAAATATTAGAACTGTAGATGAACTATTGATGAGCTATTGATCGGATACCATTTCCTTAAAAACAACCATACTACAATATTGAATGACCTTGACCCTTAACCTTAAAATAAATAGCGGTTGTCTTCTGGTCGACGGAAAGCTGTCTACCAAATATGAAGACTGTAGATTGAATGGTGGGTTGATTTTCGATCACAAACCATTTATAAACATATTACATTTTGATGGTTTCAAATCTTCGATTTCAAATATCAAATCTTTGATTTTAATCTGTCTATTTCCAAAAAAACTTAAACTCAGTAATTAGCCCAAGAAAACAACACTCTATATCGTTCAATATTATCAGTTCCACAAAACGAAAAATCAATTCATTTCGAGAACAATAATTTATTGAATAGTGAAACGATTTAAAATAATAAAATCCTAGTGAATAAACCTTACACTATGAAGGTAAATATGATGACATAGAATAAGTAGAATATGCTTTCACTTTGTTTTGTGTACCAATAATTTCGGGACCAGGAAAGTGGCCTGCTGCTTTGAAATGCAGCCGCACCGAAGACTGTTGAAAAATTTTCCTCGAGAGTGTTTAATGACATTTAACCCTGTCGTGATCACATTATTCGGGAGAGTTTTACCCCTTCACCGTTTCATTGTCGTCTGGTTCAACTTTGTTGTTTGTAAGATCGTTTCAAAGAAAGGTCCAATGTAGTCGGACTTAACCCTTTACCTGATAGAAGCGCCTTTTAGCGCATTTGATTTATTCCTTCACGCAAGAAAATTGTTCCAATTTATATAGAAATAAACATGTTCAAACAGAAAAAATTTCTATATCCTGATAGATGATAGCTTAAAGCAGGCTGAAAGTAAAGCAAAATGCACCCTCAGGCGCATTCTGCTTTACTTTCAACCTGCTTTCAGTGGCCACCTTTTTTCAAAACTAAAAACAGGATATCGGGCAAACATATCAATACGAGTGTCAAACAGTTTGTGTTCGTCTGATCAGAATCCAAACTGTTTGGAAACACGCTTTTGGCGTCATTTAGGGTGAAAGGGTTGAAAGGCAGCACAGTGTTTTTGCGTATTATTTTTCCAAACTTGTTTCAGAATAAATTAGATCTAAATGAATCTTGAGATATGGTCTTAGTATTCTAATTTTCTTTAATCTTAACCTGCGCCTGAGGACGATGTTCGTTTCTTTTGCACTGAGTGTTGATAAATAAATTCCAAATTTGCCTGAAATAATATTCACGTGTTTTATGATGAGATGTACGTCAAATCAGTCTTCATACTCTTTACAGTAGTATTCGATGTTACAAATTCTCTTGTTTAAACAGTTCCAAATCCTACTATCAAACACATTTAAAAAGAAATACTATTTTCAGAATGTTGACTGTCAATATTCTGGTTTTCTTTTCATTCGATACATCTGTATATCCGGGGCCCGTTTCATAAAACTTCGTACGACAAAAACGATCGTAAGTCAAAACTTTAAAATACATTTAATTTTTTAATTCTCTATCTAATCCTGTCTTGTGACATCTTTTTGGAATCGTCTTTTCAAGACGATTCCAAAAAAATGTGACAAGACAGGATTAGATAGAGAAATAAATAATTATTGAGACTTTTATGATCTGACTTACGATCGTTTTTGTCGTACGAAGTTTTATGAAACGGGCTCCAGTTTGAAATCATCATCAGTACTCTCAAGAATGCCCCTATTCCACACCGACTACGAATCCCACGAATCGCTACGAATTGGAAAACTCTAGGATTCGTAGATGATTCGTAACAAATTCGTGGAGTTCTTACCTGATTCGTAGTCAATTCTTGCAATTCGTGGGCGGTCGGGGATTCGTGGCAAAAGTTTTGAGCTGTTCAAAGTTTTGGCCAAGATCTCCACGAATGGAACAATGGGTAGTCAATTCGTAATAAATTCGTAGTGCATTCGTAGTGTATTCTTAACTCATTCGTGAGATTCGTGAGTACTAGTTTGTTACCTTTCTCCTGTAGCCTGGAGTCTGAGAGTCAATGCCAGCTTCACCCCGGCATATATATTTGGTCTCACGTGAGTGTCCCTCCTCTGCATGGATGACTGACCTATAATCCTGGCATTCATACATACAGCGCTCGCTCTCTACAACGACACCCAATGGGACACACACAATATGTTCGGAGGGAGTCGTTATAGGGAGGAAAACTTAAGACATGGTTTACATTTGCAAACAGCTTGAATTAAGAGCAGACGCCGAGTAACACGGCGTCTGATCTGGGTTCAAGCTGTTTGTCACTCGTCATTTTGTTTTGTTTTTTCTATCAAAATATACAATATGTAAATTGGAGAAAACCAGCAGACGACAATTTAAGCAGGCGATATTGCAGCAGCAAGAATGTTAAACGTAATTGTCATGTTTGGGGAACTGCCGCAAGGGTCGTTGTACGGAGGGGTCGTTGTTGGGAAGGTCGTTGTGGAGAGGGAACACTGAAGTTGGTAAAGGTATTCTCATCTTCCACACTAAGCTATGTTCTAGCCTTCTAGCTGGAGTCAGCCAATGTCTAACCCAGCACCTTGTGGATATCCCCCTTCTTCTTCGGAGTATCTCCTTGCCATTAGCATGCAGCTAACGTTGATACGCCAGTTCCAAAACCAGTGCTACTGCTGCTCTATCTTAAAAGTCCATTTCTGGGCTGATGCCCGGGTTGAAACGAACTACAGCGCTGCCTCTCTACAATGGGAGACAAAAATGTGTGCGTTGTTGGAGGGAGTCGTTATAAGGAGGGAAATTGGCTTACATATGCAAACAGTTTGAATCCAGATCCGACGCCGAATAACGCTGCGTCTGATCTTGATTCAAGCTGTTTGTCACACGCCATTAATTTTTTTCTGTCAAATGTCTATTATATAACTTTGAGAAAAACAGCAGAAAACTATTTTAAGCAAACAATATATAGTAGGCCTGAAAAGGTTGAACATAATTGTTTTTGGTTGGAAAACAACGATAAGTGTTGTTGTAAGTAGGGAATCGTTGTTGGGACGGCTGTTGCAGGTAGGGAACACTACATACCTTCAAGAATCCCACGAACCGTCAAGAATCAAACTTCATTCGTAGCTGATTCGTAGATGCATTCGGCATATTCGTAACTGATGCTTAGCGTTCGTGCAGTATTCGTAGTGGATTCTTGTAATTCGTACTGAATTCTTGACAGTATTCGTAAGATTCGAGCCGAATCCCACGAATAGTCTTAACTCGTTCGTAGCCGATTCGTAGCCGATTCGTAGAGGGCCACGAATTGGATATAAAAAAATGCCGAATTCCACGAATCCCCACGAATCACAGCATTTATCAATTCGTGGGATTCGTGAGATTCGTAGTCGGACCTTCTTTTGTAACTTACAAACCTCAAAACCAAAATGGATACTCTACTTATGATAACAAACCTCTCTACTCTAACAAATGTGAGAGGTCTAAGGGCTGCCGACGGTTAATGACCGGAAACATTTGGTCTACCGAGAGACGGACAGACCGAGCGACCAACCGACCGATATGCAATATATCCTCACGAGACTTCTTTAAGTGGTCGACATTAAAAGCGGTTTCAACAAAATATTTATATAGTACAACACCTTTTGCGCGACCGCCCCGATAGGAAGAAATACGATCTGAAAGGCACGAGATTGTAAAATGACTGACAAATTTGAAATTGAAGTCAAGTCGTTATAATTGATGTAGAATGTCTTCCTATGTTTCATATAATAGTATCTTAGCGCTACCATATTAGTTGCTCATAAAATCCTAAGATTCCAAATTTTCAACCGCGATTTTAGGAATCGTACCTTTAACCCTTTCGCTGCCAAACTCTACAACACTAACATAAGCATGCAAACAGTTTGGATTCTAAACTGTTCGACCCTCGTGTCAATATTTCCTAAGTAAAAAACGAAAGACGAAAAGCAAATTTTAAAAAAAAGAGCAGACATCCGAAGATTTCGGAAAAAATTGGTAGGTCCGGACAGAGACATACATACGTACATGTATGTATGTCTCTGGTCCGGAGAAATGAAGAAATATCCGAAGCTACCGCAAAAGCCAGATGAAGCCTACACTAGTATTACTGATAACTGTGTATAAGTGCACATTTGTCGGATAGGGTGTTATTAACAAAATTCTAATAGACGTGGTTCACTTGAAAACAGGTGTTCATTTTCCTCATATTCTATCAGAGGAATTTTTTTCTTGCTTTGATTAATCCTATGATACATGTATCTTTTTGTTTGGGTTTATAAATATATGTATGTCACGTGATATGATTTGACCTGTTTAAATCAATTGATTTATATATACTGATGTTACGAGATACAATACGTATAAGTTACAAAATAAATTATTACCTAATGCTATGCTTTATATACCTTATAATTCGTTATTTTTTACTAATTTGCTGTGTTGTATCCGGGGGCAATAGTTTTAACTATTGACCGCTAGGACGAACTGTTTCCCCTGCGCGAAAAAAGGTGCGTAAACGTTTTCAAATCAGGGTCATTGAGAAGTTTTCCGGTACCGGGGATTGCCGCATTGTAATAAAACAGTATTAAAAAATTGCAATTGATTGTTGTCTAGTGAATGTTTAATACTTTATTTCATATTAATAATATAGTGTTCCCTCTCTACAACGGCCCTCCCAACAACGATTCCCTCCTTACAACGACGTCTGTCGCAGTTCCCTAACAGAACAATTATGTCTAACGCTTTGACTGCTGTAATGTCGTCTGCTTAACGTTGTCGTCTGCTGTTTTTCTCAAAATTACATATTCGACATTATGACAGAAACATACTTAATGATGAGTGACAAACAGCTTGAATCCAGATCAGACGCCGCGTAACGCTCTATAACGACTCCCTCCGTACAACGCACACAATCAGTGTCTCCCATTGGTTGTCGTTGTAGAGAGGGAGCGCTGTAATACTATAATCATTGAGACGAGATCGTAATACACATCAACAGTATCCTTAATACCAAAAATCAACACGGGCACGAACATTACAATAATATGCGGATGTAAACATGCAAGCGCTTACAAGACGACGATGATCATTCATCAGACGTCAGTAAAAAAACCACGAATGAATAACAAACACTCTGTTATTCCTTCGTGCAAACACTCGAAATGACTTATATAATTTTATTCTATTTGTATTTTCACCCAGATAAGTTCTTTTTGAAATTCTATTTATATCAATAATTTAATATTAATAAAACAGTTATTTCATGTGTGTAAGGTGAACAGTCATAACTATTGGCTCTCGTTATCACGGAAGACAATTCGAACTGTCGCACTCGGCCTTTGGGCCTCGGGTAACAGTTCGAAAGTCTTCCCTGATACGTCGGGCCATTAGTTTTGACTGTTTCCAAAGCACACATGAAATAACTGTATACTATGTCTGTGTCTATGTATATTTCTGTTGCCTTGATATTTTAACATGCCGCATAGTTAAATCACTATTAAGCAACATTAAAGATATGTCTTATCGATCTGTAAGAAAGGTTCAGCTTAAAACAGATCGAACGTAATTCTGAACGCTCCCTCAGAAACTCTCTACATTATCTTTGCCCAACATAAAGTGGTCACATTCCTAGATTTGCATTCTTCCTTTCCAGTTGTTCGCTAAGGAGATAATGTACTGTTCCCCCTTCCAATACAGTAGGGTTACCCGACATCTGATATGGCTCCAAACTGTTTGCAATTGAAACAATTGTTTTAGCTTAAACGCGTTTATTGGGAAAAAATAACGTCCTCTTTCTTGTAATTCAATTATTGCTCGCCACGCCAAACGATTTGTGTCTTAAATGGTTATCTTTAACTCAAGGTACAGTGGGGAAGCCGTTTTTCTTTCCCAATGAACGCGTTTAAACAAACATCATTATTTCCATTGCAAACAGTTTTGAGCCTGATCAGACGCCGGATAACCCGGCGTTTGATCAGGCTCAAAACTGTTTGCTACTGAGATAAACATAAATTGTCAGATTTGTCCGAAGATCGTTCTTTTTTACGTTTTATTGAGATGCGTTTGCGTTTCATTTGCGTTTAAACGGGAAATAAGAACGTTTCCTTTACTGTAAGAACATGGCCTCCAGACAATAATTCCAGTCGACGAGAGGAAATTGGAATTTGCATCTCAGTTATTGCCACACGCCGAAGTCAATGTGATGGTCAGCTTTCAATCAAATGTATTGAAAAGACAGTAGTGCTTTCCAAACATGTACACATGGTTTATCAAGAATAAAACGTTCTGAAAATCATTGCGAGATAAGATAAGGACATCTCTAAGGGCTATTGCGTCACAGAGTCATATAAATGGCTTTAATACTTTCTGCGTTATATTGTAAACCAAATAGGAGAATTCCGTGGTTATGTAAAAACCAAAATATATTGGTATATATGTTTGTTTGTATGTAGTTTTTTCCCTCTCTCTCAAATACTCTGGCATCACAGTTGAGACGATGCTATGGGTACGGCATCGGTTTATACGGGTTAAGCAGGATCAAGGCTTCCTGAAATGGATGACACAAAATCATTAGTACAATTGAGATCCCTATACATGTAAACGTGTTCACGCTTAAACTTTATTATTTCAAGTGCAAACAGTTTTGAGCCAGATCAGACGCCGGGTTAACCGGCGTCTGATCAGGCTCCAAACTGCCTGCCACTCAGATTAAAAGAAATTGTAAGCATTGGCCTCTACTATACTTTGTTCTCCCATTTCCGGAAACGGAATCTAAGTAACAAACATTTTGAAACCTGATTGGACGCCGTGTATATATTAAAACTGTGACTACCTTAAACTCGAGCATAAAGTACATTGTTTTAATAATTTCTGCGTTCTATTGTAAACCATGGAGAATTCCGTGGTTATGATTACTACGGCGCAGAAACGTTTTCACAATCAAAGCGTTAATGCTAAAATCCTGCAAGTCCATTTGTACCGAATAAATACGAAAGACTCAAGCAGGAAACGTAACACAAACAATACACCCACCTCTCAAGCAGAACACACACACACAGTCATACCACAACACACACACACACACACACACACACACACACGCACGCAATACAATTCCTTCATCTACACACTAAATAGAAAACAACACGCAAGACAAACATAAAGCAAAGTGAATATAGGAGCCCGCCTTGGTACGGTCAGTGGCAATCAATAATTAACTATAAATTAATTAATTAACAACCACTGGGGGTTAAACCTGGGTTTAGGGGCGCCCAACCTCACACTTATCTCCTATATTCACCTATAAAGACAAACAGTGTACATAAAATATAAACCCTGTTCCACAACCTTACAATCAAAAAGACCGCCAGCACAGTAAGTAAATACATGTAAAACATTTAGCAAAAATTCTATGACAAGATCATTAGTAACACGGGAAAGAATTAAACCCAGCGTTTGATCAGGGTTTAAACTGTTTGTTACTCAACATAATTATATCGTTAGAAATTACAACATACTTTATTGTTTTACTTTTCGTTTCCTTTTTCGTTTTGGTTTAAACGGGAAAGAAAAAAAGCTTATCTACACTAGACACGTATGGAGATTTTTATCACTTATAGAGTGAATACATTATTTTTTCCCAATAAAAGCGTTTACGTTAAACCTAATATTTCAGTTGCAAACAGTTTGGAGCCAGATTAGACGCTGGCTAATCTGTGTCTGATCATGCAACATAGAATATTATAAATCGTTAATTTTTTCAAAAATTTGTTATTTCTCACATCTTATTGCAAAATGTTTCCGTTTCGTTTGCACTTAGATGGGAAAGAATAACGTACAGTGGAGAATCTGTTATTCTTTCCCAATAAACGCGTTTACGCTAAAACTATTATTTCCAATACAAACAGTTTGGAGCCAGATCAGACGCCGGGTAACCCGGCGTCTGATCAGGCTCCAAACTGTTTGCCACCAAGATAAACATGAATTATCATAATTGTCCAAAAGTTGTACTTTTCTACGTTTTAGTGCTTTGCGTTTGCGTACGTTTGCGTTTAAACGGGAAAGAATAACAGATTCTCCACTGTATTTCTCCGCTGAAAAATGTACGATATATTCTAACCGCGTCTCTCATTGCGAAATCTGTCAATATGAACAGTGTATTGTGTCCTTGTCACAGCCCAATACCGTAGACTAGTGTCTGTAACAGTATAGAAAACGTTATTACAGTGGAGAAGACGTTTTTCTTTCCCGTTTAACGTTTTCGGCGCCAAATTATTCAGGATATTTACCCCTTTACCGCTTAATTGTCGTCTGCATCTGTATTGTTGTCTGCAAGAACGTTGCATAGTTAGATTTAAGATTATATGACTTAAGAAATTTCGACAAGAGTGTCAAACAGTATGAATCCTGATCAGACGCCGACTTACTTTTTTATATATAGATCTATAATTTATATATACATGTATATAGTTTTGTGAAATCTCAGAATTTTCAACTTTTGATAATTTCCTCGAGTTTTTGCTTCAGGACTGAACCAGAATAAATGTTATCACAATATGTAAATTGAACCAATGGCACACATATATCCAAATATGGAAGGAATCGAACAAAAATGTTGGAAGTTATGCTGATAGAGTCAATGCATTTGAACCTATGAGGTGTATACCATTGACCCTTAGCAAATTTTGAGTAGTATAATTCTTATTGAGAAATTTCAAACAGTATTTCTGTTTGAATGGCAAGACGTTGATTCACATATATGTTTAAGCTGTTCGCATTGTAAACTGTATAACTATATCATTATGTAGATGTGAGGGTTTTTCTGGAAATTCTCACATCTGAATCTACATTAGAGACGGTGTTGGTCAGTTTGGGTTTAGATCTGATAAATACTCTAAGAGACGTGTGTAGATCTACATGTATATATATATTTACTATTATTTGTTTCTGTTGTAACTTGTTCTTTTTATAGATCTATAGAAGACATATATGTATTTAATACATTTATTGAGGGCCTCATTGGAGATTAGTCGTTTGACTAAATGAGACCTTCGTAAAATAAAGTAATTTATTGATTTCATTCATGTTATAGATCTTCATGTATGGAGAAATGATTTAGAATCATAATTATATAGCTTGTATGATGGTGATGACGTTACGTTATTCGTTTCCAATAAAAACGTTTGTACTTAACTGAAAATTTCATTTAAGGGTGTATCAATGTCATAAGCCAATTTTTCAAAGTATCAGACTTCTTTTCTAACATTGTTTTTTTGGAAGAGCTGTTTATGATGAATTTTACCCATTCAGAGTACAAGCTTCAGTAAAATTTATTTCAAAACAAAACAAACATGATAATTTGGGTTTTCATTTTTAATTTCATGTCTATGGTGGTATTTTCACATATAGAAACCAAATTTAGACAAAGCAGGCACCAGGTTTGAACAATATGGATCCTTGAATATCAAAAATATGCTTTGTATAGGGCATGATTTTATTAGATTTTTTATTTTATGAAAAAAATTAAAAAAAAGTTTGAAAATGAAATAGTTCAAGTATTAAACTTTTTTTTATATTCTACCAGATGAAAGCCCAATGCTATGACAGTTCAAAATATGAAAAGAAATTGAAAGGTCAGTGTTTTAAATTTTGAGTTATTAAAGTAAATAGAGTTATCTCCCCTTACAAAATTTACAAAAAAGTACCATATCAATGATATTTAGAGCTTTATAAATTTTACATTTGGTGCCTTTTTTTACTTAAATTAGTTTTTGTATGAAGAAATACTACCATAGATAGGAAATAAATAACACAAAACCAAATTATCATATTTGTTTTCATTTAAAATGGATTTTATTGAAGCGGGCTGTTTGAAAAGGACAAAACAAGAGGAAGTGGGTGGGGTAAATTTTACATGGCCGTAGAGCCAACTGTTGTTCACCAAAATGTACACTTTTTTCTATTTTTTCATTCATCTTAAATAGCTCTTCAATACAAAACCATCATAGAGTGTTTTCATATACTTTGAAAAATTCCCAAAGCCATGACATTGATACACCCTTATAGTAGAGGGCATTTAAAAATTTTGGGGAAAAAAAATGCACAGAAATGATTTTTGTGTTTTCATATGCTCCAATATGTACCGAATGACAGAAAAAAAGTCTAAGAAAATCAAACGATGCGAAATATGATTTTTTTGGGGTAAAATGATTGAATTGATAAACGAAAATGATAATTTTTGGAATTTCCATACTGTGACCCTGGGTATTAACATAAAGGCTTCAAATCTACAAATTAGACTGGCAGTTATATCCACTGTGGAATAGTACTAATTAGGATATATAAAACTGTCAAAAAATGGTTCTTTTTGGGTGAAAATCATGAAAATATTAAACAAAACCCCAATTTTTGAAGATTTTAGTAGAGCTTCCCTGGTGTCAAACATCCAAATAAAGGAAAAGATGCACAGAAATAGTTTTTGTGTTTTCATATGGTAGAGCGTGTACCAAATAACCGAAGAAAAATCTAGGAAAATCAAACAATGCGAAATATGTTTTTTGAGGCAAAATTGTTGAGATAATAAATGAAAACGCCAATTTTAGGGATTTCAGTACTGTGTCGTTGGTTATCATTATAAAAGCTCACAATTTACAGGCTAGATACTTATACATCTCTATTGTGAAATAGTACTATTAAGGATAGCTAAAACTTTGAAAAATGAATTTTGGGGTAAAATTGTTGAAATAATAAATGAAAACGCGAATTTTTGGGATTTCCCTACTGTGAACGTGGATATCAATATAAATACACCAAATATGCAGGTTAGACAAAAAATCATTTTTACCGTGTAATGGTACTAGTAAGGATAAATAAAACTTTCAAAGAACTGGTTATTTGGGTTAAATTGTCAAAATATTAAACCAAAATCACCAATTTGGGGGATTTTCGTAGACAATCCCTGCCATCAAAATCAAAAGTGATTTATGTGTTATCATATGCTTTAATATGTACAAACTAATAGAAAAATCATCTAGGAAAATCATACAATACCAAATATGGTGTTTTGGGGTAAAATCGTTGAAAAATAAAATGTAAATGAGCTTTTTCGGGATTTTACTACTGTGATGGTGGCTATTAAAATAAAAGCTCCAAATCTACAGGTTAAACAAATATGCAATTGCGCTGTGGAATGGTACCGATAAAGATGAATAAACTGTCAAAAAACTGATTTATGCAGTAAAGTTGTTATAATAATTAAACAAAAAAACCACCAATTTTCGAGATTTTAGCAGAGATCTCCTGACCTGAAAATTCCAAATAAAGCCTTATAAGCAAATAAAGGGAAAAGTATTGAAAATTGATTTATATGTTTTAGTATGTTTCAATATGTATTAAATAACAGCAAAATAAAGGAAACTCCAACAAAGCCAAATATGACTTTTCGGGGTAAACTGGTTAAAAAATAGTTTAAATTTGATTTTTGGGAATTTCCACAACATGGCTTTAGATATAAATGTAAAAGCTTCAAATTTACAGGTAAGACACATTATACTTTGTACTGTAGGCTATACTCACTCTGATTTGGGTCCTCAAATGATATATATTCTTGTTCCGCATACAATTAGGGTTAAGTAACAACCTATAGTCGCATCGTACACAATAAGGGTTAAATTACAGCATTTTGACAATTAAACCAGTGTACTAGCTTAGAGGCAGCATTTAAAATGCCGCTTTTTCAAATCAGAGTGTCCACTGATAGTAGACAATAAGCACCACCAAACGAATATTGAATGTTATTGACCTGGTGATATATACACTATCAGTTATTTCATATATATAGCAAGCACTGTTAGATCAATTAATTACATAAATTACATGTACGATGTATGCCCAATGTGCGTATACTATGATTTGCTGATATTTCATACAGTTGTCAGATTCCATTATTACAGCTCAACGTACAGGATAGCTCATGTTTATTAGTGTCCAACCAACAGCAGAATCAACCAGTTTTGCGCAGAAAATCCAACATGGCAGAACATTGTTCGTTCGTTCATGTTTTGATTTTTTTTATTGGTGGAGGGGGTGTATTTTTCCAAACCCTATATATTTATAAATTGTTATGTGTAATTTTGGATAAACTAGTTACATATCTCATTTAAAAGGACTGTGTCAAGCCTATTGATTTGGAGTTTTTATTAATAATTCATATCCTCCCCCATATACAGAAATTAAAAATTTGCTGTTTTATGTATATTTTTTAATGTTTTCCTCAAAAAGTTATTTTCAAACTTTGTATTTATCATCTTTAGTAAGCTGTTGTTTTGGAAAGAATATATATAACTTATTTGTGCATTTGAAGCTTTACTGGTCATATCCACAGTCATATAGTCAAACAACTGGGCTTGACGTGTCAAAGGTCAACAGAGTCCATTTTTAAGGAGAGCAGCATTCCGCATGTTCTCCGACCATTTTTATACAATCAAGATTAGTATAATTATTAGATACAAATGAAGGCGATATTATTGTTAGCACTTTAGAGCAGTAGGTAAATATAGGTACACAGAGTGTATTGCGATAGAATTATTTTAATAAGCGTAGGTTCGAATCCCGCGTCGACCTCAAACTTTTTTTAATCTAAAATGAATTATCTAATTATTATCTAATAAATACTGTGTGATTATACTAACCATTTATACACATGTTCGTCAAATTTGGGGCAGGGGTGCATGGATTTCCAGCCCTATATTAGCCATACTTTCACAAAACAAATCGATGATAAAATATGAATATCAATATAAGTTTAAGTCACTTTCTTCAGGAGGCTTTCTGCATTACCTTAATGCAATGTAATTATATAATCTTTAATATTGTTTTGGCAAAACAATATCATAGGTTGCTGTGAGATTCGAACCCGTGCTTGATAAAATGTTATCCGATCATATACTTCTACCTACGTCTAATCCACTACGTTATGTTTCCAATAACTAATTCGTTTATTTGTACCGTTAACCAAACATTTTCATTTAAAACTTGACACGGGGACATCTGAAATGCTGATCTCCCTTATAAATGGACTCGGCCACCCTTTGACACGTCAGACCTAGTTGTTTGACTATAGTAATGAAATTGGAAATGGTAGTTATCCTTACTTATAAAAAGTTTCCATTTATATATTTGTCTTAACGATATTTTTAAGTTTTACATTCATGTTATATTGCTGTAACAATATACTGAAGATATTGTCTTTTTGTTTAACTATTATAAGTTATACATGTATATTACTTCATTGAAACTTATATACTATGCTAACCAATACACTGTAGTGCCTTAATGCACATCCAATGCCACTGTAAAAATCCTCAGTGAAAACTGTTTTCGTTTAACTTATATCTTATCACCAAAATTTATTAATTTTAGAAATCATAATTTATTTGTACTAGTGCTATAGGCTTTATTTCATGGTGCCTGTTGCCTTTTAAATGGATTTGGAGCTTTTTTAATCATATTTAAAGTCACAATACATTAAAAACATGTGTCTGTTTAAATGTTTTACCGGTTGATTTGTCTTTACTCTAACTAAGCTACATTAAAATGGTGTATGTGTGTAAGTTATAGACTTTGAACGTTTGGTTTCATATCTAAGGTCACCGTAGTGAAGTGAAAAGATAAGGGTTTTCATTTTAAAGCTTAATTCATCCTGAATAGTACAAGGCTACAGTGCACAGTAATATGTATCTTACATGTAAATGTGTAGCTTCTATATTCCTGTCTAAGGCCATAGTGTGGAATTTCCAAAAACATGCATTTACTTTAATTGTTTTAATCAGTATACCCCAAATTTTATATTTGGCTTTGTTGGATTTTCCTAGATTGTTTTACAAACAAGAATTGGTGATTTTGGTTTAATATTGTGATAATTTTACCCCAAAAAATAGTTTTTTGAAACCTTTATTTATCCTAACAAGGACCATTCTAAAGTAGACATGAATATGTGTCTAGCCTGGATATTTGGAGCTTTTAGAGTGATATCCATGGTCACAGAAAGGAAATCCAAAAAATTAGCTTTTCAGTTAATATTTCAACCATTTTACCCAAAAATCATATTTCGGATTCTTTGATTTTCCTACATTATTTGTCTGTTATTTGGTACATATTGAAACATATCATTACTGATAAATAAATTCTGTGCATCTTTTCCATTAGTTTGATTTCAATCTCAAAATCTGTCAAAAATCCCCAAAATATGAAATTTTGTTAAATAATTTTACGATTTTACCAAAAAAAAAAAAAAAGTTATCTTAACTAGGGCCATTCAACTGTAGACATGAATAGTTGTGCAGCCTGTAGATTTCGAGATTTTATATTGGTATCCTCGATCACAGAAGGGAAATCCCAAAAATTAGTGATTTTAGTTATTATTTAAACCATTTTACCCAAAATCATATTTTGCATCGTTTAATTTTCCTAGACTTTTTGTCTGTTATTTGGGTACATATTTAAGCAAATAATAACATATAAATCAACTCTGTGCACCTTTTTCTTCATTTGCTTTTAGATGTCAGGGTCTGTTTGAAATCCTCAAAATTTGTGTTTTTTGTTTGATATTTTGACAATTTCACTCTAAAAATCAGCTTTTTTGAAAATTTTATTTATCTTAACAAGTACCAATCCACAGTTTACACGAGTATTTGTATAGCCTGTAGATTTCGAGCTTTTATATCGATATTCTCCATCACAGAAGAAAAATCCCAAAAATTAGCGATTTCAGTTATTATTTCAACCATTTTACCCAAAAAACATAGTTTGCATTGTTTTATTTTCCTAGACTTTTTGTCTGTTATTTGGTACATATTTAAGCAGATAATAACGTATAAATCAACTCTGTGCACCATTTCCTTTACTTGCTTTTAGATGTCAGGGTCTGTTTGAAATCCTCCAAATTTGTGAGTTTGGTTTAATATTTTGACAATTTCACCCCAAAATCATTTTTTTGAAAATTTTATTTATCTTAACAAGTACCATTCCACAGCTGACATGAATATTTGTCTAGCCTGTAGATTTCGAGATTTTATATCGATATCCTCGATCACAGAAGGGAAATCCCAAAAATAGCGATTTCAGTTATTATTTCAACCATTTTACCCCAAAACCATATTTCGCATCGTTTGATTTTCCTAGACTTTTTGTCTGTTATTTGGTACATATTTAGGCAAATAATAACATATAAATCAACTCTGTGCACCATTTCCTTTATTTGCTATGAGATGTCAGGGTCTGTTTGAAATCCTCAAATTTGTGGTTTTGGTTTAATATTTTGACAATTTCACCCCAAAAATCAGTTTTTTGAAAATTTTATTTATCTTAACAAGTACCATTCCACAGCTGACGTTAATGTTTGTCTAGCCTGTAGATTTCAAGCTTGTATATTGATTTCTACGATCGCAGTTTGGAAATCCCAAAAATTCGTGCTTTCACCTATTATTTTAGCCATTTTACCCCAAAAATCATATTTCGCATCGTTTGATTTTCCTAGACTTTTTTTCTGTCTTTCGGTACATATTGGAGCATATGAAAACACAAAAATCAATTCTGTGCATTTTTTTTCCTTTATTTCGATTTTTGACGCTAGATGCCCTCTACTATTAAGAAGTATTAGAGCCCGATACAATGGAGAAGACGTTATTCTTTCCTAATAAACGCGTTTATGCTTAAACAATTAATTACATTGCAAACAGTTTGGAGCCCGATGAGACGCCGGGTACCCCGGCGTCTGATCAGGCTCCAAACTGTTTGCCACTCAGATCAAAATAAATCTTGAGCAATGCCAACAATGTAGTCATTTTTAACATTTTAGTGCATTGCGTTTGAGTTCCGTTTGCGCTTAAACGGGGATAAATAACGTCTTATTCGGCGGTGTGATATATTCCTCGCGCGTTGTTCATTGAGACGAGTGTCTCTGATAATTTGAGCAGTCTAACAAATCCTTGTCACTGTCTAATCCCTTAGACTATATAGTTCGGTACTCAAGAGAGAACAACATTGCTTCAAGGTCCATGATAAATAGCGTTTTACTACACAGCTTGCCATGGACCTTGAATTAACTGAAACATGATTCTTGATGCACTACCTTGTCTGGTCTCGTACAATGAGGAAGATGTTTTTCCTTCCCATTTAACGCGTTTAACATAAAAAAAACTTTCTGTGAACTGCAAACAGCTTTTGCAATTCTACCTCATTATCAGACTTTTTTTTACCGTACATGTTTTTAATAAATGAAATGCTCCCTTTGATCCTTCCTGAAGAATCACAGACTGACTCATAACTGCTTGTCTAATGTTTGTTTAACTTTATTTGATCAAAATTGAAATAAACCTTCAGGTACAAAACCTTTTGATGATGTTTCAGGAGAATGCAGGGTGAAGTTAACTCAACAAATCCAACATTTTCTCACTCATTTCAGCACTAAAATGCATGGTGTTACTACAAATTACATCGTCTCGAAGAGACAATTCTAAAGAATGTGTAGTAACACCATACATTTTAATACAGCTTTTTTAATGCCTTTGCTTATCTAGAGCCCTGAGGATTGGTAAAGGAAAGCATATATTTCCTGGGAAAAAATCTTACAGTCGTGAAGATGTTATTATTTCCCATCTAAATACAAGCGAAACGAAACGCAAACGCATTGCAATTAAGCGTATAAAATGACAACTTGTTGACAATTCTTACTATTTATTTTAACGTTCTTTTAATCAGTGTGGCAAACGCTTTGGAGCCTGATCAGACATCGGGATCCAAACTGTTTGACACTTTAATCAATATTTCTGCAGTCAATACTTCAAACATTTGAATTTGGCATGGTATTGCAGACGACCGATTCCAGCAGACTTCATTTTAATCGGTGAACCATTTCGGTGCAAAATTAATCCTGAGGGTTATCCCTTCACCGTTTTATTGTCGTTTGCTTGAATACTGTTGTTTACAAGATCGTTCCAAAGTAAGATTCAATGTAGTATGACTTAAGAAGTATCGAAACGAATGTCAAACAGTTAAGATCATGATCAGACGCCGCGTCACGCGGCGTCTGATCAAGATCCAAACTGTTTTCAAACTCGACTTTACGCGACTTCGGCGCCGTTAGAGTTTCATTAGTCCGTTAAATGTGGCGCGAATGGTTACAGTGGAGAATGTGTTATTCTTTCCCAATAAACGCGTTTACGCTAAAACTATTATTTGCAGTGCAAACAGTTTGGAGCCAGATCAGACGCCCGGTAACCCGGCGTCTGATCAGGCTCCAAACTGTTTGCCACCAAGATAAACATGAAATATCAGAATTGTCCAAAAGTTGTTATTTTCTACGTTTTAGTGCTTTGCGTTTGCGTACGTTTGCGTTTAAACGGGAAAGAATAACAGTGTCACAGATTTACCAAGCAGTTGTGTTAATAAAATATATATAACCGAGTTAAAATATAGCTCAGGCGACACCTTGCATTTTCAGTCACCATAAGAGAGAGAATTCCAGCAACCATTGTAGTTAACTCTTTTACTGCAAAGTTTTATCGTCTGCCTTAGTCCATATACAACCAACATTTCGTCTGCACTGAGAATGTCGTCTGCAATATTTTTAAAAACAGTCATATGACTGTTTTAACTGAATAATTGTCGCTACGAGTTTCAAACAGTTTGATCATTATCAGACGCCGCGTCACGTTGCGTCTGATCAGGATCCAAACCGTTTGCAAAGTTGCCGTTTGGCGCCGTTGGCAGTGAAAGAAATAATGACAATTTTCTAACCACCAACGTTTCCCTAACGAACTATGCGTGATTGAAATCGCTTTCTGAAGAAAGTTTTATAGGTACTGTGAGATGCTTAATTTGTAAAGTAAATTCGAAAGTAAAACATGAATAAAAGACTATTAATGAATAGAAATCAGATCAGTGTGTTTATTTGCAAATCATGTATACGAAGGAACGGCTTTCAAGTGCACCCATGTAGGTTGGCATTTCGTTTATGCTTGAACTCACCTTAACCTGTTATCCCATAGCTTATTTCTATTTTTGAAAAACAGGTTACCCGTCGTCTGCTCAGGCTTCAAACTGTTTGTCACTCAGACGAAAACAATTATCAGAATTGTCACCAAATTGTTTTTTCTGCATTTTATTGCATTACGTTTGCGTTTCGTTTGCTTTTAACCCTTTACCCCATAGACTGTTTCTAGTTTTGAAAATTTGTAACTACTTAAAGCAGGTTGAAAGTAAAGCAGAATGCGCCCTAAGGCGCATTCTGCTTTACGTTCAGCCTGCTTTAAGTTACCATCTGCTAGGATTAAGAAAATATTTTTTCTGATACATATTCATGACTGTATAGATTGGAATTATTTTCTTCCGCGGAGGGTTAAACGGAATGCGCTAAAAGGCGCTTCTATAAGGTAAAGGGTTAAACGGGAAAGAATAACATCTCCACTGTAAGAATTTTAGACCGTTGGGATCAGACACCGCGTAACGCGTCTGATCTAACTCCAAGTTGTTTGCATTGGACAACAGTGTTTATGCAATATAAAAAAATACCTCTGTTTCCGGTAACCCGACCGACCCTAGTTTTTCCCTCCGATCCTAAACTTTTTTTTCAATTTTCGAAAAATGTATAGGTGAATGTCGGCCATTTTTGCGGCGCATATGTGTAATAGAAGCTATTCTACACTAAATTGTTTAAAAAGCAACTTTAAGTCGCGAAATTGTATTTAAATCCGTCATAAAGTACATTCTTTGCAGATATGATCTGCTAGTTAATTAACCATTGACTCATTCAACGAGCAGGCAACAAATTTATTGCCATATTTGATATTCATACAACATATTTCAAAACATTTTTAATTGAATCTGTCATAATTATAAACGTCACTACTTTGCCGGTTTGGTATACCAATATTTGTTAACAGTTATACCAGTTTAAATGTTTAAGGTACCTTTGGTAATTTGAAGTATCAATTAAATCAACAATTTGAATTTATATTTTTAAGGGGTTTTATGTATGGTCAATGGGTCTGCAAAGTAACATACATTCTTATATGGAATACATTTATATGAATATGATTTTATATACAAAAAACTCCATCAGAAAAGTATATATATGATTGTTTAAAAAAAAGATTTTCCCACTGTCCGTCCCTAATTCTTTTGGGCATGTAATAGGACACACTGGTAATTTTTTATTTAGCCTTTGCTCAGTCGCGTTTTTGGGGACAGAATAACGTCTCAACTGTACACATGGGGATATCAAAAAGTAAAAGCCGCTTTGATTCAGAAATGTCATACGAAATAGACAAAGCTGTTCGGGAAGCATTAGGAATGTGATGTCTCAATTATAATCTTCTTAATTCGTTATGAGATTTTGAAGATAGTGATCATATGTGTTAAGAGTGAATGGCAACAGGGAGAGTCATATCAGTTATATAATCCAGTAACTGTCATATGTCTTTTAAAAGTAATGCTGTATTTTCTTTCTAAACTCATTCACCACTTCAACACCTACATCTAACCAATTCGGTGCCAAATTATTCCCGAGAAGTTTCCCTCTTTACCGCTTTATTGTCGTCTAGTGCAACATTGTTGTCTACAAGAACGTGTAAAAGTAAAATTTAAGTTTGTATGACTTAAGATATATAGATGAGAGTGTTAAGTTTGGTTTCTGATCTGGATACAAACTGTTTGCAAAGTCGACTTTATGCGACAACGGTATCAAAAGAGTTAGCAATTCCTATGTCCTTATTTTGACTGCAGAAACATGGCTACAGTGGAGAATCTGTAATTCTTTCCCGTTTAAACGCAAACGTACGCAAACGCAAAGCACTAAAACGTAGAAAAGCACAACTTTTGGATAATTCTGATAGTTCAAGTTTATCTTGGTGGCAAACAGTTTGGAGCCTGATCAGACGCCGGGTTACCCGGCGTCTGATCTCGCTCCAAACTGTTTGCACTGCAAATAATAGTTTTAGCGTAAACGCGTTTATTGGGAAAGAATAACAGATTCTCCACTGTAAGTGTGTCAAGCAGTTTGAATCCCGATGTACATCAGTACATTAAAACCTCTCCATAACAACAACTTAATTGTGTTAATTATTGTGTGTGAAAGAGACGCGGCTGCTTAAAGCAAGGCGACAGAAAAAAACAAAAAGCTTTTTAGGAGCATTCTGTTTTACTGTCTCCTTGCTTTAAGCTATTTCACATGTCGTTTATATAATGAATTAGCACATGGCTTGGAGCTCTCGGCCAATCAGATGCCTCAAAAACCTGTGAATATATCGTTTATTTCAACAAACCATGAAATAACTAACACACTGTTCACTTATTCTTTGCTTCCGTCATATCAAGGCAATTTGACGTCACAATTCTAGCAATCATCCAAGCCAGCCAACCGGAATACGCCTGTCTAGATTGTTTTTAAAAACAGCTGAGGTCAGAGGTGAACTGCACACGCTTCATGACGTTATATTATGTACAGTGAGACCTAGACTTTAAAGATAATTACCAATGAATTGTGCTTACATATAGAGCTTCAATAAGCGTTACTTATGTTGGTGTTAAAGCATGCTTAATGTCTCAAACTTATTATTGAAATAGCCTTTCAATTTTAGTAAAATATTACAAACAAAATGACTTTTTCGTCTAAAACAAAAAGCAGAAAGGAATGGTCTTCTTGTTTTCCTCGAGCCCAAGCCAGTGCTAAATAGGTTAGACCATGGTTGCGCGCGAATAAACGACATCGTTTATTCGCTTGCAACCATGGTCTAACCTATACTTAGCCTTCGTTTTAGTGGTCGTAATAGAGATGTTGAACATGTATATGAATAGCACTCGATATCTATACAAAATCAAATATGTCCAGTAGGTGACGATATCATAAATTCAGCTATATAACCAGTCAAATGAACATGTATTGGTAAACTATTCAAAGAAAATATCGTCTTTTCAGAACTCTGCTGTATAATTGCGACAGTCCGATGTTGGGTCTGTTCAGCAATCACACGGTTAGATTGTCTGCTATAGTATAAGTGTTTGAAATGCGTTAAAGAAAGAGAAACGCAACCTTTTGGGGTTTGAGATTTTAAAAAGGCTGTCTTTGTCCCCTTTGATTGCATTGTGTTTGCGTTTCCTTTCCTTTCATTTAAACGGGAAAGAATAACATATTTTTAATGTGACTAGATTTTTTTAACCCATTTGCGCCCAGTGGATTCTTTTATGTTTAAATATTGTTTTAGTCCGTTTTTTTATCAAAGGGATGCCTAGTCAAAATTTTCATTTTTATTTTGTTTTATATTGAAATTCCTTTCAGCAAACAGTGTAGACTCTGATCAGACGCCGCATACTGCGGCGTCTGATCAGAGTCTACACTGTTTGCCTATCTCCCATATATGGGACACTAGGCATAAATGGGTTTACTTTTAACACGCTATAGGTGAGGATAACAAATCTCGTAAAAACTGCTTGCATCTTGAAGGAGAAACCGATGCAAACAATTTGACACTACAGCAATATTTCCTCCGAGAAACGTCAGATATCAAATTTCAAAACTGGCAGAAAGCATCCAAAAGCCATGACATTGAAAAGAAGATACATTTCAAAATTTTCCTCACTTTGACTATTTTCGGCAGTTGTACTCAAAATACAAATAATTAAAGCGAAAGAGAAATCATACATATGCAAGACATTTTATATTTATAACGTGGCCATTTAGAAAGTTGAACTTATAAGGATTCATTTCAAAATTCGTTTAGCGTGAAATGCACGAGTTTTGTTATACTGTAGTTGTAAATAACGTCATTTATCTCTTTGCATGCTTGGTAATATGTTCGTCTGCGACAATTGTCGCCTGCTACTGTTCTAAAACTAGAATACGCACAAATAAAATTCAAAACAATTTCAGAGTGTCAAACAGTTTGGATCCTGGTGAGACGCCGCGTTACGCGGCGTCTCATCAGGATCCAAACTGTTTGCAAAAATTATCATGGCTTCATCGCTGGCGTGCTAAGATTTAAGCTTGTAGTCGTAAATAAGATTAAGACATACAGTGCAGAAAAAGATTAAATATTTGATAAGATTCTGCCGCTCTCTGTACAAATTAGTGTCTGAGCTGTTTCAAAGTAGTTTAAGAAAATTTTGTTATCTGATTTAAGCCCTTCGCACCATTAAGGTCTTCTGCTAAAATTGTTCCCACAAAGTTCAAATAGTTGAAGTTTCCGCGACGTCTGATCTTAATCCAAAATATTTCCCTAGTCGTCTTTAGTCGTCTTTAGTCGCCAATAGCATCGAAAGGGTTAACTTGTTCATTCAAGAAATCCTTAGAAAATTAGAATGCAAATACGAACATTGTTTCTACAAACATTAAGTTGTTACGTATTGTAAACAACATAAATGTTAACCAATTTATCCACATGATTAAAGTGGGAGTGGGGTATTTCCCAAGTATATTGAGGAAACACAAACAGAATGCAATTAAATATATAGAACAGAATAGAATTTTATTTCACTAAACTTTGCAATTTCTAGTGATTTCAATTCTCTTTATATAACATTTTTGACAGGAACTTGTGTTCAATTGATGGTCGTATAAGCTAAGATAGTCTTACCCCTCTTGTGATGACACCCTGAACCTTCTTCCTAGGGCATCGCTTGAACGCTTTCCCCCCATAGAAGCGACTTTTAGCGTATTTAATTTATTCCTCCGCTGAAGAAAATAGTTCCTGTTTATACTCTCAAGAACAATTACAATTACAAATATTTTATATAGCCTAGCAGATTTTAGCTTAAAGCAGTCTGAAAGTAAAGCAGAATGTGCCTTAAGGCACATTCTGCTTTACTTTCAACCTGCTTTAAGTGGTCAACTGTCTTCAAAACAAGAAACAGGCTATGAGGTAAAGTGTTAAGGAGGAAAACACGTTTAGTATGTTTGACATATATATATATATAATTATCCTGTAAAATTAACAAACTTTGTTGCGGCATCTATGTTTATATATCTATGTCCATACCCACACATTTACACATAGAATACACATAACATAATATATAACATATCATAATCTTATTTCACATAAACGTTACAGTTTTGTGTTTACAAAATGTATTTTCGTTTACACTATACACTTAAACTGGTATAAATCTACATGTATATAGAACATTATATTTTCGTAAAAGTTCAAAAAATCTTGATGGCGGCAAATAGTGTGGAACCTGGTAAGAAGCAGGGCTTTTCGGCGTTTGACCAGGCTCTAAGGTTACTGTTCGCAATGGACACATGTTAAGCTTAGATACGTTTATTGTGAGAGAATAATATAGTCTATGCAAGTTATTAAGTTCTGACCAATATTGGAACCCAAACAGATATTATTTCCTAATAAATTGCATTTTAGCTTAATCAAACATTTCAATTACAAACAGTCTGGAGCCAGACAATTTAAACATTAGAAATAAAAGTTTGCGTTTCGTTTTTTAAACAAAAAAGAATAACGTCTGATCCACTGTACACTGTTTTAAAGGACACATTCGGGCATGACTAGGCTTTAAAGTCCCATTGTGTTTTCAGACCTTTTCTTAATGCCTGAAATACAATAACGGTTAATAATAATGTTTGAACATTCTTATGGGCCAAACTGATCTATGAAATGATGAAGACGGACCTAAATCACAAAACGGGCGATTTAAAATCATACCAAACCGAAAATAGAACGTCTGACATAAATATTTCCACACGGCTTAGTATCACGTGATACAGCCGAAAACAACTTCACGGGGTGCAACCGTATCTCCCTCAGCCCGTCCATCCATCAGTCAGTTAGACTATCACACTTTTTTGTCCGCTCTCTAACTCAACTATTTTTTATCCGATCTTCCACAAACTTGCTGAAAATGTTCATTGATATAAAATCAAGGTTTAGTTTGATTAAGTACTACTAAACTCGCATAAGGCATTTTTGAGTTATTGCCTGTTAATTAATAGAAAATGACTGTTTCAGTCATTTTTGCACTCTAAAACAAACAGCTTTTATCGGATATTCACCAAACATGCTGAAAATATTTATTAATATAAAATTTAGGTCTAGTTTTATTATTACTAAAATCGCATGTGGCATATCTGAGTTTTTGCCCTTTATGTATTAGAAATGACTGTTTTCAGCAAATTTTGCTCTCCAACACAAATATTATTTTTTTTAATCTTCACCAAACTTGCTTAAAGTTCTCATTAATATAAAATCAAGGTTAGGTTTGAATCCTACTAAAATCGCATGAGGCATGTTGGAGTAATAGCCCTTTAATTATTAAAAAAAATGGCTGTTTCAGCCTTTTTTGCTCTCTAACACAAAGAGTTTGCATCGGATCTTCACCAAACTTGCTGAAATTCTTTATTTATATAAAATCTAGGTCCAGTGTGATTATTACTAAAGTCCCATAAGGATTATTTTAGTTATTGCCCTTTATGTATTAAAAAGGACTGTTTCACCATTTTTGGCTCTCTTACACAAATACTTTTTTTCCTTGACCTAGATTGAATACAAATACACGTTGTCAGCAAGTTTGGTGAAGATCCAATAAAAAGTGTTTCTGTTAGAGAGCAGAAAATGCTGAAACAGTCATTTTTTAATTATTCAAGGACAATAATTCAGACATGCCTTATGCGATTTTGCAAGTTATTGAACCTGACCTAGATTCTATACTAATAAACATGTGTAGCAAGATTGGTGAAGATAAAAGAAGAAGTGTTTGAGTTAGAGAGCGGACAAGGCTGAAACAGTCATTTTCAGCAAGCTCAAGGTATAGATCCTCCGTAATGTTTTTAATCGCTTACCGTACCGATGGTGAATAATATTTACACGTTGTCACTGGATTTCATAGTGTTTAACCCTGTGCCTACTGGTCGTAACGTTACGGGAGTTTACAAACTGTTTGAATCTAGAAAGACGCCGCGTTACCCACGGCGTCTCATCTGGATCCAAACTGTTTGACACCCGTCTTAAGGTTGGTTTAATTAAAACAATGCATAAATCTAAACTGAACAAATTTTGCAGACGACAATGTCAAAGCAGACGTGTGTGCAGCAGAATAAGGGTTAACATGGTCATTCTCAGTGCCCCAGCTATACATGTTTAGAGGGAGTAATCTGAACTAATCTAACAATTTCTCACTCATTTCAGCACCGAATGCTATGGTGTTACTACTGATTAAACCGTCTCTTCGAGACACTTTTAATGAGTATGACACCATTGGGTTTAAAAGCAGAAATAAAGATTTTAGTTTTTCGAAATACTTCCGTTATCTGGAGCCCTGTATTTACAGAGTTTTCCTTCTTTCCATTCACATGGTTAAACTCTTTTCTGGATAAAATATCCATAAATTAAAAAACAAAATTAAAACGCGAATTTCTTAGATAAAGCCGCTTTTCGTGGAAGAATCACGTACTATGTAGTTCAAATGGGATCCCAAACAACCGTTTTAGGCAGGTTTCTCCAAAGCACAATGCGGCTTAAATAGTTCAGGATAATAAGCCTGATTATTATTCCATAACGAGAAACCCAAACAAGTCTACCTTAGATGTTTCCTCAAAAACTAGAGGAGCAAGGATGGGAAATCGCTAGGTCGTTCTTGTATTAAACATATTTTGTGAGAGATGTCTCGCTATTTCGCTATGTAGCATGTTGATTTTAAGGATTCATATGATGACAATGTAATAAACTATACAGTGACGTAACCTAACCCTTTCTACCATTGCTTGTTGTTAGTATCTGATGGTTGATTCTTGCTTTACCTTTAGCTAGCCTTCTTTTAGCTACTACATGTATCTGCTAGTAAAAATGCATTTTATTATTGACTCGGCCATCAGGCCGGGCCAAGCTGATTTTGCCTTTTCTAGTGTTACAATGTACATGCGTTTCTGTGGAACAAGTATCGTTACATGCGTTCTGCTGGATAGTTGTCGTTGCTGAATTATTAAAATTGATCGAATTGTACAAAATTATTAATCGTGTATTAATACATAAAATGTTTAGACATCGTGTAGTAATTTTACTTTTTTAAGAAACTGGAGGTAAATGTGTAAGAAGCAAAAAACGCTAAGGTTGTCAGTAATATGTTATATTTCCATCTGTCCAAATTTGAGAAATATGTGTATACCTCCGACAATGTAAAGTAGCTTTATTGGTTATTTTTAGATCATGTTGATAGTCTTTATTGCGGATTAAAATTAATTCAAATATTTCAGAGTGAGCGTAAAAGTAAACGAAATTATGTTTCTTTATGTCCGAAATTAGAAATATTTTTTAAACGGAATCGAGGCGATCTATTTGATCTACGTTTGATTTTTAAGCCTACCTTTCATTATCTTGCTTGAGAAGAACAAAACAATACAAGTGATCGAAAGGATTAAACTGTCTACATGTATATTTCCGACTTGAAAAGGCCGAAATTGTCACACATGTCATAACGAACTGTGGGAATCTCTGTAAATGTAACACATATTCCGAAAGTAAAGGTTTTTTAAAGAAAATAATATTTCCTTCAGTATAAGTAAGTTACACGACTATCGTCTTAGTCAAGTCTTCAATTTTCGACCGTTGTGAAAGTTATCATCGACGCCTCATTATTTGTCAAACTCATTTGATCTAACATGTCTTTGCCATGCTTTAAATGGATCATCTCCCTGTCACTGTATATTTGATGACAAGTTAAACATGGTGAGAAAAGAAATCACCAATCAAGACAGAGAAAGTGATAGTTAGCATTCCACCATGATGAGACAAATTCCAACATTCTGACGCAAATATACTCGTGGAACAATTGACGAAAACATGAAAAACAATACAGTTTCACCACCTTTGAACCCTTTCCCCAATAGAAGCGCCTTTTAGCGGATATGATTTATTCATCCGCTGAAGAAAATAGTTCCCATTTAATCAGTAATGAATATGTATTATAGGGAATATTTTCTATATTATAGCACATGATAGCTTAAAGCAGGCTGAAAGTAAAGCAGAATGCGCCTAAGGGCGCATTCTGCTTTACTTTCAACCTGCTTTAAGTAGTCACCTATCTTAAGTACTATGATTGAGTTGGGTTTTACGGCACCGCGACACATGAAATGGTCATATGGCGCCGAGATACTAGAAATAGGCTATCAGGTAATGGGTTAATCCTTCTGTTATTACGAAACCTCCGTGGGGGATGTTATAGTACTTTAGAATGTTTATTGTAAGCAATGTTCATTAATATATGTTACATGTATATGGCTATTGTCCGATTCGTCTGACTTGTCCGAGTTATTTTAGAACAGAATAGTTAATAATGGGTTAACCCTTTCGGTGCCGAAGTCGCATAAAGTCGACTTTTGCAAACAGTAGCGCGGCGTCTGATCAGGATCCAAACTGTTTGTCACGCGTATCGACATTTTGTAAGTGATACAACATTGAATCGTACTTTGAAACAATATTGCAAACAAGAATATTGAAGCAGACGTTAATAAAGCGGTGAAAAGGGGGTGAAACACCTCACGATTAATTTGGTACCGAAGAGGCAATTGAGTTTTGATTGCAATACACTATCTCTGATCATTTTGTTTTTATTTTGCTATTGTATCCGCCGGCAAGAATGGGATAACAGTGAAACCTTGTAACCTGGACATGTGTGGGCACGACCTAAATGATCGGTTTATAGGGGTTTTCAGTTCTGAGTGGGTTTAACCCACTACCCCATAGAAGCGACTTTTAGCGTATTTAATTTATTCCTCCGCTGAAGGAAATAGTTCCAGTTTATACCCTCATGAACAATTACCATTACAAATATTTTATATAGCCTAGCAGATTTAATTTAAAGCAGGCTGAAAGTAAAGCAGAATGTGCCTTAAGGCACATTCTGCTTTACTTTCAATCTGCTTTAAGTGGTCACCTGTCTTCAAAGCTATAAACAGGCTATGAGGTAAAGGGTTAACCCACTACTACATAGCTTGTTTAAAACGCATTCAGCTTTACTTCCAACCTGCTTTAAGCTATAATCTACTAGAATATAGAAACCATTTCTGACTATATATATTCATGAATGTTTTAAGTACGTATTTGTGGTGTAATTAAAAAAAAGTTGGAAACGGGACCAAATTTTTTGTCCGGTTTAGAGAGAATTCCGGTTTTGAAGAGGTTCCGGTTTGGAGGGGTTCCTATCAACCATGACCCTTGTCCCGCTAACCCTCTTACCGCCATTATGACGTCATTGCCCATTAAACTCTTGCACTCTCAATGACGCCTTCAAACGCGTTTGCAAACAGTTTGGGTCCTGATCAGACGCCGCGTAACGTTATTAGCTTTTATTATTATTATTATTCCTGATCTATATAGCGCTCTTTTTTCACAAGAAGTGTACGTTCAAAAGCGCTTCACATGAAATAATATAAGTGTACCTACAAAGCGAGAAAAGACAAATAACTACATTCACAATAAACATGATGCATTATGGAGTTACATGGAAACATGGACATTCTTTCAATATTATAACCAAGATTATAAAATTGTTATAGTTAGTTTGTGAAATCAAAATTAAAAAGATCAATGGCATTTTTAATATATATTTATATATTCGTTTAGGAAAAGAAACGCAGACGCAATTCGATAATTATAATGTAGAAATTGACATTTCCTTTTAATGTCTAGCAAATTTTTTTCATTTGAATGGCAAACAGTTTTGAGTCTGGTATAATGCCGAGTTACCCTGCGCCTGACCTGGCTTCAAATTGGTTGCAATGAACCTTTAGCGTTAACACGTTTATTTTTTAGGAAACTAATAACTTATTCTAAAATCCTTAAACACGCCTTGTACATGTAAGTACTTTTTGCAAGATTTGTAGTAAAGTGCTTCATCTCTACAACAACACTCAAAGGGATACAAAGAGTGTGAGTATTGTTCGGGGTGCAATAGGGAGGAGGGAATTTGTTTGCATTTGCAAAAAGTTTGACAAACATATTTAATTCCGATCTCTGGGGCCTTCGTTTCATAAAACATCTTACGACAAATGTTGTCGTAAGTCAAAATTTTAAAATACATATTGCTTCTTATTTCTCAATCTAATCCTGTCTTGTGACATCTTTTTGGAATCGTCTTTTCAAGACGATTCCAAAAAGATGTCACAAGACAGGATTAGATGGAGAAATAAATTATAATTGAGATTTTTATAATCTGACTTACGACAACATTTGTCGTAAGAAGTTTTATGAAACGGGCCCCAGAGATCGGAATTCAATATGTTTGTCACTCTTCATTATGTTTTTGTCAAAACTTCCAATATGTAATTTTGAGAATAAATAGTAGACGACATTGTTTTAAGCAGACGATACTGCAACAATGAAAGCGTAAGGTATAATTGTCGTGTTTATGGAACAGCCACGAGCATTGTTGTAAGGAGAGAATTGGTGTTGGGAGAGCCTATATACAGTGGAGAATATGTTATTCTTTCCCGTTTAAACGCAAACGTACGCAAACGCAAAGCACTAACACGTAGAAAAGAATAACTTTTGGACAATTCTGATAACCCACTTTTATCTTGGTGGCAAACAGTTTGGAGCCTGATCAGACGCCGGGTTATCTGGCTCTAAACTGTTTGTAATTGAAATAATAGTTTTAGAGTAAACGCGTTTATTGGGAAAGAATAACAGATTCTCCACTGTATCATCAGCTTGCCAAACAGGTCAAATCCAAATGAGAATTATTACAGACATTTATTAAGCAAATAACATTCTTTATTATTTTATTGAAAAACAACAACGACTACTAGGAGGTATATATATATATTGCTAATCTTTACTGTTAAACAGCTGAAAACGTAGTATTTTCTTGATTTCAGAATAGATTATGTTTTCCAACCCCTTTGTTTTTATATTTTCGCTCCCTCTTTACGATGACACCCGATGGGAGACAAAGATTATTTGCGTTGTTCGGAGGGAGTCGTTATAGGGAGAGAGATTGGCTTATTTAAGTAAATAGCTTAAATCCAGATCAGACGCCGCGTCACGCGGGGTCTGGTCTGGATTCAAGCTGTTTGTCACTCGTCATTATCTTTATTCTATCAAAATATCCACTTATATGTAACTTTCAGAAAAAAGCAGATGGCAATATCAAGCAAACGATATTGCAGCAGAAAAGCGTTAGACATAATTGTCTTGTTTATTGAACTGCGGCAAGAGACAGTGTAAGGAGGGAATCGTTGATGGGAGAACCGTTGAAAGGAGGGAGCACAGTAATTGTGTTCTCTATCACCTTTGCATTTATATTTTCGCACAGAAATTAAGAGTTATTATGCTACTCAACATGAAACCATTACTGGGCGCTCTTCTTGCTAACTGATTGTAATTATTTTCTTATTGCACGAAACCTTGTAAAAACCTTTCCAGGAAGCCATAGGAAGCCAGCACGAGACCACACCAGAATTGGGGCTTCATGCTGCTCTTTATTCATTAACTCTGTAAGGCGAAAGGTTTCCTGCGAGAGCATTAAACCCTTCACTGCCATGACGTCATCAAATTTAAACAATTGTCATCTACTTCTTTTTCTAAAAAACAATTTTCAGGTATTTTGACTTAAGAAATATTGAAATGAGTGTCAAACAGTTTGGATCCTGATCAGACGCCGCGTAACGCGGCGTCTGATCAGGATCTAAACTGTTTGCAAAAGACGGTTGTGCTCGGGGTAAGGCAGTGAAGGGGTAATGCACTAAAACGTGTTAAGGCTTCATATATTGTCTAAAATGACTTACTTTAACTACTAGACACAGCAGGAGGACGTGCCTAATTGTTGACGACAAAGAATGTGTCTATGATTTAGTGTAGTAATGTTGGGAACAAAATAATTTGGTACAGTGGACAAGACGTGATCCTAATAAACGTGTTTGCGATAAAAATCAAAGAAGTCAACTGCAAGCATTTTGTCACTCAGGCGAAACTGTTTGCCACTCAGATGAAAATGACCGGGTAGAATTATCAACAACTTGTCATTTTCTACATTTTATTGCAATGCGACAATGTCTTAAACGCAACCTCAGCAACATAGCAAACATGATTGTTATAAATATTAAAGTGTTCTTTGATACTAAATTGGAAAGTTTGATATAAAAATGAATGAGAAATGCCAAGTGTAAAGTAGACTTAATGCATTACAAAAAGGCCATGCTTACTGTCTAATACATTGAAACCAGTAAAGGTCAATGCCAGCTGCCGCGTCAAAGACGCGGCGGCTGGTCTTGGCCTTCACTGTTTGATAACCACATGCGTCTAAAGTACTTAATTAAGCGGTATTATATATGGTATTTGGCAGTATAGACCAAATACAGATACAGAGCCTGAGATGACAACGGTGCTTGACCCGTATGCAATAAGGCTGGTTTTGTCATGGCACGGCCAAAATGTTGTAGACCAAGACTGCTACGACACTGACCCTTGGGTACACTATTTTTCAATGCAATAAAGCTGTTCTTTTCTTGCGACGTAAAGGTTATATCTTGTTTGGCATGTATTCATTGGTGAAAAGTAAAAGTGGCAAATCCTTTAGTCCGGTTTGCAAAAAAAGCTTTACAAAACCTTTCTCACGCTTATAGTAGAGTATACAATCGGCATTTTTCAAAATAGTTTAGATCTAGATAAGAAAATTCATAAAGGGACTGTCTGATCAAGGTCATGTCTGTTTTCGTATGTATATGTCTATAACCTGACTGCTTTTTATCTTTTGGGGAATTTTAATTGTCATCTGTAATAATGAAATATATATCGTAAGCAGAGTTTTATACATGTACCGCATATTTGGCAGGAAATGACATCATCTGAATGTCAACATGATCTTATTTTCAGGCCTTGTTCAAACTTTTGAAATGCATATCTGCTCCTAGAGTAAAATTGTTTATTGGTAAAAAAAGAAAGAAAGAAAACACACCGCGGTGTACCGTTTATAAAAGTACGCGTCATGTATTGTACAACGCATCCTCTTTACAACGACACCCTATGGGGGACAAATATAGTGTGCGTTTTTTAGAGGGAGTCGTTATAGGGAGGGAAATTAGCTTACATTTGCAAACAGCTTGAATCCAGATCAGACGCCGCGTCAAGCGGCGTCTGATCTTGATTCAAGCTGTTTGTCACTTGTCATTAAGTTTGTTTCTGTCAAAATGTCCATTTTTTTACTTTGAGAAAAAACAGCAGACGAAATTTTTAAGCAGGCAACGTTGAATCCGTGAATAGGGTCGAAATAAATGTCGTGCCTTGGAAAGAGCTGCATTCGTTGTGTAAGGAGGGAATTGTTGTTGTGAGGCCAATGTAGAGGGAGCACTGTATTTGAATAATGATCGCATAAATTCAAACCACTTTGATACATGTATCATGACATGTTATATGGCTATGGACCAGATTCTCTTCTGATTGATCCTGGCGATGTCCCACTCTGACACAAACGTTCACTAACAAGCAATTAGTGTTTGTTAGCTGTTCCCTATCTCGTTATGTGGTGTATCGTGTCATGTGGGGTTTTTCTTGTTGGTGTTGATGAGCAGTTTGTATCCCTTTGACAGATAGCAGATTTACTGTTCGAGATCAATGCTTTGTACTGTAAAACGTCTCTAAAACGTCTCTTATTTTCTCGAAACGTTACCCAATGTGAGATAGTCTTTACCGGTATTACAAGTGACATCTTAATAAGGGACATAGGTAATGCAGAAAGTTCTTATACAATTGTATGACTTTCGTTCTATATTTAGATCTAGTAATACCCTGTTATTGAAGAGCTGCATTTTTCCTACCCGGTCGGTGGCGAAAAAGATATAGAGATATGGTACTGTAACGTGTTTATCCATGTTATGCCTGAATATATACGTATATCATGTAGATACTACATTGGTTTGTTGGACGCTTATTCATATCAATATATTAGGTTATTACAGTAGCAAAGACACTACTTTACCAATAAGCGCTATTATGCTGACATTATTATGTACATTGAATACCATTTGGAGTCATAATCCCGCTTCAAACTGTTTGCAACTAAGATTAAAAGAAATCGTAAGACATTTTTTTAAAAAATGTCATTTTATGATATTTCATAAAGTTTAAATGCGTTTCGTTTGTATTTAAACGGGAAAAATAACGTCTTGTGTAGGTTGTTATTTTCTTCCTTGTATCTGGATGTTTAAACGGGAAAGAATAACTCCCGGGTAACAACATTAAGTGACACAAAAATATCAAGCTTACAAAAAAATAATTTTGTCCTGCATTATAAGCAAACACTTTACTAGACTCCCAGAATAATATTTCTGAACATGAGTTTCACTATAGTTTTTTATCATAAACCAATTTATTCTGCCTAACAATATTCTTACAACAATATAATTAATCTGTTATGATGAAATCATGTGCAAGATTGCGTAGCTTAATCCATTCAGAAGAGAAAACCATTGCAGAAGAGAAAACGTTATTCATTCTTAATTTATGCGTTTTAGCTAAAACTCTTATATACACTGCAAAACGTTTGGAGATGGGCTAGACGCCAGGTACATGTAACCTGGCGACTGATCAGGCTCCGTATTGTTTGCAACTCAGATTAAAATAAATCATTACAAATTTCAAAAAGTTGTATTTTTTATTATTTATCGCATTGTGTTTCTTTTGCATTTAAACCAGAAAGGATAAAACCTGTGTAAGAATACGAATTGTCAGCACAAGCGGAGGACTTTGTCATACGAAGTACAGATATTAAACATTTCTCGTCGATGAGCGTGTCACTGATTGTTTACTGTACCCGACCGCAATGTCACATAAAGTGCCCTAAGCGTATTTTTCAATATACATTGAAAGCCGTCGGATGATATCAAATATCAAGCCTACATGTTTTCTTTCAAGCATGGAAATAAGACATAAACATGTTACATGTATCTGCGTTTGTGTCATGCATTATAAGCTAACACATTGCTAGACTCTCAAATCAATATTATTTGATTGGTCCCTGGACATAAGTGTCACAATATTTCTTCATAAACTATATTCTGACAGCAGTGGAATTAATCTGACTTGATGATAATACGTACAGTGGAGAAGATGCTATTCTTTCCTAATAAACGCTATCATTTTTCATTGCAAACGGCGTCTTACAGTAGAGAATCTGTTATTCTTCCCCGTTTAAACGCAAACGTACGCAAAGGCAAAACACTAAAACGTAGAAAAGAACAACTTTTGGACAATTCTGATAATTCTTGTTTATCTTGGTGGCAAACAGTTTGGAGCCTGATCAGACGCCGGGTTACCCGGCGTCTGATCTGGCTCCAAACTGTTTGCACTGCAAACAATAGTTTTAGCGTAAACGCGTTTATTGGGAAAGAATAACAGATTCTCCACTGTATCAGACTCTAAACTGTTTGCTCTCAGATTATATGAATTGTGGGGAACCTCAAATAATTGTACTTTTCTATATTCATATGCATTGTGTATGTTTTTCGTTTGCGTTTAAACGGAAATAGTTACGTCATTTATTCCATTGTATTTATATTCACGTTTTAACTTTGAAATACGGGTAATTTGGACAAAACCGAGTTCGAAATATCGAAGTTCGACTGTATTCCGTAGCAGAACACATTCCATTCTAGAACAGAATCAGTGTTGTAATATTAATACAATGAGTACAATATATGCATGTAATAAAATGATTTGAAAAGCATATTTATGTCAATGAATACCTTTGCTGTACTTGGAATACTTCATTTAAGAAATGAACTGATTTTTTTCGGCGTTCAAGCGAAATGAACGACAGAAAAATATCGGCAAATACCATGAATCGCGCTAGCGATTCATGGAAAATTTGCCGATAATTTTCTGTCGTTCATTTCGCTTGAACGCCGAAAAAAATCAGTTTATTTCTTATATTTACAATACATTTGCTGTAATTTCTAACATTAAATAAACATTTTGTCAGTACGCATGTATGTTTAATCAGAGGTCGATAACACGAATAATGTTTACCCTATAAGGAACAGCCATGACCGATTTACTGAATCTGTGTACATTCGAAAGCAGAAAAATAAGTTCCATTGTCAACAACTTGACAGTTTGGCGCGAAAAATGCTGATTTATGACGTCATTAGAAGTGACGTAATTTTAAAGTTGGATAAATATATCGGGGTTTTATTGTCATAAAGAAACGCAGATATAGGCCGCTGTTTATAAGGTAGATTCTTATGTCAATTTTCTTGCAATTTATTTCATTTATAAAGAAGAATATTAGTCGGGAATCAAGGTTTCCACTAGTAGGAAGGAAAAGATCGGTTAAGAACAAATTTTTTAAAAAAATCCGCCAAATGTTTGCTGCCCCAATAGATTAATTCGCGAATGAAAACTGCATATGCCCCGCCTCCCCATTCGAAACTTTTCCACAAGTCCCGCCCTGTCGAAAATTGGTGTTTATATGAAATGAACACATTTTTTGTCAATGGAATTGAATGGGGCGATTGTAAATATTTTTTATTGCATAGCTTACTTCCTTCTCCCCTGAAACAGCAAATGAACTAATCAATGCAGTTTTCCAATTTATTAAGTCGACTTCATATTTTACTTAGTGTTGTGTTTTCAACATGAAAAAATGACAAATGACAAAACTGCAAACCCTGATCATATCCCTCTGATCTTGGTATACAGAGTTTGCATTGATCAAGTGAACTATTTACTGGTACACTTTTTTACACATTAGTGCCTAGTATTCTATAAAAGGGAAATGGAAAAACAGTGCAGACTCAGATAAGACGTCGCATTAAGCGGCGTCTGATCAGAGTCTACACTGTTAACTAATAGTAATTTCAATATAAAACATGAAAATGAAAATGTTGACCAGGCATTCCTTAGATATAAAATGGACTTACCCAATATACATGTATAGAAGAATCTGCTGGGCGCAAATGCGTCATTGGGCGTTATGAGTTTAGCGACACGTTACAGTGGAGAATCTGTTATTCTTTCCCGTTTAAACGCAAACGTACGCAAACGCAAAGCACTAAAACGTAGAAAAGCACAATTTTTGGATAATTCTGATATTTCATGTTTATCTTGGTGGCAAACAGTTTGGAGCCTGATCAGACGCCGGGTTACCCGGCGTCTGATCTGGCTCCAAACTGTTTGCACTGCCAATAATAGTTTTAGCGTAAACGCGTTTATTGGGAAAGAATAACAGATTCTCCACGTTACTTGTCTATGACCATTACAATACATAAATATGTAAACCCAACAGATAATGATCGGAGCCATGTTGTGTACATTTGAAAGAAATATGTAAACTTGTCCACTGCCTTTAACCCTTTGAACCCTAGTCCCGCATATAGGCGTCCTTTCCAAACAGTGTACATGTGAATAGTACACTTGTCCTATGCAAACAGTGAAGACCCAGATCAGAGGGTTCCGAAAGGAGCCCTCTGATCAGGGTCTTCACTGTTTGTCATAATGCCAAACAGTGACGAAAACAACCCTTAAAAGTCAGAAATGGACTAGAATAAAATGTAAACTGGAATTGTCCATTTAAAGTTTTAGGGAGGAAAGAGTTAAAGTAGTGAAGATCTAGGTCAGACACAGAATCTTCCGGTTTTATTCGTTTTTTCTATAAAAACATTCACTTTCCCTTGTTTGGAATAAGTATCCGCTAAATGGCGTTAGTTGTAGCGCACAAAGTTTTCGTGCGTGGAAAGTAACTGTACATTGGTCATTCAGCTTTGGGAGATCCACTGGATAACACGTGTTAAATTTGTAACTTATTTGGGTATCAGAGCAGATACTTTATGTTAAACTGATTATACAATCATGATTCTGGATCTACATCACTTTTGATTCACCAGATATAATAGGTTCTATTACGTATTACATGTTGTTTTCATGGATCTGAATATGGATCTTCCTAAGTGCTCTAATCACTTTTACAATAAATATTATAAATATTTGTTGACTTTTCAGGTTAGAGGAATATCATTTTCCCACTGTATATATTTGTTGTATTTATATCGTTTCAGGTCTTTCAGTGGAACTGGGATTTCCCGTGTGTCGGCAGGGGACTTTGCAACCTACCCGAATCTAACATACCTGTGAGTAGCACAATACCAATTAGTGAATTGCTTTAACCCTTTACCTGATAGCCTATTTATAGTATTAAAGATAGGTGGCTAATTAAAGCAGGTTGAAAGTAAAGCAGAATGCGCCTTAAGGCGCATTCTGCTTTACTTTCAGCCTGCTTTAAGCTTCCATGTGCTAGAATATAGAAAATATTCCCCATAATATATATTCATTACTGATTAAATTGGAACTATTTTCTTCAGCGGAGGAATAAATTAAATACGCTAAAAGTCGCTTCTATGGGGGAAAGGATTAACCGCCTCACAGTACAAATAATTTTGAGCTTGATCAAATGGCCAATATGTCAGGCTCTAGTCAGGATCGAACTGTTTGACACGCTTATTCTTCTTCATTATCATCTTCTTTTCCATCTTTTGATACTTCTCTCCGTCAATAATAATGATTATAGGAAATAACGTCTGATAGAAAAAAAGGCTTACGTTGTCTATAGGCAATAGGTGGGGTGGAAATTGAAAAGGAACTGGCGAACAATGAGGCACTGACAATAACATAAAATGCTCCCTCCCCACAACGGTCTTCTGAACAACGATTTCCGTCTTACAACAACGCTTGCAGCTTTCCCCCCAAACAAGATAATTATGTCCAACATTTTCACTGCTGCAATATCGTCTCTTAAAAATTATTGTCTACAGTTTTTTCTCAAAATTACATATTGGACATTTTGACAGAAAACCGTAATGACTAGTGACAAATAGATTGAATTCAGATCAGACGCCGCGTTTACAAATGTAAGCCAGTTTCCCTCCATAAAACAACACCCTCCAAACAACAAACACACCCTGTGTCTCCCATTACGGTAGGTGTTATTGTAAAGAGGGAGCACTTTACAGTGTAGAATCTGTTAATCTTACGTCATTTGTGACGTCATACAGTGGAGAATCTGTTATTCTTTCCCGTTTAAACGCAAACGTACGCAAACGCAAAGCACTAAAACGTAGAAAAGAACAACTTTTGGACAATTCTGATAATTCTTGTTTATCTTGGTGGCAAACAGTTTGGAGCCTGATCAGACGCCGGGTTACCCGGCGTCTGATCTGGCTCCAAACTGTTTGCACTGCAAATAATAGTTTTAGCGTAAACGCGTTTATTGGGAAAGAATAACAGATTCTCCACTGTATGCATAGAGGAGATGGCATTATCTTTTCCTAATAAACGTGTTGTATGCAACCATTCGTATGTCCACTGTAAACAGTTTTCAAAACGTTATCTTTTTTCTATATATTCTGTGCGTAGAAATATTGAATATAATTATACTATACATGTACTATTAACTTTGAAATAAGGATATGTTAAACTTTAGCAAGGCCATACTCTGGTTCTCAGCTGTTTGCACAATAAAGTAAAGGTTATAGAGCCTAGCAGCGAAAGGATTAAAGGTACACTTTCTAAAATCGGGCTTGAAAATTTAGAAATCTTAGGATTTTTTAACATATTATGGTTGCCCTGAAGATATCTAAGATCGAATGTTTAGTGACGAGGTTACGTCATATTGATCGACAGTTGTGGCGCCAATATAACACTGTTATATCGTGACATGATACGTAAACTGTATCAGTGGGACCTATCAATACCGTGACAAAATACGAATACAGTTTCCTTGGGATATATCATTCTCGTGACAAAATACGAAAACCTTGTTACAAGGACACATTGGTGATTGTTAATTGAATCATTTTAACTTTGCATGAACATGTTCAAACTAAATTAATGATGAAATCAGTTAACACAAGATACATGAAGAGATACAATCACAATCCAATATTACAAATACAGAACAGTGCTCCCTCCCTAAAACGGCCCTCACAACAACCGACTCCCTCCTTACAACGACACTTGCCGCTGTTCCCTAAACAGGACAATTATGTCCAAGCTATTCAACGCTGCTTAAAACTGGCGACTGCTGTTGTTCTTCAAAGTTACATAATGGATATTTTCACAGAAAAAACTTAATTACGAGTGACAAACAGCTTGAATCCAGATCAGACGCCGCGTTAAGCTGGATTCAAGCTGTTTGCAAATATAAGCCAATTTCCCTCCCTATATCGACTCCCTCCGAACAACGCACATATTTTGTCTCCCATTGGATGTCGTAACGACTCGTTGTAGAGAGGTAACGCTGTTCATGTATGAACTTGATAATTCGAATTCACGTTTGTTTAAACATTCCCATATTTTAAAGTTAAAACGTGGCTTAGCCACATTTTAACTTATATATACGGCTATGATCCACTTAAGCGAGGTCAAATCATCGAAATTCAACTTATGAATTACTGGTAGTGACCGGACGATCGATTTAAGCGAGTTCAACGTATCGAGACTCGACTGTATTCCAAATAATGATTCAGATATAGATTGTTTTAACATCATAAAGCCAAGTGAGAATGGATACTGAACGCTTCTAAAGAGGCAAATAAGCTTTTTAATGTTCCTTTGTCTCGTTTGTGTCTTGCTTTTACGCATTATCCCATAAATGCACCTTTAACGCCTTTAATCACAAATAAAAATCATACGAAAATTGTTCTACATTCTAGCAGGTAAATAGCTTAAAGCAGGCCGAAAGGAAAGCAGAATGTGCCTTAAGGCGCGTTCATTCTGCTTTACTTTCAACCTGCTTTAAGTGGTCATATATCTTCAAAAGTAGAAACAGGCTATTAGGTAATGGGTTAAAGTAGTCACCATCATTTTTAACTTGGAAAATACTTTACAGTTATAAATAGCCGAACTTAAGTGTTTGCATTTTAGCTTAACCCTTATCCTGTGGTAATATCGTCTGCTTTGAAATTGTCGTCTGAAAAATTTGTTAAATCTAGATTTATACATTTTTTAAGTAAATAATCCTAAAGACGAGTGTCAAACAGTTTGGATCCAGAACAGACGCCGCGTTACGCGGCGTCTGATCTGGATCCAAACTGTTTGCAAAAATCCATAAAGTCGCGACCAGCAGGCAAAGGGTTAAAATAATGATCAAGTGGCTTTTATAGTGCAGACCAAGCTAGTCCACAGTGAATCTCAGCAATCATAGAACACTTAGGGGAATGGCCTGCCTTTTATTCCAATCAAATGCTGAATGCCAATATGCATCTTGCATTTAAAAGCAATTTGTCCTGAGCGAAATGTACGTGACGTTCTACGGTCAGAAATATTTTGGTAACGTTTGTTTCGATAATGTATGTCAACAGGCGAGATATTTGCCTCTACTATACAAACATGGTTATTTAAATAAAACATCATTGTTCTCAACCATGGACAATTCCAGTTCAAATAAAGTCTATACCATTTTTGAACAATGTGTTGTTTGTTACAATAAATTGCAAAATGTCAAACAGTGCAGTCTTTTCCACTGATAAAGATCGATTTTATTGACCTGGCAGGGCGGAGTCTCGATACAGACCTTTGCATTTCAACTTTGGGACCGGCAGCACGCTCTTTTATTATCGGAATTAACCGTTGCCGTCTGCTGGTTTTTTCTCAACATTTCGTATCAATGAAACTTTTGACAGAAGGGAGATAATAAAGAAAGATAAACAGCTTGAATCCAGATCTGACGCCGCGTTATGCGGCGTCTGATTTGGATTCACGCTGTTTGCAAATGTTAACCAAATATTAATTCCTCTTCCTATAACAATTCTCTACGAACAGCACACGCAATATTTGTCTTCCATTGCGTGTTGTTGAAGAAAGGGAGCACTGTATATATACAAATTGCACGTGGATATAGGTGCATGCATAAATTGTGTCTCTTCAAGTTGAAAGTATCGGTCAGTATCGATTTAGTACGGAACTATACCTATCATCCCTAAAATCAAAAGTAAATTAGTTTATCTTTGCCAAAGGTTAGCTTCTTCCTGCCAGTTGAATTAAATCGGCCTATAACCTGAAAACCTCGACATCACCTTGCATCACTAATTGAGTTCATTCCTGAATAGGACCTAATAGAAAATTTCATACAGTGTCAAACAAACTAATCATGTTCAAACTATTCACCATCTTGCCAGAAATATGGGTTATACAATAAACCCTATATTACACTAACAATCATAGACATATTTTACATCTTTTCAAAATGAATCTCCATAGATACATATTTTATGCATTCATTGTTTTTCACCATACAGGAAAATAGTTTCACCTTTTACAGTCGTGAATATGCAATATAATAAATACTTTCAATATCCTAACTGTAACTGATGGTAGCTTAAAGCAGGCTAAAATGACAGAATGCTTTACACGGTAATATATTATGTTTTTAAAACTAGATACGGGCTTTAAGGGTAAATAATTAAAAAATATAATTTGTAAATGGATGCCAGGCGCTTATATAAAACACGTAAGGATTATTTAGGGGAAAGGGTTGATACATGTACTAAAGAATGCACTTCAAAACCAAATAATGATCTCTGTCTGGAGTTGAAACCATGAGGAGAAGGCACACATATTTGAAAGTTCTATACTCTAACCTCTCGATCACTGCGCCGTTCTCTTTTGATAGTATATTTTATCGTTAATTTTCTCACACCGCAACAACACCCGATGGGAGACAAAGATTGTGTTTGTTGTTCTGAGGGAGTTGTTATAGAGATGGACAATTATACCCATAGAGTTCTGAGCGCGACCTGGCTTACATTTGTAAACAGCTTGAATCCTGATAAGACGCCGCGTCTAGCGGCGTCTGATCAGGATTCAAGCTGTTTGGAACTGTGAGAAAAAACAGCAAATAACATTTTTAAAAAGACAATATTGCAGAAATAAAAGCTTTAGACATGATTTCTAGTTTGGGGAACAGCGACACGTTTTGTTGTAATCAAGAGAATTGTTTTTCGGATGGCTATTGTAGAGAGGGAGCACTCTATTTTTACTGCTAGCGAAACATTGTGAGTGAAGTATAAAAACAGATCTACCCCTTATTAATTCGGAGTATAAAAACTGATGGGTGAAATCTGAACACATAATTTTCGGTGAGATTCTTGAGAATGTCTTTATGCCGATAATAGTATCTAATGTCGTGTACATGATAATGCAACAACTTTATTTTTATTTGAACAGCGTCTCAGTTTTTGACAAATGCACCATCTGGTTTTCAGGTTATTTGAGCTGAACAAAAGTAATGCAGAAAACTCCTAACACCATAACATACTCAAATATTAATTTGCTTTCTTTAAGGAGAAAGTATGTAGTGCTCTACAGAAGGGTCTAAATAACGTAGAAACATTTTAAAAAATAAAGACATGTACCAAAATTAATTTAAATGAATCTAATTTAACTAGATAACTTACGTTTCAGTATTTTTACAATTCCCTATTCCTGTCTAAAGGTGAAACAAATAAATAAAGTGTGGAAAGTAAGTTACAGATTATCAAACATGTTTATGATTTGTTTAAAACCGAGTACCACATAAGGGTACAGTGGAGAATCTGTTATTCTTTCCCAATAAACGCGTTTACGCTTAAACTATTATATTTGCAGTGCAAACAGTTTGGAGCCAGATCAGACGCCGGGTAACCCGGCGTCTGATCAGGCTCCAAACTGTTTGCCACCAAGATAAACAAGAAGTATCAGAATTGTCCAAAAGTTGCACGTTTCTACGTTTTAGTACTTTGCGTTTGCGTACGTTTGCGTTTAAACGGGAAAGAATAACAGATTCTCCACTGTAGTTGAATTATTCTTATTAGACGCTTAGTCACCATGCGTGTTATCTACTTTCAAACTGTTCGCAGTGGACACGAACTCTTTCATTGGAAGGAATATGACGTCGACACTTTTACCTTTGGTTACCTTTTAATACCGGACCCTTTTGGTTGGACGGATTACATTAAAACCACTTTGCTTCGACAGGTTTATCGTGTGAACGGTAACCGTTTCCATTAAACAAACGTCTAATCAGACGTAACCCTGTCCCGTTTAAATGCAAACGGAATGCAAAAACACTTCAATAAAATGACGAAAAATGAGCGCGGTTTTTCGGAATTATTAACGTCTTCTCCACTGTAGCGGTGCTACAGAGGGGAATCTGCTATTCTTTCCCAATAAACGCGTTTACGCTAAAACTATTATTTCCACTGCAAACAGTTTGGAGCCAGATCAGACGCCGGGTAACCCGGCGTCTGATCAGGCTCCAAACTGTTTGCCACCAAGATAAACATGAATTATCAGAATTGTCTAAAAGTTGTTCTTTTCTACGTTTTAGTGCTTTGCGTTTGCGTACGTTTGCGTTTAAACGGGAAAGAATAACAGATTCTCCACTGTATCTCAATATGACATTGATTTATCAGAATCCATAATGTCAAAATGATTTGTTGGTACATAGGAGAAAACGTTATTCTTTCCCGTTTAAGCGCAAACGAAACGCAAACGCAAAGCACTACAATGTAGAAAAGTTTTGGACAATTCTGAAAGGTCATGCCTATCTTAGTGCTAAACAGTTTGGTGCCTGATCAGACGCCGGGTTACCCGGCGACTTAATTGGCTCCAAACTGTTTGCATAGTAAATAATAGATTAAGCGTAAACGCGTTATTTGGGATAGAAAAACGTTTTCTCCACTGTATAACATTCCAGCATATGCGAATTGTATTCGCTGAACAGCGCAGAATATGAATATAAATATGCTATCACATAGAATTGCGTTTACATAGAAGTACATTTACATAGAATTACGTTTACATAGAATTACATTTGCATTAACGACCGGTATGAAATCAAATAAGCTGTCTTTTTGCAGATAAACAATCAGTACAGCTTTCTGTGTTACTGTCACGTTGCTATAATCTATGGAATGCCGGTCGCGACATGCCAATTGCTAAATGCTTAAATGCTTGTTTGCCAATTGCTAATATGCAATTCGCTAACTGCTTGCCAATATGCCACATGCCAGTTGCCTAATGCTAATTGCCATTTGTCATTAATCTAATTTCTTTTAACTGAAGCGTGTTGTTTCGGGGGTCAAATTTGCACTGTAACACCGTCTAATCGAGAGGATGGTGGTCATGAGTGTAAACAATAAACCCACAATACTTTGTTTGCTGTTTTGACCAATTATGTCAATTGCTAAATGCTAAATGCTTGTTTGCCAATTGCTAATTTGCCATTTGCTAAATGCTGATATGTCACTTGCTAGTTATATACTGCTTATTTGCCAATTGCCAATATGCCACTTGCCAGTTGCTTAATAATTGTATACATGTATTAGAAGATAGTCTGCATCTATTGTAAAGGAAAACATGCTACAATAGTTCACTTTGCCTCCACGGCAATGTATGGCGAAGCCTGGTGCTGTAGTTTGATCTAACAATGTCATTAAAGTAAGCTAGTTTTGGTGTATTGGCATTTAGCAACTGGCAAAGCAGCAATTAGCATTTAGCAATTGGCATGTCGTGACCGGCATTCCATAATAATCTGTTAACTGTATTTTCTACCTTCAACTATACTTCGTTTTAGAGAGATTTTACTGTACATGTAGTTTACATGTATTTCTAATAATAGCTGTCGTCTTCCACACACACACAATATTTGTTATCAAATACTATACACATGTAGATGTAAAACAATTCATTTTTTCTAATTAACACAACTTTAAGTTTTTTATTGTAAACAGCCCGACTCTAAATATACATTCTAGCTATATATATTATTTAATTTCCAATATGAACAATAGCAGCTAATGTTACTTATCAAAGAACGAAGACCTTTGGCATTTTCAGATATCAAGATGTCATCGTCCGCAAATACAATTAGATAGTTATATGTTTATTGTAAAGCAACAAGTCTGGGTTACCGTGTACATGTATATGGCCATTTCATTAGCATCCATGATATAAATAGAGTTTTGTAACATTATATTTTATAAGTTATATAGTACATATATGAATCATTGATGTAACATATCTTAACGTTTTGTCAATTTTGTATATTTTAAGGCAGCAAAAATAGTTACTGTAATTGATACCATATCGTGGATGAATAAGCAAGATTACAATAGAGAAAACGTATTATTTCCCAAAACACGGGCGTTTGACAGAATAGTTATTTCATATGCCAACCATGAGTCTGGAGCCAGCGCAAACACCGAGTTACATGTACTCGGCATCAGATCAGGCCCCATTCTTTCCATTCAGAAAAAATCAATATTGGCAATTTCTACATTTAAGGGGATTGTATTTGCGTTTAGTTTCGTTTTAACGAAACATAATTATGTCTTCTCTATTGTGTCATCTGATCATACATATCAACTACAGTGCTCCCATTGTAAAACACCACCAAACGGCAGATAAAGAGTGTGTGAGTTGTTCGGAGGGGGTTACTATAGGGAAGGAATCTTAAGACTGTTAGAGTGTTGAAATCGACCATACTTACATTTGCAAACAGTTTGAACCGATATCATACTCCACGTAACGCGGCGTCTGATCTGGATTCAAAGTTTTTGTCTCTCGTCAGTACAGTGGAGAATCTATTATTCTTTCCCGTTTAAACGCAAACGTACGCAAACGCAAAGCACTAAAACGTAGAAAAGCACAACTTTTGGATAATTCTGATATTTCATGTTTATCTTGGTGACAAACAGTTTGGAACCTGATCAGACGCCGTCTGATCTGGCTCCAAACTGTTTGCACTGGAAATAATAGTTTTAGCGTAAACGCGTTTATTGGGAAAGAATAACGTTTTCTCCACTGTATCTTTCTTTATGTCAAAAAATTAAATAAGTTACTTGAGAACAAACAACAAACGACAGTTTTAAGCAGACGATATTGTAGCAGTGAAGGCGTTAGACATTACTTTCTTGTATGGGAACAACGACAAGCATTGTAATAAGGAGGGAACCGTTACTAGGAGGGCCGTTGTAAGAGGGGTACTGTTTAAGCTGCTCGTAAATACAATTCAAACTGATGGCGTTCTGATGTTTGGTAGTGTAGACATTAACCAAATATTCGTTATATACAACCGCTTGTCGATCTTATGCTATTAAAGGCAATAGCAAGTAAAAGAACAATTTTATAAACGTGTTGCATAACTTCAACCAAGCTTTTATTATGAGCGACTTATGCCGATATAAGTATTTCAACATGGCCAGTGAATTATTGCGTCCATATCTAAATTGGCGCTATAGCGGGGTTTTAAAGCATACATACATGTATTTACAAACTCTTTAAGGAAGATTTGACATCAGTTTTCAGTAACTTGTCTTCTTATCCATGTTTGAATGTTATTGACAGTATGTTCTGTAATGTACATGTACAGTGGAGAAAACGTTAGTCTTTCCCAATAAACGCGTTTACGCTAAAACTATTATTTGCAGTGCAAACAGTTTGGAGCCGGATCAGACGCCGGGTAACCCGGCGTCTGATCAGGCTCCAAACTGTTTGTCACCAAGATAAACAAGAATTATCAGAATTGTCAAAAAATTGCACTTTTCTACGTTTTAGTGCTTTGCGTTTGCGTACGTTTGCGTTTAAACGGGAAAGAATAACAGATTCTCCACTGTATGACACAATGCTTGTAATACTCTTAAATAAATAAAGTTTAAACCGAACTCTTCAGAAGTAAGGAACACACTTGAATAAAGGATTGGGGATGACAGAAACTCAAAACTGAATGCTTTTTTAATTTGATATTCTTTTATATTGACAAACATACTATCTGGCGTACAAACAACTAATCATACAGTGAATATGTTACAAAGTTGCCAATAAACACATTTGTGCTAAAACAGTTTTATCCATAACAAACAGTTTGAAGCCAGATCAGATACCAGGTTATCCGGCGTCTGGTCAGGCTCAAAACTGTTTGCCACTAAGATTGAAATAAATAGTATATATTTCTAAGAACGAACAATTCTCTTCATTTGATTGCATTGCGTATGCGTTCTGTAGTTTGTGTTTAAACGGGAAAGAATAACGTATTCCCTACTATACAAACAACGGCAAATCTGTTGGTAGGGTGATCGTTTGTTCTATTATTGTATTGTATTTCGTGTATATATTTGCATACAAATAGAAGAGTGAGCTTTGATTGGAACTTTTGTAATCTTAACCCTTTCGCTGCCAAACTTTCCGTTAGGTTTTTACCGCCTCACCGTTTCATTGTCGTCTGCTTCAATTTTGTGGTTTGCAAGATCGTTTCAAAGTAAGATTCAATGTAGTATGACTTGAAACATATCGATACGAGCGTCAAACAGTTTGGATTCAGATCAGACGGCGCGTAACGCGCCGTCTGATCAGGATTCAAACGGTTTGCTAACGCGCTTTAAAGTGTCATTGAGGGTGACATGGTTAAAACCATTCACCCCCAAGACCAATACAGTGAAGAATTTATTATTCTGTCCCGTTTAAACGCAAACGTACGCAAACGCAAAGCACTAAAACCTAGAAATGTTCAATTTTTTGACAATTCTGATAGTTCATGTTTATATTGGTGGCAAACAGTTTGGAGCCTGATCAGACGCCGGGTTACCCGGCGTCTGATCTGGCTCCAAACTGGTTGCACTGCAAATAATAGTTTTAGCGTAAACGCGTTTATTGGGAAAGAATAACACATTCTCCACTGTAGCATTTACAAACTGTTTTTATCCTGACGAGACGCTTGTATCAAAGTGTCTGCTCAGGATTCAAACTGTTTGACACTCAAATAAATTGGTTTTAAGTCCAATTGAATCATTTTCTAAGTGTCGAAATAAAACACACGATATGCGGATTGATGTGTCATAATGACTGTGAAAAGGTAATAGGACCTTTGTTCGTAAAAATGCATTGTTTAATTAATCAGGTTCGTAAATCATTGATCTATTTTAGTGACGAAGGCATTATTCCTTCCCGTTTAAACGCAAACGCATGTCATTGCATTCTTCTAATATGATAGGCAAACAGTTTGGAGCCAGATCAGACGCCGAGATACTCGGCGTCTGATCTGGCTGCAAATTGTTTGTACAGGAAATAATAGTTGTTGAGCATGACGTGGCTTACATTTGGTCTGATTCAAACTGTTCTTCTTTTCATAATCATCATTCTTAATGGAGAGAAGTATCAAGGAGAAGTGTGTCGTTTGTCTTCGTGTATCTTCTTTCAAAATGTCCAGTTTGGGGAACAGCGGCAATCATGGTTGTTCGTGGCGAATCGTTGTTAGGAGTACAATCGTAGGGAAGGAGTACTGTACAATAGTATCGTTAACAATCTGAAGATGAAAAACAAAATGACTAATGACACTATCATCTAAGATCTGAACATGAAAAACAAACGCTATAATGAACTTATCATCAAAGATCTGGGAATAACAAAATAACATATGACGTATTCGTGATCATTACAATCGGGCGACATCATTAACCCTTTACCAGATAGAAGCGCCTTTTAGCGCATTTTAGTTTATCACCCCGCAAAAGAAAATTGTTCAAGATTATACAGGCATGAACATGTACAATTAGAAATATTGCTTATATACTAGCAAATAGTGACTTAAAGCAGGTTGAAAGTAAAGCAGAATGCGCCTCATGGCGCATTCTGCTTTACTTTCAACCTGCTTTAAGTGGTCACATGCCTTCAAATCTAGAAACAGGCTATGAGGTAAAGGGTTAACATTACCAAATTAAATAAAATTACATCCAAAAACTCGTACATGTTATTATTTTTTATATAATGCAATGTTTTACGTAACTATATGCAATTTTTACCGACCTTTCCCATTCCTTCACAAATAAACATTCCTCTTCACATTTTTATCCAGAATTCATTTAAACATATGTTCTACCCAATACTTGTACAATGTTTTATATACAATTATTGTGAATAAAAGTTAAGTTCAAGCATACAAACATATGGATAAAATTAATCATTTTGCCATAACTTGCACATATATAATTCGTCAACAGGGAGAAGAATTAATATTAGTTTCTTAACTTGTTTTCTTGTCCTTACTTATATAGAGGATATTGAATGAGTGCGTTTTCAGTAGAGGAATTGAACGAGTTGCATAAAATGCTATGTTGTGAGACTTGGTGAGCAACGTATCATTTTATCCAACGAGTTCAATAAATTCACTACTGAAAGCACACGAATGTTATGTTCTATTTATCACATTAACACCAAATGACACAAAAATCCGGGCGGTCTTACTCATGTTTGCCCTCGGCTCTTATGTAAACGATTCGTCAAAAGTGTTATTCGGTTTTATTCATCCGTAGACAAAAACATCCATCAACACTAAAATAAAGAAAAACATCATAAATGTGTTGTGAAAAGACTTCTCTGGTGCCATATTCAAATTTGAAATCCATACCTAATTTTAAACTGTTCTAATTGACTCAAAATGATAACTTGACATTTAGAAGTTAGTTTCGTTTTAAAAATAACGTCATTATTGGAACGTGACGACATTATTATTGTAACGTCTAAATTTGAAATAAAAAACCTTAGTCACTGTTAATACTAGAGCTCTAAAAAGTCTGATTTGCAGCCTAAATGTGCGTGACTGTTCGGGATAACATTTTAGGACACTTGAAAATGTTTTAAATCTCTAGTGGTGATTTTATTTTGTCTAGATTCTAATAGTAGAATTTAAAGTAGTACGATATTTTGTTGATTCGAAAATTAGTATAAATATATGCCCACGATTCGGCCGTACGATTTATACGGACCTCTACAACTTATAAGTTTGAGTGATAAAACTTATGTTATAATATATGTAAATTGTTATGTGTGAACAGTATGAAATAAATACAACTTAAACTAAAATATATGCAGTAGAGTCGGGCCACAAGTTCTGCTAACATTTGTAAGGCCATCCGTAGTCTTATCTCGATCCAAACTCTTTAGCAAAACACCATAGCGTGCAGAATAATAATAATAAAACTGCAATGATTTTGAAATAACCATCGATTCTCATTTTGTCATATGTGATTAGTTTTAACTTCTTTAACCCCTTTCACTTCCAACGCCGACGACAATAACAATTGCAAACCGTTTGGATCCTGATCAGACGTCGCGTAAACGCGACGTCTGATCAAGATTCAAACTGTTTGACATGAATATCAATGTGTCTTAAGTCTAATTAATACGAAATACTCAAGCAGGAAACGCAACACAAACAATACACACACCTCTCAAAAACCCCGGAGTCTTTTCAACAGTAAAACCATGTCTAATAACGTACAGTGACATGTACTTGATACAATAAAATTTAGTTAAAACGAAACAAACAGACTGTCCCTAGCCCTTCGTTACAGTGGAAAAGACGTTATTCTTTCCCGTTTAAATGCAAACGAAACGCATTGGAAATAAACGGAGAATCTTGAATCTTGCTGACAATTCTGACTGTTCATTTTTAACCGAGTGACAAAACAGTTTTGAGCCTGGTTACCCGACGTCTGATCTGGCTCAAAACTTTTTAACAATTGAAATAATAGTTTTACATGTAGCGTTAACGCGTTTACTGGCAAGAATAGCGTCTCCTCTGTATATCGCAGTACAATTGTAACTTGTTGCGGACAGTTTTTTACTATAATGATTTCGTCTCTCATAGGCGCTCATCTTCTCCCATATAAATGCAAATCATGATACAACAGAACTCGGGTCGAGTGCCCCTCTCCATAACAAATAAAGTTGTAGTCTCAGAGAAAAGTATAATCCTAATGCAGGACAACGTGATGTAGAGAGCTCGTATAGGACCCAACCTCACCGCTTTTGTCTTACACTAAACAGTTAACGATGTTTATATATGTCCAAGCGTCTTTGTTGTTTGGTCGTTAAACACAAATATGTCTGTAAATTATGATTGATTCAGAGACTAATACAGTAAAACCTCTATAAATATACTAAAATGAAGGCTTATTCATTGAATAAAGTACAAGTGACAGCTTACAGCAAGAAGAGGTAAAAATGAAAGACCTTATAGGATCTTTCTGATTTACTTTCACCTTGCTTTAAACAGCCACCTGCCTTAAGAACATGATGATTCGCACCCCTTAGTGGTCGTAAACGGGGTTAACTGTACACATAAAATAACACGTTGGTTTTGCGATGTCGCTATATAGGATTTGTAATGACATATATTTGGTATTGAATGAAAAATACCAGATAAGATGAATGAGAGATAAGAAATAATGACACAAGTGTACGGATTTGCAAACACACTAAAACTGTACTGCGGATAGTCGTTCAACTCTAAACTTAAATATTTACAATTTATTACAGTCATCAACATTAACAATACAAATATTTTCTAAATCTACTGATGGTAGCTTAATGCGCATTCTGCTTCGCTTTCAACCTGTCTTCAAAACTAAAAACAGGCTATGTGGTAAAGGGCTTTACATCCCGGTTACACAGAGCCATCGGTGATAGATCGGTTGTTGTTTTTTCCGCCAAACTAGGGAGGGGACCGATGAAAACCTATTTACTACCAACATCACCTATTGGCCACCTGTTTTCCACCTATCAATAGCTATTAGGTAAAGATGAGTTTCGTCGGGGAAAAATCACCGATTGGAAATTTTAAACGTGTTTAAAATTCTCGATCGGTGAAAATATTTTACAAATAACCGATTGACAACCTGTCTTCTACCGATATCACCGACGAGTCACCGATAAACCACCGATAAAGCACCGATGAACTGATACTTACCACCGATTACACCCCGGTCACACAGACGGTCGGGCTTAAATCGGTACCCAATCGTTTCAATTATTTGCTGTTTTGATCGGTTGTCATAAGTGATTTAAGTTCAGGCTTTCTGTGTGACCGGGTATCGGTGATGAATATTTGTTCATCGGTCAAACGCCACCCCGCCTCCGATTGGCCACCGATTGGCGACTCAAGAAATCCAAAGGGCCACCGATTAAAAGCGCTCAACAACCTATCAATAATAGATGAATACCGATAAAACACCGATGAAATGCTGGCGGCAACCGATTAACCACCGATTGATCACCGATTGAACTGCCATTAACAACCGATGAAAACCGACGAGATCCCGCGTTTTAATTCTCATCTTTTTTCATCGGTGGTAAGTATCAGTTCATCGGTGCTTTATCGGTGATTAATCGGTGACTCGTCGGTGATATCGGTAGGATACAGGTTGTCAATCGGTTATTAGTAAAATATTTTAACCGATCGAGAATTTTAAACACGTTTAAAATTCCCCATCGGTGATTTTTCCCCGACGAAACTCATCTTTACCTAATAGCTATTGATAGGTGGAAAACAGGTGACCAATAGGTGATGTCGGTTGTAAATAGCTTTTCATCGGTCCCCTCCCTAGTTTGGCGAAAAAAACAACCGATCTATCACCGATGGCTCTGTGTGACCGGGGTGTATCCTACCGATATCACCGACGAGTCACCGATATTTCACAGATAAAGCACCGATGAACTAATACTTACCACCGATGAAAAAAGATGAGAATTAAAACGCGGGATCTCGTCGGTTTTCATCGGCTGTAAATGGCAGTTCAATCGGTGATCAATCGGTGGTCAATCGGTTGCCGCCAGCATTTCATCGGTGTTTTATCGGTATTCATCTATTATTGATAGGTTGTTGTGCGCTTTTAATAGGTGGCCCATTGGATTTCATGAGTCGCCAATCGATGGCCAATCGGAGGCGGGGTGGCGTTTGACCGATGAACAAATATTCATCACCGATACCCGGTCACACAGAAAGCCTGAAATTAAATCACTTATGAAAACCGATCAAAACAGCAAATAATTGAACCGATTTGGTACCGATTTAAGCCCGACCGTCTGTGTGACCGGGGTGTAAGCAAACGAATTTACACAGAGCCATCGGTGATAGATCGGTAGTTTACTTTAGCCACACTAGGGAGGGGACCGATGATAACCTATTTACTACCAGCGCCATCTATAAACCACCTGTTTTCCACCTATCAATCGCTATTTGGTAAAGATGAGTTTCGTCGAGGAAAAATAACCGATTGGGAATTTTAAACGTGCTTAAAATTCTCGATCGGTGGAACTTTTTTTTATAAATAACCGATTGATAACATGTCTACTACCGATATCACCGATCGATAAAGCCCCGGTGAACTGATACTAACCACCGATGAAAAAAGATGAGAATTAAAATGCGGGATCTCGTCGGTTTTCATCGGTTGTTAATGGCAGTTCAATCGGTGATCAATTGGTGAACAATCGGTTGCCGCCAGCATTTCATCAGTGTTATATCGGTATTCATAAATTGTTGATCGGTTGTTGGGCGCTTTAAATCGATGACCAATCTGATTTCTTGAGTCGCCAATCGGTGGTTAATAGGAGGTGGGCTGGCGTTTGACCGATTGAACAAATATACATCGCCGATACCCGTTTACACAGAAAGCCTGAAATTATATCACTTATGGCAACCGATCGAAACAGCAAATATTTAGACCGATTGGGTACTGATTTAAGCCCGACCGTCTGTGTAAACGGGGCATAAATGGACTCTAACTCTGACATGCTCTATAACACTATCATATGGAAATATCTTGGATCCAAATCAGACGCCGCGCCTGATCAGGATCCAAACTGTTTGACATAAATATCAATGGTTCTAAAGTTTAAAACGCTTAAAATTCCAAGACGACAAATTTCAGCAGACGGTTTTACATTGTATGTCAACGGTTGTGTAAAACGGACTGTTACAGCATACAAGTAATATGGCAGAGAAAGGGTTAACATTTACACATTAACTGACGTATTACCGTCTTTTTTAAAATTGTCGTGTGCATGTATACTCAGCCAAAAAGGAAAGTACTCACTTTTTCCCTTTACTTTACATTTAGTAGATTTTAAAGCTCCATATCGTTTAAAGTACCTTATCAGCTCCAGTTTTGTTTGAGAGGTTAACGGCTCATACGTTCATCAGTAAAACATTTAGATTAAACGACACATTTAACGAAAATGAAACTCTTAAAGTTCTTTCTTATTTCAAATCAAAGCAGGTAATTTGATATTAAAAGACTTTCTAGTCTTAATAACTCCGTAAATATTATGATTAATGAAAGTCTAATGTGATTTTATTTTCATTAAGAAAAAATTCTAGCTGCTGAATATAGCGCACTCGTTTCTCTACTATGGAAAATATATGTAAGCAAAAATGATGTTTTAAGGCAAAAGAGTCATAGACCATTTTATGTTCAAAACAATGTGCCAGTTATTTAGCCACAATGATTCCATGTCGTCTGCCACTTTCCATTAAACAAAAATAAAATACAACTGTATGAGACGCTGATATTTAAGAATGCAAAAGTGGCTACTTTCTTTTTTGGCTGAGTAAAAATGTGTTTTGTTTTTTGTTGTTTTTTGTTTTTGTTTTTAATTCCTCTTTGAATGTTTATGTAGACATAAACTGAAGTTTGCAAAATTGGAATATTTTCTTTCAGTTCCTTCAAGTACAGTGATCATCTTCCGTGCCAACTTCAGCATATAGAACCAGGGACCTTTGACAACCTGACTAGACTGAAGACACTGTAAGTTCCAAATATGTGGCGGCCACCGTGCCTAACTTGTACAGTGGAGAATGTGTTATTCTTTCCCAATAAACGCGTTTACGCTAAAACTATTATTTCCACTGCAAACAGTTTGGAGCCTGATCAGACGCCGGGTTACCCGGCGTCTGATCTGGCTCCAAACTGTTTGCAACCAAGATAAACATGAAATATCAGAATTGTCCAAAAGTTGTTCTTTTCTACGTTTTAGTGCTTTGCGTTTGCGTACGTTTGCGTTTAAACGGGAAAGAATAACAGATTCTCCACTGTAACGTGTACATGTACAGTGGGCAAAGATGTTATTCTTTCCCGTTTAAACGCCAACGAAACACAAACACCGTGCAATAAAATGTAGAAAAATACAACTTGCCGACAACTCTGACATTTTCTTTAAATCTGAGTGGCAAACAGTTTGGAGCCTGATCAGACGCCAGGTTACCCAAAATGTTTGCACTGGAAGTTATCATTTAAGCGTAAACACGTTTACTGGGAAAGAATAAAGTCATTCGACTTATTTCAACTGTGTTATAGTCATGTAGTGGTACATGTTATGCGTTTGTAACGATGTCAATTATTGTCATTTAAACACAAACGATAAAAATGGAGAACACCACTTTTTAGGACGCTTCGGTTTAATATGAGAGGCATACAATTGGAGTCTGGTCAGGCTCCAAACTTATTGCAATGGATACATGTATCAGTATTATGTTTTACCACTTCCTCTGGCAGTGTAATAAAGCCATTCAATAAAGGAGTGTGGAATATCAATATTAGGAACTATTTGTAAATAACCGTTGTACTCGGAAAAAGGCATCAAAGGGGCAGGGCTGCCATTTCTCCGGATTTTTCCGGAATCTTCGGATTTTTATTCCAATAGATGGAAGCTTAAAGCAGTCTGAAAGTAAAGCAGGATGCGCCTTAAGGCGCATTCTGCTTTACTTTCAACCTGATTTGAGCATCGTGTGTCTTAAAAAACTAGAAACAGACTATGGGTTAAAGGTATAATTCGGAAAATCGAGCATGAACAATTGAAAATTTTGAAATCTTAGGATTTTCTTTATCAACTTATGGCAGCCCTGAAGGGGTTATATTAAACGTATAAGTAAATATATTTTAAGTTTTAGTCTAATGAGCGAGATAAAAGCTCTTTAACAATTTATTATTTGCAATCATGTAATACAGCCCAAACGATATACTTTGTGTAATTATATTGTTCCTTCGTAATCAGCAAGGAAGTATTTACTCGTAGACAAAAGTAATGATGCCATTTCTGAGAGCCTAATCAATGTTTACATAGTCTGTGATAAGTTCTACAATTAACCCTTTCACCGTTAAATTAACCTTGAGTTTTTTAACCCCTTCATCGCCATATTGCCGTCTGCTGCAGTATTGATACAGTGGAGAAAACGTTATTCTTTCCCGTTTAAATGCAAACGAAACGCAAACGCGTTGCAATAAAATGTGGAAAATGAAAGGTTTTTGAAAATGTTTATGATTTATTTTAATCTGAGATCCAAACAATCTTCACTGGAAATACTAATTTTAGCGTAAACGCGTTTATTGGGGAAAAATAACGTCTTCTCCACTGTACCAGACTGTTTACAGTGGAGAATGTGTTATTCTTTCCCAGTAAACGCGTTTACGCTAAAACTATTATTTCCAGTGCAAACAGTTTGGAGCCAGATCAGACGCCGGGTAACCCGGCGTCTGATCAGGCTCCAAACTGTTTGCCACCAAGATAAACATGAAATATCAGAATTGTCCAAAAATTGTTCTTTTCTACGTTTTAGCGCTTTGCGTTTGCGTACGTTTGCGTTTAAACGGGAAAGAATAACAGATTCTCCACTGAACCACTAAGATTTAAATAAATTGATAGACATTTCCAAACATTGTAATTCGAAACGAATCTTTAGCAACTTTTTATTGGTCAACTAATTTGTCGGGTTGTTTTTTGCAAATGATTTAGAACCGATTTGTCACGTCATTGTGAAAAGTAACAATGCTTTCTAGCGAAATCGTAGAAATTATCATTTACACTGGACACGTCAGTTTCTTTTTGCATCTTGATTTTCGCCGGGTTTTTTTTTGTGGACAAGTCATATTTATTGGCCTACTTCTTTGATTTGTTTATTTAATTTTTTTTATAAACAAATGCAAAAAAATATGTTGCGGACAACTCAATTGATATAACAGTATATCAATTTTAACATTCTTCCTTTAATTTACTTAGAATATTCACTTGTGTCTCGGCTTGTCACTTCGATCCAAACTGACACTCGCACAATATTTTCAAGAGCATTACATTGCGCGACATATTTTATAGACCAAATAACGTTAAAGTATCTCTAGACAAACTAATGTCTGTCTTCCATCACTGGAAATGAATTATGTTGCGAGTCTGTCATGCAACTATTTTAGGTCTTATCTGTTCATAATGTTTGACCCTTGGTATGTCTTCTTACATGCGGGAATAACAGCCGGGGTGATGTTTTTCCCCCGTTTAAACGCACACGAATTGCAAACGCTATGCACTATAATGTAGTAATAACTTTTTGAAATGTCTACCGATTCTTTTTAATCTGTGTGGCAAACAGTTTGGAGCCTGGTCAGACGCCGGGTAACCCGGCGTCTGATCTGGCTCCAAACTGGTTGCAGTGGAAATGATTGTTATAGCATAAACACGTTTGCTTGTAAAGTAATATCTTCTCTACTAAATGTTACTCCAAGGTAAGTATTCGGGTTTCTTGGTGATGTTAGGATCAGAGTCATTTTGATACCGTTCTTAATATCAATATAATGAGAGTATTAGGCTCTTACATAAACATTTAGCTCCTTAGAGGATTGTGAAAGGCTTATAGACACCAATACGTCACATAGTTGAAAGACGATGACACATTAGTGCTCTATGGTCAGTATGGATATACTGAACTGGATAGAACCCATAAATATATGGCTTTACCCTTTCACTGCCTAAATCCTAGTACAAATGTTATTTGCAAACAGTTTGGATCCTGATCAGACGCCGCGTTACGCGGCGTCTGGTCATGATTTAGACTGTTTGACACTCATTTCAATATTTCTGAAGTCAAAATACCTAAATTTTAATTTTAGAAATCAATGCAAACGACATGTGTTTGAAATTGATGACGTCATGGCAGTGAAGGTGTTAAGCTTTCACGACCAAAATGGCGCCGGTATTAAAATGTCTTCTACAAAAAAAAATTACATTTGGGAACATCGATATGAATTTGAAGAATGTTAGTTCCTGATCAGACGCAGAATAACTCAGTGTCTGATCTGGATCAAACAAAATTACGATGCCAAATATAAGTGGGGAAAGTGTTAGAGAGTACATGTTTATACGATGAGCTAATGGCGGATAAGCACTACATTACATGGCTCGTCTGCATCTGAAGATGTTATCAGTTGTCGCGCCAAAAACGATAGACGGTTGGTCTGTCAAAATGGAGATAAATAGATAGAATCTTTATTTACATCTAATCAATGCATATTCAATACATACAGGGACATATACAATAAAGGCTTTAAAATAGCGCAAAGCCATTCCATAAAGGAATTATAAGAGATTATATAAATGGCACAACGTGCCATATTATATAACACAGATATTTATAACATCACAGTATAACACAAATAAATGGAACGTTACAATTTATAATAATTACTTTACACGTTAAAGCTGTGCTTAAAAGCGAGTAAAGAATAGTTAAGAATATTCAGCAAAAGCATAATAAAGTAATCCAATATTCAAAATTAACATCTGTTAAAAACTTAGAGAACGAATAGATGTTAAGAAACCTCAAAAAACAAATACAGTGGATAATCTGTTATTCTTTCCCGTTTAAACGCAAACGTACGCAAACGCAAAGCACTAAAACGTAGAAAAGAACAACTTTTGGACAATTCTGATAATTCTTGTTTATCTTGGTGGCAAACAGTTTGGAGCCTGATCAGACGCCGGGTAACCCGGCGTCTGATCTGGCTCCAAACTGTTTGCACTACAAATAATAGTTTTAGCGTAAACGCGTTAATTGGGAAAGAATAACGTTTTCTCCACTGTACATGTAGATTTTTATGACGTTTACTTTTAACATGTAATGCCATATAATATTCATCCTGATGAGTCGCCTATATAGATTTTGTTCCACTGTTCCCTCCCTACAACGGCCCTCTCAACAACAACTCCCTCCTTACAACGACCCTTCCCCTAAACATGACAATTATGTCTGACGACTTTACTGCTGCAATAGCGTCAGCTTAAAATCGTCGTCTGTTGTTTTTTCTCAAAATTACATATAAGTGGACATTTTGACAGAATAAATAGCAAACATCACACGTTGCGTTACGCAGCGTGTGATCTGGATACAAGCTGATTGCTAATGTAAGCCAAGTCTTAATATCCCCTCCCTATAACGACTCCCTCCGAACAACACACACAGTATGTGTCTCCCATTGGGTGTCGTTGTAGAGAGGGAGCACACTAGTTGTAAAAAAAAACAATAGGTTGGCTGTCAAAGACGACAGGCTTATTAGGTTTGTTGCTATTGCAATTGCAATGATATGCGGACGAGAAGAACGTTATTATTTTCCGTTTTAAAAATACCATTTGCTTTACTTTTAATCTACTTTAGGCTAAGCTAAAAACCTGTCTGGTTCAGTTAGTCGTGTCTATACAGTGGATAAGAGATTATCATTTCCCCCTTTTAATGCAAGAGAAACGCAAAAACGCATTTGCAACAAAATGAAACAGGGGCAGTTGTTTTTTTACAATTCTGACTACCTATTTTAATCTGAATGACAAACAGTTTGGAGCCTAATCAGATGCCGGGTTACCCGGCTTCTGATCAGCGTCTAAACTGTTTGCAATAAGAATAATTGTTTTAGCGTAAACACATTTATTGGGAAATACAGTGGAGAATCTGTTATTCTTTCCTGTTTAAACGCAAACGTACGCAAACGCAAAGCACTAACACGTAGAAAAGAACATATTTTGGACAATTCTGATAATTCTTGTTTATCTTGGTGGTAAACAGTTTGGAGCCTGATCAGACGCCGGGTTACCCGGCGTCTGATCTGGCTCCAAACTGTTTGCACTGCAAATAATAATTTAAGCGTAAACGCGTTTATTGGGAAAAAATAACGTCTTCTCCACTGAATTAGCGTCTTCTCCACTGTAACTATTTAGCACGGCACAGTTGAAGGTTGAATAGGGGTACATGTATTTATGGAATACGCCAAAAGTACAAGGCCGCCGGTTTTGTCTTGTTTCTGTAATTAATATATGGTTGCATATAAATTATGATTGTATTTCATGCATTCCTTTTGGAATCCTCTACCCCAATGTTCTAGTATTGAAGATATGTGACCATTTAAAGCTGTTTGAAAGTAGAGCAGAATGCTTTAGGTTTTCATCTGCTATAGTAAAGAAATTATGTCTTAAGGTTCATATTCATTACTGTTTAAAATGGAACTATATTCTTCAGTATGGGGGAATAAATTTAAGGCGTTTAAATGAGTCTTTATCGAGCAATGAGTTAAAGAACATTCTATTTATATGAGTTTGACTTCTTAACTACCCATATTTAGCTAATCTTAACAATATTCGAAGGGAATTTTATATGCCTCATCGCGTAAAAAACCACATATCCAAACATTTCCCTGAAGATCGGTCATATACTGGCTTACAAACGTTATTCTTTCCCAATAAACGCGTTTACGCTAAAACTATTGTTTGCCACCAAGATAAACATGAAATATCAGAATTATCCAAAAGTTGTGCTTTTCTACGTGTTAGTGCTTTGCGTTTGCGTACGTTTGCGTTTAAACGGGAAAGAATAACAGATTATCCACTGTAGGTTTATTTATTTGTAAATGGTTTTGATGATTGGCAATATGTCAGTTTGTTTTCAACGGATTCTTTCTAAAATTGTCTCAAGAACTCTTTCAAATGCTTACTAACCTTGGCCTTGAAGTCTGTATAAATAAAGTGTGCTGTTTGTTGCCTTCTCGTGTGTACAATAACTCAGTGAGCCCTAGTCCAGAGTATGCTCGCTGTTTATAAACAGTGTACCCTAGTAGAGTACGACTCTCATCTGCAAACTGTGTAGACCCAAACCAGTGTGCTATGATCAGGATATGCATTGTTTATCATGTAGCAATATTTGTAATTAACATATATTTATCGTATATAGTCAAACCGGACTACAAAAGTCCTTAACTAAAATTTCAATCTGTTCCATTTGAGGTTTCAAGGAGGAAAAGAGTCGAGTAATAGTGCACCTACAATTCGCGTTTTGGCTAACTATTTTCTTTTACTACGTATTTTAGTGATCGCAATTAGCTAAAATGAAGTAAATTACATTTCTTATATATCTTGTAATTTCCTTTTAAATGAGTGCAAAACAGTTTAGATCCTGATCAGACGATTGTTTAAGCAGAACGCGTTTAAATAAATAGACCATCTCTTGGAAACAAGCAATGTAGATTATCTATCTTTCAACACTGTCTTTGGACAAGGAATACAGTAGAGAAAACGTTATTCTTTCCCAATAAACGCGTTTACGCTAAAACTATTATTTGCAGTGCAAACAGTTTGGAGCCAGATCAGACGCCGGGTAACCCGACGTCTGATCAGGCTCTAAACTGTTTGCCACCAAGATAAACATGAAATATCAGAATTATCCAAAAGTTGTTCTTTTCTACGTTTTAGCGCTAAATGCGTTTGCGTACATGTACGTTTGCGTTTAAACGGGAAAGAATAACAGATTCTCCACTGTAGGATTAAAATAATCAGACATTTACTGCTTACAGAGAAAACGATTTGAGACAAACTGCATGACAAAAGCTTAAGTAAATGCATTTATAAGTCTTTACAATTGTTAACCCTGTACTCCATAGCCTGTTTCTAGTTGTGAAGATAGGTGAGCACTTAAAGTAGATTGAAAGTAAAGCAGAATGCGCCTTAAGGCGCATTCTGCTTTACTTTCAGTCGCTTTAAGCAACCATTTGCTAGAGTAAAGAAAATAATCCTTATGATACATATTCATGACTGTATAAATTACAGAACTATTTTTTCAGCGGAGGAATAAACTGAATGCAATAAAAACGCTTCTATAGGGGAAAAGGTTAATATAGTGTTGGTTTTGGAATGTACAGTCGAGATGACGCATATTATTTCCTGATAACCCCGTTTATGTTAAAACAGTTGTGTCTATTGTAAATAGTTTGCAACCTGATCAGTCACCTGTTTAGCTTTCAGATTACAATACATCGTTAAATACTACGAATGTAATTATCTACTGTTTATTTTATTGCATTTGCTTATCATTTGTGTTTAAACGAGGTGATACTACGTCTTTTCGTTATATGTAACTGTTAGAGAGATTGTTTTGGAAAGTAAAAGTAGTAAATTATTCTCAATTGTTTTGAATTGTCACAAGATGCCATGTTAGTCGTTTTGTACATCAATTCAAAATACATTAGTAACATTACTACAACTTTTAAACGACCTTTTAATTAAAATGTTTGTCAATTTAAAGCAAAGGTACAAATTTTATCCTGTATGGAGCCTCATGTCAGTGTTCAAAGTAGTTAATATACAATATATAGCAATTTCGAGGCAGACAAATAAAGTTAATCTGCATCACACGTTGATTACCTCACAGTCTGGTGAAGATTATATCGAAATCAAACAAAAGTGCAGGAACCATGTTACACAAAGGTTGGTCAAAGGTTTACCCATTACACTATTGTTGAAACCGTTTCTAGTTTTGGAGATATGCTATCACTTAAAGCATGTTTACAGTAAAATAGAACGCTCCTGGATGAACAGTCTGCATTACATGTACGTTCGTCCTGCTTTAACCCATTACCCCATAGCCTGTTTCTAGGATTGAAGATAGGTGACCACTTAAAGCAGGTTGAAAGTAAAGCAGAATGTGCCTTAAGGCACATTCTGCTTTACTTTCAGCCTGCTTTAAGCTACTATCTGCTAGGAAAAAGAAAATATTTCTTATTATATATATTCATATATATAAAATGGTATAAAATGGAACTTTTTTCTTCAAAGAAGGAATAAATTTAAGGCGTAAAATGGCGTATTTATTGGGTAATGGGTTAAGATTATATCTGGATAATACTGGAACTTCAATTCATTATTCATTTTCAAAACATCCTGTCTAAGAAATACTTTTCATTGTGTAGGGATAATTATATTATGTGTTATCTTATTAACAACAAGAACACCACAGAAAGGATGCAGGTGTAATGACGAAAAATAGTTGTGTACCGATGGCTTGTAAATGAATCTTGCAATATATTGCGATGCAATACATTCATCAGCCCTACGATGCATCGGTACGAGTATTAAATATCGTGCCTCACGATTTAAACCTAATATGATACTTAATAACAAAGTGTCTAATTAGAATCAAACCTGTTTGCTTGTAACAAGAGAGAAAATTGTAATTTAATGTTTTGCGGACATCCATTTTAAATTAACTGACATAATTGTATAATTATGTACTTTTTGAAAGGAACTTTTATCTTTCGACATCATACTTTTTATAGTGCGTATAGTTGTTAACATATACATATTTGATTTAAAACAATCAGAATGACTGCAAACTAGCAACTGTTGTGTTTATATTTACAAGTCTGTATCATGATAAGTATTGTATCACGACTAAATATTGCAATACACATCGCCTTTAATTCTCACAGGCAATACGTATCATAATATGTTTCGTCGTTAAAATGAAATATCAGGATACGAATTGTGAAGGAAACTATACTTGCCGATGCACAGCTCTAACGAAAAGTGTTTTCCTCTGAATTGTGTCCCCGGGTCATTTTCCGACGTAGAAAAGTGTCCTCCCGGGTCTTTTGTTACTCATGCAGGACATAATAAGTTGACGTCTAAAAATGTCCTCTGGTGACACTTTTTAGTGGGGACATTTTTCCTCATTATACAGGCACACAGTGTAGACCGTTGTAGGTCGGTACTAAGCCTTAATTCTCTTTTTGCTCCATTTCAGAAGTCTGATAGGATGCTCACGACTTACCACAATTCCCGCGGGCGTGCTTGGAGCATTTGAGTCCCTGGACACCTTGTAAGTCAATTTACAGTCAATCGTATGTTACATGTATATTTGTATTAACTATATCTATGTCAATGACTATGTATCACTTTGCCTGCTGATTGCGACTTAACTGGCATTTGCAAACAGCTTGGATCCAGATCAGACACCGCGAAACGCAGCGTCTGATCGAGATCCAAACTGTTTGACACTCGTTTTTATGCTTCTTTGATATAAATTGCAGAATGTTAAATAAATATTATTTGCAGACGAAAAATTCAAGCAGACGTTATCAGGGTAGAATAAGTATTAAGCGCCTTTTTTCCACTTTCATTTTTTTCCCATAAAAATGTATTTTTTCATATTTACATTCAATAGACAAATTGTATGTTAGAAATATTATTTAGTTTTTGATGATATATATTTCAATAGTTCATTGATTCGTCATGAAAATTACGTTGTATTTGTATGTTCTTCTTATACTACATGATGTTGGAATGTAAAAATATGTATGGATGTAAAATATGTGAACAAATTTATTGGAAAAAAAGAAAGAGGAAACTACTCTTTACCTGTTGATTGTAAGTACATGCAATAGTTTTACTCTGGAAGATGCAACTATTTTTGAAGTCGAAAAGTTCGCTTCTGTCTAATCAGGATACTAACTGCTTCATATTGTATGCAGGACTAGCATTAAAATGCCAAAAAAAATTGACAAAATTGTAAGTGACAATTTTGAATCAATCTTATTATTGGATATGTGTTGAACTCTTTCACTGCAAAATTTTATCGTCTGCTTTAGCCATTTCACCGCCTAAATATCATCTGAATTGGCACTGTCGTCTGCAATAATTGTTCAAGTTAGATTTAGGTCACTTTGATTGTCAAAGATATATTGATACCGATATCAAACAGTTTGAATCCTGATCAGAAGCATTGTCACGCGACGTCTGAGCTCTATCCAAAATGTTTACAACGTAGCTTTTGGGCGCAATTGGATGTCAAAGTGTCAAAACCTTGCCACATTTATGCTTCAGATTGAAACTTCATACAGTTTGAATCTAGATCGGGCATTGTGTTCCTTTACATTTGATCAGGATTAACGTTGTTTGACATTCATCTTTAGAATAGAACAGATACACAAAAAGTTATTTCAAATTGTTTTTGTAAATTTTGGAGCTAGACATATTTTCTACAGAATAAGTCTTGAAGTTTATATTGGGCCCTGTGGATATTATCCACTACCAAGCTCGGTTTATAAACTTACGTGTGTGCACAGTTTTGACTAGCATATGACAAGTGTCCAAAGTGCAACCATATATATGTTACAGGGATTACGTTTAATCAGGGAATACGTGAAATCACTGAAAAATCAGGGATTTCACGAAAACCCTTAACACATTGGACTACGGTACCAGGGGTTGTGAGTTCGATCCCCCGCCGGAATAGCGGTCTGACTAGGGGATTTTTTCTAAATCCCCGATGATGTACAGGAATGTTCTTGAGCAAGATATGTACCGCGAATTGCTCTTCTCCACCCAGGGGTTAAAACGGGTACCTGTGAAGGGTCTTAGTCGGTACTGCGGCTGCATTTGACTGCGCAATATGTTAGCAGTGCTCAATATTGTAGGCAAGATGGCTCAATGATCAGGGGAGTAAATGTACAGTCGGCTGAGCGGACATTCGGACTGAAAGTAGACTTTAACTTGGTATATTACTGTCCTTTGAATTCTTATAAATATTTGGCAGTTACGTTTGGTTAAAATAATAAATATTACCTTGTTTAGTTCATCAAATTCAAAGGCTAGTACCACGCTATGAAATGTTTTGTTAACTTTGCTAACAAGACAGATGTCTTATAATCTTATAATTGTCCTGGCTTATATGCAGACTGTTCACTTATTTTTATTCACTTGTACGAAAACCTTTGTATGAACGTTCATTAGGCCATGATATTTCCAGAAAGCATGGTGTTTTTAACCAAAAGAAATGTTATGATAAAACAAATCTATTAGTTTGATGAAAAAAGAGATTTTTCATAAATTCCATAAAACGCCCAGTAATTACGCGTAATCCCTAAAATGTTCAGGGATTACGTGTAATCCCTGATAACACGTTATCCCTGTAACATATATGCATGTACATGTATCGACATTTCTTTAAAAAAAAAAGTGATTAGCGTTGTACTAAGTACATTCTAAGGGGAATGCCGTATAGTTCTAATGTTGGCAAAACTTATGTCCTAACCCTTTTGCTCTTATATTTGTATTTTGTTAAACTGGATTTTGCACTTTTGTGAAAATATATGGTTGTACAATTACATGATAATAAAATATGTTTAAACTATATAAAAAAGTATTAAGCGCCTATTAAATAGAACACCAATCACTGGTAGCCTTTTATAACAATTTCCTGTTAACCCGTTGAATTGTGGTTGCGCATGTAGGCCTCATTTACATATAACGGACTTGTGCTACATGTAAGTACGTTTGACAGACGCGAATAAGTGTCTGTGCTGCTTGTAGTTTTACAATAAATTGTACAAATCAGCCGTAAATAGACAATATTTGGTTTTGACTTACATTTAATTTGAAACTGATATTTTCCAAAGTTTACGTTTCATTAAACAAGGCCTCCATGCTGCTTCAACAACTGGCCGTTTATCAAAATAATGGTTTTGTTTTAATCCTTGTCCGTTGGCAATCGTCTTTACGTTTCTACTACAGTGCTTCCTCCCTACAACGGCCCTCCCAACAACGATTCAATCCTTACAACGATTCTTGCAGCTGTTGCCAAAGCAATACAATTACCGGTACAGTGCTCCCTCTCTACAACGACACCATATGGGAGACACATATTGTGTGTGTTGTTCGGAGGGAGTCATTATAGGGAGGGAAAATTAAGACTTGAATAACATTTGCAAACAGCTTGAATCCAGATCAGACGTAACGCGGCGTCTGATCTGGATTCAAGCTATTTGTCACTCAGTATTATATCTCTTCTATTCTTATATGTAACTTTAAGAAAAATCAGAAGACGACACTTTTAAGCAGACGATATTGTAACATTAAAACGTTAGACATTATTGTCCTGTTTAGGGAACTGCGGCAAGGGTCGTTGTAAGGAGGGAAACGTTGTTGGTAGGGCCGTTGTAGAGAGGGAGCACTGTATATCTAACGCTTCCACAGCTAAATAATCGCCTGCTTAAATTTTTCGCAAGGTTACGTTTAGGACACATTTCGACAGTAGAACCATTACGACGATTGGCAAAGACGAAACGTAAACATTAACAGTTTAAACCCAGATCAGATGCCGCGTTACGCGGCGTCTGATCTTGGTTCAAATTGTTTGCAAATGTAAGCCAGGTGTATTAATTTTCCCTCCCTATACATGTAACAACACCTACGTAACAACATACACACTATTTGTCTCCCGTTTGGTGTTGTTGTAGAGAGAGAGCACGTTATTAAAACACGCATATGTCTGTCATATAACATGCTATAACATCTACAGACGGTTAACACGTGAATGCGAAACACACTTGACATTAAATGTTATTTTCTTCAGGGATATTTACAGAAATGGTCTGACAACAGTTCCAGACCTCTCCAGCTTTTCCACTAACAACAAGGATACAGAGGGATCTCTTATGGAGTTGTAAGTCCTCTACGTGTCTGTCTGTATGTCTGTATATCTGTATATATGTATGTTTGTCTGTCTATCTGTTTCCATCCGTCTGTATGTCCATGCGTGCAGCTAACTTAGAGTAAGGGGCCATTTAAGTGGACTGTGAACAAATATAGGGCTATTGGCAGTTAAAGGACCATGGCCCCTTAACTGGTTCTAAAAATTGCAAAACTGGTATCAGGGGGCCTCAAGGGAGGTAAAAAATAAGTTTTCAAATTAAGGCCCTTTACCACAAATGTCCATAATCTGTCCATATGTAGGGGGGTGACTTTAAAGGGCCATTTTTGTTGCTCAGATAATATCAATGGGCCACTTGTGGCCCTTTAACTTGGACAATTTGCCCTTTAAATTTGCCCCCTTAGCAGGCTGGCCCTTAGACCTAATTTAGTAGACCGCCCGTCTATCTTCCTATGTACCGCCCGCCCGCCCGTCCGTCCATCTATATGCCTGTCTGTCTGTTTATCTTTCTCCGTCTGTATGTCTTTCCGTCCGTCTGTCCGTTCGGTTGTATGCCTGTCTTTCTGTATGTGTGTGTGTGTCTGTCTGTCTGTCTTCGCCAGTCTGTCTGTCTGTGTTTCAGTCTTCTGCTGTGCCAGTCTCCGTACTCTATCTCTGTCTCTTGCTATCTCTGTCTAATGCCCCTATTCCACTACGACTACGAATCCCACGAATCCCACGAATTGATAAATGCTGTGATTCGTGGAGTTCGGCATTTCTTTCTATCCAATTCGTGGCCCTCTACGAATCGGCTACGAACGAGTTAAGAATATTCGTGGGATTCGGCTCGAATCTTACGAATACTGTCAAGAAGTCAGTACGAATTGCAAGAATCCACTACGACTACTGCACGAACGCTAAGAATCAGTTACGAATTTGCCGAATGCATCTACGAATATGCCGAATGCATCTACGAATCAGCTACGAATGATGTTTGATTCTTGACGGTTCGTGGGATTCTTGAAGGTATGTAGTGTTCCCTCCCTGCAACGGCCGTTCCAACAACGATTCCCTCCTTACAACAACACTTGTCGTTGTTTTCCAACCAAAAACAAATATGTCCAACCTTTCACGCCTGCTATATTGTTTGCTTAAAATTGTTGGCTGCTGTTTTTCTCAAAGTTACATAATAGACATTTGACAGAAAAAAAGATAATGGCGTGTGACAAACAGCTTGAATCCAGATCAGACGCAGCGTAATTCGGCGTCGGATCTGGATTCAAACTGTTTGCAAATGTAAGCCAATTTCCCTCCTTATAACGACTCCCTCCAACAACGCACACATTTTGACTCAAATTGTATACATAGAGAGGGAGCGCTGTAGTTCCCGTTTCAACTCGGGCATCAGTCCAACAATTGACTTTTAAGATAGAGCAGCAGTGGGACTGGATTTAGAACTGGCGTATCAACCAACGCTAGCTGCATGCTAATAGCAAGAAGGTATCCCGAAGAAGAAGGGGAAGATCCACAAGGTGCTGGGTTAGACAGTGGCTGACTCCATCTAGAACGCTAGAACATTAGCTTAGTGTAAAGATGAGAATACCTTTACCAACATCAGTGTTCACTCTCTACAACGGCCCTCCCAACAACGACCCCTCCGTACAACGACCCAGGGCAGTTCCCCAAACATGACAATTACGTTTAAAATTATTGCTGCTGCAATATCGCCTGCTTAAAATTATCGTCTGCTGGTTTTCTCAAATTTACATATTGGACATTTTGATAGAGAAAAAAAATGACGAGTGACAAACAGCTTGAATCCAGATCAGACTCGGCGTCTGATCTCAATTCAAGCTGTTTGCAAATGTAAACCAAGTCTTAAGTTTCCCTCCCTATAACGACTCCCTCCGAACAAATTGTGTGTGTCCCACTGGGTGTCGTTGTATAGAGAGGGAGCGCTGTATGTAAGAATGCCAGGATTATAGGTCAGTCATCCATGCAGAGGAGGGACACTCACGTGAGACCAAATATATATACCGGAGTGAAGCTGGCATTGACTCTCAGACTCCTGGCTACAGAAGAAAGGTATCAAACTAGTACTCACGAATCCCACGAATGAGTTAAGAATACCACGAACGCCAAAAAAGCCGTTTACGAATCCTACGAATCAGCTACGAATCCTACGAATGCACTACGAATTTGTTACGAATTAACTACCCATTGTTCCATTCGTGGAGGTCTTGGCCAAAACTTTGAACAGCTCAAAACTTTTGCCACGAATCCCCGACCGCTCACGAATTGCAAGAATCGACTACGAATCAGGTAAGAACTCCACGAATCTGTTAAGAATCAACTACGAATCCTATCATTTTCCAATTCGTAGCGATTCGTGGGATTCGTAGTCGGTGTGGAATAGGGGCATAAGGTTCTCTCGATTTCTGGTTCTTTACCTACATGTACGATTCTATTTCCATGTCCGTGTATGTATGTATGTCCGTCTTTGTCTGTATTTCTGTCTCTTTCTGTCTCTCTGTCTCTCTCTCGCTCTGTCTCTCTCTCTCTCTAGCTATCCTTTCTCTCTCACACACATACTCTCTCTCTCTCTCTCTCTCTCTCTCCCTATCTATCTCCCTCTCTTTCTCTCTCTTAGCCTTATTTCTTATTACACAGCTTAACTTTCTTATTTCAGCCATTTTTATATCTGTATTTCATTATCCATATATCCTTATATCCTGTTTCTTCTTCTTTCTTTCACACCGATTCTGTTTTGAATTCATCTATCACTTCTTCCAACAAATCGTTCTCACTTTTATGTAATTATATTATATATTCTTCTCTATTTGCTGTATCTCTGTTTCTGAGTTTTATAATGAAATGATTGCATAATTATATATTTCAGCGATCTGCACAATAACATGATAGAGAGAATTGAAAGTCATTCATTCTGTACGGTGGAAACGGAAATCTTGTAAGTTAACATGATTAACCCATTACCCATTAAATACACCCTTTTACGCCTCTAATGTATTCTTCCGCCGATGAAATAGTTTCTTTTCGTACAGTCATTAATATGTCCCATACAAAATAGTTTCTATATCCAAGTAGATATTAGCTTAAAGCATGCTGAAAGTGAAGCAGAATGCGCAGGTGCATTCTGCTTTGCTTTCAACCTGATTCAAATCCTCTTCTGTACTCAAAACAACTAAAACTGGTTATGGGTAAAGACCCGTTTACTCGTTTATTCCAAGTGAATAATTATATGCTTATATATAAGACGAGTCCATTTCTCTTATAATGGATACCTTATCTAATTTCTGATTTTCATTTCAATTTTATAGACATTCCTATCAGCAAACAGTGCAGGCTCAGATCAGACGCCGCATTTAGTCGGCGAATGATCTGAGTCTGTACTATTTGACTATGTCCTAGTTATGTTCAAACAGCTGGGATCCTCATTAGACTCGAAAAAACTCGGCGTCTGACCAGTATCTAAACTGTTTAACATTATTTTTATGAACGTAAAGTCAAAAGGCGTATTATCTAAAAAATAATATGGAAAAAGCTGACAACAGTTTTTACGGCGGAGAAGACGTTACAGTGGAGAATCTGTTATTCTTTCCCGTTTAAACGCAAACGTACGCAAACGCAAAGCACTAAAACGTAGAAAAGCACAACTTTTGGACAATTCTGATAATTAATGTTTTTCTTGGTGGCAAACAGTTTGGAGCGTCTGATCTGACTCCAAACTGTTTGCACCGCAAATAATAGTTTTAGCGTAAACGCGTTTATTGGGAAAGAATAACGTTTTCTCCACTGTACGCCTAAACTAATTTTCAATTGCAAACAGTTTGGAACCAGATCAGACGCCGGATAACCGGGCGTCCGCTCAGACTCGAAACTGTTTAACATCTATATTAAAATAAATAGTAAGTGTCAACAAATAATCATTTACTACATTTTTGTGTTTTGCGTTTGTTTGTGTTAAAGGGGTAATAATAACGATCTTCCCAACTGTAGGAGATACAGTGGAGAAAACGTTATTCTTGCATAAAAAGCCGTTCCCAGGGGGTGCATTAACGAGTACTTTAACGTGTATTAACAAGGCGATTCACGTGCACACGCGCCGTTAATGCCCGCTATAGTTATGATTGTTCCGGGGCCCAGTATAAACAATAACAATGACGGTTTGAACAGCGTTCTGGCCAAACTGCAGCCTACACTGTCAGTGCAAAGATGCTGGTGAATGCATTGTTATTGAAATTACAAAATAATCACCGTGCGCCAAATACACATAACGGTCATTAAGGCGAAATGCAAAAGGTTTTCACTGTAATAACCCTAAGTGTTTGGACAGACAATAGCTAACAAATGGTGTAGACTCCTGGGGGAGCATTCTGGTCGGGATCTAAACAGTTTCCCATTCAGTTTGCACCTTTTGAACTCATTACTATTTAGTTATCCGGCGGCTGATCTGTTTCCAAACTGTTTACGATGGAAAACTATATTCAAATATAGTTTTAGCATTAAACGAGTTTATTGGGGAATAGTAGCGTCTTCTCCATAGTATACAGTCCAACCAAACTTGTACAACTAAATAATTCTGTTGACAGGTGACATTATTAGGTACAGTGGAGAAAACGTTATTCTTTCCCAATAAACGCGTTTACGCTAAAACTATTATTTCCTTTGCAAACAGTTTGGAGCCATATCAGACGCCGGTTAAGCCGGTGTCTGATCAGGCTCGAAACTGTTTGCCACTCTGAAAAAATGAAAGGTCAGAAATGCCGAAAAATTGTCCTTTTCTACATTTTAGTGTTTTGCGTTTGCGTTTTGTTTGCGTTTAAAGGGGAAAGAATAACGTGTTCACCACTTTAGGATGGATACAAAGCAGAACACATCATATAAGTAAACACACTAGGCAAAGTAACTTTTGTTTTATTATTAAAACTTGCAGTTAACTCATTAATAAAAGCGATAACAAACAGCTTGAATCCCATTTCTCGTATACGAGTTATTTATACATTGTACCGTAATTGTGCACATACATGTACAAATTTTTAAAATGCCGAACTTTCGACGGCTTGCTATTATAGATGACATGAAATTGACACAACATCGGCGCTATTATGACAACCTTTGTGTCACAGTTTGCGGCCGTAAACCCAAATCAATCAATTTTGAAATTGACAAAATCGGCCATCTGACACTCCAATTGGTCTACAACCAGATAGTTCATTTCAGTAAAATGTCCATGACAGCGACTATTTGCATATGTTGGCCACAGTTAGGCGAAATCTCTCATTCAATAACCAATGGAGATTTAAATGTACATTTAAAATCAAAATAAAAGTTTGTCCATCTTGTTTAATTGCGTTCTGTTTAAAGTACACCGATGCATTGAAAATTATTCTTCGTGTGGCGACCTTGATCAGAGGGCTCCTTTAGGGGATGTTCTGTTCAAAGTTTACACTGAGGCAGAAGACAAGTGCATTCCTTGTAAGTACACTGTTTGTAGTGAAGCATGATACTTGCAAGATATACAATTGGTGTGAAATTAGAATAAAGGAAGCTGTGATATGGAAGAAAATAACTGATATTAATAAAATAAAATGGAAATGGATCTCATTTATAAAGACAAAAGTTCTTGTTATTATTTATATCTATGCAAAATTGTGCTTATTGAAATTTATTTATGCTTTTCGGTGGATTACCACGATATAGCAGTGGATGATCACTTGGTAATCCACTGCAGTGGATTATCACCAATCGCTTTTATTATGAATTTTCCCCGTAGGGCTCCCCAAGAATCGTAGTCAATCGTGTCTTATCGTTAAATTCCGGCAGTCCGATTTGTCGCGAACTACTCACCGGAAGAGCACGAATCCAAACTCGGGAGCAACGAAGTCATTCGGATGACGTCATTATACCGCCAACTGTCACGCGCATGTGTTCGACATAAAACGTGGGGCTCAACACGGGATAAATAATGTACGTTCGCTTTCAATTTTTAAACAATTTCGTTTAAAAAGTGGCTTAAAAGCATAAATAAATAGAATAACTGTGTTTTTTCAGTGTAAGATCGAATTTAATCCATTTCGTGAACATCAGACTGTTATATTTTCACTCGTGGCTTCGCCACTCGTGAAAATATAACGTCTGATGTTCACTCAATGGATTAAATTTCGATCTTACACTGAAAAAAACAGTTATCCTCTATATATTTTATTTGAAATCCTGGTTTTGTACACATATTTCAAGTACTTAAAAAATTACATAGCTCAAGATAATAAATGAACTTGGTAAATATACTGAAGCACAATGTAATAGATATGTTCTAAGAAGTTTGAGTAGCCAAAGTAATGCATTTAGGAAATAATTATTTTTTAGAAATGGAATTAAAAATGAAAAAATAGACATTTAGAATATTTGAAAATAAGATAAAATCATGACTTTTACCTGTAGCTCTGTAGTAATTTGATCTTTCAGACTATGTCTGTTTAACCCTTTACCCTTAATCCAGGTTGTTTATTACAGCATGTTGAAAGTAAAGTAGAAAGTACCTAATGGTATATTCTGCTTTACTTTCAAAATGCTTTAGGCTCCTTATAGTGCATACATTCATGATTCCATAGTGTTGAACTATTTTGCTCAGTGGAGAAATAGATAAGAGGGGGAAACTGCATATTGATTGAGTGATAGGTTAATGTGCAATCAAATTATGTACATGTACATGTAATAGATGTCTTGGGTTAGCTGCTCCTCATTAAACTAAGACTTTTCCTGTTATTTTGAGACCAGCCGGGTAATGACTTTGTGTAAACATAAATTCATCATGAGTTAAACTTAGTTTTGTTAAATCTGGTTCATTCTCGTTATTGTCACGGTTCTCTGTTGAGTAAGCACCAAACACATTCTGTTCACAGTCAATGAGAAAGGATGACTGCAGACTTCTCAAGATTTAGACCAACATCCAAGGCTGATGGCCAGTGACATCTGGTGATAGAATCTGAAACAACAAACATGCATGAAAATAAATAATAACAGTTTAAACATATAGACAGCTTTATCATCTTATTTAGAATTATTTTTGATTCTTTAATGAAGGCAATGATTGAATGAGACAATTCAAATTCAAATCTTTATTTAAAACCTACAAGTAAATCTAACAGACACACACATTTAGAATCTATAACGGCAATGTTGATAAAATAGCATGTCAACCCAAATTCCGTTCCAGCTATTTCAGTAACTGACTCTTAGTACGCTCCTAATATTTAAATGGCTTACAAAATTATCAAAACATATTTTCAAAATTATTCTAAATTCCTAGACAACCGTAGTATAAAAATGGTTACCAAGCACAATGACAGTTAGACGTATAGAAAGTTAAAACTTTTAAGTTGAGTCTTATATGGTTCTTAGACATTGATAAGTCAAATTTCAGTTTTTGCTCATCAAAAACTCAAATCTGACCAACCAAACGCTTTAGGACGATTTCAGACTCAACTCAAAAGTTTTATAACCTTGGAGCCAGGGTCTCTGACGTAATATTCTAGCACTCTAACGACTGAGCTGTAGGGACTTGTTGAGTTTCTACATAGATAACAGTGGAAAAAAAACGTTATTCTCTTAAACTATTGTTTCCATTGCAAACAGTTTGGAGCCAGTTCAGACGTCGGTTTGGAGCCAAATCATACGCCGAGTAACCCGGTGTCTGATCAGGCTCCCAAATGTTTGGTACTCAGATTAAAATAAACAGTCAGAAGTATAAAAAAGATGTCACTTTCTCCATGTTAGTGCACTGCGTTTGCATTTCTTTGCGTTTAAAAACGGGAAAGAATAACGTTATCTCCTCTGTGCCTGTGTTCGACAGGTACAGTCCCACTCGTGCACCTAGAAAGTGCCCCTTCTCATAATCATAAGAATTGATGGCGTAGAAGTAATAAATAGAAATAGAACAAGACTACACTCGATCCCGCTAGACTACAGTATGGAGTTATAATGAGTTAAATAACTGCAATCGACTGCTGGTAATCCATTCATGTGTCTGATATTTATTAAGAAATATAGCATTATAAATAAAGTCCTACCCTAAACATGCTAAACTGTAAATCGGTGTACCTGTATTTCCATAGAATTGGTCTAGAGAAAGTCACTGACGTTCTGTGTTGCGTCGCACCTGACATTCAACGTTATTCCAACATCCAACCACATTTCTCCTCATATCCAGATATATTTAACATTTTCAAATCCTTGAATTAACCGACGAAGAACAGCATGATGTCAGTTGAGTGCCAAGCGTAAATTATTATTACACATGCGAATCGAGTCGCTTTTAAAAATGGCCGACATTGATAAATCAGGTGCATGTGGCCCTGTATCTAAGCCGTTGATATATAAAATACATGAACATTTTGTAAACAAACTTGACCTCTCTAGGTGCGCGTATTCTGTCAATGTATTAGAGAACGGAGTTAGGTGAAATCCAACAAGAAGGGGAAATAGACATATTTTTATGCAAGAATAGTGTCAATACACCTGTTTTTCGTGCATTAGCACATGGCTTGGAGCTCTCGACCAATAAGGTGCCTCAAAAGCTGTTGGCTATATCGCGTAAATTTTAAAAACCATGTACTATTTAATATAGTCCACGTTTCTGTCATCTGAAGGTAATTGACATCAACATCCTAGCAATTCTCCGAGCCAGCGACTGCAAAAACCTTTAGCCTGCTCTGTAGGCGTAACGATAAATAATTGAAAGTTAAGTGAAATAAACAAAATATCAAGGATTTAAGCTGAAGAAATACAGGAATTTCACAGTAACAATAATATATCTAGGTCTACACCGTCCCGCTAGACCTAGATATATGCATTTTTTAGCTGTAGATGTAAAAAACGGGATCTAAATGCCTATATTGTCTTTTAAAAAAACTGTTGAGATCAGAGGAGAACGACAGACGCTTGATAACTTCTTATTTTATTTTTAAAATGAACAGTGAGACCTAGACTTTAAGACAATTGCTAATGAAATGTGCCTATACATATAGTACTTCAATAAACTTCACATTGAAATAGTCTTTCAAATTTTGTTAAACATTAAAATTAAAATGGCTTTTTTAGTCTAAAACAAAAAGCAGAAACAAAGGTTTATGTCATTTCTTATTTTCCGCAAGCCCAAGCCAGTGCTAAATAGGTTACACCATGGTTGCGCGCGAATAAACATGCTTTAGGTCTCAAACTTCACATTGAAATAATCTTTCAATTTTTGTAAAATATTACAAATAAAATGACTTTTTCGTCTAAAACAAAAAAGCAGAAACGAAGGGTATTGTTATTTTTCTCGAGCCCAAGCCATGTGCTAAATAGCTCAGAGCATGTTAATTTCATACTACAGAATATAGTCCACTCGGCGCGTCCCGCGCCTCGTGGACTATATTCCGTAGTATGAAATAAACATGCTCTAACCTATACTTAACATCTGCAGAAGCCCTTGTGCTGTCTTGGAGCCCTCGGCTAAAGCCTCGGGCTTCAAATACAGCCCGCGGGCTTCTTCAGATGTTAATGCACGAAAAAAGGTGTATTAACCCTATATTCTTTCCCAATAAACGCGTTTTACGCTAAAACTATTATTTGCAGTGCAAACAGTTTGGAGCCAGATCAGACGCCGGGTAACCCGGCGTCTGATCAGGCTCCAAACTGTTTGCCACCAAGATAAACATGAATTATCAGAATTGTCCAAAAGTTGTACTTTTCTACGTTTTAGTGCTTTGCGTTTGCGTACGTTTGCGTTTAAACTGGAAAGAATAACAGATTCTCCACTGTAGTCTGACGATTAATGAATGCAAAAAATATTGTCTTTTCCAAACAAAAGCGTTTATTTATGCTTAAATCTTAAGTCCACTGGTCTCACCCTGCACATTTATTCAGAAGAATGAGACATTAAACGAAATTAAACGGGTTACCCGACGTCTGATCTAGTTCTGAACGGTTTGCCCTGGAAATTAAAGTTTTAGCGTTTATAAACGCGTTAATTGGGAAAAAATAACGTCTCCACTGTAATATTTAGAACTCTGGTCGGCTTTCGTCTACAACATTTATTGGTCGACTGCGGTAATTCTCGTTGTCGAATTTTCTCAGAAATAGTTATGACAATGTATTCATTTTTAACGATTTACAAGCAAATCTAATACCTTTGATCAGATGAGTTACAAAACTCATTTTCTTAAACTATTGTTTACGCGTTTATATACATTTATGTAAGCACCAGACATTCATTTTCAAATTATTACAATAAAACCTCTCTATTACGACCACTAAAATGAAGGCTAATTGATTATTTAATACAGTGGAGAATCTGTTATTCTTTCCCAATAAACGCGTTTACGCTAAAACTATTATTTGCAGTGCAAACAGTTTGGAGCCAGATCAGACGCCGGGTAACCCGGCGTCTGATCTGACTCCAAACTGTTTGCCTCCAAGATAAACATGAACATTTCAGAATTGTCCAAAAGTTGTTCTTTTCTACGTTTTAGCGCTTCGCGTTTGCGTACGTTTTCGTTTAAACGGGAAAGAATAACAGATTCTCCACTGTACATGTAACAGGTGACTACTTAAAGCAAGGTGACAGTAAAACAGAAAGCTCCTAAATATATGTCACCTTGCTTTAAGTAGTCACCTGTCGTAAACGTCCAGTAATTAAATCAATTTAGTGATTGTAATAGAGAGGTTCAACTTTTTACTTTTATGCCAAATCTGTGTTCCGTCTCTTCAGGGATAATATATAGACTATATAGTCTAGTTATATATTATCCCTGGTCTCTTTAAAAAATGACTGATAAATTCACTATGAGAATGGTTGCAGATGGTATTATTTACTTTTAGGAAATGCTTCATAACGACAATTGTTAGCGGATCTTTGCTTTCTGATACCGTAACAATGGCTTGGGAAGATGGTACTACTGCTACATAGTGGTTCTTTTGATAGATCTGTGTGTTTAACTCTATCGTTGGAGGAGGTTACTGTGGCGAACACGCCCCGTATTAAATGAAACGCAAATCAAATGTAGAATATGATAGCTGTTTTATAAAAAGTCTGACTATTTATTTTTGATCGGGTTGCTAATAATTTGGAGCAAGATCAGACACCGGGCTGCCCGGTGTCTGATCTGGCTCCAAACTGTTTGCAATGGACATTATTGTTTTGGCATATACGTGTTTAAGTCTTCTCCAATGTAACCCTATCGTTACAGAAGGTTACGGCTACATTTAGTCATAAAACTTAAGATCACTAATGATTGTTTCAAACTGAAATACAGAGGTGTGGAGCGAAAAGAAAACCTGGGGCCCGTTTTACTAAACTACTTACGAAATTTTTTTGCGTAAGTCAAAATCGTTTTACTCTTATTTTTCGATCATAAACGTTTGCAAACAGCAAATAGCCAGATCAGAGGACGCGTTAAAACGCGTCCACTGATCTGGCTATTTGCTGTTTGTAGCAAGTGATAATAAAAAATATAAATTAAAATTTAAAATTTTGACTTGCGCAAAATTTTTGAGTAAGTAGTTTAGTAAAACGGGCCCCTAGTACATGTAGTAAACATTCTGAGAGAACAACATTTATTTATAAATGTTTTTGATAGTAGGATAGGAAACTTTTTTAAATGACTTCTCCGTAGATCTATTTATATTATATATTATATATACTGAGAACTTCAAATATTGACTACTGTACATAATCTGAAACCGAGTTTGGCCTTAACCATTTTTTGTAAATGAGATTATGAATCACGTAAATATTGTTTCAACCATATTTTGAGATTATCTAATATAGTTAGACTTTAAATATCATAAAACAATTTGAAGGAAGTTTTTTCAAAAGCCACAGAAGCGCCCGCTGCGACACCCTATGTACCGTTGCATTTCAAAGCAGTATGCTACTATCCTGGTCCCAAAATTATACATACACAAAAGAATAAAATATTTACTTCAGAATGCAATGATTATTCAATAGAACTTTATTATTTAAATCTTTCATTGTTTCTTCTAATACAGTTCGCAAAAAATCAATCGATTTTTAACATTAATACATGCAAAACGTTTTGATCCTAATCAGACATTAAAATCCAAACAGATAACATCCATATAAAAGATTTCAAGTCAAAAAGTCCAAAATTCTAAACATTAGAAATAAAGCAGACGATAAGTTTAAAAGCAGACAACGCTACGGCATTGCTTATGTAAGACAGTTACACGTAAATGCATGACGTCATGATGACAATACAAGATTTAACGTTAACTGTTTTTCTTATTATAAATATATAAACTGGTCTTTCCTAATATTTCGACCTCTAAGGGCCTTTTTCTAAGAAAAAGGCCCTTAGAGGTCGAAATATTATAAAAGAGCAGTGTGTATATTAATATTAATTTAATAAGCAATCAGGAATATTGAAAAAAAATATTGTGTTTTTCCTATGTTTCAGGAATCTGGAGGGAAACAAGATAAGATCAATAGAGAGTCATGCCTTTTTAAATGCCACTATTGTAAAACTGTAAGTATCAAGAATACAGTCACATTTAGTGACAAAATGCCTCTAAAGTGTTAGTGACACTGACATGCATTTTCGGATACACATTTTCTATAACTAAGGTGATAAGTCAAGGCCACAGTGACCTTTGATATAATGTGCGACACTGCGTCATCATAAGATGTACTCACATCTAGCTTTATCTTAACCCATTACCCCTTAGACCGTTTCTAGCTTTGAAAATACGTGACCACTTGAAGTAGGCTAACAGTAAAGCAGAATGAACCTTAAGGTGCATTATGCTTTACTTTCAGCCTGCTTTAAGCTCTCATCTGCTAGAATATAGAAAATATATCATATAATACATATTCGTGACTGTATAAATTTGAACAATTTTCTTCAGTGAAGGAATTATCAAAGGTGTAAAAATGCGTTTTATGGGGTAATGGGTTAAATTGAGGTCAAAGTAAGGGTACCGGTGACCTGGAAATTGTATGTGACCGTCCGGCATCCCAAGATGAACGCATACATCAACTTTTGTTTTCCTAGTTGCTGTGGTCTGTTTAATGTATCCGAAGGAGCTTTCTGCTTAAATACATATACCCACAGCCTGCTTTAAGCATCAACCTGTCGGTATAAAATATAACCATTTTCTTTGATTCTTTAACGTATGGTAAAAAATTAGCATATATCTCTCTGAGACCAACATGTAAATAAATGTGCAAAAAGACGTGTTTACGAGGAAAGGATTCAAGGATTACAGAACGATAATGCGGCTATATTTTGAATTTCAGGAGACTTAAAGAAAATAAAGAGTTACACGAACTAAGTTCTGACGCCTTTGCCGGTGTGAATGGCCTACAGGAATTGTAAGTATAGCCAATAGTTAATATAATTCTCGAGTATAATACATCAACAGCGCTTGTTTGAAGAGTCTAAGTTTATTGAAGTGGAAATGACGTTGTTATTTCCCAATACACGCGCTTATGGTAAACCATCATTTCTAATGCAAACAGTTTGGAGCCTGATCAGACGCCGGGTAACCCGGCGTCTGATCAGGCTCCAAACTGTTTGTCATTCAGATAACAAGTTGTCATTTTCTAAATTTTAGTGCAATATGTTTGTGTTTAAACGGGACGAAATAACGTCTTCTCCACAGTAAGGGTTTAATGTGAGATTGTCTTCAAACAGTTTGGGAAGAGATCATGCGCTGATTACATTTAGCCCGGCGAATAGGTTGGACATTATTGTCCTGTTTAGGGAACTGCGACAAGGTCGTTGTAAGGAGGGGGTCATTGTAGGGATGTCCATTGTAAGGAGGGCGCACTGTAATAATGTAACGTCATCTCCCAGGCACGACTAGTGTGAAAATCTCACCAATACAGTCGAACTTCCATATCTCGAACTCGTTTACATCGAACTATCCGATAGTTCGACATATGAACTGCATTATTTCATGCTATGTTAAGTCGAACATACCCATACCGGTATTTCAAAGTCAAAACGTGGCTTAGCCACGTTTTAACTTTGAAATACGGGTAAGTTCGACAAAACCGACTTCGAGATATCGAAGTTCGACTGTATGTCATTGTGTTTTACAGAGACCTATCTGATACCAGTATCGTATCCTTGCCAACTGTGGGTATTGAGAAATTGAAAAAAACTACTGCTGATGTTATATTCGTTACATCTAACAGTGGTCCGTCCCTACAGCAGCCCTCCTAACAACGAGTCCCTCTTTACAACAATAAATGCCGCTGTTTCCCAAACACGTATGCTGCCTTATCGTCTGCTTTTTACTGTCGTCTGTTGATTTTCTAAAAGTAACATATTAGTGGACATTTTGACAGAAGAAATATAATAACGCGTGACAAACAGTTTGAATCCAGATCAGACGCCGCGTAAAGCGGCGTCTGATCTGGATTCAAGCTGTGTCGGAAAGTAGGCCAAGTCTTAACTTCCCCCTCCCTATAACAACTTCCTCCGAACAATACACGCTTTTGTCTCCCATTTTGTGTCGTTGTAGATAGGGAGCACTGTATTGTATTGCGTTTCATTTGCGTTTAACAAATTACCACAAAAATATGTCCTTTTACGCCTCTACTGAAGAAAATTGTTCCATATTTTTACAATCATGGAATGTTTCATAAGACATAATTTCTAAATTTTAGCAGATGGTCGCTTAAAGTATGCTAAAATTAAAGCAGAATCTGCCCTAAGGCGCATTCTACTTTACTTTCAACCTGCTGTAATTGGGCACCTATATTCGAAACTAGAAGCAGGCTTTGTGGTACAGTAGAGAAAACGTTATTCTTTCCCAATAAACCCGTTTACGCTAAAACTATTATTTGCAGTGCAAACAGTTTGGAGCCAGATCAGACGCCAGGTAACCCGGCGTCTGATCAGGCTCCAAACTGTTTGCCACCAAGATAAACATTAAATATCAGAATTATCCAAAAGTTGTGCTTTTCTACGTTTTAGTGCTTTGCGTTTGCGTACGTTTGCGTTTAAACGGGAAAGAATAACAGATTCTCCACTGTAATAGGTTCAACGGAACTAATAGCGTCATCTCCCAGGCACGACTTGATCTAGTGTGAAATTCTCACTAATATGTCATTGTGTTTTACAGAGACCTGTCTGATACCAGTATCGTATCCTTGCCAACTGTGGGTATTGAGAAGTTACAGACATTACTGCTGAAACACACACCATCCCTTAAACACTTTCCCACCGTACTGGAGTTCGAGAAACTCACCAGGGCTGAACTAACATATCCCCATCACTGCTGTGCCTTTAAGAACCCGAATAAACAAAATCCATCTGCATGGAGGGCGAAACAGAAGCAGGATAAAATGAACAAGAAGTGTTCTACTACCACAATGACTATGCTTGACAGCTTGACGACGGATTCGGGTATATTTGAAGCTGAAGGTGACTCTGATTATGGCTGGCCAGTTAGGTTCAAAAGACAGAGTGACACTATCTTCCACGAAGTTCCAGTGTCGGTTGAAGACATCCCAGAGAAAATCAGTTGTGGTAATATTTACATACCAGAACGAAACGTGTCGTGTATTCCGGAACCTGACGCGTTTAACCCGTGCGAGGATGTGATGGGATACTCATGGCTGAGAGTAACTGTTTGGTTTGTGTTGCTTGCGTCTTTACTGGGCAACAGTGTCGTCCTTCTTGTACTGATAAAGAGTCATGGCAAGTTCACTGTTCCAAAGTTTCTCATGTGCAATTTGGCGTTTGCAGACTTGATAATGGGCGTGTACTTGATCCTGCTGGCGTCTATAGATATTCGTACACTTGGAGAATACTTCAACTATGCCATTGAGTGGCAGAATGAAGGCGGGTGTCAAGCGGCTGGATTCCTGTCCGTTTTCTCGAGCGAATTTTCAATATTTTCGCTGATGATAATAACGTTAGAGCGATGGTACGCTATAAGCCATGCTATCCATTTAAATAAACGGTTGAAAATGAGACATTCCGTTGTCCTCATGTTTCTTGCATTTAGCTTTGCATCTGCTCTCGCTGCATTACCATTGGTTGGTGTGAGTGGTTACGGTCACGTGAGTATTTGTCTACCAATGAAACTGGAGAACTCGGTAGACGTTGGCTATGTTGTATTCATTCTTGTGTTAAACGGTGTCATGTTTCTCGCTATTTGTATGTGCTACCTGAACATGTACTGGAAAGTGAAACGAAGTGCTACAAACGCCAGGAATAATGACACACGAATTGCCAAGCGCATGGCCTTGTTAGTACTTACCAATTTCGCTTGTTGGGCGCCCATTGCTTTCTTTGGCCTCACAGCGTCAGCGGGAGAGCCTCTTATAGATATCACAAACTCTAAAATTCTCTTAGTCTTCTTTTATCCATTAAATTCATGTGCCAATCCATTTTTATACGCAATATTCACGAAACAATTTAGAAAAGACGTGTTTATCATTCTCGGTAAGAATGGACTGTGTGTTGAAAAAGCCAGTAAATACCGAGTGACGTATACATCTCGATCTCTGTCACAATCTCGCGGGAACAAAGATATCACCATTCACGGACTTCATAACAGAAGTGAATCTCTTTTCACCCATCTTCCTGACACTAACCATGGACGTAAATACTCAGTTAATAGTCCGCCAAAGGTGCATCCAAGACTCGGAAGACCTGAGACTAGCGTGTTCCAAACAGACAGGACAACGGAAGTGACATACAGAAATCATGGCAATTCCGGTAAAGTGGCGTCTGCAGAGAACTGTTGTGCACCGGAAGTCAAGCGTCCACCATACGTTCGCAGTGTTAGTGACTACATAACCTTTGACCCAAAAAGGCATCATTCAACAAAGAGTTTTTCGAAGGAGCAAAAGAGCACGGACACGTATTTCAGTAACAGCACGGACACCACGGGCATGAGCGACTATTCTCACGGAACATCTGAGGACATCTGGAAAATCCGTGAACTGGATGCTGAAACGGAAGTCTCGTTAGATGTAGACTGCTTCTATCACGAGGAACCAAATCATTTGAAATGCTTGCAAAATTCCTGTGCGCCGTCAAGCCAAGAAATGGAAACGTTTCCAGAGAACGAGTGCGATGAAGATAAAGATGAAGGGGATGTGTATAGTCCGCTACTTGATAGTCCACCGAAAGACACCCTCACAAAACAATCTGAGATGTGCGAAAACTCGTTCCAATGAACACGACTGACGCGCAGCATATTATACAGTGATGACGTTATTCTTTCCCGTTCAAACGCAAACGGAACGCAAGCGCATTGCAATAAAAAGTAAAAAATAATACAGCTTGTTGACAATTCTGACAATTTTTTTTAATCTGAGTTACAAACATTTTGGAGCCTGGTCAGACGCCGGGTTACCCGGCGTCTGATCTGGCTCCAAACTGTTTGCACGGGAAATAATAGTTTTAGCGTAAACGCGTTTACTGGGAAAGAATAACGTTTTCTCCACTGTATGTTGCAATATATAGTCGGACTTGGATATCTTGAACTCCCTTAACCCTTTCCCTTATAGAAACGACTTTTAGCGCATTCATTTTATTCATCCGCCAAAGAAAATAGTTCCAATCCATACAGTCATGAATATGTATCAGAAGGAATGTTTTCTTAATTCTAGCAGGTGGTAACTTAAAGCAGGCTGAAAGTAAAGCAGAATGCGCTTTTGGGCGCATTCTGCTTTACTTTCAACCTGCTTTAAGTAGTCATCTATTTTCAAAACTAGAAACAGGTTATGGGTTAAAGGTTAAGTCGAACCCACCTTTATTTCTGCAGTTACATTTCATTTTTTCAACATGACTCAAGTCAAATATATCCGTATTCTTAAATTAAAACGTGTCTTTCTCTCGTTTTAACTTTGAAATACGAATATGTTCGGCTTAAGAAGGTTCGAGATATCAAAGTTTGACTTATAAGCTTTTGGTTACTTTTACCTGCTGATCAATATTGATTATTAATTGGGAAACATTAGATCAGACACCAAGTAGATGGGCGTCTAATATGTTTCCAAATCATTTGTCAGCCGCCTTTAGACTTGTTTAAGTACAGTGGAGAATCTGTTATTCTTTCCCAATAAACGCGTTTACGCTAAAACTATTATTTCCAGTGCAAACAGTTTGGAGCCAGATCAGACGCCGGGTAACCCGGCGTCTGATCAGGCTCCAAACTGTTTGCCACCAAGATAAACAAGAATTATCAGAATTGTCCAAAAGTTGTTCTTTTCTACGTTTTAGTGTTTTGCGTTTGCATACGTTTGCGTTTAAACGGGAAAGAATAACAGATTATCCACTGTAACAGTGATGAAGACATTATTTTCCCCGTTTAAACGCAAACAAAACGCTAACACACTGCAATGAAATGTAGAAAATGACATTTTTACAACTTTCGACTATTTATTTTAATCTGAGCGACACAATTTGAAGCCAGATCAGACGCCGGGTTACCCCGTGTCTGATCTAGCTCCAAATTGTTTGCAATAGCAATAATAGATTTAGCGTAAACGCGTTTGTTTGGAAAGAAAAACGTCTTCTCCACCCCTTCACTGCTATTACAGAACAGAACATAGAACAGAACATATCTTTTATTAGTCACAGTTTACAACAGAGTGTAACAGCATGTGATCAAAATACAATATATTCAATATGGCAGTGGTAACATGGTTATTGAAAATGCACTGAAAGGTCAAACCATAGGGACCAGGAGTTTGGCAAGAGTCAAACTCCGGACCTCTATGGGTCAGACTAGCTCTTATGGGTTATAATAACTTTCAGTGTGGGGGAAGGTGGTAGACTTAAACATTTCGAATAAATGATTTTTTGCAATTTCGAAAGTTTGGTTTCCCTGATAGATATATGGTAGCAACCAGACACATAATTAAGTAGGAAAACTACATAATCAATAGCACTTCATATATACGTTTACATTCAAGCATTTAGTTTTACAACATGTACATTATTTGTTGTCACTTGTCACCCTGGATTAGCGTCTGCATACAGGTATTCTGCATACGAATCAACTTATTTTTGTTGCTTTTCTTTATAGAACAAATCTAAAATTTGTGTGAGGCAGTTTGGATCCAGATCAGACGCCGAGCTACTCGCCGTCCTATCTGGGTCAAAACGGTATTCACCAATTAGCCGAGTCGCGATTGGCATGACAAGAGTAAAAGCATTACAGTTTATGACAATATAAGAAATACAAATGTACAATGCGTAGCGATGCTATGTTTAACCCATTTGTGCCCACGATCCCATATATGCGACATATGCAAACACTGTAGACTCTGATCGGACGCCGCATTATGCGGCGTCTGAATAGAGTCTACTCTCTTTGTTGGCAGGAGTTTCAATATGAAACAAAATGAAGATGAAAATTCTGACCGGGCATCACTTTGATAAGAAAATGGACTAATCCAATATATAAACATGGAAGAATCCACAGGCCGCAAATGGGTTAAATGATATCTGGAACAGACTTTAAATACATGTATATTCAAAGTATTCGCCCAGATTCAGCAAAGAAAATGACTATAGATATATCGCTGATTGACAGGTAGTGGTTGACACATGTGCCTATTTCTTCCGTGAAGCACGTGCGACCTTGAGAACGGCCTATACTAGACAAACATTCCTATAGTATAGCGTTCGTAAAAAAATACGCTCTGCATTAGACTGCATAGCTACAGTCCGGGAATGCAGTATAATTATTTACGGATTGCTAGTCCGATATTTGAAGGCGCCGTCTAACTTCGATATCCCGAGCTCGCCTAAGCCGATCATGTCCGTATTTCAGAGCCAACACACTGACTAAGTCACGTATTAGCTTCGAAATAAGGACATGCTCGACCCAAGCGATGTCGAGATAATAAGGTTCAACTGTGGAAATACAAAAATTCTCGAGTTAAGCGATTTCTAGATATCCAAGTTCGACTGTAAGAAGTCATTACTATTGTTAGTGCGTGCACAATACTGGTGAAGTAATCCTTCTAGATATAGTATGGTTTATTACATAAAAATTGTGTGTTATTAGTCTATCTTGTAAATTGTTTCATGACAAACTTTACAAATTTTGCTAAGTTCAACAATAACTCTTCGTCCGACGTGTTAAGCAATGCTTTAAATTTAATTACATTTGGATTTACATAGTATTTGGTTGGAATCAATTTAGAACGTTTTGATTGGAAACTAGGGCATATTAATAAGTAGTGTAGTTCGTCGCCAATATCGTTTAAATTACAAACATTACATTTTCTCAGAGGATGTTCAACAAATGATTGTCTCCAACGACCTGTTTCAATTGGAAAACGGTGGTTACCTGTTCTAAAGTGCAATAATGGTAACCTTAATGACTGTGGGAGGCATTTTAAGTATGGCTCAAAGTTTGTGTTATCTTTAATGATTGAGTAGTTTATGCCTTTAGAAGATGAATTAAGTTGAGCGTTCCAATTTTGGTGGAAGTGTTCAATAAGTCTTTGTTTTACTAGAACATGTATACTCTTACTTTGTATATTCATTTGGTTTAGCCAAATATCTGAGTAGCCTGTTGTGTCAAGAATGCTTTTAATATGATTTGTCCATTTGAAATTATGGTTGCTTGAAAACATGTACCTGTATAAAAGATGCGATATTTTAGTCTGTTTAGAAAGCAGAGTGGTATTCCAAAACTTTATCATGCGTGTTTTAACAATGATTTCGATTGGGAAACGAGATAGCTCTGCATACAACATATATCTGGGTGTTGATTTTCTAGTTTTAGTGATGCGTCTTAAAAAATTACAGTGAAATTGTTCAAGCAAATCTAAATTTTCATACCCCCATATCTCGCAACCATACGTTAATATTGGAAGAATGGTATTGTCGAATAATTTTATTTGTAGGTCAACAGGTAAGTTAAGGTTATTTATTCTTGCAAATAGTTGAAACATTGCTCTGTTTGCTTGGGATATGATAAAGGTGCGGTGTTTCAGGAAACTACCGGATGCTGTAAAATAAACTCCTAGATATTTATACTCTTTAACCAATTCGATACTTTGATTACCGATAGTGAAGTGATAGTTTTTCAAAACTCTAGATCCAAATACTATAATTTTTGTTTTTGAAAAGTTAATATTCAGTTTCCATGTCTGACAATAATCGTAAAATTTATTGAGGCTTGTTTGAAACTCCTCTTGATTTTGTCCAAATATTATGGTATCATCAGCATATAAGAGTACAAGTAATTGCAAGAAATGAATAGTGTCATTAATATCGATATTAAAGTTAATACCAGTTGTTGATTCTTTTAGAAAGCTTTCAAGATCATTCATGTACATGGAGAATAAAATAGGGCTTAAATTTTCCCCTTGACGGACCCCATGTAAGCTGGTGAACATACTTGATGTTTCTCCGTTTATAGATACGCAAGATTTAATATCGGAGTACATATTTTTGATAACGCTTAGAACTTTCCCCCTTATCCCCATCTGAAAAATTTTGGCCCACAACCCTGATCTCCATATGGAGTCAAAGGCAGAAGAGAAATCAATAAATGAGCAAAATAATTTCTTTTTCTGTAATTTTAACTGTTGTATTAAGAAGTTAAGTGCAAATATATGATCGTTTGTTGAATAGCTATTTCTAAATCCGGCTTGATTTTCCATTAACAAATTATTGTCATTTAAGAAGTTATTAATTCTTTCATTAAGAATACCGGTAAATATTTTCCCAAGGCAGCTCAAAATAGTGATTGGCCTAAAATTGCCTGGGTCGGTTCTTGACCCTTTATTTTTGTAAATTGGTTTAATAGTTCCAATTAGCCATGCATCAGGTAGAATACCTGTGTCTAATATTAAATTGAAGTAATCACAGTATATTTGAGTCATTAATGATTTCGTAGATTTAATATATTCATTGGAAATATCATCTTGGGGAGAGGGCGATTTGCCATTTTTGCTTTTTGAGATCATTTTATCGATTTCAGATTTATTAATCGGTCTATTTAAAGCATCAATACTATAAATTTGTGGAATATATGAGTCATCCATTTCAGGTATGCATGAATCAGATACGTTAGAAGAACTCGCGTTGCTAAAATGTTCAAAAAACTGGTCTACATTTGGAGAGATGTTCGATTTTGTATTATTTAAACTTTTTAATATCTTCCAGTACTGCTTTGGATTGACAACTGACATGGTGCGTAGCTTTTTTTCCGCGCTATAGTTATGTTTCCGAATGAATGTATTCATGGTCTGTTTGTAGTGGCGACTCGCAGTATTTAGGCGTGCTTTGTTAATCTCTGACCTATTTAACTGATAATATTTACGGGCAGAATTATAAGCATTCCGAGCACGGCGACATTGAGGACCAAACCAGGCTTGTTTACAGGTAAATGTTCTTTTAGTCGAATTATGAGATTTTGATACAGTGGAGAATCTGTTATTCTTTCCCGTTTAAACGCAAACGTACGCAAACGCAAAGCGCTAAAACGTAGAAAAGAACAACTTTTGGACAATTCTGATACTTCATGTTTATCTTGGTGGCAAACAGTTTGGAGCCTGATCAGACGCCGGGTTACCCGGCGTCTGATCTGGCTTCAAACTGTTTGCACTGCAAATAATAGTTTAAGCGTAAACGCGTTTATTGGGAAAGAATAACACGTTCTCCACTGTATGATATAGTAACCTGTCGCGGTCATTTTATCGTTTGCGTTTTTTTAATTCGTCTGTCTTTTATTTTAATAAAACACATGAATTTAAGCGTTTTTTACTTTAGAAACATCAATATGAGCCTCAAACACTTTGGGTCCTGACCAGACGCCACGTAACGCGGCGTCTGGGCAGGCTCTTAACTGTTTTAAAAAATGTCAGTACAGTGTTCCCTCTCTACAACGACATCCAATGGGAGACATATATTGTGTGTGTTGTTCGGAGGGAGTCGTTATAGAGAGGGACAATTAAGACTTGGCTTACATTTGCAAACAGCTTGAATCCAGATCAGACGCCGCGTAACGCGGCGTCTGATCAGGATTCAAGCTGTTTGTCACTGGTCAATATAATGTATTCTATCAAAATCTCCACTTATATGTAACTGTGAGAGAAAACAGCAGGCGACAATCTTAAGCAGACGATATTGCAGCAGTAAAAGAGTTAGACTTAATTATCCCGTTTAGGGAATTACGGCGAGTGTCGTTGTAAGAAGGGTGTCGTTGTTGGGAGGGCCGTTGTAGAGAGGGAGCGCTGTATTGTCGATCTTGTCAGTGAAAAGGGTTACACAATTAATGCGTAAATCGTAAGTTGACAGTTAATCATTTCCAGGCAGATTATGTTACTGCATGAGAATGGTCGACTGAATCACCCACGTTATTTCAAATGGACAATTCCTATTTCCATTCAAGTCTAATCGATTTTTAAATATTTACTGTTGATATTAACAAAAGATTTCAAAATTACAAACAATGCAGACCCTGATCAAAGGGCTCTTACAGGGGCCCCAAAGATAAGGGTCTCACCGTTTGAATGGAACATGTGTATTTTGACATGCGCATCGTTTGCAACTGACGATTAACTCTTTGCTACAGTGGAGAATCTGTTATTCTTACGTCACTGGTGACGTCATACAGTGGATAATCTGTTATTCTTTCCCGTTTAAACGCAAACGTACACAAACACAAAGCACTAAAACGTAGAAAAGAACTACTTTTGGACAATTCTGATAATTCTTATTTATCTTGGTGGCAAACAGTTTGGAGCCTGATCAGACGCCGGGTTACCCGGCGTCTGATCTGGCTCCAAACTGTTTGCACTGGAAATAATAGTTTTAGCGTAAACGCGTTTATTGGGAAAGAATAACACATTCTCCACTGTATAGGGTAGAATATGTTAGATGTGGTGGTTTATGTCGTTATTTGGAAGAGTTCAATCAAATAACACAGTTTAGAAAATAAGTTTCTAAATTAAAATATGGCCATTGTTATTATTTTCTTAAGAATGTCTTTTGTCTTAACTTTGGTATGCTGCGTTCCATGATTTAAGATTATGACAAAAATGCATCAGCATCACTTTTCTATGGTCCTGTCTCGTGTTATGTTACTTTGTTCTGTGGCAGATTGTGGATAGGTTAATATGAGTGCTATAATCTGATAAACTTCGGTTTTATTACTATTAATTTAAATACATATATGAATAAAGGATTTTATTCTATTTATCTGCTTATCAGATTGAAAAATAGTTACATGCTCATATAGACAGGTTCCATCAAATCATTTTAATATTTTTGGGAAAATCTTCTCATTTGGTCATATAAACCTGTATCATTTTCAGAAACAATGCCTAATCATTATAACACTTACACTGTCTATACTAGACATGCTGTTATTTGTCTTGGGTGACAATGTAATTTAATACACAGTTCAACTTACATAAGTCGAATTAACCAATACTTCTGAAATTTTATTTTATCATTTCAAAAGCGCTTTAGTCGAATTTATCCGTATTTCAAAGTTGAAACGTGGCAAAGGCACGTTTTAACTTTGAAATACAGATAATGTCGACTTCAGCTATTTCAAGATATCGAGGTTCGAATGTATTTCTCTTACAGTGGAGAATCTGTTATTCTTTCCCAATAAACGCGTTTACGCTAAAACTATTATTTGCAGTGCAAACAGTTTGGAGCCAGATCAGACGCCGGGTAACCCGGCGTCTGATCAGGCTCCGAACTGTTTGCCACCAAGATAAACAAGAATTATCAGAATTGTCCTAAAGTTGTTCTTTTCTACGTTTTAGAGCTTTGCGTTTGCATACGTTTGCGTTTAAACGGGAAAGAATAACAGATTCTCCACTGTAATGTCGACTTCAGCTATTTCAAGATATCGAGGTTCGAATGTATTTCTCTTATGTCGGATATAGGAAAACCGAGACAACTGTTAAAATTTAATATTTTCCTTCCCGTGAAACTGAGCTTGCACGATGAGATAAAAGGTTTCGGTATAGTGGAGAAAACGTTATTCTTTTCAGATCAAACGCAAACGAAACGCATACGCGTGGCAATAAAATGTACAAAAAGAATATTTTTTGACAACTTTAATTGTTCATCTTAATACGACTGGCAAACAGTTTGGAGCCAAATCTGACGCCGGGTTACCCGGCGTCTGATCTGGCTCCAAACTGTTAAAATTGGAAAAAAACAGTTTAAGCTTAAACGCGCTTATTGTGAAAGAGTAACGTTTTCTCCATTGTAGCACATTGCTTATATGACATTTCTTGTATTTCGTCCGACACTGTTTTCGATATTCTGTACTCATAGGTGTGTACATGGGTCGTCGTTATTCTTTGTTACGTCATTATTCATTCGTGGTTACGTTAACAAAGTCTTTGTTATGCTTCGAGTATCATACATTTCTTGGTAAAGAATGGTTGAAACATTTTATTTAGTTGTTGTTGGTGTATGTTTAGGGGATACAATAAACATATCACCAGTTGCCGGTGCGCTACAAGGGTACTGTTAATTCAGATCTCGGCGTGTTTGATGGAAAGATCCGATCACAAATGCATCAAAGGCACCCATGATACCGACTGTTTCGGTCAAGCTAAAGCCATAAAAGCCTTATGATCTAATGACTCCGCATCTAAAGTCCTAACTGTGGTTTAATGCACGATTATGCACAGCTACGTATTTGTGTGTGTGTTTTCTTTTATCATTCCTCTACTTAATACTTTCCCCGGAGAATATGCCAAACCGGAAGCGTTGCCAGTGGCTATTTGATTTTGGCTGTTGCATTTACTTTACACGACTTTCACCCCAAAAGCTCAACAGAAACAACAGTTTAAAGTAATTAATGCTTCATCTTTCACAGTGAAGCGAACAACGATACCATTTTCATCATGTCTTGACATCTTCATGTCAGAGCCATCGTATTAAGAAAATATTAAATTGCCAGGGCTGCCATAAGTTGATCATAGAAATCCTAAGATTTCAATTTTTTCAGACGCAATTTTACTAATCGTACCTTAACCCAATAGTCTGTTTCTTGTTTTGATGACACATGACTGCTGAAAACAGGTTGGAAGTAAAGCAGAATGCGCCTTAATTCTGCTTTACTTTCATCCTGTTTTAAGCTACGATCTGCTAGGATAATAATCCGAATACTTCGGAAAAATCCGGAGAACAGGCAGCCCTGAATTACTTTAGACTCTGTGTGTAGACGAAACGTAGTAAGGTCAGATTATTACGTCTTTACATCACGTGATGTAAGCAATTTCATTCATAAATTACCCATGTGGGGCAAATGGAACAGCCGATCAAATGCCTAACGTGCAGTGCATTATCGCGGATTAATGCACTTTTCTAGGTATTCTTTGTTTTCTGCGTATACCGTAGGTTGCGAGTCGTGATAGAATTATGACTGAACAAATTTGTAGCTGGCCATATTCGTTGTCGTTTAGATGTAGGCAATTAGATCAAATAACTACAACAAATCAACTCCTAACTATGATTTAATGCACGATAATGCAGGTACATGTATTGCATTAACTGCGCGGGTGGAATGAATTGAACCGCCTACCGAATGCCGCGCCTGTAGTGCAATATCGCAGATAAGAGAACGCTTCTCGATGTTCTTTGTTTATATGCCGTAGGTTCGAGTCGTGGTAGAATGTCCTGTATTGCACCGGAAACTGCTGATATGTATTAATCAGTTGTCGACGTTATAAAAATATATATTTGATTAAGACATTGATTTAATGTTGTGAATATGTTTCTTTAAGATAGTCCACGTCTTTCTGTTAATCAACCACGTCAATGCCATGTCGTTATCTGCTTTAAACAACTGCCGTCTACTTTTATTCATAACATTTATAATTTTTGGTAAATTGACAAGAGTAATATCGTAACGAGTATCAAACAGTTTGGATCCTGATCAGACGCCTCGTTATGCGGCGTCTGATCAATATCCAGACTGTATACAAATAACCGTTATACACGGAGTAACGCAGTGAACGGATAATCCCTTTCAGTTTAGAGTTTTAGGCATTTTGACTCTAAAATATCTATACGAGTTGCAAATGCTTTGGATCCCAATCAGGCGTCACTTTACACATCGTCTGATCTGGATTCAAACTGTGTGCAAATAGTTTTGACGGGCTTAGGATTGATCGGGTAAAATATTTCAATTATTCGAAATAATGCCGTTGCTTATGTTTGCGACATGTTCGCTGAATAAAATTTTACTGAAATGATTGAAGAGTTATTGTTGTTATCTTATCTCACCAGTTACCGTAAAGTATTCCCTCCCTACAACGGCCCTCCCAACAACGACTCCCTCCTAACAACGACCCTTGCCGCAGTTCCCTTAACAGGACAATTTTATCTAATGCCTTTACTGCTGCAATATCTTCTGCTTGAAATGGTGTCTGATTTTGTTTCTTAAAGTTACATATAAGTGAGGAGTTTGATAGAATAAGTATATTGGCGAGTGACAAACAGCTTGAATCGAGATCATACGCCGCGTGACGCGGCGTCTGATCTGGATTCAGGCTGTTGCAAATGTAAGCCAAGATTTAACTTCCCTCTCCATAACGACTACCTCGGAACAACACACACACTCTGTCTGTCTCCATTGGTGTCGTTTTAGAGAGGGGGCATTGTATATGGATTTGAAACATTTTTAAACGCATACAGACTGGAAGGAGTGATTATACACAGTTGTCGATTTCTGCTGAAACAATTTATAAAGGCCACCAGGGATCTTAGTCCTATCCTTTAATCTACTACATTATCCCTTCCTTCCAAGTTTTATAGTCTGCTTTTAACCCTCTTACCGCAAAAATATCGTCTGCATCGGTAGCGTCGCCTTCAATATTTTTTAGTCAGACTAAGCGCTGTTTTGACTGCAGAAATGGCGATACGAGCGTCAAACAGCTTGGATCCTGATCAGACGCGGCGTCTGATCAGAATCCAACCTGTTTTCAATATCGCATTTTGACACCGTTGGCAGTGAAAGATTTAAGACATTACGACCAAGTTTTAAATAGAAGCGAATAATGTAACATCTCTTTCACAGTAGATAATACGTCATCATTGCCCGTTTACAGTGGAGAAAACGTTATTCTTTCCCAATAAACGCGTTTACGCTAAAACTATTATTTCTCATGCAAACAGTTTGGAGCCAGATCAGACGCCGGACAACCCGGCGTCTGATCAGGCTCCAAACTGTTTGCCACCAAGATAAACATGAATTATCAGAATTGTCCAAAAGTTGCACTTTTCTACGTTTTAGTGTTTTGCGTTTGCGTTTCGTTTCGTTTAAACGGGAAAGAATAACGTTTACTCCACTGTAAGTATGTAGATCTTTATTACGTCCAATAATGGAGAACTACAAAGTACACTTATTGGTACCATAACATAGAAAGGCAAACACAGTGAAGAAAAATAAAATATATAAAGTACACATTACTGCAAACGCACAGCTATGTACAGAGATCACATGCACAAATACATCTACACCATAATGTAACTTGTATAGAGTAGGATTGCATGGCTGTTACAATATACAAATTGAAGCTTTATACGAGTAAAGAAATGCAAAAAAGGCGTTAGGCAGAATAGTGGACACCGATAGATTATCGATAAACTGTCTTACGCTAGCTTGCGTGCCCGTCAATGTTCGGCTCTTACCGCTCGGTATTTACGGAAACTCCCGACGACTCTTTGAACATATTAATTTTATTTTCAATTTGAAAAAGGACCAAATTAACATTAACTTACAATTCTTAAATTTATATCAAAAGAATGAACAAATAGTCAAGTATACGAGCCCGTTTGCACGGAATTGATATCGATTTGTATAAATGCACAAGGTCGTGTTATATTATCCGTGTCGAGGCTTATTTTCAGCATTTTACTCTTTGTTTAATGTGATTTAGAGGTGTCTTTTTAAACTTAAAAAAGGACCAAAATCTTATTAAAATATTTTTTCAAAACAATTCCATCATAAAGGAAAATGTTTAAGCTAACACAGGCCGTTTGCACAGGAACGATATCTGTCCAGAAAAAAAAGTTATTACAAGTTATGTAAAAATGCCCTTCTTATTTTAATGCTCGAAAATGAGAGCAAGTGGGCCACCTGCGTGTCCACTATTCTGCGTAACGGGATACAGTGGAGAATCTGTTATTCTTTCCCGTTTAAACGCAAACGTACGCAAACGCAAAGCACTAAAACGTAAAAAAGCACAACTTTCGGATAATTCTGATATTTCATGTTTATCTTAGTGGCAAACAGTTTGGAGCCTGATCAGACGCCGGGTTACCCGGCGTCTGGTCTGGCTCCAAACTGTTTGCACTGCAAATTATAGTTTTAGAGTAAACGCGTTTATTGGGAAAGAATAACGTTTTCTCCACTGTAATATGTCAACTAGTATTTATTCTAACGTTTTTTCTCTCTGTCTGAGTCACAAAATGTATGGAGCTTGATCATACGCCGGTTAACTTTCAGAAATAACTATACAAGTTGTGCCGAAAGAACTGTTACAGTGGAGAATCTGTTATTCTTTCCCGATAAACGCGTTTACGCTAAAACAAGTTTTTCTTTTACAAACAGCTTGGAGCCAGATCAGACGCCGGGTAACCCGGCGTCTGATCTGGCTCCGAACTGTTTGCCACCAATATAAACATGAATTATCAGAATTGTCCAAAAGTTGTACTTTTTTACGTTTTAGTACTTTGCGTTTGCGTTTCGTTTGCGTTTAAACGGGAAAGAATAACAGATTCTCCACTGTACACGCTAAAATCGATTTAACCCGTATGTTTAAGTTAAGTTTTCCTCTGACATGCGGGTAAGTTTATTTTAACACGCTGTACTGTTGCCGTCTGCTAAATTAACCTTTTCATTACCATGACCTCATCTGTTTTAAAATAATTGTCGTCTGCGGTTTTTTCTTGAATATGAATTTTAGGTATACATGTATTTACTTAGTTGTATTGACTTAAAAAAATGAAATGAGTGTCAAATAGTTTAGATACTGATCAGAAGACCGCATTTAGCGGCGTCTGATCAGGATTCAAACTGTTTGCAAATAGTCATTGTCCGCGGGGAAAAACAATGAAAGGGTTTACATGTATTTATGTGTTTTCTTTCATAATTAATTATGATAAGAGTCAACAGTTTGAATCCAGGTACATTTAGGACCAGATGGGAACCTGAGTTCAACTTGGAATCTAATTTTGATTTAATCTGTTTGCACGGGGCCTCCGTGATCATGTCATTGTGACTAAAAGTCACTAATGGGGACTTCACATACACGGTTTTTTCTTACGATTCCTTACGGATCGCCAACTCTTAGTGAATCGTAAGCATCCGCAAATGATCCGTTAGTGTCCGTAAATAACTCGCAAGTATCCGTACAGATTCGTGGAAGAAGACGCAATTCTTTTATGTCAAAAATTTTCTTATGATTGTCTACGGAGTTGTTCTTCCGTAAATTACTCGTAAGAAACCGCGGCAACAATCGTGGAGTTTTGTCGTGAATAGCTCGTAACAACCCCTAAAAATTCTTAATTCACCCTTAAAAGTGGAACATATCGTAAGAAACCGTAAACGTTTACGGATGTGTGCCATCCGTAAGGAAATCGTAGAAATTCCGTGTATGTGAAGGCCCCATTAGCCAGTACTTCATAAATTCAATTTTGATAACGTGATCTCGCTTTAAGTCGAACATACATGTACTAGATTTTACTAAAGCTGGAGTTCGAATTATCGACTGTACGCCGTGTATATTCTAAAAATTAAGACAACCCGTATAACATTATTGTAATTATTCTAAAAATTAAATCAATTGCTTTTATGACACAGTCAATCTAATTTGTACAAAAGGTGCACACTGAATGACAAAAAGTATACACCCTGATCAGACTGCTCCCTAGGGAGCAGTCTGATCAGGGTCTACACTGTTTGCACATGCCTGTCTTTCCAAATACTTAGGGCCATTACGGTAATTTCGGTTGTTCTCCAGGAAATTACTTGTTTCAGTACGTCTGATCATTGTCAAGCTGATTTAATACAGAAGAAAGGACGTTATACTCAACAGTTTGAACCCAAAGGAGGCACAAAATGTAAATAAAAACTACACTATTTCGAAGGTTTTTATGATTTATAGTGTTCCCTCCGTAAAACGGCCCTCCTAACAACGACTACCTCCTTACAAAGACCGTTGCCGCAGTTCCCTTAACAGCACTGTTATGTCTAAAGTTTTTACTGCTGCAATGTCGTCTGGCGAGAATTGTCGTCTGCTGTTTTCTCAAAGTTACACACAAACATGGTATGGACTTTTTGACAGAAAAAAAACTTATTGACGAGTGACAAACAGCTTGAATCCAGATCGGACGCCGCGTAACGCGGCGTCTAATCTGGATTCAAGTTGTTTGCAAATTTCCCTCCCTATAGCGACTCCCTCCGAACAACGCATGTTGTACACTTTTTGTCTCCGGTTAGGTGTCTTTGTAGAGAGGGAGCGCTGTACTCAATAACCTGAACGGCAAATAGTTTAGAGTCTGGTCACTCCGGCTTTGTCGTCGTCTGACCTGACTCCAAACTGCTTGCCATGAACATCATTGTTTTGGCAATTGGTTTAGACAAAGCAACGAAATAGAGTGAATAGCAGTTTGTTTGTTTTTTTAAAATATTTGCGCTGTACTTAACAATATTTACGTTCACCCTGTAAAGTCTTTATGTAATCGTATTAAAAATTTGCAGGTCATCCCTCGATGAACCTACAAATCGAAACTGCTTCCAGCTAGTTAGAAAGAGGGCGAAGTCTCAACTGGAGAGATACCGACCTAGCGACCAGCTAATGGTTGCTATGGTGTGTAATTAGACTGAAATAAACATGCGCGACCTAAATTTTTAAAAAAATGCTTTAATAATAGATATTTAATTGCATTGTTTATTTTTAATGTCTTATAATTCTTCGTTAAGCACACAGCGACAGTTTACTGGGTAAAATTTTGACTTTGTAAACAACTCCGAAACATGTATTTTGGACTACTTTTCACACCGTATATTATAGAGATCGAATGGCTGTTACATCCAGGATTACATCTATCAAACCTATGTAGCCGGTATATGATATATTCATTTACATGAAAACAAAACTGGTCAAAATACACATTAAATGGACAAGACAGAACATAAGAATATAAATATAAGGAATAAACAACATCTTTTTGCCGTTCCCTCGGTATGAACACATTAGCTTTGCGGGGTAAGTTTATCGCAAACGGCCTTCGGGCGTTTACGAAACTTACCCCCCTGCGAAGCTAATGTGTTCATACCGTCATAAACGGCAAAAAGGTGTTGTTTTTTCCTATAGTGACAGACAAAAAGGTGTTGTTTTTTCCTATAGTGACAGACAGTCATACGCGTTCACTGTGCCCAAGTAAGTTTGCATTTTTTGTTTACGTTTGCTAGTACAGTGCATCCTCCCTACAAAGGCCCTCCCGACAACGACTCCCTCCTTACAGCAAAGTTTGCCACTATCCCCCCCCCCCACAAGGCAATAATGTGTAACACTTGGACTATTCAATATCGTCTGCTTAGAAGAGTCGTCTGCCCTTTATCTCAAAGTTACACATATAACAGTTTGAATCTTGATCAGACGGCGTCTGATCTGGCTCAAATTGTTTGCAAATGAATGAAGAAAAATCTATATACAGCGTTCCTTCACTACAACGACATCTAAGGAGAGACAAAAATTATGTGTTGTTTGGAGGGAGTCGTTATAGGGAGGGAAATTGGCTTACATTTGCAAACAGCTTGAATCCAGATAAGACGCCGCGTAACGCGGCGTCAGATCTGGATTCAAGCTGTTTGTCATTTCTCATAAGTTTTTTTTGGGTCAAAATGTCCAATATGTTACCTTGAGAAAAACAGTAGACGACAATTTCAAGCAGACGATATTGTTTTAACCGTATATATAATTGCTCTGTTTAGGAACTGCGACAAGGGTCGTTGTAAGGAGGGAGTCGTTGTTGAGAGGGCCGTTGTAGAGAGGGGCACTGTAATATAAACTTCGTTTGGTGATATTTACAGATTATTTAGGTTCTGTTATAAAAAGAATTTATCATACTCATTGTTTTAAAAAAAGGTTAAAAACTCGTCAAGCACACCATCCCTCTTTATCGTTTACCAACAGACTCGTTCAATACATGCATTTAATTATGAAAACTAAAGTATTATACTGCAGAAGATATGCAACATAGCTTTCTCTCGTACATTCTGGCCAATTTGATTCTCACTTGCACATTCAAGCCTTCTACTACAGTTCACGACGTTAATATACAAACATGTACAAAACTCCCTCCCTACACCGGTCCTCCCAACAACGACTCCCTCTTTTTAACGACCATTGTCATAGTTCCCTTGACACGAAAAGTATAGATAACGCCTTTACCACTGTAATATCGTCTACTTAAAGTTGTCGTCTGCTGTTTTGCTTAACGTTACATATTGGACACTTTGACAGAAAAAAAACCTAAATGACGAGTGACAAACAGCTTGAATCCAGATCAGACGCCGCGTTTCGCGGCGTCTGATCTGGATTCAAGCTGTTTGCAAATGTTAAACAATTTTCCTCCCTATAAGTACTCCCTCCGAACAACATACACAATTGTTCTCTCCAATTTGGTTGTCGTTGTAGAGAGGAAGCGCTGTAGTTCGGATCCTTGACAAACCCTGTGAAACGTTTTGGCCCTTGTCTTATTATATCTTTCGTTTAAAATACAAAAAGAACATTTTAGATATTGGATGAGTCAATTTTTCATTTACGGGGTACCTAATCTAATTTAACATTTTCATTCTGTTTTTATTGATATCCGTGTAGCAAACTATACATACTCAAAACCGGACATTGCACTGTGCACTATTTGCAATTTATGGGACCCTTGGCACTAACGGGTTAAGACGGGTTACTTGAAATGATGGACACAAAGTACATGTAGTTTTATTTCTTTATTAGAGTCTCATCATGATTTTAACATGAAATACATACAACATTCATTTCAATTCACAGAAAAACCATGCCATTCAAATAAGAATTATAAGAGACTATATACATAGTGTAATTATCACAATCATATTCATTGTAAATTTCAACTTAAAATCCATATACTACAGATTTCATTTAAATATTCTAAGTTATATACAGCCTTTATCAATCATATGATCAAAGCACCTTTGTAATAAAACAGGATGTCTTTTTAAAATTATACTAAGTAAGGGGAACAATTAAAGGATATGATACTATAACAACGTTAAAAAAATATCTATATCCAATATAAGATTTTAGATAAAAAGAAATTGATAAAGACTGTACATATACATACAGTAAAACAATGCACTACATGTACTTTTACTGCGCAATACTGATATTATTGTATAGTAATTACCGTAAAATGACATATTAAAACTTGATAACTAACTATTTACAAAGATAAAAACTTATACGGCATGTGCAGTACTTGTACATGTAATGCGCCTTATCTGCATTTAATGTGTTCTGCCTTAAACAATAACCTTTCAGCAACTCCTCTTATTGTTGTACTTGTTGGTCGTTAGATATTTGGTTTAAATTGTAATGACTTTATGTCGCTTAACAGCCTTTCAGTCATATCACGACGTCTAGCTAATTCCGGGTGGAGAAAATCAAATATTTCCTTTATCCTCTGTTTCCGGCAGAAATCGGCAAGAATCACAAATCTTTCGCAGAATCACCATTCTTCCGAAAACTAACTGGAAGTCTTTCTCACAAACAAAATGGCCTCTAAAGAGACGTGTTTGGTAATGCAAATCTCTTAGGACTTTAATCCAAATTACATATAGAGCAAATTTGCGTTTTTCTTAAAAACGAGATTATTCCTACGGTGATAGCAGATTTTGACATTTCCTAATTTTGAAATACGTTTCCTGAGATTAAATCTGATTCGAATATCATCTGCTTTAATTCAAGATACAGTAGAGAATACATTGTTATGTTCAAATAAACGCGTGTAGGTTTAAACATTACAGTGGAGAATACGTTATTCTTTCCCGTTTAAACGCAAACGTACGCAAACGCAAAGCACTAAAACGTAAAAAAGCACAACTTTCGGATAATTCTGATATTTCATGTTTATCTTAGTGGCAAACAGTTTGCACTGCAAATTATAGTTTTAGCGTAAACGCGTTTATTGGGAAAGAATAACGTTTTCTCCACTGTATGTCTAATGCGAACAGGTTGGATACAGGTCAGATGGAGAAAAACAAATCAAAACAAATTGTATCTTTTAACCTTTAATTGGAATGCATTTCCGTTGGCGTTAGAACGGCAAACTATAGAATGTGTGTTATTTCGAATACATTTATCTGACTAAAACTGTCACCGAAAAAACAAAATCCATATTCTTTAGATTTGAAACAGCAAAATGAACAATCGAATTAAAATTTATGAGTTGAATTTCTTAATCTTCACCAAGTCCCCGCTTTATGACATTTATATCTATAAATTGCATAATTTGTTTTCTTAATAGTTGAAGTCACACATTTGTCTAATTTAGTCTTTCATAGTTTTGTTTGAAACAATTACTAGTATGATAATATAAGGGGGGTCCGGCTAAAGACCCCCAAACCTCCCCAAACCACTCCAAACCTCTCCAAACCTGCCTAAAGCACTTGAAAACAATCCAAACCACTTAAATTCCTTAATATCTAATAAAAAAGAGCTTATAAATGGCAAATTTAAGCTAAAACAATGAAAAATGTTCATTAAAAATTAAGTATTCGATGTTTTTCTTTTCAAGGGGAACAACTCGAACAAAACTTAAGATCATTTTACACAATTACCTCTAAATATTAACTCACTATCCGAATAGCCTGTTCCTGGTTTTGAAGACAAGTATTCTCTTAAAGCAGGTTGAAAGTAAAGCAGAATGCGCCTTAAGGTGCATTCTGCTTTACTTTCAGCCTGCTTTAAGCTACAATCTGCTAGAATTATAAAAACTTGCTTTTAAAAGTGGTTTTGGGAGGTTTGGGTAAGTTTGGGGAGGTTTTGGGTCTTTAGACGGACCGTGATATAAGGCGACCGACAACGTCTTATCTGGATTGACAACATTCCTTCAATCCTTAGAGTGATAGCACGACTTGACTAATTTCATCTTGACCTGTTTCAATTGGCATGGCACGCGTATCGATGTTTCTTAAGACGAAGGGCCTTAAATGTTATTTTGATAAATGTAAACATTTTATATACATGATTTACAGTAGAACCCCTCTATTACGAACACTAAATTGTGTTAATTACAAGGTGTTTACAACAGTTGACTGCATAAAGCAAGGTGACAGTAAAACAGAAAGCTCCTACAGGAGCTTTCTGTTTTACTGTCACCTTGTTTTAAGCTGTCACCTGTCTTTTTCCCATTCAATTAATCTTTGTTTCAGTGGTCGTAATAGAGAGGTTGTTATGTATTTGCATCGACTGAATATGTACATATACACAAACGAAACGAATGAAATGTAGAAAAAACGAAAGGTTTATGAAACGTAGACTATTGTTTTCCTCCAAGAGGCAAGCAATTTGGAATATGGTCAGCCGCAGGATTACCTGGCGTCTTATCTGGCTCCAAACTGTTTGCAAATGAAAGAATAGTTATAACGTAAACGCGTTTATTGGGACAGAATAACGCATTCTCCAGTGTACATCTTCACTTGTTAATATCTGCTGAGAACGTTCACTATATCTCTCAGGGCTCTAATCCAAAGTACTGAATATCATAAAGACAAGATTATTACTGCATTGATAATTGCCGATGACATTTCCTAATGTTGATATATGACTCGTATGTTTCAGAGGATTAAGCCTTTAATATATAGAGGATAATTGTTTTTTTCAGTATTTATGAGATAGAAATTTAATCCATTGAGTGAACATCAGACGTTATATTTTCACGAGTGGCGAAGCCACGAGTGAAAATATAACAGTCTGATGTTCACGAAATGGATTAAATTCGATCTTATACTGAAAAAATACAATTATTCTATTTATTTATGCTTTTAAGCCACTTTTTAAACGAAATTGTTCGACAATTGAGAAAGCGAAAGTAAATGATTTACCCCGTGTTGAGCCCCAACTTTATATCGAACACATTTTCGAAACAGTTTCCCGTACGATGACGTCACTTATCTATTGATTTGACGTCATCCGAATTACTTCGTTGCTCCCGAGTTTGGATTCGTGCTCTTCCGGTGAGTAGTTCGCGACAAATCGGACTGCCGGAATTTAACGATAAGACACGATTGACTACGATACTTGGGGAGCCCTACGGGGAAAATTCATAATAAAAGTGATTGGTGGTGATAATCCACTGCAGTGGATTACCAAGTGATAATTTTTAAAAGACATGTGAAAGCTTAAAGCAAAGTGACTGTAATACAGAAAGGTCCATATCACGCCTTCTGCTTTACCTGCATCTTGCTTTAATTAGTCACCTGTCGTAAACATCTAATAAAAAGCATCAATTACTGTCGAACTAGAGACGTTTTACTGTGGTTTGGATTCTGATTCTGATAATACACCTACAACAGTTACAGGGCTGCCATTTCTCCGGATTTTCCGGATTTTTCCTAAATCTCCGGATTTTTCCCAAGTTCATGGTAGCTTAAAGCAGGCTGAAAGTAAAGCAGAATGCGCCCTAAGGCGCATTCTGCTTTACTTACAGCCTGCTTTAAGTAGTCGCATGTCAACAAAACAAGAAAAAGGACATGGGGTAAAGGTACGATTTGTAAAATCGCACTGAAAAATGCAAATTTGGAAATCTTAGGATTTTTCATGTCAACTTATGGCAGCCCTGCAGTTACTGTATCGTATACTCAGGATCCAAACTCATTTTTACATACCCATAAATATACATTTACATAGTAATCATTGTCGATGTAAATACGTCTATATGAAGTGTATGAATAGGATAAACTACATGTACATGTAGTATGGTTAAAATTATATGAAGAAAATCAGTTACGAATTTAGCACAAACCTAAAATCTCGATTCAGCATAGTGGTGAGCGTAGTCATTGTATTCTATTCTAAAGACCTTGATTGATTTAAAATCTATTATTCTAACATGACACGCGTTTTGGTCACTGTCGGTAAATGTATGTTGTGTGTGCGAATTCTCTGCTGTACGTAACTTTGCTGTTGGGTGTTAGATTCTTGTAAAAGCCGCGGGAGCAGTTATTCGGTCGAAAAACTGCATCCGCTGAGGAAATAAGTTTGAAACATTTGATTTCATTTCTAATTAATTTCTTTAAATCTGGTCATGTTAGAAACGAAATAATCTATCTTCTACCGTTGTGAAACGGTATTTTACAACGGCTGGTCGTTGTGATGCGCAGACAATTCCTGCGCATCACAACTCCCAACCGTTGTAAAATACCGTTTCACAACGGTAGGACATAGATTATTTCTTAAGTATTTTACACCTTCACTGCCTTACCCCGAGTACAGCGGTGATTTGCACAGTTTAAATACTGATTAGACGCCGCGTAACGCGGCGTCTTATCAGGATTTAAACTGTTGACACTCGTTGCAATATTTCTTATGTCAAAATACTCAAAAGTTGTTTTTTAGAAATAGAAGCAGACGACAATTGTTTAAAATTGATGACGTAATATCAGTGAATGGGGTTAACCCTTAGCCTGCCACTCACGACTATAGCTCCATATGCAAACAGCTTGGATCCGGATGAGACGCCGAGTAACTCGGCGTCTCATCCGGATCCAAGCTGTTTGACACTCGGACAACATTTTCAGCAATTTTGAGCAACTTTGAAGCACTTTGAAACTTGAAGCAGACGAGAAATATCGCAGACGACAATTTATTTGGCGGGCTAAGGGTTAATATATATGTACTGTATTCTACAAAATGTAAATTCACTTCCATCTCACATTTTCATACTTATCTCCTGCTTATATAATTGTATTTCCTGGTCTAGTATTATACAGTATTTATTGTTAGTCATGTGCACAATTTTATGTTATACGGCTTTGAAGATTATATGTGTTTAAAGCCAATAACATTTAGGAATTAATATATATCATCTCCCGCACTATAAAGTCAATATGATCTGACACAGAAGTCGTACTACGAAGCATGTCAACTCTTTGCCCAAGTAAGACAGCAGGCCCGGACCAGAAATTTTTGAGTAGGGGCACACTTTGGGGGAGGGGGTCAAGGGAGGGGTTTAGACAGTGTTGACGATTAGATGGTCTTAGACTTAGAATGAAACTTGTTTGCCAACTTGTATGTCATGGTGACAGTAACAGTGCGTGATCCATAGTTTTCCTTTATTATAGAACTTTCATTTCCATAGTAACCAAAACTCGTCTGCCATGATAGGGAATAACGTCCTGTTAAAAAACGTGATCCATTTCGCAAAAAACGCTTGCTAGGTAGAAATAGTTGTGACACCAAGCGCTTACCAGACATGATTCAATGTAATGTCCACACTACCAGACCTATGATGTTATATAATATCAACATGAGCAAACACGTTGATTTGGCAGCGAAAGAGTTTGACTTAATGTTTATTTTCATAAAAATAATACTGACGAACAGGAATATCCGGTAAGAACCAGACTTTATAACCACTAAAACGTATTTTCTAAGTTGTCGTAAAAAGTTTGTCACACTGCGGCAATTTGCTATAACTTTGCAAATGAATGTTGATCTTGTCAAATGCAACATAAAGTGAAGAAGATGTCACTCTTCCCCTGTTTAAAACACTTTCATGATCAAATTATTCAGGGGATTTTTACCCCTTCACCGCTTTATTGTCGTCTGCTTCAATTTTCGTTGTCATCAATATCGTTTCAAAGTTAAAAAGTAAGGCAGTATGACTGAGGAAATTTCAAAACGAATGTCAAAAAGTTTAGATCCTGATCAGACGCCGCGTAAAAGCAAAAGCGCGTTTAAGCGTCATTGAGAGTAAATGGGTTCAGCGGTTTTATCCATCGCAGAAAGTATGGAGCAAGGGAGCCTGACGTGACGTCGGGTACAATGTATGCCACGCAGTCTAAAAAAGATCGTTAGAAATATTAAAACGATTGTTATTTTTTACTTTTCATTTTAATGCGTTTGCGTTCCGTTTGAGTATAAACGATAAAGAATAACTGTAAGATTCATCATATTTGGTACCCCTTTTATCCTATATGACGAGAAGTTATAAAAATCCCATTTTCTACATGCGACGTTCGCTTGAAAGTATTCTGCAAAGCGCATGTGTTCTAAACAATTTTAGATGCCAACTCCAGTTCAGTTGTTAAGCTGTGCGGATCCTGGCTGTACGTCGAATAAAGGTCTATACAAAACTTACTACTCGCATATGAAGCGTTAAACGTTTCGGATTTTATTACCATTTGAACATCAGAGTTCCAAATGAATTCAATAACAGAAACGTCTTATTACCTTGCAGTGTTCAATTCACCATTTTAGTGACAGCAATGATTCTTAAACTCTTTAAACTCTTATCATGCTGTATTGTCGTCTGCTTCAAATAAATCATTTGCGAAAGACAGCTCAAAATCAGTGTTCGGATTTTTAAATTGAACGAAAAATTAGCATGAGTGCAAAACTTTTTGGATCAAGATCAGACGCCGCGTTACGCGGCGTCTGATCTGGATTCAAAATATTTGCAAATGTTAGGCAAGTTGCGCTTAGCATCGTTAGAGTTAAACTTGGATAATAGCAGATATGTTTTAGATTTATGATTGAAAGTTGTCGTCTTTTGTTCATTAACTTAAAAGTTACCATTGTAATGATAAGGGTACTTAAAACTTATTTCGACATTATTATTAAAACATGTTGATAAAAACGAAATGATATAGAAGTCTTTGACATTAATAGCCAAGTCAATGGGAAAGCATATTTCTGTGTTGTCGTTGTTGTTATTGTTGTTTTTGTGTGGAGTAATCATGCAAACTTGATTGAAGTCCTGACTTGTGCGTGAAATAGTTTCCTCTTCTTAAGTGCACATCTAAGTCGTTTAGCGTCTTCGGTTCGTAATTTTACGGGTTTCATAGAAACTTTAAATACTTGTTATTGCCAATACGTTTAATTGATACAGTGGAGAAAATGTTATTATTTCCCGTTTAAGCGCAAACGAAATGGAAACGTATTGCAATAAAATATATAAAATGATAATCGTTTGAAAATTAGGACTTTTTATTTTAATATGAATGACACACAGTTTGAAAACTGTTCAGAAGCCTGGTAACCCAACGTCTGATCTGGCTTCAATCTGTTTGCAATTGAAATAACAGTAAACGCGTTTACTAGAAATTCTAACACAACTCGCGCACACCCCTATATAAACTGAGAAGGACGCAAATGTGTTTGAATTCTCAATAAAAAACACGCACGCGCTGTAACGGTTAAAACGTGACGATACAGACGTAAAATGGCTTCTAAGATGCATACGTCAAGGAATGAAGCGCCGTTATATGGGTGCAAATTGTGGTTAAATTGACGAGTAGTCGTTGAGATGTAATTTAACTCTTTCCTCCCTGAAACTTTAAATGGACATTTCCAGTTTCCTTTCTATTCTAGTCCATTTCTGACATTAAAGGTTTGTTTTTGTCAATGTTTGGCATTAAGGCAAACAGTAAAGACCCTGATCAGAGGGCTCCTTTCGGAGCCCTCTGATCTGGGTCTTCGCTGTTTGCACAGGACAAGTGTACTCCTAACAGTTACACTGTTTGCAAAGGACGCTTATATGCGTGACTAGGGTTCAAAGAGTTAATAGAGGAAATAAAGCACATGCCATCTGCTAAGCTCATCCTTTGTAATTAGTATCAAAAATTATTATACAGTGGAGCATCTGTTATTCTTTCCCGTTTAAACGCAAACGTACGCAAACGCAAAGCACTAAAACGTAGAAAAGCACAACGTTTGTATAATTCTGATAGTTCATGTTTATCATGGTGGCAAATAGTTTGGAGCCTGATCAGACGCCGGGTTACCCGGCGTCTGATCTGGCTCCAAACTGTTTGCACTGCAAATAGTAGCTTTAGCGTAAACGCGTTTATTGGGAAAGAATAACGTTTTCTCCACTGTAACAGTATTTTACAGTCTGAATCGATATAATTCTATGCAGTAACCTCTCTCTGCAATCACACCCAATGGAAGACAAAGATTGTGTTTGTTGTTCGCAGGGAGCTACAGTGGAGAATGTGTTATTCTTTCCCAATAAACGCGTTTACGCTAAAACTATTATTTGCAGTGCAAACAGTTTGGAGCCAGATCAGACGCCGGGAAACCCGGCGTCTGATCAGGCTCCAAACTGTTTGCCACCAAGATAAACAAGAATTATCAGAATTGTCCAAAAGTTGTTCTTTTCTACGTTTTAGTGCTTTGCGTTTGCGTACGTTTGCGTTTAAACGGGAAAGAATAACAGATTCTCCACTGTATTATAGGGAGGAAACATGGCTTACAATTGCAAAAAAGCTTTAATCCAGATCAGACGCCGCTTGAATCTGAGTGTCACTGGTCATAATGGGGGGTTCTGTTTGGTTGTGACCGCCTGATTGTAGAGGCGATGGACTATGTTATCTGTGCCAATAAAGAATATTTGACTTGACTTGACTTGATATTGTCCAATATACAACTTTGAGAAAGCAGAAGACGACATTTTAAGCAAACGATATATCTCAATAGTGAAAGCGTTAGACATAGGTTTTTTTGTTTGTTTAGGGAACAGCGGAAAGTGATGTAAGGAGGGACTTGTTGTTCAGAAGGCCGTTTTGGGGAGGGAACATTGTAAATACCTCGGTGTCTCTTTAAGATCTAAAGTGTTTGCAAAATGTAAATGTAGCATAACTGTGCCCATGGTGCAAAAAGTGCAAAGCTGCTTTTCTTTTGTGTTCAAACGTGAAAAGATAACATATTCACTAATATGAATAAATTCGTAAATTTGGTGCACAAGACGCCCATAAGAGGCTCAAAATACCATTTCATTACCAATTTAACGTAAATATACGTCTTACACAGTCGCAGCATGTTTATCGTCTGTGTATATTTTTTGTCTGCTTTTACGTATAAAACATGGAAAGAACAAAGTTCACGAAGGGTCAAAATTGGCCCTATACCAGAATTTGATGAAAATGTTTGTTTGAATAAAGTAACTCATCCTTTATTAGAAAATGGTAATATTTCATTCACACATTAAAAGATTGTTGCCATGGCAACCAGTTATTCAACAGCATAAAAAACGAAGGATTTAACAATTTGAATTTCTATATAGCAACAATAATAATAAAATGGTACTGAAAAATTAGACACCCCTAAAATTAGAACTGGAATCGTCCAATATTTCAGCAAGGAAGAATTCACTTGACATACTTAGGTTAAGAAAACAGGTTTTAACACTATGAGCGAGATTCTGCCAAGTGGGGGCAATAGCAATAATGTTTTATAAAGGATGAGACGTTATTATGTTCCGATGTACCAATCTACGCTACAACTATCATTTTGATTGCAAACGGTTTTGAGCCAGATCAGACGCCGGGTTACCCGGCGTCTGATCTGACTCCAACCCGTTTGCAACTCAGATTTTAATAAATAGAATGGATAAACAATGTATCGTTTTCTATATGTTATTGTAATTCTATTTTCCTGATGAAGTTCTTTTGAATGTTTACTGTTATGGCTATGGGCTTTGTATTGTATTGTATTGTATTGTATTGTATTGTATTGCATTACATTGGTGCTAGATTTGATTCCCAAATGGATATGACACAGCACATCAACGCTGTGTGCAGGTCTAGCTACGCACAGCTGCGGCAAATAGGTCATATTAGACAGTACCTTTCTCCAGAAGCAACAAAGACTTTGGTCAATTCTCTGGTCACATCAAAAATTGACTACTGCAACTCACTGCTATATGGGATTCCCCAAAACTCACTACGAAAACTACAGCGTGTGCAAAATACAGCAGCCCGCATCATTACCAGGACTCCTCGGTACAATCACATCACTCCAGTCTTGAAGGAGCTTCACTGGCTTCCAGTTCAACACAGAGTTGAATTCAAAATTCTGACACTCACATACAAAGCCATGTGCAATGATTCTCCAAGGTACATTGTTAGTATGCTGGACGTGTATAGACATCGAAGAGAGTTGCGGTCTGCGAGTAAATCAGTATCGCTGGTTGTGCCGAGAAGTCGTTTGGTGAAGTTTGGAGAGAGAAGTTTCATGCATGCAGCCCCAAAGCTCTGGAACACTCTACCATCAGACATCAGAGATGCTAGCTCAATTGCAGCCTTCAAAAAACGTTTGAAAACTCACTTCTTTAATATCTGTTATTAGAAGAAAGTAGGTAATCAATGACTGCTACCTCTGGGCTGTGTTCTTGCTGTGGATGCTGTGGGTATAATGGCAGTTCTGGAGTTGTACCATTGACCTTGTGCCTGTCTGGTAGATCTTGCTGGTAGGGATTGCCCAATCGCTTTGAAACCATTTGGCTAGGGGTCTATGGTGTAATTCTTGGACAGCTTTATGTTTATGAACTAAGGGTGTACCACGGCCATGGATTGTACAATACTCAACCAAACAACACGGAGAGAATTGTTTTAAACATTCGTTTTACGACTTGTGAACTGCTCTCCGGCTCTACACTGAAACAAACAAACAAATTCAACCAAACAACACGGAGAGTATTGTTTTAAACATTCGTTTTACGCCTTGTGAACTGCTCTCCGGCTCTACACTGAAACAAACAAACAAATTCAACCAAACAACACGGAGAGTATTGTTTTAAACATTCGTTTTACGACTTGTGAACTACTCTCCGGCTCTACACTGAAACAAACAAACAAACAAACAAACAAATTCAACCAAACAACATGGAGAGTATTGTTTTAAACATTCGTTTTACGACTTGTGAACTACTCTTCGGCTCTACACTAAAACAAACAAACAAACAAACACATTCAACCAAACAACACGGAGAGTATTGTTTTAAACATTCGTTTTACGACTTGTGAACTACTCTCCGGCTCTACACTGAAACAAACAAACAAACAAAACACCACTCTGTTTTTAATCATGCCATTGATCTTTTAATTATTTGACTCATTTTAAAAATGATCTTACAAACTTACTATAACAATTTTATAATCTTGGTGATAATATTGGAAGAAATTCCATGTTTCCATGCATCTCAATATTGTATCATTTTTATTGTGAATGTAGTTATTTGTCTTTCTCGCTTTGTAGGTACATTTATATAATTTCATGTGAAGCGCTTTTGAACGCACAACTCCTGTGTGAAAAGAGCGCTATATAAATCGGGTATAATAATAATAATAATAATAATTGCATTGTATTGTATTGTATTGTATTGTATTGTATTGTATTGTATTGTATTGTATTGTATTGTATTGTATTGTATTGTATTGTATTGTATTGTATTGTATTGTATTGTATTGTATTGTATTGTATTGTATTGTATTGTATTGTATTGTATTGTATTGTATTGTATTGTATTGTATTGTATTGTATTGTATTGTATTGTATTGTATTGTATTGTATTGTATTGTATTGTATTGTATTGTATTGTATTGTATTGTATTGTATTGTATTGTATTGTATTGTATTGTATTGTATTGTATTGTATTGTATTGTATATGTTTAATGCCAATAAAAGTTGAATTTAATTAAATTGAATAGTAAAAAGTTTGCGTTCCGTTTGCGGTTAAACGAGAAAGAATATCGTCTTTTTCGCTGTATTATTGCAATTAATGTCGCACGGCTTGATCATGCATGTTATTTATAGATTGTTGCATGTCACTTGGGTTATTTCCTTTAACGATTTAATCAGTGTTTGCCTCAGTAAACGCTTAATGCCTCCACTGGTGATATTTAACTCTGTGAGTGCGGGAAATGAGGTGTCTTGAACACAACAAAAATGTGTTTGTTCGTTTGTCGTTGTCTGATAAGAATACAAACTGTTTCAAATCAATTTTGATCCTATTTCAATGAAATGCCTACAACCTTCATTTAACCCTTTACCTTATAGAAGCGCCTTTTAGCGCATTCAGTTTATTCTTCCGCTGAGGAAATAGTTCCAATTTAATCAGTCATGAATACATTTTACATGGAATATTTTCTATATTCTAGCGCTGGATAGCTTAAAGTAGGCTGAAAGTAAAGTAGAATGCGCCTTAAAGGGACTCGCAACCGGATGGTGTACTTGTCAAAATAAAATAAAATACTCAAATAAAAGCAAATTTGTGGCATTATTTGGCTTCTGACATTAAAAAAATATGATCAGTCCAAAAAAAGTCTCAAGAATCGTCACCGAATCTTAGATTTTTAGATATTTTCCATCGTTTTTCTATACCGACTAGTAGACGGTATAGTTGTTGTTGTTGCTTCTCTACACGGGCTCAGACATAAACACGAGCCGAATTACGAAGTTGTATGCACTTTCGATCGCTACACATTGAAATACGTTAAATCGATCCGAGATAAACGGAGAGTTCCGTGGTCCATTGGTCTAAGCGGTTTCCCCTATTTTGCCTTCTGTCCGCCAATGCCGGGCCCCGGGTTCGAATCCCACCAGAGACCAATATTTTTTTTTATTGAAATACATTTTTTTTAAACAGAAATTCTTATCCTAAACTAATTCTTTACCATTTATATAAGCGTTTGACACATATTTACAAATTACTTTTTTAATGCACCATCTGGTTGCGAGTCGCTTTAAGGCGCATTCTGCTTTACTTTCAACCTACTTTAAGTAGTCACCTATCTTAACTACTAGACATATGCTATCAGGTAAAGGGTTAAGAAATAAAAGTAGATAGTACAGGGAAGAAGACGTTATTCTTTCCATATAAACGCGTTTACGCGAAGACGATTTCCCACAAACAATTAAGAGCTAGATCAGACGCTGGGCAATCCGGCGTTTGGTCAGGCTCCAAACTGTTTACCATTGATATAAAAACTGAATATTCAGAGTAGCCAGAAAGTTGTCATTTTCTACGTACGACTTTATTGCAATGCTTTTGCGTTTGTGTTCGTTTAAACGGGAAAGAAGGGCGCTTTCTCCACTGTATCTGTAAGCATATGATATTTTTAAAATCAATGTCACAGTCTTTTGGGGAAGTTGTAATTTTCATCGTCTATTGTCTCATTTTCATCGTGTGTTGTGTTGAACAACTTTGCTTATAATCACACTCAATAATTAACGATTTTAGTGATCGCAATACAGAGGTTTTAATACTGTATAAGGTTTTATAAAAGTATTACTGCACGAATAAACACCATTCCACAATAGTTTAATGAGTAAAAGGTTCTAAACGGTCCTATAGAGTACTGCAAATATATAACTATCATTACCGCTGTTGACACAGGAGATGTTGAACCGTCATCAAAATTTTAAAATGACATTTGTTCCAGAAATGTCGTACGGAATAAATAATGCAGATAGAAAACATTAAATTTGTAATGTTTCCAATTTAATCTTCTTAGTTCCATATGAAATCTGATTACTTTTACTAAGATTTATTGAGGATAGGCCCATATAATGCAATAATAGCTCATAAAACAAATCATTCAAATTAGTCATAGATGGCACGGTCATCATTAATTTCATATACAGTGGAGAATGTGTTATTCTTTCCCAATAAACGCGTTTACGCTAAAACTATTATTTGCAGTGCAAACAGTTTGGAGCCAGATCAGACGCCGGGTAACCCGGCGTCTGATCAGGCTCCAAACTGTTTGCCACCAAGATAAACAAGAATTATCAGAATTGTCCAAAAGTTGTTCTTTTCTACGTTTTAGTGCTTTGCGTTTGCGTACGTTTGCGTTTAAACGGGAAAGAATAACAGATTCTCCACTGTATAACAAGTTTAGAAGGCAGAAAATTGTAAAAAATAAAATTTGTTAAGATGATAAAGCATGTTTAAGCCTTGGGTATAATTATTGTTGAACTCCAAGCACTGGGCCTGTTAACCCAGGCACTGCCTTATCCCGACTAAAATGGTTATATGCAAACAGTTTGGATCCTGATGGGCGGCTGATCAGGATATAAACCACAGGTACTTGACACATACTTTATTATCTTATTATCTATTACCCCCCCCCCCCCCTTTTTTAAAAAAAAAAAAAAAAAATTTTTTTTTTTTATTATACTTCTATTATAGATACAAGGTAAACAGCGCAATTCGACACCTAGTCTTTACTATCCACTTTTACTGATGCTAAAATAGACTCGATCGCCGATATTCTCTTGTGGTATCCTCGGGAAAGGATTAATTTATCAATATCTACTTTTTATTTCATCAAATTCCGTCATATAACGCCACAGTACGTGAATTATAACGAAAATAAGCATAAAAAAGTTTTCTGTCGTTCTCTTGGTACAGAATTTATTGCCCAAAATAAGGGGTAATCTAGTCGGTTTGCACATTTAACGGCCTTTACGGCTGGAACTTTCACCTAATTTCATTAGAGCAAACGCGTTTGTGTCGGAACATGACCCTCTTCACTATCAGCTATATGAAATATACATGTAATTTGGCATGAAATTGACAAGTGAAAGACTCATTTCATTGTGAATGCCATTTTGAATACCGGAATGAATTGAATGAACGGAGCGATCTCATTGGTCAAAATTAAACAGGTAAAGTTTCTTTTAATTTTGCATTCTATGTAAATTATATAAAACTGATAATATTTCATTTAAAGATGATTTATAATATTTGGTGAAAGTTCCAGTGGCATAGGCCGTTTATTGTGGACAAATAACAGATCACCCCTACATGTACATTCGTTGCTATGTACAATTCTGTACCAAGAGAACGACAGAAAACTTTTTTATGCTTATTTTCGTTATAATTCACGTACTGTGGCGTTATTTGACGGAATTTGATGAAATAAAAAGTAGATATTGATAAATTAATCCTTTCCCGAGGATACCACAAGAGAATATCGGCGATCGAGTCTATTTTAGCATCAGTAAAAGTGGATAGTAAAGACTAGGTGTCGAATTGCGCTGTTTACCTTGTATCTATAATAGAAGTATAGTAAAAAAAAAAAAATTTTTTTTTTTTTTTAAAGTGGGGGGGGGGGGGGGGGGGGTGTGTTAATAGATAATAAAGTATGTGTCAAGTACCTGTGATATAAACTGTTTGACACTCATTACAATATATCTCAAGTCAAAATACCTTAACTTTAATTTTTAGAATAAAGAGCAGACATATTTTTCTTTAAAATTGATGACGTCATGGCACTTAGCCTGTCGAAAGCGACTAAACCTTTATTGGAAAAGAAGTTTATTTTAATACTTCCATGAAAACAAGAAATAATCTATAATTTCCTTAAGTACCATAAGAAAGATGTTCAATTTCACAGCAGATGGACTTAAATTAGGTTCTATTCTATTAATCATAAATACCCGGCGTCTGATCTTTCTACAAACTTTTTGCAATGGGCATCTTTGTTTTAGCACAAACCTCTTTATTCGAAAAAGGTTCAAAATTAATGTCATGTCTTCTCTACTATTATCTCAAGGCTGCCATAAATTGTTTAAAAAAATCCTAAGATTTCAAAATTTGCAATTTTTCAAGCGCGATCGTCCGAGTTATATCTTTTACCCACAGTCTGTTTTTAGTTTTCAAGATACGTAATGCTTAAAGCAGGATGAAAGTAAAGCAGAATGCGCCCTAAGGCGCATTCTGCTTTACTTTCAGCCTGCTTTAAGCTACCAAGTACTGGAAAAAAATCCAAAGATTTAGGAAAAATCCGGAGAAATGGCAGCCCTGTTATCTGCAAGGTTTCCCCAAGGGTAACATCTTTAACGACATAGATTTAAGAAAAGAAAAAAAAATGAAATAATCAAAAGCATGCTTAGAATAAAGATTTGTTTATACGACTTCGGTCAATATTCTTAATTCGCTAAACAGTAAATGTAATTACTGATATAACCAGTACATTTATCATGTTAATCCTCTTTTGATAAATTTCACCCATTATAACACTTTTTAACATTTTCAAATGACATACCGTAGAAAACTCTTTGAACCCTAGTCACTCATATTTGCGTCATTTGCAAACAGCGTACATGTGATGAGTTGTCGTATAGATAGATAGATAGATTTATTTCGGTAAAAAGTGTACATAACATGGCAAAGCATAATTAAATCAAAACATATAAGAGCCATGTAATGCGCACTAGAAACCAAGGATAACACAAAAAAGGAAAAATAGTTTCCTTATTTCCATTGTGGTCCTTTTCTTTTCTTTTCTTTTTTTTTAGATAGATGCAAACAGTGCAAACATAAGGAGCCCTCTGATCAGGGTCTACACTGTTTGTCCTATTGATACATATTGCAAAAATAAACCCTAAAAATCAAAAATGGACTAGACTAAATAGAAAACTAGAATTGTCCATTTGAAGTTGCAGGGAGGAAAGGGTTAACGAAAGAAAGTTTTGCTTAAACCAAGCTTAGAATAAAGATGTGCTCATACGACTTCGGTCAATATTCTTAATTCTCTAAACAGTAAATTAATTACTGATATAATCAGCGCATTTATCATTTTATCCTATTTTGATCCATTACAACGTTGTTGTTGTTTTGACATTCTCAAACATGTGCATGTACCAACTGGCACTTACATATAGTTTGGATCCAGATTAGTAGCCAATGAAACTCAATGTCTAATTACGATCTGAACTGTTTGAAACTAACATCGATAGTCCTGGTTGGATAAGACATAGAATGAAAACATAAACTAAGTCAAGATCGATAACATTACGAAGCAGATAATGTTATACAAACGAAAGCGGTTTAAAACTGCTCAAAAGCTGTCTTCCGTTTTGAATTAACACCGTATGGTTTGTAATTGGAAAAGTCAAATATGAGTGTTAACCAAACAGCAAATTGATAATAGATCTGACCCACAGGTACTTGACACATACATCTAGATATATTAACACCCCCCCCCCCCTTTTTTTTTTAAAAATAAAAAAAAAAATTCTACTGATGCACATTTTCGTTATAATTCACGTACATGTACTGTGGCGTTATTTGACGGAATTTGATGAAATATAAAGTAGATATTGATAAATTAATCTTTCCCGAGGGTACCACAAGAGAATATCGGCGATCGAGTCTATTTTAGCATCAGTTTAAGTCGATAGTAAAGACTGGGTGTCGAATTGCGCTGTTTACCTTGTATCTATAATAGAAGTGTAGTAAAAATAATTTTATTTTTTTTAAAAGGGGGGGGGGGGTTAATAGATCTAGATGTATGTGTCAAGTACCTGTGGTCTGACCAGGATCTAACCTGTTACACTTCAGTGTGAAACCTACCAGGGGACAAATTCAAGGCGTAAAATGGCGTTTATATACACTGCCGACAACCTATTTCTATATACAAGGTACTAGTATTCTAGCAAACATATTCCTCATAGACAAAAACATACTGTTTACATGTACAGTGGAGAATGTGTTATTCTTTCCCAATAAACGCGTTTACGCTAAAACTATTATTTGCAGTGCAAACAGTTTGGAACCAGATCAGACGCCGGGTAACCCGGCGTCTGATCAGGCTCCAAACTGTTTGCCACCAAGATAAACAAGAATTATCAGAATTGTCCAAAAGTTGTTCTTTTCTACGTTTTAGTGCTTTGCGTTTGCGTACGTTTGCGTTTAAACGGGAAAGAATAACAGATTCTCCACTGTACTAGTATTCTAGCAAACATATTCCTCATAGACAAAAACATACTGTTTACATGTAACATCTTCACTGCACTGGTCTGAGTGTACTACTCGTATGTTTTGCATATGAACCGTGTCATGACAAAACCTGCCTTGTTGCATTGCGAATTGTACAGACCAAGCACCGTTGTCATCCCAGGTACTGCATCTGATTTTGGTCTATTTTGCCATAACACTGTATATATAATACACTAAAAACAGCTTCATAAAATGCCTTAGGTGCATGCGGGTTTCAAACAGCATAAATCAAGACCAGCCGACGCGTCAAAGACACTATTTGCAATGTAATAAGGCAGGTTTTGTCATGGCACGGCTCACATATATTAGATCCAGATCAAATGCCAAAGGACTACTAAAACTAAAAGTATATGATATGCCGGATGATGTGTGATACCGTGAATACGTTATTCTTTGCTGATTAATCGGAAACTAAACGCAAACGCATTGGAATAAAACGTCCAATATGATACAGTGGAGAATCTTTTATTCTTTCCCGTTTAAACGCAAACGTACGCAAACGCAAAGCACTAACACGTAGAAAAGGACAACTTTTCGACAATTCTGATATTTCATGTTTATCTTGGTGGCAAACAGTTTGAAGCCTGATCAGACGCCGGGTTACCCGGCGTCTGATCTGGCTCCAAACTGTTTGCACTGCAAATAATAGTTTTAGCGTAAACGGGTTTATTGGGAAAGAATAACGTTTTCTCCACTGTACAATATGATATCTTGTTGACAATTCTGTTGATTTATTTTAATGGGAGGGTAAACAGTTTGGAGTCTCGTCAGACGCCGGGTTACCAGGCGTCTGATCTGACTCTAAACCATTTGCAATTGAAATACAATGTTTAGCGTAATCGCGTTGTTTGGGAAAGAATAACTTCTTCTCCACTGTAACTGAGTAATTTTGCAGCAATGAATGGACTTCTTGTCTCAATAAAACTTTTTCAGCTAATGTTTCTTGGCAAAAATCTTGGAAAAAAAGGGTTGTCTTATTCTTCTTTAACAGAACAGACAGAACAGAACAATATTTTATTTCTTTTGGACTTAAACGATATGTTTATCGTCCATACACAGATATAAATATAAAGTAGTCAAAATCATCAATATTATTCTTATACAATCATCATATCAAGCATGCATGTGAGAGTAAGTGATTATATATAAACATCATTAATCATATTTGTTCTTATTTTCATTGCGCATTTAATATAGCAACCAAATTTGTTAATTACACCATAGTCTTTAGATTGCAATAGTTCATAGAGGTTGTACATACTGGGTCTAATTCTGAAATAGTCATTGATGTATCTTCTCCTTATTCTTTTATAGCGTTCGACATCCCCATTATCACAAATAGTACATAGTCTTTCGTTTCTCTCTGTCCTTATTCTTTCGTATCTTCCTGCCTAACAGAAACCTCTAGAATGTACTCGTATTCAATGTAACTTCCAAACAACAGTAAGTACAGTGGAGAAAACGTTATTCTTTCCCGTTTAAACGCAAACGTACGCAAACGCAAAGCACTAAAACGTAGAAAAGTACAACTTTTGGACAATTCTGATAATTCATGTTTATCTTGGTGGCAAACAGTTTGGAGCCTGATCAGACGCCGGGTTACAGTGGAGAATCTGTTATTCTTTCCCGTTTAAACGCAAAGGTACGCAAACGCAAAGCACTAAAACGTAGAAAAGTACAACTTTTGGACAATTCTGATAATTCATGTTTATCTTGGTGACAAACAGTTTGGAGCCTGATCAGACGCCGGGTTACCCGGCGTCTGATCTGGCTCCAAACTGTTTGCACTGCAAATGATAGTTTTAGCGTAAACGCGTTTATTGGGAAAGAATAACAGATTCTCCACTGTATATGGTGTCATAGCAACCTTGTTTCCTTTACTAGAAGTTTTTTCGTGTACAGTATTCATCTTACACCTCGGTTCTCTTAATAGATTAATCTGCAATATCTGAAATAATTTAAGAAACCAGAGTGTTTTTATTTAAATGAAATGCTTCGTGAACGTTGCTTCATCTGGTTCTACACTGTTAGCATCAGTCATGGCAATGCCAAATAAACTGTTATAAAGGGTAAAAGTATATCGACAAACATGTTAAACCTTATTCAAGCGATTCTGACATTGATTGATATTTGCAAACAGTTTAGATCCAGATCAGACGCCGCGTAACGCGGCATCTGATCCGAATCTAAACTGTTTGACACTCATCTTACAGTTTCGTTAATGAAAACATAAACGAATCTGAATTACTATTTTTTTGCAGACAAAAATTTCAAAGCAGAGCATATTACTGCTGGATAATGGATATAGATGTACCTAGAGTTTTTATGGTTTCATATAATGCTTTAACTGAAGTTCTGTTAATTCGAATCAGCATCGTGTCAGAATCATATAAGCATCAGCATCTTCAACCCTTCAGTTTGCCATAAATGTCACGAAAGAAAGTATATATAAATGATCTTGTAACTAAAAACCCTTTGCGTTTCTATGGTAAAGAAAATGGCAGATGGAATAACTCGAAATCACTTACTGATAGCGCCGTCGTGGTATTGCGTCGTTGACCTAAGGTCGAATACGCGACAGGGCGAAATAACAGGGCGTCAAAGCGAGATATTTGTTCATCGCGCTCTCTAATCTCCTTCACAGAGAGTATTCATTTGTCTCTGCCACAATATACAACTCCAAATGTCAAGATTCTTGACATAACTTTTCTCCCACAAATTATAAGCAGTAAAACATTCCGATAAAATCTTACATAATGTTGTATGTGAAATGTGTCAGATAGTGTATATGAAGTGTTCATTCAAAATTAAATAAAATCATAGAGACTAGGCCTAATCTTAGTAGCATTTTGTGTATTTTGAAAGTAAAACCGTTTCACCATTTGATAAATTTTATATACCTATCCTAAGTTTATTTGGAATTCTATCGTTCAGCTACTGTAGGCCATTAGATATGCTTTTAAATTGTATTTAGGTTAATTTTCTTGTACATGAATTCACAGAGACTGAACTGCAAAACTTCTTAAGTATTACACCAAAATAAGTAGGCCCTAACTAGCCTACGGCGGAGGTTACTATGTGATCCGGGAATGAAAGCGAGCGCGTTCTCGCGTCAATATCTCGCGTTTTCGCTCTCTCCGAAAACGCGAGACTGCTATGTGTTTATGTCAGAGTATCGTGGTTTTTTTATAGTTTCAAATCGTTGATTTGAAACCTTCATAGTCAGAGTCCTTTCCAAGACTTTGACACAATATACTCATCCGCTCAAGACAGCAAAACTCATTAATTTCGTAAAATCGATTAATTTTGAAAACTGTATTAGAAGAAACAGTGAAACAACTTAAAACTACAATAAGCTTCAGGTGCATATACAAATGTACATTACACTCTAAAGTAAATATGATGGTAACAACACTGGAACAACCTTCTTTCACTTTAGTAACGGACACTTTCTGTGAAGGAGATGAGGTAACGGACCGTTTCGACCGTTGTTCGTTTAAGCCTAAGTTGTTTTGACATTTTCTTTTGACACATGTTTCAGGTAGGTCGTTTCGGTCTATTGGTGGATCGTGTTCGGTCTAATATTTCCTTAACCTATACAGTGGAGAATGTGTTATTCTTTCCCAATACACGCGTTTATGCTAAAACGTTTATTTCCTCTACAAACAGTTTGGAGCCAGATCAGACGCCGGGTTACCCGGCGTCTGATCCGGCTCCAAACTGTTTGCCACTCAGATCAAAATGAATTGTGAGAAAAACGAGGGGTGTTTCATAATTAATGCAACTCTATTAATAACTTCGATTTAACAATTTGATATGCATGTGTAATATATCGTTAGAAAGGGCAAGTCTTCACCTACACGATGGTATAATGCACGATTAGATCACATCAAGGGACAAATCACAATATTTATCTAAATGACCCCTTCTCAAGGACACTAGGCAATAGCACTTTTCAGACATTACTTATTTACCTAATAACTTTTTAAAAAGTAAAATTTCTATACTTTGTTTTTTAAATATATCAGTTTTTGTCTGAATTTTAATATAAATAAGATTTCATTACAATTAAAAGGCTCAGCTGTTTTAAATCTAAATTTTGAAAAAAATAAAAAATTTCATTTTGCTAATGCCAAAAGTTGACATGAATTTTCGAACGTTACGAAATTTTTCTAGATTCGTATATCTATAATTTGATTTTAAAACATAAACATCTACTTCAATTGCTTATTTATAGCCTGGTTTGATATAACAAAATGTGTTCTAGGTTTCAACAAAACCCCTTGAACATAACAGTAGTGTCATTTTTTTATGATATTTTCAGTAAGAGTTAAGTATTATCCATATTTTTGTCATTTGGTGATATAATATAATGTTAAATTGCGTAATGAGTGTATAATTGTCTGAAGTTATTTGACCGAAAGTCTCATGAAATTATTTCAAATAACAAAACCGGTACTGTAATTATAATATCAAAATTTGGTCGCAACATTACCTAAAAAATACACAAAAACTGTCCAGTGCCCTTGGCTTAGGTTCATTTAGGGTCGTGGTGTGACTTATCTTGTCTTGTGATCTTACTGTGCACTATACTATTGAGTTGACGATGACTGGCTCTTTCGAATGATATATCACACATGCATTTTGCACTTATATTATTAAAGTTATTGATCTCGTTGCATTAATTATGAAACACCCCTCGTATCTAAACATTGACACTTTCTAGGTTTTAGTGCTTTGCGTTTGCGTTTCGTTTGCGTTTAAAACGGGAAAGAATAACGTTTTCTCCACTGTATTAATATCGGTATAAAAATATTCACTTGTTTCATGAAATTATTTACAATATAGAGTTTCTAGGACAAATCCGTTTTCCCTCTGTATACAATAATGCACAATACTTAAAGAAATAGTGATCTATCCAAATTTTACAATAAGTAAACTCTTGGTTTTATCTCCCCGCTCCATACATCTCTAATTCAGTTTGAAACCATCATCAATTCTCTCAATAACGTGGATATTTTTTAGATTGAGTCCTATTTCGAGAACGCGAAAACATGATGGCTCTAAGGACACAATCGGAACAGGACGAAAACGCCTTTACTATAGAAACAAAATAAGACAAGACTTACCATAAAGACTATAAAAAGGCACTTAAAATTGAGACAACGTTATTATTTCCCATTTGAACTACACTAAATGCCAACGCAAAGAAAGGAAAATATCAAAAAACGACTCTTTTTTCAAAGAGGCAGATAATATAAAACCTGACCAGACACTGGGTTGTCCGGTGTCTGATTGGGCTCCAAACACTCTGCAAGGGATAATCCGTTTTTGTTTGAAAATAAAATTGTCTTCTCGACTGCAATCGATTTGGGGATTCCTTCGACAAAACTAGCGAACATGTAAATATGCAACGTACATGTAGCAATTATTCCTTTCACTGCCATGCCATGTACAGTGGAGAATCTGTACGCAAACGTACGCAAACGCAAAGCACTAAAACGTAGAAAAGCACAACTTTTGGATAATTCTGATATTTCATGTTTATCTTGGTGGCAAACAGTTTGGAGCCTGATCAGACGCCGGGTTACCCGGCGTCTGATCTGGCTCCAAACTGTTTGCACTGCAAATAATAGTTTTATCGTAAACGCGTTTATTGGGAAAGAATAACGTTTTCTCCACTGTACGTGACACAATTGTCATCTACTTTTTATATCTGAAATAACGTTTTTCTTTACAAAAAAACTAAAAGAATATCGTTAAGACAGTGAAACAAGTTGACGTCTGATTAGGATCCAACTTTTGGTAAACAATTATTGTTCTCGAGACACGGCACTGGAGAGGTTTAAACACAATTTGGCGATTTTCTTTTTTTAAATCGGGTTGAAATCAAAGGAGAAACTTCGTTTTAATCTGTGTTCATTGCATATTGCTTCTTGCGGTCATATGTTATTAACTCCGAAAACCCAGCTCAAGAAGTCAATACTGTAGGCGTTTCTCTACTTATGGCTAAATGGAGACGTCCTTTTGGTGCAAAATAGATCAAGAGTATGTCAATAGGAAACCCACAACTCGTCAACAACCAGATTACCTAACATTGACTGGCAGTTGCAAATAACTTCGATCCTGATCTGGTTACCCTGCATCTGATCTGGCTCCAAACTATTTGCATTAGAAATAACTGTTTTACCAAAAATTATAGGAAAAAGGGAAAGAACAACGTCACCTTCTTTACTGTACATATGACGTCAGGTGTGCAACAACGTCATGCATGCATAATGGCATTATCCTCCGTCGTATGCGAGAGAGAAGATTATTAATAGGCATTTTGGAGTCGGAGGCCATAGACTAGTAGTGATGACGTTAGGTTTGTAATTTTGAAGTTGATGTTTAATTGAAGCAGAATTGAAAGACAAATTAATGACACCGATTGAATTTGGAAACTGAGAACGTACAGACCAATTGGCTGTAATGTTAAGGAGGATAATGCGCCAATGCCTGTATGCCCTTGTTGCGCACATGACGTCATATAATAATAATAATAATAAAGACTTTATTTCAAGAGGGTAACACAATTAGAACACACAAGCAACTAATCTCCCGTGTGGCCCTCAAACTTTTGTACAGATATTTACATCATGATAATGACGTCATTACAACGGCATAAACAAACAATTAAATAAACATTTTTATCTTTGATTTTAAGACTGAATGCATGATTTTCTTTGAAAAGGCCCTTAGAGGTCGAACTATTAGAAAAGAGCAGTTTATATTTTAATACTGGTTTGATTTTGGTTTTAATACTCGATATATTGATGGAACTAGGTGTCATTAAAATGGCCTTTAGGCATGCTCTTAAATGAATGTAGTGTACAATGGCATAGGCCGATCACATTATTAAATTTAAGCTACAACGTACCTTTCGAAAAATAATCAACTAACTTATGTACATTGCTGAGAATATATTATTGAGAATACTGAACAAGTGTTCCAAGCTTCCAACGGTCACCGATGCCATTCCTTACCAAGAAAGACTGTAGTTTTTAGACCGTTTGCAGTGGATGGAGGGGGTTTGTAGACGACTGCTAGACGCACTGTGAAATCTTTGATGTTTAATGTACAGTCAATGTGCTCAAACGTTGAAAAATCATTATCTCTTGTAGAAGAAATGATTTTGATATCAATTGATGCCTTACATATGAGCCCCACCCCACCACCCCGGCCTCCACTACAGCGAGGAACATGTTTGATTTCATAGCTGTCAGGAACTAGTTCACCTAAGCATGGTTTATCTGCAGTACTACCAAGTCAGGTCTCAGTGACGGCCATTACATCGATATCATTTGAGATTATCTCAATCATCTCACGTATTGTATTTAGCAATTTTATTCAAGGTAGTTATTTGGCAGTGTCGACAAACTCGTAATCAGAACCCGTTAGGCAGAATAGTGGACACTCAGGTGGCTCACTTACTCTCATTTTCGCGCATTAAAATAAGAAGGGCAATTTTACATAACTTATAATAACTTTTTTTTTCTGGACAGATATCGTTCCTGTGCAAACGGTCCGTGTTAGCTTAATCATTTTCCTTTATGATGAAATTGTTTTGAAAAAATATTTTAATAAGATTTTGGTCCTTTTTTAAGTTGAAAAAGACACCTCTTAATCACATTAAACAAAGAGTAAAATGCTGAAAATAAGCCTCGAAACGGTTAATATAACACGACCTTGTGCATTTATACAAATCGATATCAATTCTGTGGAAACGGGCTCGTATAATTGAATATTTGTTCTTTCTTTTGATATAAATTTAAGAATTGTAAGTTAATGTTAATTTGGTCCTTTTTCAAATTGAAAATAAAATTAATATGTTCAAAGTGTCGTCGGGAGTTTCCGTAAATACCGAGCGGTAAGAACCGAAGATTGACGGGCTCGCAAGCTAGCGTAGGGCAATTTATCGATAATCTAGTGATGTCCACTATTCTGCCTAACGTGTGATGACAACGGTGTTTGGTCTTTACAGTGTTTCAATTCAAAAAGGCTGGTTTTGTAATGGCACGGCTCATAATTATGCTTTTCCAGCTAGGCCGTCAAAACAAAATTTATAAATAACTTTACTTTCCTTGTTTTATTTCGATTCTTTGTTATTTAGAAGAAGGAGTTCTAGTTCTCAATGAACTCACTGTCAAGGAGACAATATAATACTTGCTGTGTCCGAAGTTAGTGGTCAAGATCACTCAGAAACAATCATACTTTGCAGTAGAAAATCAATACATGCAACATAACAGCTGATGCTGGAAAACAGTTCTTGATAGGTTTTTCATGTATTTCCTTCTTTACCCCTTCACTGTCATTTCGACATCTACTTTAACCAATTAGTGTCTGCTTTTATTTATCAAATTTAAATTTAAGGTTTTTTGCCTTAAGAAATATTGAAATGAGTGGAAAACAGTTTGGATACTGATCAGACGCCGCGCTACGCGGCGTCTGATCAGGATCCAAACTGTTTGCAAATAGCAATTATACTCAGGACAAGGACGTCAAGGGGGTTAATATTTTCTTATTTGAACGTGGATGTCAGTAACGTAGATATACAGTCAAACATCTTTCAACCGAAAACTGATTGGAAAAGCATTGAAGTCTTAATGTGTCGCTAAATGTAGGATAAAGATAATGCAGACAGCTCTGAAAGGATGGTAAAATTGAAACATTAAGGCCTGGTGCCAACTTAATGAAGGACAAAAGTAAAACAGCATGCTCCAAAAATTGGGGGTAAACTGTTACAGTGGAGAAAACGTTATTCTTTCCCAATAAACGCGTTTACGCTAAAACTATTATTTGCAGTGCAAACAGTTTGGAGCCCGATCAGACGCCGGGTAACCCGGCGTCTGATCAGGCTCCAAACTGTTTGCCACCAAGATAAACAAGAATTATCAGAATTGTCCACAAGTTGTGCTTTTCTACGTTTTAGTGATTTGCCTTTGCGTACGTTTGCGTTTAAACGGGAAAGAATAACAGATTCTCCACTGTACATCGGAAATAGCTTAAGTGCAATTTGGGCCTAATCTCTCGTCACGGTGCCAATATTTATACATGAACCAATTTCATGTGACCGTTCATCACGAGTCTAATATCTGTGTTGCAACCGTGACAGAATTGACTGTTTTTGTTCCGTCCTCGTTTGCCATTGACTTGTCCAGGCACATACATTGTATCAGCTGTCAGCTTACTATTTTTATACTCTGTATACAGTGGAGAAGACGCTATTAATTACCTTTAAACTCTTTTACTGAAAAGTTTTATCGTCAGTTTTAATTTTCGTACCGCCGAAATATCGTCTGTATTATTAGTGTCGTCTGCAAAAAAAATTAAAGTCAGCACAAAGAGTTGTTTTGACTGAAGAAATGTCGATACGAGTGTCAAATAGTTGTGAGTATAATCAGACGCCGCGTAAACGAGACGTCTAATCAGAATCCAAACTGTTTGCAAAGTCAATTTGGTGCCATCGGCAGTGAAAGAGTAACACCATTTTAGCCTACTAAGGTCGACATTGGCAAACAGTGTGGACCCGAGCCAGACGCCGCCGCGTCACGCGGCGGATAACTAGCGGCTGCACTGTTTGCTATATCATATGACATATTTTGTTGTATGGACAAACACTGCAGTGTCTCTTGATCAAATTTGTATGTCTACAATGTAATCTTTCCGCAGTAATACAGGGAGAGTTCATTGCCATATCCAAGCATTTGTGGGTCAAACGAAACTACAGCGCTCCCTCTCTACAACGACACCCAGTTGGAGACAAAGAGTGTGGGCGTTGTTCGGAGGGATTCGTTGTAGGGAGGGAAATTGGCTAAATTTGCAAATAGCTTGAATCCAGATCAGACGCCGCGTAACGCGGCGTCTGATCTGGATTCAAGCTGTTTGTCACTCGTCATTAAGGTTTTTGTTCTGTCAAAATGTCCATTATGTAACTTTGAGAAAAACAGCAGACGACAATTTTAAGGAGACGACGTTGCAGCCGTGAATAGATTGGCCATACTTGTCCTGTTTAGGGAACTGCGACAAGGGTCGTTGTAAGGAGGGTGTCGTTATTGGGAGGGCCGTTGTAGAGAGGGAGAGCTGTATGCACAAACCCAATGTATTGAAACGAAAAACTGACAATTTCTTGAAAATGTTAAAGATTCTTTTTAGGACGACTTTCAAACAAAACTGTCTGCAATGGTTATTACCCATTATGCCAAAGGCACTGCAGTGTTTGTCCATACTGAAAATAGTTCATATATAGCAATGCCAATGCCTACTTTAGAAGACAACGTCCACTGTATGTTTAAATTGGTTACCTATGAACGCTCCTATTTCGAAAAGAATAGCATATTCCCTACTGGTAAAAATATACAGGTTTGGTATATGGCTTAAATTCTTTCCAAATTTAGCTGTCAGTTTTGTTTATACTGCAATTCATGTGGCCGCTTAACTCAAGTCTGAATGAAAATATATCCGAGCAAACTGTGTTTATCATGTTATGACCGAAGTTGCTCGACCCGTAAGAAATGTGTGCTATATACTATTTATCACATAACTTGCGATCTGGGAGTGGAATAAAGCCATTATATAAATATCGTAATCCACCAGTTTTATTTTAGCTCCGGCCTAATCTCTCCATCCAGTGGCGCTTCATGTAGCGGTCCACCAAATGACATCCATCATTTGCGCTACGTAACCGTTAACAACGTCAAGTTTTGGCAGAAAATTTATATAGTAGAAATACTACAAACTACGGCATGAATTGATTTAATAGGTGTTTAAAAGTGTTGTATGATAAAGAGGATCTCACATTCGTGCTCATTTCATATCATTTTTAACAAACTCGTTTATTAAAAATTATGAATAACTATCACTCATATAATATCCTCTATATATTATATACAAAGTAATGCAACATTTTTTACGGGTCAAGCGCGCTGATGGAAAGGACATTTAATATTGCAGCGTCTCAATCGAGTGTCCATTGTTTGACAATGTACATGAACAGTGGAGAATCTGTTATTCTTTCCCGTTTAAACGCAAACGTACGCAAACGCAAAGCGCTAAAACGTAGAAAAGAACACCTTTTGGACAATTCTGATATTTCATGTTTATCTTGGTGGCAAACAGTTTGGAGCCTGATCAGACGCCGGGTTACCCGGCGTCTGATCTGGCTCCAAACTGTTTGCACTGCAAATAATAGTTTTAGCGTAAACGCGTTTATTGGGAAAGAATAACGTTTTCTCCACTGTACTATAACTCATGATTTCATATAATAATCGTTAACACCTTTAAATTACATGTATTCCCCCAGTGAAGAACGTATTTAAATTTTTACAGACATGTATGAATACATGCACTAAATTGAGTATGTTCTATTTCCTATCAAATGGTACAAATGTAGCTTACCTCAGACTGGAAGTAATGCAGAATGCGCACTGATGCGCTTTCTGCTTCACTTTCAACCTGCTTTAATTGGTCGTCTGCCTTCAAAACTAGAAAGAGACTGTTGGGTAAAGGGTTAAGTAGTTGTCCGACACATTAATAAGTTTCGTTCAATAACGTGCCAGTAGTAACCATTAGGCAAAACAATGGTTTTATTATAAGGCCAGCTCAGTGAAAATAAACCGACCGGTCAACAACCGAGTTCTTTTGCAATCCAATGGAAAAAACGGCATTTCGTCACGTTTAAACAAGGGCTGCCATAAGTTGACATGAATATTCCTAAGATTTCCAAATTTGCATTTTTCAAGTGCGATTTTACGAATCGTACCTTTACCACATAGACTGTTTCTATCTTTGTTTACGTGCGACTACTTAAAGCAGGCTGGAAGTAAAGCAGAATGCGCCTTATGGCGCATTCTGCTTTACTTTCAGCCTGCTTTAAGCTATCATGTACCAGAAAAAAAATCCAAAGATTTAGGAAAAGTCCGGAGAAATGGCAGCCCTGTTAAACACAAACTAAACACAAAAGAAATTAATGCAAATGTTGAAAATCCCAATGAGTGCAGTCATGCTAAAACGTTTTTCTTTCTATTGCAAAAAAGGGTTTAGCCATTCAGATTAAAATAAATCTACATACTGTTCAACATGCTACAGTGAAGAAGACGTTATTCTTTCCTAATAAACGCGTTTACGCTAAAACTATTATTTGCAGTGCAAACAGTTTGGAGCCTGATCAGACGCCGGGTAACCCGGCGTCTGATCAGGCTCCAAACTGTTTGCCACCAAGATAAACATGAAAAATCAGAATTATCCAAAGTTGTGCTTTTCTACGTTTTAGTGCTTTGCGTTTGCGTACGTTTGCGTTTAAACGGGAAAGAATAACAGATTCTCCACTGTATACGCTAAAAACGTTGTTTCGATTGAAAACGGATTGGAGCCTGGTCAGACAACGGGTATATATAACCCGGCGTCTAATCAGGTTTCAAACTGTTTGCCACTCAGATTTAAATAAATTATAAATAAAAGTCAAAAAGTTGTTTAATTTCTTAATTTCATTGCATTGCGTTTGCGTTTCGTCTCGTTTCGTTTGAAATGGACAGAATGATGTCTTCTTTTATGTTTCTAACATTGCTGTTAAGATATGCATGTACGCGAAACAATCACAATATCGACCCCTTACTCCATAGCCTATTTCAAGTTTTGAAAAAGGTGACCCCTTAAACACGGTGAATAAACGTACACAGGATATAGACACCGAAGTGATTAGGAATTGAAAGTGAAAGTAGCGAGTTGAGTACTTTTATTACGTTTATCTCTAATATCTTCTTACAAATAAAGTAAACATGAATTGCAAGATAGTCTGTAGACATATGTGACCACACTGATGCCTGGAATATAAATAAATTCACCTGGAAGACTGAATAAAAAGGCTTTAATCACTGGCCATAGTCGCATCTTCGTCTGTATTTGTCATTATTTTCGCTGTTTATACACGTTATACAAAAAAGTGAATCGACATATCTGTTTATTTTTCATTTAAATGTAACTATGCAAAAGCTGCTTAAAAATCAACCAACAATAGCTAAGATATATCATGTCATACCGACCGCTAAATGTACTGGGAATAGTGTCCAACGGCTATTTATTGTACTGGGTATAGTGGAAGGCTGTACTGGGGATAGATTCACGGAAACTTATTGTTTTGTGTCGTAAAATGGTATTATGGTACATTGCGTTTGATTTTTATGGCAAACTACATGCTGTTACGTTTCCAGCATACGAAATAATGGATAATCTTCATTTTTCTAGGAAGCTAAGTCAAACGCCACTAAATGTATTACATATAATTTCCCCTTCTTACGCCTTTAAGCGATGGTAGTAGTTTGTGGTGAAATACATGTCGAATGTATTTAACAGAGTAAACTATAAATTATCAAAGCATTCTTGAAAAAATCGCTGCTATTTGGACTCGGCTATTTTGTAGTTACTCATATACCAACAATGCGCAACCCTTCACAGAACACTGGTTTTCAATGTAAAAACATACAACGTGTTCATCTATATATGTATGAGCCAAAATTAGACTTTACCTTTGCGACCAGTGCATATCCGGAGCAGCCTGCACATCCGCATTTTGATCAGGATCTGCACCGTTCTCCTTTAAGTTTCTAGATGTCGTCATACTACATGTACTTCTATTACAATAAAAACAGCCATTATTAAGCATTGACAATGCACAGTTTTCTTAGTACTTGCACTTGCAGAAAGGATTACAAGGAGTGTTGCCAACGATTTTCTTCCCTGAGACCGGTTTCATTGAACATTGTTGTCAATTAATCTTTGGTTGGTGCTGCTTCAATGTATGTGTGTGGGGGGAGGTTGTATCGGTATTGATAGCACATAAGGCTCTGCAATATTTTACCAAACAATGGTGTTGCCTATATATGCGATAAAACCAAAAGTCTTTTCTAAAATACTGGTCCATTTGCATCAAAATTTACTGTCAGTTATCCTTGGGTAATTTCTTCGTCTATTTTCATAACAAGTCTGATTAGGCTCCACAATACTTTAAATAGAGATACTTTTGAGAGAAAAATTAAGATCTTCAAGCTCCGAAACTACGGTTCGAGTAGAAACATATATACCGTATAGCTGGTATTTTCTACGGGGTAGAAATTTCTGTCATTCTGCGGTTTAATCATCGGATCGCTGAAAAAAATCGGCGAAATAAAATTACCATTAGGGGCATAATTTGAATAAACCTGATAGAGGACCTGTAGATGATGCTATGTGCTAAATATCTAAGCTCTGGCCCTTGTAGTTTTTTACGAGAAGATTTTATAAGTTTTTATAGAAAAAATCTATTTTAGCTTATGTGACCTAGATATGCAACAAACTAGAACCATTTGAACAAAATAAGTAAAGGATATTCAGAAGTGTGACCATACCGAATATCAAAGCTCTGTCCATATTAGTGTCAGAAAAGAAGACGTTTGAAATTTTCACTCGATGTAAAACTGTGACCCTGGTTCGGGGCCAATTTTGACCCAAGGGGCATAATTTGAACACACTTGATAGAGGACCTGTAGGCGATGCTATGTGCCAAATATTTAAGCTCTGGCCCTTGTAGTTTTTGACAAGAAGATTTTTTAGGTTTCCAATGAAAACAATCTATTTTTAGCTCCTGTGACCTAGATATGAACCGACCGGAACCATTTGAACAATATTGGTATAGGACATCTAGAAGTGTCACCATGCCAAATATCAAAGCTCTGGCCATATTAGTTTCAGAGAAGAAGACGTTTTAAAATTTCACTATATAACTGTATGTAAAACTGTGACCCCCGGGACGGGGCCAATTTTGACCCCAGGGGCATAATTTGAACAAACTTGATAGAGGATCTGTTGATGATGATATGTGCCAAATATCTAAGCTCTGGCCCTTGTAGTTTCAGACAAGAATTTTTGTAAGATTTCCTTATTTTTTCACATAGCACCCAGAGTTCTACACTGTTTTTAATTATTTGAATAAATTTCAAAGAGCTTGACCCAAAGAACATTCCTGTAAAGTTTGGTTGAAATCTGTCAAGCGGTATAGGAGGTGATGTCATTTAAAGCAATTTTAACGACGACGGACGACGCACGACGGACACAAGGTCATCCAAATAGCTCACCTTGAGCCTTTGGCTCAGGTGAGCTAACAATGCCTTACCTTTTGAGATATTTGATGCCAAACAAAATCCGTCGGGGTAAAATAAAACATAGAGCAAAATATAATCTCTCAATGATGACTCTTAACGCCTGTGTACTGTGAGGGACAGCGCCTGAAGTCTAACATTAGCTCGATGTCCCTAACTGTACACATCTGATGGACTATGAAGATGTGTGTATTGTTTATACACGCTGGCTATTATTGCAATACTTCGTACTTCTCGAAAAGTGGCCCTAGTTTCATATTTTATATTCGTCTATCCTCAGTACAGTAATATCTTTGGAAATGCTATCCCCGGTACAGTAATATACTATCCCCAGTACAACGTCCTATCGGTTTGACGTCAACTATCTCAGCTATTGTTGGTCTAATTTTAAGCAGATTTTGCACAATTACTTTGAATTGAAAAATAAATCGAACTGTTGATTCACTTTTTTGTATAACGTGTATAAACAGCGAAAATAATGACAAATGTTGACGAAGGTGCGACTATGGCCAGTGATTAAAGCTTTTTATTCAGTCTTCCAGGTGAATTTATTTATATTCCTGGCATCAGTGTGGTCACATATGTCTACAGACTATCTTGCAATTCATGTTTACTTTATGTGTAAGAAGATTTTAGAGATAAACGTAATAAAAGTACTCACCTCGCTACTTTCACTTTCAATTCCTAATCACTTCGGTGTCTATATCCTGTGTACGTTTATTCACCGTGTTAAAGCAGGTTGAAAGGAAAGCAGAATGCGCCTTAAGCTACAACCTTCTATGATAAAAGGACTTATTTCTCATGATACATTTACGTGCATGGCTGTATAAATTGCATCTGTTTTCTTCAGTGGAGGAATAATAAATATTACGCTAAAAGGCAATTCTATGGAGTACGGTTTCAAGGCTAATAGCTCATATATATCTCATTCATTTATGTTATTGAGTATTTATCGACGATATTAATAATGATGTATAATAAGATATAATATTGACACAAACGTAGATACATGTACATTCAATTTCCCCATTTGAGTGTTTAAAACGAAATAAACTAATTAAAGGCAATATAAATAAATTGTCGACGGCCATAACGCACTAAGCGAGGCTTGGTTTACATTTGTAAACTGTTTAGATCCAGATCAGAAGCCGCGTAATGCAGCCTCGATCTGGATCCAAATTGTGTGCCATGATACTCGTACAGTGGAGAATCTGTTATTCTTTCCCGTTTAAACGCAAACGTACGCAAAAACAAAGCACTAAAACGTAGAAAAGCACAACTTTTGGATACTTCTAATACTTCATGTTTATCTTGGTGGCAAACAGTTTGGAGCCTGATCAGACCCGGCGTCTGATCTGGCTCCAAACTGTTTGCACTGCAAATAATAGTTTTAGCGTAAACGCGTTTATTGGGAAAGAATAACGTTTTCTCCACTGTATTAAACGTTTCTTCTATTTCAAAATCATGAAAACTAATCTGTAGTTTTTAGCAGACTATATGTTATAAATAGACGACATTTAAGCACGATAAGAGTTAATAAATCTTAGAAACAATTATAAATTAAAGCTTTCATGAGTTTACTAGCTTTATTACATGGCAAACAAGTACAGACTAGGGTCTTCCCCGACACTTAGTTAGGTAACAGCATACAGTTAAGGTTAAGAACCCCTAACGAGATCGGGGCAAAGTCGTACTGCAAGCAATAGGCGAGTTTGTTACAATAGCTTAAGTCAGTTTTGATCCAGATACACATGTAAGACGTCGATCCAAACTGTTGTTTACTACAGTGGAGAATCTGTTATTCTTTCCCGTTTAAACGCAAACGTACACAAACGCAAAGCGCTAAAACGTAGAAAAAAACAACTTTTGGACAATTCTGATATTTCATGTTTATCTTGGTGGCAAACAGTTCGGAGCCTGATCAGACGCCGGGTTATCCGGCGTCTGATCTGGCTCCAAACTGTTTGCACTGCAAATAATAGTTTAAGCGTAAACGCGTTTATTGGGAAAGAATAACGTTTTCACCACTGTACATGTACTATGGCTTTTCCATAAAGTCAGGGCTTCCGTAAGTTGCTCATAAAAATCCTAAGATTTCCACATTTTCAAGCGCGACTTTAGGAATCGTACCTTTAACCTTTTCGCTGCTAGGCTTCATAACACTAACAAGTGTATGCAAACAATTTGGATCAAGATCAGACGTCGCGTAACGCGGCGTCTGAACTCGATCTTAATTGTTTGGCACCCATATCAATGTTTCCGAGGTAAAAAACGCATAAACTTCAAAATTTAAAAGTGAGGGCAGAAATCCGACGATTTTGGAAAACAATCCGTAGATCCGGAGAAATTAAGAAACATCCGAACGATTTCGGAAAAATCCGGAAAATGGCAGTCCTGTAAAGTGTAAAAAAAATAAAATCTAGATTATGAGGATTGGCGTAACGACCAAACATGCAAACGAAACCCGCCAATCCTCTGATGGTTATTGGTAAACTCTATGAAATAATAATTATATTATCCCTAAATGCATGTTAGACATATAGATCTTGGCTGTCAGAATAGATGTATTACCTCTATATATAGAAACCAGTTATTAATATTTCTATTCTTGATATTCATCGTTTGCTCAAATGTCATCTCCACTGTGTTAAAAATAAATGCCTACCATATTAATTTCGACAGGAATAGTCTGCAAGTACAGTGGAGAAATCGTTATTCTTTCCCAATAAACGCGTTTACGCTAAAACTATTATTTGCAGTGCAAACAGTTTGGAGCCAGATCAGACGCCGGGTAACCCGGCGTCTGATCAGGCTCCAAACTGTTTGCCACCAAGATAAACATGAAATATCAGAATTGTCCAAAAGTTGTTCTTTTCTACGTTTTAGTGCTTTGCGTTTGCGTACGTTTTCGTTTAAACGGGAAAGAATAACAGATTCTCCACTGTACTGTGTAGAAGACTTTTCTTTCCTTATAAACGCGTATATATATGATAAAACTGTTATTTCCTCTGCAAACAGTTTGGAGCCTGACCGGCGTCTGACCAGGCTCTAAACTGTTTGCCACTCAGATTAAAGTACGTTGTTAGGAATTTAAAAACGTAATTTTCTCCATTTAATTGCTATGCGATTAGGATCCCAACTCTGTTTCACAGTCATATAAATGTTTCTTAAAAATAAAAAGAAAGGCATTTTAAAAAAAAAAGCAGACAAAAACTTCAAGCATACCATATTGCAGTTATTGTGGTAGACGTGTTACAGTGGAGAAGACGGTATTTATTACCAATAAACGCGTTTACGCTAAGTTTATTATTTTCATTGCAAACAGTTTGGAGCCAGTTCAGACGCCGGTTTAATTTCATCAGATCTCGTACAGTGGAGAAGACGGTTATTATTTCCCTTTTTAAGCGCAAACGAAACGCAAATGCATTACAATAAAATGAAAAAAAAAAAACTTTCTGAAATATTTTAAGATTGATTTTAATCTGAGTGACAAACAGTTTGGAGCCTGATCAGACGTCAGGTTACCCGGCGTCTGATCTGGCACCAAACTGTTTGCAATGGAAATATTAGTTTTCGCGTAAACGTGTTCAATTGGAAGGCATTATGTCTACACCACTGTTTTCACACAACCCTATATCGTATTTTTATATGTCACGTCAGTCTTGCACATGCAACCCATACTGTCAATAAATACCAACTTTATGATCGCCAACAAACATCCGTAACATGCAAAATTCCCAGAGCCGTCAGTGAAGAGTGCTCTTGTCTTATTATGCAGTCTAAATCCAGATTGAGTTGTCTAATCAGGGTCTATGCTGTTTGTAAGTTTGCAATAAAGTGTTTTAAAAAATACCTCTTAATAGTAAAATTTGAACCGGACTTTTAATTTGAAACAGGAATTAAACGTTTCAGAGGTGACAGGGTAAGTTGACTTAAAACAAAATTTGACCAAATTTGTACATGTAAAATACATTTTAAGGTCGTACGTTATGGCTATATACGTCCGGAAGTGTTTGTGTGGCCTCTGTGAACCATAACTCATTTCCGCTGACGGGAGAAACCCAGGAAACAATAACATTAACACCGTACTGCCATGACGTCATCAATTTCAAACATTTGTCGTCTGCTTTTATTTTTCAAATAGATTTTAGTAATTTTGACTTATAAAAATGTTAAAAGAGTGTTAAACAGTCTGGATCCTGATCAGACGCCGCGTTACGCGGCGTCTGGTCAGAATCCAAACTGTTTGAAGCTATTGCATTCGGGGTAAGGCAGTGAAGGAGTTAACTTCTACATGTACAATCACAAAGAAGGTGGTCACGCAAAGAAGATACAGGTCAAGTATGTTCATAGGGTTAAAGTTTGATGACATTCACTGTGATTAGCTCCTAATCCTTTTAACAACAACAATATTCTTCACAGATTTTGTCACGGCGTTAAATCTAAGCCTTTGAACTCTTATCACGTATTTATATATATATGCGTCATTCAGTATGTGCATAAACAGGGAGAATGTGAAGAGTACACTTGTCATATGAAAACAGAGAAGCAGCGAAACAGTGACAAAAACAATCATTGATAGTATCAAAAAGGGGAACTAGACTTTATTGGAAACTTAATTTGTCTATTTGAAGTCTCAGGGGGTTAATTTCATTGAAAGCATTGATTTTTCAATTAACCTGTAAAACATGCCACTTGGCTTGTTGAAATCATTTTTTAACACTATATAAACAATTTTACATACCGTGGTGTATATATATCGTCTTACATAAGAGCCGTTCTATAACAAAACCAGCCTTTATTGCATTGCAACATTGTACAGACCAAGTACCTTGTCATCACGGTCTCTGTGTCTCAGTTTGGTCTACACTATATCAAACACCGTACATAATATAGCTATGTGGGTGTCAAACAGTGTAGATCAAGGCCAGCCACCGCGCCAAAGACGCGGCAGCTGGCATTTATCTGCACTACTTGCGATGCAATAAGGCAGGTTTTCTCATGACACGGCTAGTATGTATAACGTTTGTTCGTATAATTGCATAACTGGATGAACACGATGAATTCCGGTCTACTACAGTGGGGTATACGTTACCAGTATTTTTTTCCCGTATAACCGAAATGAAACGCAATGAAATCAGATGTAGAAATTGACTTAAAGAAGTTTCTTACGAGTACCTTTCTTTCTGCGTGGCAAACAATCTGGAGCTTGATCAGACGACGGGTTATCAAGCGTCAAAGCTGGCTCCAAACTGTTTGCAGTTTTAAAAAATAATAGCACAAAGGTATTGGGAAACAATAACACCCTCGCCACCAAACGTTCGGCATTACAGTGTTCCCTCCCTACAATGACCCTCCCAACAACGACCCCCTCCTCACAAGGACCCATTACGGCTGTTCCCAAACAAGACAAAATATTTAACACTTTTACTGCTGCAATATCGTCTACTTCAAATTGTTGTCTGCTGGGTTTTTTCTCAAAATTACATTTTGATGGAATAAATATAATGACGGGTGACAAACAGCTTGAATCCAGATCAGACGCCGCGAGAGGGATCGCTGTATATCTATGTAACATATGTAAGTCTGTCACATTTAGTATATACAGTGGAGAAAACGTTATTCTTTCCCAATAAACGCGTTTACGCTAAAACTATTATTTGCAGTGCAAACAGTTTGGAGCCAGATCAGACGCCGGGTAACCCGGCGTCTGATCAGGCTCCAAACTGTTTGCCACCAAGATAAACATGAAATATCAGAATTATCCAAAAGTTGTGCTTTTCTACGTTTTAGTGCTTTGCGTTTGCGTACGTTTGCGTTTAAACGGGAAAGAATAACAGATTCTCCACTGTATGATATGTTCTAAGAACAAATTGCGGAAGTTGCCATTTCCCTCGTCTAGCTGTCATGAAACTCGCAAATGAATAGAGAGTTTGATTATCATTCTAGACATACCAATAATGGTATATCATGAGGTTTTAATGAAACGCATTGTATACAGAGGAAAATACGTTTTTCTTTCCTGTTTTACTCTTTACCTCATATACTGTTTCTAGTTTTGAAGACAAGTGACCATTTAAAGCAGGTTGAAAGTAAAGCAGAATGTGCCTTAAGGCACATTCTGCTTTACTTCCAGCCTGCTTTAAGCTTAATTCTGCTAGGCTATATGAAATTTTTGTAATGGTAATTGTTCATGAAGGTGTAAACTGGAACTATTTTCTTCAGCGGAGGAATACATTAAATACGCAAAAAGTCGCTTCTATGGGGGAAAGGGTTAAACGCAAACAAAATGCAAGTGCGACGTAATGAAATGAAGACATAACATATAAAGCCAAACGCAATTACATAAAATATAGAAATGGCAGTTTTGACTACTCTAATTCTTTTCTATCTGAGTGGCAAACAGTTTGGATTCTGATCATACGGCGACAAGATACACGCAGTCTGAACTTGCTCCATGTTTGCAATTGAAATTAAAGTTGTAGCGTAAACGCTTAGTGGGAAAGAATAACGTTTTCTCCGGTGCTGTATATCACTATTTTTATAGAGACGTACAGTGGAGAATATGTTATTCTTTCCCAATAAACGCGTTAACGTTAAAACTATTATTTGCAGTGCAAACAGTTTGGAGCCAGATCAGACGCCGGGTAACCCGGCGTCTGATCGGGCTCCAAACTGTTTACCACCAAGATAAACAAGAATTATCAGAATTGTCCAAAAGTTGTTCTTTTCTAAGTTTTAGTGCTTTGCGTTTGCGTACGTTTGCGTTTAAACGGGAAAGAATAACAGATTCTCCACTGTATGATATGTTCTAAGAACAAATTGCGGAAGTTGCCATTTCCTTCGTCTTAAAGCTGTCATGAAACTCGCAAATGAATAGAGAGTTTGATTATCATTCTAGAAATACCAATAATGGTTTATCATGAGGTTTTAATGAAACGCATTGTAGACAGAGGAAAATGGTTTTTTCTTTCCTGTTTAAACGCAAACAAAATGCAAGTGCGACGTAATGAAATGAAGACATAACATATAAAGCCAAACGCAATTACATAAAATGTAGAAATGACAGTTTTGACTTCTCATATTCGTTTTTATCTGAGTGGCAAACAGTTTGGAGTCTGCTCATACGGCGGCAAGTTTCGCGCAGTCTGAACTTGCTCCATATAAATACGAAAGAAGACTCAAGCAGGAAACGCAACACAAACAATACACCCATCTCTAAAGCAGAACACACACACATCCATACCATAACAAACACACACACAAACTCACAAACACACACACGCAATACCATTCCTTCATCTACACACTAAATAGAAAACAACACGCAAGACAAACATAAAGCTAAGTGAACATAGGAGCCCGCCTTGGTACGGTCAGTAGCAATCAATAATGGTTTGCAATTGAAATAAAAGTTGTAGCGTAAACGCTAAGTGGGAAAGAATAACGTTTTCTCCGGCGCTGTATATCGTTATTTTTATAGAGACGTACAGTGGAGAATATGTTATTCTTTCCCAATAAACGCGTTTACGTTAAAACTATTATTTGCAGTGCAAACAGTTTGGAGCCAGATCAGACGCCGGGTAACCCGGCGTCTGATCGGGCTCCAAACTGTTTGCCACCAAGATAAACAAGAATTATCAGAATTGTCCAAAAGTTGTTCTTTTCTAATTTTGAGTGCTTTGCGTTTGCGTACGTTTGCGTTTAAACGGGAAAGAATAACAGATTCTCCACTGTATTATGTACAGTGGAAATGGTGTAAGTCTTTCCCGTTTAATCGCAAACGAAACACACGCATATTGCAATTGAATATAGAACATTACATGTACGCGTCTTTAAAATATTTTAATAATTTATTTTAATCTGAGTTGCAACGAGTTTCGACTGATCTGGCTACATAATTTGTGCAATAAATAAAACGCTTTTAGTGGAGAAGACGTTATTCTTGTCCTTTAAACGCAAACACATTGCAATAAATGTAGAAATTACAACTTGTTGACAGTTCTTACTATCTGTTTCAATCTGAGCGACAAACAGTTTGGTGCCATTTCAGATGCCCAGTTACCCGGCGTTTGATCTGGCTCCAAACTGTTTGCAATGAATTTAACTGATTTAGCGTAAACGCGTTTATTGTGAAATAATTACGCATTATCCACTAAATTGTTTGCAAGAGTGTAGACACTGATGAGACGCCAAACTCTGCGGGTGTTCATCTCGGTTACATTGGTTTAACCCTTTCCCTTATAGAAGCGACTTTTAGCGCATTCATTTTATTCATCCGCCAAAGAAAATAGTTCCATTTTATACTGTCATGAATATGTACTATAAGAAATATTTTCTATCTACTAGCAGATAGTAACTTAAAGTAGGCTGAAAGTAAAGCAGAATGTGCCCTAGGGCACATTCTGCTTTACTTCCAGCCTGCTTTAATAGGTCACATATCTTAACTACTAGAAACAGGCTATGAGGTAAAGGGTTAAGACTTTGCGCATAAACAATTTCTGTTTATGAATTATGTAACATAATATGTCTGTTTCCTTCGTAAATAAAATCACATAGAAAGAGAAAATGAGCAAAAAGCTTTGTTAATCCTCCAGACATATAGAAATAATGAAGGCACTTAGTCTAGTCTATGTACCTTAACCTAGACAAACTTATATGAACTCATTTATTTATGTACATTTACAATAAAGTGCAACTTCAATATCTCGAACCCGCTAAAGTCGAACGTGTTCACCTGACGTAGTAAGGACGTGGCTTAGCCACGTTTTAACTTTGAAATATAAATTAAATTATATTTTATTTTGTTCGAGTTCGACACGATATAGAAAAATTATTGTTAAAATTCGGGTAATTTCGACGTAGGCGAGTCGAAATTTCATATCTCATAACTATAGTGCTCCTTCCCTACAACGGCCCTCCCAACAACGACTCCCTGTTAACAAGACTCTTGCAGCTGTTCCCAAACAAGACACTTTTAATGGCTGCAATATTGTCTACTTAAATTTTTCGTAAAAAAAGTAATATACCAAGTAATAGTCTTCTTTCAGTCCGAATGACCACTCAGTCGACTGTACATTTACTCCCCTGATCATTGAGCCATCTTGCCTACAATATTGAGCACTGTTAACATATGGCGCTATCAAATGCAGTCGCAGTACTGACTCAAACCCTTCACAGGTACCCATTTTAACCCCTGAGAGGAGAGGGGCAATTCGCGGTACATGTCTTGCTCAAGAACATTCCTGTACATCATCGGGGATTCAGAAAAAAAATCCCTAGTCAGACCGCTAGTCCGGCGTGGGATCGAACTAACGACCCCTGGTACCGTAGACAAATGTCTGCTGTTTTTCTCAAAGTTTCATATACATTTTGATAGAATTAAATATAATGACTTGTGACAAACATCTTGACTCCAGATCAGACGCCGCGTTACGCGGCGTCTGATCTGGATTCAAGCTGTTTTCAAATGTAAACCAAGTCTTAATTCTCCCTCCCTAGAACTATACTCCCTCCGAACCGCAAACAATATGTGTACTACCTAGGATGTCGTTGTATAGAGATGGAGCACTATTCTTTTGAGTTGTAAATCATGCGTAAAGCGGCGGAGAAGCTTTGGTATCACTGGTTGTACGTTGTTGCTTAAAGCAGAACAGAAAACCTCTTTACCCATTTAAACAGTGTATATTCTCATCAGACGTCGCATAATGCGACTTCTAATCAAAGTCTACACTGTTTGCTGATAGCAATTTTAATATAAAACAAAACGAAACAAATGAAAATTTAAGCTAGGCACCCCTTAGATAAAAACAATCAATTCAATTCAAATCAAATGGACAAATCCAATATAAAAACAACGCTCAGGTTTGTTGTTATCCTAATATATTAACAAGGAAAACTGAGATAATCTTATTTCTTTCGTCTGCTTTGACTATATGTCTGTCTGCCTACTGTAGGACTCTAAATGACCTTGACCTTTGACGGACATGATCAAACTTGTACTGAGCTCAAGAGCTTTTTACCTTGATTACACATGCCACATATGAAGTCTCTATCACATGAGCTATGACCAATGTTAAATTAACCATAATTTATCTCAAAATGACCTTGACCTTTGTTTAATATAACCCAAGTTGTACTGAGCTCCATGACTTCTTGAGTCGAGTACACATGCAATATATAAAGTATGTATCACATGCAGTTCTAAAGCTATGGCCAATGTCAAATTCACTCTTGTTTTTACCTCTTAATGACCTGGAAATGAGAGTGAACTTTGTCGGATATGACCAAAGTTGTACTGAGGTACAAAGCTTCTTGAGATGAGTTGCGTTGAGTACACATACAAAAATGTGGTCAATGTTAAATTAACACTATTTGACCTCTTAATGACCTTGACCTTCGTCGGACTTGACCCAAGTTGTATTGAGCTCAAGAGCTTTTTTAGGTGAGTACACATACCAAATCTAAAGTCTGGTTCACATATAGTAAAGGTACATGTATGGCCAACGATAAGATTTCGGACGAAGATGACGACGAAAACGACGACAACAACACAGACTCCTGAGTGATGAAAATAGCTACAGTCAAACTTCGATATCTCGAACTCTCTTTACTCGAACTATTCGAAATTTCAAAACAATGAATTTGTCTTATTTTAAACTCGGTTTAGGTGAACATATGCGTGTTTCAAAGTTAAAACGCGACTAAGTCGCGTTTTAACTTTGAAATACGGATATGTTCGACTTTTAACAGAGTTCGAGATATCGAAGTTCGACTGTAGATGCTTACTTCGAAACAGACGAGCTAAAATGATGAATCTGGAGTAATGGGTTTAACATATTTTATAAGATATACTACCCAAGTCAGTTCGTGTCTAACTCAACCATACGTAGTTCACTAAACATTGTGTACTTCGTAGAGTTAGGTTCACAGCGTGTCTATGCAATGGTTAGACATAAACATGCTACCTTTTATGTTCCGTATTTCAATAAACATGTCTCACTAAAATGAAAAAGAAAGCATTCACTTCCTGCTTCGAGACAAGTATGCTGCTGAATCTGGTAAATCAGGACAGTTAGATCCTATACAGTGATAAACAACAGTGTCTAATTACAAAGTTGTAATCTGCTATTCCTTTTACAAAATCAGGCTTTTGTGTCATTTTGACTAAATAATATTTGTTTCGAGTGGCAGAAAGTTTAGATCCTGACCAGACGCCAATTTCTTCGGCGTCTTGTCAGGATTTAAATTACTTGTAAACGCACTTGTAGGCAATGGTGAAATTGTAAGGTTTAACAAATTTACTGCCATGACGTCATCAATTTTAAAAGAAATTCGTCTGATATGGTTTCTCAAATCCAATTGTTAGGTTTTTTGAGTTACGAAATATTGAAATGAGTGTCGAACAGTTTGAATCCTGATTAGACGTCTAATCAGGATTTTAACTGTTTGCAATAACCGCTGTATTCGGGGTAAGGCATTGAAGGGGTTAAGGCTTTGACAGACTGAAAGAAAAGTAATGTTATTATAATGTATATTATTTTATTAACTAATGCTCTATATGACTAGTAATTCGTTATTTTTTACTGTTCTGCTGTGTTATTCTGACATTGACTAATTCGGGGGCAATAGTTTTATTTATTGACCGCTAGGACGAACTGTTTCCCCTGAGCGAAAAAGATGCGTAGAAGTTTTAAAATCAGGTCATTGAGAAGTTTTCCGGTACCTGGGATTGCCGCATTGTAATGAAACAGTATGTAATGAAAAAGTATTTAATAGTTGTCATTGATTGTTGTCTGGTGAATGTTTAAAACCTTATTTCATGCTTTATTACTATTTATAATAATACTAAAATCATTGAGACGAGTTCGTAATACACATGAACGTTATCCTTTATATCGAAAAACAACACGGACACGAACATTACAATAATGTGCGGATGTAAACATGCAAGCGCTTACAAGAAGACGCTGATCATTCATCATACCGTTGTCACTGTGTTATTCATTCGTGCAAAAACTAAAAATGACTAATACAATTTTATTTCATTTGTATTTTGGCTCAGATTAGTTCTTTTTGAAATTCTAGTTATATTGAGCATAAAAAATCAGTTATTTCATGTGTGTTAGGGGAAGAGTCAAAACAGTTCGAAAGTCTTCCCTGATACCTCGGGCCAATAGTTTTGACTGTTCCCCAAACACACATGAAATAATTGTATAATATTATATGTCTTGGTTGATGTTATTAGAGCAGTTTTATCCCATTAACATTTTTATTGGTTACCCCGGCCCGAGTACAAGAGTGACAGTAGTTCTATTTGCAAACAGTTTGGATCCTGATCAGACGCAGCGTTACGCGGCGTCTTATCATGATCCAAACTGTTTGACACTCATTTCAATGATTTCGTAGGTCCAAAAAATCTTAAATTTGAATTTGAGAAATAAAAGCAGACAACAATGGTTAGGAATTGATGACGTCATGGCAGTGAAGAGGTTAACGCCAAACTGTTTAATGTCATTGTATTTTATTAAAAAGGTCAATGGTAATTAAAAGCAACTAATGAAGAAAAAAATCAAGCAAATTGTTTGTGGTTAAATGGATGCAAGAGAGGTAATCCATTTAACTCTTCAAAGCTGGAGATAACGGAAGTCTCATCGCGAATGTGTTTCACAAAACTCGACTTCACTTGGAACTATGGTTCGGTTTATGGTGACTATAGATCCATCTGAACACCGGTTGGTTCGAATAAATTGACGTCATTTGAGCTCTGAACCTAACTGCAGACCAATCACGCTCTCATCCATGATGAGATTTGTTCCAAAATTGCGGATGTTAGAAAATGGCGGGTGTTGGAAATTTATGAGTATGAACCAATACGTTTTGTGTAAAATCTTTGTTAATCAATCTCACAAATATACGACTGCAGTGATTGAACTGTCGAATTTAAACAGCAATAAATGCAAGAATGTCATTTAACTATTTCTTACTTCAGAAATCAGAACCAGGGGCTCGTATCATAAAACTTCGTACCACAAATGTTGTCATAAGTCAGATTATAAAAGTCTGAATTAATATCTATATTTCCATTTAATCCTGTCTTGTGACATCTCTTTGGAATCGTCTTAAAAGACGATTCCAAATAGAAGTCATAAGACAGGATTAGGTGGAGAAATCAGAAATTAAATTTGTTTTAAAGTTTTGACTTACGATCATTTTTGACCTACTCACTTTTATGAAACGGGCCCCAGCACTGTACACTGTGGGCTGCCATCTTGTTTGTTTACGTAGTAAATTGTTTATGATTCCATCAAGTGACACTATATTTGTAAACGGAGGAATGAATTAAAGATGTAAAAGTCGACTTTTACTCAGTTTGAGTAACTATGAAAGTTCTGTTTGGTTGTTCACTATGTTGATCCTGAGACCTGCATCTTTCTATAAGTGGAACTATAGACTGTATTCCTGTAGCCATAACGTACAACACCGCAGCGAACACTATAGATATAGCGTAGTCCCCGGTCCATACATACACGATGCCTGAAACAATAGAAAACAAGATATAGTCTCCAGTTCATACAAACAAATGACACGAAATGTCCATGCATTCACAAGATAAGAGATGGCCAAGTGTTGTCTTGAACAAAGCTTGAATTGACAACAACATGTAGTATCCAGTCCTTGCAGACAAAAGAGCTCAAATGATATAAACCCGACCCCGTCAATTTTCCATACATGCACGCGGCCCGAAATGTAAAACAAAGAAGACGTAGTCTCGAGCCCATACGTCCACATGGCACGAAAATATAAACAAACACTGAGTAGTTTCAAGGCAATTCAAGCAACGACACGAAATGATAAACAAATAATATGTAATTTCAACCCGAAACATACAGTGGAGAAGACGTTATTATTCCAAATAAATGCGTTTACGCTAAAAAAATTATTTTAATTATAAACTATTTTGAACCAGACCAAACGCCGGGACACCCGGCGTCTGATCAAGGTTCAACCTGTTAACCATTCAGATTAAAATAAATAGTCAGATTTGACAGCAGGTTGTCACTTTGTACATCTTATTGCAATGCGTTTGCGTTTCGTTTGCGTTTAAACGGGAAAGGATAATGTCTTTTCAATTGTATTTACGGCCTGAAATGATAACAAAAAGGCGTTTTCTCCAACCCATACATATATAAGATCTGAGATGATAAACAAATTATGTTTATTCTAAAGCCGATACATATATACGCTCTTAAATGAAAAATAAATAATGCGTAGTCTCCAGCCCATATATATACGATCTGAAATGATAAACAAACGATGTGTAGTCTCTAGCCCATACATATATACGATCTGAAATGATAAACAAACTATGTGTAGTCTCTAGCCCATACATATATACGATCTGAAATGATAAACAACTATGTGTTGTCTCTAGCCCATACATATATACGATCTGAAATGATAAACTAATCATGTGTAGTCTCCAGCCCCATACATATATACGATCTGAAATGATAAACAAACTATGTGTAGTCTCTAGCCCATACATATATACGATCTGAAATGATAAACAAACTATGTGATGTCTCCAGCCCATACATATATACGATCTGAAATGATAAACAACTATGTGTTGTCTCCAACTATGTGTTGTCTCCAGCCCATACATATATACGATCTGAAATGATAAACAAACTATGTGTAGTCTCTAGCCCATACATATATACGATCTGAAATGATAAACAAACTATGTGTAGTCTCTAGCCCATACATATATACGATCTGAAATGATAAACAAATCATGTGTAGTCTCTAGCCCATACATATATACGATCTGAAATGATAAACAAACTATGTGTAGTCTCTAGCCCATACATATATACGATCTGAAATGATAAACAACTATGTGTTGTCTCCAGCCCATACATGTATACGATCTGAAATGATAAACAAACTATGTGTAGTCTCTAGCCCATACATGTATACGATCTGAAATGATAAACAAACTATGTGTAGTCTCTAGCCCATACATATATACGATCTGAAATGATAAACAAATCATGTGTAGTCTCTAGCCCATACATATATACGATCTGAAATGATAAACAAACTATGTGTAGTCTCTAGCCCATACATATATACGATCTGAAATGATAAACAACTATGTGTTGTCTACAGCCCATACATATATACGATCTGAAATGATAAACAAATTATGTTTATTCTCAAGCCGAAACATATATACGCTCTTAAATGATAAACAAATAATGCATAGTCACAAGCCCATACATATACGATCTGAAATGATAAACAAACTATGTGTAGTCTCCAGCCCATACATGCATATTGCACTGAATAATAAATTACCTGCTAGTGGAGGCCCAGATAGAGCGGCTGGACCTTTGCACATCTGCAGGAATCCCATTGATGCGGAAAAATGATTCAACCCCAAATATTCCACAAGAATTAATACTTGAAGAGGTGGTGAAAATCCTGAAATGAAATACATGAAGGTTAACGGAAATCTGCTGAAAAATACATATTTAAAAAAATCTATAAAAAATAAACAAAGTATGTCTTTTTACTATCTACTGTATAACGATCGTATTTGCAAAATTTGTAAACCTTTCTGGTTTGGTTTTGTTTCTCATTTACATAAATAGAGTTCGGCGTCATATGACAATTTTATGTGTCGCGGTGGGTAAAAAAAGAAACAGCAAAACCCCATGTTTTGCTATTTGATAAGACACATTCATACATAAGTATTCCAATAAAACACTTATGAACTACCAATAACCCAATAATTACAGTGGATAAACATTGTATTCCCGTTTAAACGCAAGCGGAACGCTAACAAAATTCAATAAAATATAGAAACATGTACGAAAAATTTCTTTTTGAAACAATTTGTTTAAATCTGAATGACAAACAGTTTGGAACTTGAGACATCTGATTTGGCTCAAAATTTTCGCAACGGACTTCCTTGTTTAGCATAAGCCCATCTGTATTATCTGTAGAAATGTTATATATTAAGTAGAGTATATCCTCAGAATATAAACAAGCTTTATTTTAAGAAACAAAATTTGATATCGCACATGATTTGTTGAATCGAATACAGTAAAGACGACGTTATTCTTTCCCAATAAACGCATTTGCACAAGGCTGAAACAATTATTTTCATTACAAAAAGTTTAAGATAACCCGGTGCCTGATCAGGTTTGAAACTATTTGTTATTCTGATTGAAAAGAAAGCAGTAAATGTAAAAAGGTGCAATAAGTTTTTCTAGATTTAATTGCACTGTGTTTGAGTTTCGTTTGTTTAAAGGAGAAAGACTGACGTCTGCATCCATTGTACAAATATAAACGAAGTGACTTTTAAGGAACCTACCTATGAAAAAGCCGAGCGCCACAGCGTATAAACAGAGAGATGCAAATGTTGTGCAGAGTGGAAACAGAAAACAACTAACTCCACATATAAACATGGCTCCATTGAACATCCACAGTGAGCTGATACTGTTCAAATTGGCAAGGAACCCGGATGTTAAACGTCCAGCTACATTGAAGGCACCTGTTTTAAACAGAAATAGAAGTACAGTTAAGTATTGGATTTATTTCAATATTAAACACAGTTTTACACTTTATTATATAGGAACAAATAGAACACAATACTTTTAATGCACTTCTATAACCCGTTCCCAATAACTTGTTTCAAGTTAATGCACTTCTATAACCCGTTCCCAATAACTTGTTTCAAGTCTCAAAGACAGGTTACCACTTAAAGCAGGTTGAAAGTAAAATCAAAAAGAGAAGTGAAACCAGTTAACTACAGCACTCCCTCTCTACAACGACATAAATTGTGTGCGTTGTTAGGAAGAAGCCGTTATATGGCGGGAAATTGGCTTACATTTGCAAACAGATTGATTACAAATAAGACGCCGCGTAACGCGGCGTCTCTGATCTGGATTCAAGCTGTTTGTCAATCGTCATTAGTTTGTTTCTGTCAAAATGTCCATTATATAATTTTGAGAAAAACAGCAGATGACAATTTTAAGTAAACGAAATTGCAGCAGTGAAAGAGTTAGACATAAGTGTCTTGGTAGGGGAACAGTGGCAAACATCGTTGTAAGGAGGGGGTCTTGTTGAGAGGGTCGTTGTAGAGAGGGAGCGCTGTATATAATATGGACAATAAAGCAGAACGAGCATGAAGAAGATGCACGTAGCGAGCAGAATGCCACGAAGAGGAATAACTGCTTTATATATTTACGATAGCAGTTTGCAAGAGTTTGCCTCCGTCGGACCGTCGTTCCGTCCCATGTGTACATTGCATAGATGAGTCCAATAAAATATAGAATAAAATGATCTAAGCTAATGCAATGAATCTCCCCAAAGTCATACTAGGGCCCAAGGTTATAAAGCGTTTGACTTGAGCCTGAGTGCGTTGCCAAGCATTTGATTAATCAGATTTGAGCCTAGGCTCAAATCTGACCAATCAAATGCTTGAGAACGACTTTAGACTCAACTGAAAAGCTTTATTACCTTAGACCCTGAACATATAAATGTAGTGAGTAAGTATACTGGGTTTTACGGCACAGAGAGCCAATAAATGATACGATGAGATGTGTATAGATTGAGTTGATGAAGATGTAATTGCAGGATGAGAAATTATTATCTCAGGGGTACGATGGTAAGGTTATAGAAAGATTGTATAGACTCTTGTCTGGTTGTACCACACTGTGTTACCTGAACATTCATAAAAGGTAAAACTATATACTTGTACATGTACGGGAAAACCTCTCTATTACAACCACTAAAAGAAAGTTAATTGACTGCATAAAAGACAAATGACAGTTAAAAGCAATGTGAGTGCAAAACAGAAAGCTCCTAAATCAGCTTACTGTTGATCATTCAACTTGCTTTAAGCGTCAACCTTCCTTAAAAACATAACAATAAACACAGTTTAGTAATCGTTATAGAGAAGTTTTACTTTAATATAAATGTATACGTGGTACACGATGTATATGTTGTACGCCATAGTGGAATCTAGGAAGATTCCGGATCTGCCTCGGTCATATTGGAATTTTTATATGGCCTACCCATATTGGAATTCTGATGGCCTAGGCAGATTCCGGATCCGCCTAGGCCATATTAGAATCATATTAGGCCATATAAAAATCCAGTTGTTTAAGTTATTATAAAGCCTGTATCAAATTGAGACCTCGACATTAAAACAAGAAACTAAACAGTAACATTTCATAAATAACATTTTAATTATTTTCGCTTTTAGTACTAGCTACTATTAGCTATATGAACATTATAAAATTACAGTGTACTGACTCTTGGATTATTGTTTAAAAAATATCAACTAAGCAATTTTAAGTTTGGTTTTCGAATGAGTCAAAAGTAGTGTTTTGATAACAACTACCAATTCACTTTCATTTTTGTTTGTACTTCACACCATTCTACAGATCAGCCAGATAATGATGAATTAAGCACCTAGTTTGTTTTGAGCATGGAATTATACACTTCTGTATATTTCCTTGTGTTGAGAAACAAATAAAAGTAGTACATTTATTTTTGACCGTATTCTACACATACGAGGGGTGTTCAAACAGTTTTGATACTGGATCAATAACTTCAATATAATGAGTGCAAAATACATGTGTGATATATCATTTTAAAGTGCAAGTCTTCGCCTACACGATGGTATAATGCACGATAAGATCACATAACTTGATGAGTCACAAATTGAACCTAAATTACCCCTACTCGAGGACACTGGAACATAGCACTTTTAAGACATTACTATTTGACGTAATAACTTCTTAAAGAGTACAATTTCCAGATTTGTTTTGGAAATATATCAGTTTATGTCTAAATTTTAATGTAAATAAAATTTTATTTCTATTGAAAGGGTTAACTGTCTAAAATCTCATTTTTTCAAAATCAACATTTCTTATTTTGCTAATGACGAAAGTGGACATGTTTTCGAACGCTATGAAAATGATCTAGGTCAGTATATCTACATTTTGATTTTAAAACATGAAACGATTTTTCAATGGCTTCAATTATAGCCTGGTTTAATAATAAAAAAAGAGTTTGTAGTTTCCCTAACTACTTTTATACATAACAGGAGATCATCTTTTTATCATATTTTCAGTACGTGTTTAGAATTAGCTCTATTTTTAATATTTTATGTAATAATAACATTTAAAACTGTGTGGTATTTGCAAAAAAAATATTCAAAATAATAAAGCCGTTATAATAATTATAGTATCAAATTGTGTTTAGAAATTTAACTCAAATATACACAAAAAATACACAAAAAAGGTCCAGTGTCCTCGAGGAGGTGTCATTTAGGTTCATGTTGGGGCTGATCGAGTAATGCGATCTTATCGTGCATGATATCACCGTGTCGGCAAAGAATGGATCCTTAAAATGATATATCACACATGCATTTTGCACTTATAATACTGAAGTTATTGATCCAGTATCAAAACATTTTGAACTACCCTCGTACTTAAGTAAAACGAAAACGTAATCTTAAAAGTTTTTTTCTTAATACAGAAAAAAATAAATGAACTTCTAAATAATTAAGGACTGGGTAATGCTAGAATTGTTAAAATATGCCTATGTTCTGAGGCTAGAATTGTTTTAAAATAACTAAGTTCTTAAACAACCAAGAATTGTTCGAAAACATTGTATTACTTAAGCAACGAAGCATTGTTAAAATTGACCTAGTATGTTATTACTTAAACATCTATATTCCAATATGGATATACCGGTATATACAAACTTACCAAAGATTGCAATAACAATTGAAGCACTTTGTCCACTCAGACCAATCTTTTCACAGTAATCGGGAATATAAGTGGTCGGTATAAACTGAGCCATTTGTAACAATACTCCTCCTAACAGTATTGGTATATAAACAGGATGGCGCAAAATTGATGGATCACAAAATCGGGAATTTCTGTTACTTTGATCACATGCTCCCTTATTATCCTTAGGGACTTCTTTGTACATATCTGTTTCACTGACTATTCGTTTGGAACCATACACACTACCGCTACACAGCATCCCGTTACTTAGCAACATTCCAGAATTCTTGAGCAAACTAGAGTAGTTGTTATGTACATCTTTAGATTTTGTTGATTTTGAGTTGATATTTGGCATAGAAGTAAATTGCGTGTCGTACACTTTCGTTCGACCATTTTTGAACAAGTTATTATCTGATGAGTATACCCCTGACGATTCACTGTATTTTAAATCCAACATAAAAGGTAGTGTGGGTTTAGTTATTGATACTTCTGTGTTGGTCGCTGCAACACAATCACGAGTCTGTCCATGTACAACGCTATCACCTTTATCCGTCTTCAAATACTTCTGTTTATTCTGCGATGGGCGCATCAACGATGCAAACACGCAGAAATTCAGTAACAGTCCTCCTGTTATCAAGAATGCTCCTTGCCAGCCATAATGTTCCAATAACACTTGAGAGACAGGTGCGAGCACCAGAACCCCACAGCCAGCCCCAGCAAACAGAATGCCTTGACCGGTCCCTCTTTTTTCATGGAAATATTCGTTCACCATCACAATGGCAGACAATGCGTTCATACCAATTCCCAAGGCTGAAACGAGAGTTTAAAAGTTTTAATCAACAATTCATGTGTTGTTGTTTTTTTCCTGCAATGAGGAGCAAACAACCCCATTTGAGACACTCCAATCCATTTTTGCAATCTGAGAGGCAAACTGTCTGGACCTATTTGTTTCCATAACTATTTTATTAACAATGGCACAGAAAAATTCACACAATTACGCAATACTAAAATTGACTTTGAGTGTAAATATTTTAAGGTTCCATCGCTCTTGAAACAAACATTTTGTCACATACAGTGAACCTCATACAAATGTGAGAAAAAATTGTGAAAAGAAGGTTTCATTGCTCCCGCATTACATTTTAGTGGGAGGTACGTAGTTGAAGAGACATATACATACGAAAACAGAAACAGTACATTGTCTTCTTACTAAACTTTTCATAGATCATGCCATCATCTATATGTAGATTAATATGTAAACAAACATGTAGAGCACGTGTGTATCTGTTAAGAGCACACTGGTCTAATGCAAACAGTGAAGTCAGGAGCCCTCTTATTAGGGACTTCATTGTTTGTAATTGTGCAATGAGTTAAGAAATAAAAGCAGACGACAGTTGTTTAAAGCATAAGATGGCCTGGCAGTGAAAGGGGTAATAATATAAAAGTTTATCAGGGCTCTAGATAAGTAGAGTTTTTCCAAAATAATAATTTGTCATTTCTGCTTTAAACCCTATGGTGTCACTACTCGTTAGAATCGTCCCGAAGAGACTGTTCTAAAGAGGAGTAACAGCATAGGATTTGTAGCTGAAATGAATTAGAGAAAATGTTGATCTTGTTCGGAAAACTGATTTATACGTACCCGCTATGACGCCATATCCCAGCATGAACACCAAAATACTAGTGGAGAAAGAGGCAATAATCAACCCAGCACCAGCCAAACATCCCCCAATAAACCCTACCAGTCGGCAACTGTAACGACGAATCAGGAAGGCCACTAAAGGACCTGGTAAAGGAGAAATAAATACAAACATATGAACATTAAAACTAAGTTCGACTAAAAGAGAGAGAGGCAATTGTTGTTCCATGTAGGGGATACAGACATTCAAACTAAGTATTTGCAGGCTGGGTTTTTTTCCAAACACATTGGACTGTCTGAAACTTGTTGTATAATCACAGTTTACTTTTCAGCACTACAGTGGCGGAGTGGCGGGACTGTAGTTACAGCACATATTTACAGCATACTTAACCCCACTGCCTTACCTTGAGATCAATGGTTATTTTCAAACAGTTTGGGTCGTGATCAGACGCCGCGTACACGGCGTCTGATTACAGTCCAAACTGTTTGACGCTCAGTTTTATATTTCTATGTCAAAATACCTAAAATTTGGATTGGTAAATAAAACCAGGTGCCAATTCTTTAAAATTGATGACGTCATTGTAGTAAACGGGTTATCACTTACTTGAAAGCATATAGACACCAACTATCAGCGAGCCTGCCGTGGAAGTCGCCGCTGGTCCGGCTTCAAATTCCCTCAGAAGAACTGGATAAAATATCCCGAAACTTGCAATACATCCATCTACCAAAAAATGGATCATAAAGGCTGCGAACGCAACCACCCACGCCCAACGCCTATCTTCTAATGTCAATGTCACATTAGACTGGAATTCTGTGAGTGCTCCTGTGTCTGTGTTTCCCGTATCGATGGCGTCGTCGTCCATTAACAACGACTCAGCGGTGTCACCAGTGTCGCTAACAGAATCTTCACCACTACGGTCTCTCGTCTTGTCTCCACTCATCGTGACTGTACAAAATATGAGGTTATTATTTACAGTAGAGAAGACGTTATTCTTTCCCAATATACGCATTTACGCTAAATCTATTATTACCATTGCAAACAGTTTGGAGCCAGATCGGACGCCGGGGTTACCCGGCGTCTGATCGGGCTCTAAACTGTTTGTCACTTAGATGAAAATGCAGAGTTAGAAATGTCAACAAGTCATCATTTTCTACATTTTATTGCATTTCGTTTGCGTTTTGTTTGAGTTTAAACGGGAAATAATAACGTTTTCTCCACTGTAGTCAAGTAAAATACATTTCAACTGACTTTTTTAAGTCAACTAAACTAAACACAAATGCAAGTAAATCAAATGTAGGAAAATAAGTTTTTAGTTTGTTGTCTTATTTTGATCCGTACGGTAAATTACATTTTTGGTGTCTTTCCCAATAAACGCGTTTACGCTAAAACATTTATCTTCCATTGAAAAAGTTTTGAGTCATATAAGACGCCAGATAACCCGGCGCCTGATCAGACTCCAAACATGTCGCCACTAAGATTGAAATAAATCGTTAGTAAGTTTCTTTTAAAAAAATGTACATTTTATTGAATTGTGTTTGATTTTCGTTTGTGTTTTAAACGGGGGATAATAACGCCATATCCAAGAACCAGATTCAAATACCCACGTAACACCGGTTTACAATCGACCATATCATCGCTCCATAATATTATGTGCGATTCTAAATGTACAGTCAAATCTCAATAGTTCGAACATACCCATAATTCAAAGTTAAAACGTGGCTTAGCCACGTTTTAACTTTGAAATACGGGTATGTTTAACTCAATCGAGATTGAGATCTCAAAATTAACTGATAGTGCGCATTCTGCTTTAATTTCAACCTTCTTTATGGAATCGCGTTTGAAAAATAGAGCATTAGTATTTTTCATGATCAACGTATGGCAGCCTTGAATAGAAAGTCATAGGAAATTGTTCCAGCATCCTTATAAATGGATGCATTAAGCAAGCCGAAAGTAATCACAGAGCCCTGTTGGAATAGTTTTCTGCTTTACGTTCAGATTGCCTTTGAAACTAGCACCTGGATATTAAGTTATGAGGGAATTAATTGCAGCCGTTACTTGTCATGAAACAAGAGACACAATGGTGTATAGCGGTCGTTTAGAAAATATGTATTGTCTACACATATACATGAAGAATCCTAATACATTGATGTCACAATGAAACATTTAATGTGATATAACTATTAAACACACAGTAAAACCGCGATATATATTGACAACTCTGCCCATTTATTTTAATCTGGGTGGCAAATAGTTCGGAGCCTGATCAGACGCCGGGTTACCCGGCGTCTGATCAGGCTCCGAACTGTTGGCAATAGAAATAATAGTTTTAGCATAAACGCGTTCATTAGGAAAGAATAGTTTTCTCCACTGTAGCCGTCGTTTATCAGGCGCTCATTGTCTACAAACATAAATGCAGAATATCAATACACTGACACATGGACAATCAATTGATAGAACTCTTAAAACATACAGTAAAACCGCGATATATCGAATTAGCTTAAGACGAATATACCCGTATGTCAAAGTTAAAGAATGGATGATCGAGCCAGGTTTTTTATTTTTGAAATACAGGTATGGTCGACATATGAATGTTCGAAATTATAAAATTAAACTTTGGAAATACGATTCGTTCGATTTGAGCGAGTTCGGGACATCGAGGTTCGGCTATGTATGGTTTAATTACATGAGTTTTACCACACTATAGACTATATGCATGATACAATCAGTCTTGTATAACGCCCTTCTCTGCCTTATCCAGAGCACATTGATTATCTGCAAACAGTTTAGATCCTGTTCAGACGCTGCTTCCAAAACTACTTGACACTCATTACAATACTACTGAAGTAAATGTACCTTAAACTTAAATTTCAGAAATAAAAGCAGACGACAATTGTTTAAAATTGATGACGTCATGGCAGTGAATGGGTTAATACAAGGATGGTTATAATGTACATGTATGTAATTTGGTGCAAACAGTTCGGAGCCATATCAGACAAATAAAAATAATTTAATTCTGACTTTGAGAAATTAAAGCAGACGGCGTTTCTTTAAGCAGTCCGGGTTCACACATTTGCGCCCAGTGGATTCTTCCATGTTTATACATGTATATTGGATTAGTCCATTTTTTATCAAAGGGAAGCCTGGTCAAAATTTTCATGTTGTTTTATATTGAAATTCCTATCAGCAAACAGTGTAGACTCTGATCAGAGTCTACACTGTTTGCCTATGTCTCCAATATATGGGATCGTGGGCACAAATTGGTTAAGTTGTTTTCATATTGTATGTACATGTATACTAGAAAATTGTACATGTGGTAAATATATATAGGAACGTGCAATAGAATAATATCTGGTATACGTGCTAACCTGTGGCTAGACGCCATTCAGATAAACAAACAATTGGGTTTAACCCTTTACTCCATATCCTGCACAAGTTTGTAACACAGATGACCGCTTAACCCCTTTGTGCCCACGATCACATATATATGGGACATAGGCAAACAGTGTAGACTCTGATCAGACGCCGCATTATGCGGCGTCTAGTCAGAGTCTACACTGTTTGCCGATAGGAATTTCAATATAAAACAAAAAGAAAATGAAAAGTTTGACAAAGCATCCCTTTGATAAACAAGAAATATCTTTAAAAAAGATATTCGGCGGAATGAGTGGTTGAACTAAGGCTATATAGATAGGTGTGCAAAATTGAATTAAATTGAGGTTTTCAAAGAATATATATCTTGGATTGAAAAGCAAAAAATACAAGTATTCAATTGAAACAGTAACTTTAATTTAAAATGCAAAACTATCATGTACAGAAATGCAAAACAAAACAATAATTTAACTCATATCCTAGCTACTGGTAGGAGATCCTCACATTAATCTATTGTTCCATTCATAGAGTTTCTTGAAACAAACTATAGCATACACAAATGTACAGATACAACAATCTACTGTACTTCACTCTTGTAAATAATGATGAAACAACACAATTGTGTTTAACTCACTTGAGGCTATTCATATATAAAATATTGCTTTTAATGTATGGCAAATGTGTACCAATAGTTAACAATTAAAACAAATTGGTTGTAAACAATTATGAAACACCTAGCTTCCTCTGTATATCTATAAATAGATTTCAGATCAAGCATAATTTCTTCTGTGGCCTAAGTAGTAAACAGCCAGCCTGTATCTCTAAATTTACACCCACAGTCCACTTCATGTAAAACTGTAATGGGACATAAACCAGCCTACAGGGCTCCAGATAAGAGTGAGTAAACTAAACAAATCACATTTTCACCTCTTTTAGCACCAAACCCTATGGTATTACCACTCATTTTGATTGTCTTGAAGAGACAATTCATATGTATAGTGACACCACAGGGTTTAATGCACAAATAAAGATTTTAAGTTTTGAAACAATTACCTTATCTGGAGCCCTGGCTACTATCCAATCAGACTATTCAGTTTCAACAGTCGACACTGTCTGCATAGGACACGTGTACTCCTCATAGGTACACTGTTTGTAAATGACCAGTACATCCGTCGCTACGGTCAAATGTTTTAAAACGATCTACTAAAGAATATTCATGCAGACTCGCCTTGTTCAATCCTTGCTTAATCCTTTCACTGCCAAATTTTTCGTGAGATTTTTACCCATTCACCGCTTCATTGTCGTCTGCTTCAATATTGTTATCTGCAATATCGTTTCAACGTAAGATTTAAAGTTGTATTACTTAAAAATATCGATACGAGTGTCAAACAGTTTGGATCCTGATCAGACGCCGCATTATGCGGCGTCTGATCAGGATCAAAACTGTTTGCGAACGCGCTTCAAAGCGTGATTGAGAGTGCAATGGTTAAGCATGTAGACGTTTAATCTCCATAGTGAAGTATTTCTTTGTAGTAGCGCAGAAAACAATAAACAGAATTCACGTGTACATAAAGGTACAGTGGCGAGCACGTGGGTTTTTTTTTTCGTTTAAACGAAACTTAGCGCAAATGCAATTACAATTAAACAAATAAAATCACTTCATTTTGTGAGGAGCCCGGTAAGACGCCGTGTTACCCGACGTTTGATCGGGCTCCAGGTTGTTTACTATGGATGGGGCTGTTTTAGGCATGAACGCGTGTCTTGGGAAAGAATAACGTCTTATCCACTGCACGTAGCACAGTACCTATCACGGGTAATAATTCAACTGAACTACAATGTATGCATACAGTATAGGAGACATTATTCTTTCCCGTTTAAACGCAAACGAACCGCAACTGCATTTCAATGAAATGTAGAAAATGACAGCTTGACAATTCTAACTCTTCATTTTCATCTGAGTTGCAATCAGTTTGGAGCCTGATCAGACGCCGGGTTACCCGGCGTCTGATCTGGCTTCAAACTGTTTTCAAGTGCAATAATCGATTTAGCGTAAGCGCGTTTATTGGGAAATAATAATCACGTGTTAGGTATCTAGCACATGTACAATACTCACAGTGTAAATGCGCCTCTATACCGACAACACAAACCAAGCATTACTCATTGTAGGTAGCGTTGTTTACGTGTGATTAAATACAGCTTAACCCGTTTCCCCATAGCTTGGTTTAATGTTCTTTGTCCTGACGCATGATACATGTAGAGCATGGAAAATGCATTTCATTTGTATCAGAAATAGATTAAACGCGCCATTTGGCGTACCTAGGGGAGAAAGCAAGAGAAAGAAAACCGAACAGCCACTACTGAAGCCTTCTGATTTACACTCATCATGCCGGTTACATGTTTGCAGCACCGATCTCTATCAGTCTGTGTATGGCTTGTAATAACGAGGATTGACTGTTTTGTGTATCTTACTATTGCTGCCAGCTGGCGATACCACAGGCATTTCTATTAGATTTTATAGAGATACGCTAGCTCTGCCTTTGTTTCATGCCACTTAATTAATAAAAAAAACTAATACTTATCTGGAGCGTACCTTATTCCAAGTGTAAACAGTGAATGTCGCGCTCCGCTGGGTGGAGATACATGTACACTGTAGTAAACATGACCTATATTATTATTGATGAGTTTTCTGAACCATGCATGATTAACCCCTTCACTGCCACATTTAAACAATTGTCGGCTGCTTCTATTTCAAAAAAATAACTTTTAGTTATTTTGACTTAAGATTAAGAATATTGAAACTAGTGTCAAACAGTTTGGACCCTGTTCATACGCCGCGTTACGCGGCGTCTGATCAGGATCCAAACTTTTTGCAAATAACTACTGTACTCGGAGTAAGTCAGTAAAGGGATTGAGCTTCCTTCTGGCTTTACTAACAGTTACCGTTTCGAAAAGATTGCCAAAGTTCTCTCCCTTTGCAATTCTGTACCTACCACAAGGTATTTTGGTGTTACTTACGTATATAAATCGGTATATTTTTAAAATCTTATCAAGCTGATTGTCGTCTGCTTCATATATATCATCTGGGTAAAAAACTTAAAACAGTTCTATTTTTTTTTATTAAACTGAAGAGCAGTTGAAAATAAGTACCAAACAATTTGGAAACACACCAGACTCAGTTTCGCGCATCTTTTAATCTTGATCCAAAGTGTTTGCAAAATTAGCCAAGTCGCGCTTAAAGCAACATCGGCGTCTGCTCAAGATCCATATTTCTTGGCACTTGTTTCGATATGTCTTCAGTTATACATCCTTGTAAAATCTGACTTTAAAAACATTGCAGACAACAATATACATGTAAAAGTATTCGTTGATATGTCGGCGTTGAAACTGTAACCCCAAAGCCTTTTTATTGTTTAACCCTTTCACTACCAAATAGTTCGTGATATTTTTACCCCTTCACCGTTTCATTGTCGTCTGCTTCAATTTTGTTGTCTGAAATGTCGCTTCAAAGTGAAAAAATAAGGCCGTGTGACTGAACAAATGTTCAAAACGAGTGTCAAACACGTTTTTTTTTTAATTTTCAGGATCCCAACTGTTTGCAACCACGTTTTAAGCGTCACTGAGAGCGAATGGGTTAAGAGAGATGGCCATATATAAATCAAACTGGAAGTAAATCAGAATACGCCTAAAGGCGCATTCTGCTTTACTTCTAGTCTGCTTTAAGCTTTTATATGATAGGACATGGTAAATATTTCATATATAGCACATTTAATAATTTATCAAATGGAAAAACTATTTTCTAAAAGCGAAGTGTAATCATGTATTTTATCACGGCAGAACGGCATTTATTCAGCAAGAATATTTGAAACTTTATTGAAATGTATCTGTATAAGGTCCAATACCGTGGACAGCATTAACATTTATACAAATAGAAAACATACATATCAATAGAGAGGTCATTAGTTGGGAATACGCAAATTCATTTGAATTTTTTATAATTTATAATAAAGCCTAAATAAAAAGTATTTCTTATGAATAAACAGGTGTTAACCAAAATGTGTTCCATATATAGTCATACATATCACCTGACAGTTTAGATCGTGATCAGTTCCTAGGTAACTCGGCCTCTGATCATAGTCTAAGCTGCATCGAGTTCACTCTTTCAATTTGTATATTGATGTGTCATAATAATTATCAAGAGGTATCGAGGTTACATGTACACGGAAGAAGAAAGCATTCAGGTATTTACCAAACTCTACCAAATAGGATAAATAATTAAATAAATACTTGGTTCATTTTTGCCAACAGTCCCATATGATATGCTTCTCCAGCTAGACGAAATTTGGAGAAGAAATACAGGTACACACAGCAGTCTACTAGCTAAGAGTAGTATATGCGAGTATATAATTATGTTTACCAATTTCTCCAACGAAACAAAATTTGGAGATAGATATTAGATACGAGTATATAAATAACTAAACCACTGGCACAAACATAAATACAAACTAAGTAACTTACTACATATACAAATAAATACCCACATGTAAGACTACACTTTAGACACTTGTAAAGAGATAGAAAAGAGTCATAGAGAAAGAGAGAAAGAGAGAAAGAGAGAGAAAAAGAAAGAGACAGAGACAGAGAGAAAGAAAGATGAAGGCAAGAAAGAGAGAAGACAGACGGTCAGACTGACAGACGGTCAGACAAATATAGATAGATAGAGAAAGTGCATCTAAGGCCATATAGTTGAAATACAGACGTGAATTGTACTTTTTTATTTTACTCCTATCATGCTAGCTTGATGTTTACTTCAAACGTATCGTCTATGTAAAATCTCAAAATAAGTTGTGTGCTTATTAAACTGAAATAATTGAAAATATGTGCCAAACAGTTTGGGCTCAGACCAGACCCCAAGTTATTTGGCGTCTGATCTGGATCCAAACATTTTGCAAAAGTTGTCTAAGTCGCAGCTAGCTTCATATGAGTTTACAAATTGAATCAAAACAAGATATACTATGTGTCATTACAATATAATACACTGTAATTAGGTGTTGTTCGGACACAGTCGGGTAGCAGTTGTGTCGTAGGCCCCAATTATAACCGTTAAAAGCATGCAGTTCTCACAATGATTACAAAAGGCAGAATATAGCCATTTGACCGTATGTGAAAATGGGTAGGCGATCAGCGGGAAGAGATACAGTATAAGTATACATACAGTAGAACCCCTCTATAACCACCAGTATAAGTTTGTCGATGTATGAGGAAGGGGACTGCTTAATATTTAACCCTTTCCCCCATTGAAGCGACTTTTAGCGTATTTTTTTTATTCCTCCGCTCAGGAAATAGTTCCAGTTTATACTCTCATGAACAATTACCATAACAAATATTGTATATGGCCTAGCAGGTAGGTAGTTTAAGGTACTTCGCAGGTGCGCTTAGTTTCCATACAAGGTGTTATGAAACTTTTCATGAAGAATGATAATAGCCTAAGAAACAATGTGTGAAAATATAGGCAACATTTATCGTGTGTTTTGTCTTTATAAAGGTCTCTTTTTCTGACAAAAACCTGGTTTTTTGATGATCTTATTTTTCTAAAAAATAAATAAAGCTAATGCCTATAAATATCGCCCAAAAAGTAGTCCACAACATTCATTACAAGAAAAGCTAAAAACATTTTGAATAAAGGTGTTCAGAAAGATGTTATCAGCTATTTAAATTTTGAAAAATGCTAAAAAATTGAATTACAAAAAACTGACTCATTCAATGTATATTTGTTTTCATTTCATTCAAATATATGGTTGATGAAACAGTAAGTCTGAAAAAATTAGAAAATATTACAGTCAGGATTTGTTGTAATAATAGATTTTCTTATTAAAATGTGGGATATTAGAAGTTGAGATACAGTTACCTACCCTAAAATTAAAACTCTGTCATTAAAATGCATTATTATTTATTCATGGACTTGCATACAAGGTTAATTATATTGTTTAAACATAATAATAATGGGCAATATCGATCTTGACGTTTTGATAAGCTTCAATGTGTGGCTTTATAGTTCGATCAAATCGTATACATGTATACCGATTTTATTGACTTGTAAGTCATTAAACTAAAACGTACATGTAAGTGGACATAATATTTGGACCGTATATAAAATACCTAATTCTAATCAACGAAGCCTAACATAATATGTCTCTTGATCACTGCGTTATGGATTGACAAATCAATAAATCGGACACTTAAACAAAAATATTTGGATCGGATGGGTCTCGAACCTATGACCTTGCAATTAGTAGTCAATCACTTTACTGACTGTGCTATGAAGGATTATACTAAATCCTATCAACATTTCCTTTATAAAAAATTTCTAGTATAATCACGTGCGGAAAAAGTCTATGTCGTCAAGACGCATATCTGCTCGCCCGAAAGACCGACTTCCGTGAGCGAAAGGCCTTAACACAAGCTGGAAAAAAGCAGAATGTGCCTTCTGATTTACTTTCAACCTGCTTTAAGTGATCACCTGTTTTTAATGTTATAAATGGGTTATTGGATAAAGAGTTGAATGGTCGAATTTATCGTAAAGTTTGTAACTCTTTACCGCCATATTGTCGTCTGATTCAATATTGCTGTCTGCAATATTGTTTCAAAGTTAGATTTTTGACAGTGTGACTGATGAAACATCGAAACAAGTGTCAAACAGTTTGTATCCTGATCAGACGCCGCGCTACGCAGTGTCTGCTCAGGATCAAAAACGGTTTGCAAACGCCCCTTATGGTCTCACTCAGAAAGAAAGTTAAACAGAAATATCATAATGGAAATTGAGCTGCTTTACACTATTTTCGCTTTAAGCAGGCATCCATATTTAAAAAACACAAAAACAACATCAACTTGGTGTTTTTATGGTCATCATAGAGGGGTTCTACTGTACACATTTTCACTGTCAAACTATGATGCAGGAATTATATTCGTGTCATTTAATATTTTCTATGCATGTACTCGCGCTTGATTTGCCCTCGATAACGTATATTCATCCACTTATTATATCTGTATGTACGTATTAAACATCATCATTTACGTATAGACATCCTCACAAAACCGTAAATAAATTCAAGGCACGTATTTATACATAAACACCGAAACGAAAGGAGGTTTTCTGTGCATTCGTAAACGTAGTCGTATCTAAATATAAATAAATCTTATATCTTTATATCAATTACATATTACTTCATTCACCCCTGAAATTTTCAATGGACAATTCCAATTTCAAAATAAGTCTAGTCCATTTTGACTGTTTAGGGTTGATTTAACAGTATATGACAAACAGTGTAGACCCTGATCAGATGGCTCCTTAAGGAGCCCTCTGATCAGGGTCTAAACTGTTTACATGGGACACGTGTAATCTTTATAGTTACACTATTTGTAAATAGCGAGTATGCTCGTCGTTAGGAATGACTGCGTTAAATACGTATGAGTTAAGGTAGGTGACTTCTGTAAACAGGTCCAAATAAGTGGTAACAATTTCAATTTCATTTTGAAGTTTTCAGTTTTCTTTTATAACCTTTTCAGCGTCAAATTTTAACGCCTAATATAACCCTTTCACTGAAAAAATATCGTCTGCTTAAATATTACCTAGCGTTATAGTGTCTCAAATTAAATTTAAGACAGTATTCCTTAGAAGATATAGATTCTATAGAGTCAGACAGTTTGGATCCTGATCAGACGCCGGGGTCCCCGGCGTCTGATCAGGAACCAAACTGTTTTCAAAAGACGAAAGTAGTGAAAATTGAAAGGATGGCAACGCTTGTTCATCGATCCGTGACTAAATAGTAAATACATGATTGATTGAAGATCGATATATTTGTATGATATTTCCATCTCTCTAGTAAACAAGTTTTATTGCTAGTTGACATATGAAGATGCAAGTGCTTTTACTTTTTGGAGTATACATTCTGTTACATTCTATCCATTCTGTAAACTGTCAAAGTAAGTTCTTTTTCTCTTTCAATTACAGTGGAGAATCTGTTATTCTTTCCCAATAAACGCGTTTACGCTAAAACTATTATTTGCAGTGTAAACAGTTTGGAGCCAGATCAGACGCCGGGTAACCCGGCGTCTGATCAGGCTCCAAACTGTTTGCCACCGAGATAAACAAGAATTATCAGAATTGTCCAAAAGTTGTTCTTTTCTACGTTTTAGTGTTTTTCGTTTGCGTACGTTTGCGTTTAAACGGGAAAGAATAACAGATTCTCCACTGTATGACGTCACCAGTGACGTAAGAATAACAGATTCTCCACTGTATAATGTCCTACAGCATAGCAGACATGCTTCTTTCCAGTTAAAACGAAATATGTTTTTTCCGCTGTTGATTCTGGTCTTTTTCACCCATGACTATTTTTCGACAGATCGTTAGCTTCATTCTTTTAACATAATTTATATGCTGTAATATCGACATGTAATATCGTTATGAAATAACTTTATTTTTTCATAATTTCCGGTATTTTACTGTGAAATAACAGTGTATTATCACTTGATAATCCCACTGTTTCAAACAGTGGGATTATTGTTACGCGTGCTCTATCAGGAACGTATATCTAATGTACATTCCTGCTACTATTAAGAATTTGCCCGTAGGGCTCCCAAAACATCGTAGTCAATCTTGTCTTATCGTGTAATCTCGGCAGCCCGATTGGTCGCGAACTACTTAGCGGAAGGACACGAATCCAAGATATGAAGTAACGACGTAATACCGGTGACGTCAAATCAATAAATCAGTGACGAAATGATACTGCAAACTGTTACGAAAGGTATATAAACATGGGGTACAAGTTGTACTTTTGCTTTAAATTGACAAACAAGTATTTTCAAAAATCGTTTAAAAGCATGAGATAAATAAAATAACTGTATTGTTTCAGTGAAAGATCTAAATCTAATTCGTTCGTGAACATCCGATTGTGGAAATATAACGCCTGATGCTCACTCAATTAATTAAAGTTTGATTTTACATCAACAAATACACAATCCTTTATTAACCCTTTACCTTATAGAAGCGCCTTTTAGCGCATTCCGTTTAATCCTCCGCGGAAAAAAATAATTCTGATCTGTACAGTCATGAATATGTATCAGAAGGAATATTTTCTTAATTCTAGCAGGTGGTACATGTAACTTAAAGTAGGCTGAAAGTAAAGTAGAATGCGCCTTTAGGGCGCATTTTGCTTTACCCGTAAGTAGTCACCTATTTTCAAAACTAGAAACAGGTTATGGGGTAAAGGGTTAAGTAATATCATGATATAAAACCGTTATGTAATATCGTTCAAATATGGTAATACTTCGTTAACTCGACTCGCTTAGCAATGTCTGGGCAGTATAACGCTGTTCGGGCAGCAAATATGCTGCTCGGGCAGTATATAGATACTGCCCGAGCAGCATCTATACTTTAGACCCCTTTGGTACACCATAGTGTTACCTGTGAATTGCCAGTATGTTCGAGTTGGGCCAATTCAAGCTGTAGAAATATATTTGTAGAAATACTGATCAATTGGATTTTTTAAGCGAGTTCGAGCTATTGAAACGCAGTTATATCACTTAAACGAGTTGGGTAACCAATTACTCCACAGCAAAATCTTTCTACGCAATTCATTCTTTCCTCATCTGAAGACAACAGTTCAATTTTATTTCTTGATGAGCGTGTATCATAAAAAATATTTTCTATATCCTAGCATATGATATCTTAAAGCAGACTGAATGTATCGTAGAATCATTAATGCGACTTAAAGGACATTCTGCTAAACTTTCAACCTGCTTTAAGCAACAATCTGCGTTCAATAATGAAAACAGGGTATGGGTTAAATGGTTTAAAGACCTGTGAGTTCACAGACTTGTTTTGGTTTGTTTGTTTTGATTTAACGTCGCTTTCAACAGTATTTCAGTCATACCGCGACGTCCAGCTAATTACAGGTGGAGGAAGACCCCAGAAGCCCTTTATGCACTGTTTCAGGCACAAATCGGCAAATGGGTAGAAAAGCCATTTATGCACTGTTTCAGGCACAAATCGGCAACTGGGTAGAACCACCGACCTTCCGCAAGCCAGCTGGAAGGCTTCCCCACATGAAAAATCCGAACGACCCCACTGGGATTCGAACTCACAGCGGTGAGGAGCTTAGTGATGTAAGTCACCGTGACTATACCACTAGGCCGACTTGTTTTGGCGCAATGAAGACGTTTTTCTTGTCCAATTAAATGTAAACCTAATGAAATAAAATGTAGAAAAATGACAAGCTTTTTGAAAATGCTGACAAATAATAAGTCTGACTGGCAAACACATTTAAGCCTACCCAGACGCCGAGTAACCCGACGTCTGATCTAACTCCAAGTTGTTTGCAACATTCATAATTGTTTTTGTTCAAACACTTTTATTGATTAAAAATGACGTCACACCTGTGGACATGGGACAGGGGGAGTTTCCTCAAGTAAGTTATTGGAAAAGGACGTATTTATGCGTCACTGTAATGGATTAACCAGTGATAATTGGTAAATTACGGTATCTAGAAAGAATATTTACGCTTATTCTTTACATACAGGAAAGGAGGATGTGTACACAGCAAAACACTATACAGTAAAACCTCTCTATAACGGCCACTAAAGTGTGCTAATTTATTAGTTGTTTTTGACAGGTGACTGCTTAAAGCATGGTGACAGTAAAACAGAAAGCTCCTGTAGGAGCTTTCTGATTTACTGTCACCTTGCTTTAAGCTGTCACCTGTCATTTAAACAACAAATTAGTCCTCGTTTTAGTGGCCGCTATAGAGAGGTTTTACTGTATACTTGTCGAGATCTATTACGACCCTTTTCGGAAGAGGACGCCATTTTATTATTGATTAAAGGGCATAGAAAGTGTATGCATTCTTGTTCGTTTCAGATAGGCCAGTTTTTATAACTAATTTACCAATTGGGGCGCCACTTACCATAGCCGAGAACACCGCCCTCGCTCAGAACGTCTTTGACGTCAACATCATGGATGCCGACATGGGTGATACTCACACTTTCGTTTTGACGTCAGCGCCGACGGAGGGACGTGACTATTTTGCTGTTGACGCAAGTAAATATTCAGCTTAGACAGTCTGAGGCTTACAACGGAGAAGACTTTTTCTTTCCTTTTTCAACCCTTTTATGATCAATTTTATCGTGAGGTTTTAGCCCCTCATCGCCCTATTGTCATCTGCATCAATATTGTTGTCTGTAATATCGTTTTAAAGTTAGATTTAAAGCAGTATAACTGGCGTGATTTCAAAACAAGTGACAAACAGTTTTAATCCGGACCAGACGCCGTTTTTACGCGGCGTCTGATCAGGGTTTAAAGCTGTTTGCAAATGCGCTTTATGGCGACATTGAATATGAAAAGGTTAAAAACTGAAACGAAACGCAATACAATTAAATGTAGAAAATGACACATTTTCGACCATTCTTATTCTTATGGTCTGAGTATCAAACTGTTTGAACCTTATCAAACGCCGGACTACCTGGCGTCTGATCTGGCTCAAAACAGTTTGCACTAATACAATAGCGTATCATATAATCATATAATAGATAAAAACACTATTCAAGATTACCCTTTATTTTATAACAACATGATTTTGGTTGGACATAAAAGTGTATTCTTAAAGTCTTGGTTTCAAACTGGTATACACTGCATTGGAGATTTGATAAATAAAAATGGTGCAATCATGACTTATAACGAATTTGCAAATAAATATAATTTACCAACCAATTCTTTAATATACAATGGAATTAAACTTGCCATTGAAAAGGGACTTGAGCGTATCCAAATAAAAAAGGGTAGTTTAAACTCTATACAGAAACCAATGTTCCCGCCTTATTTAAAACTTATCTTAAAGGATTCTAAAGGTTCAAAAACAATATACAAATGCTTAAACAGAAATTTTGACCAGCCGACTTCTATAGAGAAATGGAATAAAACACTAAATATAACAATTGACAAAAAGGATTGGAAAGAAATATTTCAAATACCTTTTAAGATATCAAATGATACAGAAATACAGTGGTTTCAGTTCCGTATTATACACAGAATACTTGGAACAAACTACTATCTATTCAAAATGAACTATGTAAAAAGCCCATTATGTACTTTTTGTAAATCAGATTTAGAAACTATCGACCATTTGTTTTGGACGTGTCCTACCAGTCAACAATTAATTAAAAGCCTTTTTTCGCCCAAAATGAAGGAATTTCAAAATCTTAATATCGACACAATGATTTATGGTTTTAGAAATACAACAGATTATATAAAAAACCTGATTCTCATTATTTTTAAAATGTATATTTTCCAATGCAAATACAATAAATATCTACCTACAATACAAGGTATAAAACTCTACTTATCCTTTAAATACAATATATTTAAGTCAATAGCAATTAAAAATGACTCTACGGATTGTTTTTATAATCAATGGGATCGCTTTAAAATTCTTTTTGAAACTTAAAACACCTATATTAAATCTATGTTTGTATATAAAATATATTATATGAATGAAGGGATGCAAACGTCCGTGTCCAAATATGTGTGCCTAATATGCAAAAAAAAAAAAAAAAATATGACGTAAAAATATGGTAAGCAATAAAATTTGCATGAAAGTATGCCTGGCTACAAAATGATTTTTCTACAAAATGCTTTTTTTGTTTTGTTTTTTTCATTATTACTTTTTTCTTCACATTTTCTTTTCTGGTCTAAGTAATTAAAAACTTAGAGACCTTTGTCAATGCAATTATATTGTATTTCTATGTTGTATACATGGTTATGTAAGGTGTGCAGGAGGATGGCTCCCCGACCCCTACACACCTATGACGGGTAAAATAAACGAGGTCCTACTTTGAAAAAAAAAAAAAAAAAGTAAAAAAAAAAAAAAAATACAATAGCGTAAACACGTTTATCACATAATTTGCGGTTTGGGGTGGAATAAGGCCATACTATAAATATCGTTATCCACTGGTGAGATATCGTTATTTTAGGCTCCGGTAAAATCTTGTCTACTTTTCGTCATAAGCGGGACACCGAATGGCATCATTTGCGACGACGTTAACGTAAACAACGTCAGGATTTGGCGGAAAATCTATATAGCAGAAAGACTACAAACTACGGTTTCGATTGATTAAATAGGTGTTTAAAATTGTTATGTGATAAATTGAATCTCACATTCGTGCTCAATACTTGTCATTTTTAACAAACTCGTTAACTAAAATGAATATGACGATCGCTAAGGCTCGCGTCATAATATTTTAGTCACTTCGTTTGTTAAAATGATAAATAATGAGCACTCATGCGAGATCCTCTATTTATTTAAAAGAATAACGGCTTTTCCACTGTTATTGTTAAAGGGGTGTCTTTCAGGCTGGATCGCAGCAACCCGTGACGGACCGTGCACACCTATCTTAACTTATTTTTCATGGGCATCAAGTTGTTCGTTTGAATATTTTTACTCGATATTTAAGATCTTTAGTTTGTCCAAGCTATGCGTAATTTAACGGTTACCGTGGTAATCTCCAGGTAATTTCCAAATGTAACCTAGGTGTAAAAAATGGCTATAGCTTTGCTTCCTTTAGGCCTATGACTAATAAACAAGTACTTAAGTGAAGAAGAGGCACATGCCGTTCATTTCAAGTATAATTTAATTAATTTTCATGATTTATTACCTACTAATATTTATGAGAATGTTAAACTAAAACATAAAATTATGAAAATCAGGCATGTTGTTTTTGTCTTAGATGCATATTTATACACCGGTGTTCTTAAAATACGCTAAAATTGTTCCAACGGATCATACAAAGAAATCAAACCATGATTTGCTCCTGTAAAATTTCGGTATGCCTATATTATTAAGCTTTTTTGCATAGTATCTATTACGTAACGAATTGCTCCAAAATAGACATACATTTGTATAGTATTCCGTATCTGACTGATACTTTATTGATACGACCAAATTCATTCTTATATCAAATTGGAACAGAGAAAATTTGGCTTTATATACATAATCATTTCGCAGGCATGCTTATTTACGAGAAACATTACCCCCACCCTCACCAAAATGTCAATAGTGCTGCAAATCGTGGACCGTGTTGGACGCCTAACCGGTCTCCATCTTTAAACAAAGGTTTCTATATACCACACTGTTCGTACAAGTGTGTTAATTATGAAACTGCCTATTACAGCTGTTATATCTATGGGCCAACATATATATTGAAGATGACATCCAAGATGGTCACCACAAACGGCGTCGTCGTCCGTCCATTCGTTCGTTCGTCCGTCGTCAACATTTTCGTTAAAGGACATATCCTTCTTAACTACTGGATGGATTTTTACCAAAATTAGCAGGAATGATCCTTATATGATCCGCGTTGAAATAGTTTCGGTTCGTTGCATGTCTAGGGTCGTTGCAATAAAACCTTGTCTGAAACCACAGTACCCTTAACTTAGATATATGGCACAAAGCACCATCTATAGGTCATCTATCAAAGTTGTTCAAATTATTTCCCTGGAGTTAAAATAACCCCGCCCCAAGGATCACAAATTTACAAAGAGTCATATACATGTAGTGAAATCTTAAAACATTTTCTTCTCTAAAACTTGTATGTCCAGAGCTTTGATATTATTTGGCATGTTGGCACTTCTAAAGGTACTTTACCACAACTGTTGAAATTGTTCCGGTCCGTTGCATATTTAGGTCACAAGAGCTAAAATTGATTTTTTTTAATTTCTACTTCAACAAAATTCTTGTCTGAAACCACAGTACTCTAAGCTTAGATTTTTATTGCAAAGCATCATCTGCAGGTCCTATATCAAGATTGTTCAAATTATGATACTGGGGTCAAAAATGACCCCGCCCCGGGAGTCACTGTTATACATAGAGTTACCGGGTATATAGTGAAATTCCAATTGTCTTCTTCTTTGAAACTAATATGACAAGAGTTTTGGCTTTTGGCATGGTGTAACTTCTACAGGTCCTATAGCACTATTTTTCAAATGGTTTTGGTCGGTTGCATCGGCCTAAAAATAGTTCGTTTCAATAAAACTAAGAAAGGCGTCTTCGTGAAATCTTCAAAATAATTTTTGTCAAAATGGCTAGCTCCGTGGTTTTCAAAATTTACTAAAATGATTTCTAAAATAATCTGTGTAAAATTGTTCAAATTGCCTGGGCGTATACTCAGCGATTGGTACAATCGTATTGTCTTAATTTCCCCGCTTTCCAATATATTAAATAACTACATCAGTCGTTCCAGGTGAGCGATTTAGGACCGTATAAGGCTCTTGTTTTCTTGAGGTTCGACTAAAAGTCATGACACTGTCAAATCTTTACATTTGAGTAATTACCTTTTTAAACCTTTTTATATCACCAAAGTATTCAAAGTAGCGTCCAAAATGGCTACCATAAGCATAAAAATATCACGCACGCACTTACTTCTACAGTTATTTTAATTTTATTTATGCTTTTCGGTGGAGTACTAGGAAAAAGCAGTGGATTATCATTTGAAAATGTCATTGTTTCAAGTGGGGTTATCGTCGCACGTGCTTCTTTTATGAAATTTTCCCGTAGGGCTCCCAAAGAATTGTAGTCAATCGTGTTCTATCGTTTCATTCCGGTGGGTCATTCTACTGCGTTACACCGGCAGCCCGATTTGTCTCACACCACTGAACGGAAGAACACGAATCCAAGACTGGAAGTAACGACGTAATTCCCATGACGTCAAATCAATAAATCAGTGACGTCATTGTACGGTAAGCTATCACGAAAATGTGTTTGATATAAACTATGGGCTACATACGGGGTAAATTATTTACTTTTGCTTTCAATTGTCGAACAGTTTCGTTTAAGAAAGTGGCTTAAAAGCATTAATAAAAAGAATAACAGTTACTGTATTATTTCAATATAAGATCGAATTTAATCTATTTCGTGAACATTAGACTGTTATATTTTCACTCTTGGCGAACACTCTTGGCTTCGCCACTCGTGAAAATATAACGTCTGATGTTCACTCAATGGATATTTGTTTTATACTATTCTTAAACTGTAAAAAAAAAACCAGTTATCCCCTATATTATCTACTAAAAGTGATGACAGTGTACGTTGAACATACAAAAATTGCCATACTATTCATTTAAGGAGTATAACGACCGTTTAAATCTTATACTAGGAACAAAATATTCGAAATGGCGTCCAAGATAGCCGCTACAAATATATAGATATTACAAAGAAATTAAAATTGTGTTTAATGGTTTGACTTAAAATGATGACAATGGACTTTGAGCAAAAGAGTCACTATTTCACTTCATTTGAATATTGACCTTTTAAACACTTCTTCTAGCACCCAAATATTTAAAATGGTGTCCACAAATAGCCACCATAACCACAAAAATACCGTTAAAATATTACACTAGGGACAAACTATGCTATTGGCGTCCAATATGACCGCTACAAATATATAAATGTTACGAACATAGTTACTATATTTTACAATTGTTTTAATGGTTTGACTAAAAATGATGGCAATGCACTTTGGACAGTACAAAAGGAATATGATATTAACTAAACGGGTGTAATTACCGCTTTACTCCAATACATCGAACAAAATATCAAGATGGCGTCCAAGATGACCGATACGAAAGAAAATATAACGAACATACTATTACGGTTATTTTCTTTGGTTTGACTTAACGTAAAGACAATGGAAACTGGCCCCTATAAACAGAGACGTGTTATACACTTATTGTTCAAAATATGTAAGATGGCGTCAAAGATGGTTGCCTCATATATAAACTATCCGGAGCACACTAATTATTAAAACTGTTTTCCTACGGTTTGACTAAAAGTATTGTAAATGCACTTTGGACATAACAAAAGATTCACAATATTCACTATATGTTAATAGTGACCGTTTATCCTTCTACTGTGAACAAAATATGAGTCAAAGATGGCTGACACAAACTTTAAAATAGCACGTGTATACTTATAATTACAGTTATTTTCTTAACGTTTTAATAACCGTGATAACAATGCACGTTGAACATAATTTAAGAGTAAAACTATTCACTTATTAATCATAAAACCCGTTAAAACCTTACAATGCGAAAAATAATAACATACGGCGTCCAAGACTTCCGTTTTACGCATAAACAAATTCATTAATATATTATTACAACTGTTGAAATATGTATCATTTTCTACATGTGTATAATACCAATTCAGCATTATACAACGAAGAAAAATATTCAAGATGGCTTCAACAAGAATATATAACGCACATATTATTACAATTGTTTTCTTATGGTTTGGCTAAAAGTGGGAACAATGGAACTTGCACATTTGAAATAGATGTTATTCATTTCTATAAAGACCCATATTTGTTCTATCACTTCGAACAAAACATTTACGATGACTTCAAAGATGACGGCCACAAATAGTTGTTTAAGCCATATAAAGAAACAATAGGTGTAATGTGGCGGCCATCTGGGAAGCAATCTTGGGAAAAAATGCACTGGAAGGATTTAACCGATTGTTTACATAAAAATGTATAATGTGTCCTTTTGTCTATAGACTTTACTTTTAGTCACACCGTAAGAAAGCATTTTTAGTAGTTATATGTTCCTGATATTTTATAATTGTGACAGCTCTCTTTGGCGCCATCTTGAACATTTTGATCGAAATAGAATGGTTAAACGGTCTTTATCTACAATAAGTGATTACCGTCTCTTTTCTGCAAGGGTCAAAGTCCGTTGTCTTTACTTTCAGCGTACCCATGCGGAAACAATTGTAAATATAAATGTTTGTGTCGGCCATCTTCAACGCTATCATATTCGTAGTATAGGAGCAAAATGGTCTTTATACACAATTTGTAAATAACATATCCAGTGTGCTTTGTTCAAAGTGTATTGTCATCATTATTAATTCAAACCTTAAAAGACCAAAACTGTAAATGAAAGTAGTTTCATGATATTTTTGTGAGGACCATATTGGGTGCCATTTTGTATAATTTGTTCGTAGTATAAGACTTAAACGGTCATTATACACATTAAATGAATAGTGACTCTTTTTTAATGTTCAACGTGCTTTCTCATCACTTTTAGTAAACCATTATAGATAATTGTGACAGTTAGTGTTCGAGTGATATTTTTATGCTTAGGGTGGCTTTTTTGGACGCCATTATGAATATTTGGTTCTCAAGATTAAGTGAATTATATGACTGTTTTGTAATGTGTAAAGTCCATTGTCATCACTTTTAGTCAAACCATAAGAAAACAATTGTAATAGATAGTATGTTCGTAATATTTCATGTTTGTGGCGACCATCTTGGCCACTACCATCTAGTAATTACTATGTTGGCCCTAAGATATTGCAACTGCATCATAAATGGTATTAAAAAAACTCTTGTACGAACATTTTGGTATAGAGAAACATTTGTTTCAATATGAAGACCGGTAAGGTTGCCTTCACGGTCCACTATTCGCAGCACTATTGAGGGCATTATGGTGTTTTTCTTTTCACTATGGTACTAAGATATGTTTGATGAATCTATGCAGAAATTTTCATAGGGATCCTACGAATATTTCATTTGAGCGCGTATGTCCTTAAATGACATTTACAAACTGATTTCTCACTATACACTTGTATTGTATTGGGTCACTTTTGTAAATCAGGTAATAAAGCGTTTGAATGTCAAGAAAATGCCGTGCGTAGTATTTCACAGTACATTTGCTTGTGCTTTATCAATTATGTCGATGGCAAACAGGTAAAAATCACAACACAAAGTAACTCGAGGTCTGATCAAATTTCAAGCTGTTTTACACCAGACATTTGATTAAAATTACGCGTTTTAAAGTACTTTTACTCTCTCAATTATTTTGCATTGCGTTTGCATTTACATGCAGTTTTAACCCTTTCCTCCCTAAAACCTGAAATGGACAATTCTAGTTTTCAATTTAGTCAAGTCCATTTTTTACTTTTAAGGGTTGGTTTGTACAATATAATTATGTCAAAATGACCAACAGTGTAGTACCTGATCAGAGGGCTCATTAAGGAACCCTCTGATCAGAGTCTACACAGTTTGCATAGGACACGTGTACTCCTCACAGATACGCTGTTTGCAAATGACGCATATATACGTGACTAGAGTTCAAAGGGTTAAACGGTAGAGAACAACCTTTTTCTCCGCTTTACCAGTAACCGAGTGGTAGTCATGATAACATATTTGCTAAATGATATTACCCCCAGTGTCATTTAAAGCGAACTACATATAGTTTAGAGTACTATTGTCATATGTAAATCGTGTGTACCTTGATCCGAAAGCTCCTATAAAAGAATTTGCACTATTTGTCGCTTTGCAATATACATTGTATTGTAAAACAATCCTTAATAGTCAGAACATGCTAAAATTACTCTTACATTTAAAAGGTGTATACCCTGGTCAGAGGACAGGAGTACTTTGACCAGAGTGTGCACTATTTGCCAGTTTGCAATATACCTTGCATTGTAAATATTCAAACATGAACAAGGCTTAATTAGAAACAAGTATTTTACATTTAAAGTTTCAGGGTTTTATAAGATTATCAGATCAGGTTCTAAACTGATGGCAATGCTAAGCCTAAATGGTAAAACATGATGAAGACTTAATATGAATTGTACATTTCAAGTTCAAGGGCTTTATTAGATTATAAGATCAGGTTCTAAATTGATGCTTAACTAAATCTAAATTGTCAAACATGAACAAGACGTAATTGGAAGCTTGAATTGTCAATTTGAATATTCACAGCTCATTGGGTTTATAAAATAACTGACCTAAAAAAATAAGAAAGTAAAGAACAACAATAAGAAGGCATTCCCTTGAAACACACACTTTATTCCGAATACATATAATTGCCATTACGTGCACAAATATTTACAAACATGTACAGCCTGGACTCTTAACCCCTTCACTGCCATGACGTCATCAAATTTTTACAATTATCGTCTGCTTTAATTTCTCAAATTCAAATTTTAAGTATTTTGACGTAAGAAATATTGATATGAGTGTCAAACAGTTTGGATCCTGATCAGACGCCGCTTTACGCGGCGTCTGATCAGGATCCAAACTGTTTGCAAATACTTATTGAACTCGGGGTAAGGCAGTGAAGGGGTTAATACCAACACTTGCTATATAGAGGATGACGAATTCCTTTGGGTTGATATGAAAAATATATCACGAGAATGGGTTGTTTTCTGGTTTAAAAAAAGAGTCCTGCGGACTCCTTTTTTAACCAGATAACAACCCATTTCGGTACTAACCCTTTCAACCCTGCATCCTTCTGTAGAGATTACTGATCACATATACAAACAGTGTAGACCCTGATCAGAGGGCTCCTATATGAGCTCTCTGATCAGGGTCTGCACTGTTTGATATTTTCATTGTGGTTTTTTTTTCATACAAAAATTTCAACAGTATACCGGTCCAAAACATCCATTTCGGTATTAACCCTTTCAACCCTACATTCTTCTGTAGAGATTACTGTTCACATATACAAACAGTGTAGACCCTGCAACAGTAGAATGGTCCAAAACATCTGCACTAGAAGAGTACAAAAGGATTATACAGTGAAACCCCTCTAAACCGTGTATGGGGACAACATAAATTTCCTGTTTAGATGGGTTTCCAGTTTAGGTCGGGTTTAACCCATTACACAATAGCTTGTTTCTAGTACACTTAACGAATCTTCTAACTGTGCACTTATATATTATATCATATCTCCGGAGCTAATGACCAGATCGTGCTAAAACTTTGCAGAAATCAAGAAGACTAATTTTTGATGGTAATATGTTTACTTTATTTAATACAAAACAAAACATTTATAAATTTGAACGAAAAATATGAATGAGTAAAAAAAAGTTGGTTTCTCAAAAAGAGAGAGGGGACGTATACAGAAACCTCAGGTGCGATTCCCTACTCTCATTCGCTGGTTATTTTAGACACCCAGTGTGAAGAACTGATCGATACATTGGGCTTTGGTTTTTATAAAGTCTTATCCGAAGGAATTGGTCGGGCGGGGGATCGATCTCACGACCCCTGGTATCGTAGTCGAGCGCGTTACTCTTCGACCACGACAGTCATTAAAACAGCATTTTTTGTCAATTTAGACAAACAAACGGTTTTAATTAAGCAACGCCCTTGTCCAGCATCGTTTATATCAGCCTGACGTCGACGTCATGTCGACGTTACGCATAGTTGAACGGCTATTCAACGTCGCTCGATCAAGATATTCTTCCAACAACATGTTTTCCTAATGTGCGGCTTGATAGCGAATGCAAGAGAAAAAATTCGAAACAATTTCTCAAACGTTCACGATTTTCTCGTGCAAATTAAGCATTTTGTCGTTTCATGGTTCACTGGGTCGTCAAACAATTTTTTTAATTTGATAACGATAGCTCAGCACATTATTACACTTTTTGGGGTGAATCATGCACTTAGTGATACAAGCATCAAACTTGGCACACTTGCACTTCTATATGTTGTTTTTCATAAAAGCCCGTTAGCCACTTAAAAAATCAAAATGGCGGCCATTTTTCAAGATGGCCGCCATTGCAGGTTCGAAAATACAGTTTTGTTGCTAATATTTGACATTTGTGGTCGTTCTTTACAGTTTTGGTGTCTAAGTATATGTTTTAAGGTATAAGGAAACTAACTGAGTCTATTTCAAAGTGTTTTTAAAACTTACTTTATCATGTAATGGCCAATTTGTGACCAAAATACATAGTTTTTTCGAAGATGGCCACTATTTTTGGTTCAAATTTACGATTCTCTTTCTTACATTTAACGTACCTTGCCATAGTTTTACACTTTTTGAGTCTAAATATATTTTTACAGCAGAAGGAAGCTAATTTTGTCAGCATCAGACTGCTGTGTTTGCACAATAACAAAAGACAGTAAAAAAAATGTAAAATTACTTTACTGCGTAATGACAAATTTGTTGAGTTTGTTTGCATATGTTTGCCAACATAGTCTCTAATGTAGAATATCTTTTCTTACATCTGGTTTATATGACGATTTGTCATATTTTTGGTGTCAAAGAATGTTTTAAACAGGATGAGAGAACTATTCATGGGAGCCTCCGGTCGGTTAGAAACTCATATCATTGTCTAATGACCTATTTTAGCCACACATATATTTTTACTCCGTAGCTGACCAAAGCTTGTTGTCTGTTGTTATGTGACTGCTTATGCTGAATGCTGTTTTCTCATAATTATAATTTCATTTATCTGAACAATGATTGCCTAAACTATACTACTTTATCTGACACTGCAATTAATTACTTTACCATACAATATTTTATCTTTCAAGTATACTGACAAGTCTTGAATATGTTTCTTTTTTCTCAATTTAAATATAATTGCATTAACAAACAAACAAAATTCCTTAATTATCTCACATAACAATTAATCCATGTACCAACAACAAACATCATGCTAATTCTGAAGATCATTTAACCACTTTGTAACTTCTTACCAGAAAAAGTACATGTATATGTAAGACGCACGTACATGTATCTGCATTCCGCCACATGTTATAAATGTGACCAAAATGTAATACCGTCTACTGCCGCATATCCCAATAGTCATTATTATATTTAAATCAAACAATGTGCCTACAGAGTTGATGCCCATTATGACTCATGTCCATAGTAATAGTGACTAGATAATTCATGGATACCATTTATCCTACTACTGCATGCGCGTGTAAATAATCATGTGAACAAGGGAGCATCTGATAAATTGATTAATATCGTTCAAAAGACAGACAAGTAATCGGACGACAAACCAGTGTTTCTTACATATTTTGAAGAAAATCAAAATTTCAAAGTAAAAGATTCGGTGGCCAACACCTAAATTACTGATTATTTCTTGCAGGAATTACTGATGGGCCTTAGTGAATCATGCATTATTGTATTATGACACTGGTTAAACTGATTTTCACAACAGAGAAAGGGGCCATTTTACACCAATAAATATGTTTTAGATGTATTTGTCTGTATAGTAGGTAAAAGTCAACAAAATTGATCTGTTAATGTTTCATATTGGACAGCTTGAATTTTTGCACAAACAACATCTTCATTATGTTTGGTATATGTACACCAGATGTTCACTGTTAATAAAGAAAGGCTGCGCCATGAAAAAAGTTATAGTTTTTATTTTGCTTGAAGACGCTTAGCGTCTACTATACTTGTTGAATAAGTTAAGATATGAAATAGATGAATGACCATGAGCGTGATGAAAACAATATGGAGAAATATCAGATCCAGTATGGATAGTGTGTTTTCTTTTACGTAATACAACCGTTCTGATATATGGTGCTTGACCAATCAAATAAGCAAATCAAAATGGTTATCAAAAATGAAGGCAATGTGGACTCCTTTCAATAAAATCAGATTTCAGCAATGTTGAGAAATATACTTTACACGAAAAGTCTTGTCTCTTCTTCAAAGTCAATACATGCAACCATTTGAGAGTATGACCCTTAAAACTCCGCATGAATATTTTTAAAGAATTTCCATTCCTGAGTTTGGTGTAAAAAATGTAACAGTTCTGTTCTGCAAACATAGGGACGGATGTATAGTCTACCTATTCTGACAACAGACTTTTAAAAGCGATATGATGTGATACACAGTCAAATATAGTATAAGTTTCTTGTGGTACAATTGCATAAAGACAGAGCGTTTCAGCTGTTTGCTAAAGCTATTTGATGTGGACACATAGTACTGCTAATATCATATTTGAGATTGATCCCTGTGTAATCTTCAACAACATTTTAAGAAATTATACAATGTTAACATGAAGAAGTGTGTGCACAAATGTTCATGCATGAATTGCAAGCCATAACCGGAGACCACACCACTCCCATGTTAAAAGCTAATGACATAAAATTTCATGTCGATGTGAATTTCAAATGCTAATTCAAACTATCTTGTTCTACAGAAAGTGTTGGTTGCAATTGGTCAACGGTCAAACATGAGCTAGTTTCACGCCAAATTCCCATATAAGAAAGAGAAAAGGCTGCACAGAATACATAAACTGAAAGATATGGTGCATGTGCAAAGTCCAGTCTATAATCATAAATCATAATGTACAAGCAATAAAATCTGGAAATCATTGCATCAATTATGCCAAGTCATGGGATAAGATTATTGTGTTTGATTGGACATGTTAGCTTGATGGTATAGATCTTAAGGTGCAGTTCCTAAAGGTCAAGCCCCTCTGTTGAACATGCCAAATGTTCTGCATACCAAATACATGTACCTTGTGTCATGTTGGAAGTATCTCATAGAGTTGAAATGAATGAAACATTGCTGATACATTGGACAACCCTGTTACCTAGTGATATGATTGCAAATACCCGATTAAACATAGATACTAAAGTTAAGTGTTTGCAGGGACACATGCAAGTACAAGTATTTAGGATGTGGCCTTCCTTGTTCAGACTAATATACCGATATTTAGAAATGTGAAAATGAACACCTACATAAGTATAAGCGATTATACACCAACTCCAGCATGTACACTAAGGCATAACTGCTAAAATAGTTATAAACCACATATATGCCATTAAAATAAGTCATTACCCTAAAGAACAAGATTCTTAATAAAGTAAATGATCACATAATTAGCTTTCGGTGTTCTAATCATAATGCTTTGACACCAAAAGTATGACAAGTGGCCAGAAGTATATACGGTAGAAAAAATCAGAAAGGATATTATAATCACTATTGCAAAAAGGAACGATCAACTGTGAGCAAAAAACATTTATTTTGTCTAGATTGGTGATTGTGCAATAAAATTAGTTTCAATTCAGAAAGAAGTTGTCTGAATTAGCTTCCTGATACTTTATGACATCTATGTTGACACAAAAAACATAAATGTTGATCAAATTTAAGAAATGATTTTGCTTATACCAATATAAAATGGTGGCCATTTTGAAAACAAACGATGTAGCTTTGCTATTTTGCCTTAAAGTAAACTTCTGTTCAGCTTGAGGTGACTGAATTGGCTTCCTTATGCTTTTTAAAAACATTGTTTTAGTGAAATTTGGTCAAACATGTCAAATATTACAAAAGAATTGGTCAACGATCATAGTCGATTATAAAAGCTCTTCAGAGCTTATGTTACTTGTATGTGTATTGCCGACTCAAAAATAAACCTTATCATATGCATGGCAGTCAGCTTGTAAAAAATGGAGGCCACTTTGAATTTTTACGTGGCTAACGAATTTTGTTGAAAGTAGGGTCATACCAGTTAAATACCAAATTTGATGCTTGTATCACCAAGTTCGTGATTTTGTTTTAGAACTGATTTGTACAGATTTATGTAGTTGTTATGTGAAAAATAGCATCTTCAGACAAAAGCAATTGAAGACAATATCATTAAATAACATGACAAAAGGTAAATTGAGTGTATAATCTATAAAATCCTGTGAATTTGGTTTTTACCTTGACACACACTTCGCTTTTGTACAGTTTTGCTTATAACATGATCAAATGAACTTCTTACAAGTCTATGGATCACATAATTAGCTTCTGTATGCTTGAAAACATATAATTAGACACAAAAAGTTTGAAAATTGGTCAAATATATCCGATGTTAGAGATAAAACTGTATGATAGAGCCTGAAATGGCGGCCATCTTGAAAAATGGCCGCCATTTTGAATTTTGAAATGGCTAACGGGCTTTTTGTTGAAAGTAGGGGCATACCAGTATACATACCAAATTTGATGCTTGTATCACCAAGTGCATGATTTTTGTAATAATGTGCCCAGCTACGATATAACATTTCAATGTCCGTCAATAGTCAACACGTAAAAAATTGTGTAGAAATTCTTATAAATAACAGATATATAGCGAAAAGAAAAGTGCACAGTTAGAAGATTCGTTAAGTGTATAATAATAATAATAATAATAATAATAATAACGACTTTATTTCATGTGGATTACATATTTGGTATAGAACAAACAAACCAATTTTCAATATGGTCCACAAACAAAATTAACATATATACAACATGAAGGAACACAATTACAAATCAGTATTTTTAAACCTTTGCAAACAGAGTGGACCCTGAAAAGACAGTTCCTGTAGGAGCTCTCTACAGGGACTACTCTGTTTACTTAAAGCATTTTAAAGATTAAGCTGAAAATGATAATGCATAAGTGTCATTATGAGAATTCAGGATTTGTTATCTATACATGAATATTGAATAGGTAGAGGCAGTATAAAGCCAAAAAACCCGACGATTTCACAAATAGCAAAGATCTAGATCAATCAAATTTCATAACAAACGGGAAGGAATATACCAAAGATACTTCAAACCCTTTACTCCATGGTATATTTCTAGTATTGAAGAAAGGTGATCACTTAAACCAGGTTGAAAGTAAATCAAAATGAGCCTAAATGTGCACTCTGTTTTACTTTAAACCCGCTTCAAGTCACCATCTACTAGAGAACATAAAACATTTTTCATGAAACATATCTATGTAGTAAAGGGTTAAAGCAACATGTAGGTTTTAATCAAGATCCATATTTATATCATAACTTATATACATAGAAGCCCTTACAAGCAGCTAAGGCCTTGATCAGTCATTAACCCTTAGCTCAACGCATATTCAAAAACTTACCCCTCATTTTATGGATACTATTCAAACCATTTATTTAAAAGTAGAATACAATGAATTTGAAAACTTAGAATGTTGTCTATTTCAGAATAATTTCTTCTTCTAGCAAACAATGTATACTCTGATCAGAGAGCTTCTTAAGGAAGTATCTCATCTGGGTCTACACTTTCAGCAAAAACTACTATCGACATAATTAGCGGGCTAAAGGTTAATAGTGTAACAGCCGAGCAGGGGTTCAGCAGCAAAAACAAAGCCTACATGAAACCATCGCAACATTAACCCCTTACCGCACATGGCATAGTTCAAGTTTTGAAGACAGATGATCAATTAAAGGCAGGTTGAAAGTAAGGCAGAATGCGCCTTAAGATGTATTAACCTTTTTTCAGCCAGCCTTAAGTTGCTAAGATATAGATCTAGCAAATATTCTTATTTAACTTTTTGTAAATAATTATGACTGCACAAATTGAATGCGTTAAATGCGTTTCGATATGTGGTAACGGGTCAAGGAAAGCGATGGTTAGACTGGCACCTTAGGAATAGTGATATAAACCCATATCAAACGTAAAGAACAGCTTACTTCAGCTGCAAACTACAATATGCGGCGTATAGAAACCTTGGCGCCTTGTAATAAATTTCATGTACAGTAATCTACCTTGTTTATATAAATTTAAACTATACTGGGAAATGAACTTTAAAACCTGAGCAGCAAATTTTCATCACTATACATGTATTACATTTTGAAGCATTATGAAGCATAACAAGTGACTACACTATCTGTCTAATTTAACCCATTAAAGGTATGAAGTTTTAAATGAGGCAAGTGATTGAGCATTACTTATGTTCAAAGGCAAGTTATTCCAAACCATAGCTCCAGAATAGGCAAACGACCTCCTGAAAAATTCAGACTTTGGTCTGGGAGAATATAACTGAGAATTTGATGAAGACCTTAAATTTCTATCATGCACATTAGACTTTAGTGTGAACAAATCATATAAATATACAGGTGCCAAACCTTTGAATACTTTGAACATTAGAGTAGCTTTGTGAAATGTAACTCTTTCCGGAAAAGTCATCCAATTAAGTTCTTTGAAGAGATCAATTGAATGGTCAGTTTTATCTTTATTAAGGATAAGCCTTGCTGCACGTTTTTGAACACGAATGATTTTTTGTTCTTGCGATATTGAACAGTTTCCCCAAATAACGCAACAATAGTCGAGATGAGGTAAGATGTAGGAGTTAAAAAACATTTTTCTCAATGGTATAGTTAGAAATACTTTGATTCTTGAGAGGAGGTATAATAAGGAGTTACACTTTTTAAGTATGTTGTTGATATGGCTATCAAAAGATAAAACTACATCAAAGGTGACACCGAGTAACTTCTCCTCACGACTGCAATGGATTTCTTCATTTCCAAATGGGATTGGCAGAGCAATATTTTGAATGCCTGCGGATTTAGATCTTGATGTAATGTACATGGATTTAGTTTTTGCAACGTTAATTGACATTTTGTTCTTTTCACATCAATCATTAACGTTAAATAGATCTTTACTCAACGAGTTTGCTACAAAGTTGAGTACTGACAGCGTTGTGTCGTCTGCAAAAATGTCTGCAACAGAATGTGTACATGCAGATGGTAGGTCATTTATGAATATCAAAAATAAAAGAGGACCTAAGACTGAGCCTTCGGGTACACCAGATAAAACATCTGCGAGGTTACTCCAGATACATGCGTTTGTTGAGATCTATTATGCAGGTATGAGGCAAACCATGAACATGTCTTTTGGTCAATATTGAAATGTTTTAACTTTTCCAAGAGTATCATGTGATCAACCAGGTCAAAAGCCTTAGACAGATCTAAGAAGATTGAACCTACAATCTCATTACTATCGATGGCTGCAATCCAGTCATCTATTAATTTTACTAAAGCAGTCTGGCAGGAATGATTGGACCTAAACCCTGATTGTCTAGAGTAGAACAAGTTGTTATTTTCTATAAATTGCTTTAAACAGGAACTAACATGTCTTTTAAAAATCAAGGAAATGATTGGTAAAACTGAAATTGGTCTGTAATTCGACTTTTCTTCTTTAGGACCTTTCTTGTAAATAGGAGTTACTTTAGCTTTCTTAAAAACTTGTGGATACACACTACATACTATACTTCGGTTAAATAATTGTGTGAGTGTTGGGGCTATTATGGATGCTGATATTTTTAAAAATCTAGCGCTAATTCCATCTGAACCTGTTGCTTTTTTACAATCTAACGAGGTGAGTTGTTGCTCAACAAACTGAAGAGATACAGATGGAATTGAGAAACTAGAACAGTATTGAAGATAACCGACAATAAAAGCAGATTGAAAGTAAAGCAGAATGTTAAGGCGCATTCTGCTTTACTTTCATGCTGTTTTAAGCTATCATCTTCTAGAATATAGAGATGTATTCATGAATGTATAGCATCAGTGTACGAATAATTCAAAGGTGTCAAATGGCATATTTAGGGTATAATGGGATGAAATGAAGGAGGGTTGTGAACTGGACCAAGGTTTGTGTCCAGTTAAGAGAGAATTCTAGAATAAATTAAGCGGTTTCGGTTTGAAGGGGTTCCACTGTAGATACCCAAATTTAGGTATTTAGGGTTGAAAGGGTTAAGCATTCAATTATCTGTAGATATACCTTGTTTGTTGTCAAAAAGCTTATTCTGAGGAGCATCACTTACATGCATTTACAGCGCTCCCTCTCTACAGCGACATCCAATGGGAGACACAAATTAGGCGCGTTGTAAGGAGGGAGTCGTTATAGGGAGGGAAATTGGCTTACATTTGCAAACAGTTTGAATCAAGATCAGACGCCGAGTAACGCGGCGTCTGATCTGGATTCAAGCTGTTTGTCATTATGTTTTTTTTCTGTCAAATTGTCATTTATGTAAGAAAAGCAGCAGACAACAATTTTAAGCAGACGATGATGCAACAGTGCATGCATAAAAGATAATTTTCTTGGGAAAAGCGGCGAATGTCGTTGTAAGGAGGGAGTCGTTGTAAGGAGGGCCGTTGTAGAGAGGGAGCGCTGTATTATGTCATTTCTTTTCCGTTTAGACGCATTGCCTCGTCATATCCACGTGCTGTTGGAAACAGCCAGGTAAATAAAGAAGCTATTATATATATGCCGATTTTATTGACCTGGCAGGGGGGAGTTTCGATGCGGACCTTTGCATTTCAACTTTTTGGGCGGCAGCACGCTCTATTATAACCGGGATTTACCGTTGTCGTCTGCCGTTTTTTCTCAACATTACATATAAGTGGACATTTTGACAGAAGGGATATAATAAAAAATGACAAACAGCTTGAATCCAGATCAGACGCCGCATTATGCGGCATCTGATCTGCATTCAAGCTATTTGCAAATGTAAACCAAGTTTTAATGTTCTCTCTGATAACAACTCCCTCCGAACAACACGCACACTCTTTGTCTCCCGCCTTCTAAGCGCAGGTTTGAATCCAAACCGAGCCGATTAAATAAATCTTTGATTTGTAGTTTTAACACAGATTTTTCCTAAACCAATAATGTGTTTATAAAGACACCTAGCATATATGTACAAAAGATTTTAAAAGATTTTTCAAACCCTTTTACTGCCTAACCTCAAGTTCTATGGTTATTTTCAATCAATTTGGATCCTGATTAGACTTTGCTATTCGCGTCTGATGAGTATTGAAGCTTTTTGACACTTAATTCAATCAACCAAAATTTAAATTTGAGAAATACAAGAAGACGACTATTGTTTATAACAGATGATGTCATGACAGTAAATAGGCTATTACTTGTATATAACGGCCAGCTAAAGAAATACATATTACACACGTATGGCCATCCATTCAGACAGGTAACTAAGGTAACATATATACTACTATAAGCTCATATACATTATGTTATCCTGTATATTTCTGCCACTATATCTAAGATAACAAATATGATAGAATAACTAAAAGTCTGATAAAAATTCGAAACGAATATCAATGGAGTTTTGGCCCTGGGTCCGATGTTATAAAGCTTTTCACTTGAGTCTAAAGTCGTTCTCAAGCATTTGATTGGTCAGATTTGAGCCTAGGACACACTCAGAGTCAACTGGAGCCAGCTCAGACATCGACTTACTCGGCGTCTAGTCTGGATCAAACATGTTTGAAAACCATATATTAACACGATATATCATATGTTGGGGAACGGGTTAAATAACAAATACAGTGTCACCTTCCTTACAGGCAACAAGTACTCGCCCATGATGCCTGTCTAAGCACAAACAGCCTGGTGTTTGGGGAATACTTCTTGACCACACAACTGTTTCTTTTGTTTCACCGTCTAACTTCTTCACCTCCTTTTTACTGCTGTCACTAACATATACACAGTCGGCATCATCCACGCACACCCCAACAATATTATCAGATTTTGTTTTTGTTTCAATGAAGTTTTCACCATCACAAGAAAGCAGACGCCCGTCCCCGATGATCAAGTACGTTCTTAAACTAGCCTTACTGTATGCTACACGTGGTCCGAGTTCGTATGAAACACTAACATTTGACTCATATTCTTTCATTTCTTCCTCACCTATATCATATATGTATAAACATACATGTTGATATTGACAATAATATGCACGTAGTGTTGGTAAGTAGAGTTTGTTATTTGACGAGTCAATGTAATACGCATCAAATGAAGCAGTTATTGATCTTGTAATATCTAGAGTGTCGCCGATCGACACTAACCTAATTTTGCGATCATCAGTGGTGACAGCAACTTCAGTATCGTTTACACAGCATACGTCTCGGAGAGAGGACTCCAACTTACAGTGACCCGCGGCTGTAAACATTGGGTCAAACTTCTTCAGCTTCTTGTTGGCTGAATCAGCTACAATGATACTGCCGTCAGGCATCTGACACAGTCCTACTATCTTACAGGCCTTATCATCGCCGTCTATTTTCGTTGAAAAACTGGTATGGGTTGCAGTTATTGTACCAAGCTTGTTTATAGTGTCTACTGTACTTGCAATATCAGGCAGTGATATTGGCTCAAAAGAGTCTTTGATAACAAGTCGGTTCATTTCCAAAGTATCGTGTGTACAACTCACCCAGTCCTTACATTTCTTCAATTCATATGCGTTATATTGCTGTTTAGTGTCACCAAATCGCTGCTGAAATACTTCAAGAGCAGTCAGAGCATTTGCACAAACTGTTTGGTCACCTTTGTACCTGTCTAGATAAATCAATTTATGTTTGCTTAGTTCTAGTTCTATCTCGTCAAACTTAGAGTTGGCCTTCTTGCGAAATTCTCCGAGCCGATTTTGACAAGACTTGTTAGACTTATCCACCGTTTGACAGCGTAAGTTTCTGTCTTCGTTTAAAACCGTCGCCTGTTGCTTAAGCGTGTCAAGCATTTGAAGAACGACCCCTGTTTCTTTCTCTGTCGCTACCATATCTTTTAAAGATTGCAGGTTTTGTGTGTCTTTGCAAAATCTGAAAATACGAATGATAGACCATCAATGACGCACTTATTGAGCACAAATTGACATATATAGTCATATACAGTATACACTTATTAACTCGACCACTACCAAGTTCAATATCATTCGCAATTGAAAATTTCGTATGCAGATGCATTGCATACAGATCAAGCACATGATGACTCGTGAAACATTTCCGGGGCAAACTTTATATCTATCCAGTCTTTAAAACGCTTAAAAGGTAAGACCGCTCTATATAAGAGTCAATAAAAATGGCTTGGAGTTTGTTTTTCAATCTTATCGAACGAGTAACAGGGCTTTCCACCTTGCACATTAAGGACTATTGCAACAGTTTTAACTTTTTACAGTCAATGGGAGGCAACTTTTGCAAAAAAAGGATCAGTTGTCTCCCATTGACCAATTCTCTATTATATATTTTATATAAGAAATTTGATTATTTTTTTTACCTCAATAAGCTAAATTGTGCGGTCATACTAGCAATAGCCGACCATGATAAGTGATATATACAAATAATGCTTGTATATTGATATATTGTTGACGATTAAACAGTGGATGTTGACATATTGTAGCATTTAAAAGTGGTCAATTATCAACTGAATATAGCCCTAAGTGTAATTGGATTGACATGCGTTACTCTTTCTGCAGACATTTGTATTTTTAGAAAAAATAATTCGAGTACCTATAGTTTTAATTAGTGATTTCATTAAATTAATGCTTAATCAATATTTGTAAAAATATTGTCAAAATCTGAATGTCTTTACTGTAGAAGAAAAAACTTTGAAAAATAACTATTTGATGTGTTCCCTTTATTGACGAATAATATGCTGTTTCCATGTATTTATTACTACTTGTTCCTATTGTTTTCTATTTTATGAAACCATATGAATAACCCAACATTTAAGGTAAAATTACAAAGCTGGAGAGGGGTTTTCTGAGATTCTATTATAAAAAGCACGTGTCTCTGGATAATTAGGGGTATACCCAAAAACACGCTATTAAGAAAAGAACCAGTTCGGGACCCCTATTTTTATTTCATATTTCTGCATAACAGGGTTTATACTAGCAACATGCAATTTTTTTTATTTTTTTTTGAATATTTTGGAAATTCGAACAAACTGCCGCGATAGTCCTTAATGCTAAAGAACAATCCAAAGAGAGGTTTCGTCTAGCGATACCCGTTCTCGAACAGACGGGCTAGGAGATGTAGTGGTGGAGTGGCGATTTATGTTAAAAACTCTTTGCAAAAAGGAATAGAAATTCTAAAGTCTCATTTTGATACTATAGTTTGGTTAAAACTTGACAAAAATTATTTTAAAACTGATTCTGATATTTTTCTAGCTGGTGTGTATATGTGGGTTGAAGGGTCGCCCGCTTATAATTTTATTAATGAAGATTTATTCCTTTTGATGCAACATGATATAGATACTTACGGGGCTCAAGGGAGGGTGTTGCTATGTGGGGATTGGAATGCACGGGTAGGTAACGGTAGTCGAAACGATTATATTGTGTGTGACAGAGAGGTAGAATTCATTGACTGTGACGAATACACTCCAGATACGCCGATTGATCGTGCGTCTATGGATTCTACATGTAACAGTCACGGGCTTTAACTGCTCGATTTGTGTAAATCATCTTCTGTCCGTATAGCTAACGGTAGACTAAATAATGACTATTTGATTGGATCTTATACTTTTGCTAATCAAATGGGTTCTAGTGTGATTGATTACCTACTTCTTCATGAAAAAGATTTTACCTGTGTCTATAACTTTAATATTGAACCATTTTGTGAATGGTCAGATCATGCACCTTTATCTTTTAATATTGTCTGTAATAATATGCCGGAAAATAGTAAGCAGTCTTATACTCAAACAAGTATAAAATGGAATGATAATTTAAAAGATGACTTCAGAAGAGGCATGATTGCTCAGTTACCCTTGTTAAATAGACTAACCCATAATTTGGTATTTAATGATCGTAATGAGATGAATTCATGCATAACGGGTTTTACTGATGCTATAATTAGTGTAGCGGAACCATTATTCCATAAAGAGTACGTATGTGACGGCGAAAACGAGCCCCGTAAAAAGGCCGTTTGGTTCGATTCTGCGTGCAAATTAGCTAAATCTAAATACAGTAAAGCTTTGTTTAACTTCAACAGGTGTAAGTCTGGTGAAAATAGACAAGAAATGTGTAGTTTAAAAACAGAGTATAAAACATTGGTTAAGCGGAAAAGGCGTATATTTGAATTAAATAAAATGAAAGAGATTGAGAAACTAAGGCATTCTCAGCCAAGAAATTTCTGGCGTCATTTTTCGAAAAAGAAATCAACAGTAAGCAGTAACATTAGCACTGAGCAGTTTCACGATTACTTTTCAAATTTAGAAAGCCAGTTACTTTCTCCTGTTAATGAGGATGCAGAAAGCTTTGCTTCTACCCATGATTTTAACTCTGATGACGTAATATTTAATGAATTGGATCAACCAATAACACACAGTGAAGTGATTAATGTAATACGAAGTTTGAAGAGAAACAAAGCTTTTGGTATAGATAGTTTGATAAATGAATACTTTATTGAATCATGTGACATTTTATCGTCTCACCTTGTGGACATTTTTAACGGTATATTAAACTCGGGATTTTTCCCTGATAAATGGTCGGAATGAGTTATAACCCCGATACATAAGAAAAATGATGTAAGTGTTGTGAATAACTATAGGGGGATAACTTTAGCGAGTTGCTTTTCGAAAATCTTTACAGGTATTTTGAATAAAAGAATTACTGAATGGGCGGAAAGTAATAATATTGTAAGCGATGCACAGTTTGGTTTTAAAAGAGGCTCTTCGACTACTGACGCAATTTTTGTACTACATGCACGTATACAAAAGGTTTTGAATAACAATGGAAGGCTCGCTTGGCCTTTGTTGACTTTCAAAAGGCTTTTGATAGTGTTTATCGTAATGGTCTTTGGTTAAAAATTTACAAACTTGGAATAATGGGTAAAACACTTAGGATAATTAGGGACATGTATACAAAAGTAAAAGCTTGTGTGAAGGGTTGTAGGGGGTATTCGGAGTTCTTCGAATGCGCCATTGGATTAAAACAAGGGGAGATAATTTCTCCGATACTATTTTCTCTATTTTTAGAGGATCTAGAATTATTTTTACAGGATGATATAAACAGTGGCCTAACTTTTGATGACATAACATTTATACTTATGCTTTTTGCAGATGATATATGGTTATTATAGGCCATGACCCGCAAGATTTACAGCATAGACTGGACCTATTAAAGGTATACTGTGATAAATGGGGTTTGCAGGTTAATATAGAGAAAACAAAAATTATAGTCTTTAGAAAAAGGGGACGGGTATTTGCAAACGAAAAATGGTCATATGAAGATAAATATTTGGAAGTAGTTGACAATTTTAATTACCTAGGAACAGTTTTGAATTATACTGGCAGTTTTGCACTTAATCAAGAAACATTAGCTGGTAAAGGTCTTAAGGCATTAAATATTCTATTGAATAAGACAAAAGAATTTGATTTTAAACCCAAAACACTGTGCCAACTCTTCGATGCCTTTGTCGGGAGTACATTAAACTATGCCTGTGAAGTCTGGGGATTTACAAAATCTAAAGAGATAGAGAGAATTCATCTTAAATTTTGTAAATTATTATTACATGTGAAAACATCAACATGCAACATGGCAGTGTATGGAGAGCTAGGACGTTACCCGCTGTATATAAATAGGTATGTTAGGATGATTAAGTATTGGGGTAAGATAGTCAACACTGATAATATATTTATACAATATTTGTATAATGATTTAGTATATGATTGCAGCAGGGGTATTAAAAACTGGGTCAGCAATATCAAGCATCTGTTAGATGAATACGGATTTTCTCATGTATGGAAATATCCGAACGAAATAAATTTTAAAAGTTTTCATATTTTGTTTAAAGAACGTCTTGTTGACGTCTTTAAACAGCAATGGTGTGTATCATTAAGTAATAGTCAGTCATTGTTAATGTATAAAAATTATAAATCCATATTTGAATATGAGGCATATTTAGACAAGCTACCTAAGAAATTGAGAATACCAGTATCGAGATTAAGATTATCTTCACATAACTTAAGAATAGAAACTGGTCGTTATTCTCAATCTAGAACTGAACGTAATCTAAGGTTCTGCTTGCATTGTGATAAGCACGATTTGGAAGACGAATATCATTTTGTACTTGTGTGTCCGGTCTATGCTGACATACGTCGTACGTTTATCAAGTCATTCTATCGTAATAGACCTAGTGTTTTTAAATTTATTTCACTGATGCAAATTGAAAATTCTAAAGAGCTATTCAAATTGAGTAAGTTTTTATCCGAAGCGTTTAAACGACGATTGTCAATATCAAATACTATTTAAGTATCTTTATTGTACTTAGATCATCAACTTTGTGTAAAAACCTAAAGAGATTGAAACAAATTTAACTGTTTAGAGTTCAACCTCTTTTTGTTCGATACAACATGAATTGATATACATGTATGTTACTTTAAAGTACAAAATGCAAGTGATGATTGTTTTGAAGTTCTTGACATGTGACTATGTTTATATTATTATGATTGTATTGATGTAATAAGAAACAATATGTGTTTACATTACTGAATAAAGAAATCTTGAATCTTGAATCTCTTCGAAACGTATCAATACGGCATGGAGTGTATTTGGACGTAAACCAGCAATGTTTTACAATTCAAACCAGCGAACCTAAAACCCACCAAGTTATGTTAAGTTGAGAAGGCGAAGTTCTTTTCCGTTGAAACGTAAACGAAATGCAAACGCGATGCAATAAAATGGAGAAATGTTTTGAAAAGCTTGACGACTCCAAAATAATGTAGTCTCACTTGAGTAAAAACAGTTTGAATCCAAATCAGACTCCGGATTACACGACGTCTGATCTGGTTCCACACTGTTTGCAGAGTCCATGAGGTTTGTAGCATAAACGCGTTTATTTGGAAAGAATAACGTCATATTTACTGCACACCCGTGATAGCATTTCTATGGTGGTATTTTTCTCATACCAGTTAACCACAAACTCTAATGATAAATTCCCATTCCTCTTAAATGCTCAACTAGTTAGTTTTTGCGAAAACTTTCGCGTTAGTTTTCAAATAATTATCTGAAATGTGAACTGTGGAAACTTTTCACGATAAGCAAATACATATCTTAACCCCTTCACTGTCGTGACGTCATCATTTTTAAACAATTTTCGTCTGCTTTTATTTTTCAAAGTAAATTTTTAGGTATTTCGACTTAAGAAATATTGAAATGAGTGGCAAACAGTTTGGATTCTGATCAGACGCCGCGTCACGCGGCGTCTGATCAGAATACAAACTATTTGCAAATAACCATTGTGCTCGGGGTAAGGCAGTGAAGGGGTTAACATGAACTTTGTCATGATAGTGAATTAACTGTCATTTCTCCGCAGATGTATCTAGTTACTTATCTAGTTATTTATGACGAAACAAGATAATTAACTAGAAAAAGTTCGTGTTACAACTTTAAGTAAAAGTAGAAAATTGCACTTGGGTGACCCGGAAGTACATGAAATCAATTTTTGGATAAGTTAACACCATGGAGAAATGACATTTCTCCATGTTAACACGAAAGAATTCATGAAAAAAATCAGTTAACTTATTTTATGTCATGGCAGTCTATGGCACTAACAAGTCATTTGACACGATACGATAATTATCAGGTTTTCGTAAAAATATTCCAATTATGTGAGATATTAACTTGAAACTTTTCTGAAAAGTTAAGTAGTAAGTGGTGGCAGATATATGCCACCATACTGTTCAAAACCTATTAAACCTAAAACGGTTATGATACAGTGCGACATAAATGCAATCATCTTTGAATACCTGTGTTTTCTTGAAAGGCAAAGCCGACAGCACAACTCGTCATGACTTTCACAGAACTGTTCTAAAGCTTCTTGCGGGTGCCAGGCACAGGTGTCTTCAGTTTTCCGCTTCTTTGAACTTCCCCATTGCTGGATGTCACACCTCCCCAAAACGCTGTGATCACACACGCAAGCTTTACAGTAGTACACGTCACACGAAGGGCAGTACTGTTTGGCTTCTCTCCGCTCTCCACTTTTGAAACATACAGAACATTTGTAGTCCTTAGATTTATTAGAATTGGTATCTGTCGAGCATTCAGCTTTTATTTTAGCCGCCATGAACGCGATTTATCATTTAAGAGTACCTCTGCCACCCAACTGTTTGCTATCAAAAGCTTTGTCAGTTGTTTCTCATTATTCCTTAGTGATTTTAACTTCCTGTTAGCAATGCGCATGAACGACAAACTCAAACAGCGTATACATAATGATACTATAAATGTGTTCTATTGACATAAACTTCACACAACTCATATCATGTTTCATCGGTAGCTGTTTAGTAAACCTATTGTCGGTTTACATACAGTGGGGATAAGATTTTCTCACATAACTAAGCGAAAAACGATGACGAATATCCTTATCTCCAACATGTGTAAGATCACTTTGATGACGTCACTATAGCAGTAGCTTTCTGTGTCGTTTTAACTCAACTTCAAGCGACCTTCTAAATACTCTTGAAAGACTTAACTGAACTTCTCCCAATAAAACTATAAAATAAAACTATAAAATAAACCCGTTACCACTCATCGTATTCCCTTATATTGCGTGGCGATGACCATAGCCCGTCCTCACTGTAAGGGAATACTGGAGTAAGTCTCAGATACATTGTAACTTTATTTTATAAGGTACGATAATGTTATCATTACTTGTTGATTTATTTATGCTTCTCTGATAAAATGTTATTTGTATGTGTAATTTCATGTTCACTCCAGTGACACTGGATGGCTAGAAGTAGAAATTTACTTAATGCCAATAAAATATATTGTATTGTATATTGTATATAACGTCACTATTTATGACGGCGTTTTGACGTCACCGGGGTTCCAAAAAATGCACATTGCTTTAAAATAGCTTAAATGTGGGTAATGTGAGAAAAACAATCTGTCACTCGTCGATGTTTAACACAAGTTGATCTCAAACTCGTCTAGAATAGAAAAGTTATTAAGCTCGCCAAGGCTCGCTTAATAACATTTCAATTCTATACTCGTTTGAGATCAGCTTGTCTGAAACATCGACTCATGACAGATCCTTTATATATTCTTGTCCGTTTAATTCATAGACCACTAAAACTTCAAATTGACAATTGCTGTTTTAAAGTCATCCTATAGTGGTCCTCTGATATGGGTCTTTATTGTTAATTTGTTTTTAAATGACGCATATAATATTCATTAGCATGGCTCAAGATATAAGGGGAGTATATCAAACTCTAAAAGCTTTTTTCTGTTTTAAACCCTATTGTGTCACTACTCATTAGAATCTCATCGAAGAGACGATTCTAATTATAAGTAACATTTAAGGAGTTAATGCTAAAATGAAATTGTTTGATTTGTGCAGTTTACTCCCTCTTAACCAGGGCCCCGATTAGGATTCAACGGATTAAACGAAATTAAACCCAAACGTATGTAAACCGTGTGGATCCTGATCAGACGACGAGTTCAGAAATAAAAAAAAAATGATATAAATAACCTCAGTGTTATTGTAAATATAAACTTCAAAATTTAGAAATTAAAGCAGACGACAACTATTTAGAATAGGTGACGTCATAGCAGCGAATAGGTTAAATGAACGTGATTTTTTTACCCGTTCAACACTTTAGTGTCGTCTGCATTCATATTAGTGTTAGCAATATCGTTTCAAAGTAAGATTGAATGTAGTTTGACTTAAGAAATATCGATACGAGTGTCAAACAGTTTGATTCCTGATCAGACTCCGCGTAAGTCGACTTTATACGACTTCGGCGCCGAAACGATCAAATCAAATCCAAACACCGAACTGCCCCTTATATCTTGCTTAGCAGCGGAGAAAACGTTTCTATGCCGTTTGAATGCAAACGAAACGGAAATGAAATGCACTAAAATCATTTTAAATGTAAAAAATACGATTGTTTGAAAGTTCTCACTTTTTTTTTTAATCTAAGTGGCAGACAGTTTGGATCCTGATCAGACGCCGGGTGATCCGGCGTCTGATCTGGCTCAAAACTGTTTGCAATGGAAATAGTAGTTTAAGCGTAGACGCTATATATTAGAAAAGAATAATGTCTTCTCAACTGTACATGTAGCAGTGCCCAGCTCATGGTATTGATACTGTTTCAGCTGGTCAAATCACTACGGCCGGGAAGATTCTGGACTTAGAGGCCCTGAACTCCTCCACAATTACTCTTATTGTCACTGTGTCGGACGATGCTGGTAGTTCGAACACCCAGGTTCTACGATTGCAAGTCACCAACGTTAATGAGCAACCAATGTTTGCACAAGCAGATTACTCTCTGTCCACAATAGAGGGGGTTGTAAGTGTTGACTTTTCTATTGTTCCTGTTTGACTAACTACCTTGTTTTTCTCAAGGTCACATATTGGACATTTTGACTGAAACAAAACATAATGACGAGTGACAAACAGCTTGAATCCAGACCAGACGCCGCATAACGCGGCGTCTGATCTGGTTTAAAGCTGTTTGCAAATGTAAGCCCATTTCCCTCCCGATAACAACTCCCTCAGAACAACACACACAATGTTTGTCTCCGATTGGGTGATGTTGTAGAGAGGGATCACTGTATATCTTTCTCACACTACAATTGGGAAGTTATTTGTTTCTCTTTGATCAATTATCCAATATATACGCCTTTAAACCTTCAACTGCCAAGGGCGGCAACTCTGGCATTTGCACACATATTATGTGCTGCCCACTTCAAAGGGGACTGTAAGTGTCCACCTTTCTATTGCTCCAGTCTGACCCATTACCCAAAACATACGCTAATGAACCTATCACTTTCACTACTGCTAATACACGTCTTACTCAGTCGCTGCCATAGTATTGCCTGTTTCAGGGCTGCCATAAGTTGATGATAAAAATCCAAAGATTTCAAATTTTCAATTTTTTAGACGCAATTTTATTAATCGTACCTTTGCCCCATAGTCTGTTTCTTGTTTTGAAGGCACATGACTGCTAAAATAGGTTGAAAGTAAAGCAGAATGCGCCTTAAGGCGCATTCCGTTTTACTTTCAGCATGTTTTAAGCTATGATCTGCTAGGATAAAAATCCGAATACTTAGGAAAAATCCGGAGAAATGGCAGCCCTGCTGTTTATATTTTTCGTCCGAAATTGTAATAAAAAAAATAGAAATTGACGGGTTTTGAAAACGTGTCATTTATAGTTGCAATTAGTTTAGAGCCTGGTCAGACGCAGAATTTGTAATCGACAAATACTTATTTTAACACAAACGCATTCGTTGGGTGTAACATTTCTTCCACTCGGTATTTGAAAATCGGCTATTGTGCATGTACAAAGAGGGAGAAATCTAATATCTAGTGTTTAAGGAAAGAAATTGTTTTAAAACAGTAATTGCTTTATTAATTACTCAAAAAAGATATGCATCACTGTGAAATGTACGCAGACCTGTAAAAATGCCTATAGACAACATCTGAGAATGGCAGGCGCTACTCCGGCATTCAAAAAAATCCTTACAAACTAAATATTGTACCGGTAGTTGATGTGGTGTAGTGAATATATTTGGACAAGCCTTTTCTATAATAGAGATTAAAACCATATGCCAAAGTGACATATGGTATGTTACTCTCCGCCATCCAGAGACATACTCGCACACATAATTTGTGGACACATGTATGCTACTGTTCGATGTTGTCAAACTTTATCTTGAACATCTTGATACCTTATAGCCGTTTGACGTACATGTAAAATACTACCGTTGGTTGTTTTCAGGCTTTATTCGTAATTGGAACACCAAGTTTCACCGTCACGGACTCCGACGTTGGTGATACCTTGACGTACACTATGAACTGCGGAGCCAGTAACGGAAGATTCTTAATGAATGCCAACACAGCTGCCATCAACTACCAGTCAGATTATGACATTGACGCCACCGCGTTACCAACCACTGTCTCGTGCGTATGCACCGTTACGGATGCCGGCGGGCTGTTCGATACGGCAAATCTGGTAATCTATATAGGTAATATAATTATCAATTGCATTGACATGCCTGACAATACAAACTTTTATAAACATTTTAGATCCAGATCAGAAGCCGAATAACTCGGCGTCTGATCAGGGTCAAAACAATTTGCATGTCTGATTACTGTTGGTGTTTCATCAGAAAAATAAAAGCCAAATACCTGTTTTGAACACAGAAGGCGGCGGAGATCCTTCAGTTAAAATGATTACGCGTTTCATAAAACTTCGTAAGACAAAAACGGTCGTAAGTCAAAACTTTGAAATGCAATTAATTTCTGATTTACTTTATAACCCTGTCTTGTCACATCTTTTGGGAATCGTCTTTTCAAGTCGATTCCAAAGATATGTCACAAGACAGGATTAGACTGTGACATAAATAAAAATAGAGACTTTTATAATCTGCCCTAAGCTAACATTTGTCGTACGACGTTTTAAGAAACGGGCACGGTACTGCGGCTGCCTACCATAGTGCCTAATGAGTATGAAAGCTGGCTCAATTATCAGGCTCCAAGGTTATAAAGCATTTAAATTGATTCAGAGATCGTTCTCAAGGATTCATTTTGATCAAATTTGAGTCTTAAAAATGCATTGGTCATATTATGTTTAATGTCAGATGCACGGTAATGCCACACATTTGCTTTTGTATTAGTATCTTCTTTTATTTTGCAAATATACCATTTGGTTTTTAGTCTCTTTAAACTGTATATAGGTATGTTAGCCTTACGTACCTATTTACAGTTTAAATTAATGACTAGCTTAGTTACTGGCCAACTTCAGACAGTTAGGATCAGTGTGAGACACATACTTTTAATCCAGAGTTCCAGACCGACTGAAATAAATTGCACTAAACCATGACCATGAGTATTTTTCGTTAAGGTTATTACAATTAAAGCATATGGCAAAGCAAACATACCTGTTTACAGTTTAAATTATTGACTAGCTGAGTTACTGACAAACCTCAGACAAGTAGGATCTTGGTCAGTATAAGACGTTCGGGCTTATCTGGATCTAGACTGTTTGAAGTAAATGACACTAACACATGGTTCAAATAGTACTAAGGTTATTTGAAATCATATCACATGATAAAACTGACATACCAATTGTCAGATTATAAAACTTCAACTTCAACTTTGTACTGTCGTCAATCGATTTCCGATTACTACTGACAGGAGCTGTCGGGAAACAGTGTGCACATTTAAAAGAGATTATTAACAGAACAGAACAGAACAGAATTTTATTCAGATTTGTACAAAGTACATCATCTTGTTCACATATAAATATTCACAAACATATAACATCACGTGACAATACGAGGATGAATACATTAATTAATTTTCATTGAAAGAATGTCTTAATCTAAGAGCATCTCTTATATATATAACTAAATTATACAAAACATGCTTATTTGTTGATTTCATTAATTCAATAATTTTAAACATTGAAGGTCTTTGAAAAAAGTATTTATTTAGATATTTCACTCTCAAGTCAACAAAACGAGGACAAATGCATATGAAATGGAATTCATCTTCTATATCCCCAGAATTGCAGAATAAACAGATTCGTTCGTTACGGAGTAATCTATTCTGTGCAAATCTGCCAGTTTGAATTCTAAGAGAATGAGAAGACAATCTAATTCTAGAAAAAATACATCTTAGCGAATAAGGTAAAATATCTAAATAATCTTCATAATGAATGCTACTTTTCAAAAATTTGTAAGTGTTTAAAACAGGACTATTATTAACTGAAACATGCCACTGCTGTATAAAAGTATCAATGACTCTTTGTTTAAAAACATAAGGAAATGTCTTGATATTCAACTGATCTGCATTAATAAAAGCAAATCCAAACCCGTAATTGTTCAAAAGATTTTTAACACTCGCAACCCAATTTTTTTGCCCTGCTTCACAGTCAATGAGTCCTTGTCGATACACAGATTTAATTATAATATTATCATTATTGTTAACTAATTTTAGCCAATACTTTATAATACTAACATAGCGAGATACATATAAAGGATAGCGACCCAGTTCACCGTATACAGCATTTGAACTCGTATTTAACCTTACACCGAGTAATCTCTTACAGAATTTCAAGTGAATTCTCTCTATTTCCTTTGATTTTCCGAAACCCCATATTTCCGAACTATATCCTAAAATAGAGCCAACGAAGGAATCAAACAGCTGACACAGAATTTTGGGCTTTAGTTTAACTTTCTTGCAATTATATAATAATACATTAAGTGCTTTTAAAGATTTTCCAATTAAATGTTCTTGATTTTTGGAAAAGTTACCAGTGTAATTAAATATAGTACCCAAGTAATTAAAATCATCAACCAAATCAATTAAGTTACCATTGTACGTCCAGGTTTCATTTCTTCGTGCTTTACCCCTTTTTCTGAACACCATAATTTTGGTTTTCTCTGTATTTACCTCCAAGCCCCAGGTAGTACAATAAGTGTATAATAAGTCTAGATAATTTTGTAGTTCTTCAACACTATTTGCTAAAATTGCCATATCATCCGCAAATAGTAATAAAATCAATACTATATCATCAATCAATAAACCTGAATTAATGTCATCTTGTAGAAACAACTCTAAGTCATCCATGAATAAAGAAACTAATACAGGAGATATTACCTCCCCTTGTCTCAATCCAACTGCATATTCAAAATAATCAGAATAACTGTTACAGTGTTTCACGCACGACTTAACTTTTTTGTACATGTCCCTAAGAATACACAGTAATTTCCCTTGTATACCTGTCCTGTAAAGTTTATACCAAAGTGCATTCCTATTAATGCTATCAAAACATTTCTTTAGGTCCACAAAACACACATACAATCTTTTGTTTTCATTGAGATATTTCTGTACAATAGAAGTAAGTATAAACATCGCATCAACAGTTGAATGCCCCTTTTTAAAGCCAAACTGAGCGTCGGAGATTTTATTGTTCTGTACACAAAAGGATTCGATTCTATTGTTCAGTATAGTGGTAAATAATTTTGACATGCAGCTGACTAAAGTAATGCCTCTATAATTATTTGCAGAACTTTTACTACCTTTCTTATGGACAGGTATAATTACACCTTCCATCCAGCTTTCCGGAAAAAAACCTGAATTAAGGATAGCATTAAAAATATCACATAAATGCGAAACTAATATATCAACACTTTCAATAAAATATTCATTTAAAAGAAAATCACGCCCAGGGGCTTTGCCAGCCTTAAGTTTTTTAACTGCCTTTAAAATTTCTGCACAACTGATCGGCGCGTCAAGTTCTTCAAAGCAGCAAGACTTATCATTAAAATCATGAGTATCACAAAATGCCTCAGCTTCATCATTTTTACATTGAAAAATATCATCGCCTAAAGTAGAGAAGTATTCATAAAACTCATCTAACGATATCGAGCTTTCCTGTTGATTACTATTACTCTTAAAGTACTTCCAAAATTCTTTAGGCTTGCATTTTCGTAAATTCTCAATATCAGTTAGCTTTTTATTTTCGAAATTTCGCTTCTTTTTACGGCAAATGTCTTTATACTTCTTTTTACTTTCACACAATACTTCTCTATTTATTTGCGATTTACAACAGTTGAAGACACGAAGAGCTTCTAAATATACATTTTTAAAGTGCATGCATTCATTATCAAACCAATCCGCACCTGCAACAATCGACGTATCTGAAAATGAATACTTTTTACCTTTTGTTATGTGTTTAACAAATAATGGATCCGCAACATCTCGTAAAGTGCTTGTAAAATTATCGACTAAGCTATTTATAGATGTACGGTCACATGATTCAATATTATTAGTTAGATTATTCAGAAATGGCAATTTCCCTATCAAATTTGATCGAAATTCATCTTTGCAGTTACTTTTCCACTTATACCTTACTTCATTATGTAAACTTTCTTCTGTCGGTACAGAATTGCAATGAATAGAGTAACACAGCGGACTGTGATCACTCCATTCATTGACTGAGTCGACAGAAAAATTAACAACACTTGAAAAATGTTCCTCTTTTGTAAGAAGATAGTCAATCACGGAAGCCCCGTGCGGAGATACAAAGGTATACGTTCCTTTATCATAGTCATCGCCCAATCTGCCGTTAACAATCCGCAAGCACGAGGATTTACACATGTCAATTAGCTTTATCCCGTGAGAATTACAGGTGCGGTCAGATGAGGCCCGAGGTAAGGGTTTATCGGGAACATAATCTATACAATCAATAAAATCAGTATATCTATCAAACACAACAAAGTCATCCCTATTACCTACCCTTGAGTTTAAATCGCCACATATATATACACAACCAAGGTTATCATAATAATTAATATCATTTTCAATAATTTCAAACAGATCAACATTTACAATATTGTATGCAGGAGAATGTTCACCCCAAATATAAGCACCACATATATATACATCATTTTCTAAATGAAAAAAATTCTTATCAAGTTTTATCCAAATAATAGTGTCAGAATGGTTTTTTTCTACAGTTATACCGTCTTTAATAGAATCTTTATAATATAAAGCAATCCCCCCACTAGCCCTTTTAGCATTACGGTGCTGAAATTTGCGATAAAAATTATGAGAAGTAAATCCAGACAGGTTAATATCAGTATTTCTTTTTGACCAAGTTTCATACAGAAATATTATATCATGCTGTGATAACAAATTTACAAAGTTCACATCATCTCTCTTGTCTCTCGTTAGTCCATGGACATTCCACGATAACACACTTAATTCACCCTCTTCGTATCCCTATTCGCGCACGGGCTTCCCTTCTATATACAAAGTGTCGTACGATATCCAGGCCTTCTTTCCCTCATGTAGAGCAGCCTTCATTTTTGGATAAAGTTTTCTCCTTTTTTCTACGATTTCTGCAGGAAACTGTTCATGTACCTGGAACTGTGTGCCTTCAAGAGCCTTCCATTGTTTTCGTACAAATTCTCTCTCCTTGAAGTCTCTAAACTTAGCCACTATTTTGCGACACCTCCCGCCTGATTTGGATCCAATTCTGTGCTCTCTGTCAAATGACAGCTTCTCTACGAGATCCGTTGCTACCCTCATCTTTTCCTTAATGAAACACTTTAAGGTGTGTTCACAGTCTTCTATCTCCCCCGGGCGGGCCTCTGGAATGTTTACAAATATGAGATTGCTTCTCATTGACTGGGATTGCAAATAAACCACATCGTCCTTTAAACTGTCCCTTTCTTTTTCCAGTTGAAGAACCTTATCATTCACCATGCCGAGAGAAAAGTCCACAGCTTCAACTTTATCTTCTACCCTGTTTATCCTTTCACTAGATTTCTTATCGTTGTCCTGAATAAACGAATATAGTTTCTTTATCTCTCTATCAAAGTTGTCAACTTTCTTCTCTAAAGTCTCTAGGGACAATGTGCAAGTTATAAAGATAAAAGGCACCAAAGCCGATGAGTTTGAAAAACAGATAGGGTTTCCTACGTAGGATATGCAGCGAGCCCATGAGTGAATGACTCTAGGTCGCGGCTGGACTGCACTTGTTGAGACAGACTGTTTCAAAGCCGGATTGTTCTGAAGAAGAAAGAATCTGAGTGATACTGAGTTTTTCGGCGGAGCTGACTGTTTTCTATTTAGACACACTTAATTTATATTTGGCCACACATTTCAACCAATAATATTTGATCAGAAATTTAGAATTAAGAGCACCTGTTGAAACTGAATAGTCTGATTGGATAGTAGCCAGGGCTCCAGATAAGGGAATTGTTTCAAAACTTAAAATCTTTATTTGTGTATTAAACCCTGTGGTGTCACTATACATATGAATTGTCTCTTCGAGACAATCAAAATGAGTGGTGATACCATAGGGTTTGGTGCTAAAAGAGGTGGAAAAATGTGATTTGTTTAGTTTACTCACTCTTATCTGGAGCCCTGTAGGCTGGTTTATGTCCCATTACAGTTTTACATGCTGTGGACTCTGGGTGTAAAATTTAGAGATACAGGCTGGCTTTTACTACACACTGGGCTGATGAAATAGGCCACAGAAGTTAATTATGCTTCTATTTTAAGATATGATGATTGTTGTATCTGTACATTTGTGTATGCTATAGTTTGTTTCAAGAAACTCTATGAATGGAACAATAGATTAATGTGAGGATTGTTTTGTTTTGCATTTCTGTACATGATAGTTTTGCATTTTAAATAAAAGTTACTGTTTCAATTGAATACTTGTATTTTTTGCTTTTCAATCCAAGATATTACAATTCTTTGAAAACCTCAATTTAATTCAATTTTGCACACCCATCTATATATAGCCTTAGTTCAACCACTCATTCCGCCGAATATCTTTTTTAAAGATATTTCTTGTTGAAAATGGTATAAGGTAGTTAAGGTGTCTTGTATGAGTGAGATGATGATTGTCAACAGCTACAATGTTACCTATGATCTTGAAAAACATGACCAAAGAAGAATGATTTCTTCTTTACTCCAATGTTTTCGAGGGACCAAGGTTATAAAGCGTTTGAGCTGAGTCTGAGTGTGTTCTCAAGCATTTGATTGGTCAGATTTGATGCTATGCTCAAATCTGACCAATCGAATTCTTGAGAATGGCTTGAGACTGAACTCAAAAGCTATTTCTAACACACTTCGCGCACGCCCCTATATAAACAAATAAGGAACGTATCAGTGTTTGAATTCTCAATAAAACACTCAGGCGCTGTAACGTTTTAACGTGACGTCATATGGCTTCGAAAATGAGTACGCCAAGAAATGTAGAGCTGTTGCTTGGGTGCAAATTAAGATTAAATTGTGGGTTAGACTCGAAATAATAAATTAATACATGTACCAGCGTTTTATCTAACAATCGAACACGGGTAGTCGTTGAGATGCTTGTAATTAAACCACTCGAGATTAAATTACTGCACACCTCAACTCCTACCAGTGTTCGATTGCACGATAAAAAACTGGTATGAATTTATTGTTTCTTAAATAATCTTGGAACCAGTTCAGTGCTGTTAACATTTCTGTCGCGCTGCTATTGTATGAGTAGTCTTTAAAGACATGGCGTGCTGCTGATATTTGCCCCATTTCAAGCTAATGGATTAAATACTGCTGCCAAGGGTGCCAAATTGTTGAACAGTACTCTATTTGGGGACGTACGTACATATGTGTTAAATGCAATTTCTGTAATTTGATTGTTTTCTGTTTTGACATTCTTTTTGATGAAACGAAGGGTGTTGTTTGCTTTGAAAGTGATGTTGTTGATATATTTTGTCCAATTCAAATTTTGACTGAATTCTATTCCAAGATATTTAGCACTTTCAGTGGACCTAAGCTGTGTACATGCACCATGTAATGTATACGGGTAGATAATTGGGTGTCTTTTGCGGTGTATTCTTAGCACTTCGCATTTGTCTGGGTTGAAATCCACTGCCCAAGTATTTCCCAAATTTCTAAAGAGTAAAGATCTTGTCGAAGCAATTCTGCTTGCGAGTCTGATTTGATGGTTAGATAAACAACAGTGTCGTCAGCAAAAAGAGTAAAAGTAACAACTTTCTGAAATTGTCATGATTTTTTTTAGGATGGCTAACAGTGGCAGCCGGATCAGACGCCATATTACCTTTGGTTTTGAATATGGCTTCAAAATATTTGCAATAGAAATAATTATAGATATATGTAAGGCTTTAAAGTAGTGCGCTATATACAACTGTATGCCAAATGAAGTTTATGTCTTGTTTTCTTTAACTCTTACACTGCCAACGGTGCCAAATGCGACTTTCAAACATTTTGTATCCTGATCAGGCGCCGCCTTATGCTGCGTCTGATCAGGATTGAGACTGTTTGATACTTGAATTGATATTCCTGCAGTCAAAACAGCCCGAAAGGTGACTTTAAAAATGTTGCAGACGACCTTTTAGCGTAGGGTTAAAGCATACGATTAAATTTAGCAGTGAAAAGATTAGAAACAGCGCAAATGCAATGCGACGGCTTGTCGTGATCTACAATGTTTGCAATACAGTGGAGAATGTGTTATTCTTTCCCAATAAACGCGTTTACGCTAAAACTATTATTTGCAGTGCAAACAGTTTGGAGCCAGATCAGACGCCGGGTAACCCGGCGTCTGATCAGGCTCCAAACTGTTTGCCACCAAGATAAACATGAAATATCAGAATTATCCAAAAGTTGTGCTTTTCTACGTTTTAGTGCTTTGCGTTTGCGTACGTTTGCGTTTAAACGGGAAAGAATAACAGATTCTCCACTGTACATGCCACGGCTCGTTTCAACTTCTTTCAGCTTTAGCGAACGACAACACACCAATATTTTCACCAAACTCCTACAGCTTCTTTATCAGCTTTTATTCCGACACGGGAACGACCGTCGGAACTGTAACAGCGACTGACGCCGACAAGGGTTCACACGGCAATATCACACTGACGTTGGACCAGACGTCTATTGGCACGGAACCGTTCACAATAAGCAGTAGCGGTGTCATAACAGTACAGACGGACCCAACAGTAAGCTCCAGCGGATTGAACTACAGCTCTCCTTACACTATACTGGCTAAAGCAACGGACGACGGTGGACTTATTGGAACGGCGAATGTGACAATAGTCACTTCAGGTAAGTTATTAGTTAATCGGGATGTAGACTGTGTTTGTTTGATAAGGGGTTTTACGGCACTGCGACACAATAGTGTTCATATTGTATAGCGCTAATATATAGCTTAAAGCAAAATGCAAGTAATACAAAAAGCTCCGTCACAAATCTTTAATAGCATCTAATTGTTTAATTGTTCAGTGGTAGTTATATAGGGGTTGTATACACTGTATTTATGCGACAGGTGTCGATAACAATTGAGCCGTGACATGACACAACCTGCCTTATTGCATTGCAAACAGTGTAGATCAAGGCGAGCATTGATCTACACTGTTTGACACCCACGTACATCTAAAACATTATACGTATTAGGCTACATGTAGCTGTTTTACATATGATATTTGGTAGTGTAGTCCAAGCTTAGACATAAAGCATGGCATGACAAAGGTGCCTGTTCTGTACAATGTTGCAATGAAATAAAGCAGGATTTGTCAGGACACGGCTCAATTGTTTTACGCCAAATATGGTGATTAATCTATTTATATCTTTTTTTTAGTTTCCACGACAACGGAACCCACAACAACCACCCTTCAGTACAACACGTTCGGGGATAACCCGAAAAACATCGCTTGGTTAATACCCTGCCTCATCCTGGTGCTAGTAGCCATAGGGGTCACCGGCTGGGTCATATACACGTGTCGTGGGCGAAAGGGATGCCACAATTGCAAGCGAAACTTGTACGTATTCTTTTTCATCCTTACACTACTGTCTTTCTAAATACATTACCCCCCCCCCCCCCCCCTTACAAAGGTCCTCCCAAAAACGGCTCTCTTCTTCCAACAACGCCTGTCGCAGTTTCCTAAACAAGACAAATATATCGAACGCTTTAACAGCTGCAATATCGTCTGATTAAAAGTGTCGTTTCATAGTTACATACAGTAAAACCTCGCTATTACGACCACTAAAACGAAGGCTAATTGATTGTATAATTGAGAGGTGACAGCTTAAAGCAAGGTAACAGTGAAACAGAAAGCTCATTTGGGAGCTTTCTGTTTCACTGTCACCTTGCTTTAAGCGGTCACCTATCGTAAACGCGGTAATAATTAACATCATTTAGTGGTCGTAATAGAGAGGTTTTACTGTACATGTATTAGTGGGCCTTTTGACAGAAGAAATCTAATGACGAGTGATAAACAGCTTGAATCAAGGTCAGACGCCGCGTTATGCGGCGTCTGATCTTGATTCAAGCTGTTTGCAAATGTAAGGCAAGCCTTAATTATCCCTCCCCATTACAACCCCTTCCGAACAACACACACAATCTGTGTCTCAAGTTGGGTATCGTTGTAAGGATGGAGCACTGTAGACTCCCCAATTTTCTAAAGTTTACGTTTACACTTGTAGTGGTTTTTCTAGAACATTTAACATTATGACAAGCAGTGCATACCCTTTCTGATCTCTCTGATTGGGCTCTAAACTTTAAGCAAATTATGTATATTATACTCGTTTTCAGGTACTACCCTTGAACTATAACCCTGAATATATGCGTCCTTTGTAAGCATTATATCTGTAAAGATTACATTAAGTCTTGTCTTGTTCTATGCAAACAGTGTCTATTCAGATCAGAGGGCTCTTTGCTCAGGGTGTGCAGTGTTTGTCATAGCGCAATATATTGACAAAACAACTTTAAATAGTACAAAAAAGACTAGACTTAATCAGAACGTGGAATTTTCCGTTTGAAATGTCATGGAGGGAACGGTTAAGGTTAACAGCAATCCCATTGTTAAGCAACAATTTAGTTGAATATAATACTTTGTATCAGGATTCATAGACCGTCTACTTCAATAATATTGGCTTGTGGCCACGGCGACAAGCCCATCTTCAGACCGTTTTGGGTCTTCCCTGAATGTTTGCACTGTCTTGAATTTATTTCGCAGAAAGCCGAGATTATCCGTTTGAGCTGGCGTCGTACGGGAACTCCTAAATATATAGAGGATATTGAACGAGTGTGTTTTCAGTCGTGAATTTATTGAACGAGTTGGATAAAATAATATGTTGAGAGCCTTTTACCTGGGAGCTTTCGGGTTTTCGTGAAATCTTTCATTTTTCAATGATTTCACGTTTTCCCTGATTACACATTATCCCAGTAACGTATATTAAGTGAAGTGAAGAGGCGTACGTAATGGTCAAGCTGGTATGGAGCAGACACTGAATGGACAAGACACTGGAATTCGACGGCTTAAGGCATGTCGTAATATCTTTTGTAGGGCAGTTTTTGCATGACCGTCACCTGTCTTAAAAATCACCTATAAACATTGGAGACAACGATTGGTGGTTTTTTTTTCGATAAACGCGTTTACACAAAAACTGTTTTTTCCATTGCAAACAGTTTGGCGCCAGATTAGTCTCCAAACTACTTGCCTCTCGATTAAAATTATATAATTAAAAATTTCGAAATAAATATATTTTTAAACATTTAATTGTTTCATTTTGCATTTAAACAGGAAAGCAAAACGTTTCTATTACGACCACTAAGTTGTGTTAATTATTAGGTATTGACGATAGGCGATTGATCAAGCAAGGTGACAGTAAAACAGAAAGCTCCTTTAGGAGCTTTCTGTTTTACTGTCACCTTGCTTTCATCTGTCACCTGTCTTTTATACAATCACTTAGTATTCGTTTCAGTGGTCGTAATATTATCTGAGGTTTTACTGTACGTATTGCTTACACTTGTTTTGTATAATTCAGTTTTAGAGAAGACGACCTCTCCAGAAGAGACCCCGGTAAGTATTGCTAATGTCACACCGTTCAATCAAACCATTTGAAGACAATATCTTTTTTCAATATGCCAGCTAGGGAATTAAATTAATATTAATATATATACTGCTCTTTTCTAATATTTAGGCCTCTAAAAAAGGCCCTTAGAGGTCGACATATTAGAAAAAGAGCAGTATATATATTAATATTCGAAAACATCTAAAATATTAACTCAGATCAAAAATATTGTTTATTGTAATGAAACATGCCGAGGCTTAGAACTATTGAAAACAAATCAAAACACTAAAACCGATTATTTAAATCCGTAAAAAAACAACAAGATAAATATGCTGACATAAATAGTAAGTGGGTTTGAAAAAGTGGATTTCGGAACCGAAAGGTTATTCGTGAAAATGTTTCAACAAGTGTAGATTCAAAACCACCGTTTCGTTCATTTGTTTCCTAATTGCAAAATTGGTCTTTATTGTCGAGCCCGCATTTTTACATGTTGTGAATTTATCACATGTTTAAAGATCACACTTTTTATCGTTGTGCTATTGTTGTCTACATTATTTTTTAAATTGAGATACGTGTATTGAGTAATTTAGATGACTAAATTATACAGTGCTCTCTCTACAACAACATCCAATAGGAGACAAACAGTGTGTGTGTTTTTCGAAGAGAGCTGTTATAGGGAGGAAATTTGCATACTTTAGTAAAGCGGTATCTGCTCTTGGCTTTAACTGTTTGTTATGGGTCATTTTTGTCAAATTGTCAATATGTAACTTTTACCAAAGCAACAGTGGGCGACAATTTTAAACAGCAGCAGTGAAAGCCTCAGACATATATAGTTGTGTGGTTTGGGCGCAGCTACAAGCATTGTTGTAAGGGGGTCGTTGTTCGGAGAGCTGTTGTAGGGAGGGAACACTGTATTTATACTGCTTAGTGATTTTTTTTCATATAAATTATATAGATAGAGGATATTCGATTCCTTTTGATTAATATGAAAAAATATATCATGAGAATGGGTTGTTATCTGGTTAAAAACCGAGTGCACAGGACGCGTTTTTTAACCAGATAACAACACATTTGGGTGATATATTTTTCTTATCAATACAAAAGAATGGATTATTCTATTTATTATATACATTTTAATGGCGTTTTTACAGAGAAAACACACACAATTAATTGTTTACGCGCGATGTCTCAAAAGTTAGTGTGACGTTACATCACAAAAATGATATCGTCACTGCAAAAGTGATATCATCACTAGTGATTATATCAACTGTGACGCATATGAAACATATCTTACTGAAAAATCTCTATAAATCATTGATATGTATATAATAAAGACTAATAAATACCTCACCTTTATACTTTTTTAGTTCGTAGAGAGAGACCGGAGAGGAACGTTAGTAAGTATACTTGTTTCCGGTAAACCTTTTAAATCTCAATGACGTCATAACAGTTTGAGTCCTGATCAGACGCGGCGTCTGATCAGAACAAAAACTGTTTGACACTCTTATCGATATTTATTAAGTCACACAACCTTAAATCTAACTTTGAAGCGTGACTTGCAGACAACAATACTTAAGCAGGCAACAATAAGCGGTGAAGGGGTAAATATCTCCCAAATAATTTGGCCATGAGAGGGTATAAGGTTTCAACGTTCTCCGATATCATATACAGCAAATCCTTTCTATTACGACCACTAAAATGACGGCAAACCGACTACATAAATAATCGGTGATAGCTTAACTCTTTGAACCCTAGTCCCGCTTATAGGCGTCCTTTTCAAACAGTGTACATGTGAATAGTACACTTGTCCTGTGCAAACAGTGAAGACCCAGATCAGAGGGCTCCGAAAGGAGCCCTCTGATCAGGGTCTTCACTGTTTGTCATAATGCTAAACATTGACAAAAACAACCCTTAAAAGTCAGAAATGGACTAGACTAAAATGGAAACTGGAATTTTCCATTTAAAGTTTAAGGGAGGAAAGAGTTAAACAATGTGAATGTAAAACAAAAAGTTCATGCGTTGGACATCTGATATTTAAAACACATTCAGTGGTCGTAATAGAGAAGTTTTACTGTAGTAAATTTATTCAAACCTTCATGTTCAGATTGACTGTTCAGGTTTCAAACTAAGTCTTGTCTTATTGTGACAATGTTGGTGTGTTTATTTTGACACTACATTAGAATATGACCAATAATGCTAAACCATTGTCTCTTTCCCTCTCAATGACGCTAAAAAGCGCGTTTGTAAATAGTTTGGATCCTGATCAGACGCCAACTGTTTGACAGTTGTTTTGAAATTTCTTCAGTCATACTGCCTTATTTTTTAACTTTAAAACGACATTGCAGGCAACAAAATTGAAGCAAACGACAATGAAATAGTGAAGGGATAAAACTTTCACACAAATATTGGCAGTGAAAGGGTTAACAGGGGGTTAGGGTCCTCTGATTTTTGTTTACTATGTTTACATATATGACAATTGGTATCCACAAAAGTAGCGTGTTTGAATAGAACGAATATACGCGTCACTAGGATTCAGTGGTTTCATATTGTTATGCAAGGTATATCATACTAAACGCTTTCTAATCCGAAAGAAAAACGAATTACGAGTCTCCAATGATATTATATTAGTACTGTACGTGTCGACTGTTAGAAGACTGTTACTAGTAACTCTTCCCTCTCTGAAAGTTCAAATCGAAAATTCAAATTTCCGATTTTGTCTTGTACTTTGCTATTGTCAATGTACATGTATTGCTATATGCCAAACAGTGAAATGCCTGGAAAAAGGACTCATTGGCTGCCCGGAAGGGCAGTCACTCTTATAAACGATTTTTCATTTCGTACACGAGTTACGGCGAGATTGCTATATTCTCTTAAATTATTGTTCACTGTAAGACCTCTGATACGGGTATTCACTGTTTGCATAAGACACGTGTACTTTTCACATGCACACTGTTTGCAAAGGAACGCGCTATTAGGTCCAAGGGAGTAACGCTAGACTAATTGTTTTCTGTTTCTAAAAAGTGCTACTCAGATTTAGAATCCCCTGTTTAACACTTTTAACTCTCTCACTGCCGATGGCGCCAAAAGGTGACTGTGCAAACAATTTGGATTGTGATCAGACGCCGCGTTACGCAAATACTGTTTGCAAAGTCGTCTTTATGCCACTTCGGTGTCGAAAGGGTTACCCGTTCGCTGCCAAACTATATAGAACCAACAAATACGCATAGTTTGGATTCAGATAAGACGACGCGTACGCAACTTTGATCTGGATCCATTTAGTTTGAAGTTCACATTAAAGTTTCTAAAGTTAAAAACGTTTGAAATTCTTTTTTTGTAATTCAAACAGACGACAAATTTAGGAAGACGATTTTTATGTCAATGACTAAGCTAGATGGGGTTTTACGTACAATTGCAGTAAAAGTTTAAAAAAAAATGTCGCATTTTCAGAAGAGCGTGTATGAGGGGGTATGTTTTACCAATAATCTTTGTATGCCATTTGCTAAACTGTATTCTAATTTTAACGGTTTTGATCCAGTTCAGCCATTTGATTATTTTGTAATTTTAGCAATATTTGAAGAGTATAATACCGTGACTATGTGTGTCTAGCCACTAGAATCAAGGACCACAATGGATATAAGGAAATAGTTTTCCTTTTTTGTGTTATCCTTGGTTTCTAGTGCGCATTACATTGCTCTTAAACATGTTAGGCTTTAATTATGCTTTGCATGTTATTACTGTTTTTAATGAAATAAATCTTTCTTCATGTATCTATCTAGTCTTCAAATATATGTACAATAAGAGAATAATTGCTAAAACATATTTATGTGTTTCCGTTAACTTTGTTTACAGGATTCGCAACGTGGAGGGACTTATGAATTGTGCAAGGTGTTTAATGAAGGAATTCTGGCAGGAAGAAGAAAACATAAAGTGTATCAACATTTTACATGAAATTTTTGTCTGTATACAGTGGAGAATCTGTTATTCTTTCCCGTTTAATTGCAAACGTACGCAAACGTACGCAAACGCAAAGCACTAAAACGTAGAAAAGAACAACTTTTGGACAATTCTGATCATTCTTGTTTATCTTGGTGGCAAACAGTTTGGAGCCTGATCAGACGCCGGGTTACCCGGCGTCTGATCTGGCTCCAAACTGTTTGCACTGCAAATAATAGTTTTAGCGTAAACGCGTTTATTGGGAAAGAATAACAGATTCTCCACTGTAGTTTGTGATCAAGGGAAAATATCTTTCATATATTTGTATCTATAGTGTTCCCTCTGAACAACAACACCCAATCGGCGACAAGGTTCAAGTGTCTTGTTCGAAGGATATTGTTATAAGGAGGGAACATTCATACCCTTTGATTGCTGTGTATACATTGGCTCACTTTTGCAAACTGTTTAAATCCAGGCAGACGCTGGGTTATTCTGTAATTTTAAGAGAATTCAAATATATGCACAGTTTGAGAATAATTTCTTAACACATAATAATATGTTTCCATTAACTTTGTTTACATGAATCGAAACCTTGGAAGGTGTTTCATGATGTAGTTCAGTAGAAAGAAAGAAACCTGTTAACTGTGTCTTAACATTTATAGGAACTTTCCATCTGTAGTTTTTGTGGTAATTTAAGGAACGATTCGAATATTTATTGTATTCATGGAGGTATGAAACAAACCTGGTCACACTGTATGAAACCGCGCAAGTGTGACCAGGTTTGTTTCATACCTCCATGAATACAATGAATGTTCCGAATTATTCCTTATAGTTTGATATCACCACTCAATTTAAGAAAGTAGTTAGAAAAAGAATCTGACACGAGTGTTCATTATTTGACACTTTTAAAACGTAGGTTGTAGTCCCTCCGCCATACATATTTTCCGCCAAAACTCGACGTTGTTTTGTAGTAACGTCGTTATCAATGACGTCATTTTGCGTCCTGCTTCATGCAGCGCTTGTTAAGAGCAGTTTGACTAAGAGAAAGTAGTCCCGACAAGGTGTGGCCTACTGAATTTTTCATGGGGCTATGAAATAAAAGAAAATACAGCCAATTACAGCTTACCAAAAGTAATCAAAATAAACAATATTATATTATTGAAAATTGAGTCACGTTTTTGTGTCTATATATGACTTTTACGTAAGATACGAGCGTGTCTTTGGATTGTCGACGTCTGTTCCGAAACAAACATGTTTAGGCAAATGTTCTCCTATGACAGTGTATCCTCCCTACAACGGCCCTCCCTACAACGATACCCTGCTTACAACGACCCTTGCCGTTGTGCACAAAATATATAGAGGATATTGAATGAGTGTTTTTTCAGTAATGAATTTATTGAACGAGTTGGATAAAAATGATATTTTGCGAGCCTTGGCGAGCAACATATCATTTTTATCCAACGAGTTCAATAAATTTATTACTGAAAAACACGAATTTAATATCCTATTTATCACATAAACACCAAATGACACGAAAATCCGAACGGTCTTACTTTCACTTTCGCCCTCGGCTCTTAGGTAAACGATTCGTCATAGGTGTTATTCGGTTTTATTCATCCGTAGATAAAAACACCAATCATATTAACGTAAAGAAAATCAACACCATTACGTTGTGAAAAGACTTCTCTGATACCATATTCAAATTTTAAATTAATATTTAGAATAAAGTTGTTCTAATTGACTAAAATGATCATTTGACATTAAGAATCTAGTTTTGTTTTCAAAATAACGTCAAGACGTAACATGACGTCATTATCATTGTAACGTCTAAATTTGAAAAACAGTCTGAGTCACTGTTAATACTAAAGTCTACGTAGTATTAAGTTTAGCCTGATTTGCAGCCTGAGTTTGTGAGACTGCTAGGGATAATGTTTCTAGGACACTTCGGAATGTTTCAATACCTAGTGGTGATCTATGTTTGTCTAGATTCTCTTAACTGATTTACAGTCGGCGTAGTAGTACATTATTTTGGTGATTCGAAAATTAGTATAAAATATATGCCCAGTGGGCCATACGATTTTTACGGCCCTCTATATTTTGCACGTTTATGTGATAAACAATTATATCGCAAGTGTTCACGACTGCAATATCATCTGCTCAATGTTGTCGTCTGCTGGTTACATATTAATTTACATATTGAACATTTTAATAGAAAAAAACTTAATGATGAATAACAAATAGCTTCAACCCAGATCAGACGCCGCGTTACGCGGCGTCTGATCTGGATACAAGCTGTTTGCCCATGTAAGTCAACTTTCCTCCCAATAACGGCTCCCTCCGATCAATGCATACAAATTTTGTCTCCCGTTGGGTGTCGTTGTAGAGAGGGAGCGCTGCACATTGAGGGTTTACCGCTTTGGTAACAAGCTCGACAACTCTAGCATGTACAAACAGTTTTTACTCAGATCAAACGCCGCATATCGCGGCATCTGATCAGAATCCAAACTGTTTGACACTCATATAAACAATGTTGTTAATTGTAATCAAACCTACCTAAAATTTCTTTAATAAAAGGAGAAGATATGCTATCAGGCAGACGTGATTGGATACGTCGAATGCATTTGGCGGGTTATGAGGTCGAAATGGTAGTGGAACAGTTTAATTACTTAATCCTTTTCGTGATTGAACTTTAATTTTCGACTGAAGCCATATCAAAAGGAGCCATGCACAGCTTAGATGCTGGTCTGGGGACCGTTTCATAAAACTTCTTACGACAAATGTTGTCGTAAGTCAGATTATAAAAGTCTCAATTATTATTTATTTCTCCATCTAATCCTGTATTGTGACATCTTTTTGGAATCGTCTTGAAAAGACGATTCCACAAAGGTGTCACAAGACAGGATTCGATAGAGAAATCAGAGATTAAATGTATTTTAAAGTTTTGACTTACGACAACATTTGTCGTAAGAAGTTTTATGAAACGGGCCCCAGACGCCGAACACTTTTTTATCAGAACGGCTCGATAATGCAATGTAAAAGACTTAATTCTATCCAAATAATTACCTTCCCCCCATTCAATTCCATAGCAATAAAATGACGTTTAATTCGTATGTGAATACCTGTCGCAGAGGATGTTGGGCTTATGGGTCGACTCTTCGCGAATCAGTTTGTTGCGTTGCTTCAGTAATGCAGTTCCTTTCAGGATATACATTATTTGTGTTGACAACCTCTTATATTGATTAAACATACATGCATGAAATGTTCATTTAATATGAGAAAGTACAGTTATTATAATGTAAAATAAGAAATTAACTGATTTTTTTCGGCGTTTAAGGGAAATAAACGACAGCAAATGATCGGCACCATGAAATAGTGCTTATCAGTTTATACACACGTATATTTTCTGTCTATTTATGTACAGCAAGAAATAATTTATATGAATATTGAGTAAAGAAAAAGTAGCGGAAGACAGAAGAGATATTGGTTTAAAGAAGAAGAGTGTTTTATTCAATGTGTTTGCAATTTTGTTCATGCTATATGTTCAACTGTAATGTGTCCCATTTGCCAGGATGCTTTTCAACCTTATTTTTTGCCGTTGCTAACATTCGAGAATAAAGGGATTTGTTTTGCATATTTATTTTTGTGAATGAAATATTTCGTGTTAATCAATCTGGCATTTATCAAAGCTGAAAAACTACTCCTCAATGATTTAAGTATTTGCAATCTCTTATCTGCCGCTCTGTGTGTCGATTGAGGGTGATAGGTTAGGGATTGTGAATAGAGCAGAAAATGAAGATTTCGAAATATATTTTCGCTCGCTAATAAATTTACTAAATAATATGTTGTCACGTAATGATATCTAAGTCTGGTAAAACTCCTGGTATTCGATATATACAAGTGAGCACGTTTTAGTGAACTGATGTATAAACTAAGTGATAAAGTGGATACCGAACGAAAAAAGAACGTACATGTACATGTATAGCACTCGTGTATATGTGTGTGCTAAGTGTTTATCACATAAAACCGACTCTGGGAGTGTTATAAAGCCATTCAATAAACTATAGTGAAATATCAATATTTGGGCTCCGGCCCTACTGTTCGTCCACGAGCGCTGCATGGCGCGGGGCGCCAACTGACGTCATTTGCCATGGCGTTACTGTAAACAACATCAAGTTTTGGCGGAAAATATATATAGCGGAGAGACAAAAAACTACGGATTCAGTTGACTTAAAAGGGTTTTAAAATGTTTATGTGATAAATAGGATCTAACATTCGTGCTCATTATTTATCATTCTTAATAAACTCGTTGACTAAAATAAATATAACGCTCGCCAAGGCTCGCGTCATATTGTTTTAGTCAACTCGTTTATTAAAAATGATAATTAATGAGCACTCGTGTAAGATCCTCTATATATTCAGGAATATGTATCATCAGAAATATTTTCTGTATTCTAGAAGACGATAGCTTAAAGCAGATTGAAAGTAAAGCAGAATGCGCCTAAAGGCGCATTCTGCTTTAATTTCAACCTGCTTTAATGATCAGCTATCTTCAATTCTAGACACAAAACCGCTCTAAACCGGACATTTATGTTGTCCCCACACATGGCCGGTTTAGAGGGGTTTCACTGTATGTGAATGTGTGTAAGTAAAAAAGTATTGATAGAGAGTAGAGTTTGAAAAATAAGAATAGATCAGTTTTATTAAACTTTTGATTAAGCTGTTTTAGGAAGTATGCCATTTTTTTTACCTTACATTTGTATAGGATAAAACTTATTAAATGATTAACTGAAACTGAGCTATGTTAACATATTTCTGTTCCATTGTTTAAATACACTGTAGGGGAAGGGTCGAATCTAATGTTGTGAGAACTTGTGACCCGACCCCATTTCCTTATGTATATGGAAATAAAATATGTTTAAACTACATATTTCTGTTTTTGAAGACAGGTGACTACTTACAGCAGATTGAAAGTAAAGCAGAATGCGCCTATGGCGCATTCTGCTTTACTTTCAGTCTGCTTAAAGCTACTATCTACTAGGATAAAGAAAATATTTCTAATGGTATTTATTCATAACTCTGTATAGTGGAACTATTTTCTTCAGCGGAGGGATAAATAAGAAGCGTAGTAAAAAGGAGTATCTATTATATAATGGGTAAAAGAAAAACACAGTTTATATAGTCAAACCAGTGTATAAATCTAGTGACGAGTATACTCGTCATTTATTAACATTGTACCTATAAAGAGTACACTTGCCCAATACAACCAGTGTAAACCCAGATCAGAGGGCTCCTGCAGGAGCCCTCTGATCAGAGTATGCACTGTTTGTCAATTTGCATTATACTGCAGAAAACATCCCGAAATTGTCATAAGCGGACTAAACTTAATTGGAAAATGGTAGTTTCCATTAAAAGTTTCCGGGGTGAATGAGTCAATATAGGAGTGTCTGTTTTCCATTGTAATGCATTAACATGTAGAATGTCTAACGTATTCGCCACTCTATAAATATACTTCACTCTTCAAGCGTTGGTCTAAAATTATACATTGTATATGAAACAAGAAATATCTTAAAAAAGATATTCAGCGGAATGAGTGGTTGAACTAATGCTTTAGATGGGTGTGCAAAATTAATTGAAATTGAGGTTTTCAAAGAATTGAATATCTTGGATTAAAAGCAAAAAATACAAGTATACAATGGAAACAGTAACTTTTATTTAAAATGCAAAACTATCATGTACAGAAATGCAAAACAAAACAATAGTTTAACTCATATCCTAGCTACTGGTAGGAGATCCTCACATTAATCTATTGTTCTATATACCGGTATCAAACTTCATTCATAGAGTTTCTTGAAACAAACTACCGGGTATTACTAAATAAACTACTGTGCACAGTCTGCTGTAGATTCTCTTACACTTCACTCAAGATTGTAAATAATGATGAAACAACACAATTGTGTTTAACTCACTTGAGGCCATTAATAATATATTGCTATTAATGTATGGTAAATATTAAAGCAAATTGGTTCCTCTGTGTATCTATAAAAAATTTCAGATGCTATATCTTGAAATAGAAGCATGATTGCATCAGCACAGTGTAGTAAATTGCAGTCTGTGTCTCTAAATTTTACACTCACAATTCATATCTTGTAAAACTGTAATGTGCATAGACCAGCCTACAAGGCTCCAGATATTAGGGAGTAAACTGAATAAATCACATTTTTTCACTCATTTCAGCACCAAACCCTATGTTGTTACTACTCATTTGGATCGTCTCGAAGAGACGAATCAAATGAGTAGTGACACCATAGGGTTTAATGCAGAAATAAAGGTTTTAAGTGTTGAAATACACCCCTTATCTGGAGCCCTGGCTACTATCCAATCAGACAATTCAGTTTTCAACAGGTGCTCTTGATTCTAAATTTCTGATCAAATATGATTGGTTGAATATGTTGGTCTAAATAGATACCATTCAGCTCCGCTGAAAAACAATGGGCTAAACCTTCACCCTACTTCACTCTTGATCTGCCTAGAAAGGAAATCGAAAGAACCTGTTACATCAAAAAAGTGCGACCACTCAAAAAGAGGGAGTGTTTAACTCTTTCTTTTCCGCCAACAGGTCAAACTGTAACTGTTGTCTTATGTTATAGTTAGAACATATTAAGTGAAATCTTAAGGTTTAAGAAGGGGCGTAACGAGCGTTAGCGAGTGGCCCCTTCTTAACCATTAAGATATCACTTAATATGTTCTAACTAACTTAGAATATAACCTATATTTTTATTGGCCGAGGACTTCATAATTCCCACGTATTTTAAACAAAGCTGGCTTATTCTGGTTGTGAGATCGCCCAAATATGGCATTCTTTACAACTAGTTGCTACGAGGCGGAGTTATCTATACCACGCGCAAGACACCACGCGACGTCGAAACACAACACAATTCTTAATGATTAAGTGCCGTACTTAATGAGGCGCAAACGGCAGTTTGGTTGGTTAAAAATGTAGGTTATATTCTAAATATTGCTAGCAGAGAATATAGTGCTCCCTCTCTACAACGGCCCTCCCAACAGCGACTTCCTCCTTACAACGACCCTTGCCACAGTTCCCTAAACAGAACAATTGTATCTTACACTTTTACTTCTACAATATCGTCTGCTCAAAATTTTCGTCTGCTGTTTAATCTCAAAGTTACATAGTGTATATTTTGACAGTTAAAACATTATGACGAGTGGCAAACAACTTGAATCCAGATCAGACGCCGCATAACGCGGCGTCTGATCTTGATACAAGCTGTTTGCAAATGTGATCCAAGTCTTAATTTCCCTCCTATTAACGATTCCATCCGAACAACACATACAATATGTGTCTCCCATTGGATGTCGTTGTAGAGATGAAGCACTGTATTTGCATGTTTGCAAACAGTCTGGCCCCATATCAGCTGATGTGTTATTCGGGGTCTAATAAGGGACCAGGAACCAGTTTCATAAAACGTAATGCGACAAATGCTGTCGTAAGCGAAATTATATAAGTCTCAATATTTAATTATTTATCCACCTTATCTGAATAGACGATTCCAAAAAGATGTCACAAGACAAGATAAGATAGGGAAATCAGAAATAAAATGTATTTTAAAGTTTTGACTTAAGACCGCTTTTATCGTACATGTACGAAGTTCTATGTAACGGGCCCCTGAATAGGTTGCCACTTAGGGTGATATTTTCCTGAAACTACAGCAAAACAGCTCTACTACGACAACTAAACTATTTTATTTATTTTGTGTCTAAGGAAAGCGTATGATAGAAGCAACGTGAAAATAAAACGAAAAGCTCCTTAATTGGCTGGCTGTTTCACTGCCATCTTGTTTAACACCCACCTGTCTTTCTAACAATCAATTAACCTTCTATGTGTGGGGCCGTGGGCGTAATATAGAGGTTTTACTGTATACATGATTGTTGTCTAATTTGAGAAATTTAGCAGATTTTGAAGTGGATGGTATTATTTAGATCTAAAGCGTTAATTAGAGACTACAGAACTAGAGACTGGATGAATGCTATGGAGTAAGGGGTTAACTGTTATCTACACCGTTGTTACAAATGAGCCTTGTCATGACAAAAACTACCGTATAGCATTGTAATATTGTACAGACCGAGCGCCGTGGTCATCACAGGTTCTGCATCGGAGTTTGTCTACACTTCCAAATACCATAATATAATAATAACATTGCTAAATACATGTACAATGTTTAGATGATTATGGGTGCTAAACAGAGTAGATCGCGGCCAGCTGCCGCGTCTAAAACGCGGCGGCTGGCCTTGATCTACACTGTTTGCAATGCAATAAGGCAGGTTTTGCCATGGCACGGCTCAAATGTATTTATATACAGGGCAGTTTGATTAGAATATATTGTTACGACTTTAAAACAATTTCTCCCTGATTAGATTTCTCGGCATCTGATTGCACAAGATATATTAATGAAAATAAAACAATTCTTTATTCAACGAGAGAACTCATTTAAAAATAACAATATTCCTTGAATCCCTAAACATACATGTATATACAACCACATAAACAGTTAATACATGTCTAGTATACGATTATAATCGAACAAACCACTGTTTAGTGAATACACTTTGTAGATGTATCGCAAACAGTATATAAAGATGAAGTACCAGGACCCCGTTTAATAAAACTTCGTAAGACAAATATTGTCGTAAGTCAGATTATAAAAGTCGCAATTAATACGTATTTATCCATCAAATCCTGTCTTGTGATATCTCTTTTGAATTCGTAATGAAATGAGATAGAGAAATCAGAAATTAAATGCATTTTGAATTATGACTTACGACCAGATTTATCGTACGAATTGATGCTTTATTCTGATGTTTTCTGCGTTAAATTCAAGCGCAAATTCTTTATTACACCCAACACATACTTTCATATGAATACATAAGGACAGATCTAGGCAGAATATACTTAATTTGTCAGTAATATATACAGTGTTCCCTCTCTATAACGACACCAAATGGGATACACATATTGGGTGTGTGTTGTTCGGAGGGAGTCGTTATAGGCAGGGAACGTTTAGAGTTGGCTTACATTTTTAAAGAGCTTGAATCCAGATCAGACACCGCGTAACGCGGTGTCTATTCTGGATTTAAGCTGTTTGTCACTCGTCATTATATGTATTCTATCAAAATCTCCACTTATATGTTACTTTAAAAAAACAGCAGACGACAACTTTAAGCAGACGATATTACAGCATTAAAAGCGTTAGACATAATTGTTATGTGTAGGGAACTGCGACAAAGGTTGTTGTTCGGAGGGAGTCTTTGTTCGGAGAGCCGTTGTAGGGAGGGAACGCTGTATTATATTAATAATTGAAGAAGCATTGTTAAGACATTATCTACAAACTCAGGTGGATGATATACAGAACTCCCTCTCTACAACGGCCCTCCAAACAACAACTCCCTCTTTACAACGACCCTTGTGGCAGTTCCCTTACAGGTCAATTATGTCTTACCCTTTTACTGTAATATCGTCTGCTTAACATTTTCGTCTGCTGTTTTTCTCAAAATTACATATTAGACATTCTGACATAAAAAAAAACCCACTTAATTACGAGTGACAAACAGGTTGAATCCAGATCAGACGTTACGCGGCGTTTGCAAATGTAAACCACTTCCCTCCCTATAACGACCCCTCCTAACAACGCACACAATCAGTGGCTCCCGTTGGATGTCGCTGTAGAGAGGAAACGATGTATTAGCAACATTGATAACTACAACATCAGCAAATTACACAGCGTCGACCATAGGCATTTTCAAAATACGTAGATGCGACATGGCATATTCTGTCTTATAAAACTGTTGTACGTGTGTCCCGGGCACTGCCTTGCCAAAACACATTTATATACAGCCATTATTGTACAGCAGTGTACAATTCATTATTATGTTACGCGATCATCTATAGAAATTATTAGGTAGTTGCACAATGCAGGACAAAAATAACAAATGAATATTCTGTAAGAGCTTCATACATCATTTTGCTCCGAGTTGTGTATTCAAATTTAGTGACAGGTCGTGAAGTACAGTGCTTACTCCTAACAAGACCCTCCAAATAACAACTCCCTCCTTACAATGACCCTTGTCGCAGTTCCCTAAACAGAACAGCTATGTCCAACCTATTCACAACTGCAATATCGTCTGCCTAAAATTGTGATCAACTGTTTTTCTCAAAGTTGCATAGTGGACATTTTGACAGGAAAAAAACTTTATGACGAGTGACAAACAGATTGAATCCAGATCAGACGCCGCCGCATTACGCGGCGTCTGTTTTTTATTCAAGCTATTTGCAAATGTCCCTCACTATAACGACTCCCTCCGAATAACACACACAATATGTGTGTCCCATTGTATATCGTTGTAGAGTGAGAGTGTGTACATGTCTTTTAAAATTAAGTTGCCCATTGCAGGATGGCAACAACACAGAAAGCTTCTATTGGACATTTCTGTAATGCTTTCATCCCGAATAGGGCAGTGTTCATTCTAAATAACTATAATACAAACAAAAAATGTCCAGTAAACAGGATATAACCAGTATTCAAGAAAAAACTATATAAAAGTGGATAACTTGTGAAATCATCAACATTAAAACTGAGTTACAGACCAAAACAAACGCATCCGGTGTCCTAAATCGTCCCCCTAATGCACCACTTAAGTGTAAATTTCGTCGTGGGGCTTAATGGTTATAGGGAAGATTTATATGTGTTTAACCGAGACAAACGCCCCTGCAAAGAACTAAAACGAAAGCGAGGTCGGTAGTTTTGATCCCATGCGCTGTGTTAACCTATTCAGTGCAATGACGACATTGATTTTAAACAGTTGTCATCTGCTTTTATTTGCAAAACAATTGAAATGTTAAATTGTTCGACTTAAGACGTGATTATATAAATAATTGAAAAACATATTTCTATATTTCAACCGCTATCCTACCAGAATATAATCAATTGTCCGTGCTTCTTACCCCCTAACTGCCTTATCCTAATGTTTGAATGTGCGTCACTGTCGCTATTTTCCTGTTACGTTGTCTGCAAGTTTATTCCAAAACACGATCACATCGTCTTCTTGTCCGTGTTCAGGATATTCTAGATACGTAACACTTCTGATGACATCAATAATGTCAATTGGTAGCTTACTCACTACCGTGCTCTCTAACAAAACAATCAGCATGGTCTGTCGTTTTGCATACAGAGCCTCCATTCGCGCTATATTGAATTCGTACAAACACCATTCACTACTTAGAAATGCATCAGACATGAAGAAGACTGTCTTTTTACTAGAATGTATGCCAACAGAAATATTGTAAGCTATTGCCTCACCGGGTGTAAAATCTCTTTCGTGAATGAACAGGCGAAGTCCTTTCGCATTTTCTAAATGTTTTATGCATCCAGTTCTCGCCACAATATCATCAGACGAGTACGAAATGAAGGCGTCATAATCAAAGATCTGTTCATACTTGTCTGGACTCTTTCTTACCCTAAGGTTTGCCATGTAATAAAGGTATCTCAAGCGCCATCTGAACTTGTACATCAATGCGCCCACCAGGCAGGATATACAAAGTGCAGTTCCCACACTGCAAACAACAATCAACACAGTGTTAGATTGGCATGTTGATTCCAGTGTTGTTATTTCATGCTTTAGGTTTTTCATCATCACCCCTGTGTCATCTTTTGTTGTAAATGACAATGTGTCATCGCTATGAAGAATCACTTTAGTTGACACAACCCACTTCAGGAATGCTAGAGTGTGACAAGTACACCATAATCGGTTTCCAGTCAAATCAACGACGATAGAACTTCTCTGTCTGATACTGTCGAGGTCATTACGGGTCTTCGACGACAATTGGTTGAGTCTGTTGTTCGAAACGTTTACAAATTTCAAAAGAGACAAGTGCTTAAGAGAAGGCTTAAACTTTGAAAGTAAATTTCCACTGAGATCAAGAGTCGTGAGAAGTTTCATAGAGCTAAAAACGTCTTCGGATAGATCCGATATGCCATTATTTGTAAGATAGAGCTCTTCCAATGTTCGAATCTGTTTGAGTACACTGCTCAAATTGGATCCCATTTTCTCCAACGAATTATAAGACAGGTACAAAGTTTTCAATTTAGATACGTCAAATGTCCGTAAATCAATATTGATTATTTTAGACCCGGACAAATCCAAATAACGCAAATTTGGCCAATATTTAAAGAACTTGGCAGGGACTGTCAAGGATTTTCCTGGTAAAGTTTTCAACCAGGACAATTCCAATTTTGTTACGTTGTTGAAAATAAAGATTGCAATGTCAAACCAATCATAAGACGGCGCCGGAGAGTTGCTAAAGTACAGTTCTTGTAGCTCATAGACGTATGTCGGAGCATACATTTTTATAGGTAAAAGGTTTTTCTTTGAACTTGTATAGATTTTCTTTTGTATAGGTGGAACTCTACACATGTTCTGGAGCCTTGCGTCGATAATCTTTAAATTACTCTTAACTGATAGTATGTTGAAAAGATCAGCAGGACTGAGACAGTTTTCTCTAATTTTCAAGACTTCTAAATTGCTTGCAAAGAACATAAAATCGCTAATTTGCGCACATTTCAACAAGGATATAGAGTTCAAATTCAGTGACAATGTCCTTAGAGACTTTGATTGCGAGAGCCCTGAAAGTGCGAACGAGCAATTAAAAAGATATAGTGTTTTCGGAGGATAGTTAAAACCCTCCATGCGCAGTTCACGAAGATTTCCTAGTGCTGAGGCTGATGCAGATACATTGTGCATAAATAAGTCCAAATTCCAGTCCAAATTCCAGTCCTTATTTGTGTGTTGAAGAGGAACTTGGTCTTGTTTACCAAAAAAGTTAATATATCGGTCGCTTATCTTAAGAACTAGTAACCTGTCCAGCTTAAAAAGGGCATCTTGGTCTATGTAAACAGGAAAAACACCTGCCAGTACATTGACGTAAATAGTTAACTCTTCTAAGCCAGGAAACCCAGAGAACAAACTCATTTTTAAAGTCTCTATGCGGCACTCAACCCAGTCATTCCAAAGAGTTAACTGTTTAGTATTGGCGATTGTGAAATGACCACTGCTGTCACATAGACTGTACATGACTAGAGCACTTATCTCTAAAACTGTGGCGCGTTCAATGCTGGTGAAAGGACTGTATGTACTGTTTGGTAGGCTACACCCGTTGTAGAGATAATAATTATTATCGAATGTTAGGGCAAATTCGTTTAAGGTTTTAATATCTGACAGAAGATATCCGTAATCCAGATCTATCTGGTAACCAAGCAAACAGTGTAAAAAATAAATACGCTGTAGATTCCAAAGTCCCTTGAACAGATCCTTAGAAATATATTTCAAAGGATTGCAAGAAAGATTCAATGACTGGAGATGCGTCATTCCCACAAATGGTAAGTCTATAATGTGGCTTATGTTGTTTCGATCTAGGTTGATAAAGGTGCTGGACTTCGGCAATTTCGGGACAGTCTGTAGAAACCTGTCGGTACAATTAACAAACACATCATCTAGGTGTTGAACGACATCACAGTTCGGACTGTTGATACTAGCAGTGTCGTCATTGCCCAGTGTCCACGCTGATGTGGCATAACCTTTAGCCAGTATCACAGCGTACACGTTTACTAAATGAAACACGAGCTTGAACATGTTTATCTTCTTTATATCTGAAACAAGATATATAAAACATTTAATGTTAACATTTGATGTCAACATTTAATGTTAACCTTTGTTATATCAACATTTGTTAACCCATAGAGTGATGAGCGCGACTTGGCCAAATTCACACATATTTACGTGGCGTCTGAGATCAGGATCCAAACTGTTTGTATACCAGTTAACCCTTTCAACCCTACAACCTATTACCTTCCATTTGTAGGGAGTAATTATTACATATGCAAACAGTGTAGACCCTGATCATAGGGTTCATATAGGAGCCCTCTGATCAATGTCTGCATTGTTTGCTGTTTTCGTTGTTTTTAGTTGTCAAACCAAAATTGCAACAGTAGACTGGTTTAAAATGCCTATTCTAGAAGAGTCCAAAAGGATTATAAATACACACAAGAGATATTTAGGGTTGAAAGGGTTTAATCGCGATTTATGGGTGTACTATAAAATGTAGAAATACTAATCGGGTGGCACACTACCTGGACCCTGATAAGACACAGAGATTCATAGAGTCTGATCGGGATTCATACTGGTTACAAAGGTTTAGAATAAATATCTTCTGAATTCGCAGGATTATATAATTCGCTGGATATCTCCATGCTTACTTCTACTGGTTTCAAAAAAGCAGAGGATAATATAAACGGCATGTTTGTTTTGACGGCTTTATCCTTAAAGCTATAAATATAAAATCTCCAAAGACAAATTGCAAGACATAACAAAGTAGTGTACATTTTGAATAAAAGAAATAACGAAAGATAAATGACTTGCATACAGTGAAAACGAGATAAGCTTTAAACTGCTTTTCGTTTAGCAAACTTCTTCTATAGTGTACCAAATCTAAGGTTTGTTATGGTTCTTGAAGAAGGATATCCCTGGCTGGTGACATTGGTTCCCCGGTGGATGTTCAGGGGCTGCATTCTTAAATCAGTCAATTTCAACAAATGCTCAAACATGAAAATGCCATTAAAGTAAACAATGCATATCAAGTAAACGCAAAAAAAATAATCTGTTTAATTAACATTTAAGAAACTCCGAAATATTGTTTTATACTTAACGATTTTGACGACATTGCAATATTTCGTCAAGTCTGTGATTTGATTAAAGGGTCCACGTTTAGCCATCAACCGAGATTCTTCAAACTGGAGGTACAGTGCTCCCTCCCTGCAACGGCCCTCCGAACAACGAACCCTACTTACAACAACGCTCGCCACTGTTAGCCAAACAAGTCAATTATGTCTAACGCTTTTTCTACTGCAATGTCCTCTACGTTAGATTGTCGTCAACTGTTTTTCTTGAAGTTGTTTATTGGATATTTTGACAGAAAAACATAATGACGAGTGGCAAACAGTCTGAATCCAGATCAGACGCCGCGTTACACGGCGTCTCGTCTGGATTCAAGCTGTTTGCAAATGTAAGTCAAGTCGTGCTCAGCTCTCTAGGGATATTAATGTTCCCTCCCTATAACAACTCCCTCCGAACAACACATACACTCTTTGTCTCCCATTGCGTGTTGTTGTAGAGAGGTAGCACTGTATTAGATTGTTGCAGACAAACTTTGTTTAGGACGATGTAGCCTGCGAAAATTATTGAAAACATCGTGGTGTCTTTTTATTCAATTCCATCATATTGTTTGAAAGTTTACATCGAACTGCAGGCAAACACATAGTCTGTTCCCGTCGTACTTAGAAAGTACGTCAGGCAATGCGCAATAGTGGCCGCCCCCATGAAATAGAGGAAAATGGTTGGAGTTATATGAGCTGTAATAGGGGGGTTTCTTATTTGAGGTGGTTCACAATGTCTTATTGTAACCTATGGGTTCAATGTTATTCAAAACTAAAATACCAATTCAAAAATATGTGGTTAGCGACTGAATTCAGCAGAAATTCGTGCAACGAATCATTTTAAAACACTCCTATTTTCGGCAATAATATAGATAATTTGGATCAAAAAGTGTATATAGAATCGTTGTTGTAGTGGTTAGTGTCCCTGCTTCTCGTCCAGGCGACCCGGGTTCGAATCCCAGCCGGCACAATATGTTTTACTCTTTATTTGGAAAAGTATTTTCAATATAAAACGTTAAATAGTTTTACGAACGAATCACACCTCTAAGAACATTAAAATGTAAATTCAATGAGTTGAAAAATGTTGATGAAATCTCAGATTTCTTCAATTTTCACCTACGGAACCTGAACAAATGTAAACGTGTAGATCTATATGTACACGAATGAATAACGACGCGATTCATTCGTGATATGTATCATAGTCTGTGAAATGAACCTATATCATTGATATCTTCATGTTTTGGATGGAATTGAACAAAATATTGTGGAAGTTATACGGTGAGACAGTGATAGGGTCAATGCATTAAATGGTATCTATGAAGGCGTATACCCTCGGTGCTAATTAACCTTTGAGTAGTAAAACAAATATAAGTTTAGTTATTGTTTATTGGTTTTCCGAAAAATAAAGAAGTAAAATAGATGATATTTATCATTTACTGCGTTTAAAAATTTGTGACCAAACAGGAAAACACCATTCCGGTGACGGAAATCGAACCTGGGCCGCCTGGACGAGAAGCAGGGACCCTAACCAACAGCTCAGTACAGACGTTACATCAAACTGATATATATATATATAATATCCGAAAATAAGGCTAGTTTTCCAACAAATAAGAAAACTTAAGGGCATACGCGCCCAATTCGTGCTAACAAGGTACGATAATTCAAGAATCGTTACTCAACGAAATCGCGCGTGTCGGTTATCTCCCGTGGATACTTTCGATTTCAAACAATCTCTATTAATCGCGAATATATAAATGTGAAATTTAGTGTGAACCCGAGAACACATACAGACACACAGACCTTAGTAATTGCTTGCGATCCAACGCTCAACCGATCAGAGCACGACGCCCATATTTCGGTCATAATTTTGACGCGTGGTACTAGGTTCCATTGTGGTCACGACGTCATTTCAATTGGAAGCAGGCTGACTGGCACCGAGTTCTCTTTACTGACGAATCTCACCGAGCAATGCAGACGATAGGCTACGCACATTTATAACATTCAACATTCAGCAGTCAAGATTTGAGACCGGCTTCACAGCAAGCGTGGAGGACTGACGTACTTATTGAACGTTACGCTACACCGTAGAAATGAAGCGTATGTTAGTTTGAATAGTGGCCATTCACGGTAATAATCAATCTGAATACAACTTTGGAATTTCTATGATAATTCATTAAACACCTAAACGTTTTAAGAAACAAACAACTTTTATTCAGACCCCTACCAATTTCTTCTTTACATCACTCGAAAACAAATTCATCCTGGCAGTATGAGGTTAACTGATATGGATTAAAAATTATAAACTTCATTTTCGGTAAAGGTTTTAGACCATCATCATTTTAACTTTCCAGCAAATTTTCCTGTAATCATGTGGGACGTTTCTAATTTTGCTCAGTATATGTAAAAAATACTCCAAAATGACCCCAAATATTTAAATCTTGGCCAACATGTCTCGACAGCTTGCTTTCCATATATTAAGCTCCAACCCCTACCCTACATACTCATATTAGTATACTCCCTCTAACTAGTTGGGGTTCTGGGGGCATGCTCCCCCGGGGGAATTTTATTCTTAGATGGCTTCTGATGCGTTCAGGGAACGTGCTGCGCATTTAAAACATGTAAATGTTTATCTTAAAATAACAAATTGTGATATAGGATCATATTTTTTACGTTGTCTTCCGGCTATTGACCTAGTATACCTCTACCCCCTTCGATAAGTGTACACACTTTTACTAGGGTGTCCGGGGCATGCTTCATTGGAAATCTTTTATTTCATTTTGGTTTTTTATATATATAACATATGCTTTTTTACTATTTTCTTATTATTCACACCTAAAGCATGTAGATCTCTTTGTGAAGTTTGGTAAATTTCTTAAGGATAAATTTTGATTTAGTAAGTGTTTTCATTGAATGTGAGCCAATTTGTTTTTAGAAACATGCACACACTTCAGGCATCAAACTTCAATGTATACACTTTGCATCATACTTTTAGTAAGCATCACTTTTTAACTGTTTTAATGTCAGTTTGTGCCAAAATAATGCATGCCGACTGTTTGCTGAGAATGGCTACATTATACATTTCAAATTACCATAGACAAAAAAGAACATTATAACCTATGTTTTTTTCTTTTTACCATGGTACTAAGGTATGTTTGGATAACCTATGTAGAAATTATTATAGAGATCCTACAGAGATTTCATTTGGGCGCGTATTTCCTTATTACAATAATCATACACTCTGACGAAGATTTATGTAGCGAAATGTCAACGGACCTATATGATATCCGAAAATAGGGCTACTTTTAAAATAAATTCGTTGCCCGAATTAATACTGAATTCAACTGGTTCGCTCGTGTTATTGATTTGATAATGTAACTTTGTCTCAAATTGTTCCTATTCGCTACAATGGCTTATCGTGAACCATCATATAACTCCACCCACAATTTATCATTATGGTTCCCGGTTTCCTCTTTTTCATGCGTGCAGCCATTTTTGCTCTTTGCTTGTCCCTATGTCTGAAAGTCAAGGGAGAGTATCCAGTCTAGCAAACACAGCGAACAAACTCCTGGCAAAATAGTTTTTATTCAATAAATGAAATCCGAACATTAATAAATAGTATGTAATAAAATAACAACATATTTACCTTTTATATGTAGCTGTACACATAAAATGCAGTTAACGCAAACACAATAATACAATATATAACGCGCACACTGTAATAACTTTGAACCATTTCATACTAAACGCAAACACCCAGGAACAATGGTACGGTGGAGAAGACGTTATTCTTTCCCGTTTAAACTCAGACGAAACGCAAACGCTATTTACACTAAAATATAGAAAATGACAACTTCTTGACATTTCTTACTAGTCATTTTAATCTGAGTGGTAAACAGTTTGGAGCCTGATCAGAAACCGGTTTATCCGGCGTCTGATCTGGCTCCAAACTGTTTGCATTGGAAATAAAAGTTTTACCGTAAACGCGTTAATTGGGAAAGAATTACGTCTACTCTACTGTAACTACTCGGCACATTCCGGCTCGGAAATTTTACCTCGTATGTACTGAAAGTGGCTTGTATTTATCTCGGTAAGGTGAACGGAATGATCCGGAATCAGCAAGCTTCATGACAATATCAGGAAATGATTATTTAAATTTAGAATGGACAATTTTTCATTGTGATATTTCCAATAGAATATACAGTGTGCATTGTGATTTCTTATCAGTTTATATAATCAGCATTATTCCAAACCGCCCACTTTAATCCAAATTTTGAACAATGGTAATTGTTTAACCCTTTCACTGTCGAAGTCGCATTAAGTCGAACAAACAGTTTTGATCCAGATCAGACATCACGTAACGCATCTAGATCTTCTACAGTGGAGAATCTGTTATTCTTTCCCAATAAACGCGTTTACGCTAAAACTATTATTTGCAGTGCAAACAGTTTGGAGCCAGATCAGACGCCGGGTAACCCGGCGTCTGATCAGGCTTTAAACTGTTTGCCACCAAGATAAACATGAAATATCAGAATTATCCAAAAGTTGTGCTTTTCTACGTTTTAGTGCTTTGCGTTTGCGTTTGCGTTTGCGTATGTTTGCGTTTAAACGGGAAAGAATAACAGATTCTCCACTGTACCTTAAATTTAGCTTTGAAACGATATTAAAGACGCCAATATTGAAGAAGAAGACAATATTGCGGTGAAGTGGTAAAAACCTCACGATTAATTTGGGGCCGAAAGGGGTTAACATTTACCACGCTAAATATTTAGATACAAAATGAGCTCACCATGGACATCGAGTCCCGGCTCCAATGTTATAAAGCGTTTGAGTTGAGCCTGATTTTGTCCTCAAGCATTTGATTGGTCATATTTGAGCCAATCAAATGCTTGAGAAAAAGGACGCTAGCATGTTTGTATTCACTTTGCAAACAGTTTGGATCAAGATCAAACAAATGACGTCTGTTTTTATTTCTCAAATTAATATAGACTTAATGTGAATTGCTAAAGTAATATGGTAATAAGTATCAACCGTTTGGATCCTGATCAGAAAACGAATTATTCGTCGCCTGGTCAGAAATATGTTCAAATGACGTTTATTTTATATAAACGCAACTTCTCTAGGGGCGTGACTTGTGGGCTTATTGTAGTTCTGCTCTCCGCGAATCATTTTGTTGCGTTGCTTCAGTAACGCCGTTATGGCTATTCCTTTCAGGGTACACATTATTCGTCTAAACAACCTCTTTTATGGACAAAATATTCAAATTCAAATTCTTTATTTCAGCTTTAAGCAAAGTACTTTGCTTCTAGCCATATAAAGTACAAATTATTAATGACAATAATGACGATACATGAAAGAATCAAACAAAACATTCACGTGAAGAGCTGTAGTGGAACAAACGAAAATGGTATATTTCCTTTTAGTATAATAATAGTGTCAATCGCATTTAGCGAGAAAAGTGAACGCCTCTATAGCCCAGGCCCTGGACAACTTTAGATAATATCTCGTGTCACTGCCGGACACGTGGTTACATGGGCCGTGACTAATTCAATAGGTGAAGATGTCAGACCATTGAATAGTAGGTATAGGGTGTGGCTTATGAAGTAGTAGGCTATCAGCTGGTTAAGTAAAGTTTTCGTCCCCCTCACCCCGAAAGGTAGAAAATTTCCACATATACCATGACTTAGTATGCATATAGGCGACCCCATTTAGGGTGGATGACAAGCCTGAAAGTGGTGCAGATTTTTTTATTTGGCGTTTCCATGGCAACCGCTCAGTTTTACACTGTGTTTCAGGAAAACCACTGTAACTTGGTCAATTTTTGTAATAGAAGAATGAAAATAGTACAGTGATGAAGCTTAGACATAGGACTTTGATAAAAAGAAGAGTTATGTAAATTATCTCATTTGCATACTTATGAGTATTAATGAGAAGTTTAAAAAACTCATAAAAATAGGGAAAATAATATCAAAATCATACTTTCAACTAACCATTAAACACACTCAAAGGACACAAAAGGTGCCAAATTTGCTTTAAAAACATATCTGAACATTCCTTGAAAGAATGGTCTGGGTCTGATTTAAAACTATACACCGTTTATACGCCAAATTTCGTTTCTATGACAACTGTCCATTTTTGACACAGAAAACATGACAATCACTTAAATTTACATCACACTTCAGGATTTGAAGCCATTGTATCTTTGTTAATTCTTTTGATAGAAGAATGAAAATAGTCTTGTAAATGAGCTCAAACATTTATAATTTATTTCATGAAAAATTATTTATATTATTTCATCTGCATACTTATGAATATTAATGAGACTATTTGACTAAAGTATAGTTTTCGTCTACGTCATCGTAGAAAATGATGAATTCATTTAATCTCAACAGTCGAAAGTAGGTCAAAACCATGTATACGCGGTTTATTATACATATTTCAATATCGGTTAATCATTATGGGTGAATGTCAAGTCTGAAAGCGATGCGGTACTGCTTAAATGTGCGACTTTCTTTTTTCCCCATCCACCAACTTTAACATTGCAAACCGACATAATTTCTTATACATTACTGTTTATAAAACCGCAATAAAATAAAATAAAAATACTTAGATTACTGAAATCATTTGTCATAAGATGTGTTAATGAGGTTTTATTCCATAAAACGCCAATAAAATGTCGTCTGCTAAACTTCCCGTCTGCTACAGTTTTCACAGTCTTTCAAAGGGTTACTTGACGTTTCCTTACCCTGTTGCGTTCACGCCTGTCATTCGCTACCCATGATGATTTTACCCTGGACCTTTCGCTTCACACACTTTTTATCGTATTTTGTTTACGCTATATGAGTTATACTTTAAGTTAAGCATAATACACGAGTATATTTGATTGATATATTAATAAATATTAATTTCTTGAATGTGGACCGGTGGCGTCTGCACAAATATTTCGTCAAACTAATTATTTCTGTCACGTTTAGTTTGGATCCAGATTAGTTTATAGAAATCTCTTCTTTTATGTCTGTTAGTTAGAATCCAGATAAATAAATAAAACCCTTAAGTTCCGTTAGCTTGGGTCATTATATTAAAATCAAATCTCTTGAAAATATTGCTCAAAAATTGAAATTGTCTGTATGTTAGGTTGTATTCAGATTATGTTTTTAGTTGTTTTTTTTACCTAAAAATCACTTATATAGATATTCAAATGGTTTTGATCCAGATAAATGAATGAAAATATCTGATGTGGATGCGTGACGTCTGGGCAAAAATTTCTTCTGTCCGTTAGTTTTGATCGAGACTATTAAAAAATTTATTATATGGTGATTCCATTGATTTGATCCAAATTAATGAATAAAATATGTTATATACACGAGTGGCGTTAGTGCAAATATTTGGTCAAAGTTTTATTTTATTTCTGTAGGTCATTGTGGATCCAAATAAGTAAATATAACTTCTATTGCTCTACGTTAGTTTGGAACCAGATCAGTAAATAAAAATCATTTATTAAGGCACACGGCACCTGTATATTAGTAAATAAGAGAGATGTAAAATAAAACTGGATAGCGAAAAAATCTTTGTAGCGAAAAGACCAGCCGCGAAAGCCACAATGTAGCGAAGATGCTAAGGTAGCGAAAATCCAGGTGGCCAACGGTCCTGAAATCTTTCAAAGCCATTTAAAATTGGTGAAAATGTTGTCTGAGTGACAAAAAACTTGGATCTGGGTATGATGCAAAGCTACTCGGTGTCTTATGCAGATCCAAGCTGTTTGCAAATGTCATTACAGTAGCCTTTTGAAGGATAAGGATGAATGAGTGATCGCATTGGTGGATGAGTTGGGTTTTACAGTACAACGATACAAAATATGTCATATAGCGATCAGGGATGATGAGATGAGATGCTGATGATTTCAGGAAGATGATTTAGGCTTATCCCATTTGTCCGAAGCAGAGTATGGGATCAAAACAACCGATTACATATCAGTTCTGATTTCATTCTGAACACGTTCAGTCAGATATACTTAAAAAGATCACATATACATGGATCAGTTAATACATATTGAAAGCCGGTACATCATTTAGAGTTGATGCCAAATCGGAAATCTTTGCAGTTTTACACATTGCAGCAAAATAGATATCTACACCGACATTTCATTTCAGATAAGTCTATTCTGACATTAGCTCAAAGTTGCATGTGCTATGTAGAGTGTAGTATGTCTTAGAACTCCTACGGGAAAGAAACGGAGAAGCTCAACTTGATCATATGCCAGTCTGAAATAGACGAGGCATTGAGAAAGGCTACGTCTCAAGGGATAGATACCTTCATTGGTGCTTTACTTTCTAGAAGGAGGACAGGTGATATGGAATTCGCCGAGACCATAGACAGCTATGTTAAAAGGATGTCTGAAGATGAGTACAAATTGAAAGAATCTTTGGATGATATTCACTAGCATAAATATATTGGGTGTTATTCAACATACACTACATAGTAAAACAAACATGGCAAGATCAAACATTGACCCTGACACTGATAGTGATGAGAAACGAGGTCCTGCTACATATAAAATTTACAGGAAGTTTTTCAACTGGAAAGTGTTTATTTTGTGAGAAAAAGTCTTATAAAAGAGACAAGAATATCATCAATGTGACAACATTTGAATTTTGTTCCATATTGGAGAAGAGAACACAGGAAAAGAATGACACAGAAATGAGCTGTATGATTTGTGACTACAGCAAGCTCATTGCAAATGAAGCCAAATATCACAAAGACCGTCATAGCAAGTATATCAAGCAAGACAATGGTACAAAAGATTTGTCTGAAGCAGGAAATGTTTGTGATGCGGCCTTTGAAAGCTTGTTGACTGAAATAACAGCATAACAAGAGGCACATGGGCCATATTTCGCCTACCTGACAAAATCTGAAAAAATGAAGAGAATGATTTATGTCCCAGGACGGGCCAGTTTTACCATCAGAGGAATGAATTGAATAGTATTGATAGAAAACCAGTGAATGCTGATATTTTCCAAATATCTAAGCTCTGTGTACTAGGACTTCAGAAAAGAAGATTTTTCAGTTTTCATTGGAACAACCTATTTTAGTTCCTTTGACCTAGATATGCATCAGACCGATACCATTTCTGTAAAGGCTATCTAGAAGTGTCGTCAAGCCAAATATCAAAGCTCTGGTCACATTAGTTTGAGAGAAGAAGATGTTTTAAAATGTCACTAAAAATACTTTATGTAAAACTGTGACTCCCGAAGGGACCATTTTTTGAGCCCAGAGACATAATTTGAACAATCTTGACAAAGAACCTGTGTGTGATACTATATGCCTAATATCTAAACTCTGTGTACTAGGGTTTCAGATCAGATGATTTTTTAAGTTTTCATTGAAATATCTATTTTAGCTCATGTGACCTAGTTATTCAACAGACCCAAACCATGTCAATAATATTGGTAAAGGACATCTAGCAATGTCCCCCATGTCAAATATAAAAGCGTTGACTACATTAGCTTCAGAGGACAAGCTGTTTGAAAATATAACGGTAAAATCTTTGTAAAACTGTGACCCCCGGGCGGGCCAATTTTGACCACAGGGGCATAATTTGAACAAACTTGATAGAGAACCTATAGCTGCTGCTATGTGTCAAAAATCTAAACTCTGACCCTTGTAGTTTTTGTTAAGAATTGTTTTTAAGAGTTCCTTATGTTTTTACTTCGGTTGCCATGGCAACCAAAATTCTGCATTGTTTTTATCTTGTAACAAATTTGAAAGAACTTTATCCAAGAAACATTCCTGTAAAGTTTGGGTGAAACCTGTCAAGTGGTATTGGAGGAGATGTCAATTGAAGCAAGTGTTAAAGGCCTATATCTGGCTCAGCAGGATGTCAATTGGAGTGTATATTGTGGTAGGGTGTGATACACAATTGTTACATCATATTACCCAGAGGCACCCAGATGCATCATGGTCTTAGGTACTAGGTATTATTACAGGCAGATAAGGGATCTATAGCTGATCCATTTCAACACAGTGGTTGTTGCATAAGAAATCAGGAAGTACTGACAGTACTTCATTACATTTTTAGATACAGATCAGATGTGACATTATGCAGCATCTTCTTATATATGGATCCAAACTGTTGGCAAATAACAGTCAACTCACGGTCAACAGCATAAGGGTTTATTTCAGAGCTATCATAAGCCCCTAGATTGGTCAATATCTATCAATTAGTACCCTGCTGTGATAATTGGCATACCCTGATCTTATCTCCAAGTATCAAGCTGTGTTTGGGGGGGGGACTGCTATATAGTGACTTGATTTACCCCTTTAACGACGACGGACGACGCACAACGCCGGACACAAGGCCATCACAACAACTCACCTTGAGCCTTTTGCTCAGGTGAGCTAAAAACAGATATGGCAGATAATTTTGGCACAAAACCAGCTGATTCATACTATGAATGCTCTTTAATACTAGTATTCAATTTACAACATGTTCTTCCTGTGACCCCTGGGCCAGATTAAGGATTAGCTCGAACATTGATTTTGATACATTTTCATAAATTAGCTCTGTTTTTCTTAATATCTCATTAATATTCATAGGTATGCAAATTAGATAAATTGCATCAATTTTCATCAAATTAAAAGCAAATGTTTAGGCCCTATTGAAAATTCATTTTCATTCTTTTTTCACAAAAAACGCCAAAGAAACAGTGGCTTTCCTGAATCAATAATGAATCTGTGTGGACCTGTTTTCATGGGTACGGAACTCGTGGTACGTGTGATCAAAGGGTTAAGACCCGCCAACCCACTCAATTATTCTAGAAATATTCTCCGATAATTCATAATCACGATTTGCTCTGTTTGTATCCTTTGAGTCAGTTCAAATTTTACGTACTCAGTATTATTTTAATATTTTTTCCCTGTATTTTTAAGGATTTTAATAATCGCATTAATATTCATACGTATGCAAATGAGATTATTTACATAAATAGTTCATTCAATTAAATTCCAACTTCTAAGCTCTAAAACTGTACAATTTTCATATCTATATCACTAAAGTAACAAAGTTAGGGGATTTTCTGGAGGATGGGGCGAGTTGGGGAATTGCCATGTTTCTGTGTTATAAATGATCGGTTGTCATAGAAACGAAATTTGGCGTATAAACGGTGTATAGTTTTAAATCAGACCCAGACCATTCTTTCAAGGAATGTTCAGATATGTTTTTAAAGCAAATTTGGCACCTTTTGTGTCCTTTGAGTGTGTTTAATGGTTAGTTGAAAGTATGATTTTGATATTATTTTCCCTATTTTTATGAGTTTTTTAAACTTCTCATTAATACTCATAAGTATGCAAATGAGATAATTTACATAACTCTTCTTTTTATCAAAGTCCTATGTCTAAGCTTCATCACTGTACTATTTTCATTCTTCTATTACAAAAATTGACTAAGTTACAGAAGTTTTCCTGAAACACAGTGTAAAACTGAGCGGTTGCCATAGAAACGCCGAATAAAAAAATCTGCACCACTTTCAGGCTTGTCATCCACCCTAAGAGTGGTCGCCTATGTGTATACTACATCAGGATATAAGTATAATTTTTCTACCTTTCGGGGTGACGTAGCTCCTGAAATAGAGCTCTTTTTCAACTTGGCTGATAGCCTATAGATTTATTTGGATTGGTTCAGGGATTTTTAAAGGATAACTTCTGATTAATTATAGAATGTATCGTTGTGCTGACGAATTAATACGACATTTGTCGGGGTTTTTTTATTATTTTAATTTTTCTGTTTTGTTTTTGTGGAGTTTTATTTTATTTTTTACTTTTTTAAATAATAAGTGAACTTCGTAGTTTGTTTGCAAAATAAATAAATTTACTTAGATTCAGTAATTCTTGATTGTTTGATGTAGACATCAGTTTATCAAATTTATTTAAAGTAGGCCATCTGTAATAGTATGATTTTAAGTATTTGGTTCGTAATTCGGCGTATACAGGACAAATTAAAAGAAAATGGTATTCTGACTCGATTGAAATTGTGTTACATAATGTACATGTTCTCTGATCTCTCGGTGTATTATTATACCTTCCCTTTTCAATCATAAGTTGGTGGGATGATAATCTAAATCTTGATATTGCGTTTCTGAATTTATTATCATAAATGTGGTCTAAATATTTTTCTAAATCGAATTCATGTTTATAGCGAGCATAATAAAATAATCTTCGTGAATTATTAATATTAGTGTACCAAGTTTGTTTGAATTGATCTAATAGTCTGTGTTTAATATGTGCAACATTATAGTCTGATAAAACATGATCATTCCAAATGTATGATAGCCCTAAATGATTTAATGTGTGCTTAATGTTAAATGCCCAGTTTTCACCTCTGTACGTAATATTATCTTCTGCATCGTTCTTCATCATATTATAAACTTTTTTGATAATTGAATTTTCGCTGGAATTCAGTATCTTTTGCCAATATTTTATTATATTTATTTGTCTGTTTATCTTAAGTGGGGTTCTGCCTAATTCACCATATAATCCATCAAGATTTGTTGAGACTTTGACCGATAAAACCTTTCGGCAAAATTTGGTATGTATTAGTTCAATATTCTTTCCGCTATGCCAGCCCCATACTTCTGAGCAATAATTAAGAATCGAACCTACTAGGATATCAAATAGTTTACATTTTTTACTTGTTTTAAATTCATAATGTTGAAAAATAGAGAATAATTTATATAAAGCTTTTGAGGCGTGCTCTGCGATGTATTTTTGTGTTCTATTCCAATTTCCGTTTCTGAAGAATTGTACACCTAGATACTTAAAAGAAGGAACTATTTGTATTTTTTCATTATTGAGGTAGAAGTTATAATGTGTTTGCCTTTGACTTCGTTCAAAAATCATAATCTTTGTTTTTCTTGCATTTATTTTTAATTTATATGTTTGACAGTAACTCTCTAGATTATAAATCATACTTTGTAATGATTCTGGGTTTAGACTAAATAATATCTGGTCATCAGCGTATGATAAAAGGAACAATTTAACATCTTCTATTGTAAAGATTCCGTCGATGTCTGTATTTATATGATTTATTACGTCATTTACGAAATAAATAAAGAGCAGAGAAGAGGTCGCGTCCCCTTGTTTTAACCCTGTTCCTGATAAGATTTCATCAGATAAAGAACTATTTAGTTTAATAGAGCACCTTACTGAGGAGTACATAGCTTTTAATGCTTTAGTAAGTTTCGTGCTAACATTTTCATTTATTAATTTTTGCCATAAAATAGAACGACTTATCTTGTCGAAGCATTTTTCATAATCTATGAAAGCACAGTATAATTTACTATTTGAGTGTAAAACTTTTTGAATAATAGCATTGAGTATGAATACACAATCAACCGTACTTTTTCCTTTCTGAAAACCAAATTGGCAGTTTGAAATCTTTTCATTTTCTATAGACCATTTGTTTAATCTGTTTAATAGGACTTGGGAGTATATTTTTGCCAAAATATTATTGAGAGTTATTCCTCTGTAGTTTTTTGCATCAGTTTCATCACCGCCTTTAAATATTGGGGTTAAATGACCAAGTCCCCATTTATCTGGGTATTCAGATTGTGTGAATAGTTTATTAAAAAGTATGGTTAGATAGGGTGAGATAATATTTATGGATGATTTGATTATTTCAGCCGGTAATTCATCTGGCCCACAGGCCTTATTATTTTTTTGTTTCATTGCTGCATAGATGACCTCCTGTTCCGTGATATCTGCGTCTAAGTAATTATCATTTATATCATTTTGTATTTCTGTGTTTTGTGTATTTTCGTTTATATTTAATAATTCGTTGAAATGTTGATGCAGACTATCGATATCTATATTGTTCACTGTGCTGGATTTTGTAAAACATTGTTTTATTGATTTCCAGAAATGCATTGGCTGTGTTTTGGATTCTAATTTTTTTCCTTGTTTTATTCTAAATTTATTTTGAGCTTGTCTTTTTGCGTAATTATATTTTGTTCTGGCACGCGTGAATAGCAGTCTGTTCTCAGTCGATTTATTTATGGAAAATTCGTTTCTAGCGGTTTTGAAATTGACCTTAGTTTGCTTGCACTTGTCATCAAACCATTTATTATTATTATTTTTGTGATAATTTTTATTGCTTTTATTACAAGGTTTGTTGAAAAAGTTCATTGCATTTTCATGCAGAAAGCTTGTAAGTAAATCTACGCTTTCGTTTACTGTTATCTCAGGTTGAGTTCCGATTTTAGATATTTCTTCTATATTTTCTATCAGACTTTGTTGAAAATTTTCATTTTTTTCGTTTTGAAATTTGATTTTTCCTTTAATGTCAGTCATATGGGGTAAGTCATTTGTATAATGCTTATTTCTGTTGTTTTTTAGTTTTAAGCTGTAATATAAAGGTGCATGGTCAGAGAAACTATACCAGTCAAGAATGCCATAGTCATGTATATAGTCGATGTTTTGTTTTTCTGTAATTAAGTAATCTGTTACGCTCATTCCACGCGATGAACAGAAAGTAAACTGACCTATGTATTTATCTTTGTGGAGTCTACCATTTACTATAACGTGGTTTGTTGATTTGCATAGATTAACAAGTTTTCGTCCATTTTCATCTATAATTTTGTCTTCATTGTATCTGTTTAATATCATATTTTGATTAAATAATATATCGTTATCTTCATCATCGCTATCATCAAGATATTCATCGTAATCTAAAATATCTGATAATAAACCTGTCCTTGAATTGAAATCACCCGTAATAAATGTATTTCCTAATTTATTATATTTTTCGATACCTTTTTCGATTTCCTCGAAAAAATCTATATCGTTGATGCTAAGACTTTCGAGCCTTTGGGAGGAATATAAATGCCACAAATATAAGCGTTTTTATTAGCATAAAGAATTTCGTTTGATATTTTTAACCATATAATTCCATTTTTGTTTGTTTCCACAATTGAAATATGTTCTTTGAGGCCTTTTTTAAAGTAAACAGAAATGCCTCCGCTGTAGCGTCCTCGTTTGGTTCCAAAGGATTTGTTTCCGTATAAATGATAACAGTCAAAGTTTTCTATTTGTAAATTTATCTGATTTTTGTCACTTAACCATGTTTCGCTTAAAATTATTAAATCATAAGTTTTTAATATGTTTATAAACTCAATATCACCAATTTTTCTTATTAAACCGTTAATATTCCATGAGAGAATCTTAAGCTCTTCACCACTGTCCTAATTTGTTATTTCCCTAAAGCTGCCTGTTGGGCCATCTTTCACCATCAGTTTTGCTCCGTTCCACTTCACTGTTTTTCCTGCATTAATTTCCCTTTGTCTGATTGGGTAAAGTTCCCTTCTCTTTGCTAGAACAGCCTGAGTCTGCTGTATCCCAACACCTAGATTTGTTGCCTTGAGTTGATCTTGTTTTTCTATAGCTGTTGACCTTACGCATTCCCTGTCCTTATAGCTGTGAAATTTTACCACAATGGGTCGCGTGCTCGAGGCTTTTCTGGAGCCGATCCTGTGTGCTCTGTCCATCGTTATGTCCCTTTGTATTTCAAGTTTTTCTCTGATGAAGTCGCTGACTAAGGCCTCACAGTTTTCTCCATTGTTTTCCGTGATACCATAAAAGAGAAGATTTTCCCGTTTGCTCATGGCTTCCATATAAGATAGTTTGTCCTCCATTTGTTTGGCCTGTGTTTCGTAGTCTTCGATGTTAAGTTTGAGATTATGGCATTTTTTATCAAGCATTTTAACTTCGTCTTTTGTTGATTTCATTTTCTGGTTTGTATCGTCAATCATCTCACTGAACAGTTCGTTTGATCTCTCAACTTCTTGTAGTTTTGAGCCCATATCATTTACTTTGTGTTCCAGATCATCAACTTTTGTGTGTATTTTGTTTACTGTTTTTTCTATAGAATCGATTTTCTTTAAGGATTGTTGATTTTCTTTGAGTGATTGTTGCATTTGCTGCATCTCTTTCGTTAGTTCTTGAGCCCACGGGGGTGGGGCTGCTTGGGCGGGGGTAGCGGTGGGCGCACCGTATGTCGGTGCATAAGGGGGTGACTGTACGTACGATCCGTTAAAACCATTTTGAAAGTTCATAGCCATACTTTGTCCAAATAATTGCCCTGTATATTGTTGTTCTGGTGATAAATGAAAATGGAATCTTTTACTGAAAGGGTCCTCTTGGGTTTCTTCAATGTTTACATTTTGCTTATTACACGAAGGCTCACTAGAACCGGTTTGACCACTTGTTTGTGTAAGTGTAGTGTCCGATAGCAATGGCGATATATCTTTGCGTTTACTTGCCTTTGTCGTCTTTTTGTCTGTATTCAAACCTGCCGATGCTGTTGGTTTGAACGGTTTTCGCTTCTGCCGAGGCATGAAGGATGCTTTATCTATCTATCTATCTATCTATCTATTGATACTGCCTTAACGCCTTTTTCAAGTATTAGCGGCAGGTGCGCGTCTGTGCAAGAGTTAAAAGGGGGGGATAAAAGCAAGTTTATATATCCAAAAATGTATTTTATATCCAGTTTTTATTAGATAAATCACGAGCTGATTTTCCCATGTATTGACCACTACTTGTCACCACTACTTGTCACGTGATATACAAAATATAAAAAATGAACTGAATTTTTTCGGCGTTTAGGCAAAACAAACGACAGGAAATGATCGGCAAATTTGCCGATCATTTTCTGTCGTTCATTTCGCTTAAACGCCGAAAAAACACAATCAGTTCATTATTTAAATAAAACGAGGCGAGTTGGCTAGACTCCACTACAAAAAGGCATAACAGAAAAGGGCAAAACAGTCTTAAATCATTTTGGATAGTCCGTCTATTGAAAATGTACAAAATGCTGTTGACGTTTTTCATGACAATACAGGTGGTAACTCTAGGCCTACTCTCCACACCCGAGACTATGACTGCCATTCTGCAAACACTGGTAGAATCCTAGTTGGCTTGGATAATATCGCACAAAGGCATAGCACATCTCAGCCTGTGAACCAGAACAGAACATTATTTTATTCCGATTTATACAAAGTACAACATCTCAATCACATGGACGTATATTTTATGCCAACATAAACGGATTGAGATCTATGTGTAATTGGTCACCATTTCTGTAATTACCGGTCAATATCATTTGCCATCATTCCGGAAATTACCAGTCAAGTTTTATGTTATTTATTAATAGGATAAGAAACCCGTGAGGGGTGACTTTTTAACCCTTTAACCCTTTCGTGATCAGACGACAATGAAACGGTGAAGGGGGGGGGGGGTAAAAATCTCACGAACAATTTGGCAGTTTAACACCGAAAACTAAACATCCATTAGTGGTGGTAATAGAGGGGGTTTGTATTATATGCCTATTTGTTTGACCGTGTATGAGTTTCGAAGCGGACCTTTGCATTTCAACATTGGGGTGGCAACACGTTCGTGTATTATCGGAATTTACAATTGTCGTCTGCCGTTTTTTCTCAAGCTTACATATTAGCGGATATTTTGACAGAATGAATATAACGACCAGTGACAAACAACTTGAATCCAGATCAAACGCCGCGTTTGCAAATGTAAGCAAATTCTTAATTTTCCCTGTCTATAACAACTCCCTCCGACCAACACACGCAATATTTGTCTCCCATTGGGTGTTGTTGTAAATAGGGAGCATTGTACATACCTTTTTCATGTGGATATGACTGCACGCCTATTGTGTTTCTCCGTATTGAAAGTATCGGAAAATAACGATTTAATACGAAACTATACCTAGCACCCCTAAAACCAAATGCAAATTAGTTTATCTTTGCTAAAGGTTAGCTCCGCCCTGCCAGGTGAAAAGAACTGGCCTATAATTTAGTAGATTTACCTCAGAACCTTGGCCAAACTTGACAGTGTGATGTTTTGACCTCTGTCCCGTGGCTGAGTCATACCAGCATGTCAGAAGGACCTCATCTCCTGTGACAAAAGGGTCAAAGGTTATAAAGCGTTTGAGCTGAGTCTGAGTGTGTTCTCAAGCATTTGATTGGTCAGATTTGAGCCTATGCTCAAATCTGACCAATCAAATGCTTGAGAACACTTTAGACTCAACTGTAAAGCTTTAAACCATGGACTAGTTTAGAAACAGGTTCCTTGATCTTCAACCAAATGGCACAAACTCCAATAATGACTCATGTCTGTTTAATGTATGTCTTAGTTAAGCTTTTGTTAGAGAATGTCATTTTGTACTTAGTTAAGGCCGACAATTATTGCAGACGACAACTTACCCAGTATCTTAAGAACGAGTTAAATGGCACTGGGTCCAAGGTTATAAAGCATTTGAGCTGATTCTGAGTGTGTTCTCAAGCATTTGATTGGTCAGATTTGAGCCTAGGCTCCAATCTGACCAATCAAATGCTTGAGAACGACTTTAAACTCAACTGAAAAGCTTTATAACCTTGGACCATGAGCAAAATGTGAAATATATTGCAGGCGATATTGAATGAAAAGACCAGGGTCCAAACTGTTTGTCGCCAAATTTTATCAATAAAAGCGGAAGGAAAACACAAGCAGACCAAAATGTGACAACATTTTGTTGTGCTGGTTTTACATCACTGTTTACACCCATTCAAATCCATCGACAAAATGACGTTGAATTAGTATACACGCTATTTGTCGAGAGGGCGGTGCTTGTGTATATACGTGTGTATTGCGAAGAGGAGGCGGGCCTATAAATATGCTCTCCGCGAATCATTTTGTTGCGTTGCTTCAGTATCGCCGTTATGACTATTCCTTTCAAGGTACACATCATTTGTGTAAACAACCTCTAATATGGGTTAAAGATATATGCATACTAATAAAAAGTTCATTTAATATTAGAAATTCCAGCAAGTATAATGTACCATGAATCGCGACTTAATTTGCCGATCAATTTCTGTCGTTTATTTCGCCTTAACGCCGATAAAATCCAGTTTATTTCTTAATAATGGCAATGCGCGGGTTTAGATATGGAAGAATGTGCACGCGTTACCTGGGTCAATTCGTCTGGCGGGGTTGAGTTTATGCACTATAGGCATGGTATAGTTGTAGTTGTTTTCCATGGCTAATATCTCCATGACCTCTCTATCGCGGTACACAGAAAGACTGGCACGAATACCTGGTAATATATTAGTTTATGTGTTATAGGCATGGTATAATTGTAATTCTAACATGGCACGTGAATTCGTCTCTATAAACATAGAACAAGCTCGTCGTGGTATTCCTGAGACGTTTTACCACGCTGTGAAAATAGTCCTTTTAATCAGGCTCTTCCTGTACCTACCCTACGGTAAAGCGCAGTATTCAATGAAAAGTTGTGTGACGTAAAAGGTCTTTTCTTTTTATGTTTTGTTACTGATTTGTCTCAGATATATTTAATCTGACTAATACTAAATGCTTCTATGACGGAATTAATTATTTCGTCACTATTTTGTACTTTTCTTATACATGTATATTTATATAACGTACTGATATTGGTTTCAAGTAATAGCCAGACAAGGGAAGTAATTCGGTCGAAAACTGCATCCGCAGAGAAAATAAGCCTGAAACATGTGCTTGCATTTCTTATGACTTTTTCTAAGTTAGTCGTTAGCCTTCGGCCTTCGTGGTCAATTCCTGCGCATCACAACTTCCCACCGTTGTAGAATACCGTTTAGCAACGGCAGAACATCGACTATTTCTTAATTGTTCTCAATATATAATATATCCATGACCTCTCTATAATGGTACACAGGAAGAGTGGCACGAATATACCTGGTGATATATGAGTTTATGCGTTATATGCATGGTACAAATTTAACTGTTCTCAATGGATAACATATCCATGACCTCTTTATCGCGATACACAGAAAGACTGACACGAATACCTGGTAATATATTAGTTAATACGTTATAGGCATGGTATAATTGTAACTGTTCTCAATGGATAATATATATATGACCTCTCTATCTGGGAACACGGTGATATTTCCAGAACATTTTATTCTAGGCCTACGTGTGCTTAAAATTTAAATTTATCAGCAGCATCAATATTTCATTATTATTATTATATTTATCATGATTATCAGCAGCAGCAGTAGTAGTAAGAGTAATTATGAACAATAGTTCAATGATGTCATCCTGGAAGCATTTATTAAATATGCAAAAGTGTAATAATTTAACGAATTTCCAGTTTACCGAGTCCATGCATATGCATATATATGTCGGACACAAACACAGATCTGGGTAGCATAGCCGCTGTACATCGCGAGGTGCAAGCGCCTGAAATCGCCAAATTACGTGACTGTGGTGGGATTGTGATGTCATTTTGTCCAAACTGAACATTGCCTACATCAAACTTCTTCAGATTCTCAGTGTAGTGAATCCGAAACCCGGAGGTATCTGAAAAAGACAAAAACTTTCGCTAAGTATATATGTTAATTAACACAGTCAACCCTAGCGACGAGTATACTCGTATATTTATAAAGATTATACTAGTCCCTTGCAAACAGTGTATACCCTGATCAGAGGGCTCCTTAAGAAGCCCTCTGCTCAGGGTCTACACTGTTTGTCATTTTGAAATACATTGTTAAAATCAACCCTAAATAGTTAAAACAAAATGGACTAGACTTATTTTCAAATTAGAATTGTCCATTAGAAGTTTCACGGTTAGATGCGTTAATTCAGCGACACCTCTGCAACGTTCCTTTTAAATCGGAGGTCTCTGAAAACAAAAAGTTCTGTTCCAAAACACTAGTTATGTTATAAAGCTAACCATGTAGAATCAACCCAATCGATGAGTTTACTCGTCATTTACAAACAGTGAACCTGTGAAGAGAGTACGTGTATGTGTCCTTTGCAAACGGTATAGACCCATATCAGACGGCTCAAGAAGAAGTCAAATAGTATATGTGAAGACGGAGAACCTTTAATAGCATTAATTAATAGCATATCTTTAAGATGAACTATTTTAGTGCACCAGTATATTTGTTAAAACAATAACAAACAAACAAACATGAAACAAAGTAAAGTAACTTCAAAAGGTTTGTCAAAGAAATTATTTTCCTATTCATTGGGAAGCGTTGGAAATAAATGCTTTTCAAAATTCCATGTTTCTATATACATGAGTCTTTACCTCATTTGGGCCCTTACGACGACAATTCTCGTTCTTTACAAACAAACAATGTACCTGTTCATAAATTGCTTGTCATAGGCATACAGTGTAGACCCTGATCAGGGTCTAAACTGTTTGCCATTTTGTAAAATTTGGTAAAAATAACCCTTAATAGTCAAAGATGGACAAAACTTTCTAGGAAGCTAGATTGGTCCCCTTCACCCTTTCACTCTCAATGACGCCAAAAGGGCACGTTTGCAAAGTTTGGATCCTGATCAGACACCGCGTAACGCGGCGTCAGATCAGGATCCAAACTGTTTGAGACTAGTTTTGAAATTTCTTCAGTCATACTGCCTTAGATCTAACTTTGAAACGGTATTGCAGACGACAATATTGAAGCAGACGACAATATGGCGGTGAAGTGGTAAAAAGCGCACGATAAATTTGACCATGAAAGGGTTAAAGATGCTGGGGTCAGTGCGTTTATTGTATTCTCAATATACTCATTGACATTAAGTGAATTGCACTCCCATATTAACCCATTTGTGTCTAGCGTCCTATAAAAGGGACATAGGCAAACAGTGTAGGCTCTGATCAGACGAAGCATTATACGGCGTCTGATCAGAGTCTACACTGTTAGCTGATAGGAGTTGCAGTATGAAACAAAATGAAAATGAAAAATTTGATCAGGCATCTCTTTGATAAAAAATGGACTAATCCAATATATAAACATGAAAGAATCCACTAGGTATAAATGGGTTAATTATATTAATATTATGATATTCCGATAAAAATATCTGGCCCACCTGTCCATGTTTCCAGACTCTGCGGATTGTTCCAGTGTATCTGTAGTAGAAGATATTCAAAAGAACCCTTGCCGATTCGAACCCCGCCCACAGACGGCATGTCTATACTTCCGGTCATCCCAACATCCCACTTAACAAGCCATGTCCTGCAGCGGTTGTCTGGGGAGTCGCATGGATGAGGGAGCTACAATGGGTACATGTACATGACTGTGAGACTCGAATTTGAAAACAAAACATTTCTGTTGCTATATTTGCAGCAAAATCCCTTTTTACGACCATGTGTTAATTCAGGGCTCCAGATAAAGGGCGTGTTTCAAAAACTAAACACTTTATTTCTGTATTAATCCCTACGGTGTCACTACTCATTAGAATCGTCTCTTCGAGACGATTCCAATGAGTAGTAACGCCATAGGTTTTGGTATTAAAACAGGTGAGAAAGTGTTGTATTTGTGCAGTTCACTCTCGATTATCTGGAGCCCTGGTAAATTATTCAAGGCAACTGGTTGCTTAAAGCTGTTGTCTGTATTTCCTACAATTAATTAGCATTCTTTTTAGTGGTCATTATAGAATGAATAAAGATTGTGACCCTGGTTCATAAAACTATTTAATAGTTTTATGACAGAAATGCGGAAGTTTTGATCTTTAAAAAAATAAACAATCTACTCATACAATGATCAAACTGTTTTATGTCTATCACAAGAAGTAACTTATTTACCCTTTAATTCATAGCTTATTTCAAGTTTTGATTACACTAGTTTTGACCACTTCAAGCAGGTCGAAAGTAGAGCAGAATTCGCGTTAAGGCGCATCTTGCTTTACTTTCAGTCTGCTTTAACATATCATCTACAAGGATATATGAAATATTTTATGTTGCATATTCAATACTACATAAAATGGAACTATTTTCTTCAAGTACACTGGGGGAATAAGTGAGATGTTTAAAATGATGTATCTATGGAGAATAGAATTAAAAATACATTTCAATACATTTGTATCCAGTTCGAAGTTGCATCCAAACAGGAGCATGTGATGTACGGCCTCCGTGTTATTCACTAAGGGTTCGAACCTGTGAATGTGATACGGCTTGTCGGCTGGAACCTAAACGTCAATGCAAAATGGAAAACATGTGTTTTAAATCAAAGTACACATCAATTTAAAGAATAAACATGTCTATTTGAATCAATACAAAGCAAATTGAATTAAGACATGTACACCTCAGTCCATACAAATAAAGAATCTTGTATGAGTGTTCATTAGTTATCATTTTTAATAAAAGAGTTGACTAAAATAACATGACGCGAGTCTTGGCGATAGTCATTTTTATTTTACACAACGAGTTTTATGATAAGTAATGAGCACCAATGTGAGATTCTATTTATCACAAAAATATTTTAAAAACCTATTTAGACATTTTTTATTGTCCTTCAGCCATACATGTATATATTTCCACACTTATCAAATAGATAACGTGTGTCCTATAATGTACGTTTATATTCCTTGCAGTGACGATTGACGCGCCGCAAAACACACGAAGGGGTAGGGGCAACTACGTATTATCATAAAAATGTATTGCTACGACAACCTATATGGGTATTATACTAGGTTTGTATTGCTACGAAGTCAGTCTATATGTTGAGAAATGTTTATCGACGAAAACAAAGTTGCCTACGAAGCAATACAAATCTGTTATTATACACATATAAGTTGTCGTAGCAAAACATTTCATCGAAACACCTAGTTACAGTGGAGAATCTGTTATTCTTTCCCAATAAACGCGTTTACGCGAAAACTATTATTTGCAGTGCAAACAGTTTGGAGCCCCGGCGTCTAATCAGGCTCCAAACTGTTTGCTACCAAGATAAACAAGAATTATCAGAATTGTCCAAAAGTTGTTCTTTTCTACGTTTTAGTGTTTTGCGTTTGCGTACGTTTGCGTTTAAACGGGAAAGAATAACAGATTCTCCACTGTAGCCCCCAGTGAAACACATTACAGTATACTCTCGAAAAACAGGACTCCCCCATAACCGTAATTCTCTGAAAACCGAACAAATATTCCAGTCTGAATGTTCTTCAACGAATGTGTTAACGATTTCTTGGCCAGTTTCCACCTTATTACACTACAGCTACTTAACCCATTCCCTTATAGAAGCGACTTTTAGCGCATTCATTTTATTCATCCGCCAAAGAAAATAGTTCCATTTTATACTGTCATGAATATGTACTATAAGCAATATTTTCTATACACTAGCAGATAATAACTTAAAGTAGGCTGAAAGTAAAGCAGAATGTGCCCTAGGGCACATTCTGCTTTACTTTCAGCCTGCTCTAATAGGTCACATATCTGAACTATTAGAAACAGGCTATGGGTTAAAGGGTTAAACAAGCTTGGAGTGTATATTATCTTCGGGGAGTCGATTTCAGTTTCTCTTGGTTTTGATTAACCATACATTTGATGCAAACTGGTTTGAAATATATTGTAGGTTTAGTGAAACATTAAAGCACATTCCAAAATCATAGGACACGGCATCTAGGGCGATTTATATAATAACTTTCGTTCATCCTACACCACGTCAAAGTTTGGTTCCAAGAAACTCAAAATCCAAATTCTTGTTTTATGTTCTTAAACTGAAGAAGAGTGGATAACATGGGTGCCAAATAGTATGTATTCAGTAAAGAAACCGTAGTATGTGGCTACTGTTTTGAATCCAAGCTATTTGCAAGTGTTCGCTCTAAGCATTATAAGGGTTAAAGCTGTACAAATTTGCAAATCAACGATGAAATCACAAATACAAGTACCATATACATTGGAGAAGACGTCGTTAAGCTCTACCGTTTAAACCCAAACGCGTTGTAATAAAACGTACAAAATGGCACCTTGTTGACAATTCTGATTATTTATTTTAATCTGAGTGGCAAAAAGTTTGGAGCCTGATCAGACGCCGGGTTTTCTGGCGCCTGATCTTGCTCCAAACTGTTTACCATGGAAAAACTGTTTTAGCGTAAACGCGTTTTTGTGTGAAAAAATAACTTCTTCTCCGATGTATAAGCATATACGCATAGATATATTAAATCATCCATGAAAAGATTAATAAACAAATGAGTTGCAAATCGAAAATAATCTATTGAATTCTAGCGGCGATTTTACTCGTCATTTACAAAAAGTGTACCAGTGAAGAGTACGCTTGCCTGTTCTAAGAACTCCTTGATGAGCCCTATATCAGCGTCTGTACTTTTTTTTCATAAGGCAACATATAGTTAAATTCAAAAACAATCTTGAATTTATTGGAAACTAGAGTTGTCCATTTTATATACTTTATTTATACACCAGTGCCAAAAAGGTTGGTCCAGGACGAGTCTAATCTGTATCAAAACTGTTTGCAAATACCAATCAAGTTGCAATCGGCAAATAGTCGGTTAATAGAAGTTGAGGTGGTGTCACTTACTTTAAACTGTTGACAAACATAGTATGTCGGCGTAGCCGGTATTGAAGACCATTGGAGGGTTAGATTTAAGCTCTTGTCGGACCGAAGACCGGAGAGAAACGGTAACGTTACAGCCAATAAAACCACCGCGCTTGTCGTAAAAGGGCATCTGAAAATACATGTATATACTTTTAATGTTCCAAATGCTTTGGACGCATTTAGTAATTTAACTGTACTTGTGTCCGTCCGCGTTTTAGTTTAGTTTGAGTTCTTTCTCAAGCATTTGATTGGTCAGATTTGAGCCTAAGCCTAAGTATTGAAAATGATTTAAAACGCTTTGTAAGCATGGACCCCGAGACGGATACCAAATTTAGTATGTGAGTACATTTGGAGATAAAAAAGTGTCCAGTTACATTTCCAGGTCGACCTTAATCAAAGAATTGGAAAACGTTCTATGAAATATCATCTAGAGTACCAATTTTGTCGTCAAAACAATTGTCGGTTTGCGGAGTGTTCCCTAACATTTTCAGGCCACTGTTAATTTGACATTGACCTTTGACATCATACATGTATATAGAAAAGGCTTGTCCAGTGCATGCTTCCTATACCACATCAGCAAGAGATATCAAATTTGGTTTCAGGGCATATCTGAGTATGGCGGAGTGTAACATACTATTTTCAGGCATTTCTAACTTTGACCTTGACGTTTGGATTTAATCATAGAAAGGGCTGATTCTGGACACAGCTCCTATACCACAGCAGCTAGGAAATCCCCACTTTCGTGACAGTATGCTTGTCAAAACATCTCGTGGGGGCGGCGATGTATACCATTTTGAAGTCACTGTGACCTTGACCTGCATCTTTAACATCAGTCTGGATCAAATGTCATACACAACTTCAATTATCGATACCAAATTTGGTAACCAAATGTAGTATCTTTAATTGATGTTGTGTAGCAGGTATTTGTAAACATCTGGGAATGTGCAGTAGTGCTTATGATTTTCTATATCCTAGTAAATGGTAGCTTAAAGCAGGCTGAAAGTAAAGCAGAATGCGCCTTAAGGCGCATTCTGCTTTATTTTCATCTGCTTTAAGTAGTAGTCACCTATTTTGATAACTAGAAACAAGCTATAGGGTAATGGGTTAGTCTATATGAAACCCTACCTTCCTCCTTTTAATCCCATTCCTGTCTTTGTTCTGGTATAAAGATTCCTTAAACCCTGAAAGAACATTATCTCCTGGCATATGGACTAATTTACTCATAGCGTTTTCTTTTTTTTAAATATACACATGTACAGACATAGATCTACAGTCTAAGTAACACACAGTTGGGAACATGGTCATATACCGAATTACTCGGCGTCTGATATGGGTGCAATCTGTTTGCAAAGTTCCGTTTGTAAGCTCAGTGTGACATTAAAGGTTTAAAGTTTGATAACAGAGCACTATATATTAAGGTTTCTTATCAATACAGGTCTAAGCACAGGTACATGTACTTGACACTATATGGTAGATAGTAAAACAAATCGAAATGTGTCAAGTACCTGTGGGTCTAAGACTACTAAAAGGAAAACTTGTTTTTCGTTTTCTATCAAAGTTGTGAGGGTTTAACACTTTCGCTAGATCAATGACGTCATAAAGCGCATTTGCAAACAGTTTTGATCCTGATCAGATCTGTTTGCCACTTGTTTTGAAATTTCGTAAGTTATACTGTCTTAAATCTAACTTTGAAACGATATTGCAGACAACAATATTTAAGCAGACGGCAATATGACGGTGAAGAGGTAAACATCTCACGATAAATGTGATCATGATAGGGCTAAAGTAAGATTAACGTAAAGTAGAGAGATACGTGTACTACCGGTATAGGGACTTTTTACTTTACGTTCATATCGATTTAACCCCTTCACTGCCATGACGTCATCAAATTTAACCAATTGTCGTCTGCTTCTATTTCTTAAAAACAATTTTTAGGTATTTTGACTTAAGAAATATTGGAACGAGTGTCATACAGTTTGGATCCTGATCAGACGCCGCGTAACGCGACGTCTAATCAAGATCTAAACTGTTTGCAAATAACTACTGTACTCGGGGTAGGGCAGTGAAGGGGTTAAGCACCTATACCTATCTGCACAAGCATCAATGAGGGTTGATACAGTGGAGAATGTGTTATTCTTTCCCGATAAACACATTTACGCTAAAACTATTATTTGCAGTGCAAACAGTTTGGAGCCAGATCAGACGCCGGGTAACCCGGCGTCTGATCAGGCTCCAAACTGTTTGCCACCAAGATAAACATGAAATATCAGAATTGTCCAAAAGTTGTTCTTTTCTACGTTTTAGCGCTTTGCGTTTGCGTACGTTTGCGTTTAAACGGGAAAGAATAACAGATTCTCCACTTGTATGTGATTGTTGCACTGACGTGTCACTGTATTGGAACAATGTCATCCTGACTTGGTTATGACCATAACGAGGACGTTGGCAAACAGTATAGACCCAGACAAGACGTTGCGTCTCATATATGGTAGCATGGAGGAAGTATACCTGGAGAAGAATCATATACACAAATCTGCATTTTCCCGAAAATGTTGTCGTCCAATACCTGTATGCGCGATAACGCTTAATCGATCGATAATTCAACTGCACCGGTACGCCGATAGCGGGCTATCGCGTTTTTTATCGTGTTGAATGGTTACCTACTGTTAGTTTAAGTTACATAAAATCCTTAATTTTTACCCGATTTTCATTATAATGATCTTATAAGAAGGCTAAGATATTTATCTTTCACTTGTGAAAATAACATAATCTAATTTTTACATTGATCATTTTTATGGCGAGTTAAAGAGCGGTTACCAAATGAATTTGCCGATAAAAGGGAGCAAGCGCTCGCGCAAAAATATATCACGCCCTGTTACAAAACCTTTCATAAAATCCTCAATTTTAGGCCGATTTCCATAACAATGGTCTTAAAGGACAGCTAAGATATTTTTCTTTCAGTTGTAGAAAATGCCAGTGTTTATTTTTGAAATCAACAAATTTTATGGCGAGTTAAAGAGCGATTGCCAAATGAAATAGTCGATAAACATGATGGTAGTTAGACAGTTTGGAAATGTTGTTAGAAGGAGCTTGGTTTCTCGTCAGATCTGAAGTTTTGGGTCTGGTTTGTTGTTGTTTGTTTGTTTTTGTTCGGGTTGTTGTTTTTTTGTTTTGTTTCTGGGTGTTGTTGTTGTTGTTGTTTGTTGTTGGTGTGGTTTTTAGGGGTTTGGGATTTTGTTTGTTTGTTTGTTTGTTGTTCTACTTCTTCTTCCTTTAAGGTACAGGACCACACTCTGGTGTATAATCGTACCGTGACTAAAATGTGCGTGCGCAGAACCAAAAAGTCGGTTATAAATAAAACTTCCTTTGTACAGTGCAAATAAAAGATAAAAGCTGGTACGGACGATTAACGGAGCTGGACAGCAGGCTCCTGCACCCTTGACCTGAAGATGTCGATGGATGGGCTGTCAATGACTGTCTGAGGTAGAGCGTTCCAGAGGCGGATCCCGTCAATGTTGTTGTTTTTGTTGGGTTTTTTTTTTTTTGGGGGGGGGGGGGGGGTATATTGTGGCATATATATGTATGGTCTCTGATTGTGGGGGGTTATTGAAATATGTGCGTTTCCATGAAAAGAAATTTCTCATTTCTGATCAGGACCCAAACTGTGTCACAGTGTGTCAGTCACTTATATTCAACTTTTCTTCGGTTTTTAAAAAAAAGAATAAACGTTAATATAATAGGCAATAACATAGGCAATATTCCGTCCGACCCACGCATGCACTAGTGAATGAAATGACAAAAAGAAGACCAAGCATGGAGCGTGAGTTACAGGCTTAAGCCTTTTCCCCTGAAGAGGATGTATGTATGAATGTGTGTAAAACATGAAATATTCCTAATTAAACTCTAAAATGTCCAGGTCTTGCAAAAAATGTGTGATCAGCCTGTCTTTCTGATGTTGTAGATCTAGGGATTTTTGTTTTCCAATATTTGTTCAACCACATTTTGGCATTTATAGTCGGGTTGTTTATTTGTTATTTTGGGGTGTTGTTTCACAGTTTTTATTATTTGTTTGGTTGTTTTTTGTTTTGTTTCGGGTTTTTTAAAATTCAATTGCTGTTCCTGTACAAATACCGATATTTTCCACAATTAGAGCCCGGGGAATAATTTGGCGATACTACCTTCAATCGTGAAGAGTATTTTGAAAAATTCGTTTCCGCAAGGAAATCAACTATGCCGAGTAAAAAGAAAAAGTATAATGCCCGATTCCCACCGGTATGTACCATTTAGTGAACAACATAAACTAATTTTCAAATATCAGCTTTATTCATGTGTTGTCATAATAATCCCCATGATGACGTACTTACTTTTAAAAACGGTTTGTTATTGGCAGGCGAGAATCAAGAAGATCATGCAGGCAGACGAGGACGTTGGAAAAGTTGCGGCGGCGGTTCCGGTGATCATTTGTATCCTTTAGTTTTACGTGTATATGTAAGATGGTTAGGTAGGAAACTTACGATATTTTAAACAAAGCACGTTCAAATCTGCAATTGTATCCGTGTCTGATTTTGTTACGTGTATGCGAAGATATCCTTTCTTTTGTTGCCGTATTATTGCAGTTCGGCCCGCGGAATACTCGACCCCTGCTTATGTGTAGTTTCGATTAGACGTGTTGAGGATCAATTTTTGGTGGATTTGTTGTCAATTTACGTCTTATTTATGCTGCCTTATTGAAATTATTAGGATGCATGATTACCTATATTATCTTAATCACTTGTCACTCTAGTTGCGATATCGTAACTGTATTGTGGATACAGTTTCGACACGCTAGGATCTCTACAATAGTGCAGGCCGAAAATGATTCACTGTCAAGCGCTTTTCACCTTTATTTTCATCATAATTGAAAAAAAAAATGTGTCAGTTTGGAACACATTTTTTGACTCTGTGGGTGTGTAAAATCAAGTTATCTACGTCTAAAATTGAGTTTCTCTCGATTTGAATTTTACTTCAGTCAACGGGCATCGGTCTTCACAGGATGATTTGCCATTTTAGAAAATACCTCACATAACCTCTTACTACATATTCCATATATGGAGGGTGTAGTAAAACCGCAGCGCGTGTCAACAAATGTCGGGAAAATACCTAATACACGAATTAAGCTTTAAACTTATTTTTAAGCTGCCACCATTAACCATATTAGCAATATAATGAAGGTTTTAGTTTACCTCCAGGGGCAAATATAATCCTCGAATTCAACATTAATACCACATCCAAGTAAGTTTTCCAATGATGAGTGAAAGCCTTATATGTTAACCGGAAGTCGTATTGAGCATGCGCAAGCTCTAACTTGGCTTCCAAAATGAAAACAGAAAGTGGGTCAACACCCAAAAGTCTTCAAACGTTCTTCGGGTGGGCTTTTACTTTACTCAAGAAGGTTATACCTTGAAATTATTGTTAAATATTAGTTTAAAGATAAATTCTCAACTGTAGACATACAGTGGAGAATCTGTTATTCTTTCCCGATAAACGCGTTTACGCGAAAACTATTTTTTCAATTGCAAACAGTTTGGAGCCAGATCAGACGCCGGGTTACCCGGCGTCTGATCAGGCTCCAAACTGTTTGCCACCAAGATAAACATGAAATATCAGAATGGTCCAAAAGTTGTTCTTTTCTACGTTTTAGTGCTTTGCGTTTGCGTTTAAACGGGAAAGAATAACAGATTCTCCACTGTATGCAATCGATAAACAACTGCTTTATAATTTGCGCCACTGTAGAGATGCAAGCAAACTGTAGCTCAGACCGTGGTCTAGAGATACAGTACTGCAGCTATTGTCATTCATATATGGCAAATGTGTTGTACATCATTTTTTGCTGCAACTCTTTTTCTGAGACAAAGCTATAGACCTTAACCACATTCAGCTAGATCTTTAGAATTGTTCATTGACTCTTTGATTGAGAGAACAGCTACAATAACAAGAGCAAGGAATGCGAAGACTTTGTCTACCTCACACATGTAAGTGCTAAAGTTTAACTTCAACCCTTTGAACCCTAGTCCCGCATATAGGCGTCCTTTTCAAACAGTGTACATGTAAATAGTACACTTGTACTATGCAAACAGTGAAGACCCAGATCAGAGGGCTCCGAAAGGAGCCCTCTAATCAGGGTCTTCACTGTTTGTAATAATGCCAAACATTGACAAAAACAACCCTTAAAAGTCAGAAATGGACTAGACTAAAATGGAAACTGGAATTGTCCGTTTAAAGTTTCAGGGAGGAAAGAGTTAACCCATTACACCATAAATAGGCCTTTTAGTGCCTTTAATTTATTCATCCTCTGAACAAAATAGTTATAATTTATACAGACAGTCATGAACATGTACCAAAAGAAACACAATCTATATCCAAGCAGATGTAAGCTTGAAAGCAGGCTGAAAGTAAAGCAGAATGTGCCTTAAGGTACATTCTGCTTACCTTTCAACCTGCTTTAGGTCAATAGGTGGTCACCTATCTTCAAAACTAGAAACAGGCTATGGGGTAATGGATTAACTCATTCACCCTTACAAATGTTTGAAGGACAATTCCAGTTTCCAAACCAGTTCAGTCGATTTTTGACTATTTAGGTTGTGGAATGCGAAGACTTTGTCTACCTCACACATGTAAGTGCTAAAGTTTTCATTTAATTTTTAACTCATTCACTAGGGGGGTGTAACAATTCGCTGAAACCCGCATCGCAATATATGATTATATCGCAATACGGAGAAATCGAATCGCAATATACCGTGTAAGTATGGAACAAGCATCTGTCATCGTGTTTACTGTATTAATCTTGTTCAACCAGGCCCTTGATTTGCTGCTTGTTTCTTAATAAGAGCGTCTCGTTGAGCGAGATTAAACGGAAATGAAATAGTTACTGTTACACCGGCTAGGGATATGGATAAAACACCGGACTGCGTCTACGCGTTGTTTCGAAAACAATTCCGCGAAAAAAAAGTAAGTTTGTCCATTCTTTTACCGTTTTTAAATAAGGCAAAGAAAATCTTTTTTTCTGAATCTGAACCGCGGTGCAATATTATTCAGCTCACACCGCCGAATCGTTACACCCCTATCATTCACTATTCAAATGTTTGAAGGACAATTCCAGTTAACTGTTTCCAAATCAGTTCAGTCAATTTTTGACTATTGAGGTTGGTTTTTTGCAATATATGTTACAAACATCCAGACTCTCTGATCAGAGCCTGAGAGAGTTCTCATTGGAGCCCTCTGGTCAGGATCTACACTGTTCTAAGTTTTATAGGACAAGTTTAGTACTCATCACAGGTACACTGTTTGTTACTGATTCGTAAACTAGTCAATAGGGTTAAATGTGTTAATCACAAAATCTTCAAATGCTTCAAAAGCAACAAAATTGTTAGGCTTCACATAGACAAAAAAACAGAGATTTACTTTATAGCCAGTCCTATGTACTGTGACTGATGTCGCCCAATCCAAAAATAGCTCACTGATTTTAGGTATCTGAACACAGATGTGGACTGGTTTCGTATGATTGTTCTTTGTTACGCTTATTGGTATGTGCGTTTATCCCATTACCTGTGTCTAGTTTTGAAGACAGGTGATCACTTAAAGTAGGTTGTAAGTAAAGCAGAATGTTCTTCAAGGTGCATTCTGCTTTTCTTTTAGCCTGTTTTAAGCTACCACTGCTAGGATGTAAAAATATATTTCTTATCATACTTATTCATAAATTGGAAATGTTTTCTCCAGTAGAGGAATAAATAAGAGGCGTAAAAAGGCGAAATTATGGGGTAACAGGCTGTACAAAGTAACAAACTAAGATTTTCAGTTTTGACCTGTTGACCAGTTGTTGTTTAAAGTAATAGAGATTATCAGATATATGTCAAACAAATCCACATGCTTGTGCACTTCAATGAGTGTACAGCATGTTGCATTGCATTGACTTTGACCACAACCTCTGTGATATAGATTAACTCATTGAGCCCTAGTGACGCATATATGCGTCATTTACCAAATGAGTACCTGTGATGAGTACACTTGTCTTATGCAAACAGTGGAGTCCCTGATCACTGTTTGTCATTTCGCAATTTATAACAAAAAAACAACACTTAATAGTCTAAAATGGACCAGCATTTGCTGCAAAATGGAATTTTCCATTGGAAGTTTCAGGGGATAATGAGTTAAGATTTTGCATTTAATTCAGTTATGGACTTAGTACTGCTGCTTGAGTCAAGCAGCTTCACACACTTGTGTGCTTTAATTGCTTTCATTTATGTTCAAACATACTACAAGGACATACATATAAGGGGAGTATTTCAAAAACTAAAATCTTTATTTCTGCATTAAACCCTATGGTGTCACTACTCGAAGAGACGATTCTACTGAGTAGTAACACCATAGGATTTGGTGTTGAAATGAGTGAGAAAATGTTGGATCTGTTCAGTTTACTCCCTCTTATCTGGAGCCTTGCATATTTTACTAATTATTTCTTGTTAGCTTAATCATTTTTAAACTGTATTTGACCTTATGTTTGATTTTGTTCTTAGAAAACAGGCAATTCATTCTGAGAAGACGTTTGATTTCCTGAGAGACCTGGTTAAAACTGTTCCTGATCACCAAGTTGATGATGATGGTGATGGTGCAGTTGCCTCTGGGAGTGGACCACAGGAAAAGAAACCAAAGCCTGCCAAGTTAGTATTCAACCCATTACCCCATAGTCTGTTTCTGCTTATAAAGATAGTTTACCACTTAAAGTAGGTTGTAAGTTAACCCTTTACCTGATGGCCTATTTCTAGAATTGAAAATAGGTTACTACTTAAAGCAGGTTGAAAGTAAAGCAGAATGCGCTTAAGGCGCATTCTGCTTTACTTTCAGCCTGCTTTAAGCTATCCTGTGCTAGAATATATTGAACATTTTCCCTATAATATATATTCATGACTGATTAAATTGGAACTATTTTCTTCAGCGGAGGCATAAATCAGATTCGCTAAAAGTCACTTCTATGGGGTAAAGGGTTAAGCAGAATGTGTCTTAAATTGTCTTCAATATTGAAAACAAGCTATTAGGGAAAGGAGAACAGTGCAATGAATTTTAATTGAATTCACCTTTTTTAGCTCACACTCCTATGGTGTTACTATTCATTAGACTTGTCTTTGAGACACTTCTAATGAGCAGTGACACAATAGGGTTTAATGCAGAAATAAAGATTTTATATTTTGAATTTGAAATACTCCCCTTATCTGGAGCCCTGTAAATTGTTTGTGTTGATTAAGAGGAAAGTTGATAGGTGCTTCCTAAGCTTTTGTTGTGGAAAGGGTTTAAACACTGTTTGATTCTTACAGACCACGTAAACCAAGAGAAGAAGGTGCTCGAGGGAGAGGAAGACCACGGAAAGTTAAACCAGAACCAGAGGTCAAAAAGGAGTCTTCATCTGTACGTAATCAAGCAGAAAAAAAACATTATTTTCCTACAACTTTTGTGTAAAATGGCCACTCAAAATCAAGAGAAATTTGGAGATTTAGCTCATTCACCCTGAAACTTTTAATGGACAATTCCAATTTCAAAATAAGTCTTGTCAACTTTTGAATATTAAGAGTTGACTTTATCAATAGATTTCAAAATTACAAACAGTGTTGACCCTGATCAGATGGCTCCTTCAGGAGCCCTCTGATTTGGGTATACACTGTTTGCATTGGACAAGTGTAATCCTCACAGGTATACTGTTTGTAAATGTCGAGTAAACTCTTCGCTAGGGTTGAATGTGTTTATTCATAACCCCATAGCCTGCGTCTACTTTTGAAGACTGGTGATCACTTAAACCAGGTGGAAAGTAAAGCAAAATGCACCTTAAGGTGCATTCTGCTTTACTTTCAGCTTGCTTTAAGCTACCATCTTGTAGAATATAGAAAATATTTTATGTGATACTTTTAATAAGTAATTTCCTCAGTGGAGGAATAAACAAAAGGCATACTTATGTTGTAATGGGTTAACCCATTCCTTGGTAAATACCTTTAATTTAATCCTCCACTAAAACGTTATGAAGTTTACATCACCACTAGGTGAAAGTATCTATATTGTGTTTGAGTTCCATTTAACCCTTTCCCTTATAGAAGCGACTTTTAGCGCATTCATTTTATTCATCCGCCAAAGAAAATAGTTCCATTTTATACTGTTATGAATATGTATCATAAGAATTTTTTTCTATATCCTAGCAGATATTAACTGAAAGTAGGCTGAAAGTAAAGCAGAATGCACCCTAGGGCGCATTTTGCTTTACTTTTAGCCTGCTTTTATAGGTCACATATCTTAAATACTAGAAACAGGCTATGGGTTAAAGGGTTAAGTAATAAATACGATAGTTCAATTTTCACTTCTTCACAAATTGTGGCATATCATCTTATTCTTTTTAATTCCTGTTTTACAATTGACTACGTTTTGATGATGCATTGGAGAAGACATTATTTTTCCTCAATAAATGCATTTATGCAAAAACTGTCTTATCCATTGCAAACAGATTGGAGCCAGATCAGACACCAGGTAACCTGGCGTCTGATCAGGCTCCAAACTGTTTGTCACCCAGAAAAAAAAAGTGTTATTTTCTACATTTTAATGCATTGTTTTTGCGTTTGGTTTATGTTTAACTCTTTGAGCCCTAGTCCCGCATATAGGCGTCATTTTCAACTAGTATACATGTGCATGGTACACTTGTCCTGTGCAAACAGTGAAGACCCAGATCAGAGGACTCCGAAAGGAGCCCTCTGATCCGGGTCTTCACTGTTTGTCTTTATGCCAAACATTGACAAAAACAACCCTTAAACGTCAGAAATGGACTAGACTAAAATGGAAACTGGAATTGTCCATTTAAAGTTTCAGGGAGGAAAGAGTTAAACAGGAAAGAATGATGTCTTCTCAACTTCTCATCATGTCTTGCCTAATTTCATTGAATGTTTTTTAAACCATTACTCCATAGCCTATTTCTAGTTTTAAAGATAGATGACTACTTAAAGAGAAATCTGAAGATTTAGCTTAACCCATTACCCCATAGCCTATTTCTAGTTTTGAAGATAGATGATCACTTAAAGCAGGTGAAAAGTAAAGCAGAATACGCCTTAAGGCGTATTCTGTTTTACTTTCAGCCTGCTTTCAGCTATAATCTACTAAAATACAGAAAATATTTCTGATGATACATAAGATTACTAATTACTGAACAAATTTGACACATTTTCTTCTTTGAAGGAATAAATTAGAGATTTTGAAGGGGTATTTGTGGGGTAATGGTTTAACACATTTTGTTTTCCAGGACGAAGACGATGAAGCCACAGAGAGTGACGAGGAACAAACTTCTCAGGAGGAGATGGTCGTGTCTGACCAGGCCTCCAACAGTCCAGCCTACAACCCTGTACCAACCTCAGCCCAGCAGAGTTACCTCCCTTCAAACCCGCTACAATCTAGACTAGAACCACCCCCTAATTCATTAGGTCCTCTACAAAATCCAGACTCTTTTCCACAAAATACCAAAGTTTCCCCTGAACAGATGAGTGGCGCTCATTTTCCTCAATCTCCGATGGCGCAGAGTCCATTTCAGCCTCAACAATTTCCAATGCATAATTACCCTTATCCCCAATTTGTGTTACCCCCCGGGGCCCCGCCTTTTGGAATGCCACCCCATTATATGCACCCAGGTATGAATAACCAACAACACCCACCCCAGGTGTCACACATGCCACAGGGAATGATGCCCTTCCAGCCATTTGTTCCTCGACACATGCCATTTTCTGGGAATTCAGACGGGCAGGCTGCAGGATCGAAAAGCTCACAGACTGTTCCATATATGCCACCTGGTCATTCCGAAAGTCAGCCTGCAACCACTGTATCAGATCAACCTCACCGACCGCCAGTGGGGCAGTCCAACATGACCAGTCACCATGATTCTAACATGCCACTAGATATGTCAATATCAGGAAAATCTAGGTAAGAGTTTAGATTGCCAATCTTTGAAATTATGCAACACCAGGGCAAAAGGTTTTAACCCATCCCCAATAGCCTGTTTCTAAGTTTTGGCCAAGGTAATCACTTAAAGCAGATTGAAAGTAAAGCAGAATGCACCTTAAGGCATATTCTGCTTTACTTTCGGCCTTTAGGCTACTATCTAATGTCATCCTTTTTCTAATACCCCAAACATATGCCTTTTTACAGCATTAATTTATTTACCCACCAAAGAAAATAGGTCAAATTTATAAATTTGTAAATATATATGATATAATAAAAATATTTTCTATATTCTAACAATTTTTTGCTTAACTCTTTCCTCCCTGAAACTTTAAATGGACGATTTCAGTTTCCATTTTAGTCTAGTCCATTTCTGACTTTTAAGGGTTGTTTTTGTCAATGTTTGGCATTATGACAAACAGTGAAGACCCTGATCAGAAAGTCATGGACTACATGCAAACAGTAAAGACCCAGATCAGAGGGCTCCAAAAGGAGCCCTCTGATCTGGGTCTTCACTGTTTGCATAGGACAAGTGTATCATTCACATGTACACTTTTTTAAAAATGATGCCTATATGCGGGACTAGGGTTCAAAGGGTTAAAGCAGACTGAAAATAAAGAAGAATGTGCCTTAAGGCGCATTCTGTTTTACTGTCAACCTGCTTTAGTTAGCAGCCTTTCTTCAAAACTAATGGGGAAATGGGTTGAAGTACATAAGAGTTATGCTTCATGTGTACTTCCCTGACTTTGGTTATCCCCTGTCACTGTATCAAGTTCCATTGACTTACATTTTAAACTGAAGGAAAGATACTACATACAAAATGATTGACAGACAGACAATAGCAGCAACTATATGCCACCTTCATCTCCTTGTGGTGTATAATTTAATATTTATTACATATGAGAGCGTACAAAACAATACATGTTAATACAGAGCTCCAGACAAGGGGAGTATTTCAGAAACTAAAATATTTCTTTCTGCATCAATCCCTTTGTTGTTACTACTGATTAGAATCGTCTCTTCAAGACTGTTGTAATCAGTAGTTACACCATAGGATTGATGCTGAAATGAATAAGAAAATGTTGGGATTTGTTCAGTTTACTTCCTTCAATCTGAGGTTATAAAGGTTTTGATTGAGTCTAAAGTCATTCTCAAGCCTAGGCTCAAATCTGACCAATCAAATGCTTAAGAACACACTTAGACTCAACTGAAACGCTTTATAACCTTGGAGCAAGCAGTGTTATTTGTGTATTTTTACAGGCAACATTCAGAATGCCCATCTCAGGAAAGCTGTGTAGCAGATCGACCAATACATCTACCAACTGTACCAGTACCCCAGGGCTACCCCGCCCTGCCCACTATACCTGTGCCCCAGGGTCACCCTGCCCTGCCCAGTGTACCTGTACCTGTGCCCCAGGGTTACCCCGCCCTAACTCACCAAGGCTATAGTGTCCGCGCTCATGATCAAACTCAAGGCATAGACCTCTCTGATCAGTCCAGTAACCCTGTTGTATCAAAACAGCCAAGTACACAAATAGACAAACAACTCCATGAAAACCAAGCAATATCAAATTATTCAAGCACTCAAAGTCGAAAGGGAAGTAACTCTGAATCTCCTATGTCACAAAAGAACAATAATGCTGCTGATATCCCAAGGGACACAACTGTGGTAAAACCAGATAGTCAGGAAAAAGATGGAGGTTTAGTGTCTTTCCCTGGTCTTTCAAACATTATGAAAATGAACAGTGTGCAGTCTGTGATTAATAATGATGATGATGATGATTATGATACTTGAGATTTGTTCATATGTGGCCTGTGTGAGATGAATGAAGAGTGGTAGCAAGTGCTTTTATATCCTTATCCATTTATGCATAGTATCCTTGAAAATTAAATTGAAAAGGTGCAGATTTAAGGGCTACATATACCGCGAGTATTTTGAAAACTATAATCTCTATGCTTGCTCAAAACCAAATGGTATGACTTTTCATTAGAATTGTCTCTTCAAGATGATTCTAACGAGTTGTCGTACCAAATATTTGGTTTAAGTATAAAGGAGAAGCTGTCCAAAATAATTAGTTTACTCCCTCTTGTCTGGAGCCCATTTTATGAAATGTCGTAAAACAAAAACCATCTTAAGTCAAAACTTTTTAATCTTGTCTTGTGATATCTCTTGGGAATCATCTTTTCAAGACGATTCCAAAGAGATGTCATAAGACAGTATTAGGTGGAGAAATAATTTTAGAATCTGACTTAGAACCATTTTTGTCATACTTTTCATCAAACGAGCTCCTGGTCAGGTTTACACTATTTACAATGATTTAGGACTCAATTTTACCCTTAAACACATTCAACCGTAGCGACAAGTTTACTTGTCATTTAAAAACAGTGTACCTGAGAAGATTACACTTGTCTCATACAAACAGTGTAGACTAATCAGAGTCTATATTATTTGTCATTTTGAAATATATTGTTTAAATCAACCCTAAATACTATTAAATAGTCAAAAATGGACTAGACTTATTTTGAAATTGGAATTGTCCATTTAAAGTTTCAGGGTTGCATGAGTTAACTGCCATTATAATGGAAATACAAAATGTACAGTCGAACTTCCATATCTCGAACTCACATAACTCAAACTATCTGATATTTTGAAACATGAATTGCCTTATTTCAAGCTGATTTAGGCAGACATACCCTTGTATCAAAGTAAAAACATGGCTTAAAAAACGTGTTTTAACTTTGTTATACGGGTATGTTTGACTTAACCGAGTTCGAGATATCGAAGTTTGACTGTACCTGTCTAACACAGGTGCTGCCAAAATTCTGTCTACTTAATATTTTTCGTCTGCTTTTACTTGAATTTTTTTGAATTTCTATGAGTTTTAATGCCCACAACGGTCAGCCTGGGGCATACTGTAAAACCCATTACCCCATAAATACACCTTTCAACACCTTTAATTTATTTCTCCACTGAAGAAAATAGTTCTAATTTATACAGTTATGAATATATATCATAAGAAATAATTCATATTTTCTAGAAGATGGTAGCTTAACTCTTTGAACCCTAGTCAAGCATATATGCGTTATTTGCAAACAGCATACATGTGATGAGTACACTTGTCCTATGCAAACAGTATAGACCCTGATCAGAGGGCTCCTTAAGGAGCCCTCTGATTAGGTTCTATTCTGTTTGCCATTTTGACATATTTTGCAAAACTCAACCCTTAAAAGTAAAAATTGGACAAGATTAAATTGAAATCTAGAGTTGTCCATTTTAGGTGTTAGGGAGGAAACGGTTCAAGGAGGTTGAAAGTAAGGCAGAATGTGCCTTAAGGCACATTCTGCTTTACTTCTAACTTTCTTTAAATGGCCACCTATCTTCAATACTAGAAACAGGCTATGGGGTATTGGGTTAACCCCAGTTACAGTCAAACAAAAAAAATAGCGGTGCATCATTACAGAATTGTTTTACAGACAAAGCCATCTCTCTTGTAAACGTTAGGAAACAGTTATATGAGTGTCAAACAGTTTGGACCCAGATCAGTTGCTGTATTACGTGGCATCTGATCAGCATCCAAACTGTTTGCAAATGTCAGACTGAATTGGTTAAGTGGGTTGGTGTAAAATCAGGGCTCCAGATAAGAGGGAGTAAAGTGAACAAATTCAAACTTTCATCACTCATTTCAGCAACAAATCCTATGGTGTGATTACTCATTAGAATCGTCTCGAAGAGACAATTGTAATGAGTATTGAGACCAGAGGATTTAATGCAGAAATAAGGATTTTAGATGTTGAAATACCCCCCTTTATCTGGAGCCCTGAAAATGAAGAGAAAAAATTGCAACATTTCTCCTTTATGTTTCCACAGTACTATGTTGTGACAACTCATTAAAACTGTCTCTTCCTGACAATTTAAAAAAAAAAACAGTATCTTTCAAGACAACTTTAATGAGAAGTCTCATTTTATTGGTTGTTTGGAGACAAACATTGGAACCATGAATTGTCCAGTAAAAGTTTCTGAGAAAGGGGGTTTAGATTTATACAGTCTGAACTTCAATTTCACTAAATTGCTACAAATTACTATGATGAGATTAAATCATTTCATTGCCTGTATCTTGGTTCAACCCTTTACCCCTAGGCGGTTTCTTTATTGAATATGCTACTTAAAGCTTGTTGATAGTAGAGCAGAATATGCCTTAACTCTTTCCTCCCTGAAACTTTAAATGGACAATTCCAGTTTCCATCTAAGTCTAGTCCATTTCTGACTTTAAAGGGTTGTTTTTGTCAATGTTTGGCATTGTGACAAACAGTGAAGACCCTGATCAGAGGGCTCCTTTCGGAGCCCTCTGATCTGGGTCTTCACTGTTTGCACAGGACAAGTGTACTATTCACTGTTTGAAAATGACGCCTATATGCATCTCATCAGGATCCAAAGTTGTTTGACACTCTGACCAGCAGCCTGTTTTTAAAAGAAACTTTGAAAATTCTATTTTTAGAACAGTAGAAGACGAGAATTGTTGCAGATGAAAAAAATACCTAGCATGCAAAGAGTTAAGGCACATTCTGATTTACTTTCAGCCTGCTTTAAGCTACCATCTGTTAGATTAAAGGAAATATTTCTTTTGGTGCATATTCATTACTGTATCAAATGGAACTATTTTCTTCATTTGGACAACTAATTAAATGCGTAAAAAGGTGTAGCTATGGAGAAGAGGGTTTAAACAGGAAGGAATAATGTCTTAATCACTAAATCAAAGATCCTTCACACTTGCGGTACTTTAAATGAAGTTTTTGATTTTAAATCATACAGTTGTTATGGTTGTTGCGTTATGAATTAACAAATTGTCTTATTTACTTGCAAACATGTGAAAAATACAACAGAAAAACAAAAAAAGTGTTCTTTTCCTGTCCCTGGCTTGTATGATAATAAGATGGTTAACCCATTACCTCATGGTCTGTTTCTAGTTTTGAAAGTAGGTGACTACTTAAAGCAGGCTAAAAGTAAAGCAGAATGCGCCTTGAGGCGCATTCTGCTTTACTTTCAGGCTGCTTTAAGCTATCATCTGCTGAATAAAGAAATATTTCTTACGATTCTTATTTGTAAAAGTATAAATTGGATTTTTAGCTCACCTGAGCCTTTGGCTCAGGATGAGCTATTGTGATACCATTCCGTCCGTCGTCCGTCCACACTTTCAAACAACATCTCCTCAGAAACCACTGACCCGATTTCAACCAAACTTTGTCAGAAGCATCAGTGACAAGGGGGAGCGAAATGTTGTTCAAAGATTTTGGCTAGAGTTATTCCCCTTGCTTTGGGACCAGATTTTCTAACATGACCGTATAGACAACTTTTAATGCATAAGAAAATCTTTAAAAATCTTCTTCTCAGTACCCAAAGGCCCAGACCTTTGATATTTGGTTTGTATCATGACCTAATGATATTCTACCAAGATTGTTCAAATTTTTACCCTGGGGCCAAAAATGGCCCCGCCCCAGGGCTTATCAGTTTTTCTTAGGAAAACCTTTGAAAATCTTCTTCTCTGAAACTGTATGGCCTAGATCATTAATATTTGACATGTAGCTTTGCCTTATGGTCCTCTACCTAGATTGTTCAAATTATGACCCCCGGGTCAAAATTGGCCCCGCCCCCGGGCTTATCAGTTTTACATAGAGTTATATAGGAAAACCTTTAAAAATCTTCTTCTCTGAAACTGTGAGGCCTAGATCTTTAAAATTTGACATATAGCTTTGCCTAATGGCCCTCTACCAAGATTGTTCAAATTATGACCCCTGGGCCAAAAATGGCCCCGCCCTTGGGCTTATCAGTTTTTCTTCAGAAAACCTTTAAAATTCTTCTTTTCTGAAACTGTATGGCCCAGATCATTTATATTTGAAATATAGCTTTGCCTTGTAGTCCTCTTCCATGATTGTTCAAATTATGACCCCCGGGTCAAAATTGGCCCCGCCCAGGGGCTTATCAGTTTTACATAGAGTTATATAGGAAAATCTTTAAAAATCTTCTTATCTGAAACTGTAAGGCCCAGATCTTTCAAATTTGACATGTAGCTTTGCCTTATGGTCTTCTACCAAGACTGTTCAGCTTATGACCCCTGGGCCAAAAATGGCCCCGCCCTTGGGCTTATCAGTTTTTCATAGGAAAATCTTTAAAAATCTTCTTCTCTGAAACTGTAAGGCCCAGATCATTTATATTTGAAATGTAGCTTTGCCTTATAGTCCTCTACCACGTTTGTTCAAATTATGACCCCCGGGTCAAAATTGGCCTCACCCCGGTGCTTATCAGTTTTACATAGACTTATAAAGGAAAACCTTTAAATTTCTTCTTCTCTGAAACTGTAAGGCCCAGTTCTTTAATATTTGTCACATAGCTTTGCCTTGTGATCCTCTACCAAGATTGTTCAAATAATGACCCCGTGCCAAAAATGGCCCCACCCTCGACTTATTAGTTTTTCATAGGAAAACCTTTAAAAAAACTTCTCTGAAACTGTACGGCCCAGATCATTTATATTTGACCTATAACTTTGCATTATGGTCCTCTACCAAGATTGTTAAAATTATGACCCTTTGATCAAATTTGGTCCTGCCCCAAGGCTTATCAGTTTTATATAGACTTTTATAGGAAAAACCTTTAAAACTCTTTTTATAGCTATATATATCACGATATTGTTTTGCCCAGTCAGCTTAGGTGCAATGTTCTCAGGTGAGCGACTTGTGGGCCATGGCCCTCTTGTTTTCTTGAGGAGAGGAATAAATAACAAGAGCCCCATGGGGCATATTCGCTCACCTGAGAATAACTGGAAAATGGAGATATTGATTTATGTCCAGGACTGACCTAGATATGCAACAGACCGTAACAATTTGAACAAAATATGTAAAGTATATTTAAAAGTGTCACCATACAGAATATAAAAGCTCTGGCCATTATAGAGTCAGAGAAGAAGACGTTTGAAATTTTCTCTATATAACTCTATGCAAAAAAACTGACCCCCGGGGCGGGGCCAATTTTGACCCTAGGGGCATAATTTGAACAAACTTAATAGAGGACCTGTAGTCGATGATATGTGCCATATGTCTAAGCTCTGGCCCTTGTAGTTTTAGACAAGAAGATTTTTTAAGTTTTCACTGAAAAAAATCTATTTTCAGCTCCTGTGACCTAGTTATGCAACGGACCAGAACCATTTGTACAATTTTGGTATAGGACATCTAGAAGTGTAACTATGCCAAATATCAAAGCTCTGGCCATATTAGTTTCAGAGAAGAAGTCGTTTGAAAATTTCACTATATAACTCTATTTAAAACTGTGACCCCTGGGGCAGGGCTAATTTTGACCCATGGGGCATAATTTGAACAAACTTAATAGAGGACCTGTAGGTGATTCTATGTGCCAAATAACTAAGCTCTGGCCCTTGTAGTTTCAGACGAGAAGATTTTTTAAGTTTTCATTGAAAAAATCTATTTTTAGCTCCTGTGACCTAGTTATGCAACGGACCAGAACCATTTGAACAATTTTGGTAAAGGGCATCTAGAAGTGTCACCATGCCAAATATCAAAGCTCTGGCCACATTGGTTTCAGAGAAGAAGACGTTTGAAAATTTCACTATATAATTCTATGTTAAACTGAGACCCCCGGGGCGGGGCCAATTTTGACCCCAGGGGCATAATTTGAACAAACTTGATAGAGGACCTGTAGGCGATGATATGTGCCAAATATCTAAGCTCTGGCCCTTGCAGTTTTTGACAAGAAGATTTTTTAAGATTTCCTTATTTTTTCACATTGGTTGCCATGGCAACTAGAGTTCTGCATTGTTTTTAATTCTTTGAACAAATTTAGAAGAGCTTGACCCAAAGAACATTTCTGTAAAGTTTGGTTGAACTCTGTCAAGCGGTATAGGAGGAGATGTCATTTGAAGCAATTGTTAACCACGACGCCGGACACAGGGCCATCCCCAATAGCTCACCTTGAGCCTTTGGCTCAGGTGAGCTAAAAAGGCGTATTTATGGGGGAATGGGTTAAATGTTTTAGATACACTGCTGTGTGGAGTGACAGTAACAAACAACAGTATAAGTCACAAAAATTAACCCTTTCACTTTCTTACCCTGTGTGAATTAGTATTTGCAAAAAGTCGTACGACAAAAACGATTGTAAGTCAAAACTTTAAAATGCATCTAATTTCTTATTTCTCCGTCTTATCCTGTCTTGTGACATCTCTTTGGAATCACCTTTTCAAGACGATTCCAAAGAGATGTCACAAGACATGATTAGATAGAGAAATAAATAAAAATTGAGAATTTTAGAATCTGACTTATGGCAATGTTTGATGTATGACGTTTCTGTCACTTTCAGAAGACGGGCCCTACATCCAATGCAGAGTATCTTGGCATCTATATTATTCAGGTTTAAAACTGTTTTACTCAATATCTCCTCAATCTAAAGTAGAGAAATCGAAGCAGACAATGGTTCATCGTCAGTTGTAGAAAAAAAAGTTTTTATATTCTGCAAAGTTTGTCTCATAAGCCATTCTGATTGCAGGAAATTGATAGTTTTGTTAGAATAAGTTAAGTTCCTAGACACTGTTCTGATATTACACTGTCATCTGTTTTACAAAATGCCGTTAACCCTTAACCCCATTTCTATTTTGGAAGACATGTGACCACTTAAAGCAGGTTGAAAGTAAAGCAGAATGCGCCTTAAGGCACATTCTGCTTTACTTTTAGCCTGTTTTAAGCCATCATTTGCTAGAATTTAGAAAATATTTTTTATGATGTATATTCATGAGTAAAAATTGGAACTATTGTCTTCAGTGGAAGGATTAATGAAAGCATAAAAAGGCGTATTAATGGGTTAACTATCTCGAGTCCAGTGAAACATTAAATTTCCAGTAAACATGAAGTTTTTGAAGCTTTTGGCATTTATTCAACATTCACCCCTGAAACGATGGATGCTCCCAACAAAGACCCCCCCCCCTTGTATTTTTTTAATGAGAAACAGGGAGATATTTCAATATTAGGAGCTGACAAGAGCTAAGGTTCTTGTGTACTGCACCTCCTTTTGTCATCCTCTATCTTTGTATTAAGTTTCATCAACTTACCGTGTAAAGTTAGGAGATATGCTCTGGTAAAAAAAGTGATGGATGGACTGACAAAGCAGAGACTATGTGCTTGCCCCCTAATGGTCCCTACCCAGAGGTCACAGTTTAAAACAAGAGCCCCATGGGGCATATTTCGCTCACCTGAGAAAATAGCTGAAAAAATGGAGATAATAATTTAGGTCAAGGACTGACCTAGATATGCAACAGACCGGAACAATTTGAACAAATTATGTAAAGTATATTTAAAGTGTCACCATACCGAATATAAAAGCTCTGGCCATATTAGTGTCAGAGAAGAAGACGTTTGAATTTTTCTATATATAACTCTATGTAAAACTGTGACCCCAGGGGCGGGCCAATTTTGACCCCAGGTGCATAATTTGAACAAACTTGATAGAGGACCTGTAGGCGATGATATGTGCCAAATATCTAAGCTCTGGCCCTTGTAGTTTCAGAAAAGAAGATTTTTTTAAGTTATAATTGAAAAAAATCTATTTTTAGCTCCTGTGACCTAGTTATGCAACCGGCCAGAACCATTTGAACAATTTTGGTATAGGACATCGAGAAGTGTCACCATGCCAAATATCAAAGCTCTGGCCATATTAGTTTCAGAGAAGAAGACATTTGAAAATTTCACTATATAACTCTATGTAAAACTGTGACCCCCGGGGCGGGGCCAATTTCGACCCCAGGGGCATAATTTGAACAAACTAGATAGAGGACCTGTAGGCGATTCTATGTGCCAAATATCTAAGCTCTGGCCCTTGTAGTTTCAGACAAGAAGATTTTTTAAGTTTTCAATGAAATAAATCTATTTTTAGCTCCTGTGACCTAGTTATGCAACCGGCCAGAACCCTTTGAACAATTTTAGTATAGGACATCTAGAAGTGTCACCATGCCAAATATCAATGCTCTGGCCACATTAGTTTCAGAGAAGAAGACGTTTGAAAATTTCACTATATAACTCTTTGTAAATCTGTGACCCCCGGGGCGGGGCCAATTTTGACCCCAGGGGCATAATTTGAACAAACTTGATAGAGGACCAGTAGATGATGCTATGTGCCAAATATGTAAGCTCTGGCCCTTCCAGTTTTTGACAAGAAGATTTTTTAAGATTTCCTTATTTTTTCACTTTGGTTGCCATGGCAACCAGAGTTCTGCATTGTTTTGAATTCTTTGAACAAATTTGAAAGAGCTTGACCCAAGGAACATTTCTGTAAAGTTTGGTTGAATTCTGTCAAGCGGTATAGGAGGAGATGTCATTTGAAGCAATTGTTAACGACGACGGACGACTAACGACGGACGACGACGGACACAGGGCCATCCCAATAGCTCACCTTGAGCCTTTGGCTCAGGTGAGCTAATAAGAGGGCCAGACCTTACATATTTGGCACATAGTATCAACTACAGGTCCTCTATCCAGGTTGCTCAAGATTTGCCCTTTGTGTCAAAAATGGCCCAGCCCGTGGGTGTTAGAGTTTAACCTAGTTATATATCATTTTTCTAAAATCACTAAATTTATCATGTCACCATGATAGTGAGCTCTGGGTAGTAAAGCTATTGGTTCTAGGGCTAATTGTCATAGGGAATTGTTTCTGTTTATTAGACTGAGAGTATCATCCTTGCCAAGAACCTAAAGGAAGGCAGGTCAGTGCTTTTGGTCCCATGTGCTGCTCAGCAACCAATGAGATTGGTTGGAATCATCATCATCCCTTATCATTCATTGGTGCTATATGACCTATTTTGTGTCAATGCCGTAAAACCCAACTCGTCCATCCATCCATTTAGAAGCCCTATAGTCCGGTTCTGCACTGTTTGCATAGGACAAGTGTACTGTTCACAGGTAAACCAGTTGTTAACCCATTACCCCATAAATAGACCTTTTTACGTCTTGAATTTATTCCTTCACTGAAGAAAATAGTTCCAATTTATACAGTTATGAATATGTATGATAAGAAATAGTTTCTATATTCTAGCAGATAATAGCTTAAAACAGGCTGAAAGTAAAGCAGAAAGCGCCTTGAGGCGCATTCTGCTTTACTTTCAACCTGCTTTAAGTAGTCAACTATTTTCAAATCTAGAAACATGCTATGGGGTAATGGGTTAATCAAAATATGTGTAAAGTTTAAACACTGGACATTTATTCATCATTCCAAGAATTAATAATGCATAGAAAAGGACTGACTAAAATTTGGTAAATCATTTTATTCACAAAATGTTTACAGAAACAACAGTACTGTAATCATCCATCCTCAAGACAAAATATATATATTTTTAGTTCAAGGCTCTAGATAAGAGGGGGTAAACTAATCAAATCTAGCATTTTCTCCCTCATTTCTGTACCAAATCCTATGATGTTACTACTCATTAGAATCGTCTCGAAGAGACGATTCTAATGAGTAGTAACAGCATAGGTTTAAATGCAGTATGAAGATTTTAGTTTTTGAAATACTCCCCTTATCTGGAGCTCTGTTAGTTACTAGAAACAGTTCTTGCAAAATCTCTGTAACAATACGTCTCTATTATAGCCTTTTCAAATGTTCACTTTCTTCGGCCCCCTTTCCTTGGTCCCTTTTTCTTGTTCCAGGTTTTCCAGTTGCCCTTGTCTCCTCTCTTCTTGGACTTCCAGTCGTTTCCTTTCAGCCACTTATCTCTCTTCAGCTCCCACTGAATCTGTTTGACACCTGTAAAACAAATTATCACATTATCCCATAGTCATGTTTATTTTATTTAACTCGTTACCCCATAGCCTGTTTCTAGTTTTGAAGGCATCTAACCACTTAAAGCAGGTTGAAAGTAAAGCAGAATGCGCCTTAAGGCGCATTCTGCTTTACTTTCAGCCTACTTTTAAGTGATTAGATGCTAGAATATGGAAAATATTTCTGATTTTTATTTGTGACAGTATAAATTGGAAATATTTTCTTTAGTAGATGAATTAATTAAAGGCCTAAAAAGGCATATTTATGGGGTAATGGGTTAAAACTTTACTCCATAGAAGCTATGGGGTATGAGTTCATGTGAAATTTGTGTAACAAAGTTTAACCCCATATAATCCATATATACAAAAACATTGCCTAGCTTCTGTCAATAGGATTATTCTGAGAAAATTTCAAGAAGACTGGACTTAAAAAATGCCTCTAGACTGGCAAACAGCATTTTCTGTGATTTGACCTACCTTTTGACCCAACATGATCTATATTCAAATGTAAGACTTAAATTTTATCAAGGATATGACACTGACGAAATTTCATAAAGAAATACAACTCCTATTAGGCACTTTACTAACTTTTAATTCGATAATATGGAAAATCAACATGTCCTCTGACGGCCATATCTTTTGAAGAGTCAAAATGATTTAACTCATTTTGAAGTCTATCAATTAAAAAGCGTTTTGGTGAAAACCAATTTGAAATCGGACTAGTTGTTTTGGAGAGAAGATTTTTTAGATAATGTGCATGGTTGCCATGGCAACATGATCATTGGCCTCACCCAAATTCTTTGACCAACTTTTGAAGCTCAACCCAATATTATCATATAAGCCAAAATAAGATAAGGTTTTGTAAGTTTTTTCAATGGCAAGCATGGTTTGACTCATTCAACCCCATGGACCTCTTTAAAATATACTCATTGCATTTGCAAACAATGTAGGCCTATCCTATATGAAGCTATCCAGAATTCCAAATAGACAGGTTCATTGTTTTGGTAAGTGAACATTAAAACCCACATTTTGGTAACTATAAAGTGTTGAAAGAGATTAGGACTTGTGAAACAACAAACTGTGTACCTGCTTTGTCTTTTACCATGACTGCCTCACTTCCAGTGGAATCAATCTTTGAGCCAACGTTTTCATCTATCAGAACACCAAACTGCACAAACAAATAATAAATCATTAGCTAAATACTTAACCTTTAACCAACTAAAACCAGTTTGGATCCAGATCAGATGCCTCATAACCCGGTGCCTATTCTTGATCCAAACTGTTTGACACATGTTTTCAGGTTTCTTCAATTCAAACTGTATAAATATTGATTCAACAAAATTTGCACGAAAGAATTTCTAAGCAGACGATATTACAGAAGGATAAGAGTTAAATCTTTGCATGCTGGGTAAATTTTTCATCTTCAACAACAATTATTGTTGTCTGCTATTGTTCTAAAAATAGAATTTTCTAAAATTTCTTTTCAAAACAGGGTCAGAGTCTCAAATAGTTCGGTGGATCCTGATGACTCCCTGCACATATGTTTTGTAGCATCTCATCAGGATCCAAACTGTTTGCAAATGTAACCATGGTTTCAAGGCTAGCATACTTAGATTTAAAGTGTAACAGTTGCTTTCTATATACAGTCAAACTTTGATATCTCAAACTCACTTAATTTATACTATCGGACAGATTTGTCAACATATTAATTGCATTATTTCATGCTTGGTTAAGTCAAACATACCCGAATTACAAAGTTAAAACGTGGCTAAGCCACGTTTTAACCTTGAAATACGGGTATATTCGACCTAACCGAGTTCGAGATATTGAAGTTCAACTGTACATCAATGTTAACAGAAGCTTTCTAAATTTTACTATGAAAAGGTAATAACTCTTAAACCCATAGCTTGTTTTTAGTTTTGAAGACAGTTGACCACTTAAAGCAGGTTGAAATCAAATCAGAATGCACCTTCAGGCACATTCTGCTTTACTATCAGCCTGCTTCAAGCTACTATCTGCTAGGATAAAGAAAATACTTTTTACAGTACATATTCATGACTGTATTACATGGAGCTATTATCTTCAGTGGGGGAAAACATTAAACCCATTACTCCATAAATACGCCTTTTTAACGCCTTTAATTCTCCACTGAAGAAAATAGTTCTAATTTATATAGTTATGAATATACATCATAAGAAATAATTTCTATTTTCTAGAAGATGGTAGCTAAAAGCAGGTTCAAAGTCAAGCAGTATGTGCCTTCAGGCACATTCTGCTTTACTTTTAACCTGCTTTAAGTGACAACATATCTTCAAAACTAGAAACAGGCTATGGGTAATGGATTAAGGGTTATTTGTGGGGTAAAAACTGATGTGCATTGACATGTGTGGTTCTAGGAACTGACGGATATGACCATTACCTCCTCTGAAGCTGCCTGCAAGTCGCTGGTCGTCTTGCTTCTCCTGAAAAATTACACACATTTTTTATGAATTATCATTTACCAACAACATTTCCTCCTTGTAAGTTCTCTCGGTGAATCAAACTGCAATGCAATATGCTGTGATCATTGCTACTTAGTCTACAACTAGCCTAAACTCAAACCGAAAACTTAACCTTGGTTAGAACAATTGTTTGTTGATGTTTTTGATGTTATTTCAATGTTCTATATCTATATGCATATGCTTTATTAGCTCACCTGAGCACAAAGTGCTCAAGGTGAGCTATTGTGATCGGTCGCCGTCCGTCGTACGTCGGTGTTGGTGTCGTCCGTTCACAATTTCTTTCAAACAACTTCTTCTCTGAAACCAATGGCCCAATTTTAACCAAACTTGGTCAAATACATACTGTAGTTGTGAGCTTTGAAAATTGTTAAAAAAAAGTGGGTGGGGCAATCAGTCTTGTTGCCATGGCAACCATGCACAATATTTTAAAAAATCTTCTTCTCAAGAACGACTGGTCCGATTTCAATTTGGTTTTCACCAAAATGTTTCTCAGTTACTATACTTTCAAAATTGTTCAAAGAATTTTGATCCGTCAAAAAACATGGCCGCCAGAGGGCGTGGTCAATTTCCATACTTACATCATCAGTTTTACATAGACTTATCAATTTTACATAGACTTATATAGGAAAACCTTTAAAAATCTTCTTCTCTGAAACCATAAGGTCCAGACCTTTTATATTTGGCATCTAGTTTTGCCTTATGGTCCTCCCAAAATTGTTCAAACCATGTCCCCATGGTTAAAAATGGCCCTGCCCCAGGGTTTATCAGTTTTACATAGACTTATAATGGAATTTTTTTTAAAAAACAATTGCTTCTCTGAAACCATTGTCTGAATTCAATAATATTTTGAATGACCCTTTATTAGCACTTTATATATCGTTGCCATATTTTCCCCTTTTGCTCAAATAGTAATAATGACAAACAGATTCCGAATTACTTCTTCATGCAACAGTCCACATACATGCAATGACAAACTTCATTTTGCATTGAGTAATATATAACACAATAGTCCTCAGGTGAGCGATTTAGGGCCGCATGCGGCTCTTGTATTATTTTGTTAACTCTTTCAACACCATGGACCTGTTTAAAATATACTCATTAGTCATTACATTGAAAACAGTGTAGACCCAGTTCAGAGGGCTCCTATAGGAGCCCTCTGAACTGGGTCTACACTGTTTTTCTAATTTGTACCAGTATTTTTTCTAATTAAGACCCAGTATGCCACATAGACAGATGGATGCCACATACCTAGAATTGCAAATAGACTGGTTTGTTTTTGGTTATTTAAAATATCCACAAGGGAACCTAATTACCAACAAAAGTAACGTAGTGTTGGAAAGGTACAGGTGGTCAGCGTTAGAAGATAAGAATTTTGTGTTTCTATTGGAATGTGTGTACTTTTTTTCGGTAGAGGGATGTTAGATATTTGATGTTGACATTGAAGTTTAGATAAATTAATTACTGAAGTGTTAATAACTTACTTTGGTTTTTTCACATCCTTACTGGAATCTTTCTTCCTTTTATTAGACTTGGCTTTCGGTGCAATTTCCTGGAACTCATCTGGAAATGAAAATAATAGCAATTAGCCACGCTCTTGTTAAATATTCATAATTAAAACTCCTCCACTATAAACGTCTATCATCTGAATTTTTCATTAGCTAAAAACACAAGAGCTGTCGGAGAACAGCAAAGCTCGCCTAATTAAACCTTTCTTAAATAGGTAACTATCAAAAGAAAAGTGTATCAGTACATTGATATTCAAGCCACAGGGAACCTCCATTCAAAATATCAACTTCCTAATGCAAATATGTCATGTAGTATAAGTGCATTCCAACACTTACTCCTTAACTAACTTTGAAATTTCAGCCCCAAAACTAAGTCCACAAAAGGTGTAATTTTGACTAAATTTAAACTTTTTAAAAATAAAATAACTACGCAACTTCAATGTTCAACCCAAGGGCACCTCCATTCCAAATATCAGCTTCCTAATACAAATATTTCATGTAGTATTAGAACTCTTACCCCAAAACTTTAACCATGAGAAATCAGCCGAAAAACCTAAGTTCTAAACAGGTGAAATTTTGAATAAATTTAAACTTTTTTTTAAATTTTAACTACGTAACATCAATGTTCAACCCACAGAGCACCTTGATTCCCAATATCAGCTTCTTAATACAATTATTTCAAGTAGTATTAGAGCATCACAACACTTACCCCAAAACTTTAACCATGAGAAATCAGCCGAAAAACCTAAGTCCACAAAAGGTGAAATTTTGACTAAATTTAATTTTTTTTTTAAATTCAAACTACGAAACATCAATGTTCAACCCACAGGGCACCTCCAATCCAAATATCAGCTTTCTAATACAAATATTTCATGTAGTATTAGTGCATAACAACACTTACCCAAAAACTTTAACCATGAGAAATCAGCCGAAAAACCTAAGTCCACAAAAGGTGAAATTTTGACTAAATTTAAACTTTTTTTTTAATTCTAACTACACAACATCAATGTTCAACCCACAGGGCACCTCCATTCCAAATATCAGCTTCCTAATACAAATATTTCATGTAGTATTAGTGCATAACAACACTTACCGCAAAACTTTAACCATGAGAAATCAGCCGAAAAACCTAAGTCCACAAAAGGTGAAATTTTGACTAAATTTAAACTTTTTTTTTAATTTTAACTACACAACATCAATGTCCAACCCACAGGGCTCCTCCAATCCAAATATCAGCTTCCTAATGCAAATATTTCATGATGTATTAGTGCATAACAACACTTGCCCCAAAACTTTAACCATGAAAAACCAACGCCGACGTGATTCCATAAGCCCCCCCATTCTCCGAATAGGCGAGCTAAAAATGAAAATTTTCTTATGGAAAGAGTTCAGACTATGCAGGGCTCCAGATAAGTGGAGTATTTCAAAATTTAAAATCTTTATTTCTGCTTTAAACACTGTTTTAAATACTGAAAAGTATCACCATAGGGTTTGGTGCTTTATGAGTGAGCAAATGTTGGATTTGTCAGAGTACTCCCCCCTATCTGGAGCCCTGCTTATGTCAAGACACATCCTAAAATAAAACTGTCTGATCTGGGTCTACACTGTTTAGACAGTTTCAGTATACATTAACTGCAAATGCTATATTAGTAGATAGTTTCAAAATGAAAACAAGTAATTTCAAATAGACTAACAACATATATGTAAGACTCAAATCATGATAGGTCGGTTCCAGATCATGGGCCGATCTGAAATCGTTGGTCAAATGATTAAGCTAAATGGAGCTCTGATATAGTGCCTACCTTAAACAATTCAATGCTAACAGATGTGTGAAGGGTTGATGACAAATAAAAGACAAGTGACTGCTCAACAAAATTATTTTTTTCACAAATGTTTTGATATTTTCATTGCTCATTCTGCATTCAATAGACTGGCGTTTTGGTCCTAATTTAGGATTTTATACCTTCAATAGCGCAATGTCCTTTATTAAGTCTATCTCTGTTTTGACGTGATGGATTCAAGATAAGTCCATGATTTAGAAGCAAACAGCCCATGATTTACGAAACGGCCCTTAATTTTCATATCCTAGAATCGAAGTCTTACATATATAATTTGCAAGTTGATACAATATTACAGATTTGTAACATCAGAGCTCCAGATAAGTGGAGTATTTCAAAAACTAAAATCTTTATTTCTGCATTAAATCCTATGGTGTCACTACTCATTCGAATTGTCTCGATAGACGATTTTAATGAGTAGTAACACCATAAGATTTGGTACTGTGAGTGAGAAAATTTCAAAATTGTTCAGTTTACTCCCTTATCTGGAGCCCTGAATGTTTATTGATTTCTACAATAGTGAACATACCCTCTTCTCCTTCATCAGAGAAATCAAAGTTTTCTTCATCAAAGTCCATGTCTTCACCTGCTTCTTCAAAGTCCTCGTGATCAAAGTCATCATCCAGATCTTCATCATCACTATCCATCCCCTCTACAATCATAAAACATTAGGGCTGACTATTGCAACTAAGATAATTATCGATAGTTGAAAACACTATCACAATAGACTATAGATGGATTCACTATTGCAATAATATCACAATAGTTTATCACACATTATGATTATACTATTACAACAGGCATGGCTATTAGTGTTTTCTTCTGACATGGCCGAGTTATTTTTAAACTTGAAACATTCTAAAACTGAATTGGGGAGGGCCTTTACTAATGTTGCTAGAACTTGTGGCCAAACCCATTTACTTATATTTATACTTTGTGGTGTCACACGTTTTGTAAATATGTACAACTGTATTACATGTATATGAGTAATAAAATATGTTTAAACTATTCTAAAACTGAATATGGGATGATCATTCGCTCTATGATTTCCGTACATCCAGCTAAAAAAGGATGACTGTATTTATTATGTGTTATGTACAGTAGAGAAGTGATTATTCTTTCCTGTTCAAACGCAAACGCAATGCACTTAAACATAGAAAATCACTTTAAGAAATGTCAAATCATCTTTTCAATCTGAGTGGCAAACAGGTTGGAGCCTGATCAGACGCTGGGTCACCCGACGTCTGATCTGGCTCCAATCTGTTTAGTTGCAGGGGTACCTGAGTTAAATACCAAGTTTTTAAGTTTTGTTACCTCGCAGCTCTGCAAAATCATCATCATCAAACTCGACCTCTTCATCAGACAATTCTCCATCGATATCAGAATCCGAGTCATCACTGTCTCCCTTTCCTTTCTTCTTGCCAAACTCACTGTTCAGAATTATAAACAATAGTAATCCATTTAATGCATATACCCATTACTCCCTATATATAAATTTATTCCTCCAATGAATAGAAAAACTCCACTCATAAATATGCACCAAACTTTTTTATTTACTTGCAGTTAATAGTGTAAAGAAGGATGAAAGTAAAGCCAAATGTGCCTTAATGCATTACTTTGAACCTGCTTTAAATGGTTACCTGTCTTAAGAAGTAGAAACAGGCAATGGAGTAATACAAAATGCTATCAATAAACATACATGCCCTGGTGGCATCCTTGACAATAGATTTTAAATATTTTCTAAGTCTAATAAGGTCATGGCTATGGTCAAATCGAGGTTGGGCTATATGGTTGGATAGGATATTGTCCAAGACAACAGCTGTATTAGAATCCAAATATTCTAGTAAGTCGTGTTGATGTTGGAATGTTTAATCAAATATGTATTAACCCATTACCTCATTGCCTGTTTCAAATTTTTAAAGACAGGTGACCACTTAACCCATTATCCCATAAATATGCCTTTATACACATTTAATTTATTTCTCCCCTGAAGAAAATAACTCAATTTTAACAGTCATGAATATGTATCTCAAGAAATATTTTCTATATCCTAGCAGATTGTAGCTTAATGCAGGCTGAAAGTAAAGCAGAATGTGTGTTAAGGCACATTCTGCTTTACTTTCAACCTGCTTTAGTGGTCACCTATTTTCAAAACGAGAGACAGGCTATGGAGTAAAGCATTCTGCTTTACTGTCAGCCTGCTATAAGCTACAATTTGCTAGGATATAGGAAACATTTCTTACGGTGCACATTCATGATATAAATTGGAACTTTTTTCTTCAGTGGGGGAATAAATTAAATGCGCTAAAAGGCGCTTCTATGGGGGAAGGGTTAAGCGACCACTCCAAAGATCTGTAGCTTCATGACAGGTGTAGCCGATAGGCCCTAAACTGTGTGCAATAGACAAGCATAAACCTACTTGTTGGGAAAAAACAAATGTCTTCTCCACTGCAAAAAAAACAACATTGCAAAGCTAATGAATGAGTTTTCTGCATCACTAAGTGTGACTGCAGCAATTAGCTCAGTTATTTCTCTGGTTTGGAATAGATGTAGTTTTTATTCCCCCTCATGACATAAACATGTACCATAGCCCTTTTATTTACCTTGCAAAGTCGATGTTCAGGTCTCCAACTTCATGGGCATCCACATTGCCTTCAAATTTATCTGCAGATGAAAGATTTCTTAGGTTTGAAACAGGTATAGATTGGTAGCATATATCTCTGCAGTACTTTGTATATATGTTAATCCATTATGTTTTAACAGTTGAGTTATACAGGAAATGCAGATATCAGATAAGGTGTGTAATTTCATATACAGTCAAACTTTGATATCTCGAACTCGCTAACCTCCAACTATCCGATATTTGGATACATGAATTAAGCTACTTCATGCTCTGCTAAGTCGAACATACCCGTGTTTCAAAGTTAAAACGTGGCTTAGACACGTTTTAACTTTGAATAACGATTATGTTCGACATAACCGATTTCAAAATATCGAAATTTGACTGTACTAACTTTTTTATTTCTTCAATAAACTCTATTGATATTATAGAGGACAGGTTAATACAGAGCTCCCTCCCTACAACGACCCTCCCAACAATGATTCCCTCCTTACAAAAAAGCTTGGTGCTGTTCCCAAAACAAGACATCTAGGTCTAACGCTTTTACTGCTGCTTAACCCTTTACCTGATAGCCTAATTCTAGTACTTAAGATAGGTGACTACTTAAAGCAGGTTGAAAGTAAAGCAGAATGCGCCTTAGGGCGCATTCTGCTTTACTTTCAGCCTGCTTTAAGCTATCATGTGCTATAATATAGAAAATATTCCCCATAATACATATTCATTACTGATTAAATTGGAACTACTTTCTTCAACGGATGAATAAATTATATCCGCTAAAAGGCGCTTCTATTGGGGAAAGGGTTAAAAGTTTTGTCTGCTGCTGTTTCTCAAAGTTACAAATGAGTGGACCTTTTGACAAAAGAAATTTAAAGACTAGTGACAAACAGCTTGATTCCAGATCAGACGCCGCATTAAGCGACGACTGATCTGGATTCAAGCTGTATGCAAATGTAAGCCAAGTCTTACTTTTCCCTCCCTGTAACAACTCCCTCCTAACACCACACATAATGTTTGTCTACCATGTAAACATAGAGCTCCAGATAAGGGGAGTATTTCAATAACTAAAATCTTTATTTCTGCTTTAAACCCTATGGTGTCACTACTCATTAGAATCGTCTCGAAGAGACGATTCTAACGAGTAGTAACACCATAGGATTTGATGCTTAAATAAGTGAGAAAATGTTGGATTTGTGCAGTTTACCCCCTCTTATCTGGAGCCCTGTAAACATACTATGTTTGGTGTTGTTGTACAGAGGGAGCACTCCAGTAGGATTTTACAGTACATGGCTCATTATACTAACCCAGGTATGCATCAAACTCGTCATCACCGACACTCTCAGCATCACTGTCAGCGTCATCATCTCCTTTCTTCTTGAGCTTATCTCTAGCTGCCTTCTGATTGAAATATCTAAAACGATGCATACAGACAAACCCTAAATATCAGGTTGGAAAATGCTTTAGTCACTTCATAATTCTTGGAAATGTCCTTCATTCCGAGTACAGTGAAACCCCTCTAAACCGGACATGTGTGGGGACAACAAAAACATTCGGTTTAGAGGGGTTTCCGGTTTAGAGGGGTTTAAACCATAACTTGTTTCAAGTATGGAAGGTAGCTGACCACTTAAAGCAGGTTGAAAGTAAAGCAGAATGCGCCTTAAGGCGCATTCTGCTTTACATTCAACCTGCTTTAAGCTATCATCTGATAGAATGTAGAAAATATCTATGATGATATGTTCACGAATGTATTTTCTTCAGTGAAGGAATAAATCAAAGGCGTATAATGGGTGGGAAACGGGACCAAAGTTTTTGTCCGGTTTAGAGAGAATTCCGGTATTTAGAGGTTCCGGTTTAGAGGAGTTTTACTGTACTAATTCAATGACCCCTGAAACTTCAAATAGAAAACTCCTGTTTTAAAGTAAGTCTAGTTCATTTTGCTATTAACGGTGGTAGTTTTTTCAACATCTCTCAAATTGACAAACAGTGTAGACCATAGTCAGGATCTAATCTGTGTGAATAGGACAAGTTTTCCCTGCATAGATTATCCACTGGTACCCTGTTCTCAGCTTTACTTACCTGTGTAGATACAGATCATCGACTGGTACCCGGTTCTCGTCTAGTTTCATGAACTGGTCTGTCATCACAGACATGCCTTTCACTCCTCGTGGACTGTACTTTTTCTTGGACAGAGTCTGTACCTTGTCGGAGACTATGAAAACAAAACAATCAGATAAGATATTTACCTTTAAAATGAGTTGTTTTCCTCTAATTTATTCAAAAGATAATATCCATTTATCTCTTTTACCCCAAAGCCTGTTTCTTGTTCTGAAGACATGTGGCAATTTAAAGCAGGCTGAATGTAAAGCAGAATGTGCCTTAAGGCACATTCTGCTTTACACTTAGCTGCTTTAAGTGATATTCTGCTAGGATATAGAAAACATTTCATACGGTGCATATTTCTTACTGTATATAGTGAAACCATTTTCTTTTGTGAAGTTAAAGTTAAAGGTGTAGAAATGCATATATATGGAATAATGTGTTTAAATGTATCTAAAAATGTCAATTCATTAGACCCTGATGTCAATTACCCAATAACATGTTTCTAGTGACCATTTTAAAGCAGGCTGAAAGAAAAGCAGTAAGTTAAAACATGCGAACTTGAGATGTCATTGTTTATTTAAAAAGTGAAATTTCTTGATAGAGGAATGTACATGTGTTTCAATTTATACCAATAGGGTAATACATATTCAAATTATTTACAGGGAGGGAAATGTCAAAGATTGTTGGATTCAAAATCAACTCCAGATAAGGGGGGTATTTCAAAAAACTAAAATCTTTATTTCTGTTTTAAACCCTATGGTGTCACTACTCATTAGAATCATCTCGAAGAGACGATTCTAATGAGTAGTAACACAATAGGATTTGATGCTGAAATAAGTGAGAAACTGTTGGATATGTGCAGTTTACTCCATCTTATCTGGAGCCCTGCTGTTACAGAAATCTCTAAGACTACTCACTCTGGTCCTGTTTCTTTGGATTCTTGTAGACAAATCTATCAAGGAATCTGATGAGAGTAAAGTCCTGTAGTGGATCACCGCCATATGTAATGTGTTCACCCTGCAGTGATAAAAATCTCTTTCTATATCATGTAATATTCTTACCAGGCTAACCTCTTAACCCATTCACCAATAATTACGCCCTTTTACACCTTTAATTTATTCCTCCACTGAAAGAAGTAGTCCCACTTTATAGTCTTGAATATGTACCATAAGAAATATTTTCTCTATTCTAGTACATAAGCCTTAAGGTGCTTCCTGCTTTACTTTCAACCCGTTTTAAAGATTTCTCCAGTGGAAGAATATATATTAAATGCACCAAAATGCGCATCTATACAGGAAAGGGTTAAGTAGTCACCTGTTTTCAAAACTAGGAAAAGGCTATTGAGTAATGGATTTACAAATGCTACTATCTGCTAAAATAAAGAAAACATTTCTTATGGTAGATGCTCATGACAGTATAAATTGGAACTATTTACTTCAGTGGAGTAATGAATTGAATACACTAAAAGGTGCTTCTATGGGGGAAAGGGTTAAGCTGCTGGTGCCAGTCTTATTGAATGTAGTATGACCAATACTGTTGTTAACCAGATTCTAAAACTATCAATTTCTATTTTATTTCTTCATTTTATGCTGTCTTGTGATATGTCTTTGGAATCATCTTTTCAAGACCATTTCAAGGAGATGTCACAAGACAGGATTAGATGGAGAAATCAGACATTAGATGCATTTTGCAGTTTTTAACCCATTACCCCATAGCCTGTTGCTAGATATAAAGAAAGATGACCACTTAAAGCAGGTTGAAAGTAAAGCAGAATGCTACTTTACTTTCAGCCTGCTTTAAGCTACCTTTTGCTAGAAAATTGAAAACATTTCTTATGAAACATATTCAAGACTGTATAGATTTGAACTATATTTGAACTATATTTGAACTATTTTCTTCAGTGTAGGAATAAATTAAAGGTGTAAAAAGGCATATTTATGGGGTAAGGGGTTAAGCTCCTGAATAAGACTATGGTTACTTACTCTGAGTATCTGTGCAGCGAATAGTGACACTGTGGGATGGTAGTGTTGGGTCAGCCCCTCTAACTCCCAGATACACTCCGTCTCAGCATGGCAGTACTGGGGGTTCCTCACCAGGGGGTCATATCGGGTAGCATTGGCCGTGTCTGTAATGAACAATTAACAAGGGCTCCAGATAAGAGGGAGTACTCTGAACAAATCCAACATTTCTCACTTATACAGCACCAAATCCTATAGTGTTACTACTCATTAGAATCGTCTCTTCAAGACGATTCTAATGAGTAGTGACACCATAGGGTTTGAATCACAAATAAAGGTTTTAGTTTTTGAAATACTCCCCTTATCTGGAGCTTTGAATTTGATTAACCCTTTACCCCGTAGCCTGTTTCTAGTCTTGAGACAGGTTTGCACTTCAAGCAGGTTGGAAGTAAAGCAGAATGCGCCTTAAGGCGCATTCTGCTTTACTTTCAGCCTGCTTTAAGCTACCATCTGCTAGGAAATAGAAATCCTTTATGGTACATATTCTTGACTGTTGAAAGTGGAACTATTTACTTCAGCTGCTGAATAATTTAAAGCATAATTATAGGATTATGGCTTAAACTAGGAAATCAAAGGTTCTAGTTACATGATATTAACATTCTAACAGTTTGTGAATTACTGAAGAATTAGAGAAATAAAATTCAGAGCAAGATATGCATCATTTTCAGTATCAATCTCACTGAAGTCAGTAACACAGACTCTAACAATTATATGTCCATATTTGTAGATAGTTGGGTTGGTGAAACCATTACTCCATAAAGAAGTGTTTTACACCCTAAATTTATTCCTCCACAACAGAAAATATTTCCACGTTATACAGTAATGAATATGCATCAAAAGAAATATTTTCTATATCCTAACAGATGGTAATGCAGACTGAAAGTAAACCAGAATCAGAGCACCAGATAAGGGTAGTTTTTCAAAAACTAAAATCTTTATTTCTGAATAAAACCCTATGGTGTCACTACTCATTAGAATCGTCTCTTCGAGACGATTCTAATGAGTAGTAACATCATAGGATTTGGTGCTAAAAAGAGTGAGAAAACGTTGGATTTGTTGAAATAACTACCTCTTATCTGGAGCCCTGCAGAATGTGCCCAACGGCACATTCTGCTTTTATTTCAACCTGCTTTAAGTGGTCATCTGTTTTCTAATCTAGAAACAAAATATGTAGTAAAAGGTTAAAATGTTCAGTAAACTATGAATCCAAAATAATTTATGATACAGAATTATAAACAAGATTTGGATTTGTTAAGATAAATGTCGCTTTAACAATATTTCAGTCATATCGTGATGTCCAGCGGATGAACAAGATAGAAATTGCTGTAACTTACGACCAGAATTTTTCCTGTGAATCCAAGAAGAAGGACATGGTTTCTTGCTGGATTTATTATCGTCATTGTCTCCCTTATTCTGGTTGTCATCAGCAGCTGGATTATCTCCCTTCGCTACTGCTACAGCTGTTTCCTCCTCCTCATCCACCTCATCAGCAAAGTGTTCCTCTTCATCAGAATCCTATTTAAATACATATCAGGGCTCCAGATAAGAGGGAATAGACTGAACAAATCCAACATTTTCTCACTCATTTCATCACCAAATCCTATATTGTGACCTCTTAATAGAAGTGTCTCTTCAAGACGATTCTAATGAGTAGTGACACCATAGGGTTTAATGCAGAAATAAAGATTTGATTTTTAAATGCTCCATTTATCAGGAGCCCTGCATATGAGCTGTGCCATGAGAGAACCTGACTTATTGCATTGCAAACAGTGTAGATCAAGGCCAGCAGCAACATCGAAGATGCAGCGGCTTGTCTTGATCTACACTTATTGACATCTGCAAGCATCTGAAGCATTTTATGTAGCTATATTATATACAGTATTTGATAGTATAGACTAAACTCAGATATATAGCCAGTGATGACAACAGTACTTGGTCTGTACAATGTTGCAATGCAATAAGACAGGTTTTGTCATGGCACAGCTCATATACATGTACATTAAAACTCTCTATTACAAAAGACGGGTGACAGCTTAACCCAATACCACATAAATACACCTTTTTACACCTTTAATTAATGTCTCTACTGAAGAAAATAGTTCCAATTTATACTGTCACAAATTAAAATCATAATTATGAAATATATTTTATATTTTAGCAGATAATAGCTTAAAGCAGGCTGAAAGTAAAGCAGAATGCACCTTAACCCTTTACCTGATAGCCTATTTCTAGTATTGAAGAAAGGTGACCTCTTAAAGCAGGTTGAAAGTAAAGCAGAATGTGCCTTAAGGCACATTCTGCTTTACTTTCAACCTGCTTTAAGCTTCCATATGCTAGAATATAGAAAATATTCCCTTTACTATATATTCATGACTGATTAAATTGAAACTATTTTCTTCAGCGGAGGAATCAATTAAATACGCTAAAAGTCGCCTCTATGGGGGAAAGGGTTAAAGGAGCATTCTATTTTACTTTCAACCTGCTTTAAGTGGTCACATATCTTCAAAACCAGAAACTGGCTATGGGGTGATGGGTTAAAGCAACTTGGAAGTAAAACAGACAGTAAATAACCTTAGTATTACCTCCTGTACTTGTGATAAGGACATCAGGCCTGGCTTGTTCCTCAATACCTGTAAATGACAAACATATGTAAGCCATATAAATACTTTTATCATAAACATAAAACTGTTTGGGATTAGATCTATAATTATGTTGTTCAACCGAATAATCAAATACATGTATATGCATACATGTAGGCACCTATGTGTTAAAACTACTGCGTACACATGCAATCTTAAACTATTTATGGAAGACATGTGACTACCAATAATTATGTCATTCAATACATCATTTTTTATATTGATGACGTATTACTTTGTTCTCGACTTAATCCATTATTTTCATCGGTTCGATTACGAAATGTATTTTTTTGCAAATATCGGTCATTTATGCCTTTTAGATTATGAAATTGAACTGTTTTAAGCTTTATCCTTTGGAGGAAAACATTAGTACAAGTGAGTGTTGTGGGTTATTCAGGCTTAAAATGGAAATGAAATGTTTAAAGTTCATCAACGCTAGGTTTCAACTTTTTTAAAAATAGCATCGAAATCTGGGACTCCGAAACTTCACGCACACAGCTTCTTTATATAAATAGACAACTTGTGTTACATAAAAGCAGTTAAATTGCATATGTAAATTGGATCATAAATGCACATACTGCTTTACTTTCAGCCTGCTTTAAGCTTTACTCTGCTAGGATATAGAAAATATCTCTTAAGATTCATATTCCTGACTGTATAAATTGTAAAAGGTGTATTTATGGGGTAATGGGTTAAGGCTGACATACCTCTGATAAGAGAACTAGAGCACCACAAATAAACTGAGGGGCCTGATAGGAGCACACTTGCAGCAGCCTTTTAACAAATGCCTGAAAATGCAAGAACAAATGCCTGAATATTCTGAACAATGCCAGAAATTGCAAGAACTAATGCCTGAATATTCATAAAAAACAAGACTGCGCGTTCAATAAACGCTTATGCCCCCGGTGGCATCCTTGACAGTATATTTTGATTTTTTTCTAAGACCAAATTAGGTCAAAGTCAACCTGAGCTTGGGTAATATGGGTCAGTTGGTAATGGTCAAAGGCAATAACTGTATAAGTATTGAAGCATTGTATTAAGTAGTGTCGATGCTAGACGAAACGGTAAAATCTAGTTAACCAAGAAATAGCCGTTTCAAAATATTCTAAGTCCAAATTAGGTCAAGGTCAAGATGAAGGTTGGGTGATATTGGTGGATAGGGAATGGTCCAAGGCAACAACTGTATAAGTTTCCAAGCATTAGAGTAAGCGGTGTTGATGCTAGACGAAACGGTAAAATCTAGTTAACTAAGAAATAGCCCATTTAAAATATTCAAAGTCCAAATTAGGTTTAGGTCAAGGTCAAGGTCAAAATCATAGTTGGGTGATATTGGTGGATAGGGAATGGTCCAAGGCAACAACTGTATAAGTTTCCAAGCATTGGAGTAAGCGGTGTTGATGCTAGACGAAACGGTAAAATCTAGTTTACCAAGAAATAGCACATTCAAAATATTCTAAGTCCAAATAAGGTCAAGGTCAAAATCAAGGTTGGGTATTATTGGTGGCTAGGGAATGGTCCAAGGCAACAACTGTATAAGTATCCAAGCATTTGAATAAGCGGTGTTGATGCTAGACGAAACGGTAAAATCTACTTAACCTGGTTACGGACGGACGGACCACTTAAATGATATTTAGGGCCAGCTTACAAGGGGCTATTTATAAAGGGCCTTTAAAGTTCAAGGGGCCATAAATAAAGGCCCGTTAAAGTTCAAATTGGCCCCCATACTACCGGACAAGCGATTTTCAAAAGGTAATTTTGCCCTATGGACGTCCACAAGTCCAAACCTAGACAGGTGTTTCCAAGGGCCATTTCTCTAATGTATTTGTTCCATACCCCCATGACCCCCTGATACCTTAAAGATGATAAAACAGGGGGCCATGGCCCTCAAGTACAAAAAGGCCCCCTCCCATCCACTGGGCATCATTTTAGGCCCCTAGATACCGGACAATCGCACGGACGGACGGACGGACAGGACGATTACTATATGCTCCCTCATCTGTCGATGCCGGAGGCATAAAAAGCCTGAATATGCAAGAACAAATGCCTGAATAGTCATAAATAAATAATGCCTGAAAAGATAAATAAATGCATGAAGAATTATAAAAGACAACCATATGTACAAATGAAATATCTAAAGGCTGCATCCATGGCTTTAGCAAACCTAAAGATAATGGAATGTCAATTTGGATCAAGCTTTAAAACAAATGGTGTATTTGAAGCTTTTTATCATAACTCAATTTTCAAAAATACCAAACTCACAAATTAATTTTCAAAATAAATTTTCTTACAACAACAATTTTGTCTACAGAGCATCTGACTGCTCAACAGTAAAGGTAAACCTACCTTAACTCTGCGTTCAGACTCGTCTTTCTTCAAGCTCTTGAATAAAAGATTGAGATAGAGCGTTTGCTTAGAGGAGGTTTTCAGGGATGGATCCATCAGCTTCCTATACAAGGCTGTGTAATACCGCTCTGCTGAGCTCTGTCTGAAACACAAGAGTATAAATGGTCAAGTAAGGAATTCACACTGAAAATAAATCTTTTACTTTTACCCAAATTAAATTACAGCGTTCCCTCTCTAGAACGACACCCTATGGGAGACAATGATTATGTGTGTTGTTCAGAGGGAGTCGTTATAAAGAGGGAAATTAAGACTGGCCTCACATTTGTAAACAGCTTGAATCCAGATCAGACGCCGCGTAACGCGGCGTCTGATCTGTATTCAAGCTGTTTGTCAATCGTCATTATATTTATTCTACCAAATTCTCCACTAATATGTAACTTTGAGAAAAAACAGCAGACGGCAATTTAAAGCAGACAATATTGCAGCAGTAAAAGCCTTAGGCATAATTGCTCTTTAGGGAATTTGCAGCAAGGATTGTTGTAAGGAGGGAGTCCTTGTTGGGAGGGAACACTGTACTACTTTTATAATATAAATTCAATATGTTTTAACCCTTTGAACCCTAATCCCGCATATAGGCGTTCTTTTCAAACAGTGTACATGTGAATAGTACACTTGTCCTGTGCAAACAGTGAAGACCCAGATCAGAGGGCTCCGAAAGGAGCCCTCTGATCAGGGTCATCACTGTTTGTTATAAGGCCAAACATTGATAAAAACAACCCATAAAAGTCTGAAATGGACTAGACTAAAATGGAAACTGGAATTGTCCATTTAAAGTTTCAGGGAGGAAAGAGTTAAGTTGCCTTCACTCAATAGCCTGTATCTAGTTTTGGAGGCAGGTGACCACTTAAAGCAGGTTGTAAGTAAAGCAGAATGCGCCTTGAGGCGCATTCTGCTTTACTTGAAGCCTACTTTAAGCTTTTATCTACTAGAATATAGAAAATACTTACTATGGTGCCTATTCATGACTGTATAAAGTGGCACTATTTTCTAAGTGGAGGAATAAAATAAGATGTGTTAAAAGGCATATCTATGGAGTAAAGGATTAATGCAGGTTTAACTCAATTGGCAGTCATTGAAAGAAATATAAAAGCCTTACCCGCTGTCCATGACCTGGTAGAGTAAAGTGAGGGCCTGTATACTAGTGTTAAAGTTCACCACATGGACAATCTTGTACAGCGGCTCTAGATGTTCCTGGAGAAACTCCTCCTGCACTGAAACAGAAAACACACAGAAATCAATGACAGAATATGCTATTCTTTCAAGTTTGAATGAAACATATAGGCATTACAATAAAATATAGAAAACCAGAGATATTTTGAAATATTGATAACTAAATAAAAGTTTGAAGCAAGTAGTGTAGGAGGAATTAGCTGCACAAAAAATATTTTACAGACAGACAGACAGATGGACAGAAAGCAAAACATCAATATGTCACCCCCTCCTACATGGGGGTGGTGACATAAACACCAATATTATCAATCTCACATTGATATTAATTGATAAATGGTCCTATCACTCATCATGATAGTTTGGATGATTTAATCAACTTTGAAACAAGGCTCTAGATAAGGGGAGTATTTCAAAAACTAAAATCTTTATTATCGGCTTTAAAACCTTTTGTGTCACTACTCATTAGAATCGTCTTGAAGAGACATTTCTAATGAGTAGTAACACCATAGGATTTGGTGCTAAAATGTGTGAGAAATTATTGGATTTGTTCAGCTTATCCGCCCCTTATCTCGAGCCCTATTTGAAACCAGCTTATTGTAAGCAACATGTGACTACATTGAAACCTCTCTATTACAACCACTAAAACAAAGGCTAGTTGATTGTACAACAAACAAATGACAGCTTAAAGCAAAGTGAATGTAAAACAGAAAGCTCCTTTTAGGAGCTTTCTGTTTTACTATCACCTTGCTTTGAGCTGTTACCTGTCTTAAACACCTAGTATTAACATAGATTTAGTGGTCACAATGGAGAGGTTTTACTGTATAGTGAACTTACATTTGGCGTATGGGAATGCTCTATTGACTCCACTCAGTAATGCACTCATCATTTTACTGTCTACCTCTCCTTTCTTCACATAGCCCTGTAAACAACAACATGAGCAATTATTTTTACAATGGAAAAACATTATTCCTTTACCCAATAGCCTGTTTCTAGTTGACCACTTAAAGCCTTTAGCGCTTTGTGCTTTACTTTCAGTCTGTTTTAAGCTACCATCTGCTAGAATATTGAAAATATTTCTTATGATACATATTCATGGCTATATAAATTGAAACAATTTTCTTGAGTGGAGCATTAAATTAAAGGCGTAAAAAGGTGTATTGATAGGGGAAAGGGTTAAACACGAACAAAATGCAAATGGACATCTTCGTTTTAGCACAGGCTCCTATATTGGAAAAGAATAACCTCTTCTCCACAGTATAAAGTTTTATATGGCTTTAGTAATAAAATTTATTTCCAGTATCTTTCCCGATAGTAGCTTAAAGCTTGTTAAAAGTAAAGCAGAGTGCTCCTTTTGGAGTTCAGACTTACTCTCTAACTGCTGACAGAGGCAACCTGTTTATACAACTAATGACAGGCTATGGATTAATAGGTTATTCTTATCTGGAAAAGTACTTGAAATACCGCCCATGATTAATTTCCAGAATTTCCTAACTCAGGTGACAACTTTTCTTTGTGTACGAGTAGAATTAGAGACATTAAAAAGTGTATTTATGGAGTAATGGGTTAACCAAAAATAATCAAAGGGACATTGTGCCCTAGTGACGCATATATGCATCCTTTACCAAATGTGTACCTGTGAAGAGTACACTTGTCCTATGGAAACAATGGAGTCCCTGTTCAGAGGGCTCCTGCAGGAGCCCTCTGATCAGGGACTTCACTAGTTTGTCATTTTGCAATTTATTACAAAAAAACATACCTTAAAATGGACAAGCCTGTATTGCAAACTGGAATTGTCCATTACAAGTTTCAGGGGATAATGAGTTAGGCCATGAATGAAAAATAACGAGATGATACCTTAAAGAAGGAGAAATATATGGAGATAAGTTGGAAGGCCAGCTCCTGTTCCTCATGGCTCAGGATCAGCTGAGTCAGGAAGCACACAGAATAATACCTGTATAACAAAGTAACACATAATGTTGTTAGTTTGAACAGTTCTACACATCATGTCAAGCCATTCAATAATACTGTATTTACTATCTCTTATTTTTTGTCTGCAACAGTTATCGTTTGCTACTTAATTTAACCTTTAGCTTGCCACTCACGACTTTAGCTCCATATACAAACAGCTTGGATCCGGATGAGACGCCGAGTAACTCGGCGTCTCATCCGGATCCAAGCTGTTTGACACTCGGGCAACATTTTCAGCAATTTTGAGCAACTTTAAAGCACTTTGAAACTTGAAGCAGACGAGAAAAATAGCAGAGGACAATTTATTTGGCGGGCTAAGGGTTAAAATATCTAATTTTCAAAAAATTTCACTGCTAGCATGCTAAGAATTATTCAACAATAAATCAAAAATTTAAATCCCTGTTTATACATTCGTTTTTAACCGTTTCGTTAAGAGTAAAGTCTTTTTTCACATACAGTAAAAACCTTTTAATAATTACCACTTAATTGTGATAATCATTTGGTGTTTATGACAGGTGACTGCTTAAAGCATGGTGACTGTAAAACAGAAAGCTCTTTAAGGAGCTTTCGTTTTTAATGTCACCTTGCTTTAAGGTACTTCGCATGTGCGCTTAGTTTTCATACAAATGTTATGAAACTTTTCATGAAGAATGATAATAGCCTACGAAACAATGTGTGAAAATATAGGCACAATTTATCGATTGGTTTGTCTTTAAGGTATCTTTTCTGACAAAAACCTGGAATTCTTATGATGTTATTTTTCTCAAAAATAAATAAAGCTAATGACTATAAATCTCGCCCAATAAGTAGTCCACAACATTCATTACAAGAAAAGCTGAAAACATTTTGAATAAAGGTGTTCAGAAAGATGTTATCAGCTATTTAAATTTTGCAAAATGCTAAAAAATTGATTTACAAAAAACTGACTCATTCAATGTATATTTGTTTTCGTTTTATTCAAATGTATGGTTTATGAAAAAGTTAGTCTGAAAAAATTAGAAAATATTACAGTCAGGATTTGTTGTAATAACAGATTTTCTTATTAAAATGTGGGATATTTGAAGTTGAGATACATTACCTACCTTAAAATTAAAATTCTGTCATTAAAATGCTTTATTATTTATTCATGGACTTGCATACAAGGTTAATTATATTTTTTAAACATAATAATAATGGCAATATCGATCTTGAAAAGGTTGACGTATAGATTCAATGTGTGGCTTTATATAGTTAGATCAAATCGTATACATGTTTACCGATTTAATTGACTTGTAAGTCACTAAACTAAAACGTACATGTAAGTAGACATTTTAATTGGACTGTATATAACATCACTAATTCTAATCAACAAAGACTAGAAAATAACATGTCCCTTGATCACTGCGTTATAGATTGACAAGTCAATAAATCGGAAACTTAAAAAAAATACTTTGGATCGGATGGGTCTCGAACCTATGGCATTTGCATTGCTAGTCAACCACTATACTGACTGTGCTATGAAGGATTATACTAGATCGTATCAACATTTCCTTTATATAAATTTTCTAGTATAAGCAACGTATGGAAAATGATCAAGTCGTCAAGACGCATATCCGCTCGCCCGCAAGACCGACTTCCGGTAGCGAAAGGCCTTAAGCTGTAACCAGTCTTTTTTATACAATTAATCAGCCTTCATTTTAGAGGTTGAAACAGTGAGGTATTACTATGAAACCAGTAGATGAATAAAGTCTATACAACCAACCAGGGCTAGTTTTAATATAGATCAACAATGTAAATGTTAGCATCAAGTTTTGGGATTCTACGGAATGTTGGCCGGGACATGCCAATTGCCAAATGCTAATTGTTTTTTACCAATTGCTGAATGCCAATTGCTAATTTGCCCCTTTGCTAAATGCTAACTGCAATTTTGTCCTCATTCTGGTTTCTTTTCTCTGAAGAGTGCTTGTATCGATGCCAGGCAAATTTGATGATAGGATTTGTAGGCAAAATACCGTATTTGTGGGATCCAGAAATAATTAGATAGATCTGGCCTCTTTCATTTAACAATTTGTTTTGAATTCTTTATGCATGATATTGTTAAACATTTTATTAAAATGCATATTAATCAGAATGCGGGTTGAACTATTAATATTCAAATACTAATTGCTAATTTGCGAGTTGCTATATATCAATTGCTAATTTGCAAGTTGCTATATGTCAATTGCTAATTTGCCAGTTGCTAATAGCCAATGTGCAACTTAACAAATGCTAGACCAAATAGCCATTTTGCCATAATTTCTGGTTTCTTTTCACGAATTAAAGCAAAAGGGGTATGAGAAATTAACTTCCTGATTACAATATTACACAACAAGCTATATCCTGTCATTTGTGGATGTAAAATCAAGCATGTTAAATACAGTTTGTATTTTGGCAAATGAGAATTTAGCAAATGGCAATTGCCACGTCCTGACCTGCATTCCATAGTATACAGTTGTTTACTTACTGTGCTCTGGGAGATATATTTGGTCTGAACAATAGTTCCTCCACTTCTCTCACCACAACACCCTTCATGTTCGGATGATTCTCAACTAAAAACAAGAAAACTTGTTGTTGTTACTAAGAATTGTCCACTCGATTGATGCATCTTCCCATGACAAGAAAACTTTACATTAACCCTTTCCCAATAGAAGCGACTTTTAGCGCATTCAATTTATTCATCCGCTGAAGAAAATAGTCCCAATTCATACAGTCATGAAAATGCACTATAAGAAAAATATTCTATATCCTATCAAAGGGTAGCTTAAGGCGCATTCTGCTTTGCTTTCAACCTGCTTTAAGTGGTCACTTATAATCTGCAAAACTAGAAACAGGCTATTTGGTAATGGGTTAAGGAAGCTTATTTATACCTCTAATACTACAGAGGGGAAGACATTATTACGGTGGAGAAGATAATATTCTCTAACAATTAAAGTGTTCGTACTTAATTATTTCCTTTACAAACTGTTTGGAGCCAGATCAGAGGCTGGATGATTTGATGTCACATATCATTTACTAGTTCCACCCTTGTTTGGACTTATTAGAATGAGTGAGATTAACCATTTTGGCATCTCACTTTTATACATGAAGGTACCTACCATGTTACCTTTGTTTGGCATCATGGTTTCTAAGCATGTGTTGTTTACACAAATTTTGATCCTACAGTCATTTTGTCTTAATTAACAAAGTTATTTGGGAAAGAGTTAGCCTATGATCTTTCCCCTTGAGCTTTCAATTTTCTACTCTCAAATATCTAAGTCTTAATTGTGACTTGCTTTGATACGTACCAACTTTCATGAGTAAATATGACACTGTAGAAGCCAGCTTATAATGGGGATCTCCAACCTTGTTGATCAGCATGGTTAACAAGAGCTGAAATAGTAACATATTATCCCATTACCCCATAAATACACCTTTTTACGCCTTTAATTTATTGCTCCACTGAGGAAAATACTTCTAATTTATACAGTTATGAAAATGTATGAATAGAACTATTTTCAATATTCTAGCAGATGGTAGCGTAGAGCAGGCTGGAAGTAAAGCAGAATGTGCCTTAGGGCACATTCTGCTTTACTTTCAACCTGCTTTAAGTGATCATCTATTTTCAAAACTAGAAATCGGCTATTGTGTAATAGGTTATACAAACAATACATGAACATGTCTACAAAACAAGAGGTGCTTGTGAAACACTATGCCTCCTCAGTCTGATGTGAAAATGACCTATAAATGACCCTTGTCTGACATAAACAAACTTGTACTGAGCTTCTTGAGTGGAGTACACATAACCAATGTTAAATTCAGATGATGTGACCTCTAAAAGACCTTGACCTTTTATGACAAGTTGTATATGCCAAATATGCAGACTCTATCACATGTAGTTTTAAGTTATTGCCTGAGTTAAAGTTGTGTTACTATACAGACGGACATAACTGAAGATGATGAATACCCCCACTGTGCATATCTCGTACAAAATTTTATCTCAGTTGGTACAGAAATGTAGAAATAATTCTGGAATCTCAAGATATTTGAAGTTCAAACAGGGACCATAACTCTGTCATTCTTTAGAAGACTGGAAAATTAATGTGTCATGAACATCTATTCTTTATTCTTAATGCATTTACAATAAACAAAATTTTATCTCAATTGGTACAGAAATGTAGAAGTAGTTGGCATCTCGAATTTATAAGCCCAATAAGGGGCCATAATTCTGTCCTGCTTGGTACAGCTCAAAGGTAAAATACAGTAGAACCCCTCTATTACGATCACTAATTAGAAGGCTAATTGTCTGTATAAATGACAGGTGACAGCTTAAAGCAATGTGAAAGTAAAACAGAAAGCTCCTGTAGGAGCTTTCTGTTTCACTATCACATTGCTTTAAGCAGTCACCTGTCTGAAACAATTAATATTTGACACAACTCAGTTGTCGTAATAGAGAGGTTCTACTTTATGTCATGTATATCTGCACTTCAGTATAAATCATGCATATGCAAAGTTTGATGTCAATCAATAGATAAATGTAGTAGTAATCTGTCACAAGCTTTATTCAGTCAAGAAAGTCAAATCAAGGACAATAACTCTTCTTGGGACAACTCCCATGAAAGATATGTAATGCACATCTGCACTTCGTTATAAATGTATAATTTATGCAAAGTTTTAAGTCAGTAAAGAAATGTTAAAAGTGCTCCTTTAACCATTTTTTACCTTTTCTTGTTCTGGTTTGTTGACTAGCAAATGGTACATGGTATCTACAAACAAAAACAAAATCTTTTATTTCATTTTATAATAGTAATATTAAGTTTTATCATAAGAAAACTGATTTCTCCCATAACTACCCCTGTTTTCTATAGCGAACAAAGATCACGAATATCCTTGTCTCCAGCATGTGTGAGATCACTTTGATGACATCACTATAACATCACTATTTATATGGACGACACTGGGGTTTCATAAAATGCATATAGCTTAAAATCATTTGTTATGTGAGAAAAAGAATCTGTCACTCGTCCATGTTAAAGACAAGTTGATCTCAAACTCGTCTAGAATAGACAAGTAATTAAGCTCGCCAAGGCTCGCTTAATAACATTTCAATTCTAGACTCATTTGAGATCAGCTTGTCTTAAACATTGACAAGTGACAGATCCTTCTATATGCATTTTCATAAGTTTCCTTTAAAACACAACGGAGAAGCATAAAGCAAGTTGAAAGTAAAGCAGAATTTTAAATTTACTTTAAACCTGCTTAAAGTGGTCACCTGTCTTCAAAACTAGAAACAGACTATGGGGTATTGGTTTAAGCAGCTATCCATCTAAAAACTCAAAAAAGCAAGGAGGGAATTTGTTAAGCCAAGTTCAGCTTGTTTTAAGTCGCTGGGTTTTGGCTGAGTGGTTAGAGTCACTGTAAATACAGTCACTTAGCTCCTCACCACTCTGGGTTCAAATCCCGGTCTGGGCACTTTGGATTTTTCATGCTGGGAAGCCTTCAAGCTGGCTACCCAGTTGCCGATTTGTGCCTGAAAAATGTACAAAGGGTTTCTGGTGTCTTCCTCCACCTGTTATTAACGGCACATTGCAATAATTGAAATACTGTTAAAGTGATAAAAAATTATGCTGTATGCAGCCATCTCTTATTTATAAACACTCTAAACAAACAATGAGAGAATAAGTTAAGACCTGTTTGATCTCACATTTAACTTACTGGTTGCTTTCTGTTTGGTGGCTACAACTGTATCATGTGCCATAGTCTGGAAAGAGAATGTAAAAACAAATTCAATTAGTTCAAATACAGTCGAACTTCGATAGCTCGAAGCCGGTTTTGTCGAACATACCCGTATTTCAAAGTTAAAACGTGGCTAAGCCATGTTTTAACATTGAAATATGGGTATGTAAGACTTAACAGAGCATGAACTAACGGAGTTCATATGTCGAAATATCGGATAGTTCCAGTTAAACGAGTTCGAGATATCAAAGTTCGACTGTAATTCATCTGTCAAATTCTATAGAAAAGTCGGTTTGTGTTAACAGTGTAAACCATATTAAGCTACTGTAGTGTTTGTGTAATTACAGGGTTCGAAATAAGAGGGAGTAAACTCAAGACTTGTGAAGTTTTCCGACATTTTCTCACTTATTTTAGCACCAAACCCTCTGGTGTTACTACTCATTATAATTGTCTCAAAGAGACGATTCTGATGAGTAGTGACACCTTAGGCTTTAATGCAGAAATTTGAAATTCTCCCCTTATCTGGAGTCCTGAATTAACTAAAGTTCATATTCTGATGAGTTAAAAAACTGAACGAAACTAGTAAAGGCAAGCTTACATAAATCTGATGGAATTTCCAAGGGTAGCAAACTTTTTAAAGTTCATACTGTTTATCAATTATCAGTGTGACACAGTAAATCAATATCTCTTGCCAAATGTTCCTGATATAATTAGTGAAGACCCTGATCAAAAGCCTCATCTCCAATGATAGAATTGAGCTGAATCAATGCTGTTTGCAAAATCTAAAACTCCTTTCTCTCAAAGCGTCTTAACTCATGCACGTCTCAGGGCTCAAGATAAGGGGCGTTTTTCAAAAACTAAAATCTTTATTTCTGCTTTAAACCCTATGGTGTCACTTCTCGTTAGAATTGTCTCGTTAGATTGAAGAGACAATCTAATGAGTAGTAACACCATAGGATTTGGTGCTGTATGAGTGAGAAAATGCTGGTTTTGTACATATTACTCCCCCTTATCACGAGCCCTGTCGGGATTGCGTAACGTCGTGGCGCGACCGCCAATACGCCGTGCGTCGTTACGTCACATATACATATAAACATGTTTTGAGAATCAGAGTTGTAGTTAGAGTTGACGAAGAAGATCGTGAATTAAAGAGTAAAGATTTGGAGAAGTTTCAGAGTCATCATTCACCTGACAAGCCCTGACCCCTGAAACTTTTACTGGACAATTCATGGTTCCTATTCAGTGTAGTCTATTTATGACTATACAGAGTTGTTTTCAGCAATTTGTTACAGCAATTAAAAACAGTGCAGACCTTGACCAGAGTGCTTCTATAGGAGCCCTCTGATCAAGGTATATTCTGTTTGCCTAGGACAAGTGTAATCCCCACAAGTACACTGTAAAGGAGTATACTCATAAAATTGTTAAGAAACAAAAATTAAAGAAACAAACAGTTGCTTTTCACCTGCAAGGCTTTCACAAAGTCCATGTATTTTTCTTTCAGCTTTGACTCGAAGTACCACATGGTCAGTCGTCTGTCTATTGAATCCTTGTTCCACCCTGAACTCTGACCCAGATCAAACAGTGGGCGCTGAAATACACCATGCACATGTACATCAATTTAACCCTTTCCCTTATAGAAGCGACTTTTAGCACATGCATTTTATTCATCCGCTGAAGAAAATAGTTCCAATATATACCGTAATGAATATGTGTTATATTTAACACTTTCCTTACTCTAGTAGGTAATAGCTTAAATCAGGCTGAAAGTAAAGCAGAATGCGCCATATGGCGCATTCTGCTTTACTTTCAACCTGTTTTAAGTAGTCACCTATTTTCAAAACTAGAAACAGTCTATCAGGTAATGGGTTAATGCAGACATAGATCATAAGTTGTACTCCAGGATTAAGCAATAGCAAAAGGGAAATACAGTAATAACAAGTGTATGCTGAATAGAATAAGAATGTGACCTTGCACATGTATTATGGTAAGGTATTTCATATATATCATTGAATAAAGTTCAGTCGCACACTAGGGTAATAATTTATAAGGAATTTCGTTCTGTCACCCGATGCAATAATGTTTAGAGCAAAGTAAATCCCCCTTTCCCTTAGAATTTGTAATAACCGAGTTTATCGGTAGAAGGTTTTGCTTTACTTTTGAGTTAAAATCTAATAAGTAATTTGTCTTTAAAATATAAGAGTTTTCTGAGAGAATGACAACTTAACCCATTACTCCATAAATACATCATTTTATGCCTCTAACTATTTCTACACTGCGGAAATTAGTCCTGATCAAGGAAGTCGGGGTTAGTCCTATAGCGTTTCCACTATTTTTTAAATGATAGCTTGAAGCAGGTTGAAAGTAAAGCAGAATGCACTTTCAGGTTAATGATAGCCTAAAGCAGGCAGGTTGAAAGTAAAGCAGAATGCACCTTCAGGTGCATTCTGCTTTACTTTCAACCTGCTTTAAGCAGTCACCTGTCTTCAATACTAGAAACAGCCTACAGAGTAATGGGTTAACACACCTTTAACTGAAGACCTACCTGTGCAAATACTCTCAGCTTTCTGCTATCTGGTAACAACTCGGACATAAATAATTCTTTAAGAGTGTCTGAAATAGAAACGCAGGCTATTTTAAAAACAAAGAATGCTGGACAACTTTACTCCTTGCGAATCAATGCTGGTTGTCAAATGCATATACATCTACTAAAGAAAGCTAAATACAGAAAAATACAGTAATAGGAAATATAGAATCTGTAACTCCTCAAGGTGTGAGACAAGCTGATCTAAACCGATTCTAGAATTGAAATGTTATAAAGAAACCTTAATATCTATTCTTATAGACGAGGTTGAGATCAGCTTGTCTCACATTTCAACTAGTGACAGATTCTTTTTCTAACATAACCAACAATTTTAAGCTATTTTTTTAGCATTAGGCCTGTTTTGGAATCCCTGTGACATAATCATGCCTATATAAATTGATCTCACACATGTTGGGGACAAGGATATTCGCGATTGCTGTTCACTATTGAAAACAGGGGTAGTTGTGTGAGAAATTTACATTAGAGGAAATGGGTTAACCTTTTTTCCCCATAGCCTACATTTTGAAGACAGCAGGGCATTTAAAGCAGGGCATTTAAAGCAGGCACATTCTGCTTTACTTTCAGCCTGCTTTAAGCTACCTCTTTTGGTACATGTTTATTACTATTGAAATTGATACTATTTTCTTCCGCGGAGGAATAAATCAAATGTGCTAAAAGGCACTTCTATGTGGGAACTGGGTTAACTTACCACATGCCTGTAAACATTCCCTCTTTCCTTTCTTCTTCATCATGGAGATGAGCGTGTCTAACTGAGCTAGATTATGTAGAGGCGATTCTTGTACCAGGACCATCAGAGCTCCCATCTTGTCTGCCAGTGTACCAGATGTTAGAACAGTCTTCATCCAGCCTACATCAGATCTCTTGGCGTTCTCTTTCTCTGAAATAACAAATAGCAAGCTGGCAAAAGTTGCTAATTTTCTGTTCAGGACAATCTCAGTTTTATTATCAGTTTCTTTACCAAAAGGAATTGTTTCTACAACTGCTATTGTAATTTGAGAATGATAAAAAAATCAGCATTCAAACATACCATTTCAGTATACCGTATACTCCCATTTATCCCATTACCCCATAGATATGCCTTTATACACCTTTAACCCTTTACCCCATAGAAGCGACTTTTAGCGGATATGATTTATACCTCCGCTGAAGAAAATAGTTCCAATTTAATCAGTCATGAATATATATTATAGGGAATTTTTTCTATATATTCTAGAACAGGATAGCTTAAAGCAGGCTGAAAGTAAAGCAGAATGCGCCTTAAGCGCATTCTGCTTTACTTTCAACCTGCTTTAAGTAGTAACCTATTTTCAATTCTAGAAATAGGCTATCAGGAAAAGGGTTAATTTATACCCCCACTAAAGAAACAGGTCCACTTTAGACAGTCATGAATATGTGCCATTAGAAATACTTTCTATATCCAAGCAGATGGTAGCTTAAAGCAAAATGCATCTTAAGGTTCACTCTGCTTTACTTTCAGTCTGCTTTAAGTGCTTTAAATGGTCATCTGTCTTCAAAACTAGAATCAGGCTATGGGGCAATAGGCTAAACAGACACTCCTTCCAATAAATGCCCCCTCAAATGTTTTTTCTAAATTTTCAAATATTTCTTGTCAGGTAGGGTCTGAGAGTGAAACAGTTCTAATCTTAACCAGACAGCAAATTATATGGCATCTATATATCTGGATCCAAACTGATTGCAAAGGTAATACTGTTTCTCTGTTAGCGTGCCTATAGTTACATACTGAAAGTCTCATTAAATTCTTGGACTTTGCATCGCCCTCAGTGGTGTTTAATAGAGTAGCAGGGATGGTTCATGTGTTTTTTGTTTACCCCCTCCAATTCTTATTTGGAAAGCTCTTAGCTCTATTAAGTTTGTTTAACTAATACATATAAATATAGTAAAACCTTTCTAAAAGAACCACTAAATTATTTCAATTATTTTGTGTTTAAGGAAGATGGCTATATAAAGCTTTAAGCCATCTGTCTTTTATAAATTATGTAGCCTTATTTCTAGTGGTGACACCGCCGTGTAAAGTTTTATGCACCCAGTATCAATAACACTCGCGAGAGCTCCTTCATTGGACATTAAACACGTTTGATCTGTCAATCACGTTGAGGCTAGCCAATTACGTAAGCAGAATGGGAGATAGGCGGAACAAAGATAAGCCGAATCTATATTCTTTACTTGATTATTGTCCTACTCGCGTGTTTGAGTTTTGACACTTGTATTACGTAACACCAAGGTGCTGGCTGTGTACTTCACCAATTATCTCTACACGCATTAGCGCCCCAGGTATTAAGAGCCAGACATACAAGTCACTGATGAAAAAAAAAAACGTTATAAATTTCTTGTCGCAATCAATTTCGCCAGAACTAAAATTTTATCGCCACTTTGAAATTTTCTTCGCATTTGGCGACAAATGCGAATGCCAGCGGAGGCCCTGTGGTCATAACAGAGGGTTAAAGCTTATCAAGCTCAATCATTCCGTGCTTACGTTTATTGTAGACGCTGATCTCATCCCTCAGAAGCTTGCCAGCAAACTCCTCCATCTGACTCACCATGCCATCAGATAGTGCCTCGCCCTCATTGCCTTTTTTATCCTTTAATAAAGAAAAACCAATTTCAATAAACGAATATAGCAATAGCAATTAATTATTTCATCATGATAGATTAATCTTGTTGAGAGGATCGAAAAGCATCCTGCTGAATAAAAGTAACAGGGCTCCAGATAAGGGGAGTATTTCACAAACTGAAATCTTTATTTCTGCATTAAAACCTATAATGTCACTATGCAAGACAATTCTGAGAAGTAACACCGTAGGATTTGGTGCTGAAATGAGTGAGAGGATGTTGGATTTGTTCAGTTTACTCACTCTTATCTGGAGTGCTGAAAGTAATGCAGAAAACTTGTTTTATAGACTGTCTATTAGTCTTCTTTATTTTTATTACAGACTTACCCCTACCCCTCCCCATAGCTTTTAACAATATTGAATAATTCCTGCACTTAGAGTAGGAACCCTTAGCTTGGAATTTCTGGAAAAGCAGGTCAAAGTAAATCAGATGGCGTCTGAAGGCCCATTCTGATTTACTTGCAGTCTGCTTTAAGCTACTATCTGGTAAGATATAGACTATATTTCATATGACTGTATAAATTGGAATTATTTTCTTCAGTTTAGAAATAAATTAGTGGCGTAAAAAGGCATACTGATGGGGTAAAGTGTTAAGCAACAATTTGCAAGCCACTGTATTTTTTTGGATATTACAAGTCAGTATTTTGTTTATTTATTTTTTTTAACACATTACCCCATAGCCTGTTTCAAGTTTTGAAGATAAGTGACCACTTAAAGCAGGTTGAAAGTAAAGAAGAATGCGCCTTAGGGCGCATTCTGCTTTACTTTCAACCTGCTTTAAGCTACCATCTGCTAGAACATAGAAAATATTTTTGTTGTATAAATTGGAACTATTTTGCTCAGTGAAGGAATAAATAAGAGGCGTAAAAAGGCGTATTTATGGGGTAATGGGTTAAATTCTTACACTTACCTCTGTGTCAATCCAGTCTCCTCCAGTCTTCACCAGGAGATATTTACGTGGCTTGTAGGAAGCTATGTGTGATTTGAATGCAGTGATGGGATTCTTGTAAGTGCTGGACTGGCCTTCCACTGTCGTACTAGACACCTCGTTGTCCTGTACCTATAACACATGTGCAAAACAGGGGCCCGTTTCATAAAACTTGGTAAGACATAAATGGTCGTAAGTTAAATACATTTAATTTCTGATTTCTCCATCTAATCATGTCTTGGGACATCTCTTTGGAATCATCTTTTCAAGCTCTATCTAATCCTGTCTTGCGACATCTCTTTGGAATCGTTTTTTCAAGACGATTCCAAAAAGATGTAACAAGACAGGATTAAATGGAGAAATGAATTATAATTGAGAATTTTATCATCTGACTTACAACAATAATTGTACAAAGTTTTGTAAGACGGGCCCCAGAGCTCCAGACAAGATAGAGAGTTTACCTAACTTTTCCAACCTTAATTCAATAATGTCTGAATCAAAACTTATGCTGTGACTACTCATTAGACACATCTCTTCAAGATGATTTTAGTGACAAAGTAGGGATTGCCTTTCCAACCTCTATTTTTTTAGTTCGTCTGATCTTGCTCAAAACTGTTTGCAATTGAAATAATTGTTTGATCTTTAATATGAGCTGTGCCATGAGCCGTGCTATTTGCATTGCAATCAGTGTAAATCAAGGCCAACCGCAGCGTCAAAGACGAGGCCGCTAGTTTTGATCTACACTGTTTGACATTCACACACATCAATAGCATTTTATGTAGCTGTATTATATACGATATTTGGAAGTGTGGACAAAACTCAGATACAGAGCCTGGGATGACAACAGCTTGGACTGTTCAATACTACAATGCAATCAGGCAGTGTCATACCACGGCTTGTATGTTCATTGAGAAATAATAATGCCTTCCCCCACTGAAGCCATACCTTTGTTTTGGTCTTGGACTTCTTGTCCTTGTTTGTACCTGGTGAAACACTCTCCTCCTTTTCTTCAGCTTTAAATTTATTCTTCGATTTCTTTTTTTTATTTTTGGCAGGTTTTTCTGTGCCCGATGTTGAAGCTTCAACACCGTCAGGTTCTGGTTTTTGAACATCTTCAGATGTTACCTCTTTTTTATCCTTTACAGCTCTGGAATGAAATCATCAAGCAAATACAGCGCTCCCTCCCTTCAACGACACCCTACGAGAGACAGTGATTGTGTGCGTTGTTCAGAGGGAGTCGTTATAGGGAGGGAAATTTGCAAACAGTCTGATCTGGATTCAAGCTGTTTGTCAATCATGATTAAGGGGTTTTTTTCTGTCAAAATGTCCATTATGCAACTTTGAGAAAATAACAAGATGAAAGTTTTAAGCAGACGACATTACAGTCATGAATAGGTTGGATATAATTGTCCTGTTTAGAAAATTGGGGCAAGGGTCGTTGTAAGGAGGGAATGGTTGTTGGGAGAGTTGTTGTAGGGAGGGAGCAAACCCCTATTCCACATAGGCGAAAATGAGAGAAAAACATGTATCAAGGGAGACAAACAATCGTCAAATGTTCTTCACTACATTATCTTAAACCATTACACCATAAATACACCTTTTTACGCCTTTAATTTATTCCTCCACTGAAGAAAAACAGTTTCAATTTATACTGTCACAAATAAAATTCAGAAGAAAAATTTTCTATATTCTAGCAGATAACAGCTTAAAGCAGGCTGAAAGTAGAGCAGAATGTGCCTATTGGCGCATTCTGCTTTACTTTCCACCTGCTTTAAGTGATCATCTTTCTTTAAAACTAGAAACAGGCATTGGGTTAATGGGTTCAGAAATTTCTGTAAGAAAACCTTGAACTCACTCTTTTTCTGGCTTTGGCCTATATTTCTTTATTTCCAACTTTTGCAGTAATTCTTTTATCTGTAAAAACAAACAAGTAAAAGTTGACATTTTTAATTATAAATTCTAAACATTCAGGTACTAAATCCCTAAACAGACTTTAATCCATTACTCCATAAATATGCCTTTTTACGACTTTAATTCATTTCTCCACTATAGAAAATAGTTCCACATCATAATAATAAAACTATGGTTACTATAAACCCATGATTACCCCATAAATACTACCTTTTTACAGCTTTAAATCATTCCTCCACTGGAGAAAATAGTTTCAATTTATAGTCATGAATATGTATCATAAGGAATATATTCTATATTCTAGTAGATTGTAGCTTAAAGCAGGCTGATAATAAAGCAGAATTCACTTAAGGTGCATTCTGATTTACATGTACATTCAATCTGCTTTAAGTGCTCACCTCTCTTCAAAACTGGAAACAGGCTAAGGGTAATATGCACCATAGGAAATATTTACTATATATCCTAGCAGATAGAAGCTAGCTTAAAGCAGACTGGAAGCAAAGTAGAATGCACCTTAAGATCATAGATGCATTCTGCTTTACTTTCAACCTGCTTTAAGTGGTCACCTGTTTTCACTTTCAACCTGCTTTTAGTGGTCACCTGTTTTCAAAACTTGATATGGGATAAATAGTTATTCAAAAATTTACAAAGATATGACATATTTGCCAAATGCACCCCAACCACAATCTTCGAGCAGCTATGTATCTAAGTTTGGTTACAATTTGGCCATTAGTTTCTGAGAAATTTTTTTAAACTGTTGACAGACTGATGACTGATACAGAGGTATCACAAAAGCTCATCTATAGCCCCAGAGCTCCAGATAAGGGGGGGTTAACTGCACAAATCCAACATTTCTCACTTGTTTTAGCACTAAAACCTATGGTGTTACTACTCATTAGAATTGTCTCTTCCAGACGAGTCTAATGAGTAGTGACACCATAGGGTTTAAAGCAGGAATATAGGTTTTAGTTTTTGAAATACTCCCCTTATCTGGAGCCCTGTAGCCCTTTGTGCACATTGTCTACTTTGTGTCCATTGAGTACAATTAAAAACAATACATGACATTTGATATTGATTAAATACAAACCTCATCCTTCTTAATAGGTTCTTCGCTGAAGTCTGTTTGTTTACTATCATTTTCAATCTCAGAGTCGCTATCATCTATACCTGCCACTAGAGCCAAATCATCCTGAAATTATAAAAAGATATATGTACCATCAAACAGGGCGCCAGATAAGGGGAGTTTTTCAAAAACTAAAATCTTTATTTCTGCTTTAAACCCTATGGTGTCACTACTCATTAAAACCGTCTCAAAGAGACAGTTCTAATGAGTAGTAACACCATAGGATTTGGTGCTCCATGAATGAGAAAATGTTGGATTTGTTCAAATAACTCCCCCTTATCTGGAGCCCTGCATCAAATAATCCAGCTGGGTTTTCTCTTGGCTGCAGGCAGTATTCTATTATTTTTCAATCACAAAAAGATACTATATGCTGCTTTCTTTTATTCCTTTTCCCTAACAGCTCATTATAGTCAATAATGTTTAAGAGATTGCTTAAGTTAAAGCAGGCTGAAAGTAAAGCAAAATGTTTCTCTATGAGCTTTTAACAAAATTGCTTTTCATTAAGCATGTTTAAAGCATCCACCTGTCAGAATCTACCAAATTGTATGGAGAATAGGTAAACATGCCAAATTCCATGGATAACCAAGTAATTTACTGCATAGCCTATTTCTCAAAAAGATAGGTGACCACTTAAATCATAAATTAATGCAAGTTGAAAGTAAAGCCAGTTGCGCCGTAACCAATTACCCGATAAATACGCCTTTTTACGCTTTTAATCTATTAATCCAGTGAAGAAAATAGTTCAATTTATTATATCAAAAACATGCATCTTAATAAATATGTTCTATATCCTTGCAAGTGGTAGCTTAAAGCAGGCTGAAAGTAAAGCAGAATGTGCTTTAAGGCACATTCTGCTTCACTTTCAACCTGCTTTAATCGGTCACTTGTCTTCAAAACAAGAAACAGGCTATGGGGTAATGGTTACGGCACATTCTCAGGGCTTAGGTAAGAGGGAGTAACTGAACTAATCCAACATATTCTCACTTATTTCAGCACTAAATCCTATGGGGTCAACCATCATTAATCATTTGAATAATCTCGAAGAATCGATTCTAATGAGTAGTTGATACCATAGGCTTTAATGGGGAAATAAAGAATTTAGTTTTTGAAATACTCCCCATTCTCGCTTTTCAGATGTTTCAGATAACATGCTAAGGGCTTCAGATCATACACTGCACAAATCCAACCTTTTCTCCTTCATGTCCAAAAATTCACAATTTATTTAAAAATTATCTGATTTATAAGTACCCCAAAAATACAGGTGAAGAGTAAACACTTTCTGAAAACTGCCCGTACAGCTCAGTGCTTGTGCACAGTGCAGGAGGTTGCAGGTTCAATCCCCGGCCGGGTCAGGCCAAAGACTTGAAAATTGGTAGTGGCTTCCCTTCTTGGCGCTCAGGATTTCAGGTAAGCATTACGACTGGTTCGTCGGTGTTAGGATAAAGTGACCAGCCATTTACAGTCCCAATGGTGCATCTTAAAAGTGCCCCTTCTCATAACCATGAGTATTGATGGAGAGAAGAAACAAATAGAAAACTGGTGAAATAGGGCGAATTTACTTGAGGCCGAATGTGTAACAAGTTCCATCGAATTTAATTTTTATCCTTACCTTAGATCTATATCTTCTACATAAGCTGAAGGTTTACCAGCAACAAATACATTGAAAAACATGCAATACTCAGTTCAGGGTTTAAATGCAGTATGAAGAGATCTTTCAAAACTCGCTAAACCACCGAAGACCACGCTATATAAAACTTCACGCCCACTTGATTTAACGAAATTACTTAATGGATGTTTTCATTGTGAATTATAGAGTATCATCTACTAGACCTCTTCTCCGCCAAGCTCTTTAATTTCTGACAAGGAGATGTCTTTTTTCACACGTGCACGCTCTGTTTTCTTCTTTCCCAGCGCCATGTTTACATTTTGTGGCAAGTTCGATTGAGGTAGTGGTGAAACTATTGACAGGCAATTCGTGCTATTCATTCGCAACTTCTTGGTCTTTACACGGAGTAAATATACAATTGCACATGCAAAATCTTTCGTACGCAAACAAAGAGTTGTCATTCTTTTTATGCCCCCAGAATATGTGATCTTGGGACATATCTACATCTACATGTTTACGTAAAGCTGTCAGACTTGACAATTTTATTACGGTGCACAAGAAAATAAATATAAGAATACAGAGAAAAAGAAAGGAAAGATAGAAGAAAAAGCACGGGCAGGGCACGCAATAGAGAAAAGGAAGAAATACAGAAAAAGTTGGTTAGTTGCTACATCCCAAGAGACAGTACGTGTGACCACTCCGGCTTGCGAGGCGCTACCAGGGACGAATCCCCGCCAGTACAGCTCAGAGTCTCATACAGGATGTAGCAACTGGATCGGTCCCCATTAGAAGGGCAGAGTAGACAGCTCCCTCTTGAAGGATGCCAAAGAGGGAGCCTCAGCTACAGAAGCTGGTAGGGAATTCCATGCCGGTACTGTTCGTGGAAAGAAGGTGTATTTAAATTGGTCAGTCGATGGAGAGAAATGTCTGTACTGGAGAGAGTGTTTCGATCTTGTTGACGTATGTGATGTTTCTAGATAATTTGAAGCTTGAATGTCAATTAGATAATTTATAATACTTTCTGTCAAGCAGTTGATTCTGGTTTGGAAATTCGAGTTATCTTCTGTGACATCAGCAAAGCCTTTGATAGAGTTTGGCACACAGGTTTAATTGAAAAACTTAAGGCTGCTGGTGTCACAGGAGATCTGCTTGAGTGGCTGACTAACTATTTGACCAATAGGAAACAGCGTGTTGCTTTGCCTGGTACATTTTCTGACTGGAAATATGTTAAAGCTGGGGTACCGCAGGGCTCCATCCTTGGTCCTCTGCTATTTCTTGTTTTTATAAATGATATCGTCAATGATATTGGTTCAAATGTTCGTTTATTTGCAGATGATACGAGCCTGTTTATTATAGGGAATGACCCAGTACTCATGGCATCTGAAATCGATAGAGACATATCTAAAGTTAGTTTATGGGCGGACAAATGGCTTGTGAAGTTCAATCCTAAGAAAACAGAGTCCCTAATTATTTCACGAAAGTCTGTTCAAAATAACCACCCATCTGTATGTATGCAAAACCACATCATCCCAGAAGTAGATTCACATAAGCACCTAGGATTGTTTCTGTCAAATGATTTAACATGGCATACACATATTGAATATATCGCATCAAAAGCCTGGAGTAGAGTAAATGTTATGCGAAAACTTAAATATACATTAGACAGGACATCTCTCGAAGCTATTTATACGTCATTTATTAGACCCATTCTAGAATATGGAGATATTATTTTTAGTAATTGCACTCAAGGTCAAAAGTATGAACTTGAAAAAATCCAATATGAAGCAGCTAGAATAGTCACTGGAACAACTAAACTGGTTTCAATTGAAAAGCTTTTAAAAGAAGTTGGTTGGGAAACTTTAGAATTAAGGCGGGGAAATCACAGATTAATACTACTTTTTAAGATGGTCAATAATTTAACGCCACACTATCTATCAGATCTCGTACCAGAAATAGTTGGAAATGCATCACGCTACCAACTGAGAAATGCTAATAATATTCAGTCTGTGGCTTGTCGCACAAGTTTTTATCACAAGTCATTTCTTCCCTCAACTATACAAGAGTGGAACAACCTTCCCGAAACCACAAGACATGCACCTAGCCTTTCTACATTTAAATCATCTCTGAAAAACAAGCCAATTGTACCTAAACACTTCTATTATGGACACAGAAAAGTCCAAATTCTACTTACTCGGCTTCGTACAAATTGCAGCTCTTTGAATCATGACCTTTTCTCAAAGAACATATCTGATACTCCTCTCTGCACATGTGGCAAAATTGAAAATACAGCGCATTTCTTCTTAAAATGCAAAAATTTCGACATTCAAAGAAATGAACTTCTACGCGAAGTATCTACTTACACAGCACCATCGCTCTCCGTATTTCTGCAAGGTGATCCACAACTACGTTATGATTTAAATGTTAAAATTGTCGAAGCTGTTCACCGGTATATTAAAAATACAAAGCGATTCTAAGAAAATCGATAGCATTTCTATATATACTGACTCTAACCACGATCCAATCCATCTATTCTTCGGGACCCTGTTTCTCCCTTTCCCCCTGTGTCAATCCTCACCAAAACAACTTTATACGACTAATTGTTCGATTCTAAATTCCATGTTACATTGTTGAATATTTTTTGTTCTTAATCTAAATAAAACATTTACCATTATCATTATCATCATACTTATAGAGACACAAAATACTTTGTTCATTTGGTGCTTCCTTTCTTGAGCGACACTCATTACGGAGAGTCGTTGAAGAGAGGCAGCACCGAACTACGTATTTTGCATTAATATAAGAATGTATACGATATATGATAGTATAGCTATAGACAGAGCATATGCATATATCCAACGGTGCAAGGAAAGAAACTCAATAAGCAAGTTTTGCTTTCGTTTCAATCCTAAACTTATTGTATGTTTGTAATATGCATGTAAATATCTGAATAAAATATGTTTAAACTAATTAGATTATGAACGATCTTAAAAAAGAATGTCAGCTGGATTTTAGATCTTCTAGCTTCCAGTGTTCCCAACCCAGTTCCTCGAGCATGGAGCTGACACTGCTGGTGTTATGGTATCTATTCAGGGCAAATCTTGCAGCTCTTCTTTGGACCATTTCTATCTTATGGCAGTGCTTTTTGTGAAAAGGGCTCCATGCTGCTGCACAATATTCCAGGTTTGGTCTAACAAGAGAGAAGTAGGCATTAGATTTAGTGTTAGAACTTGCCCTGTATGTCTGTTTGTTTCTCTTTCTGTCTGTTAAAAAACCTTGACATAGATTAGTCTATAACTTTTGGTGTTTGCCTTGCACGTGTCAAGACCTTTCCGACCATGTCGACATTTTTGCCATAGTAACATTGACCTTGACTTTTGACCTCTATTTGTAAGAAAAAAAAAAAATCTTTAAATGTCTATCACATTTTGACCAATAGACTCTATTATGAGTATATATAGAGGTTCCATACTTGGTGAGGCCCTTTCCAACCGTACCTATGTATTTTACCATGTGACCTTGAATTTGACATATTTGATCAAATGTTTAACCAAAAACGTGAACCTTGGCTATTACCCTTGCACTATTGCACATGGGCCTTTGGTACTTAATTGACATAATGGGAGCACAGATGGGGCATGGAATTTCATCCTAAGAAATGTAGCGTGTTGACTGTCAGCCGATCCAAGTCCCCTATAAGAGCCTCATACCAACTCAAAGGACACATCCTTGAACTTCAGGATTGCCCCAGGTATCTTGGCGTGGATTTACAGTCATCGCTATCTTGGAAAGCTCACATTGACCGGGTCACGAAAAAGGCCAACAGTACTCTCGGGTTTCTCCGGCGCAATTTGAGGTTCAGTACAGAACAGACTAAAACCAACGCATACATCTCCATGGTCCGCCCAAACACTGAATACTGTTCCACAGTCTGGGGCCCACACAATAAAGACCAGATCGGCAAGATAGAGATGACGCAGCGCAGGGCAGCTCGCTTTGTTACTAACCGATACAGAAACCAAAGCAGTGTAACATCAATGCTTGACTATCTGCAGTGGGATTCACTCGAGACTAGACGCTCAAAGCTACAACTCGCTCTCTTTTACAAAGTTGTCCATGATTTAGTCGACATTCCTGCTGCAGACTACTTAGTTCCTTCTTACTCCAGAACCAGATCTTCACACTCCCTGAAATACAAACAGTTTTCTTGTTCCAGAGATTCTCTCAAATTTAGTTTCTTCCCTAGATCTGTACCCGTGTGGAACTCTCTCCCAGCATCAGTAGCTGAGGCCCCTTCTCTGGCATATTTCAGGAAGGGGTTGTCATCCACCAGTATTTAGGTTTAGGGTCCCAGTCACCTAGTAATTCACCAAGGGAGAGCTGTGCTGTCGGGGACGTAATAGCCCTGGTACCGCCACGGAAGGCAGATTGGTCTATTCTTGGTGAACCAAAAGTGACTGGGTATTCTTTTTCTTACACTCTGCCTTTTTTATCCTGTATACACATCATAGCACTTCTTTATCCTATGTAATTCATGTTTATTGATTTCTCTACCTCTTTTTGATTATTATCATATATTCTTTTATTCGCATCTGATATACATTTCTTCTTCCTAACTATTTTTTCTCTTATATTTTTCTTATCTCTTCTTAGCGTTACGGAGTTCAAACATTGTGTAAGCGTCAAGTTTGACGGAACAATGAAACACATAGATAGATAGATAGACATGTGCCTTCCTTTTGTCGAAACTTTTCCATGCCATCATTTTTGCTGCTCTGACCTTGTCTTTGACATTTTACCTACTTTTGATAAAAAAAATCTGTAAATGCCTATAACAGTTATAGGCATATGGCTTTCACATTTGGTTTGTATCTTTCTTTTGATAAAACCTTTCCAACCACATCCACTTTTTTATCATATGACTTTGACCGTTGGTCTATTTAATCAAGTTTTAACCAAAAAATAGATAAATTGGCTTTAAGTCTCGCACTTTTACACACGAGCCTTTCATACTTGGCATGTGTCTTACTTTTATCATGACATTTCAGACCATGCCAACATGTTTGCCTCTATGGGTTTAACCTTAGTCTTTGACCTACTTTTGTAAAAACCTTTCAATGCCTATATACCATTAGAACCAATAGGCAAACGTCTTCCATATACTTGGTACACGTATGTTTATTTCTTGTTTTAAGACTTTTCCAACAATACTAATATGATTTTACCCATGTGACCTTGACATTTATCTACTTTTTCAAAAACAATTACATAACCGAACATGCTGCTGACTGGGGAAATTTGTGTTTCACAAACACTGTGCTTGTTAAGTCCTGAATCCACAAATCATAAAGTTGAAGTATTTGAAGGCTTAATGCCCACCCCAGGTCATTATCGACTTTTTTGGAGGGGCGTCCACTTATTTACAGGTGGAGTATATAAGACCCCTAGGAATCTTTTATGCACTGCTTCAGGAACAAATCGTCAACTGAGTACTGTAGAACCGCCACCTTCCGCAAGGCAGCTGGAAAGAATCACCGCGCGTAAAAACCGGAATTACTAGATCCGGATTCGAACCCGCAGCGATGAGGAGCTTAGTGAATGTAAGTCACAGTGACATTATCCACTAGGCCCCGTGGCTATCATTTCTGGGCTGCCATAAGATTTCCAAATTTACATGTTTTCAAGTGCGATTTTACGAATCGTACCTTTATCCCCATCGCCTGTAGTTTTGTTGACACGTGGCTGCTTAAAGCAGGCTGGAAGTAAAGCAGAATGCGCCTTAAGGCGCATTCTGCTTGACTTTCAGCCTGCTTTAAGCTACCGTGTACTAAAAATAAAATTCGAAGACTTAGGAAAATCCGGAGAAATGGGCAGCCCTGTCATTTTGAATCTGAATCTAATTGCGTGCGTGCCGTAGAATCGTATAAAGGCTTTTACACGACGGATGATAAGAGACGCCGCTATTATTAGCGATGATCTCGTAGACTTGTCTTGAAAGCCTCTACAGAATCAGTATGCACTTTGTTTTCTGGTAGTTTGTTCCATTGTATCATAGTGTATACAAAGAATGAATGTTTGTACGGAGGGGGTTTGCTATTTGGCACGAATGAAGAACTTTGTTCTTCATTCTTGTATTTGGGAAGGGCTAATATAGAATCTAGTGTGCCTATATTTTTAAACTTTTACCAATGATTTATATTGGTATACATGGTCTCTGCTTATACATATAGTACACCGTGAAATGTCATCATAAAAATTACGCTAAGGCCTTCGTATGAGGTTTTTGGGTTTTCTTTCACCGAGATTGATTGATTGGGTTGGGTTTCATGGTACCGCCATATAGAATGGTCATATGATGTCTAGGCCTTTCCTTCTGCTAGATGGTGAACATATCATTCTGCTTTACTTTCAACCAGCTTTATATAATTGCGCTTGAAAAATATAAAATTTAGAAATCTTAGGATTTTTCATGAAACTTATGACAGCCCTGTAGATCTACCTTTAACTCAACGAGGATACTCGTTCTTTACCAACGTTGTACATGTAATGAGTACACTTTAACAGGGCCGGATCTAGATTTTTATTGCAGTGGGGACACAGTCGGAGAGGGTAGGCCTATTGTAGGAAGGACCGAAACCTCTCCCATGGTGGGGGGGGGGGGGGGGGGTCTATTTCCAAAACAGAAATCTATACAAAGATTTTCATCAGTGAAAAAAAACAGAACAGAATTTTGCTGCAACAAACATATAATGTATAAGCTTGTCCGGTGGAAACAGTGTACGTAGACCCGGATCAGCGGGTTTCGAAATATCGACGCCTTCTGATCAGGGTCTGCACTGTTTTTCAAACACGATTAAAATGGAAACTGTAATTGCCCATTAAAACGATTCACGAGTTAATGAGATAAATAACCCTATTTAAAGTTGTTTAATTGGTATGACCTTGACTTTGATCCTGACCTATTTCCGTTATAAAAACCAGGGATAATATATAGACTAGTTATATATTATCCCTGTAAAAACCTAGCCAGGTTATCCTCGGTATAATTACACACGTGTTATTTTAGAGTTGAAAATTTGCTCGCTCGTTAATTAACAAGAAGAAATCAGACATCACTTATTACAATTACCCCGCGCTAAATAGTAGTGATCGAGCACCGCCTGAGCAGACGCGATAATTATATCTAAGTATATTGGGGTTGAAAAATTACAAACTCGAACACAGCTAGTGTTACTCGGACTTTATCGACTTAACTGTAGTTTGCTGCTGATGTCCTTCACCTTCACCAAGGGCACCGTACTGTGTTGTCGCCAGATTCTGATGCGGATGTGTTAAGGTATTTCAAGTTTTCGGAATTTAATTTGTTGCACACTATTTCGTCCGAAGTGCAGAGATGTCGGGCAAGCCAATGAGCGACCACGACAAGAGGAAGCAGATTAGTATCCGCGGTATAGCACCGGTGGAGAATGTCGGCAACATCAAAAGCGCCTTTAATCGTCATCTTCATTACACCTTGGTAAAGGATCGAAATGTGGCAACTCCGAGGGATTTCTTCCACGCCCTTGCACACACAGTGAGGGACCACCTGACAGGAAGATGGATTCGAACCCAGCAATATTATTACGAGAAAGACCCAAAGGTAGATCTATTGCACTTTCTGATAATTTTGTATAAAACTGTAGACTTGCTCTAGATACTAGATAGAGACTATCAAGACCTGTCAAATAGCAACTTCTATCAGTGTTTTTCTCTCACCACTTTGGAAATGAGTTGGTTCCCCTCCGAATGGGAAAAAGTATGCCCCAAATCGATGTAAAATACTTGATTTGGGGGGGAAATTGGTCGTTTACACATTACCCCTGAAATACGCCATTTTACGCCTTTTTATTATTCCTAAACTGAAGAATATAGTTCCTTAATGTTCAGTCTTGAATTTGTACCATAAGAAATAAATAATTTCAATATCCAAGTAGACATACGCTTAAAGCAGGTTGAAAGTAAAGCAGAATGTGCCTTAAGGCGTGTTCTGCTTTTCTTTCAACCTGCTAAATAAGTTATTAAGTAGTCACCTGTCTTCAATACTACAAACAGGCTATGGGGTTATGGGTTAAAGGCTCATTTTGGGGGAAAATGTGCCGTGAAATGCTCATTTTAGGAAAAAAGCCCTTAATTGTTTTCAATTAGGAACGGTCATGTGCCCTAAAAACCGCTGTCAATAGATAATACAGTCAAACCTGTGTTAGACAGTCATTCAAAGTGACGTGATACAAATTTCTTTTAGACAGATGGCAGCTTAATGCAGGAAAAAGTAATGCATAAAGGTTCTAAAGGTTCAGCTTTAAAACTGAATTATTTTAATTGTTCATCAAAATTAGGCTGCTATCCATCATTTGTATACCCTGATTAGAAGGTGCCGTTTAACAAAAGTTCAACTGTATAATTAACTGCACCTCAGATTGCACATATCCAATATGTTGAAGTTGGCATTCATGGATGGAATCCCGAACATGTCTGTTTCCGGTTTTATGTACCAATTTTTGTGTCACCTAGCTGCTGCAGGCAGAGGTGACACTTTAAGGGATCACTTTTTTTATGTCTGTCCGTCGGGCGTCCGTCCAAACTTACATTTTGGGTTTATGGGGCTAGGTGACATAACACAACAAAAGAACACAATAGTGCACTTCATTCTGTTTCGGTTTATATATGTGCCCACTGTGGCTATATTTATGTGGCTTCTCATTCCTTTTTAAAAAAGGAAAAAGCCCTATAAACCTGAAATGTTATAGCGTCTGTCCGTCCGTGCCTAAAAGAGGGCACTAATGTGTCTTAAATTCTTAGCCCCCAAAATTTTAAAACATTAACCTGGCCATCTCTTGTGACATTAACCTGTTCATTTCTTGTGACATTAACCTCTGGCCAGTTGGGGGACATAGGGTTAGGGGTAGGGTTAGCCTCCAGATCATTCTATTCCAAAGTTAGAGCAAAAAGAAATTGATTGCCTCTTTTCTGGCAATTTAAGTCATGCAACAGAAAACAAGGATTAGCAGATGAATACCGTCTTGTAAGACACTCGGTCACGCTTTTTGTGTCACACCTCATAACTCCTGTTCTAGTCTGAAGCTTTTAAGATGAAACTTCATTTATGAAAAGAGCTTGACAAGACTTAGTGGAAGTGTATTGCACAAGGGTCATAATTCTTGTATCAATATTGTGAGAGTTATTCCCCTTTTTCACAATTTTTTCTTTTCATGCAGATTTCCTTTGTTTTACTCAAGATTTTGAAATGAAATTTCTTTTATGGAAAGAGAAATACTGATGTTTGCTGGCAGGTGACACGTGTTCCCGAAGGAACCAATCTATTTTGTGATCTATTGTGCCTTAAATTCATTATAATAAAAAGGAGGAAATTTCAGTCAACCATAATTATGTGACATCAAAATCTTCCAGCAGGGGTTTCTCTTGCCAGTACCGGTACTCTATTTTTTTAACTTTTTTTTATTTTATTTCGTATGATTATGTCAACCACAGCTATATTACTCCCAATGAAATTTGGAATTTGCTTATCTGTCCATCTTAATATCAGTATAAAGTTACATTGGAAAGCTAGGTACAAGTGACATAGATCTTGGATTTGGAAAAAGCATCGTATTTCAAAATTTGGTGGTCCAGTTTTTTTATTGGTGGAAAAACTTTGATGAACCTACCTGTAAACATGACTAAGGGACGCAAGTTTTCCAGGAAATTCATTTACTTAATGTCTACAAATCGTGAGCAGAAACACTTTGCATTAGGGGTCGAATTTACAAGAAAGGTGCGAATTGACAAGAATCAAGGATGTGTCAAAATAACAAACAGTGTAGACCCAGCCCTCAAATCTGGGTCTACACTGTTTGCATAGGACAAGAGTACTCCTCACAGGTAGGCTCTTTGCAAATTATGCATATATGTGTAACTAGAGTTCAAAGAGGTATAGGCCGATTTTATTGACCTGGCAGGGCAGAGTTTGGATGCAGACCTTTGCATTTAAACTTTTGGGGCCTCAGCATGCTCTTCGGAATTTACCGTTGTAGTCTGCAGGGTTTTTCTCAACATTACATATAAGTGGACATTTTGACAGAAGGAATATAATTAAGAATTATAACAAACAGCTTGAATCCAGATCATACGCTGCGTTACCGTTGTAGTCTGCAGGGTTTTTCTCAACATTACATATAAGTGGACATTTTGACAGAAGGAATATAATTAAGAATTATAACAAACAGCTTGAATCCAGATCAGAAGCTGCGTTACGCAGCGTATGATCTGAAATAAAGCTATTTACAAATGTAAACAAAGTCTTAATTTTCTCTCCCTGTAATAACTTCCTCCATACAACACACTCAATCTTTGTCTTCCTTTGGGTGTTGTTCTAGAGAGGGAGCACTGTACAACCTTTTTCACATGGATATGGTTGCACGGAGTGCACGCCCATGTGTTAATTCTTCATGTTGAAAGTATCCTAAAGTAAAAAACTATACCTGTCACAACTAAATAGGTTGTTTCCAAGCTCAGGATTGGACATTCTGATTTGTTTTTCATAACTCTGAGCTGTTATTTACCTGATGTAATTTTCGGAGATCTCTCATCTCCTTCGTCAGCACTACTGGCTAGTAGGGCTGTTTTGGCGGGTCACGTGACGTAGGCAGGTCACTTCTGAAAACGTACCAAAGTTATATGGTCTCCACTTCTGAAAACGTACCAAAGTTATATGGTCTCCCAAAGATTCATAAGAAGGATGCACCACTTAGGCCCATAGTTTCCAGCATTGGAAGCGTTATGTACGATACAGCCAAGTACTTAGCCTCAGTAATAGGCCCCCTGGCAGGCAAAACTGAACACCATATTATAAACAGTGTAGACTTTGTTCAGAAAATTCAAGGGTTGGAGGTTCCACCAGGACAAAAACTAGTCTCATATGATGTGTCAGCTTTGTTCACTAGCATTCCCGTTGATAAAGCCTTGAGGGTTATCAACGAGAAACTAGCGAATGATGCCTCCCTGAAAGACAGATGTGAACTCAGTGTCAAACAGGTCAGTGAACTTTTGGAAATTTGCCTCACAAGCACCTATTTCATTTACCAGGGGAAGTTTTTTCAGCAGAAGCAAGGAGCGGCCATGGGATCGCCAGTCTCACCTATTGTGGCCAATTTATATATGGAATTTTTCGAACGCCAGGCACTAGACCAAGCAGTGAACCCTCCCTCGTTATGGGTCAGGTACGTTGATGACACCATGACCAAAATTCATGAGTATAACATTGATGAGTTCACTGAACACTTGAACTCCATTGATCCCCACATCAAATTCACCTCAGAACAAGAGGAGGATGGACAGATTCCCTTCTTAGACACATGCATACACGTAGAGGATGATGGCGCAACAAAAGTAACAGTCTACAGGAAACCAACCCATACTGACCAATATCTCAACTTCACATCCAACCACCATTTAGAACATAAAAGATCAGTAGTAAGAACATTATTTCACAGAGCCAACACATTAGTAACAACAGAAGAAGACAGGAGGAAAGAAATTGAACATGTCAAGACAGCACTACGAGCCAACAACTACCCAGAGTGGATCTTCCAACTACCAAAAAAGAAAACTCAGCAACCCAACCAGAAGGAAGTGTCAAAAGAACGGAAAGTAAATATTGGTATGCCATACATTCGTGGTACCTCAGAAGTTTTGGCAAGAGTGTTTAGAAATCACGGCATCAATATGTACCACAAACCATTTAACTCAATCAAAAGTCAAGTGACAAGAGTAAAAGACCGGACAGACAAATTGAAACAATGTGGAGTCATTTACCACCTCCAATGCGAAAATTGCAAGGAAGACTACATAGGGGAAACAGCCAGAACCCTAGGAACAAGATTAAAAGAACATGTCACTAGAAACAATTCAGCCATATACGAACATTGCGCGAACACCGGACATTCCATCAGATCAGAGAATGCAAAAGTATTGACTTCTGAGAGTGGACTTATTAAAAGAAAAGTCAAGGAAGCAATAGAGATAAAGCAGCGGCGACCGTCTCTGAACAGAGATGAGGGTCTGGACCTCCCCGCAGTTTACACACCACTTCTCTCCAAGTCATGTGACCTGCCTACGTCACGTGACCCGCCAAAACAGCCCTACTAGCCAGTAGTGCTGACGAAGGAGATGAGAGATCTCCGAAAATTACACCAGGTAAATAACAGCTCAGAGTTATGAAAAACAAATCAGAATATACCTGTCACCACTAAAATCAAATTTATGTAAATTAGTTTATCTTTGCCAAAGGTTAGTTCTGCCCTGCTTGTTAAAAAAAATTGGTCTATAACTGGCTGGCATGTTCCATGTCAACATAACTAAAAAGTTGTATTTCATGAAGAGTAATTAAATAAAGGCCTGAGGGTTTTTAGCTCAGCTTTACTGCCATGGCTGTATTTGTAAAATTGAAATTCAGACATGTACAATACTGCTTAGAAAAGAGTAGACAATATATTGCCATGAAAAATATGTGAAATGGTAACAGGACTGCTTGCAAAAAATTTTCAAAGAAAAAGTACTTTTTTCCCCCTAATTATGATCTAAAAAGACTTGGTCGTAGATAATTGGTCTTCAGATTTTTTGTCGCATCTCAGTTAGAGGGAGTGAATTGAACAAATCCAACACTTTGAAGTTTCTCATCCATTTCACTGCCAAATCCAATGGTGTTACTACTCATTAGAATCGTCTTGAAGATACAATTCTAATGCCACCATAGGGTTTAATGCAGAAATAAAGATATTTTATTTTTGAAATACATGGTGTACTCCCCTTATCTGGAGCTCTGTATATATAGGTGAAGTTAATACATGTACATGTACCTGGAAACAGCAGTCTGCCACTTTCTCCTGGCCAATTTCCAACTCCTGTCCTGATGGCTGCTTTGAAGTCAAGCAGAATTTGTTAATATCTGCTTTGAACTTTCGTATCCTGATACATGTATTTCATTTTATCCATGATAGTATCATACATATTGCCTGTGAGAATAAAAGGTCATGTGTATTGCAATTATATTTAAGTCGTGATACAATACGTATCATGATACAAACTTTTAAATACAAACACAACAGTTGCTACATGTAGCTTGCAGCCACTCTGATTGTTTGAAATGAAATATGTATACATTAACAACTATACGTAATGTAAAAAGTATGATGTTGGAAGAGATTTTTCCCTTAAAAAAGAATATAATTATACCGTCATGTCAGTTACTTTAAAATGGATGTCTGCAAAACATTCAAAACCATTTTCTCTTGTAACAAGGCAAACAGTTTTGATTCTATTAGACACTTTGTTATTAAGTGTCATATTAAGTGTAAATTGTGATGCACGATATTTAACACTGGTATCGATGCATCCCAGAGCTGAAGGCATTGGCGGCTAAGTACATCCCAATGCATCGAAGCATCGATGAATCGTTTCACCACTACTTTTGACGCCTAACCCAGGGCTCCAGATAAGAAGGAGTGAACCGAACAAATCCAACATTTTCTCACTCATTTTAGTACCAAATTCTATGGTGTTACTACTCATTAGAATCGTCTCTGCGAGACGATTCTAATGAGTAGTGACATCATAGGGTTTAATTCAGTAATAAAGATTTTAGTTTTAGAAATACTCTCCTTATCTGGAGCCCTGCTAACCCTTAAAAATTTACTCCATAGCCTGTTTCTTTTTGAAGATAGGTGACCACTCAAAGTAGGTTGAAAGTAAAGCAGAATGCGTCTTTACAGTATTTATTATAATAAATACATAAAATAACTGGAATAATTTTCATAAGTGGAAGAATTAATTTAGTGCATAAAAAAGTGTTTATGGTGTAAAGGGTTTAAAAGATTAAAGATTTTATATTGAATTTGTTACCTCTTTGATTTCTTTGGTTCTTAATCTTATTGTTGTCAGCGTTATCTTTATAAAAGATTTGAATAAGAATCTCATAAAATGGTGACATCAAAGTCGCCAACCTTAATTGACTTTTACCCCATAGTCTGTTTATCGTTTTGTAAGCAGGTGACTCTGTCATCAGGTTGAAAGTAAAGCAGAATATTCTAAAAGATCATTCTTCATTACTTTCAGCCTGTTTTAAGGTACAATTGGCTAAACCACAGGAAATATTTCTAATGGTGCATATCAGGGCACGACAAATTTTATTAGGGCAACCAGAATTATTTTTTGGTTGCCCGTTTTTTTTTCGCACAAAATGATGTACCAAATTATCAGTGTAAAGCAGCATATTCATGAATGACTGTTTAAAGTGGAACATTTTTTTCAATGGTTTAATCTATTGTGCAATGGGTATCTATCAAATCCTCATCTAAGTCAGTAGCTGTAATAGTTCATTCATCTTTTAGAAGCAATCAGAAAGGTATTTTAGTCTTGCAATTGTCATAATTACTGTATTTCATGTGCACAGTTTACATAATTTGGCAAACTATTCTTGCATGAATAGAAAAATCTTGTCTGTGTCATTTGATAAATACAATACACATGGAGGCGTCATGAAATAGGCTACTTGTCTATGCTTGAAGCACATTAACCCGTTACCCCATAGAAGTGCCTTTTAGCACTTCTAATTTACCCCTACACTGAAGAAAACAGTTCCAATTTATACAGTCATGAATATGTGTGATAAGAAATATTTTCTATATTCAAGCAGATGGTAGCTTAAAGCAGGCTGAAAGTAAAGCAGAATTCGCCTTAAGGCGCATTCTGCTTTACTCTCAGCCTGCTTTAAGTGGTCACCTATAATAAGCTATATTCAGTACTAGAAACCGGCTATCCAGTCAAGGGTTAATGTCCGTTTCACAGTGCAAGAGGTTTCACATAGATATTGTATTTGCCGGAAACCCTTTCTATGAAATAAAAAACAATCTTACAAAATCAGGTAGTAGAAACAAGAATATTGATCATACATTCAGGGGGGAAATGATGACATTATACAAGACATGTCTATAGTTAGTTAACACTTAGGGAATTATTACTGTGAAGTTTCCCTTCTACATCTCGTAGAAAGACGCATTTATCTATTCTATGATAGCCTAATTCAGGCTAATTGTATTAATTGAAAATATTTTCATACAGTCATGAATACATGTTTTGCTTAAGAAATTATATGTCCTATATCCTAGCAGATGATAGCTTAAAGCAGGCTGAAAGTAACACAGAATAACTTACCCTTTGAACCCTAAATTGTCATGTAATTGCATATACACATCTTTTGCAAACAGTCTACCTGTGAAGAGTACAATTGTCCTCAATGTAAAAGGTGAAGACTGGGATCAGAGGGCTCCTAAAGGAGCTCTGTGATCAGGTCTGCACACCATCCCAGACAGTCAAAAATGGACTTGTCTAAATAGGAAACTGGAATGGTCCATGTGAAGTTTAAGGGAGGAAAAAGTTTAAAAAAAACAACACAATGCTTTACTCTCAACCTGCTTTAAGCAACCATCTGTCTTCAATACTGAAAACAATCTATGGGGCCACTACTAAAGTATTTATTTTCAATCATGGCTGATTAACTTCACACTGCTGGAGTTTACTACATGTAATGTTCTAGGACTGTAGGTCATCAGGTCACTAACCAGATAGAATTGTGCCCCCTCCCTCTCCCCTCCCTCTTATTACAGCAAGACAATTCACAAACTATTTCAGCACAATGGACCTGTTTAAGATACATACTCATGGTATTTGCAAACAGTGTAAACCCAGATCCTATAGGAGCCCTCTGATCTTCATATAATAGTGTTTGCTAATTTAGACCAGTACAGTACTTTTTTAAAAACCCAGAATTCCAAGTAGACTGGTTCATGTTTTGATAACTGAAAAGATCCACAAGGGAATATTATACCCCACAAGAGTTACTTAGTGTTGAAAGAAATAAACCCTATCCCCCATATTTATACTTACGATCTGAATGTTACATGAGTGTACTCAAGTGAAATTTAGGACTCTTTCACTCACTGATGGTATTTAATTTAACCACATCTACATGTCATTGTTGCCCGAGATGAAAGTAAAGCAGAAGGTTCCTAAAGAATTTTCTGCTTACTTTCCATCTTATGGTGACTAGATGCTGAGGAATGGATAAAAGTGGCCAATGGTGATTTTTTTTGGAGGAATTGGTTATTTAGACATCCTAACACGCTTATGTGGGAGAACAGGTAAATTGAATTTTCCTAAAGTTGTTCTAAGGTACTTATGTGGAGAAAAGAGTTTCTATCTGTCAAGGTAACAGCGCTGGCAACATGGTAAGGTTATAAAAATCTCGGATAAGCCCACGAGTGCAATAACTAGAGTAGTACAGTAAAACCACTCTATTATGACCACTAAAAGGAAGGGTAATTGACTGCATAAAAGACATGTGACAGCTAAAATAAAGCAAGGTGAACATAAAACAGAAAGCTACTAAAGTAGCTTTCCGTTTTACCTTCACCTTGCTTACAGCACTCACCTGCCTTAAACACCTGCTTATTAACACAATTTAGTGGATGTAATATAGAGGTTTTACTGTATTCAGAGGTTGGCAGTTCTCATGTGACCTATACAGGCATACCTGTTCTGTAGAACGAAAAGCAAAGCAGCAAGCTTCATTATAGGTTCTTAGAAGTTACTTTTGCTCTGCACCAATCAGCTACATATCATTAGCTCTTTCAACACTTAAAGTTACTCTTTTAGGTTATTATGTTTCCTTGTGGATCATTTTTATTAGTACCAAAATCACTTGGAATTTATTAGAATTGTCTTTTCCAGTGGTAACAACATAGGGGTTTGGTGGAGGAATAACCCATTACCCCATAGCCTGTTTCTGGTATTGAAGATAGGTGGCCACTTAAAGCAGGTTAAAAGTAAACCTTAAGACACATTCTGCTTTACTTTCAACCTACTTTAAGCTACTGTCTTCTAGAAAAAATAAATTATTTCTTAATATATATATTCATAACTGTATAAATAACAACTATTTTCTTCAGTGGAGAAATAAATTATAGGTGTTAAAAGGTGTATTTATGGGGTAATGGGATAAGAAAGTTCTAAGTATTGAAAATATCTGTGTTGTCCCGGGCTCTGTTTGTTGGTTACTGCGTGAACACAGGTACAGCTGTAGTTGGCAGCGAGTGTTCTACCATGAGTGTTGTACTAGGAAATGGTAATGACACTTACAGCTATCACCAACAACTACTTGCATACCTATATAGGCTATAGCCAGACTTGGTGTAATACTATTGAACTTATAGCGAGACTTGGTATAATACTATTGAACCCCTTGTAGTCAAATGTGTTAATTGGCTACTTAATCCATTTCTCCAATTAGTTATACATTTTTAGCTTTTCTGTTTCGAAGAAAACAATGAGCTCTTGTCATCAATCCGATGTCTGCTTTGTTGTTTGTCTTCATCGTTGTTTGTCGTCACTGTCCGAAATCTTAACTTTGGCTATATCTTTAAAACTAAATGTGATACAGACTGTATATTTCGTATATATGTACTCACCTCAAGTGGCTCTTTAACTCAGTACAGCTTTGGTCATTTCCAGCACAGGTCAGTTAGAGCTAAAATAGGCTGAATTTAACCTGATATTTTAGCTGCATCTGATAGAACCTGATAATGTCCATGCCTGTGTTCTCGACTGAGGAAGCTCTTGAGCTCATTACAACTTCGGTCATGTCTGACATAGGTCAGGGTCATTTAGAGATCAAATAGGGTGAATTTAACATTGGCTAATTAACTTTGAAAAAATATGTGATAGAGACTTCATATTTGGCATGTGCAGGGTTCGACATTAACTTTTTTTTTTACTAGACATTCGGTCTTGTAGCCTGCAAACATTACTAGACCAGACCAAAAAGTTGGTAGACCAAACAGAAACAACTGAATCTTTGGTAAACTTTATAATTTCGCAAAACTTTCTCTGTCTTTTTTGCTTTTCATAGCTTGTCTCTGACTCCGCCGTAGCTGTACTTGCCCCTTTCTCTGCCTTTTTCTAACCACTAAAACCGAAGCTGAATAAATATGACATGATTTGACGTTTGGATGTACACAAACAAAAACGCGTTCGCTCAATGTCGTACTTATGCTTCGCAGAAAAATGGATATTTTCGTTAACAAAAACAAATAAAATGTATCAGAACTTGGATTGATTTCGGTTTCGCACGTAAACAATGATACAAAATTGTGTTTTAGGTGAAATAATTACGTTGTAGATACTTACGACAATCATGGTAGTGAAAAGCGTTGGAAAGTGTAATATCCGGTGACTACCGAGACATATCGGTTCACAGAATAAATTGTCATTTTCAATCCCAAAAACTGAGACTGCAGTCACATTTTCGGATATTGTACCTTTCTAATTAAAAATGATCAATTCTAAAAACATTACGTAACTGTTAACAACTGTGACACAATCAGGTGTTTTAAGTAGAACGCGAGAGAGATGATCAATTAATCACACCGATATTTTTCGTAACTGAACCGGATTTTACTCTTCGCCCTAGTTACTGACTAGCGGTACTGCTAATTTTAGAACAAGGATTTCCCGACTGCGAGTTTTATTTAGATGCGGAAACAGTTTTGAGGTTTGAACAACCTGCTTGTCTGAAACCACAGTGGCGAACTTGGCAGGATTTTAAGCTTGAACATAATGATGTCCTTTTTTAAATGCGTGAATTAAAAAAAATCATCCTCAGATTTTAACTAGACCATTTGGGTTAGTAACTGCGAGGGATCACTAGACCGAACATCGCCGTTACTAGTGAATGTCTATCGGACGTAGGCCAATGTCGAACCCTGATGTGTACTCAATGGAAGAAGCTCTTGAGCTCAGTACATGTAGGGTCATGTCTGACAAAGGTCAAGGTCATTTAGAGGTCAAATATGGTCAATTTAAAATTAGCCATAACTTTTGAACTGCATGTTATAGAAACTTTATAGTTTGCATGTGTACTCGACTTATGAAGCTCTTGAGCTCAGTACAACTTGACTCATGTCGGATAAAGGTCAAGGTCATTCAGAGGTCAAAATTAATAGTGTTAATTTATTATTGGCCATTCTGCTTTACTCTCAGCCTGCTTTAAGCTACCATCATATAACTTGAAAGATATTTCTTTAATACATGTTTAAGGAATGTATCAATTGGAACTATTTTCTTAAGCAGAGAAATACATATTATAGGTGTAAAAAGGCATACCGGTATTTAACTATTTATGGGATAATGAGTTAAACAACCAGTTACCGCTTAAAAACAAATTAGGAAGTTGGAAGATTGAGAAAATGACAAACTTCTTGAAAGCTCAGCATTATAAGGGTTTAAGACAGTTGTATATATACTGCATGTTCCTGGTACATGTACATTTGTTACAATTTTAACTGTTGTGTATTTCCAGAGGGTGTACTACCTGTCCCTGGAGTTCTACATGGGCCGCGCCCTGTCCAACACCATGGTCAACCTGGGTATCCAGAGCTCCTGTGACGAGGCCATGTACCAGGTAGGTAGTTACTGTAGAATACAGTATATAGGTTAGCTACAAAATTCAAATTCAAATTCTTTATTTCCATGAGCCCCTCCCCAACCAGGTAGGTACTTTGTGTTAGCCCAAGCTACATGAGCCCTCAACTTCAACACGTATGCTATTGACATTCATTTGCTTCCTTGTTTCTACATCAACCCTTTGAATGATGGATAAATGTTTTGTCTGCAATAATAATGTCGGCCCACTTCAACTGGAACTATAGATAATAAACATACAAGGAAAATTGAAAAAGATACTCAGGAAAATATTAACAAGTGTCAAGCTGTCAATGCCTTGCAAGTACATGTAGTAAAAAGATACCCGGTAGTTTAAACAAGTATCTTACTTTTTGTCTTATATGGTTATTGAGTGTGTAAGCAAAACAAAGCAAAATTCGTTCCAGAGAAGACATCTGCTTGACTTTTAGCGTGCTTTTAACCCTTTCCCCCCTTTAGTACATTACATTAATTCCTACACTGAAGAAAATAGTTCGAATTTATACGGTCATGAGTATGTATCATAAGGAGTATTTTCTTTATTCTAGCATTTAGTGGAAGCTTTAAGCAGGTTGAAAGTAAAGCAAAATGTGCCTTAAGGCGCACTTTGCTTTACTTCCAACCTGCTATAATTTAAGTTCACCTATTTTCAAAACTAGAAAAAAGCAATGGGGTAAAGGGTTACAAGCCTTTTTCTGGTGTATCCACGAGTCCGGTAAACGGACTCATTCCCAATGGAAAATGGTAAAAAATATTACAATTTTAAAAAAAAACTCCCAATTTAAAAAAAAAAATAAAAAAAATATTTTTTTGGTACAGGTGTTGTTACTGATTACTCAAATTATAGAAAAATCTAATAAAACAAGTGAAAAAACTACTACATGTCATTTTTCTAGCTATTTAGTAGTCAATATATGTAAAATCAATTCTAAATTTGTTTCCCAAAACATGATTTTTCGCGCCGAAAATTTCCCAAATCAGATATTGCAGTTTTCCCAAAAATGGCCAGAAAAAGGCCTGGGTTAACTCTTTCCTCCCTGAAACTTTAAATGGAAAATTCCAGATTCCATTTTAGTTTAGTCCATTTCTGACTTTTAAGGGTTGTTTTTGTCAATGTTTGGCATTGTGACAAACAGTGAAGAACCTGATCAGAGGGCTCCTTTCGGAGCCCTCTGATCTGGGTCTTCACTGTTTGCATAGGACATGTGTACTATTCACATGTACACTGTTTGAAAAGCACGCCTATATGCGGGACTAGGGTTCAAAGAGTTAAGCAAAGAGCTGTCAGTTCAAAAGGATCAGAGCCTCAGAGCACCAGATAAGAGTAGTTTTTCAAAACCTAAAATCTTTATTTCTGAATTAAACCCTATGGTGTCACTACTCATTAGAATCGTCTCTTCGAGACGATTCTAATGAGTAATAACACCATAGGATTTGGTGCTAAAAATAGTGAGAAAATGAGGGATTTGTTGAAAAAACTACCTCTTATCTGGAGCCCTGTAGCCTGTAGTTGTTTCCTCTCGACAGTATGCCGGGGATTCCTGTAAAAATCAATGCAATCTCCTCAACTCTTTGCATGCTGGGTATTTTTTTCATCTGCAAACATTGTCATCTGCTTATAATCATTCTAAATATAGAATTATAAAATGTCTTTTCAAAGCAGGGTCAGAGTGTCGAACAGTTTGGATCCTGATGAGATGACGGGTAAGGCATTGTCTCATCTGAATCAAAACTGTTTGCAAAGGTAATCACTGTGGCAGTCATATCTGCCGATAGCATGGTAAGTCAAGTTAACTTGCTCCAGGGCTCTAGATAAGAGGGAGTAAGCTGCATAAATCCAACATTTTCTCACTTATTTTAGCATCAAATCCTATGGTGTTACTACTCATTAGAATCGTCTCGAAGAGGCGATTCTAATGAGTAGTAACACCATAGGGTTTAAATCAGAAATACAGATTTTAGTTTTTGAAATACCCCCCTTATCTAGAGCCCTGTTGCTCTGAATAAAATATGGCGGTTGATTCAAAGTGTCTAGCCTAGGGTATTATGATTAATTTGTCCTGCAGTTTATCTGGCTGCACACTTTTAATCCATTAGTACCCCATAAATACACCTTTTAACATTTTCCAATTATTCATACCCTAGGAAAGGTATCCCCAAGCTTGACAGGAAGTCCTGAACTTGAAATATTAAAGGCATAAAATTTCCAGTTAATGAAAAAGCTGTTTATCATGAACAATTTGGATCCAAATCTGATGTCTAGTTAAGTTACTTAGTGTTGAAATAGTTAAGTATGATTGCATCCATTGTGACCTGGACAACTGACAAAATTTAAACCAATAAAACTACGACCACTAAAAATAAGGCAAATTTATTGTACAACAGATAAGTGAACAGCTAACAGCAAGGTGAAAGCAAAATGCTTTCTGTTTTGCTTTTGCCTTTACTTAAACAGTGACCTGTTTTGAACAGCCAATACTTTAATGGATGTAACAGAGAGGTTATACTGTAGTGACCTGACCTTGTATGAGAAAGTGTGTGTCAACTGCAGCCTGACAAAATGGAAGAGGACGGTCAGGATAAAGTCATTAACACTCTCATGGATAGTGTCCAGTACCAAGTATTTCAACACTATAAGTATCTGTCGTGGGTTATTAAGCTCCCTTGTAGATCTTTAAAATTGTCGAAACATGAACCAATCTACGGTACTTGAAATTCTGGGTAATTTTATTAATACTGGTCTAAATTAGCAAACAATCTAGACCTAGATCAGTCACTATGCTCCTCACCGCTGTGAGTTCGAATCCCAGTAGGGTCGTTCGGATTTTTCAAGTGGGGAAGCCTTCCAGCTGGCTTGCGGAAGGTAGATGGTTCTACCCAGTTGCCAATTTGTGCCTGAAACAGTGCATAAAGGACTTCTGGGGTCTTCCTCCACCTGTAATTAGCTGGACGTCTCGATATGACTGAAATACTGTTGAAAGCGACGTAAAATCAAAAACAAATCAAACAAATCAAAAGACCGTTTTCAAATGTTAGTACATTTGAAACAGGTCCATGGCGTTGAAAGCATTATCAAATGGTACTCTTCTATTTTGTCATAAAAAGGAACATATTAAAATGTGGCTTAAAATGTGTTACTTTAAGGGAATGGGTTGACTAAAGTGCTATAAACAAAAGACTTCTTGTAATGTTATAATCCGGGGGAAAGGTATGACATACATTATACAATCAATCAATCAATCAATCAATCTTTTATTGCATTAAACACCATACAGGATGCTTATAGCAAGCAAAATATTTATGAACAGTAGATACATGTTATCGGCATTTTCAGAGGAACATTTATGTCATTATATAAAGGAATGTAAAATTAGTCTTTATGTTTTGTCTATTTTGTTTTTAATGCTAGCATTAGACAAGTCGTTTTCATTCTGATCGGAGGCTGATTTATCCAGCATCCGATCTGGATGAAAACCGCTTGTAGATACATTCGGCGGCTGTAAAGTTAAAGGTATTCATGGCTTCAGATAAGGAGGAGTATAAACTCAAGTGTCCGATATTTTTTCTATGTGCCTGCACCAATCACCATGGCGCGATCACTCGCCAGAATCGTCTCGAAGAGACGATTCTAATGAGTAACGACATCACAATGTTCGGCGCATACACAAATACTTAGGTTTTTGACATACTCCTCTTATCTAGAGTCATACACATGGCAAAATGAACAGGTGTTAACCCCTTCACTGATAGGATGTTTATAATGTGTTGTCTGCTTCTTAAGTTTTCCAGATATGATTATTACGCGTATAAATAGTCTTATGAATGTCAAGCAATCAAACAGCTAGGACTGTACACAGACGCCGATTTTCTCGGCGTCTGGGTACTATCTAAGCTGTAAGTAACTTTTACTTCATCCGGGGTAAATCAGTGAAGGGCTTAATATTATATACATGTACATGCTATATCATTTATTCAATGAGGTTGTACTGGGTAATATTTAAACATATTATTGAGATGATATGTATCAGTATTATTGCTGACTTCTCATGTTTGAAGCGAAGTAAACGTATTTTGCAATATTGGATATTACGCGTTTCGATGTTTCTGTAAACAGGTTTTGAAATTTTTGTATGGTTGGCCATTGGCAATAATATCGTTTGAAATATTTATATCTTAGATCTCTGTATTTAGGACACACCAGCATGAAATGAAATTCGTTTTCAATGGCATTCATATTACAGTTGATGCATTTTCTTTCGCTCCTATCGATATCAGTGTATCGTCCAGTTTCTATCGCTAGGTGGTGTGCGGAGACTCTTAATTTTGTAAGTGCAATTCTAAATTTGTCTTCTTTAATAAAATCAAGGTATGTTTCAAAACTGAAATTGTGCTTTATTAAGCTATATGTCTGTAGTTTGTTTGAGTTGTTTATGCTTGTGTACCATGTTTGTTTGTAAATTTCAATAATTCTCGTTTTTATCGGTAATAGTCTTATCTGCATTTCAAACTGGTTAATCCATATGTGTGTCATTCCGATAGTGTCTAAGAGAGTTTTTATTTGATATGCCCAATTAGAACCGTTGTAATTGATGTTGTTATCAGTATCCAGTTTTAACATTTTGTACATTCTTAGTGGAAGCGAGTTTTCGTCAGAATTTAAAAGTTTAATCCAATATCTAATCATTGTAATTTATACAGTGGAGAATCTGTTATTCTTTCCCGTTTAAATGCAAACGTACGCAAACGCAAAGCACTAAAACGTAGAAAAGAACAACTTTTGGACAATTATGATATTTCATGTTTATCTTGGTGGCAAACAGTTTGGAGCCTGATCAGACGCCGGGTTACCCGGCGTCTGATCTGGCTCCAAACTGTTTGCACTGCAAATAATAGTTTTAGCGTAAACGCGTTTATTGGAAAAGAATAACACATTCTCCACTGTACCTGCAATAAGTTAAAAAGTGGCTTAAAAACCATAACATGCTGTACACAAAATACAGCACTCCCTCTCTACAAGGAGACCCAACAGGAGACACTAATTTGTGTGCGTTGTTTGGAGGGAGTTGTTATAAGGAGGGAAACTTGCAAACAGCTTGGGTCCAGATCAGATGCCGCGTAAGGTGGTGTCTGATCTGGATTCAAGCTGTTTGCCACTCGTTTTTTCTGTCAAACGTCGATAACGTATATTTGAGAGAAAAAAGCTGACAACAAATTTAAGCAGCCGACATCATCCTGTTTAGGGAACTGAGACAATAGTTGTTGTAAGGAGAGAGTTTTTGTTGGGAGGGTCAATGCAGGGAGGAAGCACTGTATTGTGATAGGAGTAAATCAGTATGAATCTACGAGGTAGGACACTTTAAGTTTCAAATAGTGTTCCGAGTGTTTGACGCTTTGATTATAAGTCCTAACACCCGAGTGGCACATAAATTAACACTCAAAATTGTTTCAGATTAAAGTTATCAGATGAAGACTGCCTAGCTTGCAAATGTTTGACAACTGGCAGGTGCATCTCCTTTTTAATGGATGTCAAAAATGGGGTTGACAATAATGAACAACACATAAACATACACTTATGATATACTTTTTACATGTAACTTAGTAAATACATTACCAGTAATTCAGAGTTGTGCATATACTCAGAGCTCCAGATAAGAGGGGGTAAACTTAACAAATCCAACATTTACTCACTTAATTCAGCACCAAATCCTATGGTGTTACTACTCATTAGAATCGTCTCTTCGAGACGATTCTAATGAGTAGTGACACCATAGGGTTTAATTCAGAAACAAAGGTTTTAGTTTTTGAAATGCTCCCCTTATCTAGAGCTCTGAACAGTTAGAATTGTCAACAAATATTCATTTTTAGCTTGCCTGTTCTTAGAATATCAAATTCAAATTCTTTATTTCGCTCAGTACATGTTTTCACATGAATACATGAGGTTAATTATAGAACAGCAGAGCTAATGTCATACGTGAGTGAACGTAAGCGTGGCCAAGGTTAAAGTTTTTTGGACGGGTTGTTTTAAATCTTTATGTTTGTGCTAGGGTTATGAAATTTTGTATGGAGGTTCATTTGGAGGTTAAACATTGATGTTATGATGTTGGAATTTAAAAATAATTTAATTTATGCCAATTTTTGACATGTTTTGGACTTAGGTTTTTCGACTACAAATTTCCAGGTTAAAGTACTACAAATTTCAGGTTTTTCGACTACAAATTTCCAGGTTAAAGTACTACAAATTTCCAGGTTAAAGTTTTTTGGACGGGTTGTTTTAAAGTTTAATACTTGTGCTAGGGGGCTGAAATTTTGTATGGAGGTTCATTAGGGGTCAAACATTGATGTTATGAAATTGAAATCTCTTTTAAAGTTCAATATAACTAGACTCAAGACTCACCATTCATTTGATAATTCATCTAAACTCAAATTGTTTTGCTTTCAATACAAGATGTTTTTAGACTTAAACTTTAAACAGGCGAGCATCAGGTGGCTTTGACACCCATTTCTGGTTGTACATTTTATTGCAATGCTTTTGCATATAAACGGGAAAGAATAACGTCTTCTACTGTATGTTTTATTAAAAAACAGGACAGGAGCTCTCTGATCAGGATCTGCACTGTTTGTCTTTTTGCAATATAAAAGCCAGTACATGAAAAAGCGTTAACCCTTTCAGACTATAGCTTGTTTATAGCATTGAATTTAATTGGCTCTAATCTGGAGCCCTGGCTAGAACGAAATGTTTTAATCAGTTGAATATAAAACTCTTTTTATAGAAGTATTGACTTTATGGAATACATGAATAAAATAATATGATGCTCGCTAAAGGCTGCATCCAATTATAATAAGTAACCATAAAACTATTCACAAGTCAATATTGGCACATCTGGTCAATGGCCGTCATAGGCAGTAAAAAACCTGCCTCTACCTTATCAGGAGAAAAATGTACTTAACCCTTTACCCCATAGTAGCACCTTTTAGTGCATTCAGTTTCTTCCTCCACTGAAGAAAATAGTTCCAATTTATACAGTTACGAATATGTATTATGAAGAATATTTTCTTTATACTAGCAGGTGGTAGCTTAAAGCAGGCTGAAAGTAAAGCAGAATGCGCCTCAAGGCGCATTCTGCTTTACTTTCAACCTGCTTTAAGTAGTCAACTATTTTCAAAACTTGAAACCAGCTATGGGGTAAAGGGTTAACCCTTTCCCCAAAAGAAGCGTCTTTTAGCGCATTCAGTTTATTACTCTGCTGAAAAAAATAGTTTTAATTTATACGTTCATGAATACATTGTATGTATCATATACATTTGTATTAAGGAATATTACCGGTATCTACTAGCGTTGTAAGAAGGGAGTCATTGTTGGGAGCACCGTTGTAGAGAGGCAGCCCTGTTGTGCTTTCTAAAATGATTATCAACATGATTATTACAGAGACCTTCTACAAAAACGACAGTGTCCCCACAGTGTTTGTCATTTCACATTCTTCTAATCATCATTCAGAGTTTCAGAACAAATGGGTTCAAGTATTCGGTACACAGTGACATAAAAATCCTCGACAAAAATACATCTTTAGCCCTACTTAAACCTCTATAGTGCTACAGCTCATCGGGAAAAATCACATACCAGTATACCCAACTCAGGCCAACTGATAGCACATACTGGTATTACAAAAAATGTTTTCAATATTTGAGGCAGGTCACTCCTTATCCCATAATACCCCATATCCTCTTTTTATTTTGAACACAGGTTACCACTTAAAGCAGGTTTTAAGTAAAGCACAACATGCCTTAAGACCTGCTTTAACTCTTTGAACCCTAGTCCCGTCTATAGGCGTCATTTCAAACAGTGTATATGTGAATAATACACTTGTCCTGTGCAAACAGTGAAGGCCCAGATCAGAGGGCTCCGAAAGGAGCCCTCTGATCAGGGTCTTCACTGTTTGTCAGTAATGCAAAAATTGACAAAAACAACTCTTAAAAGCCAGAAATGGACTAGACAAAAATCGAAACTGGAATTGTCCATTTAAAGTTTCAGGGAGGAAAGAGTTAAGCTACATGTACCATCTGCTAGGATTATGGAATATCTCTATTTGTTAATTATACATGACTGTATAAAGCAGAGGAATATATTAAAGGCCTAAAAAGGTATATTTATAGCGTATTATGTTAAAGCAGGATTAACATAGAATAGAATGCTTCTTTAGCCTTCTGTTTATCTTTCATTCACCCCTGAAACTTTAAATGGACAATTCCAGTTTCAAATAAAACTAAAAGTCAAGTTCAATTTTGACTAGTTTAGATCTTTTTTTCTTTTATAATTTATTGCAAAAATGACAAATTTGTCGGATGGTTTCTTACACTGTTTCCATAGGACAAATGTTCATTTCACATGACTGTACACTGCATGAGTATAGCCATAATGGTAGGGCTGAATGGGTTAAACTGTCAAAGGCCAATACCTCAAGCACTGAATAAAAGTAACCTAAATGTCCTTAACCCTTTCCCCCATGGTAGCGCCTTTTAGCACACCTAATTCATTCATCCACTGAAGAAAATAGTTCCAATTTTACAGTCATAAACATGACTGTACAAAAAAATTTATTTTCTATATCTTAGCAGATAGAAGCTTAAAGCAGGCTGAAAGTAAAGCAGAATGCGCCTTAATGCGCATTCTGCTTTACTTTCAACCTGCTTTAAGTAGTCACCTTTTTTCAAAACTAGAAATGGGCTATGTGGTAAAGGGTTAACCCATTACCCCATACCCTGTTGTAGTGTTGAAAATAGGTGACCACTTAAAGCAGTTTGAAATTAAAGCAGAATGTGCCCTTGCCGCTGTTCCCTAAACAGGACAAGCATGTCTAACATTTTAATTCTAATGTTGCAATATTGTCTGATTAAAGTTGTCGTCTGCTGTTTTCCTCAAAGTTGCATAATTATAAGTGGACGTTTTGATAGAATAAATATAATGACAAGTGACAAACAGCTGGAATCCAGATCAGACGCCGCGTTATGTGGCGTCACAGCTGGATTCCAGCTTGTTTGCACTTGTATGTCAATTCTTAATGTTCCCTCTCCGAACAATGCACACAATCTGTGTCTCCAGTTGGGTGTCTTTGTAGAGAGGGAGCAATTTACAATGTATTATAAATACAGATTTGGCTGTAATTTATGCAGACGATGGTCATAAATTGGTTGAACGAGGCATATATTTTAACTCTTTCAACACTATGTAACTGTTGTAGCTTATTAGGTTCCCTTGTGGGTCAGTTTACCTACCAAAACATGAACCAGTATTCTGGGTATAGTTTAAGAACACTTGTCTAAACTAGCAAACAGTGTAGACTCTGATCTGGGTCTTCACTGTTTGCAAATGTAATGAGTATATGTGCTAAAAGAAGGGTTAATCAAAATTTACCATATTCAAACACCAGCTCGGACAGTAGACCGTGTGTAAACAATTTCCAATTATGGAAAAGACTAAAGAGACACACTTTATAGTGACCCTGACATACTGCACTGTTCTGTATTTCTCACCCCATGAACAGTAAAACTTGGGTTAACTCATTTAAACCCTGAAACTTTTATTGGACAATTCCAATTTCAAAATGAGTATTGTCCATTTTTGACTATTTAGGGTTGATTTTAACAATATGTTTGAAAATGACAAACAGTGTAGATCCTGATCAGAGGGCTCCTTAAGGAGCCCTCTGATCAGGATCTACACTGTTTGCATATAATAAGAGTATTCTTGACAGGTATATGCTTTGTAAATGACGAGTATACTTGTGGCTAGGGTTGAATGTGTTGACCCTTTAGCCCACAGCCTGTTTTAGCTTGGTAGACTGGTGGTGACAATTAGAGCAGTTTAAAAGTAAAGTAGCTTATCTCTTTGAACCCTAGTCCCGCATATAGGCGTCCTTTTCAAACAGTGTTCATGTGAATAGTACACATGTCCTACACAAACAGTGAAGACCCAGATCAGAGGGCTCCGAAAGGAGCCCTCTGATCAGGGTCTTCACTGTTTGTCACAATGCCAAACATTGACCAAAAAACCCTTAAAAGTCAGAAATGGACTAGACTAAAATGGAAACTGGAATTGTCCATTTCAAGTTTCAGGGAGGAAAGAGTTAAATGGGGCATATTGAGTCTTCTAAGACCACTTGTAATAAGCTAGACATTGGCATACTCTTAAATACTATTAAAGCAACATATCATCACAGCAAATCAAATCTACAGTGGAATAAAGGCGTTAAAAGGCATATTACAGTAGGTAGAGGTGCTCAAAGGCGCTTTTATGTAGAAAAAGGTTTAAAGTAGCTTTCAGCAAAATAGAGTAATGAGCTAGTAGAAAAGTACATGTATATATAATACACAATAACTTGAATAGGTTGTGTTCTATATTCTCCTGTACTGTGACACTGACTGATTTTCAAAACTTAAACCAGTTTCATAAACCGGATCCATTATTTCACTTTTTGTCAATCTTGATAAGCTGATACCCGGATACACTGGATTCATTTTATCTCTTTGCATGCTATCAGAGAAAGTCATTATGGTTACCTATGCAGACAGTTTAGATCTAGATGAGATGCCACATAATATGGATCCAAACTGTTTGTATCGTGGAGCTTAATTTTGAAGATATAATATTTAAGAAATTTATTTATAGAACAATAGCAGACAACAATTGTTGCAGACAAAATATACTTAATATGTAAAGATTTAAGATGTATTTGCGTGATAAAGCAGTTTAATTTTTCACTACATTGAGCATTATAGTATCACATTTACCTTTTAGTTGCGGTAAAAAGTGGAGTCTATGTAAAGCAATATTGCGTCTCGGAGATCAAGATCCTAACAGTTTGTCACCTGGATATTGTTTCTCAAAAAATAACGAAGATTGCGTCAATTTCAGCATTTAAACTTATTTATAGTTTAGTGTTGAAAGTGTTACAACCAATATAACGAAGTACAGAGAAAAGTAGGATTGTTCAGCATAACCTAACAATATTTATACATTCAAATTTGTATTTAGTGACCACTTATTGCAAGATTATGGCAAGCACTGAAGACAGATTACAGCTTAATGAAGGATATAATTATTGCAGAAAGCTCCTGTATGAGCTTCCTGCATTATTCTTATTTCACATTAAACAACCATTTGTATTTTAAGTTCTCTGTGGTCAAGAGTGACTGTACCTAGATCATCTGATTCAATTTCTGTAACATATGGGTTATGGTCATGATCACAGGAAAGGTGAAATAAATTGATGTGGGCAATCTATCTTTAGATAATTGACAATTTATTTACACTAACTCAAAGTTTTTTGTCATTTTTCTTTTACATTCAACCTGCTTTAACCCTTTACCCCATAGCCTGTTTCTAGTTTTAAAGAAAGATGATCACTTAAAGCAGACTGCTCTAACCCTTTCCTCCCTGAAACTTCAAATGGACAATGCTAGTTCTCAATTTAGTCTAGTCCATGTTTGACTTTTTAGGGTTGATTTTTACAATATCTTAAGGAGCCCTTTGATCAGGGTCTACACTGTTTGCATAGTCCAAGTGTACTCCTGACAGGTATACATGACTAGGGTTCAAAGAGTTAAGCTATTATCTGCTAGGACATAGAAAATATTTATTATGATACATATTAAAGACTGTATAAAAGGGAACTTTAGAGTGGAGAATTATAAACGTAACAAAGTTTATTAATGGGGAAATGGGTTAAGATACCGTTTGCTATTTCTTATGGGTGCGTATTAAAGAGTGTATTTAGTGAAACTATTTTCTTTAGTGGCGGAGTAAATTAAATACTTTAAAAGGTGTAGCTAGCTACCAGGGGTGGGATGGTTAAACCACCAATTACTGATTAATTCAGTTAGTTGTATGCTAAACCCAAACCAACCCATGGGACCATTACCTTAAACATCTTTGAATTTCTCATGATAAAATATTAACCCTTTCAAAATCTACCAGAGAAGTGGCCAATATTCATATAGAAAAGAAATAAATTGAGCTCCTCTTTGTTTACAGAAATCAAGTAATACAGTATTCAAACAAGTCATTTTACCATTAATTTGATTTACATGTGATTATTCCCTCATATCACTGATATCACATAGACGAGATGAGGAGAGGGATGGAGTTGTAAAACAAAAACAGGCTTCTCACATAGCAGGACAAGTAGATAACAAAAAACTCACTCATCCTTTAACCCATTAGCCCATAAATATGCCTTTTTATTCCTCCATTGAAGAAAATAGTTCCACTTTATACAGTCTTGAAGATTCACCATAAGAAACATTTTCTATATCCTAACATATAGTAGCTTAAAGCAGGCTGTAAGTTAAGCAGAATGTGCCGTAAGGCGCATTGAAGACTGCTTTACATTTAGCCTGCTTGAAGTGGTCTCCCATCTTCAAAACTAGAAACAGGCTATATGGTAATGGGTTAAAAAGATCAACAGACTCTTAACGGTTGAAAGCACCAAACTTGAAATTAAATTAAGACATTTTGGATCATAATCAGTCTTCACAGTATCCAAACTGTTAATGGCAACGTATTCTAGCAAATTTGCTTAGTATAGAACAGAAGGGATAAAATATATGCTTAGATTTTCAATAAATGACAGAGTTGTACTGAGCTTACACAGCGGAAATGAAGTGAAAGGATTTGCTAGGTAAGCAGATATCATCTTTTAATTTACAATAGTCAGCAAAAATTACAATGAAAATACACAGTCACACATAGGTTTATCAGTCTTCTCTAAAGAAGGTGATATGTTACACTTTAAGGCATCTGGCATCTTAATGCAGGAAAAAAGTGATGCAGAAAGCTCCTAAAGGAGCTTTCTGCATTACTTTTGTCCTGCATTAAGCAATTCTGTCACATGAAATCTCAATGCTTCTTAATCAAATGGTTGCTAAGCATAAGTTTGATTGTGACTGTAATTTAAGCTTGCCTCAGCAAAATTTCCCCTAACCAATTTGATAGGGCAATAGAAATTTAACCCCTGTAAATAGTTGTTCAAATTAGACTTTCAAGTGTCCGAGAACTGTATATAATTACAGAATTTAAGACGTGTGGGCGGTATCAAATGTATTTCGAGATCAAACCTTTAAATAAGTGAAATCCAATTTTATTGACATTTTCAAACAGTTTGCAAAGACAACGATTATGAAGCAGACTGTATTATTGTTTAAGAGTAGTTCAGCCTTGAAATATTAAACTCCTTTAAAGGAATCCTTGAAAGTTCACATGTATATTACTCTTACTTGCAAAAATCAGGCATGTGCTTATTTGACAATTAAATGTTGCTAAGATACACAGTAAAAGAAACAAGGTATAACAGAAATCCAGCACATAACCAATACCATGACTAAATGAAAAGGCATATACATGTAGTGAAATTTTAATTTATATGTCTGTATAAGGCAGGGCAAAAATAATGCTGAAAACTCCAAATATACTGTAAAACCTCCCTGACACAATTCTGAAATAAATCTCATTTTGGTACTTATAACAGGTTGAAGCATGTTACAGGGAACTCTGCTAGAATCAAAGGGGGAGCTGCTAAGATAAAACTTTATTTCATCATTTACCTATTTGTTTCAAGATTTGAAACAAAGTTGCCACTTAAAACAGGTGTTGAAAGTAAAGCAGAATGCGCCTTCAGACGCATTCTGTTTTACTTTCAACCTGCTTTAAGCAACCATATGCTAGCATATTGGTAATTTTTGTTGTGGTGCATGTTCATGACTGTATAAATTGGAACAATTTTCTTCAGCGTAGGAATAAACAAAATGCGCTAAAAGGGGAATCTATGAGAGAACAGGTTCAAAACACTTTCTCCATTGACCTATATTTGTCTTTGTACTTTCAGCTTGGCCTTGACATTGAAGAGCTTGAAGAGATTGAGGAGGATGCTGGTCTTGGTAACGGTGGTCTGGGTCGTCTGGCTGCTTGCTTTCTCGACTCCATGGCAACACTTGGTCTGGCTGCCTATGGCTACGGTCTCCGCTATGACTATGGTATCTTTGCACAGAGGATTGATCATGGCTGGCAGGTAGGGTTTCATAAAACTTCGTACGACAACTGCACTGTTGTCGTAAGTCAGATTATAAAAGTCTCAGTTATTATTTATTTCTCCATCTAATCCTGTCTTGTGACATCTTTTGGGAATTCTCTTGAAAAGACGATTCCAAAAAGATGTCACAAGACAGGATTAGATAGAGAAATCAGAAATTAAATGTTTTTAGCTCGCCTATTCGGAGAATGGGGGGGGCTTATGGAATCACCCGGCGTCGGCGTTGGTTTTTCATGGTTAAAGTTTTGGAGTAAGTGTTGTAATGCACTAATACATCATGAAATATTTGCATTAGGAAGCTGATATTTGGATTTGAGGTGCCCTGTGGGTTGAACATTGATGTTTTGTAGTTAAAATTAAAAAAAAAGTTTAAATTTAGTCAAAATTTCACCTTTTGTGGACTTAGGTTTTTCGGCTGATATCTCATGGTTATAGTTTTGGGGTAAGTGTTGTTATGCACTAATACTACATGAAATATTTGTATTAGGAAGCTGATATTTTGAATGGAGGTGCCCTGTGGGTTGAACATTGATGTTGCGTAGTTAAAAATAAAAAAAAGTTTAAATTTAGTCAAAATTTCACCTTTTGTGGACTTAGGTTTTTCGGCTGATTTCTCATGGTTAAAGTTTTGGGGTAAGTGTTGTTATGCACTAATACTACATGAAAGATTTGTATTAGGAAGCTGATATTTAGAATGGAGGTGCCCTGTGGGTTGAACATTGATGTTGCGTAGATTAAATTTAAAAAAAGTTTAAATTTAGTCAAAATTTTACCTTTTGTGGACTTAGGTTTTTCGGCTGATTTCTCATGGTTAAAGTTTTGGGGTAAGTGTTGTGATGCTCTAATACTACTTGAAATAATTGTATTAAGAAGCTGATATTTGGAATCAAGGTGCCCTGTGGGTTTAACATTGATGTTACGTAGTTAAAATTTAAAAAAAAGTTTAAATTTAGTCAAAATTTCCCCTGTTGAGGACTTAGGTTTTTCGGCTGATTTCTCATGGTTAAAGTTTGGGGGTAAGAGTTGTAATGCACTAATACTACATGAAATATTTGTATTAGGAAGCTGATATTTGGAATGGAGGTGCCCTTGGGTTAAACATTGATGTTGCGTAGTTAATTTTTTTTTTAAAGTTTAAATTAAGTCAAAATTACACCTTTTGTGGACTTACAGTTTTGGGACTGAAATTTCAAAGTTAGTTATACGGAGTAAGTGTTGGAATGCACTTATACTACATGACATATTTGCATAGGAAGTTGATATTTTGAATGGAGGTTCCCTGTGGCTTGAATATCAATGTACTGATACACTTTTCTTTTGATAGTTACCTATTTAAGAAAGGTTTAATTAGGCGAGCTTGCTGTTCTCCGACAGCTCTTGTTTAAAGTTTTGACTTACGATCGTTTTTGTCATACGAAGTTTTATGAAACAGGCCCCAGGGCTCCAGATAACAGGGAGTAAACTGAACAATTAAAGCATTTTATCACACATTTCAGGACCAAACCCTATTGTGTCACTACTCATTAGAATCGTCTCAAAGAGACGATTCTAATGAGTAGTGATACCATAGGGTTTAATGCAAAAATAGGATTTTAGTTTTTTTAAAAACTCCTTATCTGGACCCCTTACAAATATTTTCGCTTTTCATAATAGGAATGCTCCTATTCCTCTGCATAATTAACACATTTCCCTTGCTTGTTATCAGTACTGGAGACAGACGATTGCTGAAAGCAGACTTTAAGTAAAGCAGAATGCTCCATAACTTAAGCAGATACCTAATGTAGCACAGTCCCATGCTTCTTTTAACCCATTACCCCATAGTCTGTTTCTAGTTTTGAAGACAAATTGTCACAATTGACCACTTAAAGCAGGTTCAAAGTAAAGCAGAACACACTTAAAGGCCCATTCTGCTTTACTTCCAGCCTGCTTTAAGCTACCATCTGCTATGTAGAAAATAGTTCTTATGATTTGTTTTTGTGACAGTATGAATTGGAGCTTCTTCTGTAGAGGAATTGATTAAAGGCGTAAAAAAGGCATATTTATGGGGTAATGGGTTAAAATATGATGGTTAACTCAAGTGTGATTGTACTAATTTTATTTTGGCCATGCCTGTGTGATGTTACCATGGTACTAGACAATCGGATTTTAGCAATCAATAATCTAGGATTCATTGTCTGACTGTCAGTTAACCTTTACTCCATAGTCTGTTTCTTGTTTTGAAGACAGGTTACCACTTAAAGCAGATTAAAAGTAAAGCAGAATGTTTTGGACTTTACTTTCAGTATGCTTTAAGCTAACATCTGCCAGGATATAAGAATTTTTGTTTCTTATGGAACACATTCATTATCATTATACCTCAATGTCATTTACAACGTTAACTTCCATAGGCCATTGTGACATAACAATACTGTCAGACCCAGAGGGGAAAAATTTACTGTCAGAAAAATACTGTCGCCCACTGCCATAGGTTACAGAATGTTGTAAATGACATCAAACCGAAAATGACATCAAATCCATGTTTACGCGCCAAAGTATCACTTTAGAAAAGATTAAAACCAGCATCTACAATTTGAAGCAGTTTAACTCTTTGAACCCTAGTCAGGCTTATAGGCGTCATTTGCTAACGGTGTACCTGTGAGAAGTACACTTGTCCTATGCAAACAGTGTAGACCCTGATCAGAGGGCTCCTTAAGGAGCCCTCTGATCAGGGTATACACCGTTTGTCATTTTGACCTATATTTTTAAAATCAACCCTAAAAAGTTAAAAATGGACTCCTCTTAATTGAAAATTAGAATTGTCCATTTGAGGTTTCAGGGAGGAAAGGGTTAAAGTTCTTGTGGTGAAGGGTTAAACTTACAGTTATTATTTGTTGTTGTTGTTGCAGGTTGAGGAACCAGATGATTGGCTGAGATTTGGTAACCCCTGGGAGAAGGCCAGGCCAGAGTATGTGATCCCTGTCAACTTCTACGGCAATGTTGAAGAGACAAATGGAAAATGCAGATGGGTCAACACTTCCGTAAGTCAGGGTTCAAAGTACTTATAAGAATGTGATGAGATATGGATTACATTTTGTGAAAAAATAAAAAAAACACAAAAAATTGAGGTTTTAACCCTTTCACTGTCAAGGCTGACAACTCTGCCATTTGCAAATAGCTTGGATCCTGAACTTCTACAGTTAGTGCTTTGTATTTGCGTTCAAAAGCCTAAGAATTGTGTATTCGTTACTGTCGTTACACACAATAAATATTATCCATATCTCTAAATGGAAATCATCAAGCCCAATTATCATTCCATTTTCAGTTTTAGAATGTTCCAATCTAAAAATAACTCGGTCAAATCAAAAGAAAACCCTAATATAAAGTTTGAAGGCACATTGTGTGAATGGTTTGTTTTGGTTGTGCAGGTTGTATTTGCCATGCCGTATGACAACCCCATCCCAGGATATGGTAACAACACAGTGAACACCATGAGGCTCTGGTCGGCTAAGGCTCCTAACAGCTTCAACCTGAGATTCTGTAAGAAACCTTTGTTCAGATATCTTTGTAATCCTTAAAGTTTGACCTAAGACTGTTGTTATACAGACCTATACAAGAGGGACACATTTTATTTCAATCTCATTTAGGCTAGATCTGTGTTTCATCAAAGACGCTAAAGCAATTTTTTTTATTGAGTTTGCTGTCCAAATTGGACCTTTACTGATTTAACAAACAATTGTATTACCAATCAAACTTTCCCTTGAAAAGTGTAACAAATTAATCCTGATTTAAGCTGCCATCTGCTAGGATATAGGAAATACTAGTATTTCTTCTGATGTATATTCATGACTATATAAAGTGGAACTATTTTCTGTAGTTGAGGATTAAATTAAAGGCATATAAAAGCTATACCTATTGGGTAATAGATTAAAGAAACCTCTGCAGGCATTTATTGGTCAATCCCTCACTCTTGAGTGTTTATATTTCAGTTAACAGTGGAGAGTACATCAACGCTGTGTGTGACAGAAACGAGGCTGAGAATATTTCTCGAGTATTATACCCCAATGATAATGTAAGTTGGTGGCTTAACAATACAGTCCAACTTAGATATCCCCAACTCGGTTATGTCGAACATACCCATAGTTCAAAGTTAAAACGTGGCTTAGCCATGTTTTAACTTTGAACTACGGGTATTTTCAACTAAACCAAACATTAAATAATGTAATTCATGTGTTGCAAAATTGGTTAGTTCGAGTTAAGCGAGTTTGAGATATTGAAGTGTGATAGTATATGTTTGGCTGGTTTCAAACAAGGAAATGATATACAGTGTAGCTCCATTATATCGCGGAAGTTGGGGTCCACGAAATGAAATCCGCGATGTGGTCGGATCGCGATATAGCCCAATTCTGAGCTGAACTAAATTCTGTTGTATATTCAATTGCCAAACTCTATTATATCAATGTCATGCAATAAACACGGTTTCTTGGTTGATTACCTTGTTATTTCTTGTCAAAACAAGTCTTTATATGCACTGTCATATCTAGCATCAGCGTTTTCATGTGTATTATACCAAATGCGTACTTTCGTTTTTGACAACGGTCGCCATTTTTATTTAAATGTGCGTGTGTATCAGTAAGATTCAGTTACTCGTGGAAATCACACTTAATGCCTATATCGCGATTAGAAAGCGGTTAAAATGAGATTTTCACGGTTGAATTGTCAAAAAACAACATAGACTCTACCGCGGTATATGAAATTGAAAGAACAATGAAACGAACTTACAGTTCACAGGTTAAATTTAATTTGTTTCTTGGCCGACATTGTTCGAGTACGTTGATATCAGGTACGAATTGCAGTTATGATTGTAAGCGTCTGATTGATGTATCAAAATGTGAATGACTGTGATTTTAATGTCTGTGGTTATCTCTCCACTGCTATTAATGCGGATTAGTCGACTTTGATAGTTATAACTCAATCAGGTTAGTTTGCTAATTATTGCTAAATAATGAGGGAAACTTCGCATGCGCGAGTTCACTCAGTAGGCCTATTGTTTGTTTGTTTGTTAGTGCACTTGTCAATCAACGCAGCGGGATGACACACGTGCAGTCCACAGATGGTGATAATTGACACTGATTACGCAATTATAGCGACCTGTTAAAGGAGGATATAATTATTAAAGAAACAGAAATGATCGCTACTCGGCTTTTATTGACTTTTAGTATACATATAGGAAAAAATGGGGTCCAAGCCGCGACCGCGATATATTGGCTTTCGCGAAATAGCGGACCGCGAAGTAATGGAGCTTCACTGTAAATGGTAAAAAAGGAAAACCCTCACATGATACTGTTGTCAATATTCTTCACCCATAGTTATGTCTTTTCAGACATTTACCTTTTAAGGCTTTATGATATTTGATTTGCTATATTATTGCTTTTCAGTGGATACTGGGAAATAGCAGTGGATTATCACTTGATAATTTCACTGTTTCAAACAGTGGGATTATCGTCCTGGGTGCTCCTTTTATGTTATTTCCCAAGAATCGTAGTCAATCGTGTCTTATCATTTTATTCCGGCAGCCCGATTTGTTGCCAACCACTCAATGGAAGAACATGAATTCAAGATCGGAAGCAACACCGTAATTCATGTGACGTCAAATCAATAAATCAGTTATGTCATTTAACGGCAAATTGTCATGAAAAGGTGTTTGGTATAAACTTGGGGCTCCCCACGGGGTAAAGAATGTACCTTGCTTTCAATTGACAAACAATTTTATTCCAAAAATCATTTAAGAGCATACATAAATAGAATAACCATTTTTTCAGTGTAAGATTGAATTTAATTCATTTTGTGAACATCAGATTGTTATATTAAATATAACGTCTGATGTTCACTCTAAGTATTAAATTTCGGTCTTACACTGAAAAAAAAAACCAGTTATCCTCTATGAAATCGGAAATTCACAGTATCAGAGTTAAATATTGATAAGCTTAACTGACATCCTATATGAGAATAAAGTTTCAAAATGGTTGTGACCTATTGGAAAGTATTAGTTGACACTATATATTAAGCACTATTTGATTTACCTGTCCATATTTGTTTTTCAGGTTTTCAAGGGAAAGTATTTTAATGAAGCTTGTTATTTTCTACCTTCCAGTTCTTTGAGGGCAAGGCTCTGCGTCTGAAACAGGAGTACTTCCTGGTGGCGGCCACTCTACAGGACATTATACGTAGGTTCAAATCAGCCAAGTTTGGCAGCAAAGATCCTGTCAGAACTGCCTTTGATGCATTCCCAGACAAGGTGGGTAAATTAAAACATTACACCCTAGCGATGAGTATACTCATCATTTACAAACAGTGTACCTGTGAGGATTACACTTGTTCTATACAAACAGTGTAAAACGCCCTTTTTATGCCCCTAGTTTATTCATCCATTGAGGAAAATAGTACCAATTTACACAATTATGAATATGCACCTTAAGAAATATTTTCTATATTCTAGCAGATTTTTGCTTAGAACAGGTTGAAAGTAAAGCAGAATGCACCCTGCTTTAAGTAGTTACTTGTTATAAAAACTTAGAAACAGGCTATGGGGTAATGGGTTATACTGTATTTCTATGACACAGGTAGCCATCCAGCTGAACGACACCCACCCTGCCATGGCTATTCCTGAGTTGATGCGTATCCTGGTGGATATTGAGGGTGTGGCATGGAAGGATGCCTGGGACATTTGTGTGAAGACTTGTGCCTACACAAACCACACTGTACTGCCCGAGGCCCTGGAGAGGTGGCCGACCTCCCTGCTGGAGAGTATGCTTCCCAGGCATCTACAGATCATTTACTACATCAACCATCTCTTCCTTGAGGTTTGTTAGTGTATTATAAGTAAATCCTGACAAGGGTCAATGGTTATAGAGCTTTTGAGTTGAGTCTGATACCGTTCTCAAGCATTTAATTAGTCAGATTTGAACCTAGGCTTGACCTGACCTTGATGCCAGGGCTGTAGATAAAGGAGACTATTTAAAAAAAAACTTTTTTTCTACAATAAACCCTATGGTGTCACTACTCATTATAATCGTCTCAAAGAGACGATTCTAATGAATAGTAACACCAAAGGATTTGGTGCTGATATAAGTGAGAAAATGTTTCTGGAGCCCTGTTTCCAACCTGCTTTAAGTGATCACAAACCACACTGTACTGCCAGAGGCCCTGGAGAGGTGGCCAACCTCTGTGCTGAAGAGTATGCTTCCAAGGCATCTACAGATCATTTACTACATCAACAATCTCTTCCTTGAGGTTTGTTAGTGTATTATAAGTAAATCCTGATCAGGGCTTCAGATAAGGGGAGTATTTCAAAAAATAAAATCTTTATTTCTACATTAAACCCTATGGTGTCACTACTCATTAGAATCGTCTCTTTGAGACGATTCTAATGAGTAATAACACCATAGGATTTGGTGCTGAAATAAATGAGAAAATGTTGGATTTGTTCTGTTTACTCCTTCTTATCTGGAGCCCTGTTTCAACCTGCTTTGAGTGGTCACAAACCACACTGTAATGCCCGAGGCCCTGGAGAGGTGGCCGACCTCCCTGCTGGAGAGTATGCTTCCCAGGCATCTACAGATCATCTACTACATCGACCATCTCTTCCTTGAGGTTTGTTAGTGTATTATAAGTTAATCTGGAGTTTAAAAGTCGGTGTAAAGAAGATTAATTGACAATCATACAGATGAGCTTTTACTCATTACCCCATAAATACACCTTTTTTATGCCCCGCGACAATCAGTCGGGGGCATACTGTTTTACCCCTGTCTGTCCATCCGTTCAGATGTCTGTCTGTCTGTCTGTCCCACATATACAATACATACTTTGTCCGGCTAACTCCTCCTGCAGTTTTCAAGCTATATCCTTATAACTTGGCAGAGTGTTTGCACATATAACATAGATGTGCATGTGAACAGGATTTTGATCTGCTTTAATGTTTCACAAAATTACGGCCAGTTGTACTTAGTGTATTTTTGCCGGTGGGAGCATCATATTTGTCTTACAGACAAAGCCATCCCTCTAGTTATGCCTTCCATTAATCTATCCACTAAAGAAAATATTTCCACTCTATATAGTCATGAATATGTACCAAAAGAAATGTTTCCTTTACTCTAATAGATGGTAGCCCAAAACTGGCTGAACATAAAGCAGAATGCTCCTTTAGAGCATTCTGCTTTATGTTCAGCCAGCTGTAAGAAGCCATCTATCTTCCATGCGGGAAACAAGCTATTGGGATAATGGTTAAACAGGGGCCCTGGACAGTTGGCATGTCTTTCTGCTGGAAAGTCCTTTACCCAGGTTGTCAGCGACACTATGCAAAATTTCATCAGCAGTTAACACAATAGGCATTGACATGTTGAGGCAAACTTCACTTGAAAAGGCTGAATTATTTTCCCTGTGGTAACAGGGTAACAAGTAATTTGAACTGAAGAATTCTTGTAATCTTTTTTTATCTTCAACCATTATCCTACTAAACTTGTTCTTACAGCAGGAGAAGGGTAGCTATATAACAGCCATGTTCAGTTCTTATTTAAGAAATAATAAATTCATACCAGTGTTTTATCGTGCAATAAAACACAGGTAGGAGTTGAGATACGTAGTAATTAAATCACGAGGCCTTTGGCCTCATGATTTAATTACCAGCATCTCAACGACTACCAGTGTTTTATTGCAGGATAAAACACTGGTATTAATTTATTATTTCGATTCTAACACTTAAATTTAACCACAATTTGCACCGAAGCAACAGCGCTACATTTCTTGGTGTACACATTTTCGAAGCCATATGATGTCACGTTAGGACCTTACATCGGGTGTGTGTTTTATTGAGAATTTAAACACAGATATGTTCCTTCTTTGTTTATATAGGGGTGTGTGCGAGCTGTGTTAGAGTATAGATTATTATTTTTTCTTACAATAGTCTCATAATTTATTTCCTGTGTGAGTTTTTCTCCTCAAACAGTTTTAAGTTTTTGTGAAGTCTAAGTGCAGATGGGATAGTTATTTCTATAGGGCATTTCACCATTTTTCAAATAAGATATTCGCAGACTTACATTTCAAACATTTAAAAAACAAGATGTTTTATTGTTCAACCCATTACTCCATAGATATGCATTTTTACGCCTTTAATGTATTCATCCTCTAAAGAAAAATTTCTTTTTAGCAGTTATGAATATGCACAATAAGAAATAATTTCTTTATCCTAGCAGATTGTAGCCTTAAAGCAACCTGCTTTAAGTGGTCACCTATTTTCGGAACTAGAAACAGGCTATGTGATAATGGGTTGAAATGATATAGAAGTTGAAGTGAAAGCATTAATGTGCTTCCCTTAGCGGTTAGAGGTCTTATTTAGAAGCATGATAATTATAATGATAAATCTTTATCGTATTTCAGGAAGTTAGGAAGAAGTTCCCAGGAGATGATGGTCGTTTGGGTCGTATGTCAATTGTTGAGGAACATGGCGAGAAGAAGGTGAATATGGCTCACCTGGCCATCATCGGCTCTCACGCCATCAATGGTGTAGCCGCTATCCACTCCGATATCATCAAGAAGACCACGTAAGTTCGGGTTATACTGTACTGTAAAATCCCTCTATAACGACCGTTAAAAACAATGCTTACTGATAGTTTAAAAGACAGGTGACAGCTTAAAGTAAAGCTGAAAGTAAGACGGAAAGCTTTCAGTTTTACTTTCAGCTTGCTTAACCTATTGCCTCATAAATACACCTTTTTACTCCATTATTTCATTGCTACACTCATAGAAATAGTTCCAATTTATAAAGTCATGAATATTTATCATCAGAAATCATCAGAAATATTTTTTTCTTTTCTAGCAGATAATACCGTAAAGCAGGCTGAAAGTAAATCAGAATGTACCTTCGAATCCCAGTAGGGTCGTTCGGATTTTTCATGTGGGGAAGCCTTCCAGCTGGCTTGCGGAAGGTCGGTGGTTCTACCTAGTTGCCGATTTGTGCCTGAAACAGTGCATAAATGACTTCTGGGGTCTTCCTCCACCTATAATTAGCTGGACGTCGCGATATGACTGAAATACTGTTGAAAGCGACGTAAAATCAAAACAAATCAAATCAAAATCAGAATGTACCTTAAGGAGCATTCTGTTTTACTTTCAACCTGCTTTAAGTGGGCATCTTTCTTTAAAATTAGAAATGGGTTAAACCAGTCACCTGTTTTGAAAACCAGATAAGTGACATAATCTAGAGATTGTAATTTAGGGGGGGTTACTGTATTGTTTAGAGGTGTCAATTAAACAGGTGCAAAAATCTAGTACAAAATGTCTGTAGTGTGATCAGGGAAAATCAGGTTTTCTGTCTTATATTTTTTAACCTTTTTAACCCCATTACCCCATAGACTGTTTCTAGTATTGGAGATAGGTGACCACTTAAAGTAGGGAGGAAGTAAAGCAGAATGCGCCTGGCATTCTGCTTTACTTTCAACCTGCTTTAAGCTATCATCTGCTGGAATATAGAAACTATTTATTATACATATCTATGGAGTAATGGATTCAGCAACCAATTGTTAAAACTATGAGGAATAGGTTTAATCAGCGTTAAGAATACATGTAGTATTTGATCAGCCTATTGAGGTACAGTCGAAACTCGATACTTCAAACCCGCTTAAAACCATCGTACTAATATTTCGTAAGTTGAATTTAGATAATTCAATAATGTTTGACCAAACATACTTGTATTTCAAAGTTAAAGCGTGGCTGAGCCACGTTTAAACTTTTAATTATGGGTATGGGTGTCGGTGGTCCAGTGGTAAGGACGCTCAACTAGGAAGCGAGAGGTTCCTGGTTCGAGCCCTGTCAGGATCACTGAAATGTTTCTGAGCAAAAAATTAACCCTACATTGCTCCACTTCACCCAGGTGATTTAAATGGGTACCTGAGAGGGAAACAAGTCAATGTGTCATGGCTGCTAGTAGCGCCGTATGTAAATGGCCAACTTGTGACTCGATGATCAGGGAGGTAATTGTAAAAGTCGAAAGAATATGACATATAAATTTCAGACTTGATAAACCTATCACCTTTACCTTTACCTCTATGTTCGAACTAAAGCGAGTTTGAAGTATCCAATTTTTACTGTACATGTTTTAAGTTACATATACTTTGTTTACTTTCAGTTTCAAAGACTTTTATGACATGTTCCCCGATAGGTTCCAGAACAAGACCAATGGCATCACGCCACGCCGCTGGCTGCTACTGTGTAACCCAGGCTTGTCTGATATCCTGGCTGAAGTATGTTGAACCATTCATCATCATCATCATCCTGTTTTGTTTACATACAGTATAACAACTTTCTTTAACTCTCTAACCCATTCCCTCATGAATACGCATTTTTAGGCTTTTAACCCTTTCCCCCATAGAAGCGCCTTTTAGCAAATATGATTTATTACTCAGCTGAAGAAAATAGTTCCAATTTAATCAGTCATGAATATTTATTATAGATATTCTTTTCCATATTCTAGCACATGATAGCTTAAAGCAGGCTGAAAGTAAAGCCTTAGGGCGCATTCTGCTTTACTTTCAACCTGCTTTAAGTAGTCACCTATCTTCAATATGAGAAATAGGCTATCAGGTAATGGGTTAAATTATTAATCCACTGATGAAAAGAGTTCCTTTTTAATACAGTCATGAATAGGTGCCATAAGAAATATTTTCCATATCCCTACCAGATAGTAGCTGAAAGTAAAGCAGAATGTGCCAAAAGGCGCATTCTGCTTTACTTTCAACCTACTTTAAGTGGTAAACTATTTAAAAAACTAGAACAGGCTATGGCATAATGGGTTAACCCATATCTACATAAATGTGCCTTTTTACGCCTTTGAATTTATTCCTTCCATAAAAAATAATAGTTCCACTTTATTCAATTATGAATATGCAACAAAAGAAATATTTTCAATATCCTAGCAGATAATAGCTAAAAGCAGGCTGAAAGGAAAACAGAATGCTCCTGAACCCATTACGGTTTTTACCCCTTAGCCTGTTTATAGTTTTAAAGGCAGGCAACCATTTAACTCTTTCCTCCCTGAAACTTTAAATGGAAAATTCCAGTGTCCATTTTAGTCTAGTCCATTTCTGACTTTTAAGGGTTGTTTTTGTCAATGTTTGGCATTATGACAAACAGTGAAGACCCTGATCAGAGGGCTCCTTTTTGAGCCCTCTGATCTGGGTCTTCACTGTTTGCACAGGACAAGTGTACTATTCACATGTACACTGTTTGAAAAGGACGCCTATAAGCGGGACTAGGGTTCAAAGGGTTAAAGCAGGTTGAAAGTAAAGCAGAATGTGCCTAAAGGCTTATTTTGCTTTACTTTTCAGACTGCTTTAAGCTACCATCTGCTAGGATGTAGGATGTATCTGGTATAGTGCATATTCATGACTGCATTTTCTTCAGAGAAGGAATAGATGCATGGCATTAAAGCCTTTAACCCTTTCCCCCATAGAAGCGCCTTTAAGCGCATTCAGTTTATTCTTGCCCTGAAGAAAATAGTTCCAATTTATACATTCATAAATGTGTATAATACAAAATATTTTCTATATTCTAGCAGGTGATAGCTTAAAGCAGGCTGAAAGTAAAGCAGAATGCGCTTAAAGCGCATTCTGCTTTACTTTCAGCCTGCTTTTAGTGGACACCTATATTCAATACTAGAGATATGCTATGTGGGAAAGGGTTAAAGGGCATATTTATGGGGTAATGGGTTAAGGTTGCTAAATCTAAACTGTTCTCTTGCGCTAGATTGTCCATAATTTCAATTTAATCCATAGACTTGGAGCAAAATATTCATACCTTGGATATTTTGGCTTTATCGCAAAGGGTCCTTAAGGAACCCTCTGATCAGGGTCTGCACTGTTTGTCATTTTAGAACATACTGTAAAAATCAACCCGGAAATAGGCAAAAATGAACCAGTCTTTATTGGAAACAGGAATTGTCCATTCAAAGTTATAGGGTGACAGAGTTGTTGGATAGCAATATTTTATGTAACATTACATTGTGGAACTTTCCATTTGTACAGAAAATTGGAGAGGGCTGGGTGACTGACTTGTATCAGCTGAAGAAACTCAAGGCGTTGGACAAGGACGATAATTTACTCCGTGACATTATCAAGGTCAAACAGGTAAGGGTTGTTGGTTGTTGTGTAACATTAGATTTTACTTTCCAGGTTTTGGAAGAGGAGAGTATTTTGGAAACTAAAATCCTTATGTCTGTACTAGAACTACCAAACCCTGTAGTGTGACTACTCATTAAAATCATCTTTTCGTGACAAGTTAGAATGTGAGATTTGGTTGAGGTACAAATGAGGAAAATTCAGGGCTCAAGATAAAAGGGAGTGAGCTGAACAAATCCAACAGTTTCTCACTCATTTCTGCATTAAACCCTATGGTGTTACTACTGATTAGAATCATCTCGAAGAGACGATTCTAATGAGTAGTGACATAATAGGGTTTACTGCAGGAATAGAGATTTTAGTTTTTGAAATACTCCCCTTATCTGGAGCCCTGTGGAAATGTTAAGTTTTTTCCCAATTATCATGAACCCTTACATTGCTCCTGATCATGGTCTACACTGTTTTTCAATATTTGGGAGTCAAAACAGTATTTTAATAAATAAAAAAATTTATCCATATTACTGCCCTTGTTTTCCTGATTGTGTCATCAAAATTGTTTGACACTTTCTAAATCTGTCATGTCAGTTTATAGTGCTTTTGTTTTCCAAAATAGTGCAGCAACTGTTTTACATCTCCCCGCCAGCAAAGAGTGACAGTGAGACTAGAGTTTATTTTCTTTTGGCTGCATGCGGAAGGTCGGTGGTTCTACCCAGTTGGCGATTTGTGCCTGAAATAGTGCATAAAGGGCTTCTGGGGTCTTCCTCCACCTGTAATTAGCTGGACATCGCGATATGACTGAAATAATATAAAAACCGACGTAAAATCATAACAAATCAAATCAAAATCTATTGGCTGCAGGGGCATCAGACTGAAGCTTTAAGATTTTGTATCTGGGCTATTTCTCTGAAATCAGGGCTCCAGATATTATAAAGAGGGAATAAAAGGGGACAAATCCAACATTTTCTCACTTATTTCAGCACCAAATCCTATGGTGTTACTACTCATTAGAATCGTCTCTTCGAGACGATTCTAATGAGTAGTGACACCATAGGGTTTAAAGCAGAAATAAAGATTTTAGTTTTTGAAATACTCCCCTTATTTGGAGCTCTGTGCAATGCTTTGTTAGAATTTAATGAAACTTTCCAAGTGAAGATGTGCACATTGTCTATTAATTCTAGTTCTAATATACACGAGTGCTCATTATTTATCATTTTTAGCTCGCCTATTCGGAGAATGGGGGGGCTTATGGAATCACCCCGGCGTCGGCGTCGGTGTCGGCGTCGGCGTCGGCGTCGGCGTTGGTTTTTCATGGTTAAAGTTTTGGGGTAAGTGTTGTTATGCACTAATACATCATGAAATATTTGCATTAGGAAGCTGATATTTGGATTGGAGATGCCCTGTGGGTTGAACATTGATGTTGTGTAGTTAAAATTTAAAAAAAAGTTTAAATTTAGTGAAAATTTCACCTTTTGTGGACTTACGTTTTTCGGCTGATTTCTCATGGTTAAAGTTTTGGGGTAAGTGTTGTTATGCACTAATACTACATGAAATATTTGTATTAGGAAGCTGATATTTGGGATGGAGGTGCTCTGTGGGTTGAACATTAATGTTGTGTAGTTAAAATTAAAAAAAAAGTTTAAATTTAGCCAAAATTTCACCTTTGTGGACTTAGGTTTTTCGGCTGATTTCTCATGGTTAAAGTTTTGGGGTAAGTGTTGTGATGCTCTAATACTACTTGAAATAATTGTATTAAGAAGCTGATATTGGGAATCAAGGTGCCCTGTGGGTTGAAAATTGATGTTACGTAGTTAAAATTTAAAAAAAGTTTAAATTTAGTCAAAATTTCACCTGTTGAGGACTTAGGTTTTTCGGCTGATTTCTCATGGTTAAAGTTTTGGGGTAAGAGTTGTAATGCACTAATACTACATGAAATATTTGTATTAGGAAGCTGATATTTGGAATGGAGGTGCCCTTGGGTTGAACATTGAAGTTGCGTAGTTTTTTTTTTTTTTAAAGTTTAAATTTAGTCAAAATTACACCTTTTGTGGACTAAGAGTTTTGGGACTGAAATTTCAAAGTTAGTTAAGGAGTAAGTGTTGGAATGCACTTATACTACATGACATATTTGCATTAGGAAGTTGATATTTTGAATGGAGGTTCCCTGTGGCTTGAATATCAATGTACTGATACACTTTTCTTTTGATAGTTACCTATTTAAGAAAGGTTTAATTAGGCGAGCTTTGCTGTTCTCCGACAGCTCTTGTTAATAAACGAGTTGACTAAAATAATATGATACGAGCCTTGGAGAGCGTCATATTAATTTAAGGCAACAAGTTTATTAAAAATGATAAATAATGAGCAGGAATGTGAGATTCCATTTATCGCCAACACAGTGCTTGTGGACGCCCAGGTTTGGCCGGAACTCAAAAAACAATATTTCACTAGTGAAATACAACATTTATCACATAATTTGCGGTCTGGGAGTTGCATAAAGCGATTGTATAAATATCGTAATCCACTAGTGGAATATCGTTTTTTGGGCTCCGGCCTAACTTGTTCGTCCATAAGCGCTGTATGTAGCGGGGTGCCAAATGACGTCATTTACTATGACGTTAACGTAAACAACGTAACGTTTGGCGGAAAATCTATATAGCGGAGGGTCTACAAACTATTTAATAGGTGCTTAAGCTTGTTATGTGATAAATAGAATCTCATATTCGTGCTCATTATTTATCATTCTTAATAAACTCGTTGACTAAAATGAATATGACGCTCGCCAAGGCTCGCGTCATATTATTTTAGTCAACTCGTTTATTAAAAATGATAAATAATGAACTCTCATACAATATCCTCTATTTATATAATGGCTTTATGCCACTACCAGACCGCAAGTTATGCAAAAATATCATTTCTACTTTTCCCAGGAAAATAAGATGAAGCTGGCGGCCTACTGCAAAGAGCAGTACAATGTAGATGTGAACCCAGCGTCCATCTTCGACATCCAGGTGAAGAGAATTCACGAGTACAAACGTCAGCTCCTCAACTGTATGCACATGATCTGGCTGTATAACAAAATCAAGAAAAACCCCAGTGCAGATATTGTGCCAAGAACAATTATGATTGGAGGAAAGGTGAGTAAACAAATGTACAGTCGGCTGAGTGGTCATTCGGACTGAAAGTAGACCATAACTTGGTATATTATCAGAGCTCCAGATAAGGGGAGTATTTCAAAAAATAAAATCTTTATTTCTACTTTAAACCCTATGGTGTCACTATTCATTAGAATCGTCTCGAAGAGACGATTCTAATGAGTAGTAACACTATAGGATTTGGTGCTGAAATGAGTGAGAAAATGTTGGATTTGTCCCCTTTCACTCCCTCTTATCTGGAGCCCTGATTATTATTATACACTTAACCCTTTACTCCATAAATACACCTTTTAGCGCCTTTAATATGTTTCTGCACTGTAGAAAACTGTTCCATATTAATAATTATGCAACATAAAAAATATTTTTCATATCCTAATAGATGTAGCTTAAAGCAGGCTGAAAGTGAAGCAGAATGCGCCTATGGCGCATACTGCTTCACTTTCAACCTGCTTTTAGTGATCACCTGTCTGCAAAACTTGAAACTGGCTTTTGAGTAACGGGTTAATATACTCCATGTAAAAGCTTAAAGAGAGTCAAACTACCCAGAATTCCAAGTAGACTGGTTCATGTTTTTGTAACTAAAAATATCCACAAGGGAACATAATAACCCACAAGGTACTGAGTGTTGATAGAGGTAAGGGTCACTAATTGAAGTGTCATTGAAATCGCTGAATTCGTTACGACAACACCCGATGGGAGACAAAGATTGTGTGGGTTGTTTGGAGGGAGTCTTTATCAGGAATAAAATTTAAGACTTGGCTTATATTTGCAAACAGCTTGAATCCAGAACAGACGCCGCGTAACGCGGCTTCTGATCTGGATTCAAACTGTTTGTCACTTGTCATTAAATTTCTTCTGTCAAAATGTCCACTTATAAGTAACTTAGAGAAAAAACAGCAGATAACAATTTTAAGCAGACGATATATCAGCATTGAAAGAGTTAGACATAGATGTCTTGTTTGGGGAACAGCGGCAAGCATTGTTGTTGGGAGGGCCGTTGCAAGTGACTGCCGAATCTTTCTTGTGTAGTTTACTGACTCATTTGGAACTCTATTTGTATAAACGTTTGTTTATTCTATTTCTTCAGGCAGCTCCAGGTTACCACATGGCCAAACTGATCATTAAACTGATCAACTCCGTCGGGCACACTGTCAATACTGACCCCATCATTGGTGACAAGCTGAAGATTGTTTACTTGGAGAACTACCGTGTATCTCTGGCCGAGAAGATCATTCCAGCTGCTGATCTTAGTGAGCAGATCTCCACTGCAGGAACTGAGGTAGCTCATACACAACAATAAGATCCATTACTCCATACAACCCAAATCAAGCAATTCATAAATATGCCCAGGGCTTTTTTTACCTTCTATAAAAAAAAGTTTTTTCTTCTATTCAACTACCAGACCTTCTTTAGTGTTAAATAATTGCAACTTTCTATTTCCGGTAAGTAAGTAGACTTCCATTCAGTTTTTATGTATTTTGGAAGTCAGTCTACTTTTCCCAATTCGGTGGAAAATCACGCTTGAATTTCCCAAATGAAAAGGCTATAAGGCCCCTTCCCAATATTTAGAAAAAAGGCCCTGATGCCGTATTACACCTAATTATTTCTACACTACGGCAAAAAGTCCTAACCTAGGAGGTTCTGAATATAAAATACAAAAGGCATTTCCAGTATCTTAACAATGTTAGTTATGCCCCGTGACAATTACAGTAAACCCCCTCCATTACAACCACTTATTGTGTTAACTCATTCCTCCCTGAAACTTTAAATGGACAATGCCAGTTTCCATTTTAGACTAGTCCATTTCTGACTTTTAAGGGTTGTTTTTGTCAATGTTTGGCATTGTGACAAACAGTGAAGACCCTGATCAGAGGGCTCCTTTGGGTCTTCACTGTTTGCATAGGACACGTGTACTATTCACATGTACACTGTTTGAAAAGCACGCCTATATGCGGAACTAGGATTCAAAGAGTTAATTATAAGGTGTTTATGACAGGTAACTGCTTAAAGCAAGGTGACAGTAAAACATAAAGCTCTTTAGGAGCTTTCTAAGGAGCTTTCTGTTTTACTGTCACCTTGCTTTAAGCTGTCACCTGTCCAACACACTTGATCCTTAACACAATTTTGTGTTCGTATTAGAGAGGTTTTACTGTACTCACAATTTGATTTTACTCTGTAGGCATCAGGTACTGGCAACATGAAGTTCCAGTTGAACGGTGCCCTGACTATCGGTACCCTGGATGGAGCCAATGTGGAAATGAGAGAAGAGATGGGCCCAGAGAATATCTTCATCTTTGGCATGACTGTCGATGAGGTAGATGCCCTTAGTCAAAAGGGGTAAGTCTTTGAAGATGATGAGTTCTTTTACAGGGCTGCTATTTCTCCGGATTTTTCCCAAATCTTCGGATTTTTAGCTCACCTGGCACGAAGTGCCAAGGTGAGCTATTGTGATCGCCCTGTGTCCGTCGTCGTGTGTCGTCAACTTTTTCTTTAAAGATCTTCTTCTTGGAAACTACTGGGTCAATTTCATTAAAACTTCATAGGATTGTTCCTTGTAGGGTACTCTCTCAGATTTCTTGAAATATAGGTCATCCAATTGAAATTGTGGTTGCCATGGCAACCAATTGAAAAAACTTTAAAAATCTTCTTGTCCAAAACTACTGGTCCGAATTGAAAATAATTTTACCCAAATGTGCCATTGGTGACCCTCTATAAGATTTCTTAAAATAATGTTCCAATCTTAAAAAACATGGCCGCCAGTGGGTGGGGCAGATTTTCCTTATATGGCTATATAGTGAAAACTTTAAAAATCTTCTTGTCTGAAACCGCTGATCCAATTTGAAAATAATTTCACACAAATGATCCATGGGTGACCCTCTACCAGATTTCTTAAAATAATTTTGATATCTTAAAAAGGTCACCCGTTATGGGGCATGTTTTCCTTATGATACTGTATAGTTAAAACTTTAAAAATCTTCTTCTGTGAAACTGCTGGTCCAAATTGAAAATAATTGTACACAAATGATCCATGGATGACTCTCTACCAGATTTCTTAAAATAATTCTGATATCTTAAAAAACATGGCCGCCAGTGGGTGGGGCACGTTTTCATTATGATATACTGTATAGTTAAAACTTTAAAAATCTTCTTCTGTAAAACTGATTGTCCAAATTGAAAATAATTGTACACAAATGATCCATGGGTGACCCTCTACCAGATTTCTTAAAATAATTTTGATATCTTAAAAAACATGGCCGCCAGTGGGTGGGGCATGTTTTCCTTATGATACTGTATAGTTAAAACTTTAAAAAATCTTCTTCTGTGAAACTGCTGGTCCAAATTGAAAATAATTGTACAAAAATGTTTCATGGATGACTCTCTACCAGATTTCTTAAAATAATTCTGATATATTAAAAAACATGGCCGCCAGTGGGTGGGGCACGTTTTCATTATGATATACTGTATAGTTAAAACTTTAAAAATCTTCTGTGAAACTGCTTGTCCAAATTGGATATAATTTTACACAAATGATCCATGGGTGACCCTCTACCAGATTTCTTAAAATAATTTTGATATCTTAAAAAACATGGCCGCCAGTGGGTGGGGCATGTTTTCCTTATGATACTGTATAGTTAAAACTTTAAAAATCTTCTTCTGTGAAACTGCTGGTCCAAATTGAAAATAATTGTACACAAATGATCCATGGGTGACCCTCTACCAGATTTCTTTAAATAATTTTGATATCTTAAAAAACTTGGCTGCCAGTGGGTGGGGCACATTTTCCTTATGATACTGTATAGTAAAAACTTTAAAAATCTTCTTCTGGGAAAGTACTGGTCCAAATTGAAAATAAGTTTACACAAATGATCCATAGGTGACCCTCTACCAGATTTCTTAAAATGATTTTGATATCTTAAAAATCATGGCCGCCAGTGGGTGGGGCACGTTTTCCTTATATTTCTGTATAGAATTTTTTCAAAAATCTTTTTCTCTGAAACTATTGGTCTGATTTAAGAATATTTTTTAAAAAGTAATGATGGGTGACCCTTTGCCAGTTTTCTTCAAAGAATCTTCCTAGTTCAAACAACATGGCTGCCTGTGGGTGGGGGTTAATTTACGATGATGGCTTATAGTGGAATTTTATCACTACTGGTCAATTACCATGACTGTAAACATGGGTACCAGGTGAGCGATTTAGGGCCGCATGCGGCTCTTGTTTTCTTGTATGCAGCCATGTGTCAACAAAACTAGACACAGGCAATTGGGTAAAGGTACGGTTCGTAAAATCTCACTTGAAAATTGCAAATTTGGAAATCTTAGGATTTTTCATGTCAACTTATGGTAGCCCTGATTTTAGCAACTGATTTGTGCCAAGGATACAACTGACTCCTAGGTAATAAAGCATTTGAGTTGAATCTGAGATTGTTCTCAAGCATTTGATCTCAGACTCAACTCAAAAGCTTTATAACCTTGGACCCTGATCCTGCTTCTCACATATATTGAGACTTTTGTAAATAGATCCAGATGAGATGCCTAGTAATTTGTTTTCTTACCTCTCGGACAGAGGTATCCCGAAATCTAGGGGGTGTGAGATAACCTTATCTGTCCGGACAGACAAGCCGAACTATCTTATGATTTGTTGTTATTGCCGTTGTTATGACGTCGTCATGCATGCATTAGCGCCTTAAAATACAACTCGCCACTGTATAGCAAGTTAAACGTGTTTTAAGGGTTGACGAGGTGAGAAAATAAATCTAACACCACAGTTGAGTGTCAGATGAATATCCCACCCTCGTTTGAAGATATTTTTGGAACACTCTGCGAAGCCTCGTGTTCCAAAAATATCTTTAAAACTCGGGTGGGATATTCTTATCTGACACTCACAGTGGTGTTAGATTCAATATATCTTATCTGGATCCAAACAGTAATAGAGAAGACAAAGTCAATTATATATACCGTATACTCCCTGTGAACACCCTGCTCTAATAAACGCCCCCTGCCAAAATATAATCCAAAAACACTGAATTGAACTAAAACTGTTTTAAGCTTTTAATCTTTTAACGCTAAATAATTTTTCATCTGCTATATTTGTTGTATGTTTATTTCTTGATTTAACTACTTACAGTGGAGAATCTGTTATTCTTTCCCAATAAACGCGTTTACGCTAAAACTATTATTTACAGTGCAAACAGTTTGAAGCCAGATCAGACGCCGGGTAACCCGGCGTCTGATCAGGCTCCAAATTGTTTGCCACCAAGATAAACATGAATTATCAGAATTGTCCAAAAGTTGTACTTTTCAACGTTTTAGTGTTTTGCGTTTGCGTACGTTTGCGTTTAAACGGGAAAGAATAACAGATTCTCCACTGTATCTACAGATACGACCCACAAGTGCATTATCACAACAACCCTGAAATCAAGCAGATCATGGACCAGATCAACTCTGGCTACTTTAATCCGGAAGAACCTCACTTGTTCCACGATATCTTCAACTCTCTGGTATACCAGGACAGGTAAGCAATTCCCTATAATTATCCTTTTGACCCATTACCCCATAAATACACCTTTTACTCCTCTACTTTATTCCTCTATTGTAGAAAATTATTCCATTTTACACAGAAATGAATATGCACCATAAGTTTTTAGCTCACCTGAGCACAAAGTGCTCAAGGTGAGCTTTTGTGGTCAGTCAATGTCCGGCGTCATGCGTCAACAATTTCTTCAAACATCTTCTTCTCCAAAACCACTTGCCTGATTGCAACCAAACTTCACAGGAATGTTCCTTGGGTCAAGCTCTTTCAAAGTTGTTCAAAGAATTTGAAACCATGCAGAACTCTGGTTGCTATGGCAACCAAAGTGAAAAAATAAGGAAATCTTAAAAAATCTTCTTGTCACAAACCACAAGAGCTAGAGCTTAGATATTTGGCACATGTCATTACCTATAGGTCCTCTATCAAAGTTGTTCTCAAATTTTGCCCCTGGGGTCAAAATTGGCCCCGCCCCGTGGGTCAAAGTTTTACATAGAGTTATATAGTGAAATGTTCAAACATCTTTTTCTCTGAAACCAATATGTCCAGAGCTTTGATATTTAGCATGGTATTACTTCTAGAGGTATTTGACTTATATTGTTGAATTGGTTCCGGTCCGTTGCATATCTGGGTCACTGGAGCTAAAAATAGATTTTTTTCCATGAGAACTTAAAAAATCTTCTTGTCTGAAACCATAGTACACTGAGCTTAGATATTTTGCACATAGCATCGTCTACAGAACCTCTATCAAAGTTGTTCAAATTTTGTCCCTGGGGTCAAAATTGGCCACGCCCTGGGGATCACAGTTTTACATAGAGTTATATAGTGAAATGTTCAAACATCTTTTTCTCTGGAACCAATATGACCAGAGCTTTGATATTTGGCATGGTATAACTTATAGAAGTCCTTTACACACATTGTTGAATTGGTTATGGTCTGTTGCATATCTGGGTCACCGGAGCTAGAAAAAGATTTTTTCAATGAAAACTTAAAAAATCTTCTTTTCTGAAACCATAGTACACTGAGTTTAGAAACTTTAGATATTTTGTACATAGCATCGTCTACAGGCCCTCTATCAAAGTTGTTAAAATTTTGTCCCTGGGGTCAAAATTGGCCCCGCCCCGGAGGTCACCGTTTTACATAGAGTTATATAGGTAAAAGTTCAAACATCTTTTACTCAGAAACCAATATGGCCAGAGCTTTGATATTTGGCATGATGTAACTTTAGAGGTCCTTCACATATATGGATGAATTGGTTCTGGTCTGTTGCATATCTGGTCACCGGAGCTAAATATAGATTTTTTCAATGAAAACTTCAAAAATCTTCTTGTCTGAAACCATAGTACACTGAGTTTAGATATTTTGCACATATCATCGTTTACAGGTCCTCTATCTTAGTTGTTCAAACTTTGCCCCTGGGGTCAAAATTGGCCCCGCCCCGGGGGTCACCTTTTACAAATCTTCTTTTCTGAAATCACGTGACCCATCCTAGTGTAACCATGGTCAGGTGAGCGATCAAGGGCCATTCTGGCCCTCTTGTTTTCTATATCCTAGCAGATGGTAGCTTAAAGCAGGTTGAAAGTAAAGCAGAATGCCCTTTAAGGGGCATTCTGCTTTACTTTCGACCTGCTTAAAGTAGTCACCTACCTTTAAAACTAGAAACAGGCTATGGGAGGAATGGGAAAAGAAATAATATTCTTTATATCATTGGTTATTGCCTGATATACCACGATTTGGAGTTCTTCAAGTTTTGGAGTTTTGCAGTTGATCAGAACAACACACTATGGTACTATAGGTAAATTTTGACCCGTGAGCTGTGACCTTTAGGACGAGTCCACCCGTAAAGGTAAAACGCATCACAAACCATGAATTCGTTCAGGAGTTACCTACCTTTCATGGTATACTAACGATATTGTGCCTTGTGTCTTGAGATGAAATCAATAATCGAGTTAGAGTAATAGGTAGCGTGTAAGCCTTACTGTAAGGGTACTTGCTATAAGGGAAAAGGCTGTGGGTTCGATTCCCAATAGGAATTATTTTATCTTAAAATTATAATTAAATTTTTTATGTTTTATTGCATTAGTTTTCAAACAATTACTTATTTGAATTGTTCAACATATATGCTAAATGTGTCATGGACGACCTAAACGTTAAACTTTGTGAAGTATTGCAAATTTTAAATTTATGTACATGTAATTTGTTTTCATTTATCACTGAAATTTTAACGGGCAATTTCTGTTTCTTATTAAGTTAAGCCCTTGTCAGAGTGGTCCTTAATGAGCCCTCTGATCTGGGTTTTCACTGTTTTCAGGGGACAAGTGAAGTACACTCTTTCTAAATGAGGAGTATACTTGTCGTTATGGTTACCCCATATAAGTTATATGGGATTTTAAATCGCTTCTGCTTCTCCTTCTTACAGGCTCGTAGAAGTTTTCTGCAAGCTTCCTTATCATGGAATTTTAGACTATTGACGCGGTGGTTCTGTCTTACGCAGTAGAACGGAGTATTTACCCCGTGGTAGTAGAATCTTCAGTTTGAACAATGTGGTTATACAGAAATGTGATAAAAAATTGAATAATGTATATTTTTTAAATGCTGATCGGTTACTATAGGTTCCTTGTGGTTATCGTCATATGTAGTATAAAAAATACTTTTCCAAACCAAACACATAAATAAAACAGCATTCACTGGGTATCGAACTCATGACCGTACTCAGCAAAACACTATTCCACGTGCAGCAACTACTCTACTATCTCCGCCACAATGACTAATATATATCTAAATCTTATTTTAAATATCAAGTTAAGGTTTGAACCCTAACCTACCCATAACATGGAATGGTTGCAACTTCTATAAATAGAAAAGCTCAGTCACGGTTCAGCGGACAAAATTTACCTATAGTATATGGGGCAGTAACCAACAATAGAACGAAGATTATTTCAATCCTAACATTAGGACTATATAGACTGTATATTTTCACACAGATATCTTTGCAAATCTACACAATAAAATTGTTTAAACTATAAATCAAATCATAGGATTTGGTGCTAAAATGTCGCATTTGTTCAGTTTACTCCCCCTTATCTGAAGCCTTTGAGTGAGTAAACTGGACAATTTCAACATATTATGTGGAACTCTTTTCTTCAATGGAGGAATAAATTAATGGCAAGAAAGGCATATTTATGGAATAATGGGATATGCAGGCTGAAAGTAAAGCAAAAAGCTCGCAAACATGTTTTCTGACTTACTTTCTGCCTTACTTTTCAGCCAGCTAAAGCAATAATCTGTCATTATACCTTTTATGCCCATTACCCCATAAATATGCTTTGTACATTTTCGTCACAACAACAGCAAGGAGTACCATACCTACTGTATGATTTTATTGTACAGCCAAGTGAATACATTTCAGTGACATAACACCAGGGGGGCATTTGTCACTTACTTCGACACCGTTCTTGTTACTCATTTAATTTATTCATCCACTGAAGCGAACAGTTCCAATTTAATCGGTCATGAATATGTTTTATATCAAATACTTTCTGTTGTCGAGCACATGATAGCTTAAAGCAGGCTGAAATTATAGCAGAATGTGCCTTAACCCTTTACCTTATAGCCTGTTTCTAGTTTTGAAGACAGGTGACCACTTAAAGCAGGTTGAAAGTAAAGCAGAATGTGCTTTAAGGCACATTCTGCTTTACTTTCAGCCTGCTTTAAGCTAAAATCTGCTAGACTATATAAAATATTTGTAATGGTAATTGTTCATGAAACACTTTCTTCAGCGGATGAATAAATTAAATACGCTAAAAGTCGCTTCTGTGGGGGAAAGGGTTAAGGTACATTCTGCTTTACTTTCAACCTGTTTTATGTGATCACCTTTCTTCAAAACTAGAAACGGGCTATGAGGTACAGGGTTAACACAAGTTGGACTTCTATGCCGTATAAATTTGTTTGTTTATCATACTAATGGATATTGTCTATTGTACTGCAAAGCTCCAGATAAGGGGGATATTTCAAAAACTAAAATCTTTATTTCTGCTTCAAACCCTATGGTGTCACTACTCATTAGAATCGTCTCGAAGAGATGATTCTAATGAGTAGTAACACCATAGGATTTGATGCTAAAATAAGTGAGAAAATGTTGAATTTGTGCAGTTTACTCCCTCTTATCTGAAGCCCTGGACTACTGTTGAGGTCTAGTTTGTGTATCATGTTTATGCCTATTGTGTATTGTATTATTGCAGGTTTATGTTGTTTGAGGACTTCAACGCCTATATCAAGTGTCAAGAGAGAGTGAGCGAGACATTCAAGGTGAGCATGTATACATACAAGTGTCTGCTTTAATTCATTGAAATCCTAGCTTCGAGTAAACTGGTCCTTGACGAATAGTTTACTGATGAGGAGTACACTTTTCCTATGCAAATAGTGTTGTATCAAATCAGAGGGTTCTTAAAGGAGCCCTCTGATCAGAGTCTGCACTGTTTGTCAATTTGCTATATATTACAAAATTCAACCCTTAACCTATTACCTCATAGCCTGTTCTACAGTAGTATTGAAGAAAGGTGACCACTTAAAGCAGGTTGGAAGTAAAGCAGAATGTGCCCTAAGGCACATTCTGCTTTACTTTCAAACTGATTTAAGTGATCTCCTTCAAAACTAGAAACAGGCTATGAGGTAAAGAGTTAAGTGACCACAGGACAGAGGACATGTATGAGTGTACTGAATCTTTAAAGACATTTCCTGACCTACTTTCGGTAATATCACCTATCCAGGCAGTTCCCATACAATACTCATGGGCCTTGTGCACATACCAATAGCAAAGAACCACTGAAGCATCTCATGTGAGGCCCTACTTTTTAGCTCACCTGAGCTAGCTCAGGGTGAGCTATTGCAATCCTTGATTGTCCGGCGTCCGTCGTGCGGCGTCAACAATTTTAGTGTTTACACTCTAGAGACCACAGTTTTTATACAATCTTTCTCAAACTTGCTCAGATGGTATATTGCCATAAGAGTTCAGATGAGTTTGATTATGGTTGAAATCGGACAAATAGGTCATGAGTTATCTACCTTTGAACTGCTGAAAATGCCATATTCAACAGTGTTTACACTCTAGAGGCCACAGTATTTATCCAATCTTTCTAAAAACCTGCCCAGATTGTATATGACCATAAGAGTTTGGAAGAGTTCGATTTTGGTTGAAATCGGACAAATAAATAAAGAGTTATCTACCTTTGAATTGCTGAAAATGCCATATTTAATGGTGTTTACACTCTAGAGGCCACAGTATTTATCCAATCTTTCTAAAACCTGCCCAGATTGTATATGACCATAAGAGTTCGGATGAGTTCGATTTTAGTTGAAATCGGACAAATAGATCAAGAGTAATCTACCTTTGAATTGCTAGAAATGCCATTTTTAACGGTGTTTACACTCTAGAGTTCACAATTTTTATCAAATCTTTCTTAAACTTGCTCAGATTGTATATTACTTTAAGAGTTCAGATGAGTTTGATTATGGTTGAAAGCAGACTTATAGGTCGAGAGTTATCTACCTTTGAATTGCTGAAAATGCCATATTTAACGATGTTTACACTCTAGAGGCCACAAATTTTATCCAATCTTTCTCAAACTTACTCAGATTGTATATTATCATAAGACTTCGGATGAGTTCAATTTTGGTTGTAATCGGATCAATATGTCAAGAGTTATCTACCTTTGAATTGCTGAAAATGATATATTTAACAGTGTTTATGCTCTAGAGGCCACAATATTTATCCAAGCTCTCTCAAACTTGCCCATATTGTATATGACCATAAGAGTTTGAAAAAGGGTGATTATGGTTGGAATCGGACAAATAGATCAAGAGATAATTACCTTTGAATTGCTGAAAATGCCATATTTTACAGCGTTTACACTCTTGCAACTACAGTTTTCAATGGATTTTGAATGTACTTGTACACAAAGGATGTAGCTATACGTTCTCGAAGGAGTGCAATTATTGTTGAAATGTAATCATTGTGGCAATAGTTACCTGCCCTTGATATACTTTGAAATGCTAGAAAAAGGCTTAATTTCAGTATTGTTTAGGCTCTAGTTAACTGCCTTTGATGTACTCTACTATACTACAGTAGGTCGACAAACTTGAATGGATTTAGAATAAAACGGGTGAAATTCAAAGGTAAAGCTATCAGGCTTCATTACAAATGGTGAGCGATATCAGGGCCTTCAGGCCCTCTTGTATATTTGATAGTTTGGTTAGAAATAACCATTGAAAAAACCTCTAGAGTATGAGTATGTCTGGGCCTCAACATGTAAACTTAGATTGGTAAAGATTATGCTGCATGCTTTTACAGTTACTTTCACGCCTATCGAGAACAATGGGTTGGGTGGGGGGAAGTCCATCAAAGGACTGAGGAATGTCTTTAACTATTCTCCTGCTAATAGCCTGAATTGACACTTTTTCAAAACAATGTAGAGCCAGGATTATGGACAACCCTTTCCCCCATAGGAGCGCCTTTTAGCACATATAATTTATTTCTCCTCTGAAGAAAATAGTTCTATTTGATACAGTCATGAATATGTATTATAAGAACTATTTTCTATATAATAGCAGAAGGCGCATTCTGTTTTACTTTCAACCAGCTTTAAGTGATAACATGTCTTCAAAACTACAAACGGGCTATGTGGTAAAGGGTTAATAAACAGCCCTGAAGGAGCAGTCTGATCAGGGTCTGCACTGATATCTAATAGGATCTGTCTGATATGAGTCTGTCCTCTTTAATGGTGAAAATATTCCTTATTTTATTCACCAATGTAATAGTTGATATGATAGATTTTCAGAGGGAAGAATTATTAAATGTTATGTACCCATGTTATTTCAGGACACGATGTTATGGACTAAGATGTGCTTACACAACATCGCCTCCTCTGGCAAATTCTCTAGCGACAGAACCATTGCCGAATACGCAACTGAAATCTGGGGTGTAAACCCTAGCACCACGAAACTGCCAAACCCCGGGGACAATCCACTCAAGTTTGGTGAAGAAAAGTAGACACTAGGTGTACAGCAGAATAGAACAAAACGATATTTGAACAGTTGTTTTTTTATCACATTTAAAAAAGTATTAGACTCTTATCTAAAGACAGCTACGTTTGGGAGACAGGGAATGTATGTGATCATTCAGTTGCCATGGGCGACAGACTGCAGCTGCATAGATGAATGAGAGAATTCATGTGAAACTGAAACAACAAACAGAAGAAGCAGTCCCAGGAACAATTGAATCATTGTGATACATAGCCCCAGATAAGCGGGAGTATTTCAAATACTAAACTTCATAATAATATTTCTACTCCAAAGCCTATTTTATGACTGCTCATTAGGATTGTCCCAAAGAAATTATTCTGTTTAGTAGTCACAACATAGTGTTTCATTGAGACCTATTAGGGAAAATGTTTCAGACATTTTTGCATAACTCCCTCATGTCCGGCAGGGCTCCAGATAAGATATAGTGAACTGAACAAATTCAACATTTTCTCACTTATTTTTGCACTAAATCCTATGGTGTCACTATTCATTAGAATCCTCTCTAAAGATTTTAGTTTTTGAAATACTCCCCTTATCTGGAGCCCTGATGTCTGGGATTGAAGGATAGTGCCCTGTACAGTGGAGAAGACGTTATTCTTTCCCAATAAATCCTCGATTCTAAATGACTGTCTGTGTCAATGGTTGTAAAACATCATTCATACACTCATTTCTAATAAATATGTTTATAAAATGCTAAAATAAGTATTTCTATTGCAAACAGTTTGGAGCCAGATCAAACGCTTGGTAACCCAGCATTTGATCAGGCACAAAACTGTTTGCCACTCAGATTAAAATAAATCTTACATTAGAAATTTTTGAAAAATATAATTTTGTACATTTTATTGCATTTTGTAAGCACTTAAATGGGAAAGAATAACATCTTCTCAACTGTATAAAATCCTTATGATTGAGATTCTTGTATCGCAGACAATTAAGATACAGAGTAGTTGAAAGGTATAACAATTTGCTATGATATGATATGCCATTCTTTGATAAGTGCTATTATTTTCTAGAGTTTGATAACGTGGTAAGTGCTATTTTTGTACAGTATACTCTCACTGTAAGGTCCAATTCAGAGTGTTACTAAGTGATGATGTGAATGACCGGTTGATTGAAGGTGAATAAAAGTCATGTAGAAAGCTCCTGTAGGATCTTTCTGCTTTGCTTTTATTATGCTTTTAAAAGCCACATATCTTAATATCCAAAAACATGTCACTTATTAGTGATCTTAATAAAAAGACTTTATAAATATGCAGGTACTACACAAATACGTTAATAATCAGATTTTGTAGTGACATTTTATAATCTTAAATTGTTGTCAAATTTGTATCTCTAGAAATGGTTTACAGTCCTAATTTGAACTCATGGTAGTGTCATGTTTGAATCTCTTTGTAAGATTGTGCCATTCTAGGAAATGTGTGTAAGGGATATAAAACATAATGCATTAAGGCTCTGTTATCAACTTGACAACCGAACTGCTCAACAAATTGTCAGATGAAATTCAAAACTTAACTCGTTCTCATTGCAGTCTTTCTTGTTTTAAGTGACCGTTAATTGAAATAGCAATGTGATTTCTGAAGAAAACTGGCTGCTTAATGCAGGATAAAAATCATGCAGAAAGCTCCTACTGGAGCTTTCTGCATGATTTTTATCCTGCATTAAGGTACTTCGCATATGCGCGTAGTTTCCATACGATTGTTATGAAAATTGTCATGAAGAATGATAATAGCATAAGAAACAATGTGTGTAAATATAGGCAAAATTTATCGTGTGGTTTGTCTTTAAGGTCTTTTTTCTGACAAAAACCTAGAATTTTGATGATTTTATTTTTCTTAAAAATGAATAAAGCTAATGACTATAATTCTCGCCCAATAAGTAGTCCACAACATTCATTACAAGAAAAGCTAAAAACATTTTGAATAAAGGTGTTCAGAAAGATGTTATCAGCTATTTAAATTTTGCAAAATGCTAAAAAATTGAATTACAAAAAACTGACTCATTCAATGTATATTTGTTTTCATTTTATTCAAATATATGGTTGATGAACTAGTCAGTCTGAAAAAATTAGACAATATTACAGTCAGGATTTGTTGTAATAACATATTTTCTTATTAAAATGTGGGATATTTGTTGTTTAGATACAGTTACCTACCTTAGAATTAAAACTTCGTCATTAAAATGCATTATTATTTATTCATGGACTTGCATACAAGGTTTATTATATTGTTTGAACATAATTATAATGGGCAATATCGATCTTGAAAAGGTTAGCGTATTGATAAGCTTCAAGGTGTGGCTTTATAGTTCGATCAAATCGTTTACATGTATACCGATTTAATTGACTTGTAAGTCATTAAACTAAAACGTACAGGTAAGTGGACATATACTTGGACCGTAAACATCACTAGTACTAATCAACGAAGACTAAACATAACATGTCTCTTGATTACTGCGTTATGGATTGACAAGTCAATAAATCGGACACTAAAAAAAAATATTTGGATCGGATGGGTCTCGAACCTATGACCTTTGGATTGCTAGTCAACCACTATAGTCAACCACTATACTAACTGCGCTATGAAGGATTATACTAATTTATATCAACATTTCCTTTATATAAATTTTCTAGTATAAACACGTACGAAAAAAGTCTGTGTCGTCCAGACGCATATCCGCTCGCCCGCAAGACCGACTTCCGGTAGCGAAAGGCCTTAAGCAGCGACTTGTATTTAAGATTCAGCAAGGGTCTTGTATGGGATCACTAAATACAATAAAGGCTGTTTTGTAATACAACATATGAGACAATTAGTTAGATTTGCTTCAGATTCTGATAAAACATATTACTGCTTTTGATTCAAACTGTAAGCAAAGTCCTTTGACGCTACAGATTTTGCCCAGGAAAATTTACAAAACTGGATTGAGCAGTAAAGGCAGTATTGGCTCTTACTTTGAACAATTGCCTAGCACAAGTTTTGACGGTAACTTAATGCAAAGTGTTTTGTTTCTCTATGATGAGTGTTATTGTTTTATGTCACGGGACCTTACATACCTGGGATTGCTCTTTCCTGACAGTCTATAGTGCTGGTCTGTAACAGTGGTGGTGCTAGTCTTATGGACGGACAATTTACAGTAAAACCCCTCTATTATCATCACCAAAATCAGGTTTTATTGTTTGGTGTTTAAGGCAGCTGACTGCTAAAAGAAAAATGGAAGTAAAGCAGAAAGCTCCTATAGGAGCTTTCTGCTTTACTCCCATTTGCTTTAAGTTGTCCCCTATCTATAATACCGCTAAACCTTCTAAATTAGACATTAATGTGTACCCTATCTTTTATACCGCCAATGTTTCTAAATTAGACATTAAGGGTGTATCAATGTCATGAATATGGCAGCTTTTCAAAGTATATGAAAAAACTCTATGATGGTTTTGTATTGAAGAGCTATCCAAGATGAATGAAAAAATAGAAAACGTGTACATTTTGGTGAACAACAGTTGGCTCTACGGCCATGTAAAATTTACCCCACCCACTTCCTCTTATTTTGTCCTTTTCAAACAGCCCACTTCAATAAAACCCATTTTAAATGAAAACAAATATGATAATTTGGTTTTGTGTTATTTATTTCCTATCTATGGTAGTATTTCTTCATACAAAAACTAATTTAAGAAAAAAAAAAGCACCAAATGTGAAATTTATAAAGCTCTAAATATCATCGATATGGTACTTTTTTGTAAATTTTGTAAGGGGCGATAACTCTTTTTACTTTAATAACTCAAAATTTTCAACACTGACCTTTCAATTTCTTTTCATATTTTGAACTGCCTTAGTATGGGCTTTCATCTGGTAGAATATACGAAAAAGTTTAATACTAGAACTATTTCATTTTCAAACTTTTTTACTTTTTTTCATAAAATAAAAAATCTAATAAAATCACGCCCTATATAAAGCATATTTTTGATATTCAAGGATCCATATTGTTCAAATCTGGTGCCTGCTTTGTCTAAATTTGGTTTCTATATGTGAAAATACCACCATAGACATGAAATAAAAACAGAAAACCCAAATTAACATTTTTGTTTTGTTTTGAAATAGATTGTACTGAAACTTGTACTCTGAATGGGTAAAATTTGAAGAACAAAATCCAAATTTGACATACCTTTTTCAAATCGCTGTAGCTCAAAAAAAAGGACACCACCATATATATTTTTTTTCATTTTTTCATTCATCATAAATAGCTCTTCCAAAAAACCAATGATAGAAAAAAAGTTTAATACTTTGAAAAAATGGCTCATGACATTGATACACCCTTAAGGTGTCCCCTATCTTTTATACCGTTAAACCCTCTAAGTAAGACATTAATGTGTCCCCTATCTTTTATACCGTTAAACCCTCTAAGTAAGACATTAATGTGTCCCCTATCTTTTATACCGTTAAACCTTCTAAATTTAATGTCTTCTTTTCGGTGGTGGTAATAGAGGGGGGTTTACAGTACAAGAAGACTTTAGCTACAATCTGTTGAGACAAGTACTAGAAGCTGTTCAGGGTGGGTGGAGTTTTTGTGTAGAATCGGGTACCTTGTTTGTAGTGGTTTATCCTCACAGAGATGGATGTTTGTATAAACTCTTCAGTTTCTGTGATAGTGTCCGTATACCCATCTATTGTTTACAGTAACACCCTGATGAGTATGAAATGTTGAGTATGATCTATTATGTGGCAATTTTCTACTGTCTGCCCCATCCCATTTTTGTCAAGCTGTATCATGATATTGTCCTAATTTGTTAGCCCCGCCCCCTTGTTCCAATTTCATTGGAGATAATTATTACCTATTTAGATTCAAATGAGATTAAAATTACCTAATTTAAATGCATCTAATTGTTATATGGTCTTGTTTGAAGATCAGTTAAGTAATTGGATTTATTGCCTAAATGAAGAAGTTATGCAATGTTTTTCTTTTAACCATGACATTCACCAATTAAACAAATTCTTGTTCTCTATACGATGGATTTTAAGTGGTTATATACAGTTGAAATCATGATTAACCCATTGCCTGTTTCTAGTTTTGAAGGTATTTGACCACTGAAAGCAGGTTGAAAGTAAAGCAGAATGCGCCTTAAGGCGCATTCTGCTTTATTTTCAGCCTGCTTTAAGCTACAATTTGCTTAGATAAAGAAACTATTTCTTACGGTTCATATTCATGACTGTATGAAATGGAATTATGTTTTCCTGTGGAGGAATAAATTAAAGGCATAAAAAGGTGTATTTATGTGGTAATGGTTTAAGCTACCGTTTACTCCAGAAGTATGATCTCTAAAATCAGGTTTTGCTAAATGCAGACCAACAGTAATGCAGAAACCTCCTTTAGGAACTTTCTGCATTACTTTCATGCTGCATTTAGCTGATGCCTTGTCTTACAGGCTACTCACTGATATCTGTTAATTGTTGCTTGACACAAATATGAAATGTAGCTGCAAAAGGCCATAGTTAAATGAGAAACGTACATAGGCATTGTATTTGGTGCACATTTTACTTTTCTTCCTATTCTGATTATTTTGTGCTGAAAAGCAATCTTTAACCCATTACTCCATAGCTTATTTCTAGTTTTGAATACAGGTGACCACTTAAAGCAGGTTGAAAGTAAAGCAGGATTTACCTTAAGACACATTCTGCTTTACTTTCACCCCTTTTTATGCATCTGCTAGGATAAAGGAAATATTTCTTATGGTACATATTCATTACTGAATAACCTGGAACTATTTTATTAGTGGAGGAATGAATTAAATGGGTAAAAAGGCGTATCTATGGAGTAAAGGGTTAAGTTATGCACTAGCAGTCTTCCGTTAAGTATTTATACATTTTTCGTCATTTGTGTATGTGTGTGTGTACACATGTGTTAGTATTGGTTTCCGGGTTTGGACAAATATTGACGTATTAGCACTTTCTGTTTAATAACTTTTATGTGAACGGTATCTTAATTTGCCCTGTCTGGGTATAAATGAAATGTATAAAGGTGTTGTTAAAAACAGGTGGTTCCTAAATGCTTGACAAAAATAATACAGAGAGCTCTTTCAGGAGCTTCCTGCATTATTTTGTTTTGCATTAGTTGTGGTAGTTTATAGCTGTCTACATTTCTTTATTTCTTCTAATTAGTCTTGAAGCATAATATGGTTAATTCTTATATTTAAATACCAAAGTAAAGATTAGTTTAACCCTTTAAACCCTAGTCCCGCATATAGGCGTGCTTTTCAAACAGGGTACATGTGAATAGTACACATGTCCTAGGCAAACAGTGAAGACCCAGATCAGAGGGCTCCGAAAGGAGCCCTCTGATCAGGGTCTTCACTGTTTGTCATAACTCCAAAAATTGACAAAAACAACCCTTAAAAGTCAGAAATGGACTAGACTAAAATCGAAACTGGATTTGTCCATTTAAAGTTTCAGGGAGGAAAGAGTTAAGGGTCAAACTTGTGTTGCATACATATTCATGAAAAGAAAGCATGGTTGTCGCAAACTATAGATGGCTGCATGATGCAGGACAAAAGTAATGCAGAAAGCTCCCAATGGGGAGCTTTCTGCATTACTCTTGTCCTGCATTAGGCTTACACTCATCTTTAAGATGCCCATGCATCAACTTTTAAATGTTTTTTCAACACTGGTTTGACAGGGATGTAAAGAGGTGTACAGTAATTAATAAATGATCTGTTGATTGTTTTGTTTGGTTGCTTTACTGTTATATTTCACACATCTTTAAGGTATTTGGGGTGCACCTGATATTGAAACAGTATTTCATAGTTTCACAAGGATGTGCACACTCCTGAATGAGCTAGGTCATGAGATGGAACAGAGGACTCCCAGACACTGCAGACAGTGTAGACCAAACTAAACTGCATCTGATTAGATTCTGCTTAATTTTTCTGTTTTCAACGATGCAAGTACCATGTGTACAACAGTCATTCAAACATGGATTTATTTGCACTGTGACAGCTTAATGCAGTATAAAGTAAATTAGAAAGCTCCTGTATGGGCTTTCTGATTTACGTTTGTCCTACACAAACCCTGTTGTCATGCGTAAATTTCTAGTTTTGAAGGCAGGTGACCACTTGAAGCAGATTGACAGTAAAGCAGAATGTGCCCTTAGGCACATTCTGCTTTACTTTCAGCCTGCTTTAAGTTTCTATGTAGATAAATACTTGTAATACAATCCATAATTCATTTTCAGAACTTCCTAACTAAGAACAACTTTTCTAAATGTAGGAATAATTAAAGGTGTTAAATGGCTTATGTTCATGTATTTATGGAGCTTAGATTTTGAGCACTGAATGAAGCACTTGAATGTCAGCTGTACTCTACGTTTGACTGAAATATGTCTGCAGCCTCTACAAGATGGCAAACCCTGGTGAAGTGCAGCATTCAGAGCACCTGTCATATTAGAGTCTACACTGTTTGCAGTGCCATATGGCTCTGTGTCTTGTGACTTGGCACTAATACCCTCAGAGATATGTGTGAGCACTTTAGTGCTATCTATTGCTGATATACATTTGTTTTCTGTATGCTGGATTTGATACCCATCAGGGACTGTTGTTTAGATAGGTATATTTAATAAATTACAATAGTTTATACAACACTCCACCAGTCTCCACTTGTTTATTGTGACCTAAGGTTTCTGTCCTAACTTACAGGGTGTATAAACCTTTTACCCTATAGCCTGTTTCTAGTTTTGAAGACAAGTGACCACTTAACCCTTTACCCCATAGCCTGTTTCTAGTTTTGAAGACAAGTGACTACTTAACACTTGACTCCAAAGCCTGTTTCTAGTTTTGAAAACTGGTGACCACTTAAAGCAGGTTGAAAGTAAAGCAGAATGCGCCTTAAGGCGCATTCTGCTTTACTTTTAGCCTGCTTTTAGCTACCATCTACCAGGATATAGAAACTATCTTTTATGGTACATGTTCATGACTATAAAATGGAACTATTTTCTACACTTGTTGCATAAATTAGAGGTGTATATAGACATTGTTTTGGGGTAATGGGTTAAAGCTTGTTGAAAGTAAAGATGAGCGTTTGAAGCTGATCTTTACCCAATGGCCTGTATCTAGCTTTGAGTAAAAGTGGCCACTTAAAGTGACCATCTGTTTGTAGAAAACATTTCTAATGATGCAGCGTTTAAAATGGAACTATTTTCTTCAGTGGAAGAATAAATGAAGTGGAATAAAGTAAAGATGTAAAAATGCGTATTTATGTGGTAATAGGTTAACAAATATTTAGCACCAGCAATTCAAATGCCTGCAGGACTCCAGATAAGACAGAATAATCTGCACAAATCCATGATATTACTACTCATTAGAGTCGTCTTGAATAGACGATTCTAATGAGTAGTGCCACCATAGGGTTTAAAGCAGAAAATAAAGATTTTAGTTTTTGAAATATACCCTTTATCTGGAGACCTGCTTCTGTAATGTAATGTTTCGGAAGGTAAATACAGATTCTGTTCTGCAGAAGAAACTACCAACACCATCAGCTGAGGACCATACACTGTGACTCTTTTAACTCGAACACTCCAGCTCGGTTTGGCTGTTTGTGATCAGCCAATGTACGTTTGGTAGCTAGCTCCAGCTTGGGTTATTCGAGCAGAGCCAAATTACGTTTACTGCAAAATATATTAAATTAACTACCATCTACTAGAATATAGAAAATATTCCTTATATGGTGCATAACATACATGTATTCATGACTATAACGTGAAACCATTTTCTTCAGTGGAGGTATAAGTTAAAGACATTTATGGAGTGAATGGTTAAGTATTACACCTATTATCCTGTTCTAATTTCAGATGCAAGGTTCCGGATTCAGCTGTATGAATATTCCATTTGCATATGGTTACCTATGTTATAGCTGCACTCTTGCACCCAATAAACCTTTGACGTATATCGATTATCCCGCTTTACGCTTTCATGATCAAATTGTTCATGAGATTTTTACCCCTTCACCGCTTTATTGTCGTCTATTTCAGTTTTATTGTCTGCAATGTCGTTTCAGAGTTAAGAAACAAGGCAGTATGGCTGAAGAAATTTCAAAACGAGTGTAAAACAGTTCGGGTCATGATCAGACGCCGCGTAACGCGGCGTCTGATCATGACCCAAACTGTTTGCAACCGCGCTTTAAGGCTTCGTTGAAAGTGAAAGGGTTTAACCGCGAATTCATAGACTCTTGCAAAATTTGGATCCAGATCTGACATCAAGTTTTTGAAGTTTACATATGCTTTTTAAATCATAATAACATCAACAGTATTTTACTAATCTTAGGCAACAATAGTTGAGCAGACGGCATATACAAAGATACGTAAGTTATGCCAGTTTGTTGCTTATGGAATAACATTTAACCTACAAACAGTTTCATTAGACGCTGACTTTAACTACCTATGGTCTGGTTCTAAACAGTTTGACATTCGCTCTGTTTTTGTTTTTTCATTTCAAATAACACAAAACTGTGTTATTTCACAGGCAGACGACAGTCACCGTTTTAAGCAGACGAAGTTTCTCGTACTCTCCAATATTCATTTTGAACACATAATAATTCAATAAAAACACATATCTGACGAATGAACCCGGGCCATTTGTGCTAACGATCCCATATATATGGGACATAGGCAAACTGTAAACTCTGACCAGAGTCTACACTGTTTGCTGATAGGAATTTCAATATAAAACAAACGAAAAAGGGAAAATTAGACCAGACACCTCTTAGATAAAAAATGGACGTCTCCAATATATAAGCATGGAAGAATCCATTAGTGGTTTCCACTACGATATAACTCTATCAAGGAGACTATTGTTTCACCTTGTGTGTGTTAGCTGGAGGGATGTTCTAGTCCAAGGTCAAAGTAAAGCCTGCCTCCGTCTGTAGTGATGTGATACCGTATGCTTTGAAATTGTCGTCTGCAACATTTGTTAGTTTATTTTAGATATATATTTTTTTAAAGTAAAGAAACCTTTAGACGATTGTCAAACAGTTTACGCGTGACGCGGCGTCTGATCTGGATCAAAACTTTGCACAAAAAAAAAAGAAATGAAATCGCGATCAGTTATTAACCTACAGTAAATTCTCTCTTCAGCGACCAGCTATAGTATGGAGGGTCTTTAAATACAGGTAGCTACTTCAGGCAAGAAAAGGGTACAATGGAAGACCTCCATAAGCTACGACAGGGAGAAAGCTACCCGTATTAACCCCTTCGCTGTGATGACGTCATCAATTTAAAACAGTTGTCGTCTGCTTAAAATTATTTCTCATTTTTGAATTTTAGGTATTTTGACTTAAGACTAATTGAAACGAGTGTCAAATAATTTGGATCCTGATCAGACGCCGCGTAACGCGGCGTCTGATCAAGATCCAAACTGTTTGCAAATAAATGTAACTATTGTACTCATAGGTGGTTCTCTCGAGAATACTTTTTTGTACCCGGAGTATAGGACAGTGACAGCGGTCACAATAGGTTGTTTCAATGTTGAAACAACGCTGTGTGCCTGCTGGGGGAAGGGGTTAAAAAGCGACAGTGAGAATATTTAGTTGAGAGTCCCATGTATAACATGTATAATAAGATGCAGATGAGAAAAGAGGAAATACAGCGTAATACAGTGGAGAAAACGTTATTCTTTCCCAATAAACGCGTTTACGCTAAAACTATTATTTGCAGTGCAAACAGTTTGGAGCCAGATCAGACGCCGGGTCTGATCAGGCTCCAAACTATTTGCCACCAAGAAAAACATGAAATATCAGAATTGTCGAAAAGTTGTCCTTTTCTACGTTTTAGTGCTTTGCGTTTGCGTACGTTTGCGTTTAAACGGGAAAAAACAACAGATTCTCCACTGTACAATATTTGTACTTAGCTTATAATACCTCTCTGTATTATATACAGTGGAGAAAACGTTATTCTTTCCCAATAAACGCGTTTACGCTAAAACTATTATTTCCGTTGCAATCCGTTTGGAGCCAGATCAGATGCCGGGTAACCCGGCGTCTGATCAGGCTCAAAACTGTTTGACACTCAGATAACAATAAATAGTGAAAAACGTCAAAACGTTATTATTTTCTTCATTTTAGCGCTTTGCGTTTGCGTACGTTTGCGTTTAAACGGGAAAGAATAACAGATTCTCCACTGTAAGAATACAGTAAAACCTCTATTTTACGACCGTAAAAAAAGGCTAATCGATTGTATGAAAGACAAGTGAGATTTGATTTGTTATGAATTTTCGTCGCTTTTAACAGTATTTCAGTCATATATATAGCGACGTCCAGCTAATTACAGGTTTAGGAAGATCCAAGAAGCCCTTTAAGACAAATGAGAGTGAAACTGAAACTCCTAATTAAAGGGGCTTAGACTGTTTTACTCTCACGTTGCGTTAAGCGGTTTCTTAGGTTAAACACAAAATAATTTAACATACATGTACATCTATTTCATAGGTTGTTATAAGGTTATTTTTTTGCTGTACATAAAATGTCCATATCCGACTCACTAGGCGTTTTGACAGAGTTTAAACTGGGTTTTTTTTTATTAGTAAATGTATTTATTCTATCATAAATTTATACACAAATCGATTTCAGAAGTTACGCACAAAGCAGGTTTGGGGAGACCGGAGTTAAATGTTACATTCATACCTTTAACCCATTTGCGCCTGGCGGATTCTTCCATGTTTTATATTGGATTAGCCCATTTTTTATCAAAGGGATACCTGGTCAAAATTTCCATTTTCAATTTGTTTTGTATCGAAATTACTATTATCAAACGGTGTAGATTCTGATCAGACGCCGCATAATGCGGCGTCTGATCAGAGTCTACACTGTTTGCCTATGTCCCATATATGGGATCGAGTGCACAAATGGGTTAAGGACCCTATGCAAGTAGATGTTCTCAATATTTTGAACGTTTGGAAAATGTTACATGAAGCTCCGGTCTCCCTTTTCATCTTCGGCACTTATACCTCAACTATTCAACAGTCGGATGCTAAAAACCAGAAAACAGAGTGTCATGCAGTGCAATCTGCCTAGGATGCTCAACCTGGCCTGTCAAAATCAGAATCTGCAGTCTAGTGTATGTTGATAGACTAACCCCTTCACAACCATGAGTTGAAGTCATCAATCTTAAGGGTGTATCAATGTCATGAACCATTTTTTTCAAAGTATTAAACTTTTTTTCTATCATTGTTTTTTTGGAAGAGCTAATTATGATGAATGAAAAAATAAAAAAAAATATATATGGTGGTGTCCTTTTTTTTAGCTACAGCGATTTGAAAAAGGTATGTCAAATTTGGACTTTTTCTCTCAAATTTTACCCATTCAGAGTACAAGCTTCAAGAAAATCTATTTCAAAACAAAACAAAAATGTTAATTTGGGTTTTCTTTATTTATTTCATGTCTATGGTGGTATGTTCACATATATAAACCAAATTTAGACAAAGCAGGCACCAGGTTTGAACAATATGGATCCTTGAATATCAAAAATAGGCTTTATATAGGGCATGATTTTATTAGATTTTTTATTTTATGAAAAAAAGTAAAAAAGTTTGAAATGAAATAGTTCTAGTATTAAACTTTTTCTTATATTCTACCAGATGAAAGCCCATACTAAGGCAGTTCAAACTATGAAAAGAAATTGAAAGGTCAGTGTTGAAAATTTTGAGTTATTAAAGTAAAAAGAGTTATCGCCCCTACAAAATTTACAAAAAAGTACCATATCGATGATATTTAGAGCTTTATAAATTTCACATTTGGTGCCTTTTTTTTCTTAAATTAGTTTTTGTATGAAGAAATACTACCATAGATAGGAAATAAATAACACAAAACCAAATTATCATATTTGTTTTCATTTAAAATGGGGTTTATTGAAGCGGGCTGTTTGAAAAGGACAAAATAAGAGGAAGTGGGTGGGGTAAATTTTACATGGCCGTAGAGCCAACTGTTGTTCACAAAAATGTACACTTTTTCTATTTTTTCATTCATCTTAAATAGCTCTTCAATACAAAACCATCATAGAGTGTTTTCATATACTTTGAAAAGTTCCCAACTTCATGACATTGATACACCCTTAAGGTGCATTCTGCTTTACTTTCAACCAACTCTAAGTAATCGCGTTTGAAAAATAGAAAATGCGAAAAGCTTAGGATTTTTCAGAATCAACTAATGGCAGCCCTGTGCTAATGATGAGTACTGTTGCGATACAAGATCCATATTGATTGAATTTGTTAAACATGCCTTGTATCACATAAAGTACCACCAGTTTTATGTTATGTATATATGTTGTAATAATGAGCTTGTATGCTTAAGTCAAATAAAACAGATGTTCTGTTCTGTTTTGTTCTTAAACAATAGTAATCTACTTTAAATTCTAAGTATATTTGACTTAAGACTTATTTAAACGAGTGTGAAATATTTACGCGGTGTCTGATCAGGATCCAAACTATTTGCAAATTACCATTGTAGTCGGGGTACGGCACTGAAGCGGTTGGTGTCCTCTACTAAAATTTCTTCTAGTGATAATCTAAAGTTTCGAAAAGTTTGGAGCATAATAAAGCCCAAACGTTTGGTGAGACTTTCATTCATCCCTGAAAGTTTTAATGGACAATTCCAATTTCAAAATAAGTCAAGTCCATTTTTGACTATTTAGGGTTGATTTTTACAATATATTTCAAAATGACAAACAGTTAAGACGCTGATCAGAGGGCTTCTTAAGGAGCCCTCTGATCAGAGTCTACACGGTTTGCATAGGACAAGTGTACTTTTCACATGTAAGCTGTTTGCGAATGACGCATATATGCGTGACTAGGATTCAAAGAGTTAATCCACATACAATATGTTAGCAAGTGTCTCCAAAAACCGTTTCAGGCATCAGTCAAATGATTGGCCCTTTGAATGATGATTAACCCTTTCACCCTCAATGACGTCGTAAAGCGCATTTGCAAACAGTTTGGATCTTGATCAGACGCCGCGTAACGCAGCGTCTGATCAGGATCCTAACTGTTTGACACTCTCATCGATATTAATTAAGTCATACAACCTTAAATCTAACTTTGAAACGTGTCTTCTAGACAACAATACTGAAGTAGACGACCATTAAGCGGTGAAGGGGGAAAAACCTCCCGAATAATTTTTTCATGAAATGGTTAAATGTCGTTTGCTTCAAATTTATTGTCTATTGACAATGGTAACAATGCTAATCTATTTACATGTATTTTTTTGTAAAGATTATTTATTGTAAATTAATGTCTGAAGCCTATATTAACACATAAATATTAGTTAATGAAAAGGCTATAAATAATAGATAGCAGTTTGCGTGACATTCAAATGGTCAACCCGAGAAACAGAATGTCACCACGAGGCGAAGCAAACTGCCATCTAAAATTTATCTTATTACATCGAGTTTATCAAGCCTGGCTGTGGAATCATCTCGTTCGTATTGTAAAAAATTAATTACATGTATGTTGTGAATACCAATTTAGCGCCGCCGTGCACTTAACGCGGGAAACGACGTCTACGACGTCACATTGTTAAAAGAAAAGAAAGAAGAACGTTAAGACACTCAAGTAGACTGAAGACACTGTCTAGCTAAAAAACAATACATTTATACCAGTGGTTTTATCGTTGCAATAAAGCACGGGTAGGAGTTAAGTTGCGTAGTAATTAAATCACGAGGCCGAATGCCAAGTGATTTAATACCAGCATTTCACTGACTATCCGTATTTTATTGCATGATAAAAAAATGGTTTTTATTTATTATTTCGATTCTAATATTTCAATTTAACCATGTTAACCATACTTTACACCGACGCAACGTCGCTACATTTCTTGGCCTGTGCAATTTCGAAGTCATACCGGTATGACGTCACTTTAAGACGTTACATCGCGTAATTGTTTTTTTTTAAGAAATAACAAATTCATACCGGTGTTTTATCGTGCAATCGAACACTGGTAGGAGTTGAGATTCGTAGTAATTTAATCACGAGGCCTTTAGGCCGAGTGGTTTAATTACAAGCATCTCAACGACTACCCGTGTTCGATTGTTAGATAAAACACTGGAATTAATTTATTATTTCGATTCTAACACATACCTTTACCTTAATTTGCACCGAAGCAACGGCGCTACCTTTCTTGGCGTACGTATTTTCGAAGCCATATGACTTCACGTTAGAACGTTTTAGCACGTGAGTGTTTTATTGAAAAATTTTAACACTGAAACGTTCGTTCTTTGTCTATATAGGGTGTGTAAGAATGAGAATTCTAACACACTTCGCGCACGTCTCTATATTAACAAAGAAGGGATGCCATGTTTGGTGTCGTCTGATGACAGGTAATCTGGGTTAGAAACAGCATGACCAAGTTGTCTAGACGCTTAAAATTTTGTAAGGAGTGTACAAAGGGACGCAACTCGTACAGAAAATGCTGCAAACTGACAAGGAGTTACCTGTTGGTAGAGATTTTCTTCGACATTCACATAGGGAAAAGAATATCACATAGTGACAGTTTTTCTTTTTAATAGATGTAAAAGACATGCAAAATGTTTCATTTCGGTCTATGGAAAAATAAAATTGTAACTCAAAGCGAGGTGTTATAATAAAAAATACTCGTTCTAAAACATGCTCGAGAAAAAAACACCGAATCTTAACTTTTTTTTATAGTTTTCATCGCTTTTTCTACTACACCTTGAGATGGAGTTGGTCTTTGTTTAAAACTTCGCTACAAACAAATCGAGTATGAATAGCCGAGTGGTTGTTTGGGCCAAAAAAAGTTGCCTAAAATTTAAGGACATTTCTTGTTTTTCATCGGCACACGCATGTTTTCGATCCCGACCGAGCTAAATTTACATCTGTTATTGTTAACACATTTAATTTTAGCGACGACAAATATACTCGTCATTTATAAACAGTATACATGTAAAGATTAGACATGTCCTATACAAACAAGAAGACCCAGATCCGTGAACCTGACTAGGGTCTGCACCATTTGTCATGCTGTAATAAATTGTAAAAAACCAAACCAACAAATACACAACAACTTAATAGAAATGTAAAGTTTCAAGAGTGAATGACTTGAAACATAGCATTGTTAACAAAAAGTGTGTTATATCTGAAGTTAGGTTCAAATATTTGAGACCCAACTGAATATATATATAGGAACTTACATGAGTGTTCATAATTTATTGGTTTTATAAAACGAGTATTTTATACAACGATAAAAACGAGGCTTGCCGAGTTGTTATCGTTTTCTAAAAGACGAGTTTTACAAATCAAATAAATTATGAACACGAATGTTAGATTCTTATTATAACATAACATAGCAATGTTTCTTTTACCATCTCAATACTTATTTTAGATTGCTAATTTTACTATGTACGTCAATGGACGACGCGTGAATTGACCACCCAAATGAGTAAACTTGCAAAAAGTAGATATGTGATTTGAGAGAGGTGAAAGTTCTTAGAGATGCATTTCAAGATGAACAAACTGACACTTCTGCTGAAATGAAACAACAGACAGCAACAGCCAATGATAGAAATAACTGCATTGAAGTTGATCTTGAGAACAACAACCTTACAGCTGACCAGAGAGATGAAGTGCAACATTTTCTTCAGAGATGGCAACATATATTTTCCAAAGATGTTACTGATTTAGGCAATGCCGATATTGTTGAACATGAAATTCATCTCAACGATGACAAACCATTCAAGGAAGCTCCAAGACACATTCCACCAGCATTGTTTAACGAAGTGAAAGAACATCTTAAAGACATGATTGATTGTGGCGCAATCAGAAATTCAAATTCACCATACTCATCAAATGTTGTAATTGTACGGAAAAAGGACGGAACCATCAGATTCTGTATTGATTACAGAAAAGCTAAATCAAAGAACCATTAAAGACGCCTATTCAATACCGAGGATCGAAAATACACTACATTTACTATCTGGATCTAAGTACTTTTCTAAACTAGACTTAAGATCGGGATATTGGCAAGTTTCCGTCAAGGAAGAAGACAAACAGAAAACAGCTTTTTCTGTTGGACCTCTTGGATTTTATGAGGTAAATAGGATGCCCTTTGGATTAACCAATGCCCAAGCCACATTTCAGAGGCTTATGGAACGGTGCATGGGAGACTTGAATCTACAAGAATGCCTCATATATTTGGACGATATCATCATTTTTTCGGAATCATTTGAAGAACATCTAAAACGTCTAAATTCAGTTTTCTCCAGACTTGAACAGCACAATTTAAAATTAAAAGCATCAAAATGTGAGTTTTTCAAACCAGGAGTGATATATTTAGGACACCTTGTTTCAGAGACCGGAATCGCTACAGACCCTGAAAAGACAGAAGCTGTAAAGAAATGGCCAATACCAAAGAACACAAAGGACGTTAGAAAGTTTTTAGGCTTCACTGGGTACTACCGACGTTTTATTAAAGGATATGCTCAGATTGTCAGACCACTGAATGACCTTCTTATTGATTCGACAAAAAAGAAAAAGAAAACATCAAAGAAAGAGGCACAGTTTATTTGGGAGAAAGAGCAGCAAGAAGCATTTGATACTGTCATCGAGAGATTAGTCAATCCCCCTGTACTGGCATACGCAAACTACCAGCTACCGTTTCGACTACATACAGACGCCTTTGGATTAGGACTCGGAGCTGTGCTGTATCAACGCCAGGCTGGCTATGACAGAGTAGTTGCGTACGCAAGCAGGAGTCTGAAACCAGCTGAAAGGAATTATCCAGCCCATACATTGGAATTCCTTGCTCTCAAATGGGAAGTGACAGAAAAGTTCAACGATTACCTCTATGGTTGTAAGTTTGAAGTTTGGACGGACAACAACCCTCTAACATATGTCCAAACTACAGCAAAGCTGGGCGCGACTGGTCATCGATGGTTAGCAGCCCTTAGCAGTTATGACTACACGATCAAGTATCGTAGTGGCTCCAGTAATGCGGATGCTGACGGACTGTCACGGATAGAAACTAAAGAGTCCGATCCGACCAGTGAAATGGAACACAAGACTACATGTTATCCTGACGCAGAAGCTGTACCAGCCCAAAAAGAGGATATATTTACCTCCATTATTGCTGAAAGTGGAAACATCGAAGATACGCATACAATCGACAATTCAATTATCCAGGCACTTACCTACGCTGCGTCAGTTGACCAAACCCAAGCAACTTTGGCATTTAGCACTACAACACCTGAATACTTACCTGACATCTAAGAGGCACAAAACATTCCAAGTGAAGTAATTCAGAATGACGCACTAACATCAAGAGAATGGAGAACGGCTCAGGACAACGTGACAGCTGAAGTGATAGGCCACTTGAAAAAAGGAACCAGACCAAAAGTCACTCGACTAACTTCGAAACAAAGTCCTCTGGTCCTAAAATATCTCCGTTGTTGGGAAAAAACTCTGTTTGAGGGATGAAGTCCTTTACCACAGTGGAAAAGTGAATTCTGACGAGTATCTCCAACTCGTATTACCGTACGAATTACGGGACGAAATCTTCAAAGCCCTTCATGATGATCTCGGACATCAGGGTAAGGATCGGACTATTTCACTATTCAAACAGAAATTTTTCTGGCCGGGGATGGACGCGTGGATGGTGGAGAAAGTGAAACAGTGCTCAAAAAACATTACCTTCGAAAGCAGAACTGGTCACCATTACATCTTCCGCGCCCATGGAAATCATTTGTATAGACTTCCTAAGCCTAGAGCGCTCCAAAGGCGGCTTTGAAAACATTTTAGTTGTGACGGATCACTTTTCGCGCTACGCTCAAGCCTTTCCAACCAAAAATCAACTTGCTATAACAACTGCCAAAGTATTGTTTGAGTCATTTATAATTCACTATGGATTTCCATCACGCATCCACTCAGACCAAGGCCCTAACTTTGAGTCAGAACTTATTAAGGATCTCTGCCAACTTGCTGGAATCGCAAAAAGCCACAAGACTCCTTATCACCATATGGGGAATGAACAAGAGGAGAGGTTCAATTCAACTCTTCTTAAGATGCTAGGGACCTTGGAGGAAGATAACAAAGCGGACTGGAAATCGCATGTTGCACCTATGGTTCATGCGTATAATGTCACAATTCACAAATCTACTGGCTACTCACCATGTTTTCTCATGTTTGGTCGACATCCAAAACTAGCCATAGATTCGATGTTTGGACTTTCGGCAAATGATGAAAAATACAGGAGCAAGCATGAGTACATCAAGCAGCTGCGTGATCGATTATCACAGGCATACAGAAAGGCGGAAGCGATTGCAGCAAAGGGAGCATCAGACAACAAATCCCGTTATGATACCAGAGCCAAAGCCAGCACATTAGCTGTTGGAGATCTCTTCCTCGTTAGGAACGTGTCACTACGAGGGAAACATAAACTTGCGGACAAGTGGGACAGTACCCCTTATGTGGTTGTGTCCAAACCAAATCCGGACATACCGGTATATACAGTTAAGAAGGACTGTCCAAAGGCAAGGGCAACAAGAGTGCTCCACAGAAACCTTCTTCTGCCACTTGGACACAAGAAAGTTGACCACCAGAAAGATGTCAATGCGATTCAGAAATACGTCATTCCGGCGCGACGTTGATTGTGATATATCCAGTCAGTTGAAATTTGATCAGTGAAATTTTATTTTGCTTTTATTGTCTTAATATTGGCTGAATTGTGTGAGTTTCAGCTAGCGTTGTAAAATTACCTTATCACCACAGTTATGCCATGGTTGCATCTGTTGTCAGTGTATTTGACATATTCTTTGAATGTTTGGGACAACAATTAATCATGTAACGGTTTTGAATTGGTGTTTGATGTTGTGTCAACACGGTGGTGATATTGGTTTTTTGATTTTTGTTGTATGTTATTTCGTTCGTTCATTTCATTTATTTGCCATTGCATGGATATTACATCTCGGCTGATGGTGGTTGTTGCTCCATTTATTTGATGACCTTAACATCCTATGTCTACTTTACGTTCCTTTGTTTACTAGTATTTTAAATGTCGGGGATGACATTTTTCAAACAGGGGGAGTATGTCGTAGGGTGGATTTTGCCATGAACTGTTAAATTAGTAATACATGTAAATCAATAAAATACTGTATGTAATCGATTTCCCCATTAGAATAATCAGTAGAATTTAGATATTTAGCTCTTAGTTTATACGTTTTGGTCTTGTCAGTCGTACGAAATATGTACTTTTTGGTCATGGGGAACTAACTTTCACTAACATTATTTTGACTAACCTTTACATCACGTGATTACGGGTCATCTTTATCCGGTAAATTTAAATGGCAGCCATTATATAGGCATTTGTGAACTCTGGATAGATTATATATTTATGCAGGTAAATACATGTTGTTATGTTGTTAAGACTATTTTTATATTTTTGATACTACATGTATTAGCTTTCATACCTTTAAGTTAGGATAATATGACCTTTGTATAACAGTAATGATTTGTAATGTAATAAGTCGGTGTATTTTGTTTAGCTGACACCGAATATACATGTTTGTTTACAATATATCTGTGTACACTTACTTTGTAGTACGGAGTATCATTACCATTTTCTTATTATTGTTTTATTGTTTGCAGATTCTTCATGACTCTGTCATAATTAGGAGTCCATATTGAGAATAAACATACTGATATACTTTGATCGGAGTTTGAGATCCTGATTTGAACCCCCTGAGCTTGGCCGGAAGGCCAGTGGAACGGCGGTGGAGCCGCAGATCCACATACACTCTACCAGATAAGGTTGATTCCGATTTATTTCGAATAAATCAAGGGAGCGTACATGTCCTGCCCCTTTCCATCAATAGCGACTCGGTCGCCGACTGAAATGTTGTTTGACGCCATACTTGTGTACACATTTTGACTGCGCGTAGGAATACACCTTTTAGGATGACAATCTCATTTTCATAGTTATATAAACCACTAGTTATATACGATAAATAATCAATGAGTGTTATTCAACGCTCGTACCGTACGTTATGTTATAAAAATGCGTCTTCTTTGAATGCCTGGGCCACTGTTGATTACTATCAGGCATAGCGATGGCTACAGCATATATAGGTGTTATGCTAAGAATACTGGAGACCAATGAGAACATCCCGACGCTGCATCTGCCTATCTCTCCGTTGAAGTCGGTGGGGTATACATTCCTCACCTGTATAGTTTTATATATACAATAGAACCTCTCTAAAGGGCTGCCATTTCTCCGAGTTTTTCCGAAATCTTCGAATTTTATCCTAGCATATGGTAGCTTAAAGCAGTTTGAAAGTAAAACAGAATGCTACCTCGGGCGCATTCTGCTTTACATTCAAGCTGCTTTAAGTAATCGCGCTTGAAAATTAGAAAAAAAGAAATCTTAGGATTTTTACAACCACTCTACGAGAGCTACGTTTTCTGTGTTTGAGGCAAGTGGTTGTTTTAAGCAAGACGAAAGTAAGGCAGAAGGCTCCTATATGATCTTTCTGCTTTACCTTCATCTGGCATTAAGTTGACTTTAAAACCGTAAAATAAACGTATTTTTAGTGGTCGTATTTGTTGGATTCTAAGTGTATTGTACTATGTTTTTGCATGATGGATGCAGGGTAACTGTAGGTGACGAGAGTTTAAGTATAGGCTTGCTTCAAAATACCCAACAATAGTAGGATAAATACAGTAACTCCTTTATAGCGACCACTCAAAATATAACTACACGTATTCTGATGGCGATAAAGGCACGTGGTGGATTAAAGCAGAATGAAAATAAACCAGAAAGTTCTCCTGAAGGAGCTTTCTGGTTTACTTGCATCCTGCTGTACTCAGTAACATGCCATAAACACCAAAATGACATCCTTGTTTTAGTTGGCGTAAGTTCGAGGCTCTATCGTAATCATTTACGGATCTCTTTGTTTAACCTGTTACTCCATGAATACGCTTTTATACACCTTTTATTTATTTCTCCACTGAAGAAAATAATTCCAATTTATACAGTCATAAATACATGTATGTATGAAAAGACATTCTTTCTATATTCCAGTAGCTGGGTAGCTAAGCTTAAAGCAGGCTGAAGGTATAACTTGTTTTAAGTGGTCGTCTAGCTTACCCCAAAGCCTGTTTAGAACTAGATCTATCTTTGGGAAAATGATTCATGGGCATTACTTTCAGACTGTTTTAAACTCCCATCTGTAAAAGCACTGGAAAAGCGGAAATTCCTTTTATATTCAGGACTTTCTAGCTTTGAACTGCATTTGTCAGTGCATGAATAATTAGAAGTGTAAACTGACTATTTATGGAGCTACGGGTTAATGAGAATTGTAATAATATGAGACCTCCATTTCATTTCGCATTCAAACATTATTATAAATACACTATACATTTTATTTAGCTTAAACATACACATATCTATAGCCCACACAGTTTCACACAGTGATGTACGTTTTCAGAGAAGTGATAAGGCCTAAAAAAAAATAAAAAATGTGTGTTTCTGGTTTCACCCTCTCAAAATTTTAGGATAGGTCGGTAGGAAAAAGTTTTTATTTTTTAAAAAGTTTTTATATAGGGTATTATGCGGATTTTTTTTACAATCAAAGGATATATATATATACGACAAATAATGACATTGCTCTTGTTGTATTCAACATTCAAAGTGTCTGAAATGATTTATCTTGATTTGCAAGTTTAAATTGTGAGGTATTTCATAATATAATTATGTGAAATAGTCCATTGCAAAAAAGTTGCATCAAATAAATATTATATTTAAAAAAATGTGTGTTTGCTTTTAATACAGATTTTTTCCCTTCTGTAACAGGCAACGGCCCCCTTCCCCTCCCGTATCTTTTTCCCCTCACCCAAAAAAATTCTCCTAAAAAAATGTTTTTATTTTTTTTTTAATTTTTTTTTTTTTTAAATTTTTCTTTAAAAACTTTAGGGTCGGGGGTAAAAAATAGGGTCGGTCGGGAAACCGGAAACACACATCTTTTTTTTTTAGGCCTAAGAGACGAACAATCTTTTATAACAAAACAGCATGCAATGAGAGCACCTCAATCGGTAGATACCCCTTAATAGCCTTGAAGTTATAGTATATTTTAGTACACCAAAAGCAGCTAACTCTGTAACGAAAACTCGAATGAACCTCAAACTTCAGGTCTCAAGCTTCAGATCTTTATGCATATAACATTTGTATGAAGTTTCTTTAATATATCTCCGGAAAATCTCTGGACAAACGGTCGAACGAACGTACGTACGTACGTACCTACGGCCGGATGGACAGGGTTGGCCCAAAAGACCACCTTTAGAGGCGGGCGTATACAAAATACAAGGGTGCGTTTGATTGAGAAAAGTGTTTGCGCGGATACCAGGTAACTAGCTACATAGACTAAAACACTTCTGCGATGAAGCTAGTCTAAAATGACAGGAAGCAGAAAAAATTAATAGATCTTCCAGCAACCACAGGTAGAGGGAATCAGACAAGGAATTTGACACACTAACTGTAAACTGTACAGTCAGCTGTAGCAATGTCAAGGTCACGTCAAGGTCAATCCAATGATTCTCCCACTCAGTACAATACAGTGGAGAAGACGTTATTCTTTCCCGTTTAAACGCAAACGCAGTTCAATAAAATGTAGAAAAAGACAACTGTCAGTTTATTTTAATCTGATTGGCAAACAGTTTGGAGCCTGATCAGACGCCGGGTTACCCGGCGTCTGATCTGGGTCCAAACTGTTTGCACTGGAAATAATAGTTTAAGCGTAAACGCTTTTATTGGAAAAGAATAACATCCCTTCAACTGTAAGACCTGTGTATTGCGGTGTCATTCAATGAGGAAGTGTGGGCATACAATTATTAACTTTAGTTTATGTAGTTGTAATGGATGGCAAATACATTTCTACATTAAAAATCAATAACATTTATGTTAGAAACGATGTACAGTGAAACCTCTCTATTACGACCACAAAAAATAAGGCTAATTGATTGTATAAAATGTTTTAGTGTTTGTAATATACGAGTTTTACTGTATCTACACCTGTCATATTTCCCATATATCACTGTACGATTGGTTAACTGGTGAAATAGCTTTTGCGATTGCCGTCCGCAAATGTTTTTAAAAATGTTTTAAAGGCATTTTAACAAAAGAAGCCTTATTATGAGGGTTAAACAGCGTGTATCTGGATGAGACGCCGCGTTTCGCGGCGTCTGATCGGGATCCAAACTATTTGCAAACTCTAGCCAATTTGAGACTAGCTGGCGAATAATCAACTTCAATTATTTGCAAATCGTTTCAAACCTAAGGGGAAAGCAATCGGCGTCTCGATTATCGACACAATTGTTGAGTATGATTTTGTTCATTGTACATGTAGTTGTAACTTTTAAAATAGGTGTACAGTGGAGAATCTGTTATTCTTTCCCGTTTAAACGCAAACGTACGCAAACGCAAAGCACTAAAACGTAGAAAAGTACAACTTTTGGACAATTCTGATAATTCATGTTTATCTTGGTGGCAAACAGTTTGGAGCCTGATCAGACGCCGGGTTACCCGGCGTCTGATCTGGCTCCAAACCGTTTGCACTGCAAATAATAGTTTTAGCGTAAACGCGTTTATTGGGAAAGAATAACACATTCTCCACTGAAACATTTCGCTATAGAATTGCTGCAGTTGCCATTCGGTAGACCAAATTACTTCCATGGCTAACAAGCATTCCGCAGCAAGCTACTAGCGGTAAGTCACCTGTGGGATAGGACAAGTCAATGAAGGAGATTGCACTTATTAACAACGGGGAGGTGTGTGCTTGAAGGGGGTGGGGATTTCTTAAATATTTCGCCGCTAAAGCTTGCCATGTTTATTAACTTTGCCTGCAACCGCCATACTATCGTCTTCAGTGACACTTGTGTCGGCAATATAGGGTTCAGTTTAAAGACAAACTTTAATGTAGGTTGACAGAAGAAATATTTATATGAATGTCAAATAGTTTGGATCCAAATCAGACGCCGCGTGTCGCGGCGTCTGATCAGGATCCAAATTATTTGCACATGTGCCTTTGGCGTCTAAAGTGTTTATATTTAGTTTTGCTTTAGTTGGTTCTCTGCGATTTATTTTTTAGTGTTCGTTCCATATTCAATTAAATGGTTGCTCAAAGCTTGGATTGACTGTATCTCGATTATCCAGTCATATAAGATTTTTCGTTCGTATGAGGCAAATTGCCAGGCGCTCTACACATACTTTTCTTTTACTTAGTTTATAAGAAGTCTGCACACACTTAGCAATAGTCTTTTGCATACGAACGTCGGAGAAAGAGAGGGAGAGAGAGAGGGAGAGAGAGAGAGAGAGGGCGGGAGAGAGAGAGATAGCGAGAGAGAAAGCTAGATATCCCACAAAGAGGAGGCGCATGATGAAAGAAAGACATACATTCAAAGAGAGAGAGAGAGAGAGAGATAGAGAGGATGGAGAGAAAAAAGAGACACCCTCAAACATATATACAGGCGTACGGAAGGAGAGGGAGAGAGAGAGATAGAGAAGGAGAGAGAGAGAGACCTTGTTTCTATTACGGTATTGTGTAACGTCAAACAATTCCTCTGTATTACAGATTTAGATGATGCCAGAACCCATTGAATTCTAGGCGTCAGTATTTTTTTTAATGGCCGTATACCGTTTCAAATTATGTTTAAATTATTCACCCTTCAAAATTAAAAAAGGCGGTTCCAGTTTCCAACATTCCATTTTTTCACTATTATAGTTGATTTTACATACATGAATTGCAAAATGGCAAACAGCGTAGACCTCGATCAGATCTGAGACTACAATGTTTGCATAGGGCAAATATACTCTTTCCATGTACACTGTTTGTAAATGACGCGTAATGGGAGACACATACATGTAATGCATGTGTTGTTCGGGGTGAGTTTTTATAGGGAGGGGAAAATAAAGGCTTGGCTTACATTTGCAAACAGCTTGAATCCAGATCAGACGCCGCGTGAAGCGGCGTCTGATCTGGATTCAACCTGTTTGTATATTGTCATTATGATTTTGTGTCAAAATGTCCAATATGTAACTTTGAAGAAAAAAAACAACCAGCAGTCGACAGTTTTTAAGCAGACGACAATAACAGCAGTTAGGCGTTATACATAATGGTCTTCTTTGGGGAACAGCAGCGGCAAGTGTTGTTGTAAGGAGGGAATCGTTGTTCAGACATCCGTTGTAGAGAGGGGGCACTGTATTATGTATTTTTCACGCACATAACCATGGCAGTCAACCCTCATCATGATAACCCGCATGAAGTGACTGGCATATGCGCTGATATTTTCTGAAGAAAAAGAAAAGATGACTTAACCCATTCACTGCCTTACCCCCCGAGTACAATGGTTATTTGCAAACACGTACAGCGTTCCCTCTCTTCAACGACACCGAATGGGAGATAAAAAATGGTTGTGTGCGTTGTTCGGAGGGAGTAGTTATAGGGAGGGAAATTGGTTTACATTTGAAAACAATTTGACGCGGCGTCTGATCTGGATTCAAGCTGTTTGTCACTCGTCATTTAGTTTTTTTCTGTCAAAATGTCCGATATGTAACTTTGAGAAAAACAGCAGACGACAACTTTAAGCAGACGCTATTGCAGCAGTAAAAGGGTTAGACATAATTGTCCTGTTTATATAGGGAACTTCGGCAAAGGTCGTCGTAAGGAGGGAGTCGTTGTTGAGAGGGTCGTTGTAGAGAGGGAGCACTGTAGTTTGGACCCTGACCAGACACCGCGATAGGCGGAATCTGATCAAAGCAATTTAACACTCACCTTTATACTAGAACTTATTTAGTAAAAGAAGATAAAAAAATTAAATTTGAGAAATAAAAGCAGACTACAATTATTTAAAATTGATGACATCATGGCAGGCTAGCGCCGCGCGCCGAAGGGACTTAAATCAATGTTTGGATATACAATATGCATGTTTATAATAAGGGGTAAAATGACATCAAATAACAATTCTGGTCTAAGGGGTGCAACTCCAACTTCTTTACTTCACATATATGTTATAGACAAGATTTGTACCATTTCCTAACCCTTAACCACATAGTCTGTTTCTAGTTAAAGACAGGTGACCACTTGAAGCAGGTTGAAAGTAGGGCAGAATATGTCTTAAAGACTTTTCCTCAGTCCATCGAGGGACTCCCCCATTGTATTCGATAGGTGAGAAAAATCATGAATCACAAGCTTTCACCGAGTATACCAATCTCAGGTGGTGTGAAATTACAGGTAACTAAATTTAAGTTGTCTAGAGAGGCCCTCAAATACTCACACTCAAGGGTTTTTTCAATGGGTTTTACTAACCTAACTAACAAATTTAAGGTACGGGCCTCACATGAAACGCTTGGGTGAGTATATCCCTAGACAAGATAGCAGTAAAGGACAAACCTTGCACGTGGCGGCATACTTTGATAGCTGGTTAGGTGTTATGACCAAAAGGTCGTCAGGAGATGTCTTTAAGGTATATTCTCTTTATTTTCAGCCTGCTTTAAGGTACAATACCATCTTCTAGAATATAGAAAACATTACGTTTTAAACACATCCATGGCTCTATATATTGAAACTACTTTCTCCAATAGAGGCATAAAATAAAAGTGTAAACTTTTTAAAAGACGTATTTAATATGGGTTGTTGCTGTTAAGGTTTATAGTCCCGCATTAGCTTTTTCAGGTGCGTCATCCCATGCATCATGCCTATTGTTGTCCGGACTTTTAACCGCTTACCTGATAGCCTATTTCTAGTACTTAAGATAGGTGACTACTTAAAGCAGGTTGAAAGTAAAGCAGAATGCGCCTGAGGGCGCATTCTGCTTTACTTTCAGCCTGCTTTAAGCTATCATGTGCTATAATATAGAAAATATTCCCTATAATACATATTAATTACTGATTAAATTGGAACTATTTTCTTCAGCGGATGAATAAATCATATCCGCTAAAAGGCGCTCCTATTGGCGTAATAGGGTGTAGGTGTTATACAGCTTTCCCTCTCTATAGCGATACCAAAAAATGTGTGCATTGTTCGGAGGGATTCGTTATAGGGAGGGAAATTGGTTTACATTTGCAAACAGTTTGAATCCAGATCAGGCGCCGCGGTCGGCGCCAGATCTGGATTTAAGCTGCTTGTCTCTCGTTATTATATTTATTCATTTATTCTCCACTTATTTGTAACTTTGTATTAGTAAAACCGTTAGGTATAATTGTCTTGTTTAGGGAACTGCGACAAGAGTCGTTGTAAGGAGGGGGGCGTTGTTGGGAGGGCCGTTGTACAGCGGCAACACTGTATACAGGAGACCTGTAAGAATGGACTGGGTTATGCCGAGTTGGTCCAACTCTAGTGGCGATTATACGCGCTATATACAAACAGTGCATTAGCAAACAGTACACTTGTCATATGCAAACAGCGTAGACACTGATCAGATGACCAGTGATAATTTTAGAAATCAGATGAATGAGTCCTCGGATTGCACATTCTGTATTACAATGACTCCTTGAGATTAACATTGAGTCATAGAGGTGAAAATTTAACCCAATATCCAATAACTTATTTCTAGTTTTGAAGACAGGTGACCACTTAAAGCAGGTTGAACGTAAAAAGCAGGTTGAACGTAAAGCAGAATGTGACTTAAGGCACATTCTGCTTCACTTTCAACCTGCTTTAAGCTACTATTTACTTATGAGTAATAGGTTAATAAAGGCTAGAAAAGCTATTGGTCCATGGGACTCGCAACCTTTAAAATGATGAGTCCCTGGCAAATTTAATGAGTATAGGACTCTGGATGCACAGGTAAATTTATCACTAGGTGACCCCTTTAGAAGCTCTCTGATCAAGATCGGTACTGTTTGTCAATATGAAATACATGTAAAGAAAACCCATACACAAACTTTTAAGGGATTAGACCTACATGTATTTAGAAACAAGCATTGTACATTTGAAGATTCAGTGGTGACTGAGTTAAACGGTTACCCAGTTTCCACGGTAACATTTATTGAATTTTGTTTTTAGAAATACAGCGATCCTTCTCTACAACGACAACCAATGGGAGACACTGATTGTGTTTGTTGTACGAGAGGAGTGGTTATAGGGAGGGAAAATTGGTTAACATTACAAAAAGCTTGAATCCAGATCAGACGCCGCGTTACGCGGCGTCTAATCTGCATTCAAGCTCTTTGTCACTCATCATTAAGTATTTTCTGTCAAAATGTCGAATATGTAATTTTGAGAAAAACATGAGAAAAACAGCAGACGACAACTTTAAGCAGACGATATTACAGCAGTAAAAGCGTTAGACATATGTGTCCTGTTAGAGAACTGTGGCAATGATCGTTGTAAGGAGGGAATCGTTATTGGGAGGGCCGTTGTACATGTAGAGAGGGAACGCTACAATGTACTGTAAGTGTATATATAACTTTAGATCCTGGATTCCTGACGAGACTCGGTATCTAAACTGTCAATGTTTACCATTTCACTGTCAATAACGTTTAAAGCGGGATTGAAATCAGCTTGGATCCTAATCAGACGCCGCGTTACGCGGCGTCTGATCAGGATTCAAACAATTTGACACTCGTTTTGAAATTTCTTCAGTCATGCTGCCTGAAAAATGACATTGCAGACAACACAAATGAAGCAGACGACAATGAAACGGTGAAGGGGTAAATATCTCAAGAAAGATTTGGCTGTGAAAGGGTTAAAATTGGGATCGTTAATGTTTGCACTATTTGACACACCTCCATGGGGTTAAGATTTAAAATGATTGGCGTTACAGTGGGGAAACTATTGTTTCACCATTTAATACAAACGAAATGAAAACACATTTCAATAAAACGTAGGAAATCGCAGGGTTTGTTTTTTTTGAACTTCTGATGATTTCGTTTAATCTGAGTGGCAAACAGGTTGGAGTTTGGTCAAACACTGTTTTAACCGGAATCTGATCTGGCTCAAAACAATTTTGGAAATAATTGTTTAAGCATAAAGGGTTCAATTGGGAAATAATAACATATTCTCTACTGCACCATCACATCTTGTTGAATTGGAGAGTTTTATTCAAGTTGAAAAAACCTTAACATGAGTACCAAACAGTTTAGGTCCAGATCTGGGGCCCGTTTTACTTTTATTTATTTATATTTTTTATTATCACTTGCTACAAACAGCAAATAGCCAGATCAGAGGACGCGCTTTTAGCGCGTCCTCTGATCTGGCTATTTGCTGTTTGCAAACGTTTATGAAAGACAAATAAGAGTTAAACGATTTTGACTTACGCAAAAGTTTTGCGTAAGTTGTTTAGTAAAACGGGCCCCAGGTGTGGAGTAACCCGATTCAGATATGGATCCAATTTATCTGCAAACATTAATCAAGTAGAAATCATTGGGAAAATGGTTCATATTTGAGTCAGGAATATTTTAAACTATTTCTATAGATGCCTTTTATTTCATATCGTCTTCCATGGACCAGAACATTAAAACCGCCCTATTACGACTGCTAAAACAAAGGCATATTGATTATATAACAGGCAGATGACAGCTTAAAGCATGGTGACCATAAAACAGAAAGCTCCTTCAGGAGCTTTCTGTTTTATTGCCACATTGCTTTCAGCTGTCACCTGTCGTAAACACCTAAAAATATCACAATTGAGTGGTCATAATAGAGAGGATTTACTGTATAATGAAAATTGAACATATGACACAAACACTGGATAAATCTTTAAAGAATTTATTCTGGTTCTGAAAACCCTTTTTTGTAACTTTACAGGACCAAATGACAAGAACGAAATCCATGATTCTTCTTCATACACCTTTAAGTATCATCAGTGAAGAATAAAACAAGAATTTCTAGTGATGACTTATCTTCTATTATGCAGTAAAACTGGTTGTATTGAAATCTTTGTTAACCCATAACCAGTTTTTAGTTTTTAAGTCAGGTGATGACTTAAAGCAAGATGAATGTAAAGCAGAATGCACCTTAAGGCGCATTCTGCTTTACTTTCAGCCTGCTTTAAGCTATTATATATCAGGATATAGAAAATATTTCTAAATGTGCATATTCATGACTGTATGAAGAGGAACTATTTTCTCATGTGGAGGAATAAATTTGAGACCAAAAATGCGTATTTATGAGGTAATGGGTTAAGGAGTAACATAGACAGGCTACCTGATGGCAATCCATAGCAGGGTCTACACTGCTTGTAATTTTGAAATATAGTATTAAAATCAACCACAATTAGTCAATAATGGACTAGACTTTAAAGGAATTTGGAATTGTCCATTAAAAGTTTCAGGGTTGAATGAGTTAAAAGCCATTACCAGGCTGGAAATTGCCGTTTTATTAAATACCCCTTGCATTTATTCCTCCACTGAAGAAAATAGTTCCATTTCATACTGTCATGAATATGATCCATAAGAAATATTTCTACATCCTAGTACAGTGGAGAATCTGTTATTCTTTCCCGTTTAAACGCAAACGCAAAGCACTAAAACGTAGAAAAGCACAACTTTTGGATAATGCTGATATTTCATGTTTATCTTGGTGGCAAACAGTTTGGAGCCTGATCAGACGCCGGGTTACCCGGCGTCTGATCTGGCTCCAAACTGTTTGCACTGCAAATAATAGTTTTAGCGTAAACGCGTTTATTGGGAAAGAATAACGTTTTCTCCACTGTAGATGGTAAAAAGCAGGCTGAAAGTCAAGCAGAATATGCCTTCAGGTACATTCTGCTTTACTTGAAACCTGCTTTAAGATTTTACTTGTGTTCAAAACTATGAAGTACCAATGTGACCTTTAAAGACAGGCAATGGCTTTATGGAGGACATATGAAATGCAGATGGACTGCCACAACTTTCTGCGTTACACTTACATTAATTTTGTTTTGTTGACATGTAGGTAACAAATATTTCAAGTCTAGAATGGGCCACACTAAATGGTGAGCAGATTTATTTTGAGATTTACTGGGAAAATCTTTCTATTGTTTATACTTATTACCATTAACCCATAGCCTAATTCTAAGTCTGAAAATATGTGACTACTTAAAGCAGGTTGAAAGTAAAGCAGAATGCTTTAAGCTACAATCTGCTATAATATAGAAAATATTTTTTATCATACATATCCATATTGTCTATGAAATAGGAACTATTTTGCTTATGGGGGAATAAATTTAAGGCGTAAAAAGGTGTATTTATGGGGTAATGGATTAAATATACAGTGGAGAAATTGTTATTCTTTCCCAATAAACGTGTTTGTGCTTAAATAATTATTTCCATTGCAAACAGTTTCGAGCCAGATCAGAGGCCGGGTAACCCGGCCTCTGATCAGACTCCACTGTTTGCCTTTTAGTGAAAAATAAATATTAAAGAATCCAAAGAAGTTTACAAAGTTGTCATTTTCCCTATTTTTGCATGTTTACTTTAACCCATTACCCCATAGCATACTGCTAGATCTGAAGAAAGATAACCACTTAAAGCAGGTTGAAAGTAAAGCAGAATGCACCTTAAGGTGCATTCTGCTTTACTGTCAACCTGCTTTAAGCTACCATCTACTAGGATATAGAATATGTTTCTTATAATACATATTCATTACTGTATAAATTTGAACTATTTTCTTTAGTGTTGGAATAAATTAGAGGCCTAAAAAGGCGTTTTTATTGGGTAATGGGTTTGACAAGAAAGAATAATGTCTTCCACAATATAAATTTATGATTTTTAAAAACACATAGGCAGGTATGGCATGCTTGGTATCCAACCCTGTTTATTTTCCCATACAGCATAAACTGTACGGTAAATATTTTATCAGAAAAACATAATTATGCTTCAAGAAAAACTCTTTTTCATTTTTTATATGTTCAACTTCTTTGCCATAAATGGGCTAAATACGTAATAGCGCCACTTAGTGAGTTGACTCGTTACATTAAACAATGACATTTAACCCATTACCTCATGTTAACGCCCTGTTTAAGCCTCTAATTCATTCCTTCACTGACCAAATAATTCCATTTTTTAAAGTCATGAATAAGTATAAAAGAAACATTTTTGATAGCCTTACAGATGATAGCTTAAAATATGCTGAAAGTAAAGCAGAAAGCACCTGTTTTAAGAGGCAACAGGTCTTCAAAATTAGAAACAGGGCTATGGGGTAATGGGTTAAATGAGATTGCAAAAAAACCAAATCATGTTTACATAGAAACATGACTTATGACCAGAGAAAAAACTTAGAATCTTGACATTTTCCCCCCCTCTCTCATAACATTAAACAATGCCATTTAAATGAGATTGCAAACAAAACAAATAGTGTTGCCATAGAAACATGACTAATGACCAGAGTCAAAACTCAGGATCTGGACATTTTATTTTTTGCCCCCAAAAAGCCATTTCTTTATTTACTGTGTTGCGCAAAACAAATGTGGTCAACATCATTTCATTTTTTTAAAAGCTACTACTTCAAAACTGAAAAGTATAAAATTTGGAATAGTTTAAACATGTAGTTCCTATCAAATTTCTTGAGATAACTCATTACCCCATAAATAAGCCTTTAATTAACTACTGCTACAAATAAGAATCACAAGAAATATTTTCTATATTCTAGCAAATAATAGCTTAAAGCAGGCTGAAAGTAAAGCAGAATGTGCCTTAGGCGCATTCTGCGTTTCTTTCAACCTGCTTTAAGTAGTCACCCGTCTTAAAAACTCGAAACAGGCTATGGGCTAAAGCCCTTAGCAAGCAGTCAAAGATCTAAAAGCTCCATAGAATGCCTTTTAATATTTCAACCATGTCCTGTACATTACTCATAAGAAAATTTCCCAGGATCCTTACAGGTGGATGCTTAAAGCAGGCTGAAAGTAAAGCCCTTCAGGAGCTTTCTGCTTTACCTTCAGCCTGCTTTACGCAGTCACCTGTCTTAAACACTGTTAAATCTACAGGAACTGGGTTAAAAGCAGGGGAACTCTTAGCCACAAGTTTAAGATCTAAGAAATTCTCTAACAATACAGTAAAACTTTACTACTACGACCACTAAATCAAAGGCTAAATGATTGTATAAAACACAGGTGACAGTTTAAAGCAAGATGACGGTAAAACAGAAAGCTCCGAAAGGAGCTTTCTGTTTTACTGTCACCTTGCTTTAACCCATTACCCCATAAATACGCCTTTTATCTATTCCTCCACTGAAGAAAATAGTTCATATTTATACAGTCTAGAATATGTACTATCAGAATATATTTTCTTTATTCTAGCAGATATTAGCTTAAAGCAGGTTAAAAGCAAAGCAGAATGTACTTTAAGGCACATTCTGCTTTAATTTCAATCTGCTTTAAGTGGTCATGTATCTTCAATACTAGAAACAGGCTATGGGGTAACGGATTAAACATTTACCTGTCGTAAACACATACATGTAATAGTTCACACAATGTTTTGGTCGTAATAAAGAGGTTTTACTGGATTCAAAACCAACCCACTTGAGGTACATGTATTGCAGTTTGTGTAAGTTATAAGAAAATCGATATGTCAGATTGAAAGAAAACAAACACAACACTCATATGTACATGTACATACACAAAAAAATGGCCAACCTCTTAATAATCAATTGCACATCAACAGAACATAGCACTTCTTGCCTGCATCAAATATTAACATCATTATGGGCACCGCATGGTCTCTATGTACAATAGAAATGAACGAAATATGTACAATTACAGTATTACATCTGTACAGAAATGAATATGTACATCAAAAACAATATATATGTACAACAAGACTGTGTTCAATAAACACTTATGTCCCCGGTGGCATACTTGATAATCTGGGACTCGTTTTACGAAAACGTTGTATAACAAAAACAATAGTAGGTCAAAACTTTAAAATACATATTATTTCTGATTTCTCCATGTAATTCTGTCACAAAACAGGATTAGATAGAGAAATAAAAAATAATTGAGAATTTAAAATCTGATTTATGACAATATTTGTTGTACGACGTTTCGCAAGACATCACGGCAAATTCTATTTAACTTTCAGCCTGCTTTAACCCTTTGAACCCTAGTCCCGCATATAGGCGTCCTTTTCAAACAGTATACATGTGAATAGTACACTTGTCCTGTGCAAACAGTGAAGGCCCAGATCAGAGGGCTCCGAAAGGAGCCCTCTGATCAGGGTCTTCACTGTTTGTCATAATGCCAAACATTGACAAAAACAACCCTTAAAAGTCAGAAATGGACTTGACTAAAATGGAAACTGGAATTGTCCATTTAAAGTTTCAGGGAGGAAAGAGTTAAGCTACCATCTGCTAGGATATAGAAAATATTTATTTTGATAGATATTCATTCCTGTATAAATTGGAACTCTTTTCTATAGGGGAGTAATAAATTAAATATGCTAAAAGTTGCTTTTGTAGGGGTAAATAGACATCAAAGCTGACAAAATACTCGATAATTATTTGAGACAATCTGAGTTTGAGTCCGCCCTCGCAAAAAATCTATCCCTGGGTTCATGTTTGGCAATCACAGGGATCACATCCAGATGCAAACAGTTTAAAAAAGTTGGTCAATTTACACTATTAGCAAGGGGAAGGGTCAAGAACAATACAAAACAAGAGCCCCATGGGGCATATTTCGATATGCAAAATGATAAAATTCAATATTTCTTTGTTTACAACGACCTGTCATGACCTAAACCTGCTAATTGATACATCCTGCTAACTTTTGTGGTAATTGGCACATGTTCCTAGTTTATACAGTTAGGACTACAGTCGAACTTCGATATCTCGAAGTCGGTTTTGTAGAACATACCCGTATTTCAAAGTTAAAAACGTGGCTTAGCCACGTTTTAACTTGAAATATGGGTATGTTCGACCTAACCGAGCATGAAATAATGCAGTTCATATGTCAAACTATCGGATAGTTCGAGTTAAACAAGTTTGAGATATCAAAGTTTGGCTGTATGTTTACAAGTCATTCAATTTACTTTTCTCTGTAGACAGGTAGTTGCTTAATGCAGGAAAAATCAGAAATGCAGAAAGGAGCTTTGATAGCTTTTTACTTTTTAAACCTTTCCTGCATTAAGAATTTAAGATACATCCAGTCTTAAAGCTTTTTTACTAGTGTTATTTTGAAATGGCAGATCAACAAGTTTTTAAAATATTTTCCTATATAATATTCTAAGTGGGCTTGTTCAGAGGGGGGGGTATGACAAACAGTCATAATGGACCTTTCCTAGGTGCTAATACAGGAGTTTAACCCCTTTACCCCATGGAGTGTTTCCAGTTTTGAAGTTTGAAGATATGTAACCCTGCACTTCAAGCAGGTAGAATGTAAAGCAGAATGCATTTTCTGCTTTACTTTTAGCCTGCTTTAAGCCCCAATCTGCTACGATATAAATGATATTTCTTACGATACATATTCATATCTGTATATAAATTGGAACTATTTTCTTCAGTGGAGGAACAAATTAAAGGCGTAAAAATGTGTATTTATGTGGTACAGGTTAAAACATTGATACTCATCCCTCTACTTTTTCCTTAACCCATTACCCCATAGCCAATTTCTTAGTATTGAAGATAGTTGACCACTTAAATTAGCTTTCCCCTAACAGATGGTATCTTTAAGGTGTATTCTGCTTAACATTCAACCAGTAAGCGGACATGAGCCCCCTGGCCCATTTTGCGCGGGCGGACACCTCTTCTGTTTTATTTCTATCCTACGGTACTTTAACCATACACCTGTCAAGGTGCAGCAACTTTTGTTTGCCTTTTTAACCCTTTACTTCACAAAAGCACCTCTAAATACTCCTCCACGTAAGTACCCAAAAAATTGATTTCCATTTCTGGTTTCAAATGACCAGTGGCTAATCTTACAACATTGTACGACAACTATTGTAGTAAGTCAGATTCTAGAATTTTCAATTATTATTTATTTCTCCATCTAATCCTGTCTTGTGACATCTCTTTGGAATCGTCTTGAAAAGAGTATTCAGTTAACTTCCTCTTATCTGGAGCCCTGTAAAATGTTTTAAAAAGTTCTTCAATGGGGAAAGGGGTTAAAGAATACAGTGCTCCAAACAAGGGGAATATTTCTAAAAACTAAAATCTTTATTTCTGAATTAAACCCTATGGTGTCACTACTCAATAGAATCGTCTCGAAGAGACGATTCTAATGAGTAGTAACACCATAGGATTTTGTGCTGAAATGAGTGAGAAAATGTTAGATTTGTTCAGTTAACTTCTTCTTATCTGGAGCCCTGTAAATGTGTTAAAAAGTTCTTCAATGGGGAAAGGGTTAAAGAATACAGTGCTCCAAACAAGGGGAATATTTCTAAAAACTAAAATCTTTATTTCTGAATTAAACCCTATGGTGTCACTACTCATTAGAATCGTCTCGAAGAGACGATTCTAATGAGTAGTAACACCATAGGATTTTGTGCTGAAATGAGTGAGAAAATGTTAGATTTGTTCAGTTAACTTCTTCTTATCTGGAGCCCTGTAAATGTGTTAAAAAGTTCTTCAATGGGGAAAGGGTTAAAGAATACAGTGCTCCAAACAAGGGGAATATTTCTAAAAACTAAAATCTTTATTTCTGAATTAAACCCTATGGTGTCACTACTCATTAGAATCGTCTCGAAGAGACGATTCTAATGAGTAGTAACACCATAGGATTTTGTGCTGAAATGAGTGAGAAAATGTTAGATTTGTTCAGTTAACTTCTTCTTATCTGGAGCCCTGTAAATGTGTTAAAAAGTTCTTCAATGGGGAAAGGGTTAAAGAATACAGTGCTCCAAACAAGGGGAATATTTCTAAAAACTAAAATCTTTATTTCTGAATTAAACCCTATGGTGTCACTACTCATTAGAATCGTCTCGAAGAGACGATTCTAATGAGTAGTAACACCATAGGATTTTGTGCTGAAATGAGTGAGAAAATGTTAGATTTGTTCATTTAGCTTCTTCTTATCTGGAGCCCTGTAAATGTTTTTAAAAAGTTCTTCAATGGGGAAAGGGTTAAATAATACAGTGCTCCAAATAAGAGGAATATTTCTAAAAACTAAAATCTTTATTTCTGAATTAAAGCCTATGGTGTCACTACTCATTAGAATTGTCTCGAAGGTAACACCATAGGATTTTGTGCTGAAATGAATGAGAAAATGTTAAGATTTGTTCAGTTAACTCGCTCTTATCTGACGCGCTTGAATTAACATGCAATCACATTACATCTTATAGTTTCAAATAAATATGTGACAAACGAAAGTATAAATGGGACTAAATTAGTTTTAGGAAACTTCGTTGGGATTCATATGTGTACAATGACCTAATAAATAGTGTGTGCAGCTTTAACCCTAAGCACACTACAGGGTAATTTGTGAAAACATTGAGTAACCCATTACCCCATAGCCTGTTTCTAGTTTTGAAGACAAATGACCTCTTAAAGCAGGTTGAAAGTAAAGCAGAATGCGCCTTCAGGCACATTTTGCTTTACTTTCAGCCTGCTTTAAGCCACCATCTGCTAGAATATAGATAATACTTCTTATAATACACATTCATGACTGAATATGACACATTTTCTTCAGTGAAAGAATAAATTAGAGGCGTAAAAAGGCGTAATTACGGGGTAATAGGTTAACTTGGTGTTTCATCTGGAATATTATAGAACAGTCAAGGTATTAAAGTTTATCTTGTACACTGAATACTGCCAAGGAATGGAGACAGCAGATTTTTCATTTCTGTGATGATTATGTTCTTAACAAAATAATAATCTTGAACAGATCCCAAACAAGAGCACTTAGAGAAACAGCATAGTTTGCATTCAGCAATCATTTCTAAACCTATTTCTCCATATATAGGCCTTTTTTAAACCTACTGGAGAAAAAATTTCACTTTATACAGTCATGGGTATGCAACATAAGAAACATTTCTTATACTCTAGCATAAGGTAGCTTAACCCTTAGCCCGCCAAATAAATTGTCGTCTGCTATATTTCTCGTCTGCTTCAAGTTTCAAAGTGCTTCAAAGTTGCTCAAAATTGCTGAAAATGTTGTCCGAGTGTCAAACAGCTTGGATCCGGATCCAAGCTGTTTGCATATGGAGCTATAGTCGTGACTGGCAGGCTAAGGGTTAAAGCAGACTGGAAGTGAAGCAGAATGCACCTCAAAGTGCATTCTGGTTTACTTTAAGTTTGCTTTTAGTGTTAAAAACCAATTGCAGGCTATAGAGCGGGGGCCCGTTTTACTAAACAACTTACGCAAAAATTTGCGTAAGTCAAAATCGTTTAACTCTCATTTTTCGATCATAAACGTTTGCAAACAGCAAATAGCCATATCAGAGGACGCGCTTTTAGCGCGTCCTCTGATCTGGCTATTTGCTGTTTGTAGCAAGTGATAATAAAAAATATAAATTAAAATTTAAAATGTTGACTTACGCAAATAATTTGCGTAAGTTGTTTAGTAAAACGGGCCCCAGAGCTCCAGATAAGTGGAATATTTCAAACACTCAAATCTTTCTTACTGCATTAAACCCTATGATGTCACTACTCATTAGAATTGTCTCGAAGCGGTTCTAATGAGTAGTACCATAGGGTTTGATGCTGAAACAAGAAAGAAATTGTTTTATTTTTTCAGTCTACTTCATTTTATTTGGAGCCCTGTATAGAGTTATGGGTTAAGGAGATAGTCATCAATATCAGTATATTGATAAATACTAGCAACTTGCATGCATCTAATGAAAACTTAAAACATATTGGTCCAGATATTGGCAAAAGCCAATGAAAAAAGTAGAAAATCAAACCAAAATCAAAAACAAAAGTCACAAAATTTGCAAAGATGATAAGATCATTTAAGGGAATAAAAATTTCTACAAATAATTACTTTCTTAACATGGTTGTAAATGATAAACAATTGCACGTTGATATAAAGATAGAACCTTTATCCTCCCATATTTTCTACTTTATTTTCAGCATGCTTTAAACAGTCACCTATTTTTGCTCATTATTTGCTACCAATTGTGTGTTCTTTATAAGGACAGAGTAGCAAGGACAATACCATAACCAGGTTCCAGTTTTAAAGACAGATGACCACTAAAAGCAGGTTGAAAGTAAAGCAAGCCTTACAGCACATTCTGCTTTACTTTCCACCTGCTTTAATTTGTCCCCTGTCTTCAATATTAGAAAGAGGCTAGAGCGTAAAGGGTTAATTTCTATGTTGTTTTCATATCCAAATGGATTATATTCTAGGGATTTTACCCACAGTAAAGATGCACCAAACCTCTACTTGTGTGTGCTTTTATGGCAGACGTAAGATATAAATTAAATACTTTCATTTAATGAAACAAAAAAGAACAGAGCAATCAGAGCTCCAGATAACGGGGGAAAAAAAATAAAACCCTTATGCCTCCCCTAAACCCTATGATGTGACTATTCATTAGAATCATCGCTTTGCAACAACATAGGGTATGGTGGAGACACAAAAGTGAAAAAATTGGATATACAGTGGAGAATCTGTTATTCTTTCCCAATAAACGCGTTTACGCTAAAACTATTATTTGCGGTGCAAACAGTTTGGAGCCAGATCAGACGCCGGGTAACCCGGCGTCTGATCAGGCTCCAAACTGTTTGCCACCAAGATAAACAAGAATTATCAGAATTGTCCAAAAGTTGTTCTTTTCTACGTTTTAGTGCTTTGCGTTTGCTTACGTTTGCGTTTATACGGGAAAGAATAACAGATTCTCCACTGTATATGTATGTGGTTTATACCCTTATTTGGAGCCCTGGAGCAATTCATACAGAATTATGTCCTTAAGCAAATTACCCCATAGCCTTTTTCTAGTTTTGAAGATATGTGACCACTTAAAGCAGGTTGAAACTAAAGCAGAATGTGCCTTAAGGCGCATTCTGCTTTAATTTCAACCTGCTTTAAGCTATTATATTATCTGCTAGAATATAGAAAATATTTCTCATGAGTTTTAATTGTGACAGTGTATATTGGAACTATTTGCTTCAGTAGAGGAATTAATTAAAGGCGTAAAAAGGTGTATTTATGGGGTAATGGGTTAAATATTGCAAACTATGTAAGCCAAGCTTAACAGTTGCTTTTTGAGATAGCTGATACAACAGTCTGCACTGTTTGTAGCCACAAAAATCTGTACTGGTGCCTCTCTTACAGAACGGTTTTAAAATTCCTAATTAGATTCTATTATTTATTTCTCCATCTAATCATGTCTTGTAACATCTCTTTGGAATCGTCTTGAAAAGACGATTCCAAAGAGATGTCACAAGTCGGGATTAGATGGAGAAAACAGAAATAAGATGTATCTTAAAGTTTTGACTTTAATCTGGTGTCTCTCTTACAAAACGATTTTAAAATTCTCAATTATTATTAATTTCTCCTTCTAATCCTGTCTTGTAACATCTCTTTGGAATCGTCTTGAAAAGAAATTAGATGTATCTTAAAGTTTTGACTTAGAAACGTTTTTTGTTGTACGCCTTTTTGTAAGACAGACTCCAGAACCTGTGTTGTCTATGATAACTGACAAACAATGCAGACCCTGGTCAGATATACCTATGATGCTGTGTCTATGGCGATTAGTCTTTGACAGTGAAATAAATAGAAGTTTTAACTTTCTTATTGGTGAATAATGATAAAGCATGAGATATTTACACAAAATAGAAATGCAATATTTACACATATGAACAATGTAATATATTCAGAGCTTCAGATATGGAGTTTCTAAGATTAAAACCCTTATCAGGGCTAAAGATAAGGGGAGTATTTCAAAAAGTGAAATCTGTTATTTCTAAATTAAACCCTATGGTGTCACTACTCATTAGAATAGTCTCTTCAAGACAATTCTAATGAGTAGTAACACCATAGGATATGATGCAAGGAAATGATGAATTTGTTCAAGTTACTCCCTCTTATCTGGAGCCCTGCCTTATGCTCATACACACCCTATGGTGTGACTACTCATAAGAATGGTCATAAGGTGACAATTGTAATGAGTAGTCACACCATAGGGTAACATGAAGGCATCAAGAGGAAATCATTTATTACATTGAGACCTCTCTATTACGACCATTGAAACAGGGCTGAGTGATTTCATAAAACACAGGTGACAGCTTAAAGGAAAGTGAATGTAAAACAGAAAGCTCCAAAAGGAGCTTTGTGTTTCTGTTTTAGGTTCATCATGCTTTATGGAGTCACCTGCCTTAAAAACCTGCTAATTAACATAAGTCAGTGGACGTAATAGAGAGATTTCACTGTAAACTCTATCGTATCTGGAGCTCTGAAATCTACACCTTGTGGGATGTCATGCTCGATGCAGGTGTGAAACAACAATGAATGTTTAAAATACTTTCAGTACGTCATGCGTGAGATTCTTAATGGCATTAAAAATAAACATCAACAGCGATTGATAAAAATCTTCTAAAAATAAGATCACATAAGTATCATAATTCATGTGCACAAAGTTACAAAACAATCAAAATATTGCAGGCTTAACAATCAGTCCAAACATTTTTTTTATCTTCACATTATAAAATCCTACTGCAACCACTGCATCCCACCAAAAAGACTCTTTGATGGGTACTAAAACCATTACTGCAAACAGTACCTAATACACCATTCAGGGGGCACAGGGTACCAGATAAGGGGAGTATTTCTAAAACAAAAATCTTTATTTTTGTATCAAAACCATATGGTGTCACTACTTATTAGAATCGAAGAGACAATTCTAATGAGTAGTCACACCATAGAGCTTGGTGCTGAAATAAGATAGAAAATGTTGGATTGTTCAGTTCACTCCCTCTGACAGACTGATGGTGATCACAAAGTTCATGTGAGTTTAATGAAGCTCACATTGTCTTTATCAAATTGAGCAAAGTTCAAAGATCACAATCCTCACAGACAGCCATTCACATGCAAGAAGCAGCCTATATTATTGAATTAAAATCATACAGCTACTATCACTCTGTAGAAAGCTTGTATTTGTTGTTTAACCCATTACCCTTTTTACGCCTTTAATGTATTCCAGCACAACAGAAAATAGTTCTACTTTATTCAATCATGAATATGTATTATACAAAATATGTTCTATATCCTAGCAGATGGTAGCTTAAAGTAGGCTAAAAGTAAAGCAGAATGCGCCTTAAGGCACATTCTGCTTTATTTTCAACCTACTTTAGGTGGTCACCTGATTTCAAAATTAGAAACAGGCTATGGGGTAAAGGGTTATAGCAGGATAAACAAAGCCATAGGAGTTTTCTGCTTTATCATGCTTTAAGTAAACAAGAGGGCCTGAAGGCCCTGATATCGCTCACCATTTGTAATGAAGCCTGATAGCTTTACCTTTGAATTTCACCCTTTTTATTCTAAATCCATTCAAGTTTGTCGACCTACTCTAGTACAGTACATCAAAGGCAGATAACTAGAGCTTAAACAATACTGAAATGAAGCCTTTTTCTAGCATTTCAAAGCATATCAAGGGCAGGTAACTATTGCCACAATGATTAGATTTCAACAATAATTGCACTCCTTCGAGAACGTATAGCTATAAACTTTGTGTACAAGTATAATGAAAATCCACTGAAAACTGTAGTTGCAAGAGTGTAAACACTGTAAAATATGGCATTTTCAGCAATTCAAAGGTAGATAACTCTTGATCTATTTGTCCGATTTCAACCATAATTAAATTTTTTCGAACTCTTATGATCATATACAATCTGGGCAAGTTTGATAGAGCTTAGATAAATATTGTGGCCTCTAGAGCGTAAACACTGTTAAATATGTCATTTTCAGCAATTCAAAGGTAGATAACTCTTGACCTATTGGTCAGATTACAACCATAATTAAACTCATCTGAACTCTTATGGTAATATACAATATGAGTAAGTTTGAGAAAGATTGGATAAATACTGTGGCCTCTAGAGTGTAAAAACCCTTAAATATGGCATTTTCAGCAATTCAAAGGTAGATAATTCTCAACCTATTAGTTTGATTGCAACCATAATCAAACTCATCTGAACTCTTATAATCATATACAATCTGAGCAAGTTTTAGATAAATTGGATAAAAATTGTGAACTCTAGAATGTAAACACCGTTAAATATGGCATTTTCAGCAGTTCAAAGGTAGATAACTCTTGATCTATTTGTCTGATTTCAACCAAAATCGAACTCATCCGAACTCTTATAGTGATATACAATCTGAGCAAAGTTTTAAAAAGATTGGGTGAATATTGTGGTCTCTAGAGTGTAAACACTGTTAAATATGGCATTTTCAGCAATTCAAAGGTTGATAACTCATGACCTAATTGTCCGATTTCAGCCATAATCAAACTCATCCGAACTCTTATGGCAATATACCATCTGAGCAAGTTTGAGAAAGATTGGATAAACATTGTTGTCTTTAGAGTGTAAACACTAAAATTGTTGACGCCGCACGACGGACATTCAAGGATTGCAAAAGCTCACCCTGAGCTAGCTCAGGTGAGCTAAAAAGCCTTTAACCCATTACTCCATAGCCTATTTCTAATTTTGATTTGAATTTGATTCAAGACGAAGTTTCCTTAACAGTAATTGTTCTAGTTTTAAATATAAGCAACCAATAAATCAGGTTGAAAATAAAGAAGAATACTACTTAAGGCACACTCTGCTTTACTTTCAGCCTGCTTTAAGCTACCGTCTGCTAGAAAATAGAAAATATTTTTTATATCAATTGGAACTATTTTCTTTAGTGGAAAAATTAATGGGTAAAAGTGTGTATCTATGGAGCAATTGGTTAACATCATTGTCAAGGGTATAATTCAGTTGAGTGACTGTAAAAGACCAGTTACACTATTTCACAGGGCTCCAGATAAAAGGAATGTTTCAAAAACAAAATCTTCATTTCTGTATTAAACCCTATGGGGTCACTAAATAGAATCGTCTCTTTGAGGCGATTCTAATGAGCAGTAACATCATAGGATTTGGTGCTGAAATGAGTGAGAAAATGTTGGATTTGTCCTGTTTACTCCCTCTTATCTGGAGCACTGTTACACATTTTGTCTTCACACTTAAACCTTTTCTCACATGCAAGAATGTATACATGTATACAGTTTTAAAAGACAATCAGAGAAATGTGAAAATGTAGAATCACTCACATATATAACGTGTTCCAGTGGAGAAGATGTTATTCTTCCATGTCTAAACAAAACCAAATACATTATTCCTTCCAATTTAAATGCAAAAGAAATGCATGACAATAAAATGTAGAAAATGAAACTTGTTCACAAGTCTATTTATATTAATCTGAGTGGCAAACAGTTCAGAGCCTGGTCAGATGCCGGTTTACTTGGCATCTGATCTGGCTCCAAACTGTTTGCAATGGATGTTTAGAGTAAACATGTTTAAAAGGAAATAATAAGGTCTTCTCTACTGTAAGAGACTAGTCACAGTAACAAGAGGCCCAGAGGGCCACATTTCGCTCACCTGAGACATTGTACCATAGAAGCTGACTGGGCAAGACATTTTGATATGGCTAAATGATCCATGTGTCATTATTTGATCTAGGTAGAGGACAACAATGCGAAGCTACATCTCAGATATTAATGATCCAGGCCTTACGATTTAAGAAAAGATTTTTAAAGGTTTTCCAATAAATAAAACTGACAAGCCCAGGGTGGGGCCAATTTTAGTCTGGGGTTCATAATTTGAACACACTTGGTAGAGAACCTAAAAGCAAAGCTATATATCAAATATTAAAGATCTGGGCCTTACAGTTTTAGAAAAGAACATTTTTAAAGGTTTTACTATATAAGTCTATGTAAAACTGATAAGCTCCGGGGCGGGCCAAATTTGATCCAGGGGTCATAATTTGAACAATCTTGGTAGAGGATAATAGGGCAAAGCTACATGTCAAATATAAATGATCTAGGCCCAACGGTTTCAGAGAAGAAGATTTTTAAAGGTTTTCCTATGAAAAACTAATAGGCCCGAGGGCGTGGTCATTTTTGGCCCGGGGTCATAATTTGAACAATCTTGGTAGAGGACCACAAGTCAAAGCTATATATAAAATATTAAAGATCTGGGCCTTACAGTTTCAGAGAAGAAGATTTGTAAAAGGTTTTCCTATATAAGTCTATGTAAAACTGATAAGCCCCGGGGCGGGGCCAATTTTGGCCCGGGGGTTATAATTTTGACAATCTTGGTAGAAGACCATAAGGCAAAGCTACATGTCAAATATAAATGATCTAGGCCATACAGTTTCTGAGAAGTAGATCTTTAAAGGTTTTCCTAAGTAAAACTGAAGTAAAACTGATGAGCCCCAGGGCGGGCCATTTTTGGCCCCAGGGTCAAAATTTGAACAATCTTGCTAGAAGATCATTAGGTAATGATACATACCAAATATCAAAGGTCTGGGCCTTTTGGTTTCTGAGAAGAAGATTTTTTAAGATTTTTCTTATGCATTAAAAGTTGTCTATACGGTCATGTTAGAAAATCTGGTCCCACAGCAAGGGGAATAACTCTAGCCAAAATCTTTGAACAAGATTTCGTTCCCCCTTGTCACTGATGCTTCTGACAAAGTTTGGTTGAAATCGGGTCAGTGGCTTCTGAGGAGATGTTGTTTGAAAATGTGGACGTACGACGGACACCGGACGCCAGACACCGGACGGAATGGTATCACAATAGCTCATCCTGAGCCTTTGGCTCAGGTGAGCTAAAAAGGCAGGCACACTAGCAACATATATGAGTGTAGATCCAGATCAGTACAATGTCATCGCAATCAGTGTCAATCCAGATTAGCAGCCTAATTACTAACAACTTTTTGTAGAAGTAAGCAATAAAAAATTGTACTTTCTATCCAAAACAACATAGATCCCACTCAGACACTCTGTATCTCAGCTTATCATTCATTCTGGATCAACATGATTTGTGAAGAGACGCAGTTTACAAACAATACAGTTAAACCTCTCAACAACAAATTCTCAAAATGTCCTAATATCAGTCTTTAAGAGAGACAGTAGCTTAATGCAGGACAATTCACATAATTCTTTCCTAATAATAACATTTGCGCTTAAAAGTTTTTTGAATTATGTTCATTGCCAACAGTTTTGAACCTGATCAGACAGATGCCAGGCTACCCAGCATCTGATCAGACTTCATAATATTTGCCACACAGATAAAAATGGTCAGATTTTTCAACAAGAGGCCCATGCGGATCTAAATATTGCTCACCTGGAAAAACCAACACAAGGGTCACATAACCCCTGGTATGGGATCACTTTTCACCCCAGAGACATAATTTTCATTGAAAAAATCTATTTTTAGCTCCTGTGACCTAGATATGCAACGGACCGGAACCATATTTACAATATTGGTTAAGGGCTTCTACAAGACTTTAGTGTCATCATGCCAAATATCAAAGCTCTGACCATATTAGTTTCAGAGGTAAAGATGTTTGAAGATTTCACTACATAACTCTATGTAAAATTACGACCCCCAGGGCGTGGTCATTTTTTACCCCAGGGACACAATTTGAACAATCTTGATAGAGGACCTGAAGACGATTCTTTGTGCCAAATATCTAAGCTCAGGGTACTGTGGTTTCAGACAAGAAGATTTTTTTAAGATTTCATTGAAAAAATCTATTTTTAGCTCCTGTGACCTAGATATGCAACTGACCAGAACCATATTTACAATATTGGTTAAAGGGCTTCTAGAAGAATCATCATGCCAAATATCAAAGCTCTGGCCATATTAGTTTCAGAGAAAAAGATATTTAAAGATTTCACTATTTAACTCTATGTAAATTTACGCCCCCCAGGGCGTGGTCATTTTTTACCCCAGGGATATAATTTGAACATTCTTGATAGAGGACCTGCAGACGATTCTTTGTGCCAAATATCTAAGCTCAGGGTACTGTGGTTTCAGACAAGAAGATTTTTTAAGATTTCATTGAAAAAATCTATTTTTAGCTCCTGTGACCTAGATATGCAACTGACCAGAACCATATTTACAATATTGGTTGAGGGCTTCTAGAAAAATCATCATGCCAAATATCAAAGCTCTGGCCATATCAGTTTCAGAGGTAAAGATGTTTGAAGATTTCACTATATAACTCTATGTAAATTTACGACCCCCGGGGAGGGGTCATTTTTTACCCCAGGGACACAATTTGAACAATCTTGATAGAGGACCTGAAGACGATTCTTTGTGCCAAATATCTAAGCTCAGGGTACTGTGGTTTCAGACAAGAAGATTTTTTAAGTTTTCATTGAAAAAATCTATTTTTAGCTCCTGTGACCTAGATATGCAACGGACCGGAAATATTTGAACAACTTTGAAAGAGAACCATATAAGGATCATTCAGGCCAAGTTTGGTAAAAATCTATCCATTAGTTTCGGAGGAGATGTCGTTTAAAGAAATTGTTGACGATGAATGGACGGACGAACAGACGGACGAACGACGACGATCAAAATAGCTCACCTTGGCACTACGTGCCAGGTGAGCTAAAAATGTGTCAATAATTACAACAATTCATGCTTTCTATATTACTTTTATCCTGCATTAAGCAGCTACCCACCATTCAAAACCTTCATTCTCCCTTATAACCTTGTTCCTTAACTCATTACACCACTGCCTGTATCTTGTTTTGAAGACGGGTGATTACTTAAAGCAGGTTATAAGTAAAGCAGAATGCGCCTTACGGTGCATTCTGATTTACTTACAACCTGCTTCAAGCTACCATATAGAAAATATTTCTTGTGGTGCATATTCATGACTATTAAGTGAAACCATTTTCTTTCAGCTGAGGAATAATTTAAAGGCCTATTTATGGAATAATGGGTTAACCAATTACCCAAAAAAAGCCTTTTTATGCCTATAATTCATTCATTCACTGAGGAAAATAGTTTTACTTTATAGTCATGAATATGTACCATAAAGAAATAATTTCTATATTCTTGCAGATTTTTGCTTATAGCAGGCTAAAAGTAAACCAAAATGAGCTTTTAGGCGCATTCTGCTTTACTTTCAACCTGCTTTAAGCTGTCACCTGTTTACGAAACTAGAAAAAGGCTCTGGGGTAAGGGATAAATAACTTTACTTTCAACCCTCTTTAAGTGGTCACCTGTCTTCAAAACTAAAAACAGGCTATGGGGAAATGGGTTAAGAGAGTTTGAAACATAATACTAAACTATCTCTCTCCTTGTTCTCTTTCGAGGATTGGAATAGTCCACATCCTTGCCCCTCCTGCCCCGCTTGAAGTCTGTCTGTGACTGTGCAGTCAGTTGAAGAGTTATTGCACTTGTATTTAACTTCCCTGTCGACAGGAGTTTCCTCAGTCCCTTCATCTTCTGACTGTACAACTCAAGCTCTATAGGCTCTAGAGGTGGAAACGATTTAAAACTGTCATCTAACTTCTCCTCATCGTCACCACCGTCATCCGACTTTGACGTAATTCCTTCAAGTTCTGTTTCACAGTTCGTACTTGTCTCCAGCTGGTCCGGGGTCTGAGACTGAACCTCCACCGAGGACGGGGCACTGTCTGGCTGCTTCCTAAAGATCATCATATCCGCAGGACTCTCTGCTTTCAGCATGGAGTCCATTGTCATTCCCACAAATTGCGTTCCGTTAGATTTAGAGCTGAGAAACTCGTTCACATCAACATTAACTCCCCTTTCAGTAGCTGTGGATAACGCTATCATTGAGCGGGAATTGTTTGTTGAGGCGAATGGCTCACCGCCTGTCAACAGATAGGCTGGATTTAATATTGACTCCCCACAGGCCTGTGCCAGGGCAGCCATGTTAGGATTAGGTGGGGTTTCTCTCTGACTGTCTGTATCCCCGACCTTTGAGACAAGCTCCTCTATTGTAGTTTTGATTTTCTCCTCTTCATTGTTCCCGTTCACCTGTGTCACAGAGACATCCCCACTATCTCCCTTCTCCCCAACCGTGTCTTTATTCATGCCATTTTCAATGTTCTTTAACCCAATCTTTCTACCTTTTACCGGTCGGCGTCCTCTCCCTCGCCCTAATGTCTTTTCTTCCTTCACAATACCGTTTCTATTAACATCACAGTTTTCATCATTCTCCTCCTCGCTACTCTCTTCCTCACTTGACGACTCGTCAACCTCACCTTCCGCGTGAATATGGGTACACTTCCGGACAGCCGAGTCAAACTTTCCGAGTGAGTAGACAAATTGTTTCGCCCAGACTGTATGTAACACAGGAGTAGGGCTGTCCTCCTCCCACTCGCAGATACCGTCATAAAACTTGAGAAAGTACGAGTAGGCCTCTGTATCAAACAACAAAGACTTCCGCTTCAGTCTCAACTTATTATCACCAGCAATCATTCTCATCATATTTGGAGTTAAATCATTGGCAATCTCAATGAACTCCTTGTAGATCTCCTCGTCTTCTCTGTTATAGTTGTATCTGAAATAGAAAGTACATTTCTCAGGATCTGGGTCCATCCTTATAAAGCCTTTGAGTTGAGTCTTAACCCATTACCCAATAGCTTGTTTCTGGTTTTAGAGATAGGTGACTACTTAAAGCAGGTTGAAAGTAAAGCAAATTCCCCTTAAGGCGCATTCTGCTTTACTTTCAGCCTGTTTTAATAAGCCATCATCTGCTAGAATAAAGAAAATAATTCATATGGTACATATTCATGACTGCATAAATTGGAACTATTTTCTTAAATGGAGGAATAAATTAGGTGTATTTTTGGGGTAATGGGTTATATCAAATGCTTGAGAAAATTATCAGACTCAACTCGGACGCTTTATAACCTTGGACCCTAGCTGGAAACAAGATGGTGAAACATTATGCCCCCTGATGTGACCATGACCTCTAAACCTCTTCGTCAGGCATGACCCAACTTGCACTGAGTTCAAGAGCTTCTTGAGTTGAGTACATATGCCAAAAGTTAAGTCTCATTAAAATATAGTTACAAAGTTATGGCCAAGGGTAAATTCTGCCTATATGACCTCTTAATGACCTTGACCTTTGTTGGTTATGACCAAAATTGTACAGGCCTAAGAGCTTCTTCAGTTGAATATATATGCCAAATATGAAATCTCTATTACATGTAATGACAAGTTAAAAGTTGGACAGACAGGGCAAAACTGATATGCCTCTGTCTAAGTCATGCAGGGGCATAAAATATCCTTGTAAGGACATGTAATACAGCTAATCTTGATTAACCCTTTACCCCATAGGCTGTTTCTAATTTTAAAGATAGTTGACTACTTAAAGCAGGTTGAAAGTAAAGCAGAATGTGCCTTAAGGCACATTCTGCTTTACTTTCAACCTGCTTTAAGCTACCATCTGCTAGGATAAGGAAAACATTTTTAATGGTACATATTCATTAATTTGTTAAAAGGAAATATTTTCTTCAGTGGAGAAATAAATTAAAGTGGTAAAGCGGTGTATCTATTGGTTATTACAGAAAGGGTGAACGAGTAAACCCACTTTTTGATGACAGCCGAGGCCTCGGCCCATGCATTCAAGGCCTCCTTGCATTTGCCTGCCCTGTTCATGTGGCCACCAAGGTATGTGTATGGATAGATATGCATGTTGTTATAGTGTTTCTTGCCAGCCTCAACAGCTTCAGACAACAAATCAATGGGAGGAGGCCGGCCCGGAGTCTCACAGATCTCTTCCAGATCGCCAAGGTTACCTAGAGCCATAGGATATCTGAAAATACAAAGTGACAGGGAATATACATGCACACACTTGTAATGGCGTCTCAAGGGAAAATATCAATGAAATATCAGTATTCACTTTTCCAAGACCACAGACCTGTTTAAAATATACATATGACATTTGCAAACAGTGTAGACCCAGATCAGAGGGATCCCATAGGATCTGATCAGGTTCAACGCTGTTTGCTAAATTAGGCCAGTATTTATTGAACTAACAGAATTCCAGGTAGACTGGTTCATAAGTCTTCTTGCAAGCTATTGACACACTTTCCTCACACAGTACTAGACCAATGAAATAAGGTAAATGGTTAATCCTAACAGTGCTAGAATAGGATATACTCTACATAATTATGATCTTTTGCAGGCTCTGCACTGTTTGCTATATTTTTTAATATTTTTGGAATAAATCTCAATGTAGCTGGCCAACTTTGAAATTTCCACATTGCTAGGGTTGAATACTTAAACTAAGCCTTCACTGTAGTTGTCATAAAAGAAAGATTTTAGTGAACTTAAAACAATCCAAACAATTTGCCACCCATGGAAATTCCATCAGAGGTATGTAAGCTTGGGGTTACTAGTTTCGTTTAGTGAACTTACTTTGACAGATGTCCCATATCATATAGTAGCCACAGCAACTCCTGTAATGATAAAACAAGAACTCTTATCAAATAGAAATGTCATTGAAATAAAACCCAACTTACTTATTTACTTAATCCTGATTTGAATTGTCATCTGTTGCAGGTGTCCCAGCAACTGGGGTAGGCAGCAGGTGGCTAGTATGTCTGATACTTGATCTCCAAGCAGCTCGGTCAAGTGGGTGGGAAGTAGGAAATAAAATCTGCATTAACCAATATACTCTACTGATATGCCTTTTTATGCATTTTGATTTCTCCACTGAAGAAAATACCAGTAGTCATGAATATGCACCATAACATTTCTACATCTCAGAAGACATCTTAACCCATCACCTGTTTCTAGTATTGAGATATATGACCATTTAAAGCAGGTTGAAGTAATGCATAGTGTGCATTAAGGCGCATTTTGCTTTGGTTTCAGCCTGCTTTAAGCTACTATCTGACAGGGTATAGAAAATATTTCTTATGGTACATATTCATAAATGTACAAAAAAAAGATAAATTTAGTAGATAAATAATTCAAAGGTGTAAAATGGCTGTTTAAGGGGGTGTGAGTTAAAGTAGTATGAAAGTATAGCTGAATGTTTTGCCTACCTGCTGTAATGAGCTGAGCTCTACACTGTCTGTTGTCAGGCTGATGGAGGGGTTCATGGCTGACACTATGGCAGCCACCTCCATCTCCTTGGTGCATACTACTGGGTGTCCATTCAGGTACAGCCACCGCTTGGCAGACACATACTCATTGATAGGCTGGCCCCTCTTGTCCTCGTTTCCCTTACCTGTAAATATTATATACTGAACAGTCAGCGATAATTTTAGAAATCAGATGAATGAGTCCTCGGAGTGCACATTCTGTAAAATAATGAGTCTTTGAGACAAACATTGAGTCTTAGAGGTGAAAAATTAACCCAATATCCCATAATGTATTTCTAGTTTTGAAGACAGGTGACCACTTATAGCAGGTTGAAAGTAAAGCAGAATGTGCATTCTGCTTTACTTTCAACCTGCTTTAAGCTACTATATGCTTATCAAGCATTAGGTAATAAAGGCCAGAAAAGCTATGGGTCTATGGGACTCGCAACTTTTTTAAATAATGAGCACCAAAACTGATGGTGTTTCTTCTCATTAGAATCCTCTCTATGAGACAATTTTAATGAGTACTGACACCATAGGGTTTAATGCAAAAATGAAGATTCTAGTTTGTGAAAAAACCCTTTATTAGAGCCCTGCTTGATTCAGTTTCAGATATGTCAAGCATTTCATTAGTCATATACAGTAAACACAGATTTTGAAACCTTAAAGTGGCCCTTAGTTCAAGATCAAGGTCAAAAGGGTCAAATTTTGTGTGTGCATTGAAAGATATTGTCCACATAACATGCATACTAAATATGAAAGCAACACCTCAAGGGACATAGAAGTTATAAGCATTTTCTAAAAATTGTTTACGCCGTTCACGCCGCTGCTGACTATGCACAGGGTATAGCAATAGCTTGACTTGTACTTTATACAGGCCAGCAAAAAATGGTATATTTACAAGGCTCCAGATAAGAGGGAGTAAACTGAACAAATCCAGCATTTTCCAACTCATTTTAGCACCAAATTCTATGGTGCTACAACTAATTAGAATCGTCTCGAAGAGACAATTCTAATGAGTAGTGACACCATAGGGTTTAATGCAAAAATAAGGATTTTAATTTTTTGAAATACTACCCTTATCTGGAGCCTTGCATTTATGGGGTAATGGGTTACCACTAAGAGACTAATTAGTAATTACCATGCCATGTGACTTCAGCTGAGTGTTGCTGGTTCTCTCCAAACACCACCCAGGCATGGTCCTCTGACAGGGCCAGAAATACATCAGTATAGCCCAACGCCTGAAACGCTGCCACAACTGCAAACGCCACTCCAAAACAGTCCAGCTTATTTCCTGAAAAAGAAAATCTTCAAATATAAACAGAGCTCTAGATAAGAGGGGGGTAAACTGAATAAATCCAATATTTTCTTACTCATTTCAGCACCAAATCCTATAGTGTTACTACTCATTAGAATCATCTCAAACAGACGATTCTATGAGTAGTGACACCATACGGTTTAAAGCAGAAATAAAGATTTTAGTTTTTGAAATACCCCACTTATCTGGAGCTCTGTATGAATCCTTTACCCTATAGTCTGTTTCTAGTTTTGAAAATAAGTGACTACTTAACCAATTACCCCTTAAATACACCTCTTATTGATTCCACCACTGAAGCAAATAGTTTATACTGTCACAAATAAAAATCATAAAAAATAGTTTCTATATTCTAGCAGATAATAGTTTAAAGCAGGCTGAAAGAAAAGCAGAATGAGCTTTAATGCACATTCTGCTTTACTTTCAACCTGCTTTAAGTGGTCATATATCTTCAAAACTATAAACAGGCTATGGGGAAATCGATGGGCTATAGCAGATTGAAAGTAAAGCTGCTTAAGCAGAATGCGCCTTAAGCCTTAAGGCGCATTCCGCTTTACTTTCAGTCTGCTTTAAGCTACCATCTGCTAGAATAAAGAAAACTTTCATTATGATAGTATACATATTTCATGACTGTATTAACTGGATCTTTATTTCTTTAGCGTAGGAATAAACTGAATGCACTAAAAGGCGCTTCTATGAGAACCTTCCTCCAGAGTTCCAGATACAGTGGAGAATCTGTTATTCTTTCCCAATAAACGTGTTTACGCTAAAACTATTATTTGCAGTGCAAACAGTTTGGAGCCAGGTCAGACGCCGGGTAACCCGGCGTCTGATCAGGCTCCAAACTGTTTGCCACCAAGATAAACATGAATTATCAGAATTGTCCAAAAGTTATACTTTTCTACATTTTAGTGTTTTGTGTTTAAACGGGAAAGAATAAAGTTTTCTCCACTGTAAGAGCGAGTTAACCTAATCAAACCAACATCTTCTCACTCATTTCTGTACAAATCCTATGATGTTACTTCTCCTTAGAATTGTCTCAAGAGACATATCAGATACACATTTTTTTATGCATTTAATTTATTCCTCCACTGAATAAAATGGTTTCAATTAATACAGTCAAAAACATATATCATTAGAAATATTTACTATATTCTAGCATAATTATGATAGCTTAAAGCAGGTTGATAAATAAAGCTTTCAAACTGCTTTAAGTCTTTTCTCCCTGAAACTTTAAATGGACAATTCCAGTTTCCATCTAAGTCTAGTCCATTTCTGACTTTAAAGGGTTGTTTTTGTCAATGTTTGGCATTATGACAAACAGTGAAGACCCTGATCAGAGGGCTCCTTTTGGAGCCCTCTGATCTGGGTTTTCACTGTTTGCATAGGACAGGTGTACTATTCACATGTACACTGTTTGAAAAGGACGCCTATATGCGGGATTAGGGTTCAAAGGGTAAAGTAGTCAACCATTACCAAAACAAGAGACAGACATAATGCAGTGGGGTAAAGTGAATTAAGTGAACTATATCAATTACATCTAATCTTGTTCAAATCGTTTCTAATATCATATTCTAGTTCACTACAATTCCTGCTGATGTCTCGTAATATAAAACAAAGCCAGACTATTAGTCCCCCTATTGGCTCAATGAGAAAATCAGATTCTCTAAGAACCACAACGCCTCTGCCTACTTATTCATTGAAAATCAATTCAACTGTATATTTTTTCCGCAATAGAATATTCATTTATGGACAGCAGAGCTTGAGTAAGCATATATTGTCAATTTATTATCAGCTAGCTGTGTTTGTTCTTGGCAAACAGGACACCTTTCTGTCATGAAAGTTGTTGGGTATTACATGGCTCCAGAAATGAGGAAGTAAACTAAATAATTTCAATATCAGGAATCCAGTTAAAGAGAGTATTTCAAAAACTAAAATCTTTATTTCTGCATTAAACCCTATGGTGTCACTACTCATTAGAATCGTCTCGAAGAGATGATTCTAATGAGTAGTGAAACCATAATATTTGGTGCAGTATGAGTGAGAAAATGTTGGATTTGTTCAGATTACTCCCCCTTATCTGGAACCATGCAATATTTTCTCTTTTTGCCCCAAACCATAAGATGTAACTACTCATTAGATTTGTCCCTTCGAGTTGATTTTAATGAGTAGTCACACCATAGGATTTAAGCATTCATAAAAGATTTTATACTTTAAAATACTCTCTCAATTTTCATAGATAAAATGATACTTATATTTTTGTATAATGATACTTTCAGTTATTACGACCACCAAAGCAAAACTTATTGGTGGTTGTTTAAAGCGACTCGCAACCGGATGGTGTACTTGTCAAAATAAAATAAAATACTCAAATAAAAGCAAATTTGTGGCATTATTTGGCTTCTGACATTAAAAACATATGATCAGTCCAAAAAAAGTCTCAAGAATCGTCACCGAATCTTAGTTTTTTTTAGATATATTCCATCGTTTTTCAATAGCGTCAGCTGACGGTTTTGCTGTTGTTGTTGCTTCTCTACACAGGCTCTGACATAAACTGGAGCCGAATAATGTAGTATTAAGCGCTACCAGTGAAGTACGTTAATTCGCTATCATATGTATAGAGAGCGTCCGTGGTCGAGGCGGTAAAGGCGTGTCCTCATTTTTCTTGTTCGTCTCCGCAATGGAGGGTCACGGGTTCGAATCCCACCAGAGCTTCTTCTTTTTTTTTTGGAAATGCATTTTTTTAACAGAATTTATTATCCTAAGCTAAATCTTACCCATTTATATAATCATTTGACATATATTTACAAATTACCATTTTTAATGCTAAATCCGGTTGCGAGCCTCTTTAAGACAGATGGAAGCTTAAGCCTAATTTAACTGAAAAGATACACCTTAATAATTATGCATTTAATTCATTCCACCACTGAAGAAAACAGTTTTGCTTTAATACAGATATGACTATGCACCATCAGAAATATTACCTACCGTTACCGTATATCATCTAAGACTTGCACCACTCTAAATATTGGGCCATCCTTAATTACTTGGAATGTTCAAGTTTGGGCCAGGTACATTGGCAATAATGTTTTATGTACATGTATCTTGTTTTGGGCCACCTAAACTCGCCATTTGATTTGTTTTTCTCGGTTAGATGTCATATTCGGTAAGTATGATATACTGTAATCAATTGTCACAGTTGGGTATAATCCTTAACCCAATAGATACACCATTGATTTATTCCTCCATTGAAGAAAATAGTTCCACTTCATACATTCACAAAATTCCTATAACCGACTAAAATATATAATAAACCTAACAGATGGTAGCTTAAAGCAGGCTGAAAAAAAAGCAGAATGCACCTTAAGTCACATTTTGTTTTAATTACCACCTGCTTTACACGATCACATTTCTTCAAAACTAGAAACAGACTATGGGGTAATGGGCTAAATGGGGTTATACAGTGAGTTTGATTAACCCTTAGGCCGCCAAATAAATTGTCGTCTGCTATATTTCTCGTCTGCTTCAAGTTTCAAAGTGCTTCAAAGTTGCTCAAAATTGCTGAAAATGTTGTCCGAGTGTCAAACAGCTTGGATCCGGATGAGACGCCGAGTTACTCGGCGTCTCATCCGGATCCAAGCTGTTTGCATATGGAGCTATAGTCGTGACTGGCAGGCTAAGGGTTAAGATATAAACGAGAAAATGTTGCTAGGGCACCAGAAAAGAGGGAGTAAACTGAACAAATCCAATGTTTTCTTACTCATTTAAGCTCCAAATCCTATGGTGTTACTACTCATTAGAATCGTCTCTTCAAGACGATTCTACTAATGAGTAGTGACATTATAGAGTTTAATGCAGAAAAAAAAAGCTTTTAGTTTTTGAAATACTCCCCTTATCTGGAGCCCTGTGCAAATGCTCAGTGTATCTGGAACCCTGGAAAATGTATTTATAAACAGTGAACAGGATAAGTGCAAAATCAATGTCACCCTTCGTTTAATTGTTCCTCTAGACTAAAGCAAACATGCTATTGCAAACTGATAATTTAGTTTTTCAATAACAAGGCAGACATGCAAATTTGTTTAATTCGTTATGCAAATCACATAAAAATTAACATTGTTTTTCTTGTGCGGTTTTATTTTCACATTATTTTTTTGTAGGGTTTTATTTTTGTTATGTGGTTTAATTTTTTCACAAACAAGTACAGTACTGAACCTTATTAAATTAACAATTTTTGTGATTCGCTTGCAATTCGCTAGCGATTCAAAATAGTAACTTTATCTTCCGCCTCGGGTTAGTTTTTTTGAATGGTGTATCTCACAAATCTTCGCAAATATGCCATTGTTAATTTTTTCGATTCCATTTTTGTCACAACCGCTTCGGATAATTCGCGTAAAAATATTCAAGTGTAGGATTTGGTTTTTGAAGCGTCCGATTCGATGGCAATTCGCTTGCGATTATCAATTTAATTTAATAAGGTTCAGTACTGTAGGCCATGATGACACTGAGCATATTGAACCAGAGACCAACCTTGGGTTTCAGGCATAATCAAAATCATACAAATTTTATAGCCATTTATACCAGTATGAGTATATACAATGACAGGGCTGCCACTTTTCCGAATTTTTCCAAAATCTTCGGATTTTTATCCTAGCAGATTGTAGCTGAAAGCAGGTTTGAAGAAAAGCAGAATACGCCTTATGGTGCATTCTGCTTTACTATCAACCTGCTTTAAATAAGTGTGCTTGAAATATAGAAAATTTGGAAAACTTAGGATTTTTCATGATCAAATTATGGAAGCCCTGCAATGTGAATGTCAGTTTGATCAAAAACCATTTAAACTTGTTGACACTAGAGAGTAAATATGTTAAAATCTTGCCTTTAACCCATTACTCTATTAATACACAATTTACACATTTGATTTATTCCTCCACTGAAGAAAATAGTTCCAATTTACACAGTCATCAATATGCATGATAAAACATATTTCTATACTCTAGCAGATGGTAGCTTAAAGCTGGCTGAAAGTAAAGCAGAATGCGCCCTTATGGCACATTTTGCTTTACTTTCAACCTGCTTAAAGTGGGCACCTGTCTTCAAAACTAGAAACAGGCTATGGGGTTACGGTATAAAGAACATCAAGGGTGGATAAACTCTTGACTATGAGGTACCATAATGGCAACCACAAGATTTCAAAATCAAAGGTCAAGACACCAAACCTGCAATACAAGTCATGTAATTAATATTGTACTAATTGAGGTGCATGAATTAAAGTTGTGTGACTTTTGCTGCATTACTAAGCCTATACACTGACCTAAATGCAACAAGATGTGTCTATGAAACAATTTGCTCCCTGTCCTATTGACCATGACCTCTAAATGACCTCGACATTTGTCCAACATGACCCAACTTGTACTAAAGCTCAGTGGGCTTCTTGAGTGGAGTACACATGCCAACAGGTCTCCAGAGTAAGGGAGTATTTAAAAAACATAAAATTCTATTTCTGCTTTAAATCCTATGGTATCACTACTCATTAGAATCATCTCTTCGAGACGATTCTTATGAGTAGTAACACCATAGAATTTGGTGTTGAAATATGTGAGAAAATGTTGGATTTGTGCAGTTAACTCTCTCTTATCTTGAGCCCTGGCCAACATGAAGTCTCTATTGCATGTTGTCTCCATTGTCTGACATGGCCAAAGTTGTACTGAGCTCAAGTGCTTATTGAGTTGACAGCATATACCAAATATGAAGTCATATGATAACCACATTATATGATCAAGAATAGATTAAAGTTGTGGACAGACAGACAAACAGACAGACTTAATATATGCGTAAAAACTTAAGTAATGCCCAAACTAAAGTCATTGGCCCAAAAAAGTGGTTTTCTTAAATTAGCTTTTAAAACATGCCATTTCTCAAGAAGTACAACCTCTAATTATATCTTGACTAAGGATGTAAGTTCCTATCAAGAAAGTCCTGAAACAAGACTATGTTCAATGAACACTTATGGCAGCCACCATGTGTATAAAATATAAGGTCAACTGAGGGTCAAAGGTTGTAGCCATTTTAAAAGAATTGACCTTTTGAACTCAGTGACCTTGACCTTTCAACCAACATATATCCTTCTCAGTTAGGGCAACATGATTATCAATTATGATGTCCTGATAAGATAAGGGTCAAAGGTTATTGCAAATTTTTTATTTAAAAATGACCGTTTTACCTCTGCAGTGACCTCGACCTTTGAGCCAACATATCCAAAACTTAGATATTGCTTTAAAGTTTTATATGGGCAACATGCAGACCATGTATTAGCTTTGTGTTACAGTTAGTTATAAATAAATTTGACTTTTTGACCTCTGTGACATTGACCTTTTGACTAGCCATGTCTGAAGTACACATATTTATTGTTCTTTAATAAGAGCAATATGTATAACAAGTCCCTATCACATGACGATCTTAGCTAATTGCCGTTTAAAATATTTGACCTTGACCTTTAACCCCACATGCCTAAAATTTGCATATTCAGATACCTCTTCATATGAGTAACACTTATGCCATGTATTGAGTGTTTATTGGTTATAGATCAAAAGTTATTGCCAATATTAAGGTTGCGAATAAATTTGAACTTTTGACCTCTGTGTCCTTGACTTTTGGCTGGATATGTCAGTCATGTCTAAAATATAAATTTTCAAATTTCTTTTTAATTAGAGCAATATATATACCAAATATCAAGTCCCTATCACTTGAGGGTCAAAAGTTATGCCATTTCAAATAATTGACCTTTTGACCTCTGTGACCTTGACTCTTGATCTGACATGCCCCAAACCTGCATATTCATATACCGCTTCATATGGACAACAGATATGCTATGTATTGAGTGGGTTTTCAACTGTTTTGGTTATCGTTAAAAGTTATTGCCAAGGTTAAAGTTGTGGACAAAACAGTGGACAAAACAGACAGGGCAAAAACAATATGAGCAGACACAAAATTCGTAATAATGAAATTGTAACCTGTGACCTTGACCTTTGGCCCATGCGAGTCGAATGTGACATTTTGTCTTTGTCTGGTGAACATTTGTATTAAATTATTTTCAAATGCATTCATTGATGAAGAAATTACAGAACAGACACAAAATTTGAGACAGCGTTATGGTACCCTGTGACCTTGACCTTGGACTCATGGACAAGGGAATTGAACATACATCCTCTTTGACTGGTAAAAATGTTTGCCAACTTATTTTGAAATCAATTCAATGGTTAAGATGTTTGTAACAGATGGAATACGAAATTTGTGATAACATAATTGTACCCTGTGACCTTGACCTATGGATAAGGAAGTTGAATGTAACACATCAGCTTTATCTGGTCAGGTTGGTGAACATTTATGCCAAGTTATTTAGAAATCCACTGCCTGATACAAAGTTGCAGCCCGGACACGAAATTTGTGACGATGTATTCGTATTCTGTGACCTTGACATTCGACCCATGAACAAGTGAGTAGAACGCGACACATCATGGTATTTGCAGCATGGGGAACATTAATTTGTGCCATCTTATTTTGAAATTCATTGACCGATACAAAAGTTACAGACCAGACATGAAATTTGTGATGAATGAACAGTCAAAAAACAGAAGGACAGACAGACAATGCAATTACTAAATGTTCACCTTAACTCTTTCCTCCCTGAAACTTTAAATGGGACAATTATTCCAGTTTCGATTTTAGTCTAGTCTATTTCTGGCTTTTAAGGGTTGCTTTTGTCCATTTTTGGCCTTATGACAAACAGTGAAGACCCTGATCAGAGGGCTCCTTTTGGAGCCCTCTGATCTGGGTCTTCACTGTTTGCACAGGACAAGTGTACTATTCACATGTACACTGTTTGAAAAGGACGCCTATATGCGGGACTAGGGTCCAAAGGGTTAAGGGGCATAAAAACACTGTCACAGAATGAAGTCATCCCGATTTTGCAAATTCTGCTTTCTGGAATTCTTTGTTGGCCTAGTTGATTGCAGATGTAAGTAATGCCAATCTGACAAGTTTGAAACACTTTGGATGATCTATTCCTTTTAAATATTGTTTTGGCTTGAGTGTAGGTCAAGAACTGAAAATAAATGTATTTAACTATAGGGCTGCATCCTCTTAATTATGTACGACAATACATAAGCCATTGTTTTGGTAGTTTCCTTGTTTTGCAGCCACAGAAACATCTAAAGCAAATTGGTTTCAAATACTTTTATTTTATGAGTTTTCAACAGCGGAACTACATGTAGTATTTACTGGGGCTTGATTGTCTTCTGATGTATCAGTTTTAGCATTTAGCAAAACATCTTTTCTTAATACCCAAATGTCAAGCACTTGAACTTGTCTTTACTCGTAGGAGAAAACTTTTAATCTTTTCTCGTTTTCGTTATTCTTCTTAAATTGTTATCTTCCTTTTTAAATAAAAAGCTTCATTCCAGTCGGTTCTGTCCGCTGTGAACCTAAATTTTAGGAGGGACACTAGAAGAAACTTTAAATAGGGTTTACCGTTGTCAGACGAAAACCACCCCGGAAATGGGTCTGTAACGTTAATTCCTTATATTTTAGGCCATTATATCTAGAGGTGTAACGATAGGTCGACCTATCGAAATATTGCAATAGTACCGCTCCGATAGCAATAAGTCAATAACATTTTTGAAAGTCTATACTATTGCCGATAGTTACTACAACTATCGATAGTTACGATAGTGATACTTTACTTTTAGTGGAATACTCTTTTGTCGGAATCAGCTGATTAGACTAATTATTTGTTTATTAAAATCAATCGACAAACGCTTGTATTTCTCTCTTAATAGCTTACCATAAAGCGTTCAGACGATATGATCGCATGTTTTTAGGAAGGTAAAGGCCGAGACCGGGTGGAAAATTCGGAAATGAGAATCAATGACTTAGAATCATTTACCATTTAATTAATTTAGTTCGTAACTTATATACGTCTTCCCCCCTTACATAAATCATTTTAGATTAGTCATAAGACTGACAAAAATTGAATTAATTTGAATCCTGGTTCTCGAAAACGAGACGACGGCATTCCATTCGATCTTAGTAAACTGAAACTAGTGAAAATGGCAGACGAAGTGGAAATTGTTGACAGCAAGAAAGGTAAAGCTGCAGTTTGGCAGCTCTTTGGCTTCGTCAAGCAAAACGACACAGTGGATCAGACAAAAGTTGCATGCAGAAACTGTAATATAAAACTTAGTGGAAACACATCCAATTTAATCGATCACACGAAACGTAAACATCCATCTGTGGCAATAGCGAACTCAATGAAAACGTCTGACCGAAAACTTCCTAAACAAGCCTCTATTATAAGAAAATAGTTATTAAAACAACTATCGTGAAAGTATCAAATAATTTATTGACTATTGCAATACTATCGGGATAGTATTTGAACTATCGCAATACTATCAGGATAGTCTTTTTGACCTCGATAGTCACCACTAATTATATCATTATGATCGACTTTGAAAGTAAATTTACCAAAAAACCGTTATGAATTGCTGAAAAAGGGAGCTAAGCGTTAAAATAAGAATATTGAGGAAGCATTTAAAACTTTTTTCAAAACAGAATTTGATTACGGCAAGTTTTTTATTCATGACCGCCACAGGAAACCCCAGTTGAGTATAAATAACTAAATTTCGCTAAATTCCATAAATACCGATTGACCTTCATTATGATTTACTTATAAATGGAATAGTCGCTAATCTGGGCACTGCCAGGTGTGTGTGAAATATGGTGTGTAATTAACAATGTGTAGTAAGTTATGGATGTCACAGTTTTCAAGAAAATCGTACTAGATTGAACGAAAAGTTATCATAAATTATTCTATGCATATTAAATATTCATTTTGATTTTTTTGACAAGCCCGTTCTAATCCTTGGAAAATTAACAGTGGACAAGGAGTGAATTGGCTTTGGACGCAGGTTAATGTCGAACCCTGGGTGTAAGACTCTGTTTGAATATGCACTACAGAATGACAAATCAAGATTCAACTGCAATTTAACAAGTTACATTACAAGTTAATTTAAGCATAATAAAATAATAAAAACACCATTATGACTTTCCCTCTAAAAGTATGACGCATATAACTTTCTAAAAACACCGCCCATAAGTGGTGACAACATAGTTAATCAGAGATCAATACTAGAAAATCAATGTGCGGCAGCCTTGTTTACCTGTCAAAAAACTGTACAGCGATTGTAGGTGAGCCTTATCTTTGTAAAACGCCCGTGACAGCCCTCCCCAAATCACATCCGAGACTTTCTTAACAAGTTCTCTATTGGCAAAGTCACTAGGATAGTGAGACAAATCTACTGCACCCTTGACATGTGTTACAAATCTAGTGTGCAACGCTTCCACTGTGTTCCATTCAATGATAGGGAAGATTGGTTCCAGTTTCCGCTCCGCTTCTCGGCTTGCTGGCAGCGATCGGTTGACTGTCAGTACATTTTCTATTATCCCAAGGACAATTGACAATAAGCTTAAGTCGGTGTCATCAGGATTTTCAAGCTGCTCTTTGAATAAATCTATGACGTCTTGCGTTTTCTGCAACGGAAATTGTTGTTTAGCTCTTTCGAATCCCGCCATCTTGAATGCATTCGGTGTTATTTGCATATAAAAATAATCTCCAATCTAACACATTCACACACAGACTACAAATGACAAAGTTTTACATAGTCATGTTAAAAAATATTTAATTATATAAATGTGTCTATTATTATTCCAAGTGGTGAGGTATCTAACCAATTCAACTTTCCAATCGTCAATTAGAGATTATTATTCATAGAAAAAATGGCCGACAACACAGCAGTCGTGCAAGCCAATGCCCCGAACGGCTCCCCTGCCACTACGAATGAGAATGCCGGTCAAGAGGTAGTCCAGATATTTCACTAACTGTGTCGCGATCGATTCTGTCTAACAATGAACACGCTTATTTCTGTAACAGAATTGGAATTAATTGTGATCTATTGGTCATGTTGCTCTCTACTCGATTCTCAATCTCATGCCGTGTGATTTGGAAATCTCTACGTCATTATTCTGACTCAGTATTTAGACTTTAGTCATTCTTTAGAGCATTGATGATTGATTCCAGTAGTTAGTTTGAATTAGATGTTACCATTAGTTACGTCTAAATGACAAACTCCTCGTCTGTCTGCCAGTGTCTGGCCCCCTCATTAGCACTTACAAAGTCGCAAACAGAGTAGAAAAGGATGGCCACCTTTGGGACCAACATAAAGCATTAAATGATTAATGGACCTCCTCTGTCACTGAGGAAGAGTACATGAATTTGATCTAACCGAATTGCCCTGATAAATACAGAGGAAAGGGACATCTTCTTCACACTGCAGGCCGAGGGGATTGTAGTAGCTTTTATTAATTATTTGGGATAGAATTTACTTTGCCGGTCCCCACGCTCTTCCTTACCAACAGGTTGCCATGCAAGAGTAAACACGCCACCATTTTCATTTTTTTTTCAAAGCGACCAGGGGAAAAGGTATGCAGAGTCCGATTTTTAGGTCAAATCCCATTATTTTCCAAGATAGCCTATTTCTCACGGGGTTCTATATAAACAGAAAAATGTCAATATTTCCCGGACTTTTTGGGGACCTGGAAAGTAAAGGCGTTCCTTTATTTGTTGCAAACAGTTTGGATCCAGATAAGATGCGGAAGATCTGGAGCTAAATTGTTTAATACGGGTTAAAATGGGGTTTGACGACCCACTTCCCAAAAGGCCGACCTTAATTAAGAGGGAGTAAACTGAACAAATCCAACACTTTCTATGGTGTTCTGCTTATTTAATGATTAGAATTGTTTCAAAGAGACAATTCGGGTTTAAAGATTAATGGCTGGAAGACAACGGTGAACCTGTCAAAACTTGTAATCCTAGATTTAATAATTTTATGTTTTATTGAGTCAATTATTTTCAAAGATTCATGCGGGAATTCCCGGAAACACCTTCAGATGCACCAGAGACAACCTAGAAATAACAGTTCTCGGTGGCAACAGGCTCCCGGGCCCTCATAGTTAAAGTGCATGTATACAAGAATGGGAGGGGTCGATGAAGGGGATTTGCTCTGGATTATTTAAAGGCTGAAAGACAAGCTGTCTGAAAAAATACAAACCCATTATCCAAGAATTAATTCATGATTTGTTATTTTGAGTCAAATTGTTACATAGACTTATGTTCGTAATCGTATATTAATTACATTTTTTCGAATGTGGGAAATGCCCTCAGAATGCACCAAAGACTGTCGAGAAATAAAAATAGCACCCCTTCCTCCCAAGTTTAAAGTTTATAATATAGTATTCATTATTAATATGTTAGCTTATTATTTTACAGGGCGCGCAGCAACAACAGCAGCAGCCTCAACAACAGCAGGGGTTTTTCGGCATACTTAAGGGTCTTCTTATTCGATGTGCTATAATCTACATGATCAGTAGCTTCTTCTCCTCCCGTAAAGGTTCTACACCACCAGCTACAACACCAGATGGAAAACCCAGCGAAGGAGGATATTCTTACACTACCAATATGTTTGATAAAGGAACTTACATGGTAAGCATTTAACCCTACCCATTTCATAGCATGATAGCCCATCAGTGAAAAACACCTTATATCAAACTGATAAAAGTTAAACACATACATGTTTATCTTTATCAGTTTACTTCTGTGTTTAACCCATAAATACACCTTTTTATGCCTTTTTAGCTCACCTGAGCACAAAGTGCTCAAGGTGAGCTATTGTGATCGGTCGCCGTCCGTTGTACGTCGGTGTCCGTGTCGTCTGTTCACAATTTGTTTCAAAAAACTTCTTCTCTGAAACCAATGGCCCAATTTTAACCAAACTTGGTCAGATACATACTGTAGTTGTGAGCTTCAAAAGTTTTCAAAAAAAGTGGATGGGGCAATCGGTCTTGTTGCCATGGCAACCATGCACGATATCTAAAAAAATCTTCTTCTCAAAAACTACTGGTCAGATTTCAATTTAATTTTCACCAAAATGTTTGTCAATTAATATACTTTCAAAATTGTTCAAAGAATTTTGATCCGTCAAAAAACATGGCCGCCAGAGGGCGTGGTCATTTTCCGTATTTACGTAATATTGACAACTAAAGTCAAAACTTTAAACATCTTCTTGTCAATAACTATAAGTCCTGGGACAACCAAATTTCACAAGTAGCATCATGTTGTGAACCTTTAGCAAGATTGTTCAAATAATGACCCCCGGGGCTTATCAGTTTTTCATAGGAAAACCTTCAAAACTCTTCTTCTCTAAAACTGTATGCCCTTGACCTTTTATATTTGGCATGTAGCTTTGCCTTATGGACCTCTACTAAGAGTGTACAAATCATGACCCCAGGGTCAAAAATGGCCCCGCCCCGGGGCTTATCAGTTTTACATAGACTTATAGGGAAACCTTTAAAAATCTTCTTCTCTGAAACCGTAAGGCCAAGACCTTTTATATTTGGCATCTAGCTTTGCCTTATGGTCCTCTACCAAGATTGTTCAAATCATGACCCCAGGGTAAAAAATGGCCCCGCCCCGGGGCTTATCAGTTTTACATAGACTTATATAGGAATAAACCTTTAAAAATCTTCTTCTCTGAAACCGTAAGACCCAGACCTTTTATATTTGGCATCTAGCTTTGCCTTATGGTCCTCTACCAAGATTGTTCAAATCATGACCTCCGGGTCAAAAATGGCCTCGCCCTGGGGCTTATCAGTTTTACATAGACTTATATAGGAATAAACCTTTAAAACTCTTCTTCTCTGAAACCCTAAGACCCAGACCTTTTATATTTGGCATCTAGCTTTGCCTTATGGTCCTCTACCAAGATTGTTCAATTCATGACCCCCGGATCAAAAATGGCCCCGCCCCGGGGCTTATAAGTTTTACAAAGACTTATGTAGTAAAACCTTTAAAACTCTTCTTCTCTGAAACCGTAAGGCCATACCTTTTATATTTGGCATCTAGCTTTGCCTTATGGTCCTCTACAAAGATTGTTCAAATCATGACCCCAGGGTCAAAAATGGACCCGCCCTGGGTTTTACATAGACTTCTACAGGAAAACCTAATTCCGAGTTGTTTCAGTTTCATGCAACAGTCCACATACATGCAACGACAAACTTCATTATGCATCGAGTATAACACAATAGTTCCTCAGGTGAGCGATTTAGGGCCGCATGCGGCTCTTGTCTTAATTTCTCCACTGAAGAAAATAGTTTCTCTTAATACAGTAATCAAATGAATATGTACCATAAGACAATATTTTTTTATATTCTAGCAAATGATAGAAAACGCTATGGGGTTATGGCAGCTGCATATCTCATAGCTTGTTTCTAGTTTAAAAGACTGGTGACCATTTAAAGCATTTTGAAAGTAAAGGAGAATGCCCCCTAAGGCACAGTGACAGTCTGCTTTACCTTCAGTCTGCTTTTAAGCTACAATCTGCTAGGATATACAGAGCACCAGATAAGGGTAGTTTGACAAAAACTAAAATCTTTATTTCTGAATTAAACCCTATGGTGTCACTACTCATTAGAATCGTCTCTTCGAGACGATTCTAATGAGTAGTAACACCATTGGATTTGGTGCTAAAAAGAGTGCGAAAATGTTGGATTTGTTGAAAAAACTACCTCTTATCTGGAGCCCTGGATATAGTAAAAACATGCCTTATGGCACATCTTCATGACTGTAAAAATTTGGAACTATTTTCTTCAGTAGAGGAATAATGTAAAAGTAGTAAAATGCACTTCTATGGGGGGAATGGTTTAATACATCTATCAGGACATGATAGAGGCCTCCAATGTTGAAGTTAAGAGGAAGTCAAATAATTTATTTTTAACTGTTTCTTTGCCGCTGGTCAGGCAGAGGTTTCAAACTCACAACCCCTGGTACTGTAGTCAAGTGCATTACTACTGGACCTACTACGGCTAGTAGTCACAACATAGGACATTAATGTAGATAAATTATAGGGATTTTGATGTTCAAAACTCAACTGGATCTCAAGCTATTTAATGTGTTATTTTGCCTATTGTTAAAGTTTGACAGTATCTTTTCAAAATGCACTTATTGTATTTCAGGATCTGTATGCCTATTTGTCAGAAACTGAGAATTCACATGATTTCAAAGAGGAGTCACTGTTTTGGTCAAAGAAAGGATTAGTTTATGGTGACTGGGAAACGGGACCGAATGGAGATGGGAGTTTTATCTTCACTGGACACATTCCAATATCAGAGGTTTGCAAAGAGAATCATAAAGAGCAACCTGGGTCCAAGGTTATAAAGAGTTAGAGTTGAGTCTGAGATCATTCTCAAGCTTTTGATTGGTCAGATTTGAGCAAAAGCTCAAATCTGACCAATCAAAGGCTTGAGAACGATCTCTGACTCAACTCTAACTCTTTATAACCTTTGGGCCTGGACTATTGATAAGCAGTGTATTTAGAAAGCTGAAATCATTTTATCTGGATAATCTGCACAGACTCAGTAATGTTACAACTCATTAGAGTTGTCTCTTCAAGGTGGACACATCATAGGGTTTGGTGTAGCAGATATGTACTGGAGTTACAAATTTAATCCATTGAAAAAAATGACATTTAATGGGGGCCTGCCCTATATGGTGAAGTAATTGAAAACAGTTGTGTAAGCTATCCTTCAGCTTGACAGGCCATTTTGTCTGTACCAAGTTGTCCTGTGCGTATTAAGCACGAGTATGCCAACAACAACTAGTAAAACCGTAACCATCACTTTGAGAAACTCAAGAAAAAGGAGAAAATGACTGCTTTTGATGACTTCTAAACTATACATCATAAACGAAACAAATTATTGAAACTATAAGCTATCATTAATCTGTTGTCTTATTCTTTTACAGAGGGTACAGAACAATGGCTCACTATATCTACATGTGTATGTAGTAAAAGAAGGCAACTCTCCTGACCCCAGTCAGAAACACAAGTACAGCAAGAGAAATACTATATATAAATCCCTCAGTAAGTATTCAGACAGTGTGACCATTCAGAAGATAAGGGGAGTATTTAAAAAAAATGTAAGCTTTATTTCTGCATTAACCCTATGGTGTCACAACTCATTAGAATCGTCTCTTCGAGACGATTCTAATAAGTAATAACACCATAAGATTTGGTGCTGAAAAGTTTGAGAAAATTTTGGAATTGTTAAGTTTACTCCCTCTTACCGGTATCTAGAGCCCTGATATTCTGTGTAGTCTTGCCTTTTCCTCAATTGTCAAAAGTGCAAATCCTAGACAAGTGTCTCTATAAATACTCCTTTTATGCCTCAAATTTATTCCTCTACTGAAGAAAATATTCCACTTCATGCAGTCATAAATATACAGAATTAGAAATATTTTCTATGTCTTATTAGATGGTAAATTAAAGCAGGCTGGAAGTAAAGCATAATGACCCTTATCATTATGGTGCATTCTGCTTTACTTTTTACCTGCTTTAAGTTGTCACCTGTCTTTAAAACTAGAATGTTGTTGGATGATGTGGTAAAGGAGTGAAAATGAGGATTATGTAAATGTTTGAAGAGAGATTTCTATGATGAATAAGGACACTAAAATATGTCTTTATGATTTATTAAGAAATATGTTATTAACTTGTTACTTATTTGATGATTATTGATAATGTTTTTTCCAGGATTGAATAAATTCAAGAAGAGACGATACCATGATACTGTGAATCTGTTAACTGGCGAGACTAATGTCCATCCAGACCTAATAAAGGTAAAAATTAAAACTGCTGCTAGTGCAGTCTTTTATAGCGCAATTTGTGTGTGGTAACCATTTTGTGAAAATGCGTTGAGTTCATAAATGATACACAAAGTAAAGCAGAGATCTTTTTCAGAATGTACTGTTTTATTTGTTGCCCTTTTTGCAGCTGCCATCTGCATTTAAACTGCTATTTTATCCTAATTTCAGTTTCCGCTTAAAACAAAATTTGACTGTACAATTTAAATTCTGACAAAATGTCCCTAGACAGAAAGTTGCGACATAGTCAAAGCTATTTTTACAGTATAACAAACCTATTTCCCCATAGCATATTTCTAGTATTTAAGATAGGTGATTGCTTAACTCTTTCCTCCCTGAAACGTTAAATTTCCAATTCCAGTTTCCAATTTAGTTAAGTCCATTTCTGACTTTTAAAGGTTGTTTTTGTCAATGTTTGGCATTACGGCAAACAGTGAAGACCCTGATCAGAGGGCTCCTTTCGGAGCCCTCTGATCTGGGTCTTCACTGTTTGCACAGAACAAGTGTACTATTGACATGGTCACTGTTTGAAAATCACGCCTATATGCGGGACTAGGGTTCAAATGGTTAAAGTAGGTTGACGGTAAAGTAGACTCTGCCTTATAGTGTATTTGGCTTTGCTTTCAGTCTGCTTTGAGCGACTGTCTGCTAGGAAAAAGGATATAGAATATATTTCTTACAGTGCATATCCATGACTGTATAAAGTTGAACTGGATTTTCAGTGCAGGAAAAAATTCAAGGGCGTCAAAAAGGTGTATCTATAGAATAATTGGGTAAAAGAATAAGACAGGGGTCCGAGGGTTTCTTCATTAACTCTTGTTCTGAAATAGGCATTCCTTTGGTCCAAAGTGCCAGATAAGAGAAGGTGAAAATAAAGCATTTCCACATATTCTCCTGTTATGTCTGAACCAAATCCTATGGTATGACTACTCACCAGAATTGCCTCTTCAAGACCCTGCTTTGGTATGCATGGAAACCATTAACTCATTCACCCCTGAAACTTTTAGTGGGCAATTCCAATTTCAAAATAAGTATTCCATTTTTGACTGTTTAGGGTTGATTTTAAAAATATATTTCAAAATGACAAACAGTGTAGACACTGATCAGAGGGCTCCTTAAGGAGCCCTCTTATCAGGGTCTACACTTTTTGCATGGGACTAGTGTAATCTTAACAGGTACAGTGTTTGTAAATGACAAGTATACTGGTCGCTAGGGTTGAATGTGTTAAATGAAGTTTTAATTTTCATTCTGTTTTCCAGAAACCTAACTCCTCTTCCTTTGAGATTCTCTCTCACTGGCATCCAAACCTTACACTGAATGTGTTAGACGATCACACCTCATGGGTTAAAGGTCATATTCCATCACCACTGGATGAATGTAAGTAACTAAGTGATGTTTCATTACTTAAGAAATAATATATTCATACCAGTGTTTTATCGTGCAATCGAACACTGGTAGGAGTTGAGATGCGTAGTAATTTAATCACAAGGCCTTTAGGCTGAGTGGTTTAATTACAAGCATCTCAACGACTACCCGTGTTCAATTGCTAGATAAAACACTGGTATTAATTTATTATTTCGATTCTAACACTTAATTTAACCTTAATTTGCACCGAAGCAATGGTGCCACATTTCTTGGCGTACAGATTTTCGAAGCCATATGACGTCATGTTAAAACGTTAAAGCGTGTGAGTGTTTTATTGAGAATTCAAACACAGATAGGTCCCTTCTTTGTCTATATAGGGGCGTGTGGGAAGTGTGTTAGAATGTACAATAAAACCCTACACTGAATAATTGAGTAATAGATGATAAATTTTCAAGGGTTTTATTAGATGAATGCAATTGTAATCATATTGAATTTTATAATGCTACAAAAAAACAACCTGAGTGTATTTAATAGGGCTGCAACGGTTCAGGTACTTCACGGTTCGGTTTGGTTTCGAGTATTACCCTTTCGGTTTTCGAGTATTCGGTTCGGGTATCGGATAAAAAAAAACTTGATAAAATAACCTGAAAACAATTCTCATATACTGGCACATATCAACTAGGATATCCACTATTTTTCGAAAACGCTATCACTGCCATCCCTTTATTTTATGTACGAGCAAGATGTGCATTTCTTTCTACCATTTTAAGACAGATTTTAGCGATGCCGTGGTTCATCCGGACATTTTTTCATGGAAGTTCCGTAACTTGTTTTGGGCATGCTGTTAGCCTATTATTATTCGCATGCGATTATTATTTTTTATTTACATTCTGCCTCGCCAGCCTTTCGTTTATAAGAGCTAGAAGAACTTGTCAGCTGGGGAAAGTCGATGATATTTGAGATTAAATTTAATTGACAGTAACATCGCCATTTGTAGTATCCGGTCGCTGAGTGTAATAGACTGGTTCCCCTTTTTCTTATGCTGGTTCGACATTGGTACATTTGAAGCCGGGCTATCAATCGTGCGCATTCGTTAAGTGCTGGGTTTCCCGGAATTATAAATAGCCGATATATGAAAAGAATGAGACTGACGAGAGGCGAAATATTTAAATTACTGCAAGATAAACACGTTAGAATCTGACATTTTTTATTTCTTTCAATCAAAATATACACGAAGACTGCACACTGATTGGTAAAGTAGTGGTCTAGTATAATTCACCATACATCGACGCACCGAACCGAAAACTTGCAGTGCTGACCCGAAACTCGAACCGAGACAAACGAACCGAAAATAACCGAAATTCGGTGAACCGTTGCAATCCTAGTATTTAAGTGGACATTCAGTAAAGAACAAAGGTAATCATTTAACCCTTTACTCCATAGCCTGTTTAGTTTTGAAGACAGGTGACCACTTAACCTTTACCAAATAGCCTGTTTCTAGTTTTGAAAAAAGTTGACTACTTAAAGCAGGTTGAAAGTAAAGCAGAATGCGCCTAAAGGCGCATTCTACTTTCCTTTCAGCCTGCTTTTAGCTACCTGCTGCCAGAATAAAGAAAATATTCCTTATGATACATATACACGACTGTTTAAATTGAAACTACTTTCTCCAGCGGAGGAATAGAGTGATTCTGCTAAAAGGTCCTTCTATTGGGGAAAGGGTTAAAGCAGGTTAACAGTAAAGCAGAATATGCCTTTACTTTCATCCTGCACTAAGCTACCATCTGGTTAGGTACGGGAAATATTTCTGATGTTATATTCATTGCTGTATAGAAGAAAACTAATTTTCTTCAGTGAAGGAATGAGTTAAATTCGTAAGTGATGTTTTAGTCATTGCTGTATAGAAGTAGAACTATTTTCTTCAGTGAAGGAGTTAAATGAGTAAAAAAGTGTATTTGTAGAGTAAAAGGTTTAGATAGGTGACATCGTTATGCAGAAAAAAAATTATAAAAAAAATACCCACCTTATCTCAGGGCTCCAGATAAGAGGTGTTAAACTGAACTAATCCAGCATTTTTGGCCGGATTGAAAATGCGGTCTATAGATTGGCGAATGCCGTCCGTCCGTCTGTCTGTCCGTCCGTCCGTCTGTCTGTCCATCCGTCCTCACTTTGGTTGACCTTTTTGTTAGTGTCAGTTTTAGCCAAAGCTTAAGTCCTACAGCAACCAAATTTGGCATGTACAGTTATAGTGAGGTCATCATCACATGCTGTGGGTAACAAGGTCACTGTGACCTAGATTTCACGGTCCAATGACTTAGAGAATTCTTGGTTAACCTTTTCGTTTGCGTCTTGGTTGACCTTTTTGTTAGTGTCAGTTTTAGTCAAAGTTTAAGTCCTACAGCAACCAAATTTGGCATGTACAGTTATAGTGAGGTCATCATCACATGCTGTGGGTAACATGGTCACTGTGACCTAGATTTCACGGTCCAATGACTTAGAGAATTCTTGGTTAACCTTTTCGTTTGCGTCTTGGTTTACCTTTTTGTTAGTGTCAGTTTTACTCAAAGTTTAAGTCCTACAGCAACCAAATTTGGCATGTACAGTTATAGTGAGGTCATCATTACATGCTGTGGGTAACATGGTCACTGTGACCTAGATTTCACGGTCCAATGACAGAGAGAATTCTTGGTTAACCTTTTCGTTTGCGTCTTGGTTTACCTTTTTGTTAGTGTCAGTTTTACTCAAAGTTTAAGTCCTACAGCAACCAAATTTGGCATGTACAGTTATAGTGAGGTCATCATCATATGCCATGGGTAACTAGGTCACTGTGACCTAGATTTCAAGGTCCAATGACTTAGAGAATTCTTGGTTAACCTTTTCGTTTGCGTCTTGGTTTACCTTTTTGTTAGTGTCAGTTTTAGTCAAATTTAAGTCCTACATCAACCAAATTTGGCATGTACAGTTGTAGTGAGGTCATCATCACATGCCATGAGTAACTATATTATATATATTTATATATACAAAGCAAAAGTGCAGACAATCCGGCCATACCGACATTGGCGGTTTCTCGTCCCATTCATTTTTGCACCAAATCCTATGGTGTTACTACTCATTAGAATCGTCTCGCAGAGAGGATTCTAATGAGTAGTGACACCATAGGGTTAACAGCAAAAATAAAGATTGTAGTTTTTGAAATACTCCCCTTATCTGGAACCCTGTTATCTGGAGCTCTGCAGGGATAATTGTATTTTGACAATTGACTTTTCAGATGTGGAATTTGTACCAGGCACAGCCAAATATCTTCCTGTTCTGTACTTCAATACATACTGGAATCTCAACAGTGAATACCAACCTGTTAATGACACGATAGAGTAAGTTTCTAGCTAAGATTTCAAAGAAGTCATCTGACCATTATGACCAAAGTACCGACGTGAAGAAGCATTGAGATCTTTAACCCATTCCCCAATAGCCGATCTTGTGCCCTAGTAACGATAAGTTGGGATGGGGCAGGGATACTGTTTTACCCTTATCAGTTCGCCCATTCATTTGTTTGTTCATCCGCCTGTCCATCCACACAGGGTTTGATGGGGGCATAAGAATTGTAGTATTTGAAATATCTGAAGTTCTTTGTAGGAGCCACTTTTAACTTCTAGAAATACATAAGTTTAGCTAAAGTGAGTTTCAGTCATCGAGATTCTGAGGGCCACAAGGGAAATTAGTTTGCTGTCTGTACTAATTGTGTTACCCTCTTGAAATAGTCTTGATTTATATTATTATTATAGAATTGAATGTGTTAAGATTGTACTGCATGACTTGTCCCTCATGTTTTGCTGATGTTTATTTCAGGGTTCTGAACCTGACCTTGACCTTCAGTCCTATCTCGCTGTTCCGCTGGCAGATGTATGCAGCCCAGAGCATGCGTAACAAGTGGACTAATATGCTGGGATCTGAAATGGAAGATGAGGACGGTGACCAAGACTCCCTAAAGGTATTGTAAAGGCTACTTTAACCCCTTCCCTGATAGAAGCAAGCACCGTAGAGTGCCTCTTCCTAGCTCTCTACATAAGTGCCACAAATGAATTTTCAGTGTTGGTGTTGAATAAAATAGCAGTTTAATGCAAGTTGGAAGTAAAGCAGTAAACTCTTTTGTTAGCTTTCTGCTTTATTTTAATCTTGCTTTAAGCAGTTGCCTGTCCTTAACAGTTTGATATAATTATGTTAATTGCTTTTTGGTTATGAAGGAAAAGGTGAATACCTGTATTTTGTTAATTATCTTAAACTGTAAACGACTAAACGTGCAGGATTTTGATTAGTTGTATTTTTTGCAGGAGATCCAAGTTAGTATGAAGGTACAGGGACAGGTTACTTTTTAAACATAAAATAGAAGCTCTTCGTGGAACTTTTTGCTTTAAATTTGTCATTCTTTAAGGTTGTTAAAAACTTATTATGTATATCTTTTCTATTAATTTATCATACAAGCTTAACTATATATGATTCAATCTCTAAGAATCAGCAGTTTAACCACATGTGTTTTTAAAAATTCATTTGTCTTCTAGTAAGTTACCTGTTTACAGAAACTTGATTGTTATTTATTTTACTTACAGACAGCATTCTTGGAAACCAACCCATATCTTTTGGCTTTGACTATCATAGTGTCAATTGTCCATAGCGTGTTTGAATTCCTGGCATTTAAGAATGGTAAGCATGTAAACATGTTTTGTAAGATTTTTAAAAGGTAGAAAAATCAGTGAATTCATCATTGTCCATTGAGTTTAACATTGCAAACAATGTAGACCTCAATCAGCTGCTTGATTAGAAATATGGAGTGTTTGTAGGAATAAATTGTCAGTCATCAGTATGAATATTGCCTAATACAGCTGCAAACAGTGCATACCTTGCCTGTCACTGCCAATCCTATCTTGCTTTAACCCTTTGAACCCTAATCCCGCATATAGGCATCCTGTTAAAACAGTGTACATGTGAATAGTACACTTGTCCTGTGCAAACAGTGCAGGCCCAGATCAGAGGGCTCCAAAAGGAGCCCTCTGATCAGAGCCATCACTGTTTGTTATAAGGCCAAACATTGATAAAAACAACCCATAAAAGTCTGAAATAGACTAGACTAAAATGGAAACTGGAATTGTCCATTTAAAGTTTCAGGGAGGAAAGAGTTAAGAAGTATCTTGCCATAAACGCAGCTACATATTATGATTTAGATCTACAGTAAAACCTCGCTATTACGACCACTAAAATGAAGGCTCATTGATTGTACAATAGAGAGGTGGCAGCTCAAAGCAAGGTGACAGTGAAACAGAAAGCTCCTGTAGGAGCTTTCTGTTTCACTGTCACGTCGCTTTAAGCGGTCACCTACCGTAAACACCCTAATAATTAACATAATTAAGTGGTCGTAATAGAGAGGTTTTACTGTATAACTATGGAGTAATGGGTCAAGACTCAAGAGACTTCTAATGAGTATCATATCATAAGGTTTGGTTGAGCTACAAAGAGAAAAAAAGTTGGACACATTCATTTTACACGTAACGCTTTTATTTGATCTTTAACATGCCACATGTTTATTCCATTTTAGATATCCAGTTTTGGCGCAGTAGAAAGTCTCTAGAGGGTCTGTCGGTGAGGTCTGTGTTCTTCAATGTGTTCCAGTCTTTAGTGGTAGTTTTGTATGTCCTGGACAACGAGACTAACACAGTGGTAAAGATCAGTGTCTGCATTGGACTGTTGATAGAAATCTGGAAAATCCATAAAGTAGTCGATATAAAGGTGAGTTATAGCAGTGGTCCATCTCTTTATGATTTCTGCTGGCAGTAATTTAACAGGTTTATTTCTACAATGTTCATACTAATTAGTAATATTGTACAGTGAGATTTTTGTGTTGATGTGCCATTCTTTTAAGGAACATGAAAGCTACAGTGAAAAAACAGGTTAATCTTTAAAAGTGCCTGATGGAGCTTTCTGTTGTATTTTTGTGCTGTATTAACCCATTATACCATAAATGTCTTTCTATGCCTCTATTTTATTCCTTCACTGAAGAAAATAGTTCCACTTTATACACATATAAATATGTACCATAACAAGTAGTTGCTATATCTGGGGTATGCGTTAAGCTGCTACCCGTTTTAAAGATTGCTCACTGGTCTTCTTATTTATGACATCTTAATGCCATAGAACTACTAAAGTTTTCTATGCCTGTTGAAAATGAGACATATTCTCTTATTGTGTTGGCCATCTGTGTGGCTGTCCTGTTTAACTCTTTCCTCCCTGAAACTTTAAATGGACGACTCGTGTTTCCATTTTAGTCTAGTCCATTTCTGACTTTTATGGGTTGTTTTTGTCAATGTTTGGCATTATGACAAACAGTGAAGACCCTGATCAGAGGGCTCCTTTCGGATCCCTCTGATCTGGGTCTTCAGTGTTTGCACAGGACAAGTGTACTATTCACATGTACACTGTTTGAAAAGGACGCCTATATGCGGGACTAGGGCTCAAAGAGTTAAGTTACATGATATGTCAATAAGAATAACGTCTTCTCCACTGTATTTGTTGATCTCAAGTTTTTTCCATGATTATCATTAATTATAGAATGTTGTATTCATTTGTATATCCTTCAAATTTTGATGTACATTTAAATTTTTACAGATGGAAAATGTAGTTCTCTGCAATACTTAGCTAGGTTAGCGTTATCGGTCGCCAAAATCGCCAATGGCGATTACTTTTTACCGTCGGCGACTAAAAGTTCAACTTCATCAATTTTGTCGATTGAAAATTTTGGACGATCAAAAAATGAAAATCGGCAAATTTAGTCGCCACTCGCCAATCAGCGCGATTATCAAACATGCTAGCGGGTAGTCAAGCTATTCTTATCAGTTTGCTAATTAATTTGTGGTGTAATTGGGGGCCTCTCAGCAGGAGACAGTTATCTGCGTACCGCTGATTAGCTATGCCCCAGAGGCAGGGATTACAATTTACAATACCTTCACATGTCAACTGACAGCCATTTTACGGTGTCACGTGAGACTTTACACTTGTTTTAAGCATATACTATACAATCTGAACACCTTGCCTATTACTCTTATGAATAAGCAAATCAGTTACGATTTCTCGGCCACATAACCAACCATAGCTCCTCGCAGCTTTACGTCATTCATAATTTATGCTCGAATATTGTCGGCATTCCCCGGTTAGTAACGACTATTATTAAACAAAGCATCCACTATATATCGTGAATTTCCGTTGTCAACGTGCGAGTTGAAGTTTAAATTTAGCTCACAGCAGTTTGTAGTGACAGTTTGTAGCCACGCCCACAAATGACACCAATGGTTCCTGTGCCTTATCAATTGAAATCAAAATCGATCAAATCTTTTTATTCCATTATCACGTATTTGTTTGAAATAGAAGTCTTGTATATTTTCCCGAAATATCGCCGTGTTGGTAACTTCAAAGTTAGCGTGAATGTTTTTGTTAGCTTGTCAACTGTTTCCTTCAATCGTGCACGTACATATTGTCATTAGTTTTCGCGAATATACGACAGCAGCATATTTCACCAGAAATGATAATTCACTTAAAGTTATGTATCCCCAACTAATAAGAAAGAAAATACAACAGAAGAAGTAACAACGATGATCCGATTTTATGATAAAAGGTGGTTTATTTAAACATTTTGGTCATGTTGTACATCCGTGATTGGGCAAAACATAGATTTCTCTAAATTATGCCAGATCTAGCAGAATGAAATGTAGATATACTGTCAAAAGATTGAGAAGGAAATACATATGAAATTCAGGATTATGGTACAAAAAGTATCGACAAATAGGGAGTTAGGGACATGGGAAAACAGTGCAGATCCAGATTTGAAAGTTCTTATAAAAGCCCTCTGATCTAGTGCTGCACTGTTTTTAATTTTCTTTTTCAAATTTTGATAAATACTATATACAAAGCTGCATAAGAGGAGTTGTTGGAAAAGTTTTATGTAGGTTAAATATTTTTCTTTATTTCTGTATACAATGTAATGTATTGAATCTATTTTTATGGTAAGAATTTCTTTTTACAAAATTTTCATGTAGCCCCCTCTCTCACTTTATGTATTTAAAGTGTGCACCGCGTAAAAATTTGGCTACTAAAAAGTTTTGGCTGGCGCCAACCTAGCTTAGAATGTGTATAATGGCTTACACATACAGTTTATGTAAATTGGTTATCAAATACATATTTTCTGTTTATACACTACAGGTGGACAGAGAGAATCCCTGGTTTGGTCTTATTCCACGTGTGAGTTTAGCTGACAAATCTACATACACAGAATCTCATACAAGGGAGTATGATATGGTGAGTTTATTGTCTCAACAAAATCTTCAACTCTTACCATAGCTGTGAAACCATGGTAACCTTTGTAAACAGTTTGGATCCTGATGAGACACTGTATAACGGTTAACGCGGCTTCTCATCAGAATTCAAACTGTTTGACACTCTGACCATGTTTTGAATAGAAATTTTAAAAATTCTATTTTTAAAACAGTAGCAGATGAAAATTGTTGCAGACAAAAAGAATTACCCAACATTCAACAAAATGTCAAGCTTGGTTTAACCCTTTACCCCTTAAAAACGCTTTTTTACGCCTCTTACTTATTCCTCCACTGAAGAAAAAAGTTCCAGTTTATACAGCAAAAATTATGTACCAAAAGAAATATTTTCCATATCCTAGAAGATGGTAGCTTAAAGCAGGCTGAAAGTAAAGCAGAATGTGCCTTAAGGCACATTCTGCTTTACTTTCAACCTGCTTTAAGTGGTCACCTGTTTTCGAAGCAAGAAATAGGCTAAGAGGTAATGGGTTAACTCATTTACCCTTGAAATTTCAAGAGGTAAATTCAAGTTTCCAGTTTAGTCTCTCCCATTACCCAATAGATACGACTTTTTACGTCTTTAATAATTTATTCCTATTCTAAAGAAAATAGTTTCACATTTTACTGCCATCAATATGCACCATCTAAAACATTGCCTATAACCTATACCCTAGCAGATGGTAGCTTAAAGCAGACTGACAATAAAGCAGATTACTCCTTTTTTTTCAGCCTGCTTTAAGCAACTGTCTATTGTTAATACTGAAGACAGTCGATAGGGGAGAGGTTTAAACTGTAACTTGTGTCTAACTCGATTGTATATATGAGCCATGCCATGAGAAAACCTGTCTTATTGCATATCAAACAGTGTACAGCGTTCCCTCTCTACAACGGCTCTCCGAACAGTGGCTCCCTCCTTACAACGACATGCGCAGCTGTTCCCAAGAAAATTATGTTTTATGCTTGCACCGATGCATCATCGACTACTTAAAATTGTTGTCTGCTGTTTTTCTTACATAAAGAACATTTTGACAGAAAAACAAAATGACAAATGACAAACAGCTTGAATCCATTTCAGACGCCACATTACGCAAATGTAAACAAATTTCCCTCCCTATAAAGACTCCTTCCGAACAATGCACACAATTTTTGTCTCGCATTGAATGTCGGTGTAGAAAGGGAGCGCTGTAGATCAAAGAGGTATTGATCTACACTGTTTGACACGCACATGCATCTAAAGCATTTTATGAAGCTGTATTATATATGGTATTTGGCATTGTAGACCTAACTCAGATACAGAGCCTGGGATGACATCGGTGCTAGGTCTGTGCAAGATTGCAATGTAAATAAGGCTGCTTTTGTCATGGCACGGCTCATATCTGACTATGAAGGAAAGTTTATTTTTGGTGCATTTCAGTTAGCGTTCCGATACCTGTCATGGCTGCTGTATCCCCTGGCGGCATGCTATGCTGTGTACTCTCTCGTGTATGTAGAACAAAGGGGCTGGTACTCCTGGGTGCTCAGCATGATGTATGGTTTCCTGCTTACATTTGGTGAGTTATTTATTCAGTTAAGATTGGCTGGAGTTCATTTAGTGCCTTGTATTTTACTACATAATTGCTAGTTCAGTTAGGATTGGCTGAAATTCATTGAATGTCTTGTATTCCCGTACATAATTCATTAATTGGTAAACATTATCGACTCGGACAGGATGCTGCAAAATAGCATCATATCAATATAATGCACTGTTTGCTAATAGTAGGATAGCTAGATGCTACTCAGTCAATAATACAGAGATCTGTTAATATAAGTGACTTTTTAATGGAAAACAAAATGTTTCCTTTTTCTTATATTCTTTGGTTTGTCACCTAACCCTTTACTGCATAGATACACATTTTTATGCATTTAATTTATTCCACCATTAAAATAGTTCCGCCAAGAAAATAGTTCGCTTTCATACAGACACGAATATATAACAGAAGAAATATTTTCTATAATTATGCTAGCATCCTAGTAGATGGTAGCTTAAAGTGGGCTAAAAGCAAAGCAGAATGTGCCTTAAGGCACATTCTTCTTTAGCTTTCATCCCTGATTTAAATGGCCACCTATCTTCAATACAAGAAACAGGTTATGGTGTAAAAGATTAAATATTTAGTCAACTATCTATAATTTGGAACTGTGGTGTAATTTTATCTACAGTCAAACTTCGATATCTTGAAACTCACATAACTCGAACTATCCGATATTTTAAAACATGAATTGCATTATTTCATGCTCGGTTAAGTCAAACATACCAGTATTTCAAAGTTAAAACCTGGCTAAGCCACGTTTTAACTTTGAAATACTGGTATGTTTGACCTAATCGAGCTCTAGATATCAAAGTTCAACTGTATCTATAATTTGGAACGGTGGTGTAATTTTATCTACTGTGTTTTGTTTCTTCAGGTTTTATCATGATGACTCCACAGCTGTTTATAAACTACAAACTAAAGTCGGTTGCCCATTTACCATGGAGAATGCTGACATACAAAGCACTTAACACATTTATAGATGATATTTTTGCTTTTGTTATAAAAATGCCAACTCTCTACAGAATAGGATGTCTACGTGATGGTAAGTATCTGTTCTGGACTTTGAGATAAGATAAGGAAAGTATTTCCAAAATTAAATCTATATGCTTGCCTGAAACACTTTGGTATAATTTCTCGTTAGAATCTTCTATTTGAGACCATTTTAATCGGTAGTCACACCATTGGGTTTGGTGTATACATCAATGATGGCAAAATTTTGGAAAAATTAGTTTACCCTCTTTTATCTCGAGCCCCATGCCTTTAACCCATTATCCCATATAGCCTGTTCTAGTTTTGAAGACAAGTAACCTTTTAAAGTAGGTTGAAAGTAAAGCAGAATATACCTCAAGGCGCAGTCTGCTTTACTTCCAACCTGCTTTAAAATACTACTTTCTATGATATAGTAAACATATCTGATGGTACATGTTCATAATTGTACAAGTTGGAACTATTTTCTTAAGTGGATGAATAAAATAAAGGCATAAAAAGGCGTATTTATAGGAGAAAGAGTTAATAAAGAGATGGTACTGCACTAGTACCATGTGTCTTATCATTTATAGCAACTGCAATATTCTAATACTGTTGACTGATTGTTAACTTTTAGACCTAGAACATGTTAAATGTTTCCAACACAGCAGCTATCTTTGTTTAACCCATTACTCCATAACATTCTTTTAGTTCTAAAGACAGATGACCACTTAAAGCATATTGAAAGTAAAGCAGAATGCTCCTTTAGGAGCATTCTGCTTTACTTTCAGTCTGCTTTAAGCTGCCGTCAGTAAGAATATAGTAACTATTTCTTATGGTACATATTCATGGCTATATAAATTGGTACTGTTTCTTCAGTGGAGGAGTAAATTAAATGCGTTAAAATGTGTATAGATAAAGCAATGAGTTAAACTGTTTACAATGACTGGGTGGTCTTTTTTCACGTGATGCAGCTCATATAAAATCACCATTTGTTTTTCTCTTTCAGATGTCATATTTTTCATATTCTTGTATCAACGCTACATATATCGTGTTGATCCTAAGAGAGTTAACGAATTTGGTGTGAGTCAAGAAATGCTTGAGACGAATGGGACTGCCATAGCTACTACAGACTCTACAGCCGATACAGACAAGACAGAAACTGACGAGCCCAAAGAGCTGCCTGCGCCAAAAACAGACGAGGAAAAGAAGAATGACTAGAACTGATCAAAGTTTCAAACAATTGACATTTATGAAGATAACCAATTATGAAGGCCAAAGGGTGTACAAGATGGAATGTTGAATACTCTTTATTTAAGATATTGTATGCTTTGAGTGAGATATACAGTCAAGCTTGTATTAAACGACCTCATGAAAGATCCATATGCAGTACTTAATACATGTGGTTGCTTAATGCAGGATAGAAATAATGCAGAAAGCTCCTACAGGAGCTATATTTAGAAATTCATAGGAAGCTTTCAGCATCACTTGAAATCTGTATTAACCCATTACCCCATAAATATGCCTTTTTATGCCTTTAATTTTTTCCTCTACTGAAGAAAATAGTTCTAATTTATAGTGTTACAATTAAGAATCATAAGAAATATTTTCTATATTCTAGAAGATAATAGCTTAAAGCAGGCTGAAAGTAAAGTAGAATGCGCCCTAAGGCACATTCTGCTTTACTTTCAACCTGCTTTAAGTAGTCACCTATCTTCAATAGTAAAACTAGGCTATGGGGTAATGGGTTAACTTGTTACAGAGACTGCCAATGCATTATTGTTCGTACAAGTCACTAAACGCAGATTCAAAGAGCCTGAATATATAGTAAAACTAGTGTTAAGCAGTCTTACCAGGAGATTAATTGTTGCTTATACAAGGCTGAAGTAAAGAAAACAGCTCTTATATGAACATTTTGCTTTACTTCTGACCTGCATTTAGCTGCCATTAGCATTATAATTTGAAGACAATTGACTGCTTAATGCAGGACAAAAGGAAAACAAAAAGCTCCTATTGGAGTTTTTTGCTTTCCTTTTGACCTGAAGTAAGCTTCTATCTGCATTACAGAGTTGTTTAATAGTTTATCATGTTTTATTAGCGATTTATCACAAACTTGGCTGTCTGTATGTGTTAGTGTGTGATATGAAAGTCTTGTGTGTTGCTGTAATTGTTGATGTGTGCATCTTTAAATAGTATCAAACACATTGTGTCGTAGCCATACCACAATATTCGAGAAGAACAGTTTGTAGATAAGTTTGTTGTATTTTGTTTTGCTGAACTTATCATATGCACAATTCTGCAATAACCATTAGAAATTACATTATCACTTCGAGTAGGAAGTTTCCTAGCTACATTGTCAGAGTATCGTCTGCTTAACCCAATACCCCATAGTCTGTTTCTAGTTATGAATATAGGTGACCACTTAAAGAAGGTTGAAAGTAAAGCATAATACGCCCTTAGACGCATTCTGCTCTACTTTCAGCCTGCTTTAAGCTACCATATTTTACGATACAGAAAATATTTCTGATTGTATTAAATAATAAGTGTATAAAGCAGAACTAATTTCTTGTATGGAACTAAAGGCGTAAAAAATGTACATGTATAACCCACAATGAACAACTATCATCTGTACTGTAACCTTGGATGAGATTATGGGCCTAATTTATGGCAACTAAAATTACTTTTCAATTTAAGATTTTGATACATTTAAATATTAATATATGTATCAAGCAGTTTATATCCTTATCAGACACCAAATTACTTCTGATCTGGATCTAAACTGATTACAAATGCCGGTGTAGTTGGGCTAGGTTGTGAAAGGATTAGATTATGGGCTTAATTTATGGCAACTAAAATTTATCGCCAAAATAAATTACAATATGTGTAAAAGAGACTACGGAATAGCTTTTCTGTTAGCATGAATCAAATTGAGTCAAATTTAAACCTTAACTCCATAGCATATTTCTTGTTTTGAAGACAGGTGTCCACTTTTGTTTTGTATTATTACATTGTCTTTGTTTTTATTTTCATCTACACAAGAGCAAGAAACCACAGTATAAAATTTTGTCTAGATCAATTTAGCATATAGTGTACAAATTGAAGTCCTTTTTAGCTCACCTGAACCAAAGGCTCAAGGTGAGCTATTGGGTTGGCCCTGTGTCCAGCGTCCGTCATTGTCCGTCGTGCGTCGTCGTTAACAATTGCTTCAAATGACATCTCCTCCTATACCGCTTGACAGAATTCAACCAAACTTTACAGAAATGTTCCTTGGATCAAGCTCTTTCAAATTTGTTCAAAGAATTAAAAACAATGCAGAACTCTGGTTGCCATGGCAACCAAAGTGAAAAAATAAGGAAATCTTAAAAAATCTTCTTGTCAAAAACTGCAAGGGTCAGAGCTTAGATATTTGGCACACAGCATCATCTACAGGTCCTCTATCAAGTTTGTTCAAATTATGCCCATGGGGTCAAAATTGGCCCCGCCCCGGGGGTCACAGTTTTACATAGAGTTATATAGTGAAATTTTCAAACGTCTTCTTCTCTGAAACTAATATGGCCAGAGCCTTGATATGTGGCATGGTTACACTTCTAGATGTCCTATACCAAAATTGTTCAAATGGTTCTGGTCGGTTGCATAACTAGGTCACAGGAGCTAAAAATAGATTTTTTTCTATGAAACTTTAAAAAATCTTCTTCTCTGAAACTACAAGGGCCAGAGCTTAGATATTTGACACATAGCATCGCATACAGGTCCTCTATCAAGTTTGTTCAAATTATGCCCCTGGGGTCAAAATTGGCCCCGCCCCGGGGGTCACAGTTTTACATAGAGTTATATTGTGAAATTTTCAAAACGTTTTCTACTCTGAAACTAATATGGCCAGAGCTTTGATATTCAGCATGGTTACACTTCTAGATATCCTTTACCTATTTTGTTCAACTGGTTTCAGTCTGTTGCATATGTAGGTCACAGGAGTTAAAAATAGATTTTTTTTCAATGGAAACTTACAAAAATCTTCTTGTCTAAAACCCTACTACCCTGATCTTAGAATTTTGGCACATAGCATCATCTACAGGTCCTCTTACAAGATTGTTCAAATTATGCCCATCGGGTAAAAAATGACCCCTTCCTGGACATAAATAATTATCTCCATTTTGTCAGTTATTCTCAGGTGAGCGAAATATGCCCCATGGGGCTCTTGTTGGGAATATTAATTTCGTCCTCCCTGAAACTTAAAATGGACAATTCCAGTTCCCAATTTAGTCTAATCCATTTTAACTATTTAGGGTTGTTTTAGGCAATATATAGTCAGGACTCGATACAACGTCATCCGTTACAACACAAAACTCACTTACCGACACGAATTCCATGGGAACAAACATGCACAAAACTATATATATGAGGTTCAATATAACGACAAACTCGTTACAATGACATTTTTGTTAGGAATGAATTGTGTCGTTGTATCGAGTCCTGACTGTATTGTAATATGACAACTAGTGAAGACCCAGATCAGAGGGTTCCAATAGGGAATAGGATCCCTCTTATCTTGGTCTTCACTGTTTGCATAGGACATGTGTACTCTTCTCAGGTACACTGTTTGCAAATGATGCATATATGCGTGACTAGGGTACAAAGGGTTAAATGTTGATGTGTAAGATATCCCACATTAATAAATGCTTTGTTCAGGGCTACAGTAGATTGGTTGATAAACAAAACCAAAAAGTGCTGTAAAATTTTATGTTCAGCTGTTAGTTATTGAAGAATGGATACCTGTAAAGATATTGAACTGCTAAATGTAGGAGAAAGGTAATGCAGAAAGCTCCTATTGGAGCTTTATGCATTACTTTTGTCCTGCATTTAGCTGGCATTATTTATGAAAGGCTATCAATTCATTTTTTGGTGGCTGCTTAAAACAGATTTTAATGTATAAGCGTATAAAGAAGACATCTTCAAAAGCTTGTCATCTTAACATATTTGACCCTTGTGGTGGGCATACTCATCTTTAAAACACAGTGTCCTTATATAGAGAACACTGTCTTGTTCTATGCAAACAGTGTAGACCCAGATCAAAATGGCCCTGAAAGAGCCCTATAATCAGGATCTGCACTGTTTGTCATTTTGCGACATATTGTAGAAAACAACCCGCAATAGTCATACATGAGATGGACTTAATTGGAAACTGGAAATGTCCATCATAAGTTTCAGGGTTGATTGAGCGATATGTCATACAAAGGTATTTCCTACTTACATTATCTAGAAATCCATTTCCAGTATGTGCTTAATATTGTGTAGTTTGTATTATGATCTCTGCGATCCAGATTTTGTCCATGAAGTCCAATTTTCATATTGATTTGTTTTCATTAAATTTAATGCTTCATTTATTGAAGTACAGTCGAACTTCAATATCTCGAGCTCAATTAAAATGAACATATGTGTACCTATATTTCAAAGTTAAAACGTGGCTTAGCCACATTTTAACTTTGAAATACGGTATGATGGACATAACCGAGCATGAAATAATGAAGTTCATGTGTCAAACATATCGAATAGTTAGAGTTAAGAGAGTTCCAGATATTTATGTTCAACTGTATAGAAAGAGCTTTTCCATGGGGTAAAGGGTCTCTTCATCTTTATCAAGAAAAACAAAGGTCCTACCACAAATGGAATAAGTCTGAGGCACATGTGTATCCCATAGCCTGTTTCTAGTTTTGAAAATAGGTTGCCACTTAAAGCGGGTTGAAAATAAAGCAGAATGCACCTTGAGGTCTGCTTCAAGGTACTATCTACTAGGGTAAAGTAAATAATTCTAATGTATGAAGTCGAAATCTTTTCCGCAGTGTAGGAGTAAATTAAAGGCATATCTATGGGGTAATGTATTAAATTGCAATTCTGTTTGCTCGCAACAAATCTATGGACTTTATACATAAAAGGGTTCCTGTGAATATTAACCCATTTGTGCCCACGATCTGATATATTGGACATAGGCAAACAGTGTAGACTCTGATCAGAGTCTACACTGTTTGCTGATAGGAATTTCAATATAAAACAAAATGAAAATGAAAATTTTGATCAGACATCCCTTTGATAAAAAATGGACTAATCCAATATAAAACATGGAAGAATCCACTGGGTGTAAATGGGTTATGTTTTGATTTTTTAATATGTTCAGATTATTGAATACCATTATTGACAGTTATTTATGTTATTCTTGTTTTAGGGGAAAGGCTGTAACTAAATTGTGAGCATTTGTTATCTATTCTTATGTCTGTACAAATGGTTGAAATCAAATATGCTTAACCCATTATCCTATAGATATACCTTTAATTTATTCCTCCATTGAGGAAAATAGTTCCACTTTATACATTCATGAATATGTACTTAAGAATAGTTTGTATATCCTAGTAGATGGTAGCTAAAAGCAGACTGAAAGCATAGCAGAATGAGCCTTTAATACTCTTTCTTCTTTTCTTTCTACCTTATTTTAGTGGTCAACTAGAAAATACTATAGGGAAGTAGATTAACCCATCACACCATAGCCTGTTTCTAATATTGAAGATATGTAACCACTTAAAGCAGGTTGAAAGTAAAGCAGAATGTGCCTTAAGGCACATTCTGCTTTACTTTCATTTCAGCCTGCTTTAAGCTATCATCTACTTAAATATAGAACATAATTCTTATAAAAGATATTCATAGCTGTATAAATCTGAACGATCTCTTTTCTTCAGAGAAAGAATAAATGAAAGGCGTAAAAAGGGGTATTTATGGGATAATGGGTTAAAGTACAATTTATGTGGTCAGGAAGGGTTTTGTATGCTTTTGTAGAAAACTTTTTTATGTGCCTCCCAACAGCTTAAAAGCAACCTTGCCATGCTAAACCCTTTTCTCCATAGATCCTCATCTATATGCATTTCACGGCTCCAGATAGGGGAGTATTTTAAAAATTAAATTCTTCATTTCTGCTGTAAACCATATGGTGTCACTACTCATTAGAATCGTCTGGAAGAGAAAATTCTAATGAGTAGTAACATCATAGAGTTTGGTGCTAAAATAAGTGAGAAAATGTTGGTTTTGTTCAGTTTACTCCCCCTTATCTGGAGCCCTGAATTTAATTTATTATTCCAATGAAAAATAAAGTTCCAATTTATACAGTTGTGAATATGTATGATAAATATTTTCTATATTCTAGCAGATGGTAGCTTAAAGCAGGCTGAAAGTAAAGCAGAATGAGCCTTAAGGTACATTCTGCTTTACTTTTAATGTTTTAAGAGGTCACCTACCGGTATCTTCAAAACTAAAACAGGTTATGAAGTAAAGGGTTAAGTTAATATCTGTAAATATTTTTACTCTTGTTTTGAATTATCCTTTCTTTTTATTGTTAAGGCCTCTCAAGCCAATTGTGGGAGTATACTATTTAAAGGGACTGACAAGCCTATAAGTTGTTCTGTATGCCGGGCTCCAGATAAGAGGGAGTAAACTGAATAAATGCAACATTTTCTCGCCAGTTTGAGCACCAAATCCTTAGGTGTCAACTTACTATCAGCTTGTCAGTCTCTTTAGATTCAGCATTTCATTTTCATTGTAATCAGTTCTATATGATACCGTCAAACTTGTGTTACACCACCATCCCTTATTTAACTCATTGAAATCTAGTGACGTAAAAAGGCGTATCTATTGGGTAATGGTCAAAGCAGGTCAGCATATAATCTTTGGCAGGGCTGCCATTTCTCCAGATGTTTCCGACATCTTTGGATTTTGATCTTAGCAATTGGTAGCTTAAAGCAGACTGAAAGTAACTATAGGCGCATTCTGCTTTACTTTCAACCTGCTTTAAGTAATCCCGCTGGAAAATAAGAAACTTTAGGCTTTTTCATTATCAAGTTATAGTAGCCCTGCTTTGAGATAGTAGCACAACACAAGTTTTGGCTGTATTTTAAATATATTCAAGTATTTTTTGTCATTTTCTACAAAAGCCGTAAATATTTAGTATTTGTTAAGCCTATTTTCATTTTGTATTTTGAACTTTGTCCAAAGACTCCTCATCGTTATGATCATGAGTAATTATTGTCAGTCCCTACTATCACATAAGACACACATTTTGTAGTCACCAGGGGCCAATTTCATAAAACTTTGTACAACAAATGTTGTAAGTCAGATTATAAAAGTCAAGATTATTATCCATTTCTCCATCTAATCCTGTCTTGTGTCATCTCTTTGGAATTGTCTTGAAAAGACGATTCCAAAATGTAGTCACAAGACAGGATTAGATGGAGAAGTAAGTAATAATTAAAATTTTTAGAATCTGACTTACGACATTTGTTGTACAACTTTTCATAAGACAGGCCCCTGTACCTCGATGGTTGTTGTCAAATATGTGTTGTACAATCATTAAAATAAGAATAAATGGACTATCGTTTAACCCTGTCGTCCACAGAAACACCAACCCTACCTCTGCCACTACTTCTCCACATTAGTGCCAAACATGAATATTCAAGTTTTGTATTTAAAATAGGTGGCAGCATACAGCAAGATGAAAATAAATTTATTTTTTTATCTTACTTTAACCCATTTACCCAGCAAATTCACCTTTTTACACCTTTAATTAATTTCTCCACTGAGGAAAATACATCCAATTCAGACATGAACAATAACAGATATTTTGAAAATTTTAGCAGATGGTAGCTTAAAGCATGCTGAAAGTAAGGCAGAATGTGCCTTAAGGCACCTTCTGCTTTACTTTCAACCTGCTTTAATGTAGGTCTATCTTAAATACTAGAAACAAGCTATGGGGTAATGGGTTAAGCAGTATCTTGCCTTAACCCATTACACCATAGACAATTTTTAGTTTTGAAGATAGGTGACTACTTAAAGCAGGTTGAAAAAGATAGGTGACTACTTAAAGCCGGTTGAAAGTAAAGCAGAATGCGCCTTAAGGCGCATTCTGCTTTACTTTCAACATGCTTTAAGCTATTATCTGCTAGAATATAGAAAATATTTCTTATGATTTTTATTTGTGACAGTATAAATTGGAACATTTTTTTTCTTCAGTAGAGAAATTAATTAAAGGCGTAAAAAGGTGTATTTATGGTGTAATGGGTTAAACACAGTAAGATAGAGGTGATTTACACAGATGGCTGTGGAGGAAAGGGTCAATGTAATGTAGAGCAAAAGTAATGAAAACAGCTCCAGTACAGAGGATTCTTCATCATTTTTGCTGTGCAATAATCTGTCATCTTTCTTTTCAAAACAGGTCAGAGTGTCAAACAGTTTGGACCCTGATGAGACACCCCAATACGTAGTATCTCATCAGGATCCAGATTGTAAGCTAAACCTATCGTGGTTTCACTGCTGGCATGCTAAAGAGTTAAACATATGAATGCTTGTCTTGCATACATGTATGTTGATCCGTGTGTCTGCTTCCGGATTGAATGATTTTGTATTGTTACATAGTAAAACGTTTGATGTGCAATGCTATAGATGTTGAATTTGTGTCTTTTAAACAGGAGATATTTATTATTTCACACTACAAATCAGTAGTATGATTCCAGGCCCAAAGTTTATAAAGCATTTGAGTTTAGTCTGAAATCATTCTCAAGCATTTGATTGGTCAAATTTGAGCACAAGCTCAACTCTTACCAATCAAATGCTTCAGAATAATCACAGACTCAATTCAAAAGTTTTACAACCTTGGACCCAGTCATCGTGGATGTACCTTAATCGTCACATAGAAATATATGGTTTAGAAAATCAGAATGTAATGTATGGCAAATAAATAGTCTAAAGCCAATCTGAGATTTATTGAGTTGTGTATCTTAATCCATTGTGCACTTAAACCCTATAGCCCGTTTCAAATTTTGAAGACAGGTGACTATTTATATTGGGCTGAAAGTAAAGCAGAATGCACCTTAACCATTTAAACCCTAGTCCCGCTTATAGGCGTCCTTTTCAAACAGTGAACATGTGAACAGTACACTTGTCCTGTGCAAACAGTGAAGACCCAGATCAGAGGGCTAAGTTTATAAGAGAACTTATAGCTACATACTTTGTGTGCAAGTATAATCAAACTACATTGAAAACTGTAGTTGCAAGAGTGTAAACGCTGTTAGATATGGCATTTTCAGCTATTCAAGGGCAGATAACTCTTGACCTATTGGTCTGATTTCAACCATAATCACACTTATTCTTGAGCTCTTATGGTAATTTACAATCTGAGCAAGTTTGAAAAAGACTGGATAAAAATTGTGGCGGCTAGAGTATAAACACCATTAAATATGGCATTTTCAGCAATTCAAAGGTAGATAACTCTTGACCTATTTGTCCCATTTCAACCATAATCGAACTCATTCGAACTCTATAGTCATATACAATCTGAGCAAGTTTGAGATAGATTGGATAAAAATTGTGACCTCTAGAGTGTAAACACCCTTAAATATGGCATTTTCAGCAATTCAAAGGTAGATAACTCTTGATCTATTTATCCGATTTCAACCATAATTTAACTTATCCTAGCTCTTATGGTAATAATACAATCTGAACAAGTTTGAGAAAGATTGGATAAATATTGTGGCCTCTAAGAGTGTAAACACAGTTAAATATGGCATTTTCAGCAATTCAAAGGTAGATAACTCCTGACCTATTAATCAGATTTCAATCATAATCAATCTCATCCGAAGTCGTATGGTAATATACAATCTGAGCAAGTTTGAGAAAGATTGGATAAAAATTGTAGCCTCTAGAGTGTAAACACCATTCAATATCACATTTTCAGCAATTCAAAGGTAGATTACTCTTGACCTATTTGTCCCATTTCAACCATAATCAAACTCATTTGAACTCTTATAGTAATATACAATCTGAGAAAGTTTGAGAAAAAATGCATAAAAACTGTGGCCTCTAGAGTGTAAACACCTTAAATATGGAATTTTCATCAATTCAAAGGTAGATAACTCTTGATCTATTGGTCCGATTTCCACCATAATTGAACTTATCCGAGCTCTTATGGTAATATACAATCTGAACAAGTTTGAGAAAGATTGGATAAATATTGTGGCCTCTAAGAGTGTAAACACAGTTAAGTTTAATATGGCATTTTCAGCAATTCAAAGGTAGATAACTCCTGACCTATTGGTCCGATTTCAACCATAATCGAACTCATTTGAAGTCTTATGGTAATATACAATCTGAGCAAGTTTGAGAAAGATTGGATAAATATTGTGGCCTCTAGAGTGTAAACACTCAAATTGTTGAAGTCGGACGCCTGACAGTCAAGGATTGCAAAAGCTCACCCTGAGCTAGCTCAGGTGAGCTAAAAAATTCTAGGTCCTAGCAGATGGTAACTTTAAGCAGATTGCATTAAGGCACATTCTGTTTTACTTTCAACCTGCTGTGGTCACTTGTCTTCAACAAGAGGGCCTGAAGGCCCTGATATCGCTCACCTCTTGTACTGAAGCCTGATAGCTTTAACTTTCTGTTTCATCCGTTTTAATCTGTAGTATAGCATGTAAACAATTTTGGAATATAACCTCATAATTCTAGTATAGTAGAGAGTACATCAAGGGCAGATAACTAGAACCTAAACAATACTGAAATGAAGCCTTTTCTAGCATTTCAAAGTATATCAAGGGCAGATAACTATTGCCATAATGATTAGATTTCAACAATAATTGCACTCCTTTGAGAACTTATAGCTGTATACTTTGTGTGCAAGTATAATCAAAATCCATTAGTGTAATCCCTGTTAGATATGGCATTTTCAGCTATTCAAGGGCAGATGACTCTTGACTTATTGGTTTGATTTCAACCATAATCGCACTTATTGCAACTCTTATGGTAATATACAATCTGAGCAAGTTTGAAAAAGACTGGATAAAAATTGTGGCGGCTAGAGTATAAACACCGTTAAATATGGCATTTTCAGCAATTCAAAGGTAGATAACTCTTGACCTATGCGTCTGATTACAACTATAATCGAACTTATTTGACTCTTGTGGTCATAAACAATTTGAGCAAGTTTGAGAAAGATTGTATAAAAATTGTGGCCTCTAAGTGTAAACACCCTTAAATAAGGCATTTTCAGCAATTCAAAGGTAGATAACTCTCGGCCTATTAGTCTGATTTCAACCATAATCAATCTCATTTGAATCCCTATAGTCACATTGAATCTGAGCAAGTTTGAGATAGATTGGATAAAAAGTGTGGCCTATAGAGGGTATACACTGTTAAATATGGGATTTTCAGCAATTCAAAGGTAGATAACTCTTGACTTATTGGTCGGATTTCAATCATAATCACTCATTTGAACTCTTATGGCAATATACAATCTGAGCAAGTTAAGGAAAGGTTGGATAAAAATTGTGGCCTCTAGAGTGTAAACAATGTTAAATATAGCATTTTCAGCAATTCAAAGGTAGATAACTCTTGACCTATATTGGTCAGATATCAACCATAATCAAACTCATCCGAACTCTTATGGTAACATACAATCTGGGCAAGTTATAGAAAGTTTGGATTAAAATTGTGGCCTCTAGAGAATAAACACTAAAATTGTTGACGACGAACGACGGACATTCAAGGATTGCAAAAGCTCATCCTGAGCTAGCTAGGTGAGCTAAAACTAGAAACAGGCTATGATAATGAGGTAATGTATTTTCTGCCAAAACTTGACATTGTTTACGGTAAGGTCATGACAATTTACGTCATTTGGCGTCCCACTTCATGCAGCGCTTGTGGATAAACAGGTTAGGCCGGAGCCCGAAAATTGATATTTCACTATCATTTATTGAATGGCTTTATTACACTGCCAGAGGAGGTTTCATGTGATAGGTAGAGAATTAAAGACCATGTTGGTTTCTGGAACCAAAAGTAATTCAAAACAACACTCATTATCTTTCTGATCTTTATTATTTACAAAAGTTTCATATCGGTTCATCAAGTCAATATTCTGTACATACCAAACATAACCAAAAAACAAACATAATGACAATATACTCTCAGATACTAGTTTACAACTAAGTGATCCTGCTAGCAAACTGTGTTTCTTATATCCTGCGCACCATACAGTCGAACTTCGTTATCTGGAACTCCCTTAGTTCCAACTATCCAATTTGTCGGCACATTTAGCCACGTCTTAACTTTGAAATACACTGTAACAGGTATGTTTGGCCTAAACCAAGTTCAACTGTAATTACCCCAAGTATTGGGACAGTCTGGCCTAAGCAAACAGAGAAGATCCCAAATCCTATGGTGTAAATACTCATTAGAATCGTCTAAGAGACGATTGAATGAGCAGTAACACCATAGGGTTTAATGCAGAAAAGAAGATTTTAGTTTTTGACATACTCCCCTTAGGGTGTCCCATTCCTTAGGACTTTTATGGTACAGCGTTCCCTCTCTACAACGACATCCAATGGGAGACAAACATTGTGTGCGTTGTTCGGAGGGAGTCGTTGTAGGGAGGTAAATTGGCTTACATTTGCAAATAGCTTAAATCCAGATCAGACGCCGCGTAACGCGGCGTCTGATCTGGATTCAAGCTGTTTGTCACTCGTCATTAAGTTTTTTTTCTATCAAAATGTCCATTATGTAACTTTGAGAAAAGCAACATACGACAATTGTAAGCAGACGGTATTGCAGCCAAGAAAAATTTGGACTTAAATGTCTTGTTTGGGGAACTGCTGTAAGGGTTGTTGTAAGGAGGGAGTCGTTGTTGGGAGGGCCGTTGTAGAGAGGGAGCACTGTATGTTACAATGCCAAAATAAGGTATTGGTGCATACTGTACACTGGAGAAGACATTATTCTTTCCCATTCAAACATAATCTAAATACAATGCAATAAAATATTGAAAATAACAAGTTTGAAAAAAAAAAAAATCTAATGAAATATTGCAGAGTTTGCAGCCTGATCAGATGCTGGGTTACCTGGCATCTTGTCTGGCTCTAAACAATTTGCAGTCCGCATCATTGTAATGTCTAGTATAAACACCATTACATTCGAACTTCAATATCTCGAACTTGCTTAACTCAAACTATCCAATAGTTCGACACATGAACTGCATTGTTTCATGCTCGGTTAGGTTGAACATACCCATATTTCAAAGTTAAAACGTTGCTAAGCTAGGTTTTAACTTTGAAATAAGGGTATGTTTGATTAAACCGAATTCAAGATATCTAAGTTCGACTGTATTTGGAAAGAGTAACGTCTCCTCCACAGAATAAATTGCTTTTCACTATCTCCTCCAAAAAGCAGTAAATTTGCCAGATTTTCAAAAATCTTAATTTGCAGAAAGCAGGAATCCTGGTGGAAATGCAAAATTAAAACAAAAACTATCTAGAATTTGATGTCTCGCTGCGATAAAAAAGTACATGTGTACCTGTGAAGTTAAGTTATTCAATACCAAATTGAATTCAATATACAGTCAAACTTCGATATCTCGAACTCACTTAACTCAAACTATCTGATAGTTCGACACATGAACTGCATTGTTTCATGCTCCGTTAGGTTGAACAAACCCATATTTCAAAGTTAAAATGTGGCTAAGCCACGTTTTAACTTTGAAATACGGGTCTGTTCGACAAAACTGACTTAGATATCAAAGTTCGACTGTACATAGCTTATCTCAAAAGTGATGCATCCTAGCAAAATGACTTCAATAATTCTGAGAAAGGTTTGCAGAAAATTTCCAGGCATTTGCCTCCGATATAGAATACCGTACCTTAGTTTTGCTATTGCTCCTTCACCATTGTGAGACAAAAACAAAGTTGACAACTCGACATTGATATCTCGGGTCCGTTTCATAAAATTTCAGACAACAAATGTTGTTGTAAGTCAGAATATAAAAGTCTCAATTATTATTCATTTCTCTATCTAATCCTGTCTTGACGATTCTAAAGTGATGTTACAAAACATGATTAGATAGAGAAATAAAAAATTTAATGTATTGTAAAGTTTTGACTTACAACCGTTTTTGTCTTACAACCTTTTACAAAACAGGCCTCTGATGCAAACAAGTCCATCTAACTGACAGTATACAGTTAAAAACACCATTTTACCGATTTCATGTAGCCAAGTCCGACAAGGGTTAACCCTTAACCCAATAAAAATGCCTTTATACACCAGTCATTTACTCCCAAGAAAATAAGTCCATCTTATGCACTACCGGTATAACAAATAATTCCTACATCCTAGCAGATGGTAGCTTAAAGTAGGCTGCAAGTAAAGCAGAATGCTCCTTTACGAGCATTCTGCTTTACTTTCAGCCTGCTTTAAGCGACAATCCGTCTTTAATACTGAAAATAAGCTTTTTGGGGAAAAGTTTTAACAGATTTGTTTTGAATGTTTAAGCAGAGAGCCTGTGTTTATAGCCAATGGACAGTACCTGGTAATGCAGTAGCTGTCTGCCTTACTATCATCCTATTGAGTCAAGTTTTTGTTTTAGTGGGCATAATAGCACAACATTTGTTTTCTCAGATAAAGAAAAAAAGAAACAATCAAGAGTTGCTGGGAAACAGCAAAGCCCGCCTATTGCAAACCTTTTAGATAGGTACAGTGGAGAATCTGTTATTCTTTCCTGTTTAAACGCAAACGCAAAGCACTAAAACGTAGAAAAGTATAACTTTTGGACAATTCTGATAATTCATGTTTATCTTGGTGGCAAGCAGTTTGGAGCCTGATCAGACGCCGGGTTACCCGGCGTCTGATCTGGCTCCAAACTGTTTGCACTGCAAATAATGGTTTTAGCGTAAACGCGTTTATTGGGAAAGAATAACAGATTCTCCACTGTATCTATCAACAGAAAAGCGTATCAGTATATTGATATTCAGCCCACAGGGACCCACCATTCCAAATATCACATTCTTTGGGCAAATAAAAAGTGTCATGTAGTTCTAGTGCATTCCAATTTCCAACACTTACTCCAAAACTAACTTTGAAAATTCAGCCCAAACAAACTATTTAAAGTCTAAAACAGGTGAAATTATGACTAAAATTCAGTTTATTTTCAGTTTTAACAAAGGTACATCAATATTCAACCCATAGGGAGCCTGCATTTCAAATATATGCTTCCTAGGGCAAATATTTCATGTAGTATTAGTGTATTTCAACACTTACCATGAGAAATCAGCCGAAAAACCCAAGTCCAAAACAGGTGAATTTTTTACTAAATTTCATTTTTATTTCCAATTTTAACTAATCAACATCAATGTTCAACCGACAGGGAATCCCTGTGGGTTGAACAGTGATGTTGATTAGTTAAAATTCACCGAATCAGCCTCTCCCCCACAAACTTTAATCGTGAGAAATCTCATTTTCTTGGAACTTGTGATTTTAGTTTTCTCTTCTCTATTGCCTCCCTCTTTTTCCTCTCTATTTCTACTGCAGAGTACTTTGCTTGGCTAGCAGTCTGACTACAGTTCTGATCTTGGCTGCTTGCCAAATGGCCTGGACTGCTTGTCACCTGACCTTGACTGCTAGATGCATGACCTTGACTGTTAGTCACATGACCTGGACTGCTCGTCACATGACCTTGGCTGTTTGTCACCTGACCTTGACTGCTTGTCACATGACCTTGACTGCTAGTCAACTGACTTTGGCTGTTTGTTGTCTGACCTTGGCTGTTTGAAATGCATCCATGATTGTTTGTTAGTGGATTGTTTGTCTTTTGTTCTAGTTTTCCAGGACTAGAATTAGCACATTGTTGAGTGGCTAGAACTGAAATGAACCAAACAAAAATTTAGCATGAAAAATGTGTTACGGCTTCACATTAGATATACAGCGTTCCCTCTCTACAACGGCCCTCCCAACAACGCTTCCCTCCTTACAACGACCCTTGTCTCAGTTCCCTAAACCGGATAATTATGTCTAACGCTTTTACTGCTGCAATGTCGTCTGCTTAAATTTGTCGTCTGTTGTTTTTCTTAAAATTACACATAAGTGGACATAAGTGGACATTTTGATAGAATAAGTATAATTATGAGTGACAAATAGCTTGAATCCAGATCAGACGCCGCGTTACGCGGCGTCTGATCTGGATCCAAGCTGTTTGTAAATGTAAGCCAAGTCTTGATTTTCCCTCCCTACAACGACTCCCTCCGAACAACACACACACTCTGTGTCTCCCATTGGATGTCGTTGTAGAGAGGGAGCACTGTATTGGTTTCCATATCATGAACCATCTAAACTCGTTCCCCCTTGAACTTCAAATGGACACTTCCAGTTTCAAATTAAGTCTAGTCCATTGTTTTATTATTTAGGGTTGATTTCATTTGAAAATGGTTTGCAAAATGATAAACGGTGCAGACCTAAATAAGAGGAATCCTACAAAAGCTATATGTTCTGGACCTTCACAATTTGCATAGAACAAGTGTACTTTTCACATGTAAACAGCAATTCAGTGTTAAGGTTGAGTTAGCCATGGCATAAGGGTTCAATTGGTTTCGACAAATTATGTACAGTCGAACTTCGATATCTCGAACTCGGTTATGTCGAACATACCCGTAGTTCAAAGTTAAAACGTGGCTTAGCCACGTTTTAACTTTGAAATACGGGTATGTTCTACTGAACCGAATATGAAATAATGGAATTCATGTGTTGAAATATCCGTTAGTTCGAGTTAAGCGTGTTCGAGATATCGAAGTTCGACTGTATATTGAAAAAGTCCCCTACTAACACTGCTGAAAAGAAAACTCAGTAATAGCGCACCACAAGAGAAACAGCAGGACAAAATAAGTTGACAGTTTCTTCAGAAGCTTTTTGTTTTGCTTTCATCTTGCTTTCTTTGTGATGGTTGCCTTTAACGCTTTACCTCATTGAAACGCCTTTTAGCACATTTAATTATTTCATTTTCTTCAGTGGAGGAATAAATTAAATGTGCTCAAAGGCGCTTCTATGGGGGAAAGGGTTAAAGTGATCACCTGTTTCTATTAGTACTGGAACCAGGTTATGGTATAATGCTTTAATATACTAGCTTTCCATATACATACATAGTATGGAGCTCCTACCTATTTTGCCGTGATCCTATATTGGCTACCAATCCTTCAAAGCTGAGCTCAATGTTAAAACTTTCCCTTGCAGAGTTTAGGATACTTCTGGTTTGTTTTCAGATTGCTTCAGGCAGCCTAAATCAGGACATGTGAAGCTATATGACCATATTATATGTCACAGTGCCTGAAAAACCCTACTCAAATAATCAGGTTGAGTATGCTCATTGCCAAGCCTGAATGGGTAAACTTAACTGTTTCCTCCCTGAAACTTTAAATGGACTATTCCAGATTCCATTTAAGTCTAATTCCATTTCTGACTTATAAGGGCTGTTTTGTCAATGTTTGGCATTATGACAAACAGTGAAGACCCTGATCAGAGGGCTCCTATCGGAGCCCTCTGATCTGGGTCTTTACTGTTTGCATAGGGCAAGTGTACTATTCACATGTACACTGTTTGAAAAGGACGCCTATATGTGGGACTAGGGTTCAAAGGGTTAATACATATACTTACGCTCAGCTTCATCCAGCATTGCCAGAATCTGAGGTTCTGTTAGGCCATCATCATCACTGAAGTCATCATCAAATGAATCATCAAATTCATCCAGCACTTTCTCATCTACAGAAAACAAAATCAGAAGTTGTTAACTGATTCTCCAACATCTGAGCAAATAAACAATATTTTACTAAAATTTTTATATGATACTTTATGCAACAAAAAGGAAACTGATGACTTTCAAATTTAAAACAAAACTGTTCCTGTATAGCTTGTATCTTGTATTTAACCCTTTCCTCCCTGAAACTTTAAATGGACAATTCCAGTTTCCATTTTGGTCTAGTCCATTTCTGACTTTTAAGGGTTGTTTTTGTTAATGTTTGGCATTGTGACAAACAGTGAAGACCCTGATCAGAGGGCTCCTTTTGGAGCCCTCTGATCTGGGTCTACACTGTTTGCATAGGACAAGTGTACTCATCACAGGTACGCTGTTTGCAAATGACGCAAATATGCGTGACTAGGGTTCAAAGAGTTAAGACGGATGGTTGGTTAAAGTTGGCACTTTTTGCTTTGCTTTCCCTCTGCTTTAAGCTCTAGTGTCCACACATTTTAGTGGATTTTTATTTAAACTACTCCTTGTGATGCATACTCATAACAGTATAAAAAGGACCATGTGTTTTCTTCATGTTTTATCATGCTTCTTACTTCAGTGGATGCTTACTGTAACCCTTTCATTGCTATTCAGATAAATGTATACTTTTTCAAAACAGTGGTTATCCAGATAAGATTGCTCCTAGAGGAGCTGTCTGATCCGGATCTGCAAATTTCAGATTGGTTACCGTATGTCTGATACTTTTTGCACTCTTTCCTGGGTGAACTTTGACCTGCTCTTATTAGCCAATGTTATTCGTGCAGTTTAGATGACATATATTCATAGAAGGTTGGGTTTCATATATTAGGGCTCCCGATAAGGGGAGTATTTCAAAACATTAAATTAAACACTACGGTATCACTACTCATTAGAATCTTCTCTTCGAAAAGATTCTAATGAGAAGTAACACCATAGGATTTGATGCTGAAATGAGTAAGAAATGTTGGATTTATTCTCTCTTATCTGGAGCACGGTATATGAATATTCAGCAGGACAAGGGTTACGGTAATACAGATTTGGTTGTATGTTGTTGGTGTAGCACTAGGCAGAGTACAATCTGACGACTCAGATTTAGTTTAACCCTTTGAACCCTAGTCCCGCATAGCATATAGGCGTCCTTTTCAAACAGTATACATGTGAAAAGTGCACTTGTCCTATGCAAATAGTGAATACCCAGATCAGAGGGCTCTGTAAGGAGTCCTCTGATCTGGGTCTTCACTGTTTGTCAAAATGCAAAAAATTGACAAAAACAACCCTTAAAAGTCAGAAATGGTAGTGTTTTAGCTAATGCGGAATCGCGGGGCGGCCCGCCTTTCTGCCCTTTTGATCCGCCCTTCTGCCCTTTTTCCAGTGTAAGGATCCGCCCTAGTGCCCCTATTCTGTGCCCCTATCCATTTGATATATACCGCTCCGCTGCCCGGAGCGATACCACTTACTGTCGCTTATCCCATTATTGCCAATCAGTGCAATGTGACACGCGCGTGTCGTAGACAATCAACAATTATAATGTGTAATCGACCAATACATATGTACCTGGTGTTGTACCTCGCGTAGCGGGAGTGTACGACTGAAGCCGGATTAAATCGAAACGCGTGTGAAAATAATATGTTGGCCTCGTTGAAAACCAGAATATACGACACTCTTTTCCCTAAATTTAAACATTCATATAATATTAACCATTTTGAAGACTGAAAAAAAATCACAGATTAAAACGCAAACACGAGTCGGATCTTGGAAAAATATGCTCGATACAGGGCCAATTAGAGAATGCTCGACGAACGAACATTTTAGGTGGATATAGATCTAAAACCGAAATTAATTTTCTTAGAAGGAAATACTTTCCATACAAATCTTAATTGATATTCACGTACCAGAAACGAACTGTCTTTCAAATTTCGGAAATGGAAAATTCAAACGCGCACCGTGCTTCGAACTTTTACACAAGTTGTCTTTACTCGTTTTATTGGCTATAAGAAAGGTAATTCTCCGCATCTTTTTTTAAAACATCCAATGAATGTAGACCTTATATACACGCATTTAGAAAGACAGTATTGATGATTGACGTGAAATTAACAAATTACATCTTACAGGTGTATATTTCGCGGGAGTTTCGGGAAATAAGTTACGACCGAGAGAGGTTTGGTTGGTTTGTTAACATCCGTTTCTGCCCGCGCGAGAATCGAAGAATGGAATATTTCTATTTCTAAAAGTATCGGTTTTGTGCTGTTGTTTTTATTTCGGTAAGTTCATATTGAATGATCTATTTGAAACAGAACACCAGCTTGACAACATATATCTAAGTAGATCCTGTTTAATTTTTCCCGTGATGCAGTCTAATTAACCCTTCTCCAAGTTTGTATTCTGTTTTATGACAGGTGGTTGCTTAGGGAAGGCTGGATTTTAATAGGAAAATCCTTCGACACCCACCTGCCTGGATACAGCAACAATCCAATGCCAATAATTATTGTACTTTATAGTATTTGTTTGTGTTCATGTTTAACTGTGTGTGACAGAATACAATGATATGAAAAAAATCTCAAAATAATTTAAAATCAGACAAACAGGAAATACACCCTATACAAAGGACTTACCCAGGAGCACTCTGAGCTGGGTCTATACTATTTGCAAACAGGTAAAGACACTCCAAAACCTAGTTTCTTGCTGCTTTTTTTTTCTAAAGAATTAAGAGAATTGATATTTTCTAGTATTGATCGTTTTGGGGCTTTTACACCCCTGTTTTACAAAATACATTGTTACTTGTTGCAAAAGAATGGGATACTAGTTATTGCCAACCTCAATCAACAGCTGTATTGGGAAATCATCAGGTGCTGGAGTAAAATTTAGCTGTGTAACTTTAAATATATAATAATGAGTGATTTAAAGAAAAAAAGCTTGATCTGTTAATATTCTATTTGCAAACATTGGCTGATTTCATCCATTTTCCATAATACTTGTATGCATCTGTATAATGTACATGTATAGCTAAAATGCACTACATGTGCATACTGTTTTTACATGTTTATTATATATCTCTGTATAGCAAAATTGCACTATTTCATCATTAAAAGTCCTTTTTTTTTCCGCTGCAGTGCAGGAGGGGACACCCCTCCCACATCCTCCCCTATGTTCCATTGCCACATGTACCTTTTTCTTTACAGACTTATATGCTAAATACATTAAAAGTGCTTATGGGCCCAAAAGACTTCAAATATGATGAAAAGACACCTAGAAATGTTAACAATCCCATCGCCGAAGTTGCGGGTCCGCACATTGTTTGCACCCTGCCCCTTTTTGGTGCCCCCCCTGCCCCTTTTTGGTGCCCCCCTGCCCTTTTTGAGAGTCTGGCTAAAACACTAAATGGACTAGACTAAAATGGAAACTGGGACTGTCCATTTGAAGTTTTAGGGAGGAAAGAGTTTAAGGTTTTTTACAATCATGGATATGCACCCAAAAAACATCTTTTTTTTTCAATTTCAGCAGATGACAGTAAAGCAGACTGAAAATGATAAGTCAGAATATGCCTTCAAGTGTATTTATAGTAATGGAATATGGAAGTTGATTAACCCATTACCCCATAGCCCGGTTCTAGTATTGAATATAGGTGACCACTTAAAGCAGGTTGAAAGTAAAGCAGAATGTGCCTTAAGGCACATTCTGCTTTACTTTCAGCCTGCTTTAACCCATTACCTCATAGCCTGTTTTAAGTTTTGAAGACAAGTGACCACTTAAAACAGGTTGAAAGTAAAGCAGAATGCACCTTAAGGTGCATTCTGCTTTACTTTCAGCCTGCTTTAAGCTACAATCTGCTAGAATATAGAAATTATTTCTCAAGTTGCATACATATGACAGTATAAAATGGAACTAATTTCTTCGGTGGAGGAATAAATTAGAGTCGTAAAAAGCTGTATTTATGGGGTAACGGGTTAAGCTACAATCTGCTAGAATATAGAATATATTTCTTTCAATACATATTCATAACTGCATAAGTTAAAACTATTTTCTTAAGTGGAGGAGTAAATTAAAGGTGTAAAGGCATATTTATGGGTTAAATACCTTGCTTCTTAATTGTTGGTCCAGGAGCATCTATTGGCTTACTAGTATTCCCCACTTTTGACACAGTGGCGATGGTTTTCACTTTGGAACTATTGCTTATTGACACAGATGAAACACCTGAAGTTGATGCTGCTGATTTCTGACTGTCTCTAAACCTGTATTGTTTTGTTTGATTGTTTTGAGATGGCACTGACTTACACACTGTAACCTGAGCTGTTTTACTATCACTCTGTTTGGCAGGTTTCTCAACACCTGCACAAGGTTTGACAACACCTGTACTTGAAACAAATGTATTAGGTTTCACAACACCAGTATTTGAAACACTTGTATTAGGTTTTACTGCACCTGTATTAGGTTTGACAACACTTGTATTAGGTTTCACACCACCTGTATGGACAAACTTATTTCCATTTCCAACCCCTGCCACTCTTGTGTTTGAAGTTTTAACTCCAGAATTAGGAATCACAGCTGTAGTTTTCAGTGGTTTTGGCGGGTCTATTTGAGAGTCCAAAATATCATCAGGTTCTGCGAGCTGACAAAGCAGATCATCACTGAGACTTGTGTCAAATGAACTGGAGCTGAGACCCCTCCCTCTTCCTTGATTATCACTTGATGTTGTAACATTTTTTATTGGTATAAAACTGCTACTGGCAGTAGATGTAACTGTCTGAGGTTTAGTATTTAATGCTGGTTTACTTGGTAATGAAGTCTGTGCTCTCAAGTCTCCCTGACCTGGCCTTACTCTGTTCATATTACTACCATTTCTTGGTGATTGGTTGCGTGACTCCTCCTCTAAAATAGTAGTCTCCTGTTTAGTCAATCGCAGGACATTTGAATTTCCTGATATTGACCGTTTTCTGTTGGATGCATAAGACTGATTGACAGAGTCAGTACCAGAAAAACTACTGTGTTTCTTGAAAGCACTAGGTCTGTTTTGTGTTGTCTGGCCTATATATGGTGATAGTCCTGAAGAATTGCTTGAATAAACACTACTTGTTGATGGCATAGGTCTTGACTGAGTGGTAGTATTTCTATTATTGACAAGATCTGTTCTTACTCTACTAGAAACATTTGGTAAAGAATTCTGTGGTTTAACACCTACTGAATGTGTGGCAACACCCTTAGCTCCAATAGTAGATGTAAAGTTTTTAGCATAAGTGTTGGCGGTCGAACTTGCAACAGGCTTTCCAGTGCCACGGTAGGAATTAACACCTGTGCTAGAGTTCATTGTTAATCTACTATCACAGGATACTGGGGGCTGTTTTGTAGTGATGGCTGTAAATCTACCAGCACCTTTAGTAACAGCAGAGGCTGGTTGTGGCGGTAGGTGTGGCTGTCTTACATTGTCTTGCCGTACTGACACCCGGCTACATTTACTCTGTGGCAGATCACTGTCCCTGAAAGGCTTTCTCTTCAGCCCAAACACCTGAGACTTCTTAGTCTCCGCTGAGAGCTGTGTCGGCTTTACAATGAAGGATTCTTCAAATAATTCATCATCACTCCAGTCTGGATCTGCCTCCAAGTTCTGCTGAGTTGAAGGTTTAGTTTTAGAGTCTTTCTCTTTACTACCAGCACCTTCAGTTGTAATATTCACACCTTCGAACAGGTCATCAGATCCATTGATCTCCTCCTCACGTTCCTCATCACAGTCAGACAAGAACAGCTCAGCTTCTGTACTTCTTACTTCAGTCACTTTATCAGTATCTGAAATATAAATGATTAATGATTCATTCTTTGCTTGTATTTGCCACAGATGCCATACCATTTTTTTGGCCTACGATTTTTCATGAAATTTTTATGGCATCATAGACGGCTGGCCTTATTTGAATCACATTGTGCACATTGTTGACAGTGAGTCACAGAGTCAACACTTGATGTGTTTCTGTAAACTTAGCATGTCAAAGAGTATATATCTCTTCTGCAGCAAGCTTGTGCGATGATCATGTAAGTGGTGTTCATGACTACTGGCTGTAGTTTTAAATGTGTATAGTTCTTGTTTGATAAAATTTTAGAAGTTGCAGAGACCCTGAATCCATACAATAATAGCACAGCTGCCCTTTGCCTCCATACCGTGGTTATCTTGAAAAAGGATTACAAGCAGTTTACAGAACAAGTTCAGATGCCCAATTTAAACCTATTTTGAGCAAATCAGCCATTCAACCTGTCTCTCATAGTAACATCATTTTAATTTTAAATTACGGATGAACTTGGATATCTTGAACATACCAATATTTCAAAGTTAAAACATGGCTTGTCCACATTTTAACTTTGGAATACAGGTATGTTCGACTTAACTGAGCTAGTAATATATTGTACATGTAATTCATTTGTAGACATATCAGTTAGTTTGAGTTAAGCCAGTTCAAGATATCAGTTTGACTGTACTTAATTTTTCATGTTTAACCCTGTCCTAATACCCGAAAGACAGATGTTCTACATCCTTACAGGTGATAGCTAAAAGCAAAAGATAAACATTGCAAGCACCGGTACATTGCACACAGGTCAAAGCCAGGTGTCAAACTGTTTGCCACTCTGGTTAAAATGAGTCATTGATAAAAATTTCCAGAAAGTTGTCAATTTTTTAACCCATTACCTCTTAGCCTATTTCTAGCTTTGAAAACAGGTGACCACTTAAAGCAGGTTGAAAGTAAAGCAGAATGTGCCTTAAGGCACATTCTGCTTTACTTTCAGCCTGCTTTAAGCTACCATCTGCTAGGATATAGAAAATATTTCTTCTGGTACATATTCTTGGCTGTATAAATTGGAACTATTTATTTCAGTGGAGGAATAAAAAAGAGGTGTAAAAAGGCGTTTTAAGGGGTAATGGGTTAATTCCAGTTTCCTATTTAGTCTAGCCCATTTTTGACTATTTAGGATTGTTTTGACAATGTATTGCAATATGACAAACAGTGCAGTCCCTGATCAGAGGGCTCCTTTAGGAGCCCTTTGATCTGGATCTTCACTGTTTGTATAAGACAAGTGTACTCTTCACAGGTACATTGTTTTCAAAGGATGCAAACATTCGTGACCAGGATTCAAATGGTTAACAGGAAAGAATAAGGCCTTCACCACAGTACCTACCTGAGCATTTATCCAGGGCTTTCTCCAACTTCTGTAGTAGAGCTTGAGAAACTGAATCTTTAGCACTCTTCCTTCGAGACCGTCCCCTTTTCTTGAACCTTTAAATAGTAATACATAATTTATATTATTTCAATTTTTTAAAAATACAGTAGTATTGAAACTTCCGCTGAAATAAAAGGTAACAAATTTAAAATAAGAGTGCTTTGTGGAATCTTCTGTCAACACACATAGGTGTCACTCAGCTTAGTTAGTCAACCCTCCCTGGTGTTTGGGCTACTTACTGAAACTATCATTTGCGTCTCACTAGGGAGACCATCTTAACTCCCAGATGTTACAGGGCTCTAGATAAGAGGGAGTAACCTGAAGAAATTCAGTATTTTCTGACATCTACAGCACCAAATCCTATATTGTAACTACTCTGTTAGAATTGTCTCGAAGAGACGATTCTAATGAGTAGTCGCACCATAGGGTGCAGACACAAATATTTTAGTTTTTGAAATACTCCCCTTATCCTATTCACCATAGGGTTTTCAGCAGGCATAAAGATTTTAGTTTTTAAAATACTCCCCTTATCTGGATCCCTGGCACTATCAGCAGATGACAACATTAACACTTAATGAGTCACTTGGACTGCCCAGTGCCCAATGTGTGAAAAATAGCTATGTGTATAGAATTCTTAAACAGGTAATGTAAGACTTGATGAATGATCTTTAACCCAATGCACATTTAGTGAATTTTGACAGCAAATTTGTCATCTGTAGTCTTTAAGAAAACATTTGCATTTCTGTCTAATACTTTCACAAATATATAAAAAGATGTTTACAATGTTGGGATCTTTGTGTGACTTGATCTGGATTCAGACTGACTTTTCAAGTGATATGAATGCATAGTATATTTCCAAAATCTATTTGGTCAATCAGCAACTCCAGTAAGGGTTAAGCAATTTGATTTTGCAAATTGAGAATAAGAGCTAGCTAAAAATAATGGGTATTGCCTTTTGGTGCATGTATTGTTGCAGCTAATAAGGATTTATGTCCATACATGATGAAGCTACAACAACAGCACATTTGTAGCATTTATACTTGTAGGTTATTGACAACATGGAGAAGATCCCAATAAGCTTTTAATCTAATCTTTTTCATTAATATATATGTTTTTAATCATGTCAGTTTGTAAATATTATGGAATTAAATGTTTAAACTAATATGAAGTCAACCTTTAAAACTAACATGAACATGCTTAGAAAATGTATAAATAGGCTTATCTTGTTTTCAATATGATTTCAGAATGTTATTGTTCCTAATCTTGTACATATTGTGCAGGGTTAATTGAAAAGTAATTGAAATTCAATTAACAATTACCTACTTTTTTGAAAAGTAATGATTAAATTACAATTAAAGTATTATAAATTGAAATATTGCTCAATTGACAATTATCTCCAATTATTTCACTTTTGTTAATTAATCATTAATTAATTAAATTATCAATTTCAATTACCCCATGTCTGATCTGGAGCTCTGAGTCATTTTTTACCTGTTTGGCAGAAGGGTATTTTTCTCCACTTGATGATCTTCATTCTTGTCTGTATCCCTCCACATTCCCAGCAAAGGGGGAGTATTCCTCTTCGGAACAGCTGCATCATCAGGCTGTGTTTGAAATATACAAATATCAGGGCATTAACACATTACCCCATAAATATGCCTTTTCACGCCTTTACTTTATTGCTCAACTGAAGAAAATAATTCCAATTTATACTGTCACAAATAACAAGAGGGCCTGAAGGCCCTGATATCGCTCACCTCTTATACTGAAGCCTGATAGCTTTACCTTTCTGTTTCACTCGTTTTTATCTAAATCCATTCAAACTTGTAGTATAGCATGTAAACAATTTTGGAATACAACCTCATCATTCTAGTATAGTAGAGTACATCAAGGGCAGATAACTAGAGCCTAAACAATACTGAAATGAAGCCTTTTCTAGCATTTCAAAGTATATCAAGGGCAGATAACTATTGCCACAATGATTAGATTTCAACAATAATTGCACTCCTTTGAGAACTTATAGCTGTATACTTTCTGTGCAAATATAATCAAAATCCATTGACAATGACAATGATGACAATGACAATAATTTTATTTAGCAATTCAAGGCCTCCGGCCCATAATGCCATAGTTCAAATATATTTTGTGTGACAACGTTGCCATATTATCATTTACACAAAAACACATTTTTACATTGTAATATACGTTGACTGTATTAAATAAAATATACATTATATATACTCGTACACTTTTACATCGGCGACTGGTCGTGTAAGTTATTGTCTTTCCATTATGAATTGAAATGAATAAAGTATGCTTAAATAACATTAGTGTCAAACAATTTCAATCCAGATCCATACTCAGATTATGTGGCATACTATCTGGATCCAAACTGTCTATACTGTGTAATTTAAGTCAAACCGGAATGTAATAGTTAAGCTTTGCATTAAGTAGTATCAGAGGAGTTATTCTTTAGTGCTAAACTGTAGTTGCCAGAGTGTAAACCCTGTTAGATAATTATGGCATTTTCAGCCATTCAAGGGCAGATAACTCTTGACCTATTAGTTTGATTTCAACCATAATAGCACTTATTACAACTTTTATGGTAATATACAATCTAAGCAAGTTTGAAAAAGACTGGACAAAAATTGTGTCGGCTAGAGTATAAACACCGTTAAATATGGCATTTTCAGCAATTCAAAGGTACATAACTCTTGACCTATGAGTCTGATTACAACTATAATCAAACTCATTTGAACTCTTGTGGTCATATACAATCTGAGCAAGTTTGAGAAAGATTGTATAAAAATTGTGGCCTCTAGAGTGTAAACACCGTTAAATAAGGCATTTTCAGCAATTCAAAGGTAGATAACTCTCGACCTATTAGTCTGATTTCAACATAATCAATCTCATATGAACTCCTATAGTCATATTGAATCTGAGTAAGTTTGAGATAGATTGGTTTAAAATGGTGGCCTCTAGAAGGTAAACACTGTTAAATATGGCATTTTCAGCAATTCAAAGGTAGATAACTCTTGACTTATTAGTCGGATTTCAACCATAATCTAACTCATCCAAACTCTTATGGTAATATACAATCTGAGTAAGTTTTAGAAAGATTGGATAAAAAGTGTGGCCTCTAGAGTGTAAACATTGTTAAATATAGCATTTTCAGCAATTCAAAGGTAGATAACTCTTGACCTATTAGTCAGATTTCAACCACAATCTAACTCATCTGAACTCTTATGTTAATATACAATCTGAGCAAGTTTTAGAAAGATTGGATAAAAATTGTGGCCTCTAGAGTGTAAACATTGTTAAATATAGCATTTTCAGCAATTCAAAGGTAGATAACTCTTGACCTATTGGTCAGATTTCAACCATAATCAAACTCATCCGAACTCTTATGGTAATATACAATCTGAGCAAGTTACAGAAAGTTTGGATTAAAATTGTGGCCTCTAGAGAATAAACACTAAAATTGTTGACGACGAACGACGGACGACGGACATTCATGGATTGCAAAAGCTCACCCTGAGCTAGCTCAGGTGAGCTAAAAATCATAAGAAATATTTTCTATATTGTAGCAAATAATAGCTTACTGCATTCTGCTTTACCTTCAACCTGCTTTAAGTGAGCATCTATCTTAATACAAGAAACAGGCTATGAGGTAATGGGTTAAGAGGGAGTAAACTCAAGTTTTCCAGCATTTTCTCACTCATTTCACCATCAAATCCTATGGTGTTACTACTCATTAGTAGTGACACCAAAGGATAACATGCAGAAATAAAGATTTTAGGTTTGTTTGTTTTTTAAAAATACTCTCTTTTATCTAAAACCCTGACATATGATGAAAACTTACAATACAAGAGGGCCTGAAGGCTCTGATATCGCTCACCATTTGTAATGAATCCTGATAGCTTTACCTTTGAATTTCACCTGTTTTATTCTAAATCCATTCAAGTTTGTCGACCTACTGTAGTATAGTAGAGTACATCAAAGACAGATAACTAGAGCCTAAACAATACTGAAATTAAGCCTTTTTCTAGCATTTCAAAGTATATCAAGGGCAGGTAACTATTGCCACAATGATTACATTTCAACAATAATTGCACTCCTTCGAGAACAAATAGCTACATCCTTTGTGTACAAGTATAATCAAAATCCATTGAAAACTGTAGTTGCAAGAGTGTAAACGCTGTAAAATATGGCATTTTCAGCAATTCAAAGGTAGATATCTCTTGATCTATTTGTCTGATTCCAACCATAATCACCCTTTTTCCAACTCTTATGGTCATATACAATATGGGCAGGTTTGAGAGAGCTTGGATAAATATTGTGGCCTCTAGAGCGTAAACACTGTTAAATATATCATTTTCAGCAATTCAAAGGTAGGTAACTCTTGACCTATTGATCCGATTACAACCAAAATTGAACTCATCCGAAGTCTTATGGTAATATACAATCTGAGTAAGTTTGAGAAAGATTGGATAAAATTTGTGGCCTCTAGAGTGTAAACATCGTTAAATATGGCATTTTCAGCAATTCAAAGGTATATAACTCTCGACCTATAAATCTGCTTTCAACCATAATCAAACTCATCTGAACTCTTATAGTTATATACAATCTGAGCAAGTTTAAGAAAGATTTGATAAAAATTGTGAACTCTAGAGTGTAAACACCGTTAAAAATGGCATTTTCAGCAATTCAAAGGTAGATTACTCTTCATTGGTTTGTCTGATTTCAACCAAAATCAAACTCATCGGAACTCTTATGGTCATATACAATCTGGGCAGGTTTTTAGAAAGATTGGATAAATACTGTGGCCTCTAGAGTGTAAACACCGTTAAATATGGCATTTTCAGCAATTCAAAGGTAGATAACTCTTTATCTATTTGTCCGATTTCAACCAAAATCATCTTCCGAACTCTTATGGTCATATACAATCTGGGCAGGTTTTAGAAAGATTGGATAAATACTGTGGCCTCTAGAGTGTAAACACTGTTAAATATGGCATTTTCAGCAGTTCAAAGGTAGATAACTCATGACCTATTTGTCCGATTTCAACCATAATCAAACTCATCCGAACTCTTATGGCAATATACCATCTGAGCAAGTTTGAGAAAGATTGGATAAAAATTGTGGTCTCTAGAGTGTAAACACTAAAATTGTTGACGCCGCACGCCGGACAATCAAGGATTGCAATAGCTCACCCTGAGCTAGCTCAGGTGAGCTAAAAAGCACAATATTACAGATTGAAATATGTCAACAATGATTAAGTTTTATTAATTTTCATGTGTACAATGATTTTTCAACCCTTAATGGCATTTACTCCACAAATATGCCTTTTTACGCCTCTAATAATTCTTAATTGAAACATGTATACTTCCATAATTTTACAGAATACATAATAAATTATATAATAATATATTTCATTAGAGGATTAGAATGAACACTAAGGCTTTTTAAGTTCTTCTCCTTAATTAATTACAAAGAAGTGCTTAGCTACGAAATTCAATCACCAACAATTCATTAATTAACATACATGTACTACATGTATGGAAGTCTCTTAATCCACAGACATGCCATAGAATGCCTTTACGGTGACATTAACCTACTCCTACACATAAGCACATTAGGATGCCTTTAACCGTTCATAATAAACTTGTTAACCCATTACCCCATAAATGCCCCTTTTTACGCCTTTAATTTATTCATCCACTGAAGAAAATAGTTCCAATTTATACTGTTACAAATAAGAATCATAAGAAATATTTTCTATATTCTAGCAGATAATAGCTTAAAGCAGGCTGAAAGTAAAGACGTTACGCACGGTGTCGGTACCAATTTCAAAATTGCGACGACATCGCGGGTTCATTACATCGAAACAAGAAATATATTTGACGTATCGTCATGGTTCATACCTCAAAACAACCGCATTGAAAATCTCTATCCAAATACTATATTGAAATTGTAATGAAAGTCTATGCCTTTTAGCAGTATGCAATTGAAAATTGAAAATAACGTCAAAATGGCGTGTAGACGCGTAACAAAACGTGAAGGCTCATCACATAAAAATCAATACACCGAATCCTATTATACATGAAATCGTCCAATATTTTGTTAAAAGTTACCGTCTCTATGTACGTATAATGACACCATGTTGTTGTAACGGTATCACATGCAGAAATCAAAACATAGTGATAGATAAATGCATGAAACTCTGTAGACACTCCGATATTGTGCAGAAAAAACAGAGGGGCGGGTTTTAGCTTTATGTTTAGTTATGGAGAATTATTAATCATTATAATAAAAAAAAGAATTTTTGAATATAGTCTCAAACCATTGTTTATGGAAATATAATTGTTTATAAAATTCTATTGTATATGCCCGAGAAATTTCTATTTTTGTAGCGTCTACAGAAATGTCCCTAAATCTAAAATGTAACGTAATTTACGTCAAATTTAAAGGTTATTAATGTTTAAAGGGTACAACGCAACCAAACAGATGGGAAATCTTAATTATTATCATTGTTTTCTAAATAGCATTTTATTTTTGTTCACATAACTAATGTCAGTATGATGGTTAATAATCTTACATTATACATAATTGTGTTTGTATAATGTCTACAAGAATGTCCCCAAAACGTAAAATTGTTGGGTTCGACGTCAAATGTTGAAGGTGCGACTGATACATCAGAAAAATAAGACAGCATGCGACGGAAAATTTATGAATTTATGACTATAGAAGGTGAAAAAAGATCTGGGAAAATTATCATAGTTCATTTAGATATTTTAGATAACTGTATTTGTTAACATACACGAACATGAAAAAGTAAAAAAGCCGATAGTTCGTCGTTCGTTCGTTAACGTCGTATATTTGACTGATAATTTTTATCAACCACTTACATGTACTCACTCCCACTATTTTCTCACCCTGCTGCCTGTATGTCTTTCCTCCTTTCTTGAAAAGCAGTTATAGATAGATCGACTGATAAGGTAAAGTTGTTTGTTTGTTTCTTTCTTTCTTTCTTTCTTGAAAAAGAGCTACAGATAGATCGACTGATAAGGTAAATTTTATTCTTTATTCATTTCTGTGTTTGATTCTTTGCTAGTTTCTTTCTTGAAAAGCAGTAAGCCTATAGATAGTTCGACTGTTGAGGTGAACTTGTTTCTAGCTTTAATTTCCTTTTTTCGTTTTTTCTTTCTCTCTCTCTCTCTTTCTTTTTTTCTTTTTTCTTTCTTTTTCTTGAAAACATAGTTATAGATAGACCGACTGATGAGATGAATTTGTTTATTTACCTATCTGTTTTTGTCTTTCTTTGTTTATTTCTTTCCTAAAAACCAGTTGAGGAAAGATCGATTGATAATGTGATTTTCTTCCTTTCTCTCTCTCTCTCTCTCCCTCTCTTGAAAAGCAGTAATAGCTAGATCGATTGACAACGTGAATTTGTTTGAAATTCAGATTTATTATAAAGAAAATCCCGTAAAAGAACAATGCAAACAAACACTGTTAGAAACAGAACGCAGCTGAGTAGAGTAAAAAAATAAATATGATATTTACATTATAAACATGCTCATGTTTATTTTTGTTCAGTTTATCTGCCCGTGTAATAAGCAAGTTTTGAGACGAAAAACAGAGTAAGCGACGTTTCCGTCGATTTTGACGTTTTTGACGTTACGGCAATTGGTACCGACACCGTGCGTAACGTCAAAGTAGAATGCGCCTTAATTCTGCTTTACTTTGGGCAACTATCTTCAGTACTAGAAACACTGTTTCAAACAGTCTATGGGGTAATGGGTTAAAATGAAGTAATGCACTAAGCTCCTTGAAGAGCTTTTGCTTTATTTTTATCCTGCACCCACCTGTTACCTAATAGCTTGTTTCTAGTTTTGTAAACAAACTACAGATTGTTTGTCAGTGTTTCTTACAACTTAATGGACTTACCTCATCATTAATAAGCCGTGAGATCAGGTCTGCGGCATCGTCATCATCAGAGGTCACTGAAAAACAACCAAATATTTAATATACCAGAGCTCCAGATAAAAGGGAGTAAACTGACCAAATGCAACATGTTCTCATTTATTTTCAGCATCAAATCCTATGGTGTTACTACTCATTAGAAGTGTCTCAAAGAGACAATTCTAATGAATAGTGGCACAATAGGGTTTAATCCAGAAAAATTTAACTTTTGACATACTCCTCTCAGGGCTCCAGATAAGGGGGGTATTTCAAAAACTAAAAACTGAATTTCTCATTTAAACCCTATGGTGTCACAACTCATTAGAATCGTCTCTTCGAGACGATTCTAATGAGTAGTAACACCATAGAATTTGGTGGTAAATTGAGCAAGAAAGTGTTGGATTTGTTCAATTTACCCCCTCTTATCTGGAGCCCTGACTCCTCTAATATCTGGACGATGAGTGGAGCTCTGATAAAAACACCATAATAATGCTGCTTTGGTAAGAAATAAAACACTTTTAAGTTATTACTCCAAAAATATACAGGGTTGGGCCTATCATTATTTCTATACTATTTTTATAAGGAAAAGAGTTCCCACCTAGAAATTTCTGAACATCAAAAAAATGGAAATCTTTTCCAATATCTTTCAGCCTTTCCCTCATAGAAGCGCTTTTTACCACATTTGATTTATTCCTCCACTGAAGAAAGTAATTCCAATTTATACAGTCATGCATATGTATTATAAGAACTATTTTCTAGCAGATGGTAGCTTAAAGAAGGTTGAAAGTAAAGCAGAATGTGCCTTGAGGCACATTCTGCTTTACTTTCAACCTGCTTTAAGTGGTCTCCTATATCCAATACAAGAAATAGGCTATGGGGTAATGGTTTAAATAGGTGACCACTTAAAGAAGGCTAAAAGTGAAGCAGAATGCCCCTTGAGGTGCATTCTGCTTTACTTTCAGTCTGCTTTAAGCCTGGCATTTTTATGGGGTTTTGGCGGAATAAACATACATTTCCTGAGATCCCTGATACTATCTGGTGAGTTGCAGTCCCATCCTACAACCACCTGGGAATCAAAGTGCTGGGAGCATATCAGATCATCTCGTCTAGGTGTTGCCGCTCTCCTCTTCTCACGTGATTTAGGGGTGCGCAATTTTATTTCTTTACCTGAAAATAAACAGAACAAAGACATAAAAACCTTTTAACATTTGCTCAGCTTCTATATAGAACATGCATGAGATTACAAAATGTCAAAAGGACTGAACATACATGTATTGCATCAGTTGTTTTTAAACAGTTTTAACCTCTATTTAGTACTGACCTTTTCGCTTTGCATCAATGTGTTTCATCATGTTATAACTATATTTCACACAGTCCCGACCTCCCTGTCATTGTCAGAATTTGACAGCAGTGATTACTGAAGTAGAAGTACATGTAGAAGTAGGAGAAATTTTGAATGTTCCAGGGGCGTGTCTGGGCTTACGCACTCACGCACGTGCGTAAAGTTAATTGACAAAGTTGAAAATTTAAAAACGCTAAAAATGCAATAAAAATCACCACCTTACCCCGGTCCGATGAGGCATAAATAATATTTTTAAAAGTGTCTTTAGTCTACTTCAAATTATACACAATGCACATAATTCACCCTCTGATAAGGTTTCAGGTTGTCCACTACTCAGTCTACGAGAACGTAGATTTTACCTGGTAAAATTGCCCATAACAATTTAAGGTGTTTCGTACAATTTTAAGTATTAGTGGCAGAATTTTGACATAGATTTATGTTAGTATTGTACCTGTTTTGAATGTGCGAAACGCCCAAAGAACGCACCAGAGACCATCTAGAAATCAAAATTTTCCAAAAAGGGAAAGATTATGCAGTTCATGTTGTTTAGGCGTCGAATTCTTGCATAAATGTATAGTAGTAATTTACCTGGTTTGGTGAAAAACGCACCAGAGGCCATTTAGGAGTAAAATTGTCCAAAGTTGCATACACTAATTTTGTTTAGCTAAGCCCCTGACGTGTGCCCCAATCGTATTTTCCTTCATACAAAAGGGGAGGTCAGGAGAGCAAACATCTTTCTCTGTATTTTGATATGCATTTCAAGCACTCATTCAAAAGTGTAAATAAGTTTTGAAAATGCATGTGCATGTATGTAAAACAAGTACAATAGAAGGAAAAATCAAGGGAAAGTAAATAGACAAAAGTGAAACATTAATAGAGGGTAATGCAAATGCAGTTGGTAATATAAAAGGTGGAGGCAGGAACGTATATATACGTTCCTGGTGGGGGGAGGAGGAGGCTAATTAACACATGTCAGAACCGTACGGACATAGTTGGTTAGTCAGGGAAATTTGATTTTAGTCAGGGAAAAGTCAGGGAATTTTGCTTCACTATAATTGTGGACATCCTGTAATCAAATAGTTTAACAGTTTAATTCAAGCAAAGAATATTCTTATAGCTCTAATATTTTGTGTTTTGATATGTAACTAAAAATGATGTATGTATTTTATTACATCAAACAGCCGTATGTGCATTGTGAGGGGTATTTAGAATATAAACAAGAGGGCCTGAAGGCCCTGATATCGCTCACCATTTGTAATGAAGCCTGATAGCTTTACCTTTGAATTTCACCCTTTTTATTCTAAATCTATTCAAGTTTGTCGACCTACTCTAGTAGAGTAGAGTACATCAAAGGCAGCTAACTAAAGCCTAAACAATACTGAAATGAAGCCTTTTTCTAGCATTTCAAAGTATATCAAGGGCAGGTACTATTGCCACACTGATTACATTTCAACAATAATTGCACTCCTTCCAGAACGTATAGCTACATCCTTTGTGTCCAAGTATAATCAAAATCCATTGAAAACTGTAGTTGCAAGAGTGTAAACGCTGTAAAATATGGGATTTTCTGCAATTCAAAGGTAGATATCTCTTGATCTATTTGTCCGATTCCAACCATAATCACCCTTTTTCGAACTCTTATGGTAATATACAATCTGAGTAAGTTTGAGAAAGATTGGATAAAATTTGTGACCTCTAGAGTGTAAACATCGTTAAATATGGCATTTTCAGCAATTCAAAGGTAGATAACTCTAGACCTATAGGTCGGATTTCAACCATAATCAAACTCATCTGAACTCTTATAGTCATTTACAATCTGAGCATGTTTGAGATAGATTGGATAAAAATTGTGGCCTCTAGAGTGTAAACACGGTTAAATATGGCATTTTCAGCAATTTAAAGGTAAACTCTTTGAACAGTGAGAATAACCGAGTATACAGTGGGGATTATCTAGGCCGGCTACATTTAGACACAGAAGATCGTGTATTAGTTACTGCCAGATAGAGGTAAGATAGAAAGCCCACTTCAGGAGCTTTCTGTCTTACTTTTATCTTGCATTAAGCTGCAACCTATCATCAGGTGATTTAGACACCGAAAGTATAGTTAAAAGGGGGTTCGGGTCGGATGGGCTCCACTGTATATAAAAAAAACCATAATCATATGTGTTTTAAACATAATTATAACCTATCGATACTAGCATACAAAAATGACTGTTGATTCAAATGTGAAAAGTGTATTTTCTTAGTTTCAGAATGTCACCATAACCCTTTCTTTACTGAAACGTCAATTTGACAATTATAGATATTTTACGATAAGTCTAGTCCATTTTGTACAACTTAAGGGAGATTTGTCAATGTAGTGCATTGTTTTTCTATATGTACACCTCTACAGAGACCCAATCATGTACACATTTAAATTGTAAGCACATTACATTTCAATCCAGATATAATTGTAACATATAAGTTTGAATTGTCACTGTTGTATACGTCATTATGTGTGTAATTGTTTACGAACTCCACCCTTACACATTTCAAATACTTTAAATGTCAGTAAGATTATTTCAAGTTTCGGATCGGACGCCAAACAGATTGGTTTCTGATCTGGATCTAGACGTAAATTAATATATTTGCAAGTTGGGTGTAGTTGTTCAAAGAAATGCCATATCAAAGATGACACTGTTCGACCCTTTCGGCGCCAAGTTACTCGGGATGTTTTACCCATTTACCACTTTATTATCGCCTACTTTGGTGTTATCGGCAAGAATATTTCAAAGTTTAATTTAAGGTGGTAAGACTCCAGAAATATCGATAAGAGGGTCAGGCAGTTTGGATCCTGATCAGACGCCACGTTAAGCGACGTCTGATCTGGATCCAAACTGTTTGCATAATCGACTTAATGCGACTTCGGCACCGAAAAGGTTTAAGACTCCCATTCCATTTCGGGGAGCCTTAGATATAAGAGTGTCAATTACATTTCATAACACTAACAACTCATGTATATATTATCATTGCATAGCTTTATATATGGTACTGTATGTTTGCTGTGTTTTTGTTCATTCCATCTCTCTTAATTCAAATACATTTAGTGTAAATACCAAAAGGGCTCATCTTTTCGGATCAAACGCGAAACAAATTGGTGAAAGCTCAATATCTAATCGGAATGTAAAGGGTATTTGAAAAAGAGGATGGAGATGTTTGGAAAAAATGCATATCACGTTCGACACCTTTAAAGTCCCCTTTTTCATTTCGGGGAGCCTTTAAAAAAAAGTGTCAGAAACATTCAACTATATTATTTACATGAGTTCATGTACATTGTACTGTTTTCTTTGATATTTGCTGCTATTCGTATTACTTTAAAGATGTAACCTCTTACAGGTTTAAACTATGATGAGTCTGCTAAATGGTTAAATTTCTTCAGATCAGACATTAAATGATGACTGTCTGAAACATGCATTCGTATATAGGTAATACGATAGTTTATAGGTTGCAAATAACTTTCGGAGATACTTTAAAAATGTGTCGGATATCATTTCACTATGTAGGCCTAAATAGTTTGTGCATTGTACTGTTAAGTTTTTGTGTTTGATGATCTATGTTTAATATTTCACCACCTTACTGATTTTGATAATGCCAAGTCTTAGGGTCTGAAACTATTCATACCTTGCTAAGCGTAAACTATATGGCGACTGATCTTTGTCCTGACTATCTCTAGAACTAAGCGATCGCTGAAGATAAAAGGCATAAAACACGACAGCCATTTTTATTTGCGATATACAAGCATCTACAGTGGAGAAAGTTTATTCTTTCCCTTCTTTTTTTGTGTTTTTTTTGTGTTTTTTTGTGGTTTTTTTGTTGTTGTTGTTTTTTTTTCAATGCAAACGAAACGCAAAGCAGTAGAGTGTTGGAAATTGCAACTTCTTGACATTTCTCAGGATTCACTTTAAGCTGAGTGGCAAACAGTTTGGCGCCTAATCAGATACCGGGTTACCCGGCATCTGATCTGACTCCAAACTGCTTGCAACGAAAAATATAGTTTTAGCGTAAACCTGATTGTTGGGAGAGATAAATGTTTTTCCCCACTGTACCCGTATAGGAAAAAAAAATTACACCTGTAAACATACAAGTTCTCGATTCTTATGTATCAAGCTTAAAGAAATACATTTTGGATATGTGATATTTCTATCCTGGCATTAAAATAGATTACCTCCCTTCATCCTTTTTTCAGAGCCGCTCTATCCCAAGATCATAACCGTGAACAGAACATATTTACCTCCCTTTAACATTTTGACAATTTTTGTTTTTAAGATTCTTAAAATAGTTTAAAAGGTTTTAGAGTATTATAATAATTATGTGTTTAACAATAGAGAAAAAATAAGTTAAGAAATTTAATATATTTACTCATTGAAATACCAACAACTTTTATCAGTCGTAATGAACCAATGATATATAGGGATCTACCATTTATGTTAGATTAGTGAAAGGCGGACATATTAGATATCGTATTTCGAGGTCAAGCCCTCATGTTGCCACTGCTTTAAACAATCATTTGCTAGAATACAGAAATCTCTTATAATACATATACAGGACTGTGAGGTGAACTGTTTCCAAAAATAAGCAAATACAGTAAATCAAACGTATTTTTGGGGCAATTTGTTAATACGAAGTAAATACAATACTGTGATATGTATGGCAAGCGGTTTAGATCTAGATGAAACGCCTTGTAACCAGTGTCTTACCTGAGTCCGAACCGTTTGACTCTCAAAAGATCTACCCCAAAATATTACATAAAACAAAGCTCTTAAAATACTGCAGACGACAAAATTAACGTAACATGTGTACACTTTATCACAAAGCGCTGTTTTTTTGCTTTGCCTTTTACCATTAAAATGCTATTTGTTCGTGTATTAACCTCCCTCAAGCATTAAGCGTGAGTAGTCGCCCTCGTGAAAGCAGTGCAGATCCAGACCAGGCTGCACCGAAGGAGCTGTCTGATCGGGACCAACACTGCTTTCTTATGGGACCTGTCAGATAATGGGTATGCACCCTTTTGTTGGAAACATAGTGCTTTATTAGCCAAAGTAACGGTTCATAGAGAGCGCGAGGGGGGTTAACTATAGATTATTATGTCCACTTTGTATTTGTTGTTAAAATCACTTGCTTGTACATATTTATTGCTTGTGCTTTTCAGATGCTATAATATTTTTTTAGCATAAGCTCCAGATCATGCCTACTAACCTTCATATATTTAAATACTTGAATCGGGATGCATACACTTAGTTTGTGCTCCCAGTTTAGCTTATCTAAACTACACGTTAATAGAAGACATGCCTCTAACACTATAGCTACATTATCATTACTTGTTTTCACTATATACTTTCACATAGATAATGGGTGATATTAAGATATTATCATTAAATTGTCGCGGCCTCCATGGCAACAAAAAAAGAAGAGATGTATTCAAGCACCTGAGAGATAAGAAACATCACATATACTGTCTACAGGATACACATTTCACAATAGATCAGGAAAAGCAAATCTATGCACAATGGAATGGACAGGTATACCTTAGTTGTTTCTCCTCTAGTTCAAGAGGCGTTGCTATTCTTTTTAATAATAACATTAAAGTAACTGTTAACAGAAGCCTGTGCGATCAAGAAGGCAATTTCGTAATCTTAGACCTGGCTTTTGATGATTTTAAATGTACATTGGTTAGCCTATATGGGCCAAATCGGGATAATCCAGGTTTCTTTAAAAATATTTTCGAAATAGTTGACGAATTTGGAAATGATTCCTATATATTATGTGGAGATTTTAACTGTGTTTTAGATCCTGCAATGGATTACCAAAACTACAAAACAATAAATAACAAAAACGCAAGAAATCTTATAATTGAAAATATACAATATAGACAGTTAGTAGATATATACAGAGACCTCTATCCAGACAGGAAAAGATATACCTGGCGACGTACGCATCCACTCCAACAGGCACGTTTAGACTTTTTCCTTGTAACAGAAGACTTGGTACAGTTTTCAAAATCATGTGAAATAGAACCTAGCCTCAACTCAGATCACTCTATTGTACAAATGCATATGATATTTGCAAACATCGATCACGGTAAAGGATTATGGAAACATAACGATTCTTTATTAAATGATTTAGAATATGTCCATCAAATTCAAGATAAGATTAAACGTGTAAAATCCCAATACTGCATTCCTGTGTACGATTTAGAGAACATCGATAAAATACATTGTAGCGACCTACAGTTTACGATATCAGACGATCTTTTCCTAGAAACGCTTCTGATGGAAATCAGGGGGGAATCTATATCTTATGGCTCTTACAAAAAAAAATCGTTAAATAAACAAGAAACTGACCTATTAAAGAAAATCAAAGATATCGAAGAAAATCTTACAGAAGAAAATTCACAAAACTTAAAAAACTGTAGACAAAACCTTTCAGAATTAAGAGAATTTAAACTTAAGGGTCATATAATCAGGTCTAAGGCAAAATGGATAGAATATGGCGAAAAACCTACACAATTCTTTTGTGGTCTAGAAAAACATAACTACATCAACAAAACAATAAATAAATTGGAGACAACAAACGGAAGTACAATTACAAACCAAAAGGATATTCTATGCGAAACGCAACAATTTTATAAAAAACTATACTCAAATCAGGATAAAGACGAATTTGACCTAAACCTTAATGTAAATGTAAATAAAATCACAAAAAGTCAAGCGGAAAATCTTGAGGGCCATATCTCTTATCAAGAGGCTAGTTATACCCTTAAAAATATGAAAAATGACAAAAGTCCAGGTAGTGATGGTTTTACAACCAATTTTTTTAAAATGTTTTGGAAAGACTTGGGTTATCTAGTTGTTAGGTCAATAAATTCTGCATTTGATAAGGGTATACTGTCAATAAGTCAACGTCAAGGAATCATTACATGTATACCGAAAGAAAATAAACCCCGCCAATTTTTGAAAAACTGGCGACCAATCACACTTCTTAACACGATTTACAAAATAGCATCAGGATCCATAGCAAACAGACTTAAAAATATTCTACCAACTATCATAAGTAAGGAGCAAACTGGTTTTTTGAAAAACAGATATATTGGAGAAAACATAAGACTTATTTACGATGTTATGCAATATGCAGAGGAAAATGATATCCCCGGACTTATGCTACTTATTGACTTTGAAAAGGCTTTTGATTCCATTTCATGGAAATTTATCCAAAAGGTTTTAGATATTTTTAATTTTGGAGACTCTTTTAAAAAATGGATATCCGTGTTTTATCATGATATTAATTCAAGTGTAATACAAAACGGTTTTTTGTCTGACTTTTTTAATATTGAAAGGGGCTGCAGACAGGGAGACCCGCTATCGCCTTATATATTTATCCTCTGTACAGAAATTTTAACCCAGAAACTAAAAGCAAACAAGCATATAAAAGGCCTGACAATAAACGGCACCAAACATATACTGTCCCAGTTTGCGGACGACACCTCAATCATATTAGATGGAACTGATATATCCCTCAACCAAACACTGAATGAACTAAGTGATTTTGCAAGAATCTCAGGACTTAAAGTAAATTTCGATAAAACACATGTTATTTGGTTTGGTTCTAAAAAATACAGTTCAGAATCAATTAAGACAAAGTTCAAACTAGTGTGGGGCAATCAAGAGTTTAAGCTACTTGGTGTTAAATTCAATGTTGATTTGGACAAAATGATTAAGTTAAACTATAATGAAAAAGTCCAATCTCTTAAACAAATGATACAATTTTGGAACAGAAGATTCATCACTCCAATTGGAAAAATAACAGTTATTAAAACACTTTTCTTACCCCTATTCAACCATCTATTTATTGCATTACCGGATCCAAATGAGAGCATTTTAAAAATCTTAAATGAATTATTTTATAACTACCTTTGGAAAGGGCCTGCAAAAATTAAAAAAAGTGTAATTATCAAAGACTATACAGAAGGCGGCCTAAGAATGATAAACACACACAACTTTATTAAAGGTTTGAAATGTACATGGATCAGAAGGCTATATCAAACAGACGCCTCCTGGACTACGTTGACAAGTCACTTTTTAAATATTGAAAAGCTAATAAATAGCGGTCAGCACTATACGGAAACAGTATCACACAAAACAAATAATATATTTTGGAAAGACGTTTTAAGAGCGTATACATCCTACTTAAAGGCACTACCGGTTATAGAGAAAGAACACTGTCTAAGATGTCCACTCTTTTATAACCCTCATATACAAATTGGAGGTAAATCTATCTTTTTAAAATCATGGTATGAAAAGGGAATACGATATGTGAACGATCTTTACAAAAATAATAAAATACTTACTTTAAACGAATTTGAACAAGTGTACAATATAAAAGTGAATAGCTTATTCTTCATTGGAGTAACAAAATTAGTATCAAAATATGTAAACACTTACAGTAGCACTGGCCCGGAAAATGACGTACAATATCCATTTATACCACACCTTTTCGAACGCGTCTTTAATAGTAAGTCTGGTAGTAGAGTTTTCTATGACATCCTAAATTTAAATAATGCTGAACCTACAAGCAAGGAAAAGTGGAACCTACACTATACTTTTACAAAATGTCAATGGAGTCTATTTTATAGTTTACCTTTTCACACAACACGAGATAGTAACTTACAATGGCTACAAGTGAGAATACTTCATAGACTACTACCAGTAAACACATACTTGTTTACTCTAAAGTTACGTGACAATAATCTCTGTAGTTTTTGTAACAAACTACCAGAGACAATTCTTCATCTATTTTATAACTGCGAAAAAACATACTACTTCTTAAAACTAGTTGAACGAATCCTAAATAATGTCAATGTAAATATACACTTAAATGAAGTTTCCATCCTATTTGGAGGGCAATGTGAAACGTTAAATTTATTATATCTATACCTAAAACAGTATATATATACTGCAAGACAATATAATTGCAATATGTGTATTGACTCCTTTAAAAGGTTCCTGGGACAAAAAATAGATACAAATAGTCAAATAGCAATACAAAATAATACAGAGGATGACTTTGATGTCAAATGGGAAATACTTCGAAAACTGTATAATCTACTTGCATAAAAACTAAACAAATCAATAACGCTTGAAACGCTCTTGATACAAAATAGAGGCATGTCTTCATATCTTTCATGTTATTTTCAGCACATTTTTCCTTTTTTTTTTTATTATATACAGTGGAAACTCGATACTTGGAACTCGATTTAAATCGGCTTACCAGTATTTCGTCGATATCGATTTCGCCTAAGTCGAAGATATCCGTATTTCAAAGTTAAAACGTGACTAAGCCACGTTTTGGCTTTGAAATATAGGTATTTTCGAAGTAACACGAGTTCGAAGTATCGAGTTACGACTGTATTCACACAAAAATTATGTTCAGTATAATAGAGAATAAAATATTTAACATGTATTGTAAGGTGTAGAGTGGGATGGATCTCCGACCCACATACACCTATTCACGGAGATAATAAAATATTGAACTGAAAAAAAAAAAAAAAAAAAAAAAAAAAAAAAAAAAAAAAAAAAAAAAAAAAAAGATTGGATAAATACTGTGGCCTCTAGAGTGTAAACAATGTTAAATATGGCATTTTCAGCAATTCAAAGGTAGATAACTCTTGATCTATTTGTCCAATTTCAACCAAAATCAAACTCATCCGAACTCTTATGGTCATATACAATCTGGACAAGTTTTAGAAAGATTGGATAAATACTGTGGCCTCTAGAGTGTACTTTAACACTGTTAAATATGGCATTTTCAGCAGTTCAATGGTAGATAACTCATGACCTATTTGTCCGATTTCAACCATAATCGACCTCATCCTAACTCTTATGGCAATATACCATCTGAGCAAGTTTGAAAAAGATTGGATAAATATTGTGACCTCTAGAGTGTAAACACTAAAATTGTTGACGCCGGACGACGCACAACAGACATTCAAGGATTGCAAAAGCTCACCCTGAGCTAGCTCAGGTGAGCTAAAAAACCTTTCTAAAACGATAGTTTAACTATCATTTTAGAAAGGTTTTTTATAATCTAAATTTCCCTCAAAATGCACGTACGGCTTTCCAACGGAATTTTTTTCCCCGGGGGAGCATGCCCCCGAACCCCCTAGCCATGGTGCGTAACCTCAAAATTGGTCCAGACACGCCCCTGTGTTCTATTTATCAGACTGGTTCAGTGTTGTTGGTTTTTTCGGGGTTTTTTTTGTTTTTTTTTAAATAGGGTCTTGTAGCACTGTTCAATTAGAACAAACAATAAAGAAGCCAACATTAAAACACGCTATGAACCTTTGGCTTTGAGCAATATAGCAAACAAAAACTCAGGCTGACAGTGAATTGTTTTAATGTTGGCTCAGTTTAAAAGATAAATTTGGATTCTCCCCCTTTATGACCTTGTTAGCATGATTGAAGCATGCAAAGACTTGTGACAGATGAGGATATTGATGTTAGAAACAGATAAAGAACCTATTATAGCAAATGTCCAATTCAAAACAAGCAAACAACAGTGATGTGTAAAACATATGTTCAAACTGTTCGACATTGGCCTGCATTCACTAGTATTGACCCAGTTCCGTCTTGTATTCCCTCACCCGAATGGCCCAGTTAAAATTTGAAGTTTTTTTTAAAAGTCACACATTTAGAACAGGACAGACATATTTTGTTTCAGGTAAGATTCCTGTCTAGTTCCCCACTGTGGTTTCGTTTGTGCACGGAGTATTACTACGAGGTTTTTCGCATCGAAATAAAACTCGGGAAATCCTCATTCTAAAATTAGACTAATTTAGTAACTATCCAACAGTAACTAGGATGGGGAGAAAAACCTGGTTCAGTGAAGGAAAATATCGGTAACCTGTGATCAATCTACCATACCTCGTTCTACTTAAAAACCTGATCGTGCTGTTAAACAGTTTTGTTTTAACTATTCTTAAGTAGATCATTTTTAATTATCAAATTAAGGTACAGTATTTGGAAAGGGAACTGAGGTCTCAGTTTTCAGGATTTTAATTGACATTTTATTCAACAATGTTGGGAACCGATATGTCTTGGTAGTTCGGGGTATTACACTCACTAGTTAACCCTTCACATCTATTGTTGTAAGTAGCTCTATCTATTCCATCTAAACCACAAATTGTATCAATTCTTATGTGCGAAAACCACATCAGTATAATTCTTATATAGTCTGTATTTTGTTCAGGGTGTTCGAGGTTTCGAAATTCGACTGTATTTGAAAAGATGGTTTTGTAAACAAAATCACACAAATAAAAAAAATTGATTTCAAAGAGAGTTTTTTGGAATCGCGACTTAAAAGGCACGATTTTAAAAATCGCGCTTTGAAATCGAAAATTTGGGAAATCTTAGGATTTTTTTAAAAAATTATGGTAGGCCTGTAATAATGTCCGTAATGTATAAGAGTGAATCCCCATGTGGATGATCGTTTTCCGTCTGCAATACAATACAGCTGATTCGTCCGTTCATCATCGAATCTTTACAGACCTACCAATTATGGAAGAATAAACTGTACAAGACCAATATTATCAAACGTCCGTAACTCTGGAGCGAATAAGCTGTGTTTAACTCTCAATCAACAATAATTAGAAATGGAAAATGAAAAATGAAGTTTTTCTAGGACTACAACTATTTGTGTTTCATTTCGGAATGCTAAAAACTGTAGGCCTATCCAACAATCAAAATGGGAACATAAAGATTGAAATGGGGGCCTACCGCATTACAGAGTTATCCTAATTTTCCTCTAAAGTGAGCTCCCCTGATAACGGTCGGGTTATTTCCGGTTAAAGACCACGCAATATTGATTGTATAACGATAAGGAATAGAATATTGTTTCTGTTTAAAATGCTATTTTGCATTATAACAGCTATATTTTTCGAAAATCTAGGCCTGTTGCACAGTAAAATGTCCACAATTAGCCTTACATTGACACTTTTTTTTAACTTCATCTGAAAAATACTGATTTATATAATTCACAAATGAATGCGATGTTAAATCTTTAAAATCAACTTTCGGATGCAGTTGAATTTGTTTTAGTTACCCTTTCAAAAGGATTGTGCGCACGATAAAGATTGGAAAAAGGAAAGAACAAAAGTGCATGTAGATTTTAGTTTTCTTCCGGCTTTACTTATGTCCTAAATAAAGCAGTCAATGTCTTAACTTAAGCGATTTATTTTAGTGAATGTTTGCTAAACCCTTTGCCTGCTGATCGCGACTTCACAAGTGTTTTTTTTTCTTGCAAACAACTTGGATCTAGATCAGATGCCGGGTTACACGGGGTCTGATCTGGATCAAAACTGTTTGACACGGGTCACCCGAAAAACCGAAAACAGCCTGTTTTTGCGAAAACAGGTGAAAACAGGCTGAGCTTACGAAAACAGGCTAGAAAAAAGGTTTTATGTTGTGAAAGTATATTTAAAGCCATCAATAACAGTTTATTAGTCTATTATAAAATAATAATCGGCAACTTTTTTAGCCTAAATAACGGTTATTAGTTCATATAGTTCAAATTATTATTATTAAACAGTGTTTATGTCTTTGAATGCGATATTAATACAAAAAACATATTTCCTATGCTGTTTTCGTATGCTATTACAGACCAACATTTTTCATACCGTCGCCAATTTTGGTCAATAAAAAGCATTTTTATCGGAAAGGTGGCATTAAACAGCTGTTTTCGGTTTTTCGGGTAACCGTTTGACACTCGTCTTAAGGTTCCGTTATTTAAAAGACGTATAAATCTTAATTTAACAAATCTTGCAGACGACAATTTCGAGACATACAATATCACCGCAGGTTAATATTATATTTATTTCATCCTAGTACAATCCAATATTACGCAACTATTCATTGGGAAAGACTTTTAAAAAAAAAAGATGTGAAGAAGTTTTGCTAGATTTTCTAAATATTTATCGATAAATCAAATGAAGATAATAGACGTTTACTAGATCTATAAAACAAAATAATCAAGTTCATGGTATGGTATAATAACAGACTATTAATCTGGATCAAAACTATTTATTCCTGCCAGAAATATTGCAAAAGGTTAAGCCGGTAGTTAAGTACAGGTCTGCCATATCACACATCCCAAAGGAATGTGACATTACGTAACCTTAACCGAACATAGGAGCCGCACTTAGCATGACGAGAAGGATTATACAATCACAGCATGATGCACTTCTTCAACAAGCCGACAACTTATACAATGCATATTTTGGTATTGTTCTCCACAGGGCATATAAAGCTTACTTGAACATGCGTTTTGACTACTGTAACCCGCATGATATTTTTTGATACAGGTCACAAAAATTAATAGATATAAATAAAAAATTAAAAGAAATCACCAGGTTTTGTTGATGACTTTGTATCAACCCTTTCAACGCTTAACACCAGTTATGATGGCTATTGCAAACAGTTTTAATCCAGATCAAGCTGCAAAAACGCAGGATTCTATGAGCCTATTGCAAAATGAAAGTAAAGCATGTGACCTATGGTTCCGTTAGGTGTTTGAAACTCAAAACTTTATTACTGTTTAACTTTTACCTGTTCAATATTAAACATAATCATTAAAAAAAAACGTTTGAATCTAGACCAGATGCAGCATTAAACTCTGGCTGGTCTGTAGCAATACTGTTTGACGCTTATATACATGTTTTAAATCAAAATGCATCAGGTTATGAACTTACGAAATGAAACAGGCAAAAGTTGATCTTTTTAGAATACCATCGTGTTACCCTTTCAGGTGTTAACCCTTATTCTGTTATTTGCATAATTGAGACATTTTGAAAACAGCGTGGACTCAGATCAGACGGCTTCTGTCAGAAGGAGTTTACACAGTTTTTTTTCTTTTTTTTTTTTTTTATAAGATATGTCTTACAGCCTTCCTGGAACAAACTGTCCTTAATTTATAAGCCAGTGTAATAGTTTAAATGGTAGATATTCATAAAAGGATAGGGTTTATTAATAAATATTCTTCAGGAGAGGGGTTAACCACGGAATTATACACTCATGCATAATTCCGTGGGTTAACCAATTGCTCCATAAGTATTACCTCCACTAAAGAAAATTGTTTCATTTTAAACAGCCACGATATTGACCATTAGAAATATTTACTATCCCGTATCATTTGACAGATTAAAACAGGATGAAAGTAAAGCAGAATGTGCCTTAAGGAATATTCCGCTTTACTTTTCAGTCTGCTTGAAAAGTCACCTGTTTTCAAAACTAGGAACAGGATATGGGGTAATGAGCTAAGACAGATGATGAAGTCGTGACGTCAGTTAAAGAGTTAAAACTTTAATTACAAAAAAGTCACAGTTATGTGTATCAGGAACAAGAGCGTGTCCCAGTTACACGAATGCCCCCGATGATACAGGGAGGGGAATCCAGACTATCAAATGTAAAATGTATGAGTTAGACAGCTGAAACTGTCGTGGAACGCCATTTTGAGGAATTCAAGGGCCATTACTCCAAAGGGGCTAGCATAAATTGGTGCCACTGGTTATCCAAATTGGACTCCATTTTATGCCAACAAACATTTTCAGAAAGTTTGGTGAAGATCAGATGAAAAGCAATGTGTTTGTGAAACACAAATGCCCCCAGCCAACATCATGTTCTGTAATGTAATGCTTATTTGCAAAAGTAGGTGTCAAAAGTCATGGTCATAGGGTAAATGAAACATCGACATGGTTGGAGAAGTCTTAACACAAGAAACATACAAAGTATGGAAGCTCTAGGCGGCTGGCCTACTGGTTCAAATGTTATAGGTGTATAAAGATTTATACAAAAGAAGGTCAAAGGCCAAGGTCACAGGGCAAAAACGTATGTATGGTTGGAAAAGTCTTGACACAAGAAATATACAAACAAAATATGAAAGCCGTAGGCCTACTGGTACAAATGTTATAGCCATTTAAAGATTTCAACAAAAATAGGTCAAATGTCAAGGTCACAAAGCTGTGTATGGTTAGAAAGGTCTTGCCACAGGGAAAACACATGCCAAGTATAAATGGCCCAGGTGCAAAAATGCAAAAGTTATAGCCATGGTTAAGGTTTTTGGTTAAAGTTTGATTAAATAGGTCAAAGGTCGAGGACAAGGTCACATGGTCAAAGATGTTGGTATGGTTGGAAAGGTCTTGACACAAGAAATATACATACAAAATATGAAAGCCCTGGGCCAACTGGTGCAAATGTTATATCCATTTAAAGATTTTTACAAAAGTAGGTCAAATGTCAAGGTCAAGGTCACAAGGTCAAAAAGTTTTGTATGGTTGGAAAGGTCTTGCCATGAGGAAAACACATGCCAAGTATAAAAGGTCTAGGTTCAAAAATGCAAAAGTTATAGCCATGGTTAAGGTTTTTGGTTAAAGTTTGATTATTTAGGTCAAAGGTGAAGGTCAAGGTCACATGGTCAAAGATGTTGGTATAGTTGGAAAGGTCTCGACACAAGAAATATACATACAAAATATGAAAGCCCTGGGCCAACTGGTGCAAATGTTATAGCCATTTAAAGATTTTTACAAAAGTAGGTCAAATGTAAAGGTCAAGGTCACAAGGTCAAAAAGTTTTGTATGGTTGGAAAGGTCTTGATACAGGGAAGACACATGCCACGTATAAAAGGCCCAGGTACAAAAATGCAAAAGTTATAGCCAAGGTTAAGGTTTTTGGTAAAGTTTGATTAAATAGGTCAAAGGTCAAGGTCACATGGTCAAAGATGTTGGTATGGTTGGAAAGGTCTTGACACAAGAAATATACATACAAAATATGAAAGCCCTGGGCCAACTGGTGCAAATGTTATAGCCATTTAAAGATTTTTACAAAAGTAGGTCAAATGTCAAGGTCAAGGTCACAAGGTCAAAACGTTTTGTATGGTTGGAAAGGTCTTGCCATGAGGAATACACATGCCAAGTATAAAAGGTCCAGGTTCAAAAATGCAAAAGTTATAGCCAAGGTTAAGGTTTTTGGTTAAAGTTTGATTATATAGGTCAAAGGTCAAGGTCAAGGTCACATGGTCAAAGATGTTGGTATGGTTGGAAAGGTCTTGACACAAGAAATATACATACAAAATATGAAAGCCCTGGGCCAACTGGTGCAAATGTTATAGCCATTTAAAGATTTTTACAAAAGTAGGTCAAATGTCAAGGTCACAAGGTCAAAAAGTTTTGTATGGTTAGAAAGGTCTTGATACAGGGAAGACACATGCCAAGTATAAAAGGCCCAGGTACAAAAATGCAAATATCAGGTCCCCGGGCACCTCAGCTAAGGGGGAACCGTCCCTCTTCTTCCTCATCCAAAAATCTCGTAGTCTGGCGACGTGGGAGCTCCCGAACACTAAGAATCGTGTCATGGTTATGAAAAATAAACAAAACACACCAGTTTATATAGCAAAAAGGTGCGAAAAACAAAACGTCTACATTCGGATATCCCCCAGCTGCACGCCTAACACAAACCAAAATACGTTTATAACGCATATTTAAATAACAAAGACTAAAAAACACATAAGCTAAGTGTACAGCGAGGAGAGTATCGTTTTAAACATTCGCCTTAAAAACGACTTGTGAACTGCTCTCCAGACCTGTACACTTAAACACAGTTGGGGAGGCTTGAAGGCTTGTATCTGGTGACACTGCCCTTAACCGAAAGGGTACGTTGATCTTTCCGAGGTCCACACGATGCAGGCTTCCAATTTTTATCCAGCTGTAACACAATAAACAACTACCAAAACCTACAAACACAATAAAAATAAAAAGCATGGGGAGTATTGTTTAAAACATTTCGCCTAGCGAACTTGTGAACTGCTCCCCAAACCTACACTAAAGCACATAAATTAGTATACAGCAAGGAGAGTATTGTTTAAAACATTCGCCTCAAAACGATTTGTGAACTGCTCTCCAAAACTGTACACTTAAACAAACACTAAAATCCTCAAAAAACAAAGCTGGGGAAATGGGGTGGCCTGTCTCTCGTGACACTACTCACAAACCAAAGGGTACGTTGATCTTTAGAGGTCCATGAGATACGTGCTACCAAATTCCCACTTAAACTGTAATTATTCACCAAAGCCACAAACAAGTGGACCATGTATCCACTTAACAGATACATAGAACATGTAATATGTATCAAGAAGCACCCTTTTGGGACGAAGAATATTGATTTAAACATCACTCCGTCTGATAGACACATAGCGAGGGAATATAGCGCAATGATTTCTCTCTGGGCCGCGCGCATCAAAAATTTTCATACGAGCTTAAAAGGCTAAAAAGGATTGACCTACTTTCCTGACCTTGACCCAAATTACAAATATCTGATCTAATTTAGTCTACGTCATGGTTGAACAAACAGGGTCCAAAACAAACATGATAAAATATTCCCTCGCTATTGTCTAAAACTCTGTATATATGTTTCTTGGTTTCCATATGTAACCTTTTTTAGCATTTTTATCTATATATGAACATTGTAACTGTATATGTCTACAAACAATATGACTAATTTAAGGAAAAATTGGTTAAACTTCGGAAAAAACCACTTATACTGTTAATACTAGAGCCCAACAACCCAGTTGAAAACAACCACTGAATGTTGTAACATAGGGCAACGTGCTGCCATACAAACAACAAAAATTCACTAAAAACAACACAACAAGTAGAGCAAGCCATAGGGCAGAATAGACAGATTGACCCCTATAATAATACATTTATAAGCATTATTGTCTTAACGACAAACAACCTCACAAAAACACCTTTACTTTCAGCCTTTTCGACTCCATAACTAGCTTTAATTAAGGTGAGCACGGCAATATGTAACTACATATCACCACACAAAATGTACAAGTAGGGGCCAAATGTACTGTCTGACCTGCCCAAAACTCGCTCTACTATAGAAATACCTACCCAAACTCCTCTCTTTCGGGCAGCACGGTGCCCACATGTACAACATTCAACATAAACGGACCCTAGCAATTTTCTGACAATGCAATAGTATAAGTGGTAGGTTGACAAGATAGGTATGTATATGTATGTGTTAAATATATTTCATTAGTATTTTACAGGATTGTGTGGGAAAAAAAAAGAAGGGCGCTGGCCAATGCATGGTAACCTATTGCGACGATCTACTGGATTGCAAATAGTCTCAAATCACATGCCTACCTCGCGGTGTAAACAATATCCGAAACTAAGGCCATGACCAAACAATCTAACATGATGGGACATGGTCTGGTAGCGGATATAGCATTATACCAGCTCATGCGGGGCAGACAATTTAACTAAACTCTTAAAGTATCTTTACAAATTCCAAAATCACAATAATTTCAAACCTCAACAAACAAGAGAAAATAATTCCTCTCTAAGTCCTGTACAACACAGGCATGAAAGGAACGCTATTCTCTAGAACAAAAATTTGCCTATAAGGCCTCTCACCAATAGCCCATATGGTATCAATATGAAAGATGGAGGAACAGGGCCCCCTGTAACCCTTCAAACGAACCATGTCTGTGGTGATCAAAAACACGGCATCTGCCAATTTAAATAACCAAGAACATTTACCATGTTCAAATCAAAGAAAACCAGCCAAACCCCCACACCCACCCTAACTATTGGAAACTTTCCCCTCATAATGACCAATGCTTATTTTGCGTACTACATGGTTCAATGGGTTAAAATAAGGCTATTTCTACACAATATAGCCAGCAACTGCACTACCCAGCCCGTCATAAACAGCAATTTGACAAAGCGTCCTAAAACAACGCTATTATACCCAATACAGCTATTTGACCATGCACCAAAATAAGCAGACGTCATTATATGTAGATATTTCTTTCTGGACCGCGCCTCAAAAAAAATTTCATATGAGCAATGATACCCAAATCGGATTGACCTACTTTCAAAAACATGACCTAAATGAGTGACCCAGTGCACCCATTACATGACTAGCGAATCATAGAAAGCCTGAAGTTAAATATTAACCCAAGCTTTGTATGATAAAACTAAGCATATATTTATTAAACAATCCGCACGGAGAAAGTTTCCAATATATGAGCCTTGACAATCAAGGACAATCAACCTATACTCACCCCATGCCAAGTATGAGCCTCAAACAAAGAGGACCAATCAACCCCTATCAAAGAACCCAACCAACCCCTCCATATTGTTAACATGCCATGTAAAGTTGTTCTAATAAAGGCACAGACCCAACCCCCATCCAACGCTACCTCTGCTGTGATCCGAAAAACCAGATGTGATCACAGCCTGGAAGGATGACAGCACCAACAACCTCCCACACCAGGGGAGACCAGATGTTCATCCAACCATCCTGTGTGAGCCTACGGGGTAGAGACTTATGGAGTAGATATCGAAGTTTTACGCTCAACGTGAAATGGGAATCTGCTCCATATCTACAAAGAATATCTCTACCCCCGTCGACTACAGCAGAGAAGAAGGGCCGTTTTTGTCGTGGTCTCAACGCCGACTCCGCCATGCACATATCTGGGATTTTCCTAGCACGACCTCAAAGGCTGGACGATTGATGCTGACCGAGTGATGCCTTGGATGCTTCCGCGCGGGGCTTTCCACCAATCCTTACCACACCACCTTTGCCTCATCCTGACATGAGTTCTGGAAACCATTAACATATAGGGATAAAATAGCAATTAGCACAATAATAAACTTCAAAATTTCACTTTGGGTACCATCATCCGATGCTCAAAAACAGCCACTTTAGACTATGCAATTAGGCCCTGCCGGCTGAAGGGAGTGCTCCCCCGACCATGGGTTAGATCTCTATAAGAGAGTACCCCGGGAAAGAGACGTAAAAACGAATAAAGCAAGAAATGCAAAAGTTATAGCCAAGGTTAAGGTTTTTGGCACAGACGGACGGACAGACATGACAAAAACTATATGCCCCCGAATCGTAGATTCTGGGGGCATAAAAATAATGTTGCTATGACGTCCATGTAAATGGATTTTTAAAATTAAATAACAAATCATGATGCAAACTTTTAGAAGTTTTATTGTAGGCATTTTATAAAATCTTTATTTCTTAATTAAACCCTATGGTGTCGCTAGATCTACTCATTAGCATCGTCTCTTCCAGGTATTTTCATCCAGGAAATGTTCTCTCCATAGTCAGATCACAGAATTATACACTGACGGAATTGAAACCTCGCGCTATATCGCAAATCTTGTGCGGCGCATACGAGACTGGCCAGACTTGATGAGAGAATTTCTATCTGTAGTTAATTAGATAAATGTCTGTTTCGAAGCATTGTTCACGGGTTTATATTCCCGTGAATTGATAGGAATGTCCACCAAGTCATTTAAATCCTATAAAATGTCAATAAAAACACTCGAGTCGGTAAATTTTCACCCCAGAAAAGACGGACAACGAAGCAAAAAGTGAAGATATTGTCACGTGACACATAATCTCGCAAAATTTAACCGCCGCGAGAGCTCAGATGCTCGCCTATTCAACTTCGCTGAGTTGCTATTCCGTTTTGTATAATTCCGTGGTCAGATTCATCCTTCATATTATTCCTGAAAGAAGAAAGTAAAACTCAATATCTCACCTTACAGCTTATAACAGAGGGAGTTGATGAGATAGGGTAGAAAATATTACTGTAGGCCAATGCCTACACATCAGAAGCCGTTTTCCATAGGCGATGTTTAACACAGAAACATGTGCGGTACCGTACCTTATATCTCTAGACCAAAGGTCTACTAGAATGTATCCGCAATACAGTTACGATATCGCAACTAGTCATTGCTTAGATCATCAGAATCGGCGATAAATGAGGTCTAATAGCAAATGTGAAACCTAAATTGAAATTGTATTTGTACTGAAGTGCCGTCTAAACACTGTCGGAATGGCTTACATGCCATTTATGAATTTGAATCATGGTGAGAGATATGAATTGTACGAATGTTTAATATAATCTATAACCAAACATGAGGACATTAAATAGAAAAAACATTCGTTAAATGTTTGTTTTTTTCCTATTATATTTCCATAATACTTACGTGTTTTGTTTTTGCGCACGCAAACAAGCCGAATATGTCAAAATTCACGGTAGAAGATAAAGGATTAACGATACCCTCTTTAACCGGAAATGACTCCTCATCAAAGGGGCGCTACTCTTAGCAGCCTCGCCATGCGTATTAACTCTGTATATCGGTAGGGCCCCATTCATTTCACCTACAAATTTTCTTACTCCAGTCAGACAAAAAAGACAAATAAGACACACACAAAATTTCAGACTTCACTCCCAAAAACATTGTTGAAAGATCAGCCACAAATAACGGCAAGTGCTTTCTAGACCAGCATGGCCTAGGCGACCAGCTTCAAAAAACACCATTCTTCTATAGAAACTTGAAGAAAGCTTAGTATGCGCAGCCAGTGTGGAGAGCTTTAAGTCAGCTCTCCAACAGTGCTACTAAAGCACCTTTCTCTCTCCTGGTGCACATATGCCGTAACTGGCCCTGCACTGTAGATATATTCAGATTCAAAAAGCCAGATGGTTAACAAGAACAAGAATGCACCTACCAACGGGGGTTTTCGTTAAGTCTATGACGGGGTGTTTCAAGTGTTCATGGTCTCTATTAGATGGGACACGCGCTATCTTTCTTTTAAGTCCTGATTCTGCCCCTCCTTTAGACCGTGTTTTCATAGTTTGATAGTAGAATTGGCTTGAAACTTCATTTTGTCAAATGAGGTGTCTTGACGGCCATTTTGGATTTCCCTCTGACACCATGCACAACGCAGTTCTAAAAATCAAAAATACCAAAAAGGAAATTTTGGAACAAGATTGAAATTATATTTTTCAATATTTGAATACAAGTAATATAAAATGATACAAATCGTAATTTTATAAAACCGATGAGGAGTTAACGGTGTGGTGCATATAAAGGACGACTTGTGCATACCGAGAAGAGCGAAAAGTGAAGGAAACTTGAATTTCCAGTAATGTTTTGTGAAAAACTGCTCTTTCACCAATGTATAAACAGTTATCAAACAAATATGTTGTTTTAGAATTTAAATCATGGTTTGTTACTTAGAGTACGCATTAATCGCCCTTTTAATTGGATGCATGAAAAAGCCCTTATCTCGTCCCAGGTGCGTTTCGTACTAAACTATACTGATGAGATCACAGGTACTTGACACATACTTTATTATCTATTAACACCCCCCCCCCCCCCTTTAAAAAAAAAAAAATTTTTTTTTATTTTACTATACTTCTATTATAGATACAAGGTAAACAGCGCAATTCGACACCTAGTCTTTACTATCCACTTTTACTGATGCTAAAATAGACTCGATCGCCGATATTCTCTTGTGGTATCCTCGGGAAAGGATTAATTTATCAATATCTACTTTTTATTTCATCAAATTCCGTCAAATAACGCCACAGTACGTGAATTATAACGAAAATAAGCATCAAAAAGTTTTCTGTCGTTCTCTTGGTACAGAATTGTACATAGCAACGAATGTACATGTAGGGGTGATCTGTTATTTGTCCACAATAAACGGCCTATGCCACTGGAACTTTCACCAAATATTATAAATCATCTTTAAATGAAATATTATCAGTTTTATATAATTTACATAGAATGCAAAATTAAAAGAAACTTTACCTGTTTAATTTTGACCAATGAGATCGCTCCGTTCATTCAATTCATTCCGGTATTCAAAATGGCATTCACAATGAAATGAGTCTTTCACTTGTCAATTTCATGTCAAATTACATGTATATTTCATATAGCTGATAGTGAAGAGGGTCATGTTCCGACACAAACGCGTTTGCTCTAATGAAATTAGGTGAAAGTTCCAGCCGTAAAGGCCGTTAAATGTGCAAACCGACTAGATTACCCCTTATTTTGGGCAATAAATTCTGTACCAAGAGAACGACAGAAAACTTTTTGATGCTTATTTTCGTTATAATTCACGTACTGTGGCGTTATTTGACGGAATTTGATGAAATAAAAAGTAGATATTGATAAATTAATCCTTTCCCGAGGATACCACAAGAGAATATCGGCGATCGAGTCTATTTTAGCATCAGTAAAAGTGGATAGTAAAGACTAGGTGTCGAATTGCGCTGTTTACCTTGTATCTATAATAGAAGTATAGTAAAAAAAAAAAAAAATTTTTTTTTTTTTTTTAAAAAAAGGGGGGGGGGGGGGGTGTTAATAGATAATAAAGTATGTGTCAAGTACCTGTGGATGAGATGAAGCGCCTCAATGAAAAATTGCCATAATTTCTTTATTTCTGATATTTTCGACACCAAACTTGGACTTTCGTATTAGAATGTCACAACGCGCTATTGAACGTGTAAAGATTCCCATGCTTTGGCCAGAGCGTCCATGAGTATGGCGTGTCGCACAATTTGCATGTGCACCCCGTGCACTTTTAAAAGTTTTATCGTGAGCTATTTTCAGTAAAAAAATTAACAGGTGTATTTGCTACTCAATTTACAAGTGGCAATTCACATCAAAATGAAGAATTTTGAATAAATTAAAATGCCACACCTAAATTACTAAAAAAGCGCACATATTTTAGGAATGTTTGAATACACATTTCACAATATGAGCTTGCAGGACGCTTTAACGTTGCGAGATCCACTATTGTCAGATTGGTGTATTGTGTCAACGTCAAAGGCAGCCTTTCGGAAAGACCACATCATGGGACGACACGTCACGTGTAACGTCTGCACGGCAAGACGTTTATATACGTCAACGTCACCTACGTGACCATTTGACAACGGCAAAATCAGCATTCTCTGTTGTTGTCGGTAATCGTGGTCGGACTCTCCATTGGACACATGTGCGAAATCGGCTCAGTCGGCGAACGTGGAATTATTTGTTGGAGGTCTCAACATAGTGTTGTTCTGACGGGGCGCCATTTTCAGGAACGACGTCGCTGGGCAAAAAACTGTCGCTGGGCAAAAATACCACCTGCAAAGGATCTGGGGGACAGTTGTAATTAGTGACGAGTCAATTTGCAACATTTGGACCGCAGACAGACAAGTTTGTGTGCATAGACGACGTAACTAACGTGTCGCACGTACCTATTCTCGAGCATATATTCTTTTATGTGGAGTAGGTGTGATGATGGTGACGGCTATCAAACTCACATTTAGGACCGAAATAATTTTTATCAACCGCCGGAAAGAGGTACGTAGACCCGTATGTGGATGAGGTTTTGAGACATGTGTTACCAATGTTCCGTCAACATGCTGGACTAATTTTTCAGCAGGACAATGCCGGCCCACATGTGGTCCGTTTGACATGGAACTTCTTGACAACCATTGATATTGATGTTTTGGACTGGCCCACAGCTTCGTCTGCCTGCAGTAACTCAATTGAACACCTGTTGGACGATCTCTGAGAACGTTTAAGTCAACTTCAGCCCCAGCCCCGAAAGGTCCAGGAACTTACTGTAGCTCTACATGAAAAGTGGGCACTTATTCCACGTTACTTAAAATGCTGTGCAATTTGTGTGAATACATGGCACGCTGACTACAAGCAATTCTTGAAGGTCATCAAGGACATACCCGGTACTGACAGTTTTGAAGGGGTCACTGACTGATTGTCAAGGCATTTTACACGCATACAAAAGATGTTTTATTTCATGACATTTTTTACAACTGTTGAAAAACCATAACTGTTTTTATTTCAAAATGAACTAATACTGTTCAGAGTTCAATGTAATAAATATTAGGGGTTAAATACAGATGAGACGTTTCTTTTTCTCGTCAGTATACTATTTAATGATTGTTTGTGTAGTGGACTACTGTAGTTATAAGTTAATGTAACATTTGGCATGGTGACACTTCTAGAGGTCCTTTACCGTTGAAATGGTGCCTGGCAGTCTGTTGCATATCTAACCTAGGTCACAGGAGGTAATACAGATTTTGTCAATGAAAACTTAAAAAAATCTTCTCGTCTGAAACCACAGTATGCTTAAGCTTAGATATTTGGCACAAAGTATCCCCTATCAAGATTATTCAATTGTCTCTGGGGTCAAAATTTACCCAGTCCAAGGGGTCAAACATTTACATAGTAATGTGTATGTAATGAAATATTCAAATATCCTCATGTCTTGAAACTAGTTTGGTCTTTGATATTTGACATAGTCTAACTTCTAAAAGTCCTTTAACAATATACTTGAAATGGTTCCGGTCTGTTGCATATGTAATTACGTATGTGGTACGTTGGTTTATGCAAATGAGGCTTCCCAAACCGTTGTATGTTGGGAAGTGAGTCAATTATATAGCGCAACAAACATCTCTTGGTGTGAGCTTAAGCTTTGCACCGACAGGGTTTGTTGTCGCTGGGTCACTCGGTTTGCACATTACAAATAGTGGCAGCGGTGGGATAATGACAACTGCCAGACAGGAGTTGCCTAACCCACGGTTCTCCCAGGGTCCAAGTCTCGGGACGAGACTTCTCGGAGGGGAGAGTTATGTAACGTATGTGGTACGTTGGTTTATGCAAATGAGGCTTCCCAAACCGTTGTATGTTGGGAAGTGAGTCAATTATATAGCGCAACAAACATCTTTTGATGTGAGCTTAAGCTTTGCACCAACGGGGTTTGTTGTCGCTGGGTCACTCGGTTTGCACGTTACACATATATCTGGTTTGATTTTTTAAGCTCACCTCCACGAAGTGAGGGGGGCTTCTGCTATACCCCCTACGTTGGCGTCTGGACTTGATAACACTTAAACTGAGCAAACGACTGCACCTACAGTAACAAAACTTCACATGTTGATGAGTAGACCATGATGCATCACAGTTTGATGACTTTGACCTTGACCTCTAAGGTCAAATCAAGGTTTTGTGTTATTATCTGTTCTGAGCAAACTACTGCATGTATAGTCACAAAGCGTCATTAATATTATGCTGATGCGCCTCAATGGGTAGACCATGAGGCATCAAAATTTGGTGACATAGACCTCTGGGGTCAACGTTAAGGTTTTGCGTTAAATTTGTTCTGAGCAAATGATTGCACCTACTGTCACGCAACATCATAAGCTGATGCGCCTCAATGAGTAGACCACGATGCACCACAGTTTGGTGACCTTGATCTCTAGGGTCAACATTAAGATTGTGGGTTAAAGTCTGTTCTGAGCAAACAACTGCACCTTCAGTCACCAAACTTCATAATTTTTTTATGTTGATCCGCCTCAATGAGTAGACAAAAATGCATCGAAGTTTGGTGGCCTTGTCCTCTAGGGTCAACACTAGGGTTTTGCTTTAAATTCTGTCCTGAATAAACAACTGCACCTACGGTCACGAAACTTCATATGCTAATGCATATCAACAAATTTACTATGATGCAAATAATTTGATAACTTTGACTTTGACCTCTAGGGTAAACTTTAAGGTTTTACGTTGAAATCTGTTCTGAGCAAATGACTTTACCTACAGTCATGAAGCTTTTCATATGCTGTTGTGCCTCACTGAGTAGATGCACTGCAGTTTGCTGACCTTGACCTCTAGGGTCAAGGTTATGGTTTTTGGTTAAAATCTGTTCTTAGCAAACAACTGCACCTACAGTTACGGAGCTTCATACACTGATCTGCCTCATTGAGTAGAGTACAATGCATTGAAGTTCAGTGACCTTGAGGCTTGACTCTGACTTTAACCTCTAGGGTCAACATTACGGTTTAGCTTTAAAGTCTGTTCTGAGCAAATGACTGCACCTATGGTCATGAAACTTCATGTGCTGAAGCACCTCAATTAGTGGACCACGATGCATCACTGTTTAGTGGTCTTGACATTTGACCTTGACCCCTTGGATCAACATTAATGTTTTGCGTTCAAGTCTGTTCTGAGCAAACAACTGTAACTATGGTCACGAAACTTCAAATGCTGATGCGCATCAATGAGTAGACCAAGATGCACTGCTTTTTTGTGGCTTTGACCTTGACCTCTCGGGTCAACGTTAAAATTTTACGCTAAAGTCTGTTTCTTACAAAAGGTGAACTTGTAATCTTTGATTAAATGTTCTAGTTTTCAATGAAAAGTCCTCCTGTCTGAAACAACATAGAGTCATGAGCTTAGCTATCTGACATAACACTTCATTTGCTGGTTCACTAGCAAGATTGTTGAAATTATGCCATGGGGTAAAATATGACCCCACCCCAGGGGTCTTTTGACATTGGTCTGGGTTTATTCAGGTGAGCGTTTTAGGGCAGCAGTGGCCTCTTAAATATGATATTGATGTCGATGTATGAAAACTTATTATGGTATATCACTTTTTAACCTTTAAGTATGTTAAATCATGTGACTTAATTAACAGTGAATGACAAATGAATATGAAGAATAGAAAACATAACAATGTGTGTGAATAAATGTTTTGATATAACAATAATGCCATGATACTCAGAAGTTATTTGTAAATTGTAATTTAACTAAATAACGAGGCTATGGTAAAATAAGAAAAGCATTTTACTCATTTATGTATATGCATGTACAATACCGTTTTGCTATATATTTAACCCATTACCTCTTAACCTATTTCTAGCATTAAAAACAGGTGACCACTTAAAGCAGGTTGAAAGTAAAGCAGAATGTGCCTTAAGGCACATTCTGCTTTACTTTCAGCCTGCTTTAAGCTACCATCTTCTAGGGTACGAAAAATATTTCTTCTGGTACATATTCTTGGCTGTATAAACTGGAACTTTTTTCTTCAGTGGAGGAATAAATGAGAGGTGTAAAAAGGCGTTTTTAAGGGGTAATGGGTTAAAGTAAAAAAAAACCTGTGATCTAATTAGGAGTAGAAATGCTGAGTAAATGAGATCACGAGGCTGTTAATTGAAAAATTTGAATGGTAACGATATGCTTGACATAAATTCTAGTGTTTCATTATCTCAACAACCCCTAAAGCCTAATCCATTACTCCATAGCTTATTGTTTCTTGTTTTGAATACAGGTGCCTACTTAAAGCAGGTTGAAAGTAAAGCAGAATGAGCCCTAAGGCGCATCCTGCTTTACTTTGAGCCTGCTTTAAGCTACAATCTGCTAGATAAAGAACTTATATCTTGTGAAACATATTCATGAGAATCATGACTGTATCTACCGGTAGTTGAACTATTTTCTTAAGTGGAGGAATAAATTAAAAGCGTAAAAAGTTATATTTATGGAGTAATGGGTTAACTGGACAATTCCAGTTTCCTATTAAGTCATGTTTTACATGATTGGGGTTTATGTTAGTTTTAAATTACAAAATTGAAAACCGAGCAGATCAACCCTGATCAGGGGGTTCCTATAGTAGTCCTTTGGTCTGGGTCAGCTCTGTTTGCACAAATGAGTATACGGGTACTCGTGACTCGTCGCTAGGAATGAATGTTTTAAGTTTATACAGATAAGTCACATTCGATTTATCATTACACAATTGTCAGTTGACCTAGGCCAATTTGGTTTCTATGCCTATTTGACCAGGATATGTTTCACCGTAAGCAAGAGTTATAACATGTTTATATCTATATATTTTCTAATTGCAGCTCATTGCTTTAGCACACTATTTAGAAGACTTTCTGATCCAAAGAAAAGAAAATGAAGTTGTCCGATTACAATGGCATTGTACATTTGATGAGGAAATACAAAACCAGAGAGTCCCTGCCACTGATTGCAGAAAGATATCCAGGGTTTGTCAATGTAGATCTTCTCTTTTATTAAAATGAAATGTACAGAAGAACCTTTTCATTACGACCACTAAGTTGTGTCAAATATTAATCGTTTAAGACAGCATTCTATTTAGTGGTCGTAATAGAGGGGTTCTACTGTACACCGGTTACCGTGTATCATGGTCACTCAATAAATTATTTGTCATACCAGATTTATATAGCGCCCTTTTCACACAGGAGTTATGCCTGCTAAAGCACTTCACATGAAATTATATAAAAGTACTAACCAAGTGAGAAAAGACAAATAACCACATTTACTATTTGAAATCCTTTCAATATAAATAATAAAGAAATTTTGTAATATCTCTTTTCATTCTGGGCATTTTTTTTGTCGGCAACAATTGTCATCTGCTACTGTCCTAAAAATAGAATTAACTAGTATCTTTTCAAAACAGGGTCAGAGTGTCAAACTGTGTCAGAGTGTCAAACGGTTTGAATGCTGTTTAGATGCCACATTAACCCTTTCCCTTATAGAAGCGACTTTTAGCGCATTCATTTTATTCATTCGCCAAAGAAAATAGTTCCATTTTATACTGTCATGAATATGTATTATAAGAAATATTTTCTATATACTAGCAGATAGTAACTTAAAGTAGGCTAAAAGTAAAGCAGAATGTGCCCTAGGGCACATTCTGCTTTACTTTCAGCCTGCTTTAATAGGTCACATATCTTAACTACTAGAAATAGGCTATGGGTTAAAGGGTTAAAGGGGGTCTCATCAAGATCCAAATGTTTACAAAAGGCTATGCATTCTAAGAATTAATACCTTATTCTGTTAAAAAATAATATAGGAGTTTTCTGCATTACATTTGTCCTTCAAGACTGTATTAACCATTTCCTTCAAAGCTTGTTTTCCCCGCTGCTAGTTCTAATCCCAGTCTGGGCATTCATATTTTTCATGTAGGGTAGCCTTCCAGCTGGTTTGCGGAAGGTCGGTCGTTCTCCCCCAGTTGCCAGTTTGTGCCTGAAACAGTGTATAAAGGGCTTTTGGGATCTTCCTCCATCTGTATTTATAGGCTGGACGTCGCGATATGACTGAAATACTGTTAAAAGCGATATAAAATCATAACAAATCAAATCAAGGTCATCGCTTGTTTTCAGTATTGAAGACAGAAGGTTGCTTAAAGCATTCTCTGAGAGTTAAGCAGAATGCTCCTTTTGGAGTATTCTGCTTTACTTTCAGCCTGCTTTAAGCTACAATCTGGTAGGATTATTGTACAGATTCATGAGTCATGTCTGTCTAAAATGGAACTATTTTTATCATTGAAGGAAGGAATTAAAGGCACATTTGTGGATTAATGGGTCTAGCTGATATCTGTATGACCCCAAATATTTAGTAACAGGAGGAAGGGTTAAAGAAGAACTAAAGTTCTTGGTTCTGTCAGGTAATTAGCAGTCACTTATGTTAAGATATCTCCATACTTCATTACTGAGTGGACGTTTAGCGTATCTGAAATCAGTAGAAATTAGTACTGAAATATATTTTATTTAGTTTTATCAAATCACATGTATTCTTGCTATTCTTCCTTGCAGAGTAAGTATCAACACTCTAGGGAGTATTTTCTCCCAAGATTATCAGAAGAAGATGCGTAAGACTCACTATCTACACTATAGTGCAGACGCTGTGGCCAAGTACTATGACAGGTCAGTAGCAACATGAAAATTCAAATGGACAATTCCAATTTCCGTCTGTCGTCGTCAGTCGTGCGTCGTCGTTAACAATTGCTTCAAATGACATCTTCTCCTATACCGCTTGACAGAATTCAACCAAACTTTACAGATATGTTCCTTGGGTCAAGCTCTTTCAAATTTGTTCAAAAAATTAAAAACAATGCAGAACTCTGGTTGCCATGGCAACCAAAGTGAAAAAATAAGGAAATCTTCAAAATCTTCTTGTCAAAATCTGCATGGGCCAGGGCTTAGATATTTGGCACATAGCATCATCTACAGGTCCTTTATCAAGTTTGCTCAAATTATGCCCCTGGGGTCAAAATTGACCCGGGGGGGGGGGGGGGGGGGGGTCACAGTTTTACATAGAGTTATATAGTGAATTTTTCAAACATCTTTTTCTCTAAAACTAATATGATATGGCCAGAGCTTTGATATTTGGCATGGTGACACTTCTAGATGTCCTATACCAAAATTGTTCAAATGGTTGTGATCGGTTGCATAACTAGGTCACAGGAGCTAAAAATAGATTTTTCAATGAAAACTTACAAAATCTTCTTGTCTGAAACTACAAAGGCCAGAGCTTAGATATTTGGCACATAGCATCGCCTACAGGTCCTCTATCAAGTTTGTTCAAATTATGCCTTGGGGTCAAAATTGGCCTCGCCCCGGGGGTCACAGTTTTACATAGAGTTATATAGTGAAATTTTCAAACGTCTTCTTTTCTGAAACTAATATGGCCAGAGCTTTGATATTTGGCATGGTGACACTTCTAGATGTCCTATACCAAAATTGTTCAAATGGTTGTGATCGGTTGCATAACTAGGTCACAGGAGCTAAAAATAGATTTTTCAATGAAAACCTTAAAAAATATTTTGTCTGAAACTACAAGGGCCAGAGCTTAGATATTTAGCACATATGATATCATCGCCTACAGGTCCTCTATCAAGTTTGTTCAAATTATGCCCTTGGGGTCAAAATAGGCCCGGCCCCGGGGGTCACAGTTTTACATAGAGTTATATAGAGAAATTTTCAAACGTCTTCTTTGACATTAATATGGCCAGAGCTTTTATATTCGGTATGGTGACACTTTTAAAATATCCTCCACATATTTTGTTCAAATGGTTCCGGTCTGTTGCATAGCTAGGTCAATCCTGAACATAAATCATTATCTCCATTTTTAGCTCACCTGGCACAAAGTGCCAAGGTGAGCTATTTTGATCGTGCTGTGTCCGTCGTCGTCCGTCCGTTCGTCGTCCGTCATCAACAATTTCTTTAAATGACATCTCCTAAACTACTGGATGGATTTTAACCAAACTTGGCAGAAATGATACTTATACAGTCAGGACTCAACAAAAATGTCGTTGTAACGAGTTTGTCGTTATATTGAATCTCATATATATAGCTTTGCGCAGGTTCGTTCCCACATATTTCTTGTTGGTAAGTGAGTATTCCGTTGTAAAGAATGTCGTTGTATCGAGTCCTGACTGTATGGTCCTCTTTGAAAGTTGTTCAAATGTTTCCGGTCCATTGCATATCTAGGTCACTGTCACAGGAGCTAAAAATAGATCGTTTCAATAAAAACTTAAAAAATCTTCTTCTCTGAAACCACAATATCCTGAGCTAAGAAATTTGGCACAAAGCATCATCTATAGGTCCTCTATCAAGATTGTTCAAATTATGTCCCTGGGGTAAAAAATGACCCCACCCCAGGGGTCACAAAATTACATAGAGTTATATAGTGAAATCTTCAAACCTCTTCTTCTCTGAAACTAATATAGCTAGAGCTTTGATATTTGGCATGGTGTAACTTCTAGAGGTACTTTACCAATATTGTTCAAATGTTTCCTGTCCGTTGCATATCTAGGTCACAGGAGCTAAAAATAGATCGTTTCAATTAAAACTTTAAAAATCTTCTTCTCTGAAACCACAGTACCATGAGCTTATATATTTGGCACAAAGCATGATCTATAGGTCCTCTATCAAGATTGTTCAAATTATGTCCCTGGGGTCAAAAATGGCCCCGCCCCGGGGGTCACAAATTTACATAGAGTTATATAGTGAATTTTTCAAACCTCTTCTTCTCTGAAACTAATATAGCTAGGGCTTTGATATTTGGCATGGTGTAACTTCTAGAGGTACTTTACCAATATTGTTCAAATGTTTCCTGTCCGTTGCATATCGAGGTCACAGGAGCTAAAATAGATTTTTTCAATTAAAACTTAAAAACGTTCTTCTCTGAAACCACAGTACCCTGAGCTTAGATATTTGGCACAAATCATCATCTACAGGTCCTCTATTAGGATTGTTCAAATTATGTCCCTGGGGTCAAAAATGACCCCGTCCAAGGTGTCATAAATTTACATAGAGTTATATAGTGAAATCTTCAAACCTCTTCTTCTCTGAAAGTAATGTGGCTAGAGCTTTGATATTTGGCATAGTGTAACTTTTAGAGGTACTTTACCAATATTTTCAAATGGTTCAGGTCCGTTGCATATCTAGGTCACAGGAGCTAAAAATAGATTTTTTCAATAAAAACTTAAAAAATCTTCTTCTCTGAAACCACAGTACCCTGAGCTTAGCTATTTGGCACAAAGCATCATCTTCAGGTCCTCTACCAAGATTGTTCAAATTATGTTCCTAGGGTCAAAAATGACCCCGCCCCGGGGTCACAAATTTACATAGAGTTATATAGTGAAATCTTCACACCTCTTTGTCTCTGAAACCAATATGGCTAGAGCTTTGATATTTGGCATGGTGTAACTTCTAGAGGTACTTTACAAATACTTTTCAAATGTTTCCGGTCCGTTGCATAACTAGGTCCCAGAAGCTAAATATAGATTTAAATTTTTTTTTTTTTTAAAAATCTTCTCTGAAACCATAGTACCCTGAGCTTAGCTATTTGGCACTCAGCATCATCCAATCAGCAAATTGCACAATCATATTGTCATAATTTCTCAGCATTCCAAGATATGTTACATTTACATCAATGGCTCCAGGTGAGCGATTTAGGGCTGTATACGGCTCTTGTTTCAGCTGTTCTCAGGTGATCGAAATATGCCCCATGGGGCTCTTGTTAAAAGACACTGTATCTGAACTGTTGGTTGGGGGCTTAAATTCTTCAAACAGCAAACAATGCAGACCCTTATGAGAGTTTGAACAATTTTAATGAGTAGTCCAGGGCTCCAGATAAGAGGGAGTAAACTGCACAAATTCAACATTTTCTCACTTATTTTAGCATCAAATTCTATGGTGTTACTACTCATTAGAATCATCTCTTCGAGACGATTCTAATGAGTAGTGACACCATAGGGTTTAAAACAGAAATGAAGATTTTAGTTTTTGAAATACCCCCCTTATCTTGCCAGGTTAAAAGAATTGGGAGGGACTGAACGAGGGTTAAAACAAAGGGGTACCAACAATACATAATTTTTAAGCCCCCAACAGTTCAGATACCCTCAACCAACCTATTTTGATACACCCGTGAAAATGGGTTATATTATGGTATACCCTGCGCGGTCTGTCCATACATACTTTCAGCCTGCTTTAACCCTTTGAACCCTAGTCCCGCTTATAGGCGTCTTTTTTAAACAGTGTACATGTGAATAGTACACATGTCCTGTGCAAACAGTGATGACCCAGATCAGAGGGCTCCGAAAGGAGCCCTCTGATCAGGGTCTTCACTGTTTGTCATAATGCCAAACATTGACAAAAACAACCATTAAAAGTCAGAAATGGACTAGACTAAAATGGAAACTGGAATTTTCCATTTAAAGTTTCAGGGAGGAAAGGGTTAAACAACCACCTGTCTTAAAAAATGAAGAAAATGCAGTGAGGGAATAGAGTCAAATTCTATATTTTATTTTCTACAGGTTTGTTATTGGTCTTCAAAGAGGAGAGAAGAAGATCCTAACAACACTATCAGCAGAGGTAAAGGAAACCATGTGATGCCGCTGAGTAATAATTTTTCGTATGAGAAAATACCTTAACCCTTTACTCCCTGAAACCTCAAATGGACAATTCTAGTTTTCAGTTTAGTCTAGTCCATTTTTACTTTTAAGGACTGATTTTTACAATATAATTATGTTAATATGATAAACAGTGTAGACCCTGATCAGAGGGCTCCTTAAAACATTGTTTTGCCCTCTCACGACTGCCCCCTGCAAGACATACTAGGGTCATAATATTTTTGCCATGTCTGTCTGTCTGTCTGTAATTTTAGAGCTACATGTGATAGAGACTTTATATTTGGCATGTGTATTCAATTTAAGAAGCTCTAGAGTTCAGTTTAAGTTGGTAACGTCTGACAAAGGTCAAGGTTATTTAGAGTTTATGGTCACTTCATTGGGCATAATGTTTCACAATATTATATTGTTTATAAAAGTTTTTCCACTTTTGACAACTCTTATTACAATATATCCTGTATATTGCTATAAAATAAAAAGTGTAAAGCACAACCTATTAAGTACCGAAAAAGAACTAAGTAAGAGATAGTGTGCATATACTTACCCCTGTTGTCTACGTTTTACCACTGTTGTGTTGAAATGCGGCTTATTTTATAGCAATATCCGAGATACGTTTCCACCTAGTGATTAAAGTTTTCATTCATTACAGTTATGATAGAAATCTCCATGCATAATGTATTATTGCAGATGGATTTATCACCTGCTTTGCTTGGAAGAATTATATTGGAGCGTCACCTGTCCTTGAAAGAATTTGACGGTGAAATTCGTAAGTTATATATAATAGATTCATGGATTGATAACCACCAGTTGGTAGCAGAAATCAAAAGGTTCCTCAAGCAAACACTTATCTTAACTCTTTCCTCCCTGAAACTTTCAATGGACAATTCCAGTATCCATTTAAGTCTAGTCCATTTCTAACTTTTAAGGGTTGTTTTTGACAATGTTTGGCATTATGACAAACAGTGAAGACCCTGATCAGAGGGCTCCTTTCAGAGCCCTCTGATCTGGGTCTTCACTGTTTGCATAGGACAAGTGTTCTATTCACATGAACACTGTTTGAAAAGGACGCCTATATGCGGGACTAGGGTTCAAAGGGTTAACGGAAACTTGTCGCATATTAGCAGCAAAACAGTGACTTTCCCTTGCAATTATCTTCGAGTACTGGTAAGTCGGCGTCTCATCAGGATACAAACTGTTTGGCACTCTGATTCTGTTTTGAAAATATATTTTAGAAGATTCTAATTGTAGAAATGTTGCAAACAATATTACTTAGCATTCAAAGAGTTAACTCTTTCAACTTGAAGTAACTCTTGTGAGTTATTAGGTTCCTTGTGGATCTTTTTAGTTACCAAAAAATGAACCAATCTAATTTGAATTATGGGAATTTAAGAAATACTGGTCTAACTTGGCACACAGTGCAGACCCTGCTCAGAGGCTCCTCTGATCTGGGTCTACACTATTTGCAAATGTAATGAGTATATTTTAAACACGTCGTTTAAAGAGTTAAACACTGAAAGAAGGCCATCTTTTCAGTGTTAATATAAGTGGGACTTTAACATTTATGCTGAATAAGTTATAAGTCATTTGCACTGATAGCTGTAGAGAAAAGGCTTAACCCTTTGAACCCTAGTCCCGCATATAGGCGTCTTTTCAAACAGTGTACATGTGAATAGTACACTTGTCCTGTGCAAACAGTGAAGGCCCAGATCAGAGGGCTCCGAAAGGAGCCCTCTGATCAGGGTCTTCACTGTTTGTCAGTAATGCCAAAATTGACTAAAACAACTCTTAAAAGCCAGAAATTGAATAGACAAAAATCGAAACTGGAATTGTCCATTTAAAGTTTCAGGGAGGAAAGAGTTAAACCATTCCACCATAGCTTGTTTTCAGTATTGAAGACAGATAGTTGCTTAAAGAGCATCTACTTTACTTTCAACCTGCTTTAAGCTATCATCTGCTAGGATTCAAGAAATATTACTGATGGTGCATATTCATGACTATATAAAAATGGAACTATTTTATTTAGTGGAGAAATAAGTGAAACGGGAAAAAAGGCATATCTATTGGGGAATAGGTCAATTTTCGTGGACAATTATATAAAATTTTGCACATACAGCCAGTCTTGTATTAAGTAGCCACTCAGATCCATGTGCAGTATTACTGTAATTACATGAGAGTTCTGTATATTTTATAAAGTGTAACTTTTTCTTCTGTGGAGGAATAAATTGAATAAAGTTGTTACAGGGCATATCTATGGGATAATAGATTAACCCTTTACCTTATAGAAGCGACTTTTAGCGCATTCATTTTATTCCTCCGCTGAAGAAAATAGTTCCAATTCATACAGTCATGAATATGTATCATAAATAATATTTTCTTTATTCTAACAGGTGGTGGCTTAAAGCAGGCTGAAAGAAAAGCAGAATGCTCCATTAGGCACATTCTGCTTTACTTTCAACCTGCTTTAAGTAGTCACCTATTTACAAAACTAGAAACAGGCTCTGGTAAAGGGTTAACTGTAGCTCCTTTTATTTTAGCCCCAAAGTCCTATGTCACTCAGTTGATGAAGGAACCATCTCTCATAGACAATCCAGTGCTCTCAAGAGAGGTTCATCAGGTATGTATATTAAAGTCAAACTTCGATATTCGAACTGGGTTAAATCGAACATATCCGTATTTCAAAGTTAAAACGTGGCTAACTGGTAAAAATTTCAAACTTGCAGAAAGTAAGCCTGTGAACAACAAGACCACCATACATGTGTACTCTCGCGTGTTTGTAAAATGCCACAAAGTTTTTAACACGTTATATGGCTGTTTTGATGTTACATGTTCACTATATATATTATGTCGTACACACAACATGGAAGATAAAGATAGACAATTAATTACAGTCTAACTTCGATATCTCGAACTCGCTTAACTCGAACTATCAGATAGTTTGACACATGATTCGACATGAACTGCATAATTTCATCCTCCGTTAGGTCTAACATACCCATATTTCAAAGTTAAAACGTGGCTAGGCCACGTTTTAACTTTGAAATACGGGTATGTTCGAGTTAACCGAGTCGAGATATCAAAGTTTGACTACTCAAATTTTAATCAGTCCGTGACTAGAGAGATAAAAAAAAGTTGGGGGGGGATGGTTAACTTATTCCCTGTGAAGGCAGTTTCTTGTTTCATTTCATTCTTTGTGGGTTGTGTATTATGTAATTTATATTGATATAACATATTGGCATTTTCTTGTTGTTTCAGTGTATAATTGCAGATGAACACTATGGCCCACTGTGTGACACTATCAAACAGTATCTTTTACCAGTTAGTGCAGTTTATGATGCACCTACTTTTTTTTAAGCCTGCTTTATGCCACTATCTGCTAGGATATAGAAAATATCTGTATGAAGTGAAATATTATTTTCATTATATGAATAATTTGAAGGTTTTAAAAAGGTGTGTATACATATGTATATGGAGTAATTGGTTAAGAGAGGGGCAGTTGTTGAGGTTTGACTGTATATTGCAGACTGTTCCTGGGCCCCAGATAAGGGGAGTATTTAAAAAACATATCTGTAACAAACTCTATGGTGTGACCTCTCATTAGAATCGTCTTAAAGAGACGATTCTAATGAGTAGTCACATCATAGAGGTTGGTGCAAACATAAAGGAGAAAATGTCCTCTTATCTGGAGCCCTGCTGTTCCAAACTTTATTGTCCGAAGTGTTTTTGCAGTAGCATTGTCTAGGTTAACTAGTTAATCTTCATTTTAATTGCATAGCTGACAGGTACAGTTTTACATAGAATAATAACTAAAAAGTTTCCTTAACTTGACACAGTTCTATAGGCCATGAGTATGAGTTTAAGTTGAACTACACCCTAGACAAACTTGGTCTGGCATACATAGGTAAGTTTGCCTTATTTATTATGCCTTTACTCTTTGCTCGCTAGCTGGGAAATGGTTAACCCTTTACCCCATAGCTTGTTTCTAGTTTTGAAGACAGTTAACCACTTAAAGCAGGTTGAAAGTAAAGCAGAATGTGCCTTAAGCAGAATGTGCCTTAAGTCTTTTTTTCAATTTAGTCTAGTTCATTTTTGACTTTTTAGAGTTGATTTTTACAGTATATGCCAAAATTACAAACAGTGTAGACCCTGATCAGAGGGCTCCTTAAGGAGCCCTCTTATCAGGGTCTATACTGTTTGCATACGTCAAGACTAGTGTAATCTTCATGGGTACACTGTTTGCAAATAACGCATATTTGCGTGACTAGGGTTCAAAGAGTTAAGGCACATTCTGCTTTACTTTCAACCTGCTTTAAGCTACCACCAACTAGAATATAGAAAATATTTCTTATTATACATTTTCATGATTGTATAAATTGGAACTTTTTTCTTCAGTGGAGGAGTAAATGAAAGATGTAAAAAGTCGTATTTATGTGGTAATGGGTTAAAAAGTTTAGATCCAGATAAGACACAAGGCGATGCGACATCTCATCAGGACCTAAACTTTTTGACTTTCTGATCATATTTTGAATACAATTCTAAATCTATAACATTAGCAGACAATTGTTACAAATGCCAAATTAACCCTTAGCCCGCCAAATAAATTGTCGTCTGCTATATTTCTCGTCTGCTTCAAGTTTCAAAGTGCTTCAATGTTGCTCAAAATTGCTGAAAATTTTGTCTGAGTGTCAAACAGCTTGGATCCGGATGAGACGCCGAGTTACTCGGCGTCTCATCCGGATCCAAGCTGTTTGCATATGGAGCTATAGTCATGATTGGCAGGCTAAGGGTTAACTTTCGGTGAAAAGAGTTTAACTAAAACTATGGAGTCTCTTTTGGGCTGTTTCACATTCTGATTTTAAACAGTTTTGGCAGTAATGAAAGAAATGGAGGTAAATGCACTGTGGAACTTATAAGTTCTAAATGTTCTGTAATAAAGGAATATTTTTTTGGAAAAAAATCTTTTCTAATTGTGCCATTTCTGCAGATTTAACCCATTTTATGCGGGATACACTTTTAGGTGTACTTCTAGGCAAACAGTTCAAAAGTGCAGAACAAAGATCACATGGTAGCAACCCTCAGGTATAAAAGTGAGATGCCACAACGGTTCATCTCATTCATTCTGATGAGGTCAAACAAGGACTAAACTAGTCAATGATATGTGACACCAAATATTACAGCCAGGTTTTCTCCTGTCAGTCTTCTATATTCTTCTATATTTTTGTTTGCAGTTAATTGCTAAAATTGTTTGCAAATATTTGAGTTATATCCTCTGCAGACGACATTTTAAAATGGCCGCCAAATATTACCCAGCATACAATGGGTTAAAAGCAGTAATGACTGGAGTGTATGTACTTTACAGGTGAAGATCAGATGCGACAGAAGGGCTATGATAAAACACCAGATGTGAAGCTGGAGATTCCTATTGGTATGGCTTAGATGTAATGTAATATATTCCATAGCCATCTGTGCAAATCAAGCTTTTAAATCCTTAATTGTGAATGATATTTATACGCAGATACCCCCCGCAGAGCTATTCAAAAAGTGTCCTCTTACATCTGATACCGGACACTTTTTTCTGTTACCGGACAGTTTTACTTTCTGTTATTGTATACTTTTTACGGGCGTGATGCACGTGGTGAGCATGCTGTCACCTGTTTAACACTTGCACTGCCCGGGGTTGGACGAGGTAACCCTTGTAATGCTACAGTGGAGAAAACGTTATTCTTTCCCAACAAACGCGTTTACGATTAAACTATTGATTCCATTGCAAACAGTTTGGAACAGTTTGTCAATCAAATTAAAACAAATAATGAGAAATATCAAAAAATGGTAATTGCCTACATTTGTACATTTTAGCGATTTGCGTTTGCGTTTCGTTTGCGTTTAAATGGGAAAGAATAACGTTTTCTCCACTGTAAGTACCGTTTGGCAAATAGTTTGGATCCGAAGAAGACACAGCGTAACGCAAAATGTGATCTGGATCCAAACTGTTCGGCACTCATATTCAATTTTTACTCAATTTGAATAGCATAGGAACGATTTTGTGTTTCTCCGCAGACGATATATTTGAAGCAGATGGCAATTCAGCATGATAAGGGATAACGAACATTTGCAAACAGTTTTGATCAATATCGACACACAGTAACTCTGCGTTTGAACAGGATCCAAACTAATAACACTTGTATCAATATTCATGCAGTCAAAGCCAGAAATTTTGCGTTGGAGAATAAATGCAGACGGCATTTTCAAAGTAGGCGACAATATTGCAGTGAAAGAGTAAAAATGCAATTTAATAGTGTGCCTTTTCGGGGAAAAAACCTTTGGCCCTTGGTTTGATTATAATGGGGTGGAAAATGAATTATATCGGGCTAAGATGAAGAGTTTAAAATATTTATTGAACTTATTACTAAATGCTTAAAAAGAAATGCTACCTAAACTGATAAATAGAGCGCTTACCTTACTAGCTGAGTACTAACGCGGAGCGAAGACAAACAAATACGTAGTTATTTTAGGCATGACCCAGCACACAGGCTGCATGGTATGCCCGTGCAAGTTAGAAAAAGGACAAATGAAAAATATAGTTGGTTTACGTGTAATTCAATGTTTTAGAAGTGGATATTTTAAATTACTATATTAAATTGACCACTATCATTATTGACACAGTGTAAAATATTTATTAAAATCTTCATATAAGTCGGATACCGATACTCGTTCGCTTTAAAAGAGTCCGCTAACAAGGATAAGAGTATTGTTTCGCTCGGACGAACAACAAAGATGTCCTCGGCTTCGCCTCGGACACCTTGTTGTTCGTACTCGCAAAACAATACTCTTACCCTTGTTAGCGGACTCTTTTAAAGCAAAATGCGAACGGTATCTATCACATATTGGCACATATTGTATATTGGCACATTTTTTTCAGTGGAGGAATAAATGAAATGTGCTAAAAGGCACTGCTATGGGGTTTAGGGGTTAACCGTACATTATGCTTGATCTCCAAGAGTACTCTTCTGTTGCAGCGTTGGATGGACATGTTGCTAATACAATGCTCCCTCCCTACAACAGCCCTCTGAACAATGATTCCTTATAGCTCTTTCACTCTTTGTGCTGATGGTTGCAGAGTGCATGTTTAACTGTACATTATGCTTGATCTCCTACAAGTTTGCTATTCTGTTGCAGCTGTGGATGGACATGTTGTTAACTGGATAGAGAGTAAGGCTTCCTTTGGGGACGAGCACAGCCACAGGACCTATCTGAAAGACCAGTTCTGGAGCTATTGGAACAGGTACTGCTATAGTAATGCTAGCTTAGCCAAGCACACAGAGACTCAATGACAATGTGCAGCATTTTTTTAGTTTGTCTGTTTTTCGAAGAAAAAACGAGCTATTCGTTGCTCCGGCATGTGCATTTAAGGTGTTTCGACAGCTGGCGGCCCGCATCTCGAGTTCCGGAAATGCTGATGACTTTCACCTGATCTTTTCGGCACGTGCTTATAGTAGAAAATTTAGATAAAGAAAAGTTGGATGATATTTGGTGTCTTCTCTGTTAGCGCAGTTGGTTACGGTGGTTGACTAGCAATGCAAAGGTTCTAGGTTCGATTCCCACTCGCTTCAAAACTTTTTTTTAAAATAAATTGTCCGATTTTATTGACTAGTTAATCCATAACGCAGTGATCAAAGGACAGTCTATGTTTAGTCACGTAATGATGAATAATATCACATGCAAGTATAGTCAAGTGACAACTAAACTTTGTGAGGATTTATAACCTACATGACAGATGGCAGCTTAACACAGGACAAAAGTAATGCTGAAAGATAGATCCTAAAGGAGCTTTTATGCATTACTTTTGTTCTGTATAAAGCAGTCACCTGTCTTCATAGATCTACAGGCTACCGTATTTAATGGTCCCTTATAACAGGTTTGACTTATGGTATTATTTAGAGCTGACGGCATTTTAAAGTTGAACTCAAGGGAGGTTACTCGTTTTGTGTTAACATTTTGTCAGAATTTCTGGAAATCATGTATAAAATGTAAATTCCACTGTAGATTTTCATAAAACTTTTGCGACTAGTAGAACTTAGTAATATCTATCTAATAAGAGTAAAATAAGTGTATGTTAAACGACTAGATTTTTTGTAATTTGAGATTTAGTGACTTTTTCCGAATTTGACTTTTTAAAAATATTGATATTTCCAGAAAATATGTCATGAAATATTTTTTGTTTGCACAATATCTTATAGTCTCTGTACAGTTTACTTGAATGTACAGAAATTATTGAGTTATATCATTTTATAAATAAAATATTCCTGTTTATTAAAAAAGGAGCTTTTCTCGACAAAAGGTCCTGTCAGAAAAAAACGGCACTGTAACTTTTTTTTATTTTAACGATTTTTCACTCTCCATATGGTATATTTCAATTTAATCAAGGTTTCAAAGAATTCTGACACAGAATAAGCTGACCCGCGAACCACCTTAAAACGTTTTCATTTACAACCTTAAGGCACATTCTGCTTTACTTTCAGCCTGCTTTATGCTATTATACCCTAGCATGTAGAAAATATTTCTTATGGTGCATGTTCATAACTGTATAAAGTGGAACTATTCTCTTCAGTGGAAGAATAAATTAAAGGTATAAATAGATATATTTATGGAGCAATGGGCTAAGTTCTAACACTGAGTTTTTAATTGAATATGTATTATGGTGTTAAAGTTTTTGTTGCTGCTTAAAGTAAAATAATGACAATGAAGAAGATCCTTTTGGAGCTTTCTGCTTTATTTTAGACCTGCTTTAATCTACTATCTAATTTAAACACATTAGTAGAGTTTTCTTGTTTAAAATATAGACAAAATGATAGATTGCTGCATTTTCAATTAACCCATTACCCCACCCCATAGCCTGTTTCTAGCATTGAAGATAGGTGGCCACTTAAAGCAGTTTGAAAGTAAAGTAGAATGTCCATTAAGGCACATTCTGCTTTAATTTCAGCCTGCTTTAAGCTATAATCTGCTAGAATATAGAAACTATTTTTTTATGAAACATATTCCCGATTGTTTAACGTGGGACTATTTTCTTCAGTGGAGGAGTAAATTAAAGGTGTAAAAAGGCGTATTTATGGGATAATGGGTTCAAACTTTGTTTCCTTTCAGATTCGGTCCTGGCATGGTGATCTACTGGTTTGGATTTATAAATGAGCTGGACATCAACCAAGATAAAGGCATTATTCTCCGTGACCATTTCCCAGAGACCATCGTCAAAATGGGCCCTGCTGTGAAGTGAGGGAAATTAACTCCCATAGACTCTGGCTTTTCAGAGATGTCAATAAGTGCCCCTCCTTGGAACTGATGGACAGAATCTTTGCTCATGAATGGTGCATGAACCATGCAGAGGAAACAGACTTTTGACTTTACAAAGAGAGAAGACACAGATTGTGTTTCTGCAGTAGAAATAAAAGCATGATCTACATTGCCACTTATTAGCCCTTTACCCCATAGCCTCACCCCTGTTTCTAGTTTTGAAGACATGTGACCCCTTTAAGCAGGTTGAAAGTAAATCAGAATGCGTCTTAAGGTGCATTCTGCTTTATATTCAGCCTGCTTTAAGCTACCATCTGCTAGAATATAGAAAATATTTCTTATGCTACATGTTTATGACTATAAATTGGAATAATTTTCTTCAGTGGAGGAATATATTAGAGGTTAAAATACATACTTTTTGGGCATTATGCCAACTGTTACAGTGGGAAAGGCACTATTCTTTACTGTTTAAATGAAACTAAACACCTATGCAAAGCTAGATAATGGCAGCCTTTGTTAAAGTTCTTTCAATTTATTTTTCCAAGTGGCAAAGAGTTTGGAGCCAGATGAAATACTGTGTTACCCAGTGTCTGATCTGGCTCCAAACTGGTTTACATGGTTATCATTGTTTTAGTACAAACATAATTGAGCCTTGCCATGAGAAGACCTGCCTAATTGTATTTCAAACACTGAAGATTAAGACCAGCCACGACGTCAAAGACGCGGAGGGTGGTCTCAATATACACTATTTGACATCCACATGCACCTAAAGCATTGTACTTAGCAGTGTTATATATAGTTTTGGTCGGTGTAGACAAAACTCAGATGCAGAGCTTGGAATGACAATGGTGCTTGGTCTGTACTACGGTATGTTGCAATGCAAATTCTCTTTCCCAGTGCTACGTCATACCCTCTTCATTCAGCATCCCTCAGTTTGTTTATCACGCGCACTTGTAAAAAACAAACCTGACATCTACATGCTAGTTTTCTCCGAGTAGGACCAAGAATATGTGTAAGACATAAAATGCCCGGATGACTGGAAAAGAGAATAGGGCAGGTTTTGTCATGGCATGGCTCATATTTATTAGGAAAGACTAATGTCTTCTCCACTGTACCAGTAGAAGTATGGTCTTCATAATACTTATAACGGGTTGGCAGGAAATCAGTTTAAGCTACCACACAATGTACAAATAACTAGAGCTGCAATACTGTTAACCCATTACCAAAAGGCCTGTTTCTAGACTGAATATATGCTACAACTTAAAGCAGGTTGAAAGTTATGCAGAATAAAGGCACATTCTGCTTTACTTTAAGCCACTATCTGCTAGGATATAGAAACCATATCTAATAATGCATATTTATGACTGTATAAAGTGGAACTATTTTCTTTAGAGGAGGAATAAATTAAGGTGTCAAAAAGTGACTTATGATGTAATGGGTTAAGATTCAACCCTATGGGGGCAGTATCAATTAGTTTACATGCACTTGTCATTTACTGACAATGTAACTGCTAAAAGTGCTTTCTTTCCTTATTTACAAATAATGTAGACACAGACCAGAGAGCTTCTAAAGGATCCTTCTGATCAGGGTCTGCAATGTTAGAAAGCAACCATATAAGTCATAAATGGATTTGACATAATTGGAAACTGGCATTTTCCATAAAAAGTTTCAGGGGTGAATGAGTTAAATTTTTATATACAGTAAATCGTCTCTATTAAAGCCACTTAATTGTGGTAAATAGCAAGTGTTTAAGGCAGGTGACTGCTTATAGCAAGATGAACATCTTCCTTTCAGCTGTCTCCCGTCTTTCACTCAGTCAATTTGCCGTCTTTTTAGTATGAGAGCAGTAATAGAGAGGTTTTACTGTATTAGAGTACATTTGGATGGAAAGAGAGAAAGACGAACAAAGAATTACAAGTGAGTGAGATGTGTGAGTGGAATAGGTGAGAGATAACTCTTTGCATGCTTGGTAATTTTTTTCATTAGCAGTATTTGTTCTTTATTGTTCTAAAAATAGAATTTTCTAAATTTGTTTTCAAAACATGATCAGTGTCAAACAGCTGATGAGACGCCGCGTCTCATCTGGATCCAAACTGTTTGCAAAGGCAATTACTGTGGTGGACATATCCATCGCTGGCATACAAAGAGTTGAGAATGATGTAATTGAGATACCACCTAGAGAAACATGATTGGAGAATAAAATATAAACTATTTTATTGTGTTTTAGTAAATCCAAAGTCCCTTCGAGTAAAAATTACCATGCATGATTTAGTTGTATATGTTTTTGACTTATTTCAGTTCACTCTTTTTTGCTGTTATGAATATTCAAATGAAGGCTGGTTAATGCATGAAGTGTTTGTTATTCCGCCCTTCTACATATATGCTACTGGTAAATGCTTTCTTGCCATAATGAATATTCAAACCAAGTCATGTTCATACATGAAGTGTTAAAAGTAATTGACAACTGTTTGTTATTACATCCATCCACAAATATGCTGTTACTTTCTAAGTTTGTCCATCTATCTCCTCCTACAGCTTTAAAGCTAAAACCTTATAAATTTACAGATTTTTTTCCACAGATGGGCATAGGGTCAGAATTTTGAAATACATAGTCATACATTTTCAAACAATTAGGGGGGGGGGGGGGGGGGTAATCTTAGTTGTTTGCCACAGATTTGGTAGAACAGTCTAGTTTTTGTAGCTGTTTTATTGTTGTCATGATCTTGGTTACCTGTAATAACAGATATTGTAGCTGGCGTGTAGTTTGTGATGCAAAGTATAGTTTTTCTCCTCTGATGAAAATAGTTATATTTCATAGTCATGCATAATTACCATAAGAAACATTTTCTCTTTCCAAGCAGATTGCAGCTTAAAGCAAGCTGACAGTAAAGCAGAATGGGCCTTAAGGTGCATTCTGCTTTACTTTCAACCTGCTTTAAGTGGTCACCTGTCTTCAAAACTAGAAGCTGGCTATGGGATAAAGGGTTAAATGCATGAACCACTCTCACCGTCTGCTATTGTTACAGTGGAGGAAATGATATTCTTTCCCGTTTTAAAAACGAAATCAAATCAAAGCGCAATGCAATACAATGGAGAAAATAAGAGCTTTTTGAAAATGAAAACAATTCATTTTAATGTATGTATCTGTTTGGCGAACAGTTTGGAGCCTGATTCGACTGGGTTATCCAGTTTTAGATCTGGCTCCAAACTGTTTGTAGTTGAAATAATGGTTTAAGCATAGACATGTTGATTGGTATAGAAATTGTCCTCTCTTATTTCTTTACTGTAGATGTATGATCTGAAGTAGTCTACATGTGTACAGTTACATGATATGGAGCCATTTTTTGTATTTGCCATATCCTCACAAAATTAGCATGTCGTCCCAGGGGCTCATACACGAGACTAGATCTGAAGGTACTCTCACTGTTCTAACTTCAGTATCATTCTACAACTGAAGAAGTTTGATAGCCATTAGCATGTTGATTGTTGGTTTCCCTGAAGGTACCATTGCCCACAACAATCTCTGTATCTTTTACATCCCGGCCTATCAATCTTCTCTTTTCCAAATACCAGCCAAGTTTTAGAACTCTGTAAAATAAGCAACTAAAAATAATAAATACTAACTCATTCAACCCTAGTTACCAGTATCTAGTTAACCTGTTGCACATAGATACAGTCGATACTACGAACTCGCTAAATCGATTTTTCCAGTATATCGTAAGTTTAATATTGATTAGTCAATCTCGTTTAAGTGGAACATACCCGTATTTCAAAGTTAAAACGTGGCTAAGCCACGTTTTAACTTTGAAATATGGATATTTTCGAAGTAACGCGAGTTCGTAGAATCGAGTTTTTACTGTATTTCTTTTTATTTCTCCACTGATGTAACCAGTTCCACTTTATACTGTCATGAATAGGCACAATTGGAACTATATCTATTTCCCAGTAGAGAGTAGTTTAGAGTAGGCTGAAAATAGTTCAGTATGAACCCTGAGGCAAATTCTGCTTTACTTTTAACTTAAGTGGTAATCTGTCTTCACAACTCGAAACGGGCAATGGAGTAAAGGTTTAACAAATGATGTTCATGGGAAGAGTTAACATGTCCTATGCAGACAGGTTGAATAAACCCTTAACCCATTACCCCATAGTCTGTTTCTAATTTTGAAGACAAACAACAACTAAAAGCAGGTTGAAAGTAAAGCAGAAATTGCCTTAAGGCGCATTCTGCTTTACTTTCAGCTTGCTTTGAGCTATCATCTCATATAATATAGAAAATATGTTTTATGATACATATTCATGTCTTTATAAAATGGAACTGTTTTATTCAGTGGAGAAATAAATTATAGGCATATTGATGGGGTAATGGGTTAAGTAGTAATCTGTCTTCACAACTAGAACAGGCTATGGAGCAAATGTTTAACAATGTTCATGGGAAGAGTTAACTTGTTCTATGCAGACAGTTTGAATTAACCCTAAATAGTAAAAAATGGATTTGACATGATTACAAGAGGGCATTGCAGTCACTGATATCGCTCACCTGTTATGGAACCAGATAGTTTCACCCACAATCAAAACAAGCTGAATCTAAATCCATTCAAATTTGTAAACAATATTGGAATATGGCATATTCTATTATAGCTGAGTATGTCGAGGGCAGATTACTCTACAGACAAAGATCTGATTTCAGTGATAATTGCACTGCTTCACAAATATATTATGTGCAAGTATAATTAAAATCCATTTAAAACTGTTGTTGCTAGTGCAAACAATGTACAATATGGCATTTTCAGCCATCAAGGGCAGATAACTCTTGACTAAATAGCCCAATTTCAATCATAATTAAAGTGTGTCGAGAACTTATAGCCATAAATAGTTTTGCATAGTTTCATCAAAATCCATTAAAATTTGTAGACACTAGAGTGTAAATAATGTTAAAATAAAGCCTTGTCTAGCATATCCGAGTAAATCAAGGGCAAATAATGTTTGACAAAATTACCTGATTTCAACTATAATTACACTCCTACAAGAACTTATACTTACATACATGTACTGTGTGCAAGCATAATAAAAATCCATCAAAAAATGTAGTTGCTAGACTGTAAACACTTAAATATGGCATTTAAACACATCAAGGGCAGATAACTCTTGATCAATTCACCCGAATTCAATCACAATTAAGCTCACTGGAGAATTTATTCCCAAATATAGTTTGACAAAGTTAATGCAAATTCATTCAAATTTGTAGACACTTGAGTGTAAACAATATTGAAATAAAGCCTTGTCAAGCATTTTAAAGTACATCAAAGGCAGATAACTCTTGATACAATGATCAGAATACTACAATAGTGAACTCCATCAAGAACGCATGCAAATACACATCGTTCTTAAGTATAATCACAATCCTTTGAAAACTGTAGTTGCTAGAGTATTTAAATTTTTAAAAAAAATACTGTTAAATGACATTTTCAACCATTCAAGGGCAAAGAACTCTTGACCTATTGGTCCGATTTCAACCATAATCGAACTTGTCCCAACTCTTATGGTCATATACAATCTGAGCAAGCTCGAGAAAGATTTGATAAAAATTGTGACCTCTAGAGTGTAATAAACGGTTAAATTGTTAACGACGGACATTAAAGGATTACAAAAGCTCACTCTAAGCCATTTCAGGTGAGCTAGTAAAATGGAATCGTGTATCAAAGTTTCAGGGGTTAATGGTTTAGAGCAAGTTTAGGTGTAAATGAAAACTATAAGATTTAATCTGGTGTTGAACATTGCATGGGTTCAAACTTACATGAGGAGGGCAAGACTAAGAGCGTCATAGCTGCCAAGAACTAGGAATACAAAGCCTCGCATATAGGCCACAGTAGCCGAGTAGATAGCCGACGTGGATACATTGGCAACCATAAATGTTGTCACCTCAATTGTCCCGACAGCCGTGAAAATAGCACCTGGAAGAAATATAACAAAAACAAAATATTCTAGAGTAACAGAGATGTTCGTTATGATTGTGGTGATAGGGAATTCTGGGAATACAAGTAGTCACAACCCAAACTGTTTGACTCAAAAATTCATTGGCACTTATGTCAATATGCCTTAATTTCTAAATTTCAGAAATAAACATATTAATATAATAGGTTACGATTAGGTAGTTGAGCCAGCCGTTTTGCATTGCAACATTGTACAAGTACCGTTGTCATCACAGGCTCTGTACCCGAGTTTGGTCTACAAAAACCCGTATATAATACAGCTTCATAAAATGCTTTAGATGCATAAGGGTGTCGAAAAGTGTAGATCAAGACAAGACGCCGCGTTTTTACGAGGCGGCTGGCCTTGATCTACATTGTTTTCAATGCAACACGTCAGGGTTTCTCATAGCACGGTTCAATAATATACATTACCTTGGCTCTCAGGTGGAGTTAAGTGTGATAAAATACTTCTGTGCATTGTGACTGACAACGCCCCGAACATGCCAACAGCAATAACTGAAATCAAATCAAATCATCGTTTATTAATCATTGAACTCTTTCGGCGCCAAATTAAGTGTGAGGTGTTTACCCATTGAACGCTACATTGTCGTATGTTTCAATATTGTTGTATGCAAGAACGTTTCAAAGTTATATTTAAGATAGTATAACTTAAGAAATGTCGATCAAACAGACGCGGCGTCTTATCAGGATCTAAACTGTTTGCAAAGGCGACTTTGGCACCGAAAGGGTTTAATCCAAATAAGCAAATATTTGGTCGTATGGTGTGGTATCGCTTTTGTAACAGTAATATATTTTGTATTTATGAAATGCAGTTTATTCCGTCGAGAAATAATTGTAAATAAAATGGTTTTGACTCATGGACTTTTGATTTAAAATTTATCTGTCGTTTCATTTTCTATTGAAGTGTAAGCATAGTTAAAGCATTCTTGTTAAAAGTCTCACGAGAACGCGGCTAACATAGTAATCGGGGTCTACATAGTATGCAATATGTAAAACTTGATTATCAGTGCTTTCATTAAAACATCTTTTAAACAGTGTTAACCCAGAATTGCGTATAGCCAGTTTAAAGTACATTGTATATTCTATTATTAAATCTATAAAACTGCTCTTTTCTAATATTTCTACCTCTAAGGGCCTTTTTCAAAGAAAATCATGTCCAATCCTTTAATTCAATTAACCCTTAGCCTGCCACTCACGACTATAGCTCCATATGCAAACAGCTTGGATCTGGATGAGACGCCGAGTAACTCGGCGTCTCATCCGGATCCAAGCTGTTTGACACTCGGACAACATTTTCAGCAATTTTGAGCAACTTTGAAGCACTTTGAAACTTGAAGCAGACGAGAAATATAGCTGACGACAATTTATTTGGCGGGCTAAGGGTTAAAAACTGAAACTTACTGAGATATAACGTGACGTCAGTACTTGCGAATGCTGTCCAGTAAAAGCACGCGCCGTATGAAATAGTTCCTAGGATACAGATCGATACCTCGTCCATGAACTTCTGGAGTACCTTGACAGATCCTAAACCAAGAAACATTATAGCCAACGTCCTGATGGCCGCGTAAATGCCGACCTTTGTAGGGGACCAACAGAACGGCGCCGCAAGCTGGTACAAGGTTTCCGTATTTAAACGAGACACGTAACTTAAGTTACAAAGAATGTGGATGACGATTATAATTCGGAATTTCCAACGTTTGTTCAAAGAGTCTTTCAAAACGAAAAACTTAAAACAGTCTTTTAGAATACTAATCAATTTTTTATCTTTTTTCCTGTGCTTCTTGCTTAATGTTTCTGGCAGGGCTACTAAAACAAATAAAAGATTAGCTGCTAAAATACCGGCAGCAATTATCATTGAGACTTCATAGCCTAAAGAATCGACGACATAGCCCGTCACAAAGCTAGCGAGTGCTAGACCAACGCCTAGTGCAAACTCTATATAGATGATGCCATATATTCTGTTACGTCCTGCCTCTGTAATATCGGCTGTGTAAGCTAGGGCCATCTGTAGAACTGTGGCATGCTGGCCCGTACAACCCTCAATAAAACATGCGATAATTACATAGTTCAAGTCTTCATCCAAGTAAATTATTACAGCTGATATAATTAAGCGAATACTTGCTCCTAGAATACCAACGACCATGAGGAACTTTCTGCCGAAAGCATCAGTGTATGCCCCAAGCACGAGGTTTGCTATAATAGACGGAATACCACCAGCTAGACTGAAGTACGAGTTTAGTTTTGAGGCTTCAGAAGTGGCTCTAGTTTCTGCTTGGTAGTAAATATCGTCGGAGTCTTCACTACACCGAGTCTCGCTATAGTTACTGTCCAGGGATAAGTTAGCCTTCTCATACTCCCTTACTTTGAAATAATGTTTAGTATATTCCGTTAAAATATACGCTGAAGATACCATGCCAAATAGGGTGGCGAAAACTATAGGACCTATGAGCCAATTCCAGCACGTGACCTCCGTATCCAAGCGACCATACTTCTGATAGCCTATGTCGTCACTTCCCTTTTGTCCACCGTGTCGCTTTGGCAAGAGGCTATCTGTTTCAGAGCACCAATGATGGTTTTGATCAAGGATCTGTTGATCTGTTTGTTTCAGAAGGGTCTCTCCAGTGACATCGCTGACTACACGGTCTTGCTCTGTTGCAACCATTTTATTTTATTGTAAGACCAGCATTAAACGTAGGACTAACAAAACTATCCAAAAACTCAAACGCTTTCTATAGGACGATCATTCAACTCAAACGCTTTATAAACTTGGGGCCAGTGTTGACAAATGTTCTTTGATTTAAACATCGGTTTATTTACTGCTTGATAATAAACACAATATTTTCTTTCAATATTAATGTTGCTGCTCATAAAATTGTCCCGAGTTGTTGCACCATTTCTGAGCTCTTCCAAATGTTTTGTAGATTATTATCGAATATTTGTTTTAATATCTAAACTACCCTGTTACTTTTCTGTGTTCCTTTATATTTCTCCGTTATTTGTGGGTCACTGACAGAAATCTATATCCAGCTTTATACAATGAATTGTTCTTAGAGTATTCTTGTACCTCTGAATGATTACCCCGTCTGTACGTGTCTATTATCGTCGCTGTATCACACATACAGGTGTCGCCATACCTTACTTGGTGTATCTAACCTAGGTTACTTATCATAAACGATACTCTCAGGATGCCATGGTCGTCCTGCAACCAGCTGCCATCTGTATAAAACATAATCACATGATTTCAGCATTACACTTGTTTTACACTAACCATTTAGTTGCCATTATGTCGGAGCATCCCGTCTGACATATTCGCTGCCCTATTATTGTCTGCTTATATTTGAGCCGTGCCATGACAAAAAACTGCCTTATTGTACTGCTAACAGTGTATATCAAGGCCAGCCGCTGCGTCGTTGACGCGGCGGCTGGCCTTGATCTACTCTGTTTGATACTCACAATCATCTAAAGCATTGTATGTGGCAGTATTATCTACGATATGTGGCAGTGTTGACCAGACTCGAATAGAGAGCATGGAATGACAATGATGCTTGATCTGTAATGTTGCAATGCAATGAGGCAGGTTTTGTCATGGTACGGCTCATTTCTTTTTCTGCTATTACTTATTTATGCGTCTTTGACTTGAGAAACATTGATATGAGTGTCAATTTGTTTGGACCCTGTTCAGACGCCATGTCACGCTAGGTCCGATTAGGATCCTAACTAGATTTTTATTTGAAAATATCAGTGTTGTCGGCCTAAGCAGTGAAAGGTTAAGTGGCAATTTCGATTTCTACAATAAAGGTTTCTTTATTTTACTTTTTTTTCAACGAACGCTTATTCGTTTCATAGCCTTACCCGTATTACAATGGTTATTTGTCAACAGTTTGAATCTGACCAAACGCCGTGTTACGCACCGTCTGACCAGGATCCAAACTGTTTGACAATCATTCAATATTTCTTAAGTCGAAATACATAAAATTTGTTTTTTCTTTACAAAATAAAACAGATGGCAATTGTTTAAAATTGATGACGTCATGGCAATGGAGGGGTTAATAAACTGTCGATTATACTTTGTTCTTAGACAGCTTCATTTCGCATCATAATTATGTTCCTGCATTTTCACCCTTGTTCTAGAAAATTCGTTTTCATATCATTTCTTTCAGTTCTGAACATTATTTACCAGTTAAACCCTATTGATTACTGATAAGACGGGAGAAGACGGTATTCTTTCCCAATAAACGAGTTTATGCTGAAATCTGTATCTCCATTGTAAACAGTTTCAATTCTGACCAGACTCTGAATAACCAGGCATCTGACCAGCCTCCAATACTGCGTGCCTTTTAATCAAAATAAAATTATAAATTAAAACCAATTCGTCATATTCTACATTTTATTGCATTGCGTTTTATTTTGTTTACACGGGAAATAATAATGCCGCTTTACCATGGCAGTGATATGACCAACGCTTATTCTACTGTACATGCATATTCAATGCTTGATATCATAGTTTGCAAATAATAATAATATATAAATTTTAGATGGAAGTTTGCGTGACATTCAAATTGTCAACCCGAGAAACAGAATGTCACCCGAGGCGAAGCCGAGGTTGACATTCTTGTTTTCGAGGGTTGATAATTTGAATGTCACGCAAAATGCCGTCTAATATTTATTTTATTACACCGAGCTTATCAACCCTGGCTATGGAATCGTCTCGTTCGTATTTTATAAAACATGTTGTGAATACCAATTTAGCGCCGCCGTGAAAGTAACGCGAAAAACGACGCCGACTTCTACGACGTTACATTGTTTATATCATTACAAAAAAAAGAAGAATCGAGAAAATAATATCATTTATTATATACCTATCGATGATTTATAGAGATTTCTCAGTTAGATAAATTTGATATCGTCACAGTTGATATCATCACTACATATGTAGTGATGATATCACTTTTTGTGACGTCACGTCATAATTATTTTTGTGACATCGCGGGTAAATAATCAATTGTGTGTGTGTTTTTTTTCTGTTAACACGCCATTAATATATATATAATAAATAGAATAATCAATTCCTTTGAATAGATATGGAAAATATATAACTCGAATGGGTTGTTATCTGGTTAAAAAACTCGTCCTGCGGAATCGTTTTTTAACCAGATAACAACCCATTCTCGTGATATATTTTTTCATATCAATCCAAAGAAATTGATTATCCTCTTTATAATGTGACAAAAATAATATCATATAGAGTGACATGTTTTTTTTAAAGATGTAAAAGACATGCAAAATGTTTCATTTTGGTCTATGGGATATTAACAATGTAACTCAAAGCGAGGTGAAATAATGAAAAAAATAACCGCAGTTAAACTTGTAATTGTGCGCCTGATTTTGACCCAAGCTGAATATAGCGAGTAAAGCATCCGTGTTTCACATCCACTTGACCCTACGTAATCACAAGTAACTTATATCATTAATTGGTGATAACAGACGTTATCAAATAAAGGTGATTGAACTTTCCCTTACATTTGATGAGTAATATTTACACACATACAGTGACAAGACGGCATTTTCCCCCGTTTAAAGGCAAGTCAAGACAAAGAATATTCTTTTCTTACAATTTATTTTTAACGGCGTGGCAAACAATTTGGAGTCTGCTCAGACACAAGGTTGCCTAGAGTATGGTCTGGCTGCAATTGAAATAATAGTACGCATCCAATTGGTGGGAGAATAACATTTTCTCAAATGTACAGTAGTCAGTATATCTACACATAGTTATTTAAAGTAATCATTTTCACGCAATAACTCATCCTTCATAGATATTATACACACTGCTCTGATAAAGAAATGGGCTCGATTCTTAATATGCTGCTGTTTACAATTAGGCTGCAAGTAGAGTAGATAGCTCCTTAATTAAGTGTTCATTGTGTGTACTTGAATTGTATTTTACAAGTATGACTATGTATCTTATGTACAATGCAAATAAAATGCTTGTTCTGTTCTGTTTATGTGTTTATATCTCCAATGCCACCTGATCCTCTGCTTAAAAATCTCGTCTGCACTATCATTTCGAAGTTAGATTATATTATTTTTATTAGAAAAAGAATATTACGAATGCAAAACTCAGTTGAACCTGACTTGACGCCAATAGCCGGCGTCTGATCTATATCCAATATATGTTAAAACCGACATAGTGCGACTTGAAAGTGAAAGGTGTTAGCTCTATACTTTTTTCACAGTCAACGATGCCAAAAGGCAACTTTGAAAACAGTTTGGCTCCTGATCAGTCGCCGCGTAAAGCGGCGTCTGATCAGGATCAAAAGTGCTTGAAACTCGTATCAATATTTCTTCAATCCGAAAAGCCCTAAATCTGATTTTAAAAATAGTGCAGGCGACAATACAATGCAGACGATATTTTGGTGGTCGAGAGGGTTAGAGCAAACGATAAAACTTGGAAGAGAGAGTTCAGGCAGTGAATGGCTACACGCTGAAGTATAAAGCTCCTCATCGCCGTGGGTTCGAATCCCAGTCTGGGAATTCGGGATTTTCATGTGGAAAAGCCTTCCAGATGGCTTGCGGAAGTTCGGTGGTTTTACCCAGTTGCCGATTTGTGCCTGAAACAGTGCATAAAGGGCTTCTGGTGTCTTCCTCCATCTGTTTTTAGCTGAACGTCACGAAATGACGGAAATACAGTGAAAAGCGACAAATCATAAAAGATATAACTTAGCATCGTACTTACCCGTGTAGTATATAATTATATTGTATAGCAGGCTCAGTCCAATATTTTTCCTTCCGTCATTCTCTCCTGTTACGCGATCAACACAAACATATAACCGTTATCTAGAACATTATGGGCTCGAGTACCCGAGTAACTTTTCGGGTGCAAAATCGAGACCCTTATTTGCATTTGCAAACAGTTTGGATCCTGACCAGACGCCGCGTCACGCGGCGTCTGATCAGGATTCAAACTGTTTGACACGATTGTTTTGTTTCTTCAGATACAAAAAAGACAAATAATTAATTATCGAGAAAACATCAGACGACCATTTAGAAGCAGACGATATTTGTTCGTTTTAAGGGTGCATGTCAACACGGGTAAGAGTCCTACATTTTAACATTTAACCCCTTTATCTGCATGTTGCTTATAATAGTCCGCTTAGCATATGGCTGTTGTCAGATTCTCGTTTGGTTGACGATTCTTCTGTTTGAGTTCGAGTTTTATAACAGTCTATACTCAGATCAGCCGCCAAACAGTCCTGACCAGTAACCACCAAAATTTGGCAAATGAGTACATGCAATACGTTTTAAGAGAGACATCGTAAAGTCACGTGATTTCGACTTCTCAGACTAGATTTAACCCCCGCACTGCCGTGACGTCATAGATCTGGTTTAAACGATTATCGTCTGCTTTTATTTCTCAAATTTAAATTTGAAGATTTTTGACTTTAATATGGAATCTTGAAAGAAGTTTCAACCAGTTTAGGTCATGGCCAGTCGTCGCGTTACGTGTTACACGGTATCTGTAGCGTGTTCAATTACCACTGTTTGCTGTTTAGGAAAGCAGTTTGAGCCCCGTGTGCAGCGTGCCGAGTACAGTAGAGAAAACATTTTCTTTCCAAATAACCCTGGTTACGCTTAATCTTTTATTATCATTGCAAACACTTTGGAGCCAGATCAGACGCCGGGTAACCCGGCGTCTGATCAGGCTCCAAATTGTTTGCCACTTTGATTAAAACTTGTAGTCTGAATTGTCAAAATGTTGTCATTTTCTATATTTCATTGCGATGCGTTTGCGTTTAAACGGGAAAGAATTACGTTTTCTCCACTGTATTTCAGACCGGTAGCCAACTCGCAATCGATGGCCATCGACGGCCATCGATTTATTTACTAAACGCATCACAGGTCATGGTCCAAACTGTTTACAAATAACCATCGTGCTCTGGGTAAGGTAGTGACAGGGTTATTTTTTTTACAAACAGGATAGAAATTCAATGGAGAAGACGTTATTCTCGCCATCTTTATGTCAACTGCAAACACTTTGGAGCCAGATCAGACGCCGGGTAACCCGGCGTCTGACCAAGCTCCAATATGTTTATTTACCTTTTTTGTTTTTAGTTTTTCTCTACATTTTAGGGCATTTTTAGCTAAATGCTTCCCAAAGGCGCATACTGCTTTACTTCCAGTCTGTTTTAAGCTATTGGGGGAAAGGGTTCTGGGGTTAAAGAAATTGAACGGGCCTCTACGGTCTCCGAGGTTATCAAGCGTTCTGGATGAGTCCTGGATCATTCTCAAACTTTAGATTTTTATTGATTATTTGAGCATTTCTTTATTTTTAGCCTTTTTTAAGATTTATTTTCTACATTTTAGGGGATTGCGTGTTCGTTTCGATTCGTTATTAAACTAGGGTAAACTTCGCTTTTCACTGCCGTGGCGTCATCTGTTCTAGAAAGTTGTCGTCTGCTTTCAATTCGCAGTCTTAAATGTTAGACATTTTGACTTCAGAAATATTGAAATGAATGTCAAACAGTCGCATTTTGCGGCGTCTATTCCGTTGCAAATTTACCATGAATCAATAGCGATTCATGGTAATTTTCCGATCATTTTCTGTCGTTCATTTCGCTTAAAAGCCAAAAAGGATAGTTTATTTCATTTTTTTTTTTATAAATGACAGTTTTGTAATGCTCGGCATGTAACATATTACCCCATAAATACGACTTTTTCGCCTTTATGAATTCACCCAATGACGAAAAATACATAAAGTATATTGTCATGAATATAGACCATAAAACATATTTTGTATATCCTAGCAGATGATAGCTTAAATAGTACTGAAAGTAAATGTGAATGCTTCTCCAAGACGCACCCTGCCTTACTTTCAGTCTGCTTTAAGCTATTTGGGAAAAGTTCATGTCATAAATAACTTGAACAGGCCTCTATAGTCTCCGTTGATATAAAGCGTTTTAAAGTCTGGAATCATTCTCAAGCCTTTGATATTGTCAGGTCTTAGCATTTTGATTATAGCTGAGCAATGAAAAGCTTGCAAAAGATCTTGAACTCACCCCAAACGCTTAATAAACATGGACATAGAATAATTTCCCTGCCACTCGCATTTAACTTTGTTACGATGAATAAACTACATACACAAAGACACAAAAAGCAAGAATGTTTTAATAGATCTATATAAAATGTACAAAATAATAATTATTGTTAAACGTTAAAAATGTTTCGCTTTTGCGACCAACATCTACTCAAACAAAACGCAGTGACAGATGACACTTTCATTTTAACCCATTTGCGCCAAGTGGATTCTTCCATGTTCATATATTGGATTAGTCCATTTTTTATCAAAGGGATGCCTGGTCAAAATTTTCATTTTATGTTATATTGAAATTCCTATCAACAAACAGTGTAGACTCTGATCAGACGCCGCATAATGCGGCGTCTGATCAGAGTCTACACTGTTTGCCTATGTCCCATATATGGGATCGTGGGCACAAATGGGTTAAATTCAATATTCACTATTCAATGATTTTCTTTACAAGAAATAATCAGTCAATTCAATACATGGAAAAGTGTTAACCTTTAAGTTTTAACTAAATATGTGTTAAATATTAACATATCTTACTTTCTGCAAAAATATTTTAATTATGGAAAGGCAAAAAGAAGTCCTGTAACACGTGGGACCTTTACCAACAAACCCCTATTTGCTAAAGAGTATATAGCACTTGATAAACATTTACTTTCATACAATAAAATGAGTTGTTTTATATAATGTTTCAACATAAGTTACATCACCTCAAAATTCAGATAAATGTATTTAAAAATAACTAAAACTTTTAAGGTGTTCCCAGAGTCAATGGTGTTATTTATGTAGTAAAGAAAATAACTGTATTTGTCACAATGTCTAATAAGATTTATAAACTGTTCAGGTTAAATATCTATTCAGTTATGTATGTTTTCCCAAATACAATAAACCTTTCTCTAAAGAACATTTTTTTTTTACCAATGTCTGTTTTCTTTTAAAGTATATTTTTTCTTCTAAAATAGCTTTTATTTATAAAGCTATTATAAAAATAACCAACTAGTTATTCTCCGTCGATCCGATAAACGTTTTAATTGTAACAACACAAAAGAGAGGAGAGGAAATGAGAGCAACACATTAAGCTGTTTTACTTTCGTTTCAATCCTAAACTTTGTTGTATGTTTTTAAAATACATGTAAATTATTGAAATAAAATATGCTTAAGGATGTCGGCCTGTCTTTTTGAGCATTATGAAATTTCCGAAAAATTTTACGAACTCATTTTCCGAAAAATGTTAAGAACTCATTTTTGGTGAATGCAAACAGTCATAAAATACTATTTTCCCGGGAAAAAAGTAGATTTTTCGTTCCGGAAGGGACTTTTTAAGTTTTATGTCCTATTCGTAGTTTACAGCATACACCGTTTTCATAGGTAGGTTGCATTTTGTTACATCCGATTTCATTTCAATTTCTCAGAATATAAGCATGAAATTTTCATGGAAGTACAGTTTTAGTATAAATTATAGATAATTCAAAAGATCAAATGATATTTTTTTGAAAAATTTTTTTTTGGGTAAAATACACCAAAAAGTGAAAAAATGAGAAAAAATGGATTTTTTCAATAAAACGATCTATATCTTTTTTAAAAGATCCGGGACCCTGTGTTTTTATTTGCTATTTCACTAAAACTTTATGTTTGGAAGGCTAAAATCAACAAATAAAAAATTTGGTAATTAGTTTGCTACAATTTGTAGGGCATTTTTCACTGTGCCTTATTCTCCCATTATAAAAAAGTGGGTGGGGTAAATTTTACTCCTTTTCGGTGAAATCAAACATTTTTATTTTGAATCTTGACAAAACATTATTTTCAGAGTTTATTCTTACTATGGTAATATAAATTAGGATACTTTTTGTACAAATAGTTTGTTTAAATAAAGATTGAAAAACCGTAGTACAAAAAAGTAGGAGTTTTTGTGAAGTTTCAATTTTAGGGGGGTAGCCCTGAAAAATCTCAAATTGTGAAAAAGAAAGGTCCGGTACCCCCACTTTTTTCACCAGTTTTGTCACAGAAACTAATTTTACTGTCTGTATGCAAAGTTTGAAGAATTTGGTAATTACTTTCCAAAGGTGCACCTACCCCCTTAATGTAATATGCCCATATACTTGGATTCTTTCTCTGTGATCAAAAAGAAGCTATTCAAGCGTGTTTGGCGAACAATTAAGTTATATGAAATTCCAGATCTCGTTTCTGAATGTGGATATGCGATATGTCAAGTGTATGTGTCTTCCAAGTATACACTTTTCCTCATTTTTCATCGCTTTGGGACGGCCGTTATCTGAAAAAATATAAATAATCTAACTGTAAAGATGCACGACACTGTTTTACAGATAAACTTGTATGTGTTTAACGGTCGCTTTAAAAGTATTTTTTACTTTATACAGTGGAGAACACGTTATTTTCCCCCAATAAACGCATTTACGCTAAAACTGTTATTTCCAGTGCAAACAGTTTGGAGCCAGATCAGACGCCGGGTTACCCGGCGTCTGATCAGGCTCCAAACTGTTTGCCACTCGGATTAAAATAGATAGTTAGAAATGTCAACAAGTTGTCATTCCTTACGTTTAAGTGGTTTGCGTTTCGTTTGCGATTAAACGGTAAAGAATAACGATTTCTCAGCTGTAATAGATGAATGCCAAATTCAGAATAAAAGTAAGGCACATATCTCATGGAGGAGCTTTCTATTTGCTTTTATCCTTCATTAATCCCTTTAATGACTGTCTTACACCGAATACGATGGTTATTTGCAAACAGTTTGGATCCTGATCAGGCACCACGTAAAGATCCAATAAGATCCAAATTGTTTGATACTCTATCTTATATTTCTTACGTCATGATACCTAGATTTATAATTATTCAACTTTGAGAAATAAAAGAAGTCGACAATTGTTTAAAGTAGGTGACGTCATGACAATGTAAGTCACATGTCTGTAGAAAATCCTATATAAAAATGGTCGCTAAACACAAGTTTGATTGTACTTAAAACTATGAAAAAAGCTTTACATGTTTTACCTGAGAGTGCAACTTCTCTACGACATCAGTGTCTTTAACTACAAAGCACTAAAGATTCGCTGTAAACTTAGGTAAGAGTTTACACTTGCATTCAGCATCATCAGCATTATCATTGACAACGGAAATAATGCAATGTGACTTAAATATGAAACATTGCAGATCAGCATATCTAGCCAATTTTTTTTTTGAATAAGTGTTTATCAGTAGGAGCAATGTAGGTATTGTTTTAATATTTGAGTAATATCTTTGGCAACATCTCGATTCTTCGAGCAAGCAAGTTATCTCGTCATTTCAATGAACAAAAAATTAGTTTCATACGCGAGAAATAAAAGTTCAGGACCGTACTTCATCGGGCGACCTGGTTCTTATGGAACTGGATCTGGAATATCATGTCTCACAGCCAGGCCCCGATGGACATGGCGTTGTACACTCGTAAGATGTAAATAACCTGTATAAACAAAAGTTTATTTTTCGTATTCTACCACTTTTAGTTACATATATCATATAAAAAACTTCTAAAAGCTGCTGTGGACTAGATTCCCGCTTTTGGCAGTGGTAGATACACATTTTATGTGAAAGAGCGAAAAGAATAGACTCGTTGAATTCATGCTCAAAAGGAGTCTAAAATTGGTAAGCGCATCAAAATCAAATTATTGCTTCCTTTTCAACGGCTCATATAACATTTCAAACTATGAAATACAATAGGGAGTATTCGATATGAAACGTGGATGAAATAATTTTAGTAATAACAATACTTCTAGATATTTTCTATTTATGTCGGCATAATATAGATCGATTTTACTGACCTGGCAGGGCGGAGTTTCGATACGAACCTTTGCATTTCAACCTTGGGACCGGCAACAAGCTCTTTTATTATAGGAATTTACCGTTGACGTCTGTCGGGTTTTTCTCAATATTACATATTAATGGACATTTTGACAGAAGATAGATAAAGAAGAATGACAAACAGCTTAAATCCAGATCAGACGGCGCGTAACGCGGCGTCTGATCTGATTTCAAGCTGTTTGCAAACGTTAACTAAGTCTTAATTTCTCTTCCTATAACAATTCCCTAGGAACAACACACGCGATCTTTGTCTTCCATTGGGTGTTGTTGAAGAGAGGGAGCACTGTATATACCAATTGCACGTGGATATTGGAGCACGCATAAATTGTGTTTCTTCAAGTTGAACGTATCGGACAATAACGATATAATACGGAATTATACCTACCAATCCTAAAATCAAAAGTAAATTACATGTGTAATTTATCTTTGCCAAAGGTTAACTCTGCTCTGCCAGTTGAATAAAATCGGCCTATAACTTTCCGAAAGGTGTCTACACAACTGACATGTGCCCGTTCTGTGAATCGTCGTTCGACACATATAGTCGTAAGTCAGATTTTAAAAATCTCGATTATTATTTATTTCTCCATCTAATCCTGTCATTTGACATCTCATTGAAAGACGATTCCAAAGAGGTGTCACAAGACAGGATTAGATGAAGAAATTAAATGTATTTTAAAGTTTTGACTTACGACCGATTTTCTCGTACGACGTTTAATAAAATAGGCCCCATTAGGCTGTCGGGTGATAGAGAATGTGGACGGGCATGTCAAATACTCAGAAGATGATACTGAAAAAGAGTAGGGTATCGCAAAGATCCCTCTGTATCAACTTTCCTCTCTCTTTTAAGCCCGATTGGCCCACAGTTGGCAGAAACGCAGATTAAAACGAAATGGTGTGTGATCGCTTTTACTCTTATCGTGTGCAAACACTTCGTTTTACAGTGTAAGTGTTTGGCAACAAAATCATGACATCCGTACCAACGATGCCGCGTTAGTTTTAACTATTTTTTGCCCAAAGAGCAATGAGCAACACCGGCTGTATTTAAATAAAAGTAAATGATTGTATAATATATACCTAATGCAGATAACCACGATTCAGCACATGTTATTTATTGTTATCAGTTCTTACCATGTTCTGCATGTTGAGTAGCACGTGGATGCACACGGTGCATAGTATCGTACGCACGTCTTGCGATCACTGCTGAGCTTGTAGCCAGAACGACAGGAACAATAGTAGGACCCGTACGTATTGGTGCAGTAGTGCGAGCAGTCATGTGTTCCTTCTTCACATTCATCAATGTCTTCAAAGGAAAATATGAAATAATTCCTAGTGATCCTATGTAAAACGATTACTTAGTGAAGGAGCATGGTTTTGTTTTGTGTTTGTTCTATTCTTCATTGAGTCGATGTATGCCTCAAATACTGTTTTACATTATTGTTTAAAATAGACGCTGAGAATATGAATATAATTTGCTGTACTCCATTGTAATTCTCTGAACAGTCTGACAAAAAATGTCAAAATTATAATATTTCAAAATTTTGTCAGGTAATTGTATAAAAGCTATATACGTATTGGTTGGTGATTACAATTAATTGGAAATCCGGTCATACTACAATGACATTAAGAATTGTGCATAACTCATATAATTTTCAGATTAATATGCCATTGACTATGAGCGTTGACCTCAATTACAAAAAAATGCCCGAAGCATTTTGCTAAATCACAGCAGCTAGAGATACCAAATTTGGTGTATGGCTACATTTTGGATGACGGTGTGTCACGTACCCTTTTCAGAACACTGTGTCATTGACCTTTACTAATGACTTTATTATAGCGAAAGCTCGTACGCAGCGTACTTCCTATATCACATAAGTTAGAGTACATCCTGGGATGACGGAGTGTCCAGTACCCTATTCAAATGTTGTGTACGACTATATTAACTGGTCTTCAACAATAGAAAGCATTTCAGTGGCAATATAACTCTTTGGGGAGATTTGTTTTTACTGTGTAACAGTTCCAGTCTCCAGAGAGTTCTTGCCACGACATAGTTAAGTGTCCATAAAAGATAAGATATAAAGTATCAATTTGATAGTTTGATAATTGAAGATATGACTGCCGATGGTTAGATTCCACTATCATGTTTATCAGCGTTGAGTAAAGTGCCGAACATTGGTGCGATAAAAGAACTTAAATTAAGAACTATAAATTCATACCAGTGTTTTATCGAGCAATCGAAAACGGGTAGGAGGTGAGATGCTTGTAATTTAATCATTCGGCCTACGGTCTCGTGATTGAATTACAAGCATCTCATCGACTACCCGTGTTCAATTGCACGATAAAAAACAGATATGGATTTATTATTTCGAATCTAACACTTCAATTTAACTACAACTTGTTCCCACGCAACGGCGCTTAAATTCTTGACGTAGGCTTTTTCGAAGCCATAATACGTCAGTAACGTCACCTTTTAGCCGTTACAGCGCGTGTGTGTTTTATTGAGAAATAAAACACAGTTGCGCCCTTCTTTGTTAATATAGGGGTGTGCGCGAGTTGTGTTAGAATTACAGATGTGACTTCGAATGTTAGATTTTTCGTACACATGCCCATCAATTAGCTTATAGTTGTCAAACGGTTATTTACATTGAATATGTATGGCAACTGCAAGTTTGAAATACAAGTCAACACTTACCTACTGAACAATAATTACCAGTGTAGCCAGCACAGCATTCTTTACATGTACGTCCCCTGTAAAAAAAATATTCTGAATTTATTTAATCATAATTAGAACGATTTTTGAGAATAGTGAATCCCTTCACTGCCATGGCTTCAACCGCTTTATACAATTGTCGTCTGTAGTACTTATCAAATTAAAAATTTAGGTACTTTGACTAAGGAAATATTGAAATGAGTGTCGAACAGTCTGAGCGGCGTCTGATCAGTATCATTTAACAGCGTTATTAGTCTCCAGTTCTTCAAATATTGCTTTGGTTTATGGTCTTTTGGTATACATGTAATTGTTCCTAATTTTATATTTTTAGAAAACGAGCCAGCCAAGAACGTATGGTTTAGGGCTTTAACAACGAAATGCCAAAGTTTATTCCAAAATACTGTAAAGAAATTTGATCTAAAGTCGTCACATCCAGGACTTTTATCATTCTTCGTGCTTTTTTACACTTCTTCAAAGGTTAAGAAACCTTCTATACAGTTACACTGATCCGCCAAATATTCCTAGCTTTCAATATTTCATTTTCGCCAACAAAGGCCACTCAAGGCAATTTTTCGTATAGACATCTAGCCGCATTTAGTGTAGAAATACTGGCATCAGTGCTTTGTTTGACAGTTTAGGTCCAGATTATTCACAATGCTATTTCAATGTCAATCACATCGCAATAGGCAGAAAAAGGATAAATTGCCTTTACAGTTTGACCTCTATAGTCTATACGACCCTGTAGTAAAATATTTTTTTAAACAATACCATAATTATGACTTAACTACGTTCACTCTGCAGTTATCAGAAAAACGTTGGTCTCCATAAAGCCTCATTCACAGTTAGATTTTTAGATGTGTCCTAGCTAGACGTCATGATGACCGTTATCGAAGTTACGACATACTATTGATATCCGTCGCCGTGATGTTAAAATAGTTATTTCCCTTAGTTTTGACTAAGATGATTTATTAGAAATTAGCAACGAAACTAAGTAAAACATAATACACTTTACAGTCATTTCCGCTAAAATAGATTTTCAGTACGTGTGTAAGTGTGTACGTGTGTAAAGTATCTCTTTGTACAACAGGACGTTAAGGTGAACTAGGGTAGGACAGAACGTCATTAACTCAAATTCTACATAATACAATATAAGAGTATTACAACAGAGAACTACCTATTTTAGAGTTTGTTAATAATATAGAGACATAATAATGGGCTGTACCTAGCACCAGTATTGTCAACTGTCAAGATAATTGTCAACATGAGGTATGAACCTTGTTATAATAAAATCAGATCAATAGTAATAATTACCCGCACAACCAGTTCAACCATCGGTAACAACATGGTATATTATAGCAATATCCAGCAGATGAAATGCTGAAAGAAAGTATACATGTATGAATAATAACGTGTCTGTTTCATTTGGCATATCCTTTTCACATACTATGTATAATTTGTATTATAATATTATGTTGTATAAATAGAGGATCTTTTATGAGTGCTCATTATTAATCATTTTAAATAAACGAGTTGACTAAAATAATATGACGCGAGCCTTGGCGAGCGTCATATTCATTTTAGTCAACGAGTTTATTAAGAATGATAAATAATGAGCACGAATATGAGATTCTATTTATCACATAACAAGTTTAAGCACCTATTAAATTGATTGAAGCCGTAGTTTGTAGACCCTCCGCTATATAGAATTTCCGCCAAAACGTTACGTTGTTTACGTAAACGTCATAGTAAATGGCGTCATTTGGCGTCCCGCTACATGCAACGCTTATGGACGAACAAGCTGGGCCGGAGCCAAAAAAACGATATTCCACTAGTGGATTACGATATTTATACAATCGCTTTATGCAACTCCCAGACCGCAAATTATGTGATAATTTGTAGAAGTTAATGCAATTTATGTTATGTTCTTATCTGTAAACCGGGAATAAAATTATAGCTTAATCTGCTCGACGCCAAATACGACGACAAGGGCATTTCACAATTGTATGGATCCACGTGAGTACAATTAGTCACTTCTCGTATGATCAGGATCTAAACTGTTTAACACTCGTTTCAACGTATGCCGATGAAGACAAACGGACGATACATTTGAACGATCGATTATCTGACACTGGAGGGGTTAACTCATACTCCCCTGAAACGTTTAATGGACAATTCCAATTTCCAATTAAGTCTAGTCCGTTTTTGAATATATAGGGTTGATTTTAACAATGCATTATAATTTGACAAACAGTGAAGACTCTGATCAGAGGGCTCATATGAGCCCTCTGATCAGGGTCTACACTGTTTGCATAGGACACGCGTACTATTCACAGGTACATTGTCGATTAATGACGAGTGTACTCGTCGCTAGGGTTGAATGTGTTAATCAGTTTTGTGACTTAACCATCTATAAAAAACACCAAAGGAGACAGGCTAAACTTGTGTATAGCAAACATTCTTTGAATAGAAAACGTCGTTATTTCTAAACACAAGCTTCGACACAGTGCATGGCAAAGGACAAACGCTATGGGAACCTTCTGTTGAATTTTAGAATATTTGTTTCAGTAGTCGTAATGTGTTAAAGATATGGGACGCACGAACAAATAAATAAATACATTAGAAGTTTTCCACAGACATGTATATTCAAACGATAAACACAATTCAATTCAGTCATTAAAGGCGAGAAAATTACAAATTTTAACCCTAACAAAAATTTGATTTCCAGTCAAAACATAAGTCATTGTGCAAACAGTTTGGCAGAAAATTAACTCATTCATCCCTGAAACTTCATATACGAAAATTCCTTTAATGAGTCCATTTTAACTATTTAGAAATGTTTAACAATTTATTGCAAACAGTGCAGACCCTGTTCAGAGGACTACTGTTGAACAATCTGATCAGGGTCTACACTTTTTGTATATGTAAAGTGTATTGTTTACTAAAAACCTGTGAAAAAACAACAACAACAATGTTTTGCTTGTTCGACAACTAGCATATTAACATAGACATGTTTGAACTTTGAAATACCGGTCTTTTCCGACTTTTTATAGTGATAGGATTTTAACTGCAGAAAAATGCGAAAGTTAGACTTCAGCGTTTTCAAGTTATCAAGATTGTACATAAGTAAAAAAGTTTCATACATAAAAATGATGAATAATTAATTTTAAAAAGCCTTTAACCCTTTCATGGTCAAATTATTCGGGAGAGTTTTACCCTTTCATCACTTCATTGTTGTCTACTTCAATTGTGTTGTCTGCAATGTCGTTTAAAAGTTAGAAGATAAGCCAGTATGGCTGAAGCAATATCAAACAAGTGTCAAACAGTTTGGATTGAGATTAGCCTCCGCGTTACGCGGCGTCTGAGCATGATCCATACCGTTTGCAAAATGCATGTGTGATATATCATTTTAAAGAGCAATACTTTGCCTACACGATGGTATAATGCACGATAAGATCACACAACTCGATGAGTCACAACATGCACCTAAATGACCCCTACTCGAGGACACTGGAACATAGCACTTTTCATACATTACCTTTTGACGTAATAACTTCTTAAAGAGTACAATTTCCAGTTTTAGTTTGGAAATATATCAGTTTATGTCTAAATTTTAATGTAAATAAAATTTTATTTCTATTGAAAGGGTTAACTGTGTAAAATCTTATTTTTTCAAAATCAACATTTCTTATTTTGCTAATGACGAAAGTGGACATGTTTTTTTGAACCCTATGAAATGTTCTAGATCAGTATATCTGCAGTTTGATTTTAAAACATATAACCATTTTTCAATGGCTTCAATTATAGCCAGGTTTAATAATAAAAAAAGAGTCTGTGGTTTCCCTAACTACTTTTATACATAACTGGAGATCAAATTTTTATTATATTTTCAGTACGTCTTTAGAATTAGCTCTATTTTTGATATTTTATGTAATAATAACATTTCAAACTGTGTAGTGTTTGCATAATTGTCTTATTGTATTTGACAGAAAATTTCATAAAATTATTCAAAATAATAAAGCCGTAATAATAATTATAGTATCAAATTGTTGTTAGAAAATTAACTCAAATATACACAAAAAAGGTCCAGTGTCCTCGAGGAGGGGTCATTTAGGCTCATGTTGGGGCTGATCGTGCATGGTATCACCGTGTCAGCAAAGAATTGCTCTTTAAAATGATATATCACACATGCATTTTGCACTTATAACAATGAAGTTATTGATCCAGTATCAAAACTTTTTGAACTATCCTCGTAATATGAAAATCGTAAAACCATCAATATGGTACTAATTGGTAGTTTTGTAAAGGGAGATAACTATTTTTTCTTTAATTACTCAAATATTTTAATCAAACACCTAGTATTTGCTTTTCATATTTTTAATTGCCATATTGTACGCTTTCATCTGATAAATGTAAGAAAAAGTTTGTCAGAAATAATCTTTGTGTAGCTATTAAGCCTCTTGAACATATGTGTATATTGCCAGTTGATTTATGTAGAGCTAGTGCGAAGATAACATACATCATACGTTTTTTGTTCTTTGCCTAATGTAATTGTCTACGTTTTTATGCTGACTGTATACCAAAACCTGACTTTTGTGTATTATCTCTCAAATAAGCTTTAAAGTCATTATTTTTCTGTACTGGACATTTTAAACATAACCAAAGTTTATAACTTGCTGGTGTAAAAGTAAAAGTTTGCATTTTCTTCATTATTATGAATAATCAACTATTTAGACTAATTTATGCATATTGAAATAATTGTTCAATGTTAGATGGTCGGTGAATATAACCTGTAGAGATATTGAACACAGGGAGATTGCTAATTCGTTCACACGACAACTCTCTCCACAAGCTATTAACGGGATAGCTTACTTTTGATAATAGCTCGGTATAGGCTGCTGGCCAATAATGTGAACCCTCCCCCCATAGGGGGACTTTTGGTCACTATGTTTTTCTGAAAGCCCAGGGTCTGTAGGTTCAAATCCTATTTTCTGCACTTTGAACGTTGGGGCTTTAGTCTAAAATTTGACTTTGAAGATTACCTCCCCTTGCATAAATGGAGAAATACGTAATTGTATGTGTAGTTGTTGCACTAATATAATTTTTTTTATTAAACTTATATATCTAACATAAAATGATTCATTTATGCAACATAACTAACTGAAAGCAAAAAATGCAAAAACAATTGGACATAACTCAAATTTTATTCAAATTATCTCCCCTTAAAAGTACAGAATGCAATTTTTATACAAAAACAAGTCACTTTTCCCTTTATAAATGTTAAAATACATATAATAGAAACAAGATCTAATCACGAAACCTTCTTTACATGAAAGCCTTATATGTCCACAAACTAAATATATAACCTTTGGGTTATACAGCACAGTCTTTGTGTGTAATTGAACAAAAATATTACCTCCCTTTTTTAATTCCTGTCATATTGTTATAGTAGAGGGCATTTAAAAAAATTTGGGGAAAAAAATGCACAGAAAGGATTTTTGTGTTTTCATATGCCCTAGTATGTACCGAATAACAGAAAAATAATCTAGGAAAATCAAATGATGCGAAATCCGATTTTTTTGGGTAAAATGGTTGAATTGATAAACGAAAATGATAATTTTTGGAATTTCCATACTGTGACCCTGGGTATTAACATAAAGGCTCCAAATTTACAAATTAGACTGACAGTTATATCCACTGTGGAATAGTACTAATAAGAATAAATAAAATTTTAAATAAATGGTTCTTTTTGGGTGAAAATCATGAAAATATTAAACAAAAACCCAAATTTGGAGATTTTAGTAGAGATTCCCTGGCGTCAAACATCCAAATAAAGGAAAAGATGCACAGAAATGGTTTTTGTGTTTTCATATGGTAGAGCATGTACCAAATAACAGAAGAAAAGTCTAGGAAAATCAAATCATGCGAAATATGTTTTTTGAGGCAAAACTATTGAAATAATAAATGAAAACGCCAATTTTAGGGATTTCAGTACTGTGTCGTTGGTTATCAATTTAAAAGCTCCAAATTTACAGGCTAGATACTTATACATCTCTATTGTGAAATAGTACTGTTAAGGATAACTTAAACATTAAAAAATGTATTTTGGGGTAAAATTGTTGAAAATATAAATGAAAACGCGAATTTTTTGGATTTCCCTACTGTGAACGTGGATATTAATATAAATACACCAAATATGCAGGTTAGACAAACAATCGTTTTAACTGTGTAATGGTTCTAGTAAGGATAAATAAAACTTTCAAAAAACTGATTTTTGGGGTTAAATTGTCAAAATATTAAACCAAAATCACCCATTTTGGGGATTTTCGTAGACAATCCCTGCCATCAAAATCAAAATTGATTTATGTGTTATCATATGCTTTAATATGTATTAAATAATAGAACAATAATCCTTTGTTGCCAATTACATGTTATTTTACAACATTATCAAGTGAAAAGCATTCAATTTGATGGTTGCTTTAAATAAAAAAAAATTGATGGGAGTAGGATAATTGCCTCCCTTTCAGACAAAACCAGAAGAAAAAAAATTAGAGGAGATCCACCAATGGATACAGTGTTAGAAAGGTTATACATGTATAGAGGTGGTGATGTATCCGTTGGTGGACCGCCTTTAGACAACATTTTAGCACTGTATTAGTTGGTGGACGGCCTTTAGATAAATTGTGGCACTATATCAGTTGGGGGACGCTTCTAGATAACCTTTCTAGCACTGTATCCGTTGGTGGACAGCCTGTAGATAACATTTTAGCACTGAATCCGTTGATGGACCGCCTTTAAATAAAGTTTTAGCACTGTATCCGTTGGTGGATGACCTCTAGAAATGGTTTCTAGCACTATATCCATTGGTGGACGTCCTCTAGATAATGTTTCTAGCACTGTATCCGTTAGTGGACCTCCTATAGATAACGTTTCTAGCACTATATTTGTTGGTGGGCAACCTCTAGTAAAGGTTTCTATCACTGTATCCATTGGTGAGTAACCTCTAGGAAAGGTTTCAAGCACTAAATCCATTGGTGGACGTCCTCTAGAGAAGGTTTCTAGCACTGTATAATTTTTATGTTGGTGAATGGCTGTAGATAACGTTCCTAGCACTGTATCTGTTGGTGTACCGCCAGTATATACCATTTCCAGCACTGTTCCCGTTGGTGGATCGACTCTAGTTAACGTTTAAAAAACTTTATCCGTTGGTGGACCGCCTCTACAAAAGGTTTTTAGCACTATATCCGCTGGTGGACTGCCTTTAGATAACGTTGTACATAGCACTGTATCCGTTTATGGACCGCCTGAAAATAACGTTTCTAGCACTATTTCCGTAAATTGACCGACTTTAGATACCGTTTAAAGCCCGGTTTCCGTTGATGAACCGTCTGTAGATAACGTTTTAAGCACTGTATCCGTTGGTGGACCGCCTCTAAAAAATATTTCTAGCACTGTATCCGTTGACGGACGGCCTCTAGAAAAGGTTTCTGACACTGTATCCATAGGAAGACGTCCTGTAGATAACGTTTCTAGCACTGTATTCGTTGGTTGACCTCCGGTAGATAACATTTCTCTGTTGGTGGACCTCATGTAGATAACGTTTTTAGCACTGTATCCGTTGGTGTACTTCCTGTAGATAACGTTTTAGCACTGTATCCGTTGGTGGACCTCCTGTAGATAACATTTCTAGCACTGTATCCCTTGGTGGACCCCCTGTCGATAACATTTCTAGCACTGTATCCGCTGGTGGACCGCCTGTAGATAACGTTTCCAGTACTGTATCCGTTGGTAGACCGCCTTTAGAAAACGTTTAAAGAACTGTATCCGTTGGTGGACCGCCTCTACATTTGGTTTTAGCACTGTATCCGCTGGTAGACCGCCTGTTGATAACGTTTGTAGCACTGTATCAGTTGGTGGACCTCCTCTTGATAACGTTTCTAGCAATGTATCCGTTGATGGACTGCCTCTAGAAAACGTTTCTAGCACTGTATCCGTTTGTGGACTGCCTCTAGATAACCTTTTTAGCACTGTATCCGTTGAAGGACTACCTCTAGATAACTTTAGTAGCACTGTATCCGTTGGTGGTATGCCTTTATATAACGTTTAAAGCACTGTATCCGCTGGTGACCCTCCTCTAGATAATTTTTAAGCACTGTATCCGTTGGTGGACCGCCTGAAGATAACGTTTCTAGCACTAAATTGGTTGGAAGACCTCTTCTAGATAACGTTTCTTGCAATGTGTCCGTTTGTGGACTGCATCTAGAAATTGTTTCTAGCACTGTATCCGTTGGTGGACTATCTCTAGATAACCTTTTTAGCACTGTACCCGTTGGTGAACCACCTAGATAACTTTAGTAGCACTGTATCCGTTGGTTGAATGCCTCTATATAACGTTTAAAGCACTGTATCCGCTGGTGGACCTCCTCTTGATAATGTTTCTAGAAATGTATCTGTTGGGGTACCGCCTATATGTAACGTTTCTAGCACTGTATCCGTTAGTGAACTGCCTCTAGATAAGTTTTTAGCACTGTATCCGTTTGTGGACCGCCTCTACAAAAGGTTTCAAGCACTGTGTGGGTTTATGAACCGTCCCTTGTAAAGGTTCTAGCACTGAATCCGTTGGTGGAACGCCTCTTTGTTGCTTTTTAGCACTGTATCGGTTGGTGAACCGCCTCTAGATAACGTTTAAAGCACAGCATCTGTTGGTGGATCGCTTCTAGATAACTTTTTAGCGCTGTATCTATTGGTGGACCGCTGTATCTGTTGGTGGATCGCTTCTAGCTAACATTTTAGCGCCGTATCTGTTGGTGGACGGCCTGTAGATAACGTTTAAAGCACTGTATATGATGGTTGACCGCCACTAGATAACCTTTTAGCACTGTACCTGTTGGTGGACCGCCTCTAGATAACGTTTAAAGCACTGTATATATTGGTGGACCGCCTCTGGATAACTTTTTAGCACTATATCTGTTGATGAACCGCCTCTAGATTAGCTTTTTAGAACTGTCCTTTAGATAACGTTTTAGCCCTGTATAATTATGTTAGTGGAACGCCTCTAGAAAGGGTTTCTAGCATTGTATCCGTTGATGGACCACCTCAAGATACTGTTTATAGCAGTGTATCCGTTGGTGAACAGTCTGTTGATAACTTTTCTAGCAGTGTATCCATTAATGGACCGCATCTATATAATATTTCTAGTACTGTATTTGTTGTTGGACCATCTCTATATAACCTATATAGCACTATCTGTTTGTGGACCGCCTCTACAAAAGGTTTGTAGCACTATTCCCGTTGGTGGCCCGAATCTAGAAAAGGGATTTAGTACTGTATCCGTGGGTTTCCCTCCTCTAGATAACATTTGTCGTACTGTATCCGTTGGTGTACCGCCAGTATATGCCGTTTCCAGCACTGTATCCGTTGGTGGACTGCCTCTAGATAACTATTATAGCACTGTATCCGTTGGTGGACTGCCTCTAGATAACTATTATAGCACTGTATCCGTTGATGGACCGCCTCTACAAAAGGGTTGTAGCACTGTATCGGTCGGTGGGCCGCCTCAAGAAAAGGTTTTTAGCACTGTATCCGTGTACTATCCATTTCCATGATCCATGATTTCTACGTAATTCTCCGAATCTTATTTCTTACAGTTATTAACTGTATTCAAGTCTTTGTCGGTAGTTTTGTTATTTCATAATTTAAGACAATATTTTCCGCGAAAATAAAATAAATGTATGCTAGAAAACATCCTCACTATACCCAGTTGAATATTTTATCATCATTTAAAGAAAAACTAGGTTTTCAAAGAAGCTTTAAATGTAATAAAACTATGAATTAACTAGTTTTTATTGTATTTGATATATTCAAGGGGAGATAATTCAGTAAAATGTAAGAAAACACTCGTTTCGATCGATTGTTGGGATAGATATTATGTCTCCATAAAAACAATGGTGATATCAGTGAAGAACAGCTATTTTGCGACTAAAACAAGTCATCATTACATTATCTATCAGAATTTAATTTTCACAAAGGGGAGGTAATTTCAATTTGCTCTGACAAGGTAAAGCCCCAACGTACAAAGTGCAGAAAAACAGAATGTACTCGGAAGACCATGAGGTTTCAGAAAAGTATGGTGTTCAAAAGTCCCCACATGGGGGGAGGGGGTGTTCAGTAGCTCGAAGTCTAGTAGTAGGTTGCTTCAGATCATTGAGATTTGTATGGGACCGACAACAGTTATTATTAAAGGTGAAGGTTTGCTACAGATCGACGATACATCATAGAGGTTCCATGACAAGCTGGAACATTGGTGTTATAGAACTGTAGCGCGTTCAAGTACCGTATCGATGCAATCGATTGCAACAGAAAACGGTAACAATTCACCTTTAACGACCGTTAGGGTGTAACCGATTGCGAACGGCCTCAGAGGTAGTTCGCCATCCCCAACGAGGAAAACAAAATGGCTACCAAATGAATTTTATAAAACCAGCGAACAGTCCCGACTTAATTTCTCATCAATAAACCAACATTTTCCGATACTTAATGTATCAAACAAATCAGTTAACATCTGAGCAGCTAAATCTTATTTTTATATGCGGTAAAATTGATGCATTTCAGTTGATTAGTGCACTTTTGCTTGTGTTATTTAGATCGCACATAAATCGTTCGTACCCTTGAAAAGTTAATAAACATTGGGGCGCAATGAGTTATTATTGAAGAGTATCGGTGAACGTTGTTTGCATCGGTTAACGTTACTGTTCGCTGCTACGGTACTTGAACGCCCTACTGTAGTGGAATCAAGGTTCGGTTCAGCAGAGACCATCATAGGGTTCAACAACGCCGAGCAGTCTTTTGAGAATAGCCACACCGACGCTGAGCAATAGTGCTCGTCAAACAGCTCAACATCAGTTTTCAACATATTGTAGCTCAGCAGAAGTAACGCTGAGCATACATCGGTTAACGGGCCAGCCTGCACCGTGCTCAAACAGTCTGAGAGTACGGGGATATTGTTTATTAGTTGTTGATTTTGTGAGAAAAGCAGGTCATCCACTTTTAGTTAGTTTCATCCATTTAATATAGTTTATGTAGTTTCATGCTCAATCATCAGGCAAGATAGCCCAAGGAAAATTCTTATACATGTATATATTTCATATAGTCTGTATATATTGTTAATGCCCAACTAGTGTCCAGCTAAAGACACTGTCGCCTCATAGAACGCCCGATTTAAACACAGTTCAAGCTTAGGGCTCTAGCATTAGGGTTAGGGTAACCGAACGTCTTGACACAGTTATATGACAAATTGTTAAAAAAACCCATATTGATGATATTCAGATAATCAAACTGTTGAAATCGAGTACATTTGTACCTGTTATCTCTAGTTTATTTTTTATGTGAAAATAGATCTACTACTCTTGATGTGGACTAAATAGTGCAAAACCAAATTACTATGATCTTTTCTAATATTTCGACCTCTAAAGAAAAAGGCCCTTAGAGGTCGAAATATTAGAAAAGAGCAGTTTATATATTAATATTATCTAGAATATTGAAAAAAATTATTGTCAAATTACTATGATCATTTTCATTTGAAACAAATTTTACTGAAACATGTTCTTTGAAATGAACAAAATATGAACAATTCAAATTCAGCGCGGCAGATTTTGGCAATTACTGTGTCTGATGCAAAACTACTACTTTCATCTGATTTCTTGTGTTTAATTCATGATCATAATGAGATTAAACATCTATATCTATAACCACAATACTTACGATACTGCGATGCAGAGAAGTAAAGTCAAAGTCAACAGATGCATGTTGATGTACAAAACATAGACACGCAATTAGAAAGCCGCCAAAGTCTACGTTGTTTTATAGGTGTAACAGTTGACATATCCTGGCAACCATGTTTGCACATGCGCCTGTGGTCTTTATGAAACGTCTTAGGCGAATAGTATTTAGAAGAAAGCAAAGCAACCGCACACTTTCCAATTGGCGCAATGCTATAATGGTTTACGCTCTATTAACCCATTTTCTGTCACGTTGTACGGTTGTAGATTAATAAATAAACATGTTCTGCATTCTCTAATTTGTACGACACAGAGTGAGGCATTTTCAATGAATTGGTACAGTGACAGGAACGTTAGATTCGAAAAAAAAAACCCGGAGAGTTACACAGTGTTCGGTCGTGATCAAAACTGTTTGCACATTGTAACGAAATTAAGTTTACAGATAAAGGGATTAAATCTTGTTAAATTGGCCTTAATCTTCAGCCTAGCGGAGAACCCTTTTCGTGCCGACTATGTTTTTCTATACATACAACACCCTTTTTCACATTTACGTTGAGTTTAGGGCTGGTTTATACTTTATCTGAGAAAAATCAAAATAATACAAACAGCGCAGCTCCAGATGAAAGACTACCGAAGGAGTCTATACTGCTTGTTAAATACATGTATATTACACTGATTTCCAGATAATAAATGTTCGGAGTTCTTTACATGAAGATTTAATTTCTAGATATGCAAGAAAAGCCGCACTTGGTGAGACAAGAGTGTTGAAAAGTGTGTACTGCAGTGCACGCTAAAGGCAAATTTGTGAATTTTGTGTAAGTTTTGATTCAAAACTGTTTGACACTCTGATAATTTTAAGCGTTAATGAATTTTGAAAAGCGATGCTGACGACAAAGTTTGCAGACGACATATAACGTACAATACTGAAATTAGAATGATGAGTCAATTTATTAACACCTACTAGTCATATCGACACCATCCATTGGTTACCTACACCAACGAATGAAACGGCACCATTTCTTTTTAATCCTCTAGGACAGCGTGGCAAACATACAAAAAAGCATTTAACGATAGCCATTTTTTGTGCAACATGTCTGTTCAAATTGTTTGCTAGTATGAAGTCACCCTGCTTTTGAGTGTATATTTAGACGCACATTAATTTGCCGGCTGTTCATCAAATTTTCTCATTTGTACCGAAGGTCGTGTAAATTGGTAAACAAAACTTGAAAAAACTACCTATTTCTAAGGTTAAATGGCTATACATCCACAGCAAAAGGAACTTACGAACTGAACCTGAGACCTGGTCCTATGTTTATAAAGCATTTGAGTAGAGTCACGAGATCGCTCTCAAGCTTTTGGTTCTTCAGATTGTGCTAATGCTCAAAAGAACGATATCATACTTAACTTAAACGCTTGGACTTTGGCATTATGCATGCATATGCTGAATTTACTTGATATATAGTAATGTGTAGTGCAACATCTGAAGTATCCGGACTGATGACATAAGTAACACTAATGGTTACCGACCCCGTCGTGGCGAAGGTATAAACAGTTTTATCTGTACTTTGTTTGCCCTCAAGTAATAGCTTTAGAGTAATACAAGCATACTGTGCGTACTGTCAGGTTAGGTGTAAGGGCTATTTAAATAGCCGAAAAGTTCACTGAGAACATAATACGTTCAACGGGCAAAAGTCAATGTGTATTGCCTAAATAGGCTCTGAACCAAAAAGAAACCGTAAGGGGGACAAACAGTTTGCAATGTTGGGTCCGTTCCCAACAATGCCCATAATATGATCATACAAAACGGAATGTTTGTGTGTGCATGTGTGTGTGTGTGTGTGTGTGTGTGTGTGTGGGTAGGGTGGATTCCAACTACATGTATTAGTGACCCATTTTCTCCCCTTAGCTGCTGGCCGCTAGGCACTTAGTAGTGGACAGCTCACCCGTTCTTCCATGCGTTTGTACGTTCGGTTACCTCTTTTCCGGGCATATTATTATTGTACCGCATTACCTAAGGATACCAAATTTGGTGTGTGAGTACATCTTCAGATTCTTTTAGTACACTTTTCAGGTTACCGGGGCTTGTCAGTACCATATCAGTTAAGGATATCAAATACATATTGGGTGTGAGTACATCATGGTATGACAGAGTGTTGGAAACCTTTTTAAGGACACTGATATTGACCTTAACCTTTGATATTTGTTGTAGAAAAAGCTTGTCCGGAATATATTTACTGTACCTCATCAGCTAAGGATACCAAATGTTGTATGTGAAAAGTTTTTGATGGCGAATGTAACATAACAAATTTTAAATCACAATGGCCTTGATCTTTTCGGCCACGTAATGTGTAAAGCTAGTCCGGTGCATATCTTCTAACCACATCAGCAAGTGATACCGACGGTATTGGGTTAGTGTATCATGGACTGACGTAATCGTTTGTACCATTTTCAATTTACTGTGATATTGACATTGACCTATGACCTTAAGTATAACTAAGCTTGTTCAGAGCATTTTTTCTAAACCACATAAACCACATTCCCTATAGGGATAACACATTTATTGCGCAAATACATATTGGGATGATTGAGTTTTGCGCATCATGTTCACATCACTGTGAATTTTAACTTGAATTTGACCGCATTTTAAGAAAGTTCCTGTCATGAGTATATTTCCTATACATTGTTCTACACTAGCTGAAGATACTGAATAAATATTCAGATCACTCTGAGTTTGACTGTTCATCTCAATTAAAAAACATCTTGTGTCGGTCATATTTACTATACCAACAGCAAATAGGTATACCGAATTCAGTGTGTGATTATGTATTAGGATGGCAGCATGCTGTGTAAAAGTTTCAGGTAACTGTTATCATGACAATGGCCATGGACCGCAATTATATTAAAAGAAAACCGGTACTATCAGGGATCCAGATAAAGGGGAGTAAATGGAACAAATCCAAAATTGTCTCAATTATTTCAGTTTAAAATCCGGTGGTGTAACTACTCATTAGAATTGTCTTTAAGAGACGATTCTAATAAGTAGTAACACCATAGGGTTTAATACAGAAATAAAGATTTTAGTTTTGAAATACTCCCTTAATCCGGAGTTCTGTACATGTACTATATTTGCTAGGGATGACTTTTGACCTTATATATAAATAAAATCTTGTCCGGAGCATATGCCAGTATCACACCAGTTGGAGAAATTATATTTTGTGTGTAAGTGCAATCTTCAGATGGTGAAGTGTCAAATACCATTTTAGGTAGCCATTCAGGTATTGTGGCCTGACGTCTGATCTGAAAATAAAACCCCAAAACACTTGTCATAATATTTACTACACCATATCAGCTAGTGACGGAGGGTCATCCTACCGTTTTTGTTTTGATGGCGTTAGGCCGAGAAAAACATATACTAGTATATAGCAGAGCACCAGATAAGGGTAGTTTTTCAAAATCTAAAATCTTTATTTCTGAATTAAACCCTATGGTGTCACTACTCATTAGAATCGTCTCGAAGAGACGATTCTAATGAGTAGTAACACCATAGGATTTGGTGCTAAAAAGAGTGAGAAAATGTTGAATTTGTTGAAAAAACTACCTCTTATCTGGAGCCCTGATATAGCATTACAAATATTTACCAAACCTAACAACACTAAGTAATTCGCACTTGCAATGGAAAGGAATTACTAGACATAAATGACTTTCAAACAGAGCCTACTTATTAACTCTTTCCTCCCTAAAACTTCAAATGAACAATCCCAGTTTCCATTTTAGTCTAGTCCATTTCTGACATTTAATGGTTGTTTTTGCCAATGTTTTGCATTATGACAAACAGTGAATACCCAGATCAGAGGGCTCCGTAAGGAGCCCTCTGATCTAGGTATTCACTGTTTGCATAGGACAAGTGTACTTTTCACATGTTTACAATTTGAAAAGGACGCCTATATGCGGGACTAGGGTTCAAAGGGTTAAGCAAATTAACCAGAACCTAGTTTAGCTTTATTTCTTTTTTATTAAGAATTTACACAAAAAGTATACTAAATCTCATTTTGTTATGTATTTAAACAGCGCCCGGTTACAGTCTGCGAAAGGATATCAGTTGGTTATTAATAGAAGTCATAAGTATTCTTTACTATATCTTAAACAAGCAGGTCAAGCAATGTTCCTCTGTAGACGTAGTCGAGTGGTTAACGCGTGCGACTGTGAAATAATGAAACATGATGTCAGAAGTTCGAGTTCCGTCTAATGCAACACTTTTATTTCTTTTTATCATAATTATTTTGTTGTTTCATTGTCATGTTTAGGTCAACTTTGGGAAACGTCGAAATATTGCCGCCACCTTGCCGACTGCGTGGATTTGTTAGTTTTGAGGTTAATTGTTTTGTAAAACAACATTTCTCAATAATTATCTTAGGTACATTTGTTTGAAGTTTGGAATACTTGTTCAGTATTCTGAACAAAAAACGCCAGGCAATTCACTATATTTCAATAGGTACGAGGTACCTTAAATTCAATAATAATACCATTCTACAATGCATTCATTTCAAAACATACGTAATGCCCGTTTAGGTGACACCTGGTTCCAGCTATATATCGAGTTTGAAAAAACAAACCAAAACGACGTATGACGGCGTCGGACGGACGACGACTGACACAGTGTCGCCAAATCCTCTCAGCGCCAGCAGTACTTCGATTAATGTTGAGCATAGCTATATTTGCAGTTCTACATGCACCAGTAAACTGTTTTAAGTGTCAGTTAACGTGTCTAAGGCTTTCGTCACTTAGTGTGAATAAGTTCATGGTTTATTATTAAGTTTGGTGCCAGATTGTGAATTGAATGAGATGAAATTAGGCTAAAGTACATCTTTTAAAGGCACTTGAGTTAAAACGACAAGCTTGCAAAATACAATACATTTAAACCCTTCACTGCCTTACCATAAGTACGAAAATTATTTACATATAATTTGGATCCCTAATCAGACGCTATGTAACACGGCGTCTGATCAGGATCCAAACAGTAATAAAAACTGACAACGATACTCCATGACAAGGAAGGGGTAAAATGTTGCGTGTTAAGGCTTTCAAACTATCTTTAATGGGCATTGCCTTTTGTATTCGTTTTCGTTAGTGCGATGACTTTTTACGATATGAAAGGGTGTTGAAAGCATTATAACCTGCGGGTGAACACGTGTGTGACATAAATTCTATATACAGTAGAACCCCTCCAAACCGGAACCTCTACCGGATTTATCTCTATCACGGACAAAAACTTTGGTCTCAACCCCCTTTTTATCACATTATACCATAACAATGCTTTTTAGGCCTTTCGTTTATTCATACACTGAAAAAATGAAGAAAAAAAATTCCACTTTATATGTTCTAGCAGATTATAGCTTTAAGCAGGTTGAAAGTATAGCAGGATGCGCCTGAAGGTGCATTCTGCATTACATGCAACCTTCTTTAAGTGTTCATCTATCTTCCATATTAAAAACATACTATGGGCTAATGGGTTAAACCCCCTCAGATCTGGAAACCCAACTAACCGGAAATTTATGTTGTCCCCACACATGTCTGGTTTAGAGGGGTTCCACTGCACAGTTCAGTCTCGATACCTCGATCTGGCGTAAGTCAATTATACCCGTATTTCAAATTTGAACATAGCTCGGTTACGTTGTATCCTTTCAATAATTTGATATGTTCGACTTAGTTATTAAAATCTATATGTTGAAATTGAAATAATCGACCTAGATACAGATACATATTATTATCTAGATACATGTTTAATTTAGAGTCGGGCTGTTTACAAACAGAATGATAACATTGGCTATGAATAGCAATTGGCTGACATTGAATAGCTATTGACCGACATTGAATAGCCATTGGCCGACATTGAATAGCTATTTGCCACCTTGAATAGCTATTGACCGACATTGAATGGCTTTTGGCCGACCTTAGCAATCTCCAGTTAGCGATCGAGGTGCATCAGGAGATGGGTATGTTTGTGTCCACCGTACAATACAATAGCGGAGTAGCACGAAGACATTTTGATATCAAATAAACTTTAACCTCTTGCGTCCAGTGCGTTCTTCCAAGATTATATATTAGATTAATCCATATATATTTAATTATAAGGGTGCTTGGTCTAAATTTCTTTTTGTATTATATTGTCTCTGATCAGTGGACACGCATTATTTATAGGACGCCAGGCACAAGATGGTTAAACCACTAAGGGGTCTGACTTACGAACAGTCGGATGGATGAACTCACAGACAAACGAACAGATTGATAAAGAAACTTTGACTTGGTGAATTATTAAATATAACGAAGCGTAGGTTCCAACAACCAACTGAATGTGTAATATGCAATTTAGAGCTGTAGCAAAAGAACATTATGTAACATTATGGAAAAATATACCAGGTAGTTTCATAAAATACATTTCAGTCAACCGATTTGCCGAGATCTACTTGTTTACAGTATTTTGCAAGAGGAGCAATGTCACAGCAGGGGACTAAATTACGTACACAATTACATGTGCACTACTAGAGAAATGTGCAGCACAAAGACTTAGTCAAGGACACCGCAGTACATAAATTGTATATATACCTCTAGATAGTGATTTCAGGTAATGAATCGAAGGCCAAATGCAGTTAAGTGCAACCTGTAATGTTTTTGAATACTCTCCAATAATAATTCAATGACAGATAATGTCCTGCCATTGTGCATTTTGTAGTTTTCGACAAAAGAGCGACAGACTGGAGGACGAACATTCTGAGTGACTATTATATTCCCTAAAACGAATTAACTCGTCTCATTATTTTCAGACATAATTTTGCAAAACGATGAAGAATGAATATTTTAGGGATTTAAATAGGTAAAATGAAGACTATTTTTCTTTCTCTCGCTCCTAACTTAATGAAAATGTAGTAAATAATGACATTCACCGTGCATGTCATTTCAATTACGAAGGTTACACTTGAATTAGTGATAAGTACAGTGCTCCCTCCATACAACGGCCCTCTGAAAAGCGACCCCCTCATTGCAACCACCCTTACCGCTGTCCCCCAAACAAGACACTTATGTTTAACGTTTTTACTGCTGCAATGTCATCTGCTTAAAATTGCTGTTTGCTGTTTTTCTCAAAGGTATCTATTGGACATTTTGAAACCGAAAGATAAGTAGCAAACAGTTTGAACCTGGATCAGACGCCGAGTGACTGATCTGGGTTCAAATCGTTTGCAAATGTAAGCACTATCAGGGCATTAAATTTCCCTCCGTATAACAACTCCCTCCGAACAACACGAAAACCTTTGTCTCCCACCTAGAGAAAGATTAGTGTGCGTTGTATTTCCAACCGTCCACGTTTCCAATTTGAAAATATATTACATAAACGGAAATTTATAAAACGTTGCAAGTAGAAATTGGGCAAGATATCAAAATAGTTTTTCTAGTTAATGTTCCATTTTTGAGATGGTTGAATTAAGCATCGTCTGAAATTTGGCAACATCTGGAAACTACTGAAAGTGAAGGTATACTGTAGTGTTGACAGCTACGTTTGTTAGGTCATTAAAATTTGCAGCCAATGTTTCGGTAGATTTTGTCCACTATAAGAAGTAGTTGAACGTCCAAGGTTTTCATCACGAGCTCTGGTCAGTCTCTTGGGTTCGTATCGGGTAAAACATATAGAACACTACATTGTATCGTTCGCTCTTCGTCAGACATTCGAGATTCACCTTTATTGCGGTATCTGATAGGTACTAGTACTTGTTTGCCTACATAAGAGCTTTGGTCTCTTTCCTCTTGTCAAGTACTGGAACGATAGTATCTACTTCCATAACCTTCACATGAGTATACTTCAGAGATGAGTCTAAGAGCTTGATTCTAAATGTTATCAAGCTGCTACTAGCCCCGACGCTATATGAAATGTTTAAATGGAGTCTGGGATTGTTCAAATCAAAACGCTTTACAGCTTTGGACCGTGGGTCCCGTTTCATTTAACTTCGTACGACAAATGTTGTCATAAGTCAGATTATAAAAGTCTCAATTAATGTTTTATTTATCGATCTAATCCTGTCTTATATGACATCTATTTGGAATTGTCTCGAAAAGACAATTCAAAAGAGATGTCACAAGACAGGATTAGGTAGAGACATTATCAATTAAATGTATTTCAAAATTTTGACTTACGATTGTTTTTGCCTTACGAAGTGTAATGAAACGGGCCCCAGAGTTGTATTGTCATCTAACTGAGGGACCATACTATTGGATGATTCTTTTTCTCCGCATAAATATTGTAAAAGACAAAGATGGTATCAATAGAATCAACAGCATTGGCAAATTTGACATGGGGTTTGTCTAAATCTTTATAATGTTCTTTGAACGACTATATTGATACAGTGGTGAAAACGTTATTTGTTTTTTCGTTTAAACGCATACAAAACGTAAACGCATTGCAATAAAATGGAGAAAAAGACAACTTTTTGACAATTCTGACTATATATTTCAATCAAAATAGCAAACAGTTTGGAGCCTGATCAGACGCCAAGTTACCAATTGAACGACTATATGGTGAAACAGTGGATAAGACGTTAATCGTTCCCGTTTAAACGCAAACGAAACGCAAACGTAATAAACTTGAAAGAAAATACTACTATTTGACAATTTTGACTATTTATTAATCATAGTTGTAATGCAGGCTGGAGCCTGATCAGACACCGGGTTACCCGGCGTATAATCTGGTTTCAAACTGTTTGCAGTGGAAATAATAGTTTTAGCATATTAGGAAAAAAATTAACGTTTTCTCCACTGTATTATCTACTTTTTTTTTATTGTTGGACCAATACTGTACATATATATGATAACCCTACGTTTGACCACGCTCCAAACTGTTTGCTACTGAAAACAAAAATCATTACAGAGTTCTACAAAAATACAATTTTCTTAATTTTATTGCAACGTATTTGACTTTCGTTTTCGTTTAAACGGAAAATAATAACACCTTCTCCACTGTAATTCAATACTGACTGTATCGCCGATAACTTATTAAGATTACATAGACAAACAGGATTCAGTCACTTCCGTGTGATCATAATGTCTTCTTAAATGACAATATACATGTACAGTAACCATTTCTATACCGACACCTAAAACGAAGGCTTATTGATGTATAAAGGACAGGTGGGAGCTTAAAGCAAAGCGACAGTAAAACAGAAAGATCCTAAAGGAGCTTTCTGTTTTACTGTCATTTTGCTTAAAGCAGCTACATTGTATCTGTCGTAAGCACCAAATAGTGAACACAGTTAAGTGGTCGTTATAGAAAGGTTTACTATGCTCTCAATCTTTTATTAAGCTACTACTAGTATCACTAATTGTTATTGCGTATTGAGCCCTATAAATATTGCAGAATAAAAATAATACAGGAATATGCATTATTTTATTGTGCATTAAGCAACCATCTTTCTTTTAAAACAATAACCATCGGAACTTGTAATTCATTAGTGGCTTAATACAATGTTAGTTGTATCTCAGTTAATGTTAAACAATCAGTCATTTCACATGGCATCTCTCAAATGAGACCACTGCTTATTACAGTGGAGAATCTGTTATTCTTTCCCGTTTAAACGCAAACGTACGCAAACGCAAAGCACTAAAACGTAGAAAATAACAACTTTTGGACAATTCTGATAATTCTTGTTTATCTTGGTGGCAAACAGTTTGGAGCCTGATCAGACGCCGGGTTACCCGGCGTCTGATCTGGCTCCAAACTGTTTGCCCTGCAAATAATAGTTTTAGCGTAAACGCGTTTATTGGGAAAGAATAACAGATTCTCCACTGTATAACACAAATGTTATGCATACAGTTTATTGGGGAGCTTTCAGCATTGCAATGTAGACACTATAAGTACATTGTCCACGCAATTTGAAAATATCTTCTTTTTCAAATAACGTAATGCTGCCAAATTTTAACGTTACTTGAAAAAACTTTTCATTTTGCGTTACAGTGTCTCAATTCTTAACGCAATTTGAAATGTTTTATTTTGCTTTTTTCAAATTGCGTTAAATTTCAAATTGCTCCCATCTTGAATTATGCGACTGCCATCTGTTTTAAGATCTCTAATAAATACGAAAGACTCAAGCAGGAAACGCAACACAAACAATACACCCACCTCTCAAGCAGATGCAGTTTGTGCACTTATTGTCTTTCATTTAGTCGCTTGAAACAAGTGTTGTTGTATTTATTCCCATGTTACTGCATCGATCAGATTGCACTTGAATTTGCCAATTGCTTTGTACCAAATCAGACAATCAATAACATTGTTATATATCATAATGTAAACAGTTTGACAAATAAATAAGCTTCTCTAGACAAAACAACTGTAAAACTACAAATATGAGAACAAATAAAGCAAAAGACAAATTTAAAGGTGAAGATACGGCGGAGGGTCAAAAACTCTTAACATCATTTCCGTGAGCCACTTGATATGTATTCATTAAATTCAACCACAATCGACAAAGATTCTTTCTCACGAGACAAATAACACGTACGTATTATTTCACATTGTTTTTATTTAATCCAGTTAAATTCCATTCTGTATTATTTTTGTCGTCTGCAACAATTTTTAAAAATCGATTTCCATACATTTTATTACCGTGTTAATTTTAACTCTTTCACTGCCAACGCCATCTGCATTTACATTTGTAAACAGTTTGAATTCCGACCAGAATCCAAACTAATTGACACTAAACTGTAATGTCACTTACAGTTGAGAAGACGTTATTATTTCCTAATGAACTCATTACGCTATAACTACATATATTATTATCATTGCAAACAGTTCAGAAGCTGCGTATCGCGGCGTTTGATCAGGCTCCAAATCTGGTCGCCACTCATATAAAATAGAAAGTCAGAATTAAACAGTTTTAGAAATAAAAGCAGACGATATTTTTAAGCAGAGGATAGTACATGTATGACACTGAATGTGTTAGACGAGTTTTGACGTCGTTTTGACAGTGGAAGGGTTACTATGAGTATATAACAGTTTGGATACACATGCAAGGTAAGTTCCAATAAGTCTAATAAAGACTAGATATTAATCCGTTCTAGGCCATAGACGCCAAAAGATGATATTGGTACCGGTTTGGGGACCCAGACAGTTTTTCGCTCGTATCAGTATTTATTTAGTAAAAATGTCGTCATGAGATTAAAAACAAAGTCTGGCCCTATTGTTTTTGTAAATGGGTTCAGGCGACTATATAAACATTATATATGATTCTATAAGTTAAAGAAATGGATTTATATTTACCAAAAAAATCGTGGCAAACCGAGATACATGCTTGCTATTAAATGTATACGCGTGTTATCTCGCGACCACGGCTACGTTCTTTTCTGTCGGTCTCTTTTATCTTATTTGAAATGTATGTAGTGAGGTCTAAAACAAAAATCTACTACGTCCATGGACGGAATAGTAAAAGCGATGGAACATACAGTAAGATTTGATTACTTTTCTTGAGGATGTTTTCAGACTGTTTATATATTGCGATGCCATATGCAAGATAATGTCAATACGATTATTTTATGTTGCAAATACAGCGTTCCCTCCCTACAACCCCCCTCTCAACAACGACTCCCTCCTTACAACGACCCTTGTCGCTGTTCCGCAAACACGACCGTTATGTCCATTTTTTTCATGGCTGCAAAACCGTCTGCTTAATTTTGTCGTCTGCTGTTTTTCTCAAAGTTACATAAAAGTTGAAAATTTTATAGATTAGATATAACGAAGAGTGACAAACAGCTTGAATACAAATCAGACGCCGCGTTACGCGGCGTCTGATCTGGATTCGAGCTGTTTGCAAATGTCAGCCAATTCTTATTTTCCCTCCTAGAACGACTCCCTCCGAACAACACACTCAATCTCTGCCTCCCATTGATAGTCGTTATAGAGAGGGAGCACAGTACACCATTCGGTTTTCAGTCTCTTTGAGTCTAACATTGAAAAACGAATATAGACAGTATCAAATATGCAGTTAGTCCAGTAAAGAAATCGATGGCCATCGATTGCGAGTTGGCTATCGGTAAGAAATACAGTGGAGAAAGCGTAATTCGTTTGTTCAAACGGAAACGCATTGCAATGAAATATAAAAAAATACAACATTTTGACAATTCAGACTACCAGTTTTAGTATGAGTGGCAAACAGTTTGGAGCCTGATCAGACGCCGGGTTACCCGGCGTCTGATCTGGCTCCAAACTGTTTGCGATGAAAATAATAGTTTAAGCGTAACTGGGGGTTATTTGGAAAGAAAATGTTTTCTGTGTTTAACTCTGCACGCTGCACACGGGGCACAAACTGCTAACCTAAACGGCAAACAATGTTAATTGAACACGCTACAGGTAATACTATGACAGTGAATTGGTCAAGGCAAGCGATACAAATTTTCGAAACATTTAATGCCTCATTTAGCTATATTCAGATATAAAACGAAATATTTTATCCGCAATATTTGTTTAATTGAAGTATGTCAAAGAAAGTGTGCAGATATCCGGCTAATTATTTGAAATTCAGTGTCTGACCAGGATCAAACTTAGTGTCACTTGGTTCGTATTTCTACAGTTTTTAATACAACCATAAACACTTATACCAGCTAATCGCGATTTAATTGGCAATTAAAAATAGTGTTGATCCTGACCAGACACCGCTTGACGCCACGTCTGATCAAAGTCAAAACTGATTGCAAAATTAAGTCAAGTTGCGCTCAGCACTCTATAGGTTAACAGACGTGGACATAACAAAGTGTTACATCATGATAGAATCAAGCACGGATTTCGTTAAGACAATGAGCTTCTATACATGAGATTGGTCTGTTCCCAGTCGGAAACGGGATTTAGCGAATAAAACGATATAGACCATAACTTGAAACTACAAACGGGTTTTATTGATTCCAGTCGCTAAGATAATCAATATTTCGTATAGAAATATTTACCACAACGACCCTTTTTCCTTAACTCATTATCCCCTGAAACTTCCAATGGCCAATTCCAGTTTGCAATAAAGGCTGCTCCGTTTTATCCTACATTGTATTTAGGGTTGTTTTTGTAATAAATTGCAAAATGACAAACAGTGAAATCCCTGATCAGAGGGCTCCAGCAGGAGCGCTCTTTTCAGGAGCTTCAATGTTTGCATAGGACAAGTGTACTCTTCACAGGAACACATTTGGTAAAAGACGCATATATGCGTCACTAGGGCTCAATGAGTTAATACCTTCATACATTTAAAGCACAACTACAATGGACATCAATGCGATAACGCCAAAAACGCGACCTTACGCGTAAACTCAATCATGTCTAACAATCAACAACACAATATACAAATCATGAATTTCTATATCTATTTTCAGATACAAAAACATGTTCAAGCTCGTGTTTTATTTCGTAAACGTATACGTTGTGATACTGGTTAAAGATTTTCGGGCATCAGCGTGGACCCTTGGCAATGATCACACTGCTAGTATCAACAGTCCAAACTGTGATGTTACTCGCTACCTAGATGATGTGTTTGTTAATTGTACCGCCAGGTTTATACAGGCTGTCCCGAAATTGCCGAAGTCCAGCACCATTATCAACCTAGATAGAAACAATATAAGCCATATTAGAGACTTACCATTTCTTGGAATGACACATCTTCAGTCACTGAATCTTTCTTGCAATCCTTTGAAATACATTTCTAAGGATCTGTTTAAGGGACTTTGGAATCTACAGCGAATTTATTTGCTGAACTGTTTGTTGAATTATCAGGTAGATCTGGATTATGGATATCTCTTGGCAGATGTTAGAATCTTAAATGAATTCGCCCTAACATTCGCTTCATATACCGACATTGAATGTAGATTAACAAAATGTACGAACAACCGTTTCACCACCATTAAACGTGCCACAGTTTTAGAAATAAGTGCTCTAGTCATGATCGGTTTGTGTAGCACTAGTGATAATCTCACAATCGCCAATACTAAAAAATTATCTATTTGGAATGATCACAATTATTGCCGGATTAGGAATTTCAAAATGAGCATGTTCTCTACTTTTGTTGGCCTAGAAGAGTTAAATATTTATGTTAAGGTATTTGCAGGTGAATATCCGGTTTACATAGACACAGACACTTTTCTTAAACTGGATAATTTATTCGTGCTGAATATAAATAGTGTTGATAGAATATTTTGTAAACAAGACCAAATTCCTCTCCAAGCCGTGGAAAAGAAATGGACATTAGACTTATTTCTGCACAATATATCTGCATCAGTCTCAAAACTAGGACATCTTCGTGAACTGCGCATGGAAGGTTTGAACTGCCCTCGGAAAACACCATATCTTAATTGCTCTTTCGCACTTTCAAGTCTCTCGCAATCAAAGTCTCTAAGGATATTGTCATTGAATTGGAATTCTATCTCCTTATTGGAATGTGTGTCTTTTACTAGCCAGTTCAGTCATCTTCCAAGGTACTTAGATGTCTTGGAAGTTAGAGAAAACTGTCTCGGATATGAAGATCTTTTCAACATACTTTCATTCTATCGACGTTTAAAGTATATCGATGCAAGGTTCCAGAACATGTGTGGAGTCCCACCTACACAGGAAGAAATATATGCAAATTCAACGAAAAAGTTTTTACCTAAAAATAGGTATAATCCTACACACGACTTTGAGTCAGAATTACGAGAAGTTTACTTTAGTAACTCTCAGACGCCTTTTCATTATTGGTTTAAATGTTTTACAAATGTTAATTTTAACAAGCTAACTATATTGGAATTGTCATGGTTGAAAGATTTATCAGGATATTCCTTGACAGTCCCTGCCGATTTCTTTCACAATCGGCCAAATTTGCGCTATTTGGATTTGTCCGGGTCTAAAATAATCAGTATTGATACACACACATTTGAAAACGCGACTACATTAAAAACTTTGTACCTGTCTTACAATTCTTTGGCGAAAATGGGATCAAAATTGAACAGTTTACTCAAACAGATTCGAATATTAGAAGAACTCTATCTAACAAATAATGGCATAACGGATCTATCAGAAGACGTGTTTAGCTCTATGAAACGTCTCACGAGTCTGGATCTCAGTGGAAACTTACTTTCAGAGTTTAAGCCTTCTCTTAAGAACTTGTCTCATTTAAAACTTTTAAACGTTTCGAATAACAGACTCAACCAATTGTCACCGAAGACCCGTAATGACCTTGACACAATCAGACAAAGAAGTTCTATCGGCGTTGATTTGACTGGAAACCGATTCACGTGTACATGTCACACCCTAGCATTCCTGAAGTGGGTTGTGTCAACTAAAGTGATTCTTCATAGAATTGACACATTGTCGTGCACAAAAACGGACAGCACAGAGGTAGTTATGAAAAATGTAAAGCATGAAATAGCTACACTAGAATCAGAGTGCCAACCTAACACGGTGTTGATTGTTGTCTGCAGTGTGGCAACTGCACTTTGTATATCCTGTCTGGTGGCCGCATTGATGTACAAGTTCAGGTGGCGTTTGAGATACCTTTATTACATGGCAAACCTTAGAGTTAAAAAGAGTCCAGACAAGTATGAAAGGATCTTTGATTATGACGCCTTCATTTCGTACTCATCAGATGATACTATAGCGAGAACTGGTTGCATTGAATATTTAGAAAATGAAAGAGGACTTCGCCTGTTCATTCACGAAAGAGATTTTACACCCGGAGAGGCAATAGCTTACAATATTTCTGTTGGCATACATTCTAGTAAAAAGACAGTCTTCTTCATGTCTGAGGCATTTCTAAGTAGTGAATGGTGTTTGTATGAATTTAATATAGCGCGAATGGAGTCGCTGTATGCAAAGCGACCGACCATGTTGATTGTTTTGTTAGAGAGTGTTGTAGTAGGTAAGCTACCCATTGACATTATTGACGTCATCAGAAGTGTGACGTATCTAGAATATCCAGAAAACGGACACGAAGACGATGTGAAAGTGTTTTGGAATAAACTGGCAGACAACGTAACAGGAAAATAGATATTTGGAATAAACTTGCAGACTAAAAGTATGTAACGGACCAAATTCTTTAGTTACGCACTTTGACTTTTCAAGAATACATTATTGGCGTCTTCAGAAATGTGACGTATCTAGAATATCCTAATCACGGACAAGAAGACGATGTGTTGGTATTTTGGAATAAATTTACAGACTATGTCACCGGCAAATAGCGACAGTGTCACACGTTCAAATATTTTTATGTAATCTGAAGTGTGACGTATCTAGAATATCCTGAACACGGACACAGAGACGATGTAATGGTGTTTTGGAATAGACTGGCAGAAAATGTAACAGGCAAATAGCGACAGTGACGAACAGTATAGGAATAAACAACATCTTTTTGCCGTTCATGACGGTATGAATCATTAGCTTCGCAGGGGGTAAGTTTCGTAAACGCCCGAATGGCGTTTACGTTAAACTTACCCCGAAGCTAATGTTGATTATTCCGTATATTTATATTTCTATTGTCTCTCTTGCCATTTAATAAGTAGTTGGACCAGATTTGTTTTTCATGTATATGAATATACCATATACCGGCCAAATAGGTTTGATAGATATTATATCGATGTAATAGCCATTCCAGTTTCTTAATATGTTGTGAAAAGTAGTCCTAACTACATGTACTGTATTTGCATTATACATTTAGGGTTTTACCGTGTAAACTTTCTCGGTGTGCTTTAAGAAACGATCGTAAGAAAAAGAAAATTCAATCTGAATATCCATTATCAAAGCAACTGAAACAATTAGGTGGCGCTTGTTTTTATACATGCTTTACACATAGCAGCGCGAATAGCAACGCTGAAATTCGACTACACAGTGTGTGTACACACACACGGCTATCCAAGGCATATGTTATTTCAAACACTTTCGGCTGATACACATAAGATAGTTTAAATATGTCAGAATGGAACATTACGTTCCAAATTTAGAAAGTTAAATGCATTAGTTTGCTTTATGTTCGAGCGACTTTCCTATGTAATTCTGGTGAACAATCTCAAACAGTAGCTAGAAGACAACTTGTCTAATCTATAAATAGAACACCACTCACTCGGATTTTCAAAGGGAGAAAAAGCGTACAGCTTTAATGACGAAGCGTAATATGATAATCTCCCTTAAAAACAGCATTTTTTTTTATCGCAATTTGATTTGTCTCCGACTTTAAATTGGGGTTTTGAGATACCCAAACAGAAAATCTAAAAGTAGACCCTAACTTGGTCGATATCTCTCCGCCGTATGGAAGATATTTAAACTAGTTAGAACCAGATCTGAAGTGAGGGTTCACTGAAAATTTAACCTCACTTTTTCCTTAGAGTTATACAGAGCGTATGTAAATATTCAAAAGTTAATGATATTATCAGAAGTGCAACGTATCTAGAAAATCCACAACACCGACAAGACGACGGTGTGATGGTATTTTGGAGAAAAAAAACTGGTAGTCTATCTATCAGGCAGATAGCAGCACATTCTCTATAAGAGTCCTGTCAGAAACTTGTAACTGTTGTATTTCTATTTTGATAAGTTTAGCACTCTATTTGGCATATTTCAATTTGACCAAGGTTTCATATGAGGTTTGAAAGGCATTAGGAACCCGCGAGCCCCCTTAACCCATTACCCATAAATAATTATTTTATAAATTACTCCACTGAATAAAATATTTCCACTTGATATAGTCGGAAACCTCTACTATAAGAAATGTTTCCATATCCTAGCAGATGATTACTTAAAGCAGACTGAGAGTAAAGCAAAATGCACCTTAAGATATGCGAGTACATATTGGAATGACCAACTGTCGCGATTTTCTAATGTTGTGTATGAGTATATTTACAAATAAATACGAAAGAAGACTCAAGCAGGAAACGCAACACAAACAATACACCCATCTCTAAAGCAGAACACACACACAGCCATACCATAACAAACACACACACACACACACACGCAATACCATTCCTTCATCTACACACTAAATAGAAAACAACACGCAAGACAAACATAAAGCTAAGTGAACATAGGAGCCCGCCTTGGTACGGTCAGTAGCAATCAATAATCAATTATAAATTAATTAATCATTAACAACCACTGGGGGTTAAACCTGGGTTTAGGGGCGCCCAACCTCACACTTATCTCCTATATTCACCTATAAAGACGAACAGTGTACATAAAATATAAACCCTGTTCCACAACCTTACAATAAAAAAGACCGCCAGCACAGTAAGTAAATACATGTAAAACATCTAACAAAATTCTCTAACAGGATTATTAGTAACACGGGAAAGAATTAAACATTCAAGCCCGTGTTAAAAATAACCCACTATGGCAACGGTCAAATTGTACTCAAGCGAATAGTCTGTAGTCACGAGTAACTGTAAGACATGGGAGGGTTTAGGGTACGACAGAGAGGGAGAGAAAACCAAAGCACGAAAATCTGCATACAAAAACAAAATTCCCTGTACATGTACAGATCTAGTGTAAATGCGACTTTTGGAGATTTGGTCACTTAATGAGACACAGTATACAGTTATTTCATGTGTTTTTGGGGAACAGTCCAAAAACCATTTGCCCAATTTATCAGGAAAGACTGTTGAACTGTTGCCTAGACCGATAGGCCGAGGGCAACAGTTCGAAATGTATTCCCTGATAACGAGGGGCAATATTTTATTACCTAATGCTCTATATAACTTGTAATTCGTTAGTTTTGACTGTTTTGATGTGTTGCTCTGCCATTGGCTAATCCGAGGGTAATAGTTTTAACTATAGACCGCTAGGACTAACTGTTTCCCCTGCGCGAAAAAGATGCGTAGAAGTTTTAAAATCAGGGTCATTGACAAGTTTTCCAGTACAGTATTGAATAATTGCCATTGATTGTTGTCTGGTGAATGTTCAATACTTTATTTCATGCTTTATTATTATTTATTATAATACTATAATCATTGAGACGAGTTCGTAATACACATCAACGTTATCCTTTTATACCGAAAAACAACACGGACACGAACACGCTGATCATTCATCAGACGTCTGTCAAAAACCACGAATGAATAACAAACAAGGTGTTATTCATTCGAGCAAAAACTCAAAATGACTAATACAATTTTATTTTATTTGTTTTTTTTTGCTCAGATTAGTTACATGTGTATTTTTGAAATTCTAGTTATATAGAGTATTAAGTAATAAAACAGTGATTTCATGTGTGTTAGGGGAACAGTCACAATTATTGGCCCTCGTTATCAACAGTTCGAAAGTCTTCCCTGATATCTCGGGCCAATAGTTTTGACTATTCCCTAAACACACATGAAATAACTGTGTTCTGTTCCACTAACACTCATGAAATAGATCTGTGTCATTACCTAATATTCTATATAACTAGATTTTCCAAAAGAACTGAAATTGTATTAGTCATTTTGAGTTTATGACAGACGTCCGATGAATGATCAGTAAAAATGCAAAATGTTGAAATGCAAACACTTACAAAAAGACGATGATCATTCATCGGAAGTCTGTCAAAAACTCAAAATAGGCATACAATAGCATTACTAGTCTTCACTGATACCTCGGTACAATAGTGTTGACAGTTCCCCAAACACACATGAAATAACTGTATAATGTTCGGGTCCGTTTCGGTATAAAGCATAGCGGCTAAATTTGATGTACATTACGAATTCGTCTAATAAATAATAGTATTGTTATTTATAATAACAAAACATGAAATCAAGCACTAAACCTTCACCAGACACTAACCAATGACAAAATATTATTCAATACTGTTTCATTACAATACCGCAAACCCGGGTACCGGAAAACTTCTCTATGACCTTGATTTTAAAAACTTCTACGTATCTTCATCGCCCTCAGGGGAAACAGTTCGTCCTAGAGGGCAACAGTTTAAATTGTTTCCCCCGGATTAGGAAATGTCAGAATAACACAGCAGAAAAGTCCAAACATAACAAATTACAAGTTATATAGAGCATAATGTAACAATTAGTTTTGTCATGTATCAATCTGCCGCTTAAGGACTATCACGGCAGTTAATTCGAATTTTCATAATAATGAGATTTTTTTTTTAAATTTTGCATGTTGCTACACGTGGAATATTACCTGTTATGCACAAATATGAAATAAAAATAAGGGGTCATCGAACTGGTTCTTTTTTTGGGTATACCCATAAGTATCCAGAGACACGTGCTTTTGATCATAAAATTTCAGAAATCCCCTCTGCAGCTTTTGTAATATATCACTTATCGTGGTCGCCAAATGCTGTTATGACCGCACAATTTAGCTTTTTGAGGTAGAAAAAAATACAAATTTCTAATATAAACTATATAACAGAGAATTGGTCAAAGGGAGACAACTCATCAAATATTTTGCAAAAGTTGTCTCCCTTTGACTGTAAAAAAAAGAATCTGGCACAATAGTCCTTGATAGCATAGGGTTACACGTTCAACTGTAGCATTACGAGTCAAACCGACTATTCAGAGTTATCTCTCTTAGCATATGACCCTGTGTAATGGACATTGTCTTGAATCTTAAATTGAGTCTTGGATAGCTATCTACTTTATATTCAAATTTCCAGTTTAGAAGGGTTTCCAGTTCAAAAGGATTTTAACCTATTACCCCATTGATTGTTTCTAGTATGGAAGATAGCTGACCACTTAAAGCAGGTTGAAGGCGTATTCTGCTTTACTTTCAACCTGCTTTAAGCTATCATCTGCTAGAGTATAGAAATTTTTCTGATGAGCATATTCATGAATGTATTTTTATTCAGTGTAGGAATAAATCAAAGGCGTAAAAATGTGTATTTATGGTAGAATGGGTTAAGATAAAGAAAGATTGAAAACGATACCAAACTTTTTGTCCGGTTTGAAGAGAATTCCGGTATTTTGAGATTCCGGTTTGGAGGGGGCTAGCTGTTTACCGTAGAGAAGGGGTTATCATTTCCTGTTTTTACCAAACTAAATTCAAACGAAACATGTACTATGCTATGTATAACATAATTATCAAGTTTATGAATTGTAAACCAGGCTCCAGATAACCCAACAAATTCAAGATTTTCTCACTCATTTTAGCACAAAATCTTATGGTGTTACTGCTCATTAGAATTGTCTCGAAGAGACGATTCTAATGAGGAGTGACACCTTAGAGTTTCAAGCAGAAATAAGATTTTAGTTTTTGAAAACCTCCCCTTATTACAGTAGCCGGTTTCACGAAACGGCTTAAGCCTTTTATTTGGCTCAAATCCTTGATCGCGCTCAATAACGGGATGGAATTGAACCAGCTCAAGCTGAGCGCGTTTCACGAAACTTTAATGAGCTCAATAACGCGATCAAAGTTGAGCTGATCGCGTTATTTTGAACCACGTCCAGACCAAGATCAAGGCTTCCGTAATCGGCTCAAATATGGCGCACTTTCAATGAAGAAATCGACGTCTCGCCAGATTTTAACGTATTGAAAGGGTATTTCGGGACCAATCCAACCCACTGGAGACCATGGGTAGAGAGGAGGTAAGGGACAGCTTTAGGTTTTATCCAGAATAAATTCTGTTCCTTCTGGACACAGTATTCGATGGTCTTGACCGCCGAACATACCGTTCACTGTCCCTCTGTTTGTCTATGTCTATGAAATACGAAACTTCTGTTAATATTGACAATTACTGTTTCGGCGCTTGTGGTGAGCAAGAAAAAGTGAAAGGGAAAGAGGAAAGATAGAAACAGACAGTTCAAAGTCAGATACTAGTGAAAATATTGATTCGACTGCTTTTCGTCCCTCGGGGAAGACCAATCCGGCTACCGAAGCGGCCCCTAGGAATTCACCCAACCGGCACAGCTCAACCCTTCATTGGTACCTGTACTAACAGTCGAAGCCGAGCAGATTTTAGAATTTCAGTGTTGAAAGCCCCTCTCTGAAAGATACCAGATTAGGGGCCTCGACAATAGTTGCCAGTAAAGAATTCCATGCTGGGATGGTGCGTGGAAAAAACTGTACTTATATGAGCCTGTGGATGTTGAAATGGTTCGATAAGTCTGGCTGTGTCTACTTCTGGTACGCTGCGATGGGGGTGTAAGGAGCGTGTCCGCTTTGACGTCTACCAGTCCATTTACATTTTTATACAGCATAGTCAGTTGTTGCTTCGTGCGTCTGGACTGCCAACTTTCCCACTGCAGTTCATCAAGCATAGGTTACGCTGCTGGTGTTGCGGTAACGATTTGTTGCGTACCTGGCTGCACGACGTTGAACCATCTCAATCGTGTTCACTGCAGATGACCTATGTGGGTTCCAAACGCTTGCACAGTATTCAAGATTGGATCTAACGAGGGCGTAGTATGCAGAGGCTTTTGTTTCCTGGTTGCTGATGCGCAGGGTTCTTTGCAGAAATCCTAACATACTACTCCCCTTCTTCCCTATCCTGTCAATGTGAGTGTTCCAAGATAGATCACAACTTATCTCCAGTCCAAGATACCGTGTTGAGCTGACTTCCTGCAAAATTTGGCCCTTCATAGAGTAGGCTGTCTTTCTGTGGGTCCTTGCTCTTGTGATGTGCATTGTAGAGCACTTGTCTGGATGGAAGACATTCCCCACTTGCGTTCCCACTGTTCAAGGTTATCCAGGTCCTTTTGAAGTTTCAGTGAGTCTCCCTCATTGCTGATCTCTCTGTATATTGCACAATCATCTGCAAACAGCCTGGTATTTGATTCTACACATTGTGGAAGGTCGTTGATGAAGCAGAGGAACAAAAGTGGCCCAAGGACAGTCCCTTGTGGTACTCCGCTAATGACCGGTGCATCTTCTGAACTTGTTCCATCAACGATTACTCTTTGTTGCCTACAGTTTAGGAAAGATGTGATCCAACGTAGGGTATGCCCTCTAATTCCATAATGATGTAGTTTGGACAGGAGACGTCGGTGAGGGACTCTGTCAAACGCTTTAGAGTAATCAAGCACCACCATGTCGATTTGACGCTTTTTCTTGGATCTTCTGTCTAGGCTTGCTGATATTTCTTGAACTAGAGTGAGTAACTGGGTCTCACAACTCCGTCTAGCCCTGAAACCATGCTGGCAGTCCGTGAGTATTGAAAATTTGTCAAGATGGTTAAGAATGTTACTTGTAAGAATGTGCTCTTGCATCTTGCAGCAAAGGCTTGTAAGTGACACCGGCCTGTAATTACTTGCCCTAAAACGCTCACCCTTTTTGAAGATAGCGGTGACGTTTGTCTGTTTCCAGTCATCTGGTACTGTGTTTATGTTGACATTGCTGTTGGTTACCCTGCATTTTTATGCTAGCGGTGTTCAATTTATCCGTGTCTAGGGCCATACACAGGACTACAAAATTAATGTGTGGTTTACTTAAAATGCCTGTGGATGGTGAAGTGGACACGTAAGATAGGCCGAGTCGTTAGCCGTCGTTAATGTAAAAAATCTATAAATAGCCACTGTACATAAGGGACGCAACAGATACAACAGAAGGCTAACTTTTCTGGGAAAACTGTTAGAGGGATATTAATGAAACTTCACACAAATGTTATATGCCTCAAGATCTAAAGCTGAGTTGAGTTTGAGGTTCATTCGAATTTTCGTTACAGAGTTATCTGCCCTTGATGTACTCAAATATGCTATAAAAAGTTTGTCCGGAGTTTTCTGGGAAAACTAATTAAGGGATATTAATGAAACTTCACACAAATGTTATATTCATTACGATCTAAAGCTGATTTGAGTTTGAGGTTCATTCGAATTTTTGTTACAGAGTTATCTACCCTTGATGCACTCAAATGTGCTATAAAAAGCTTGTCCGGAGTTTTCTTGGAAAACTATTGAAGGGATATTAATGAAACTTCACACAAATGTTATATTCATCAAGATCTAAAGTTGAGTTGAGTTTGAGGTTCATTTGAATGTTTGTTACAGAGTTATCTGCCCTTGATGTACTCAAATATGCTATAAAAAGCTTGTCCGGAGTTTTCTGGGAAAACTGATTAAGGGATATTAATGAAACCTCACACAAATGTTATATTCATTACGATCTAAAGCTGATTTGAGTTTGAGGTTCATTCGAATTTTTGTTACAGAGTTATCTACCCTTGATGCGCTCAAATATGCTATAAAAAGCTTGTCCGGAGTTTTCTTGGAAAACTATTGAAGGGATATTAATGAAACTTCACACAAATGCTATATTCATCAAGATCTAAAGTTGAGTTGAGTTTGAGGTTCATTTGAATGTTTGTTACAGAGTTATCTGCCCTTGATGTACTCAAATATGCTATAAAAAGCTTGTCCAGAGTTTTCTTCGAAAACTATTTGAAGGATATTAATGAAACTTCCCAGAAAGGTTATATGCATCAAGATCTGAAGCTGATTTAAGTTTGAGATTTATTTGATATTTCGTCACAGAGTTATCTGCCCTTGGTGTACTCAAATATGCTATAAAAGGCCTATTTGACAGTGTTAACACACTTAGCAACTACAGTTTTGAATGAATTTTGATTATGTTTGCTCACAGTATAATTATAGAAGTATAAGTTCATGAAAGGGTTGATTATTATTAAAATCGGATCATTGTATCGAGTTATCTGCCCTTGGTGTACTCAGATGAGATATGCTAGAAAAGGATTTATTTCAGTATTGTTTATGCTCTAAGTGTCTACAAGTTGGAATAAATTTTGATAAAACTATATACATGTATTTGCCAGTGGGCGTATTATAATGTACCGCTTGCGGTGCTCTCGTTAATGATTGTCACATGAAGGTTTTACTGAGCAGTATTACCCCTCTGTTTCCACAATAAAATTGTGTAAGTGTATGTGTTTATAGCTTTCTGCTTTACTTTCATCTTGTTAGTTGTCACCTGTATTTCATACAATAAATGACAATGATAATCAATTAGCTTTCTAAATAGTGATTGTAATAGAGCAGTTTTAATGTACTAAAATATTTTATTCAAAATAAACGTATTCATACAAATTAAACCTTTCCTACATCATTAGCCAAAAGTGAAAATTGCATTTTATCCAATGTATCAAATGCATGGAAAGCTGAAAGTAATATGAAAGTAAAGCAGAAAGTTAATGCTTTCTGTTTTACTTTCATCTTGCTAAAAGCTGCCACCTGTATTTCACACTACGATTAAAAACTCATTTGTGGTGCTTTAAAGGTGCTTACTATTGGAGGATATGGTTGAACAGATAGTTTAATAATTAAATTGCTGGTTTCAAGTAAACCAATTTATTTACACGTTTTTTAATAGCAAAACTCAGGCTGTTTTACTACATTTTAAGAAATTTAAGAATAGCCTAAGCATCTGACAGAAGGTTTCCTATCAGAAAGTGTTTGAGTTTGCAGACTTAATGAAGCCTTTACAATATCAAGAGTGGCTGTTGAACAAACATTTGAGATTTTGAATCAGAGATTTCCCTGCCTGGCCAATGAGATGAGACTGCCCACAGAAGATGTGTCGGACTATGGTGGCATGTGCTGTACTGCACAATTTTGGACTCATGAGAGGGGATACTTTGTACAGGGCCCCAGTACATGACATGGACCCACCAGATGATGTGAGGCTGAACCCCCACCAACACTGAGGCTAGGGCCAGAGATATTTTTGCAATCAACATTTCAGCTGAATAAACTACATGTATTATTTAATTTTTTTTATTTTTACATATTTCATAGCTCCTGCAAAAGGGGTTTTCTAAAATGACCCTATATTAAATGCTTATGTCTGCACACAGCTTTGTGCTTGTGCAGACATAAAAAATAGGGAATGGTGTGTTGTTGTTGTTGTTTTTACTTTAATTCCTTCTACAAAGTTATTCGTTCCCGTTTTAAAGGCAAACGAAACACAAACACAAAACACTAAAATGTAGAAAAGACAACATTTTGACAAATCTGACTTTTCACTTTTATCTGAGTGGCAAATAGTTTGGAGCCTGATCAGACGCCCGGGCTAACAGTTTCATTCAACCCTTAAAAAGGTTAAACATTTCGCTGCCATGCTCTATAACACTTACAGTAGAGAATGTGTTATTCTTTCCCAATAAACGCGTTTACGCTAAAACTATTATTTGCCGTGCAAACAGTTTGGAGCCAGATCAGACGCCGGGTAACCCGGCGTCTGATCAGGCTCCGAACTGTTTGCCACCAAGATAAACATGAATTATCAGAATTGTCCAATAGTTGTACTTTTCTACGTTTTAGTGCTTTGCGTTTGCGTACGTTTGCGTTTAAACGGGAAAGAATAACAGATTCTCTACTGTACATAAGCAAACAGTTTGGATCCGCATAACTCGGCATATGAAAATTTTCCAAACTGTTTGACACTCATATGAAAGCAGACGACATGTTTTCGATCAGGACATGTTTACAGCATGGACGGTTATACATGTAGGAGGGATATGACGTCATAATGTCTGTTAAAAGGTTAAAAAGAGTGGAAAGTCGAACTCAGTAGGATAAGTGTTATTAATATTTGGAAGTAAGTAAACTATTTTTTTAAATGTATTTTTAACACATTGTCCAACGGCTTTTAGACCTTTGATTTATTCCATCACTGAATATAACAGGTATACTGAATACAATCATGAATATGCACCGGAAGAAATATTCCCGGTATTCTTACAGATGGTGGCTTAAATCAAGTATTCTGCTTTACTTACAGTCTGCTTTAAGAAAACAAGCAATGTGAGAAAGGGTTAAACAAGTATTTCAAGTAAACAGTTTACATAGAAAGATTTCATTTATTTGCACAACGAAATAACGTATCGATTCATTCAACCCTTTGCCTGCTGGTCGCGGCTTACCAATTTTTTGCACAACAGTTTGAATCCAAATAAGACGCCGCGTAACGCGGCGTCTGATCTGGATTCAAACTGTTTGACACTCGTCTTTAGGTTTCTTTACTTAATAAATGTATAAATCTAGATTTAACAAATTTTGCAGACGACAATTTCGAAGCAGACGATATTACCGCAGGATAAGGGTTACTATAGACTCTAATAACCCTTAATCTGCGATGATGTCGTCTGCTTCGACATTGTCGTCTGCAACGTTCGTTAAATTTAGTTTTATACATTTTTTAAGTAAGGAAACCTAAAGAAGAGTGTCAAACAGTTTGGATCCAGATCAGACACCGGATAACGCGGTGTCTGATCTGGATCTAAACTGATTGCAAAATTCAATAAATTTGCGACCAGCAGGCAAAGGGTTAAATGGATGCCGATTCAATACGGTATGAATAAGGCTTGGTGTGAATAGTTTATATTGAATAACGATTGCGTTAACCCATTATCCATTAAACACGTCTTTTTTACGCCTTTAACCTTTTGCTTTAATGAAGAAAATACGTCTGTTAAATACAGTCATGGTTATGCACCGTAAGAAATATTCTCTATCTCCCAGCAGATGGAAGCTTAAAGCAGACCGAAAGTAAAACAGAATGCGATTGAATGCGCATTCTGCTTTACTTTCAACCTGCGTTTTAAGTGATCATCTGTCTTCAAATTAGAAAAAAGGGCTACGGGGTTATGGGTTAACCCTTAATCATGCCGAATTGTCGTCTGCTTCAAATATATCGTCTGCCAAAATAATCAAAATCTTTTTAATATTTTCAACTCTAGGAAAGTTGAATATGAGTGCAAAACAATTTAGATCCAGATCCGAAGCGGCGCCTAATCATATATGCCCCAAAGACATTCCCACTTGCCTTCCCTTGGGCTTAATTTTCATAGGGATTTTTTCTGTTTATTTGACCGAGGTTATCCCCTTTGCCAAGAACTAAAAGGAAGACAGGTCAGTGGTTTTGATCCCATGGGCTGCTTCGCAACGAATGAGATCATCATGAACTCATCTCATCTCAGCATCCCTCATCATTCATCGTCGATATGTGACCTATTTTGTGTCGTAGTGCCGTAAAACCAAACTCATCCCTCCTTACATTTTCGGCTATTTAGGCTTGATTTCAATAGTTCATTGCACACTGACAAACATTGACGACCCTGACCAGAGGACTCCTTAATTCTTTCCCCTATTGAAGCGCCTTTACGCTTATTTCATTTATATCTCAATTGAAGAAAACAGTGCCTATATATACAGCCATGGACATGTGCCGTAATAAATATTTCTTATATTCAAGCAGATGGTAGCTTCAAGCAGGCTGAGAGTAAAGCAGAATGCGCCTTCAGGCGCATTCCGCTTTACTTTCAACCTGCTTTAAGTGGTCATTTGTTTTCAAAACTAGAAATTATTACAGGATACTGGGTAATGTGTTTAGAAACCAAATGACTATGGTATGCATTGTTTGCATTGGTTACATGTACAGTGGAGAAAACGTTATTCTTTCCCAATAAACGCGTTTACGCTTAAACTATTATTTGCAGTGCAAACAGTTTGGAACCAGATCAGACGCCGGGTATCCCGGCGTCTGATCAGGCTCCAAACTGTTTGCCACCAAGATAAACATGAATTATCAGAATTGTCCGAAAGTTGTTCTTTTCTACGTTTTAGTGCTTTGCCTTTGCGTACGTTTGCGTTTAAACGGGAAAGAATAACAGATTCTCCACTGTATGCATTGTTTGCATTGGTTACATGTACTTCTTACAAAATTTCAGAAGGACGAGTTTACTCGCCGCTACGATTCAATGTTTTAACGCTTTCACTGCCAAATTGTTCGTGATATTCTTAATACTTCATCGTTTCATTGTCGTCTGCTTCATGTTTGTTGCCTGCAATATCGTTTCAAAGTTAGATTTAATGCAGAAGAACTGACGAATTTTCAAAACAAGTGACAAACAGTTTTGATCTTATTTAGACGCCGCGTTACGCGACGTCTTGTCAGGAACAAAACTAGTTAGGAAATGCGCTTATGACGTCATTGAGCATGAAAGGGTAAAAGCAGTAATGGATATTTTGTGCTGGGACATAATAAAAGAACTCCTTTACAATTAGCAGTCCTAATTGACTCAATATATGCGTGGGGTAACTCCTGCTTGAAATACGTTAACAATAAAGTGTGATTTTACAATAATTTTAAGCTCATAATTTTAATGAAAAGACTTATGATTAGATATGTCAAACGTGTCGATAGATTCGGACGATTAGGACTATTAGAACGTTGAAGGGTTAATATATACCATTGTCATGAAGAAGATCAGTAAAATAGATTATCAATTATTATATTAAGCAAACATTGCCTTATACGTTTTTAAAGGCAATCACAATGTATATGCAATTCAATAACTTGTTGAAAATGACCTTTTGAAAATTATGGCTAGTTATTTTTAATTTTAGTGGTTAACAGTTTTCAGCCTGATTATACGTTGTTCGCAATGGGCATCATTGTTTTGGCTCAAATGCGTTTATTGGGAAGAATGACGTCTTCTCATTTCTTTATTAACCCTTTATCCAAACGCATTGTAAAAAAATAACGTATTCTATTTTGTATATTAACCCTTTACCTCATACAGTGGAGAATCTGTTATTCTTTCCCGATAAACGCGTTTACGCTAAAACTAGTATTTGCCGTGCAAACAGTTTGGAGGCAGATCAGACGCCGGGTTACCCGGCGTCTGATCAGGATCCGAACTGTTTGCCACCAAGATAAACATGAAATATCAGAATTGTCCAAAAGTTGTTCTTTTCTACGTTTTAGTGCTTTGCGTTTGCGTACGTTTGCGTTTAAACGGGAAAGAATAACAGATTCTCCACTGTACCATCTGCTAGGAAATAAATTGGAACTATTTTCTTCAGTTGAGCAATAAATTTAATGTGCTAAAAGGCGTTTCTATGGGTGGAGGGGATAAACAAACTTTGCCTGATTAATCAGCTACGATTTATCGTTATGATGTTGAAATGTGTCAGTGGTACTTTTGACGTTTTATAAAGTGAATTTGGGTTTCAATAAAGTGATCCCTCCCTACAACGGCCCTCCGAACAACGATTCCCTCTTTACAACAATGCTTGCATCTTTCCCCGAACAAGACAATTATGCCCTACCCTTCCACTGCTACAATATCGTCTGCTTAAAATTGTCGTCTTCTGTTTCTTTCTTAAAGTAACATATATGACACAGAAGAACAAAATGACGAGTGACAAACAGTTTGAATCGAGATCAGATATAAAATTCATCAAAGTCGTCTCCATTGTAGTTATAATTTAATAGCAATTAAATATAATATTACAGCCGATAAGGTCTATTCTGAATGCAAATTTGATATGATTTCTACATGAAGCAAAAATCAGAACTAGCCTTTCTCCTAACTGTTTGACGCTCTTTTTAATATCTATTTATTCAAAATAAATTTGAGAAATGCAACCAGACGACAAATGGTTAAAAATGATGACGTCATAGCAATGAAGGGGTCAATGAATTTACTTGTACAGTGAAAAAGACGTTATTCTTTCCTAATAAACGCGTTTGCCCTAAAACTATTATTTCCATTGCAAACAGTTTGGAGCCAGATCAGACGCCGTGAAACCCGGCGTCTGATCACGCTTCAATCTGTTTGTCACTCAGATTATAACACATACATGTATATAGAAATTTCAAAACATGTTTTGTCTACATGTTATTGCAATTACGTTTGAGTTTATTTTGCGTTTAAACCGAAAAGAATAACATCTATACTCAACGGAATGTTTCTGTATGAATACTCTTTAATATCGGAGGAAGTATAGATGTATACGTGTAAACATACGGGCAACAATGAACACAAAGGTGGTATTATTATGCATTCTAAGAGTTATCGATCATTTTATTGACAATGGAGAAGACTTTATGCTTTCCCGTTCAAACGAAATTAAACGCAAACGCAAAGCATCAATGGAGAAACTGACAACGTTTTTAGATTTTCTGAAGATTTATTTTTTATCTTAAAGGCGAACAGTTTAGAGCCTGATCAGACGCCGGGCTACCCGACGTCTGATCTGGCTTAAAACTGCTTGCAATGTGAATACTTATTTTATCATTAACGCGTTTATTGGGAAAGAAACAAAAGTTTTCTCCATTGTATACTCCTTAGCCACTATAGTCTCGTCGAGATAATATATTTTATGCACAATATTTTTTTCTAATTATTCTTTATTATAATCTAACCTTAGAGATATCGATATGAGTTTAAACCAGTTTGTATCCTGATCAGACGCCGAGTTACTCGGCATCTGATCTGGAGTCAAACGATTTTAAAATACAGTTATAGTTCCGCTTGTCATGCATAGGGCTTATGAATCTATTTAATTCTACCGCAATTCTAATTTTGAAATAGTGTTGAAATGGACCATAGAGTGCATACAACTAACTTGTTAACAGTGGTGTAGTGAAAGAGAAATGGGACTTAGATTTATTAAAACATGTATCACTGTATGCTTTATGCTGGCCAGGCTTCAGACAACTAATTCTCAGTGTAAGCTATCAGTTATTTGATTTGTTTTTATGTACAATAAAACTATTCCAGTAACGTTTGATAACATTGCAAGTACACTAAATGCTATACCGTTGACTTCTTAACGCTGTCGTTGATTTGTACAGTGGAGAAAACGTTATTCTTTCACAATAAACGCGTTAACGCTAAAACTATTATTTCCTTTGCAAGCAGTTTGGAGCCAGATCAGACGCCGGGTAATCCGGCGTCTGATCTGACTCCAAACGTTTGCCACTCAAATCCAAATCAATAGTCAGAATTGTCAAATTGTTGTAGGGCGCTGCTTTGCGTTTAGTTTCCGTTTAACCCTTTCACCCATAGCCTGTTTCTAGTATTTAAGATATGTGACCTATTAAAGCAGGCTGAAAGTAAAGCAGAATGTGCCCTAGGGCACATTCTGCTTTACTTTCAGCCTACTTTAAGTTACTATCTGCTAGTAAATAGAAACTATTTCTTATAGTACATATTCATGACAGTATAAAATGGAACTATTTTCTTTGGCGGATGAATAAGATTAATGTGCTCAAAGTCGCTTTAAAAGGGAGAGGGTTAAAAGAATAACGTTTTGTCCACTGTATACAGGTGCTGCTCAATGGGAAATTTAGTAGCTTTCTGCTTTACTTTCAACATTATTTACGTAACCGGTCGTCAGAATGATACAATTTGGAAAGAATAACATCTTCTCCACTGTCGGCCTATACAGTGGAGAATCTGTTATTCTTTCCCGTTTAAACGCAAACGTACGCAAACACCAGCACTAAAACGTAGAAAAGAACAACTTTTGGACAATTCTGATAATTCTTGTTTATCTTGGTGGCAAACAGTTTGGAGCCTGATCAGACGCCGGGTTACCCGGCGTCTGATCTGGCTCCAAACTGTTTGCACTGCAAATAATAGTTTAAGCGTAAACGCGTTTATTGGGAAAGAATAACAGATTCTCCACTGTAACTGTATGCACACTTGCTGTACAATAGCAGTCACTCTAAAGCAGTGTTTCTAATTATGTTCTTGTCTAATTGGTCTTTTACACAGACAATCTACATGTATCACCTGCTAAAATTTGTTTTCTGTAATTTTATGTCATTGTTTTAAAGTTTAGGCCGTAGAAGTATTTTACTCGTTTCAAACAGTTTGGAGCCTGATCATAAGTCGCGTAATGCGGCGTTTTGGGTTTAGAGACACTCAGAATTTAGTTTTTGTTTGATACAGATTATGGTGTACCTTTTGCGACGATAATACGTGCTTATAAAGTGGAGAACAGTCATTCTTTCCCAATTGACGCGAATATGCTAAAACTATAAGATCTTTTTCCAGTGCAAACAGTTTGTAGCCAGACCAGGCCTCTGATCAGGCTCCAAACTGTTGGCGACTCAGATAAGAATAAATACTAAGAATTGTCACCAAGTTGTCATTTTGTACGTTTTATTGCAATGCGTTTGCGTTTCGTTTGCGTATTATCGGAAAAGAATGACATCCTCTCCACTGTACATTTCGACCATTGGTCTAATTGGACTTATATTTTTAAAAAAAACAACAACAAGCATACACACTCGCAAGTTCACAAACAACCACATGGAAGCTTAAAGCAGACCGAAAGTAAAACAGAATGCGATTGAAGGCGCATTCTGCTTTACTTTCAACCTACTTTAAGTGGTCATATGTCTTTAAATTAGAAAAAGGCCTACGGGGTTATGGGTTAACCCTTATCATGCCGAATTGTCGTCTGCTTCAAATATATCGTCTGCCAAAATAATCAAACTCACTTTTTCAATATTTTCAACTCTAGGAAAGTTGAATGTGAGTGCCAAACGGTTTAGATCCAGATACGAAGCCGAATCACTTATGGCCCAAAGACCTTCCTATCTTGTCTTCACTTGGGCTTAATTGTCATAGGGAATGTTCCTGTTTATTTGACCGAGGTTATCCCCTCTGCCAAAACTATTATTTCCTTTGCAAGCAGTTTGGAGCCAGATCAGACGCCGGGTAATCCGGCGTCTGATCTGACTCCAAACGTTTGCCACTCAAATCCAAATGAATAGTCAGAATTGTCAAAATGTTGTAGGGCGTTGCTTTGCGTTTAGTTTCCGTTTAAAAGGGAAAGAATAACGTTTTGTCCACTGTATACAGGTGCTGCTCAATGGGAAATTTAGTAGCTTTCTGCTTTACTTTCAACATTATTTACGTAACCGGTCGTCAGAATGATACAATTTGGAAAGAATAACATCCTCTCCACTGTCGGCCTATAACTGTATGCACATTTGTTGTACACTAGCAGTCACTCTAAAGCAGTGTTTCTAATTATGTTCTTGTCTAATTGGTCTTTTACACAGACAATCTACATGTATCACCTGCTAAAATTTGTTTTTCTATTATTTTATGTCATTGTTTTAAAGTTTAGGCCATAGAAGTATTTTACTCGTTTCAAACAGTTTGGAGCCTGATCATAAGACGCATAATGCGGCGTTTAGGGTGTTGAGAAACTCAAAATTTAGTTTTTGTTTGATACAGATTATGATGTACTTATGGCGACGATAACACGGGCTTATAAAGTGGAGAAGAGTCATTCTTTCCCAATTGACGCGAATATGCTAAAAATATAAAATCTATTTCCAGTGCAAACAGTCTGTAGCCAGACCAGGCCTCTGATCAGGCTCCAAACTGTTGGCGACTCAGATAAGAATAAATACTAAGAATTGTCACCAAGTTGTCATTTTGTACGTTTTATTGCAATGCGTTTGCGTTTCGTTTGCGTTAATCGGAAAAGAATGACGTCCTCTCCACTGTACATTTCGACCATTGGTCTAATTAGACTTATATTAAAAAAAAACTAACACAAGCAAACATACTCGCAAGTTCACAAATAACCACATGATCTAATTCAAATGAGTAGCGAAGAAATACGAACTAACAGTTTTAACGTAAACGCGTTTATTGGGAAAGAAGAATGCCTTCTCCAGTGTAAACAATAATTTTGAGGTTAAAAACACTTATTCTGAGGAGTTATATACCAACATTATTATTATTGAGAGTATTTATATACAGTGGCGAATGCGCTATTCTTTCCCGTTTATACGGTAATGAAACGCAAACGCAGTGCAATAAAATATAGAAAAAACAAACTTTTCTACAACTCTAACAATTTCGTTTAATCTGAGTGGAAAACAGTTTGGAGTATATATGATCAGACCACAGTGGACCGTCACAATAGAAGTCTGAACCCCACAAGAAAAAAAATGTATAAACACTAGATATATTTCTAGCGTTTATACATTTTTTCTTTTGGGGCTCAGACTTTTACTGTGATGATGACGGTCCCCTGTGGAACAGACAGTCTGATCTGGCTCCAAATGAATTGCACTGGAAATAATAGTTTTAGCGTTAACGCTTGATTGGGAAATAAATTAACGTTTTCTCAACTCGTACATGTATTGCATCAGAAGAATATACACTCTAAAACAGTAATAGAAAGACACCATTTTCTTGTACCAGTTCTACTATTGTCGTCTGCTTTAGTATTGTTATCTGCAAGACACATTTCAAACTTAGATTTAAGGCTGTATGTCTTAATAAATATCGATAAGAGTGTCAAACAGTTTCGGTCCTGATCAGACGCCGCGTAACGCGGCGTCTGATCAGGACCCAAACTGTTTGCAAACGCGCTGTATGGCGTCATTGAGAGTGAACGGGTTAAAACACTCATTCTTTGGAGTTATACACCACCAACATTATAATCAATAGTACTTACATGCATGATAAATGTGAAATTGTGCATGTTAATAGTTAGGTGACCGTTGTTCTATTATATAGAATGTATGTATCAACGAGTTACGTTTATGTACAAGTTGAAATACAATTCTGTTCTGTTCTGTTCATGTATCGTAACAGAAACAACTGCTCTCTAAAACAGTAACAGAAACACACAATTTTCTTTGGGTTTTTTTCTCACCAGCTTGTGGCACAACTACCATTGGCGAGGGTGCCCTGAGTCAAGGAGATACAGATGATTCTACACCAGGTAAAGAATATATTTTTTTTGTGCTGAGTCAGGGCCCCGGATAAGGGGAATCTTTCAAAAATTAATACCTTTATTTTTGCATTAAAACCTATGGTGTCATTGCACATTAGAATCATCTTTTCTTCTATTGAGTAGTACAGTGGAGAAAACGTTATTCTTTCCCAATAAACGCGTTTACATTTAAACCTTTTTCCTTTGCAAACAGTTTTGAGACAGATTAGGCGACTGGAAACCTGGCATCTGATCAGGCACCACATTGTTTGCCGTCCAGGTTTAACTCAACATTCAGGGTTGTCAAAACGTTGTTAGTTTCTTCATTTTATTGCAATGCGTTTGCGTTCCGTTTGCGTTTAAACGGGACAATATAACGTTTTCTCCACTGTAGTACCATATATATAGTATTTGGTGCTCAAATGAACCAGAAAATGCATAATTTGTTCAGTTTACCCCCATCAGATCTTGGCTCCTGTTGAGTTTGTATGTACGATGGTGCTTCAAATAGTATGTTTACTTGATCAATAACTTTGATATAATACGTGAAAAATGCATGTGTGATATATCATTTTAAAGACGAATTATTTGGTTAATATACAATATGTCCTTTTTTAGACTTTTACATTCATTATAACTTAGAAACCTACAAAAATATATGTTTTGTGAGATATAAAATCTTTACTTTTTACCAATTTATATCTCAATGCCATTTATAATTAACAAAAAGTTATTGACATAAAATTTACTATCATCTAACTGCTCAGAAAAGAATAGCTTATATATATATTGCATATCGATCTATATAAAATTGTAAATTTCGATAATGATAAATAGTAATTATTATATAACTACACATAACATATCACCTTATATATATATCAGATATGTAACTAAATCATGCAGTTTTTCCAATACATTTAGGGTTTCTATGTACGTGTAATACATGTATATAGGGAAATTGTTTCCAAACGGAAATAGTAGATTTATGGGGTAATAAGGATTTTACCATTTTAATTTGATCGGCCTTATCAAAACTTTCTACATCGATCATGTTTAGATCTCCATGTAAGTTTTCACCTATAAGTGATTTCCTTTTAATTCTTTTCCCTTTTCCATTCCATTTAAAATATTTATTATCTCTTATATTGTTTCTTTCGACACTTGGCAATGAATGGAAAAAATGAACTAGTTTTAGTTACATGTATCATAATTGTCTTAATAATGGCAATTCTGTCGAAAATAGTAAGGTCGGGTCGATTCCAATTTTGAATGTTTTTTTTTCATCTGCAAAGTGAATCCGCACAACTGCTAGCGTTGCATGAATGTTTTCATACCCAAACATAGTTATCAGAATTTTTATTTTATCAAATATTTTATATAAGCGATATTGTCAACTGAATTTTTTTAACTGCCTATCTAGAGTCATTATGATTTTTGCCCTATAAAGTGAAATGCCTAATAATAATGTACTTAACTTTTCGATAATAACCAGAGCAAGGTTGGCATCCTATGCGTTTTTAAATGTTTCATGACCAATGATCAAACTATTCGGGATAATGTTTACCACTTCACCGCTCTATTGTCGTCTGTTTCATATCGTTGTCTTCAAGATACGTTTCAAAGTTAGATTTAAGGTTGTATGACTTAATACATATTGCAAAGAGTGTCAAACAGTTTGGGCAATGATCAGACGCCGCGTAAAGCAGAGTCTGATCAGGACCAACACTGTTTGCAAATGCACTTTAAAGCGTCATTGAGAGCGAACGGGTAACAAGGTTGAAGAATCGTTAGTTAGTTTTAGAAACTTGAATTGATCATTACAAGTTCTGGGACCGAATGAGGCATGTACAGTGGAGAATCTGTTATTCTTTCCCAATAAACGCGTTTACGCTAAAACTATTATTTGCAGTGCAAACAGTTTGGAGCCAGATCAGACGCCGGGTAACCCGGCGTCTGATCAGGCTCAAAACTGTTTGCCACCAAGATAAACATGAATTATCAGAATTGTCCGAAAGTTGTACTTTTCTACGTTTTAGTGCTTTGCGTTTGCGTACGTTTGCGTTTAAACGGGAAAGAATAACAGATTCTCCACTGTACGAGACTACGAGGTCCGACTGCATATTCAATGAAATGTACAACGTAGACGATTTTATTATTTCCTGTCAACTCTTCCACTGTCAATGGCGCAAAATGCGCTAAAATTGCGTAACGCGGCGTCTGTTCAAGATCTAAACTGTTAGACACTTGTTTCGAAATGATGTCAGTCATACTGCCTAAAATCTAATTTTAAAACGACATTGCAGACAAAACTATCGAAGCAGACGACAATCTGGCGGTGAAGGAGTAAATATCTCACGACAAGTTTGACCATGAAAGGATTAAAGAGAAACGAAACAATAGCGCAGTTCAATGTAATTAAGGAAAAAGCTCTTTGAAAATTAATTCTAACGATTTATTTTTATCTCAATTGTTAACAGTGTGGAGCCTGGCGTCTGATAAGGCTCCAGACTTCAATGGCTAAAAGTGGTTTACATCAGGAACGTACATTAGATATATTAGATGTACAGTACAACCTCTCTATTACGACCACTAACAAGAAGGCTAATTGTCAGTATAAAAGACAGGTGACAGCTTAAACAATGTGAAAGTGAAACAGAAAGCTCCTGTAGGAGCTTTCTATTTCACTTTTACATTGCTTTAAGCATTCACCTGTCTTAAGGGTGTATCAATGTTATCAATATAAGAAATTTTCAAAGTATATGAAAACACTTTATGATGGTTTTGTATTGAAGAGCTATTTAAGAAGAATGAAAAAATAGAAAAAAGTGTACATTTTGGTGAACAACAGTTGGCTCCATGGCCATGTAAAATTTACCCAACCCACTTTCTCTTATTTTGTCCTTTTCAAACAGCCCGCTTCAAAAAACTCCATTTTAAATGAAAACAAATATGATAATTTGGTTTTGTGTTATTTATTTCCTATCTATGGTAGTATTTCTTCATAAGCTCTTAATATCATCGCTATGGTACTTTTTTTGTAAATTTTGTAAGGGGATATAACTCTTTTTACTTTAATAACTCAAAATTTTCAACACTGACCTTTCAATTTCTTTTCATATTAAGAACTGCCTTAGCATTGGCTTTCATTTGGTAGAATATAAGAAAAAGTTTAATACTAGAACTATTTCATTTTCAAACTTTTTTACCTTTTTGTCATAAAATAAAATATCTAATAAAATCATGCCCTATAAAAAACATATTTTTGATTCTCGAGGATCCATATTGTTCAAACCTAGTGCCTGCTTTGTCTCAATTTGGTTTCTATATGTGAAAATACCACCATAGACATGAAATAAATAATGAAAACCCAAATTACCATGTTTACCAAATTTGACATACCTTTTTCAAATCGCTGTAGCTCAAAAAAAAGGACACCACCATATATTTTCTTTTCCATTTTTTCATTCATCATAAATAGCTCTTCCAAAAAAACAATGATAGAAAAAAAGTTTGATACTTTGAAAAAATCGCTTATGGGTTGGATACACCCTTAAACAACTAATATTTGACAAAATTTAGTGGTCGTAATAGAGAGGTTCTACTGTATATACGTTCCTGCTTACATGTACCATAACCGCGTATATTGGAAAAAAAATGTACGTCTTTTCGACTGCGTGTAAATAGACCATACCTAAAGGATAAATATTTAGTGATTTCGAACCTAGAGTTTACATTACATTCAAAACCTTTAGAAAAATCCCTGTGGTGCAAATGATACGCTTCCTTTTCGAACCCCTGTTACACACAAAACTGCATAATAGAGCAAATGAATATAAGGTGATTTATACAATAATTATAATAGAAACCCTTGTCACAACACACCAGTAAAGGAATAATAGAACACGGCTCAATTAAAACTTAAAAGCCGTTTAAAAGGCCATGGATCTAAATACAGCTGAGAATACGTTTTTTTTTCTATTAAACGCGTTAACGCTTAAACTATAATTTCATGTGCAAACAGTTTGGAGCCGGATCAGCCGCCGGATAACCCGGCGTCTGATCAGGCTTCAAACTGCTTTCCATCCAGATTAAAATAAGTAGTCAGAATTGACGCACACTTATAAGTTTCTACATTTTATTGCAATTCGTTTGCGTTTCGGTTGCGTTTAAACGGGAAAGAATAACGTTTCCCCTCAGTACAAGTTCCACTGCCAAGATATTGTCTGGTGAAAATTTGTCGTCTGCAGTTATTTTTTTTTCAAATTTAGGTATCTAGAGTGAAACGCAAACGCATTTCAATAATATGTAGAAAATACATCTTTAAAAAAAACTCAAACGATTCAAATTAATCTAAATGGCATACAGTGGAGAATATATTACAGTGGAGAATCTGTTATTCTTTCCCAATAAACGCGTTTACGCTAAAACTATTATTTGCAGTGCAAACAGTTTGGAGCCAGATCAGACGCCGGGTAACCCGGCGTCTGATCAGGCTCCAAACTGTTTGCCACCAAGATAAACAAGAATTATTAGAATTGTCCAAAAGTTGTTCTTTTCTACGTTTTAGTGCTTTGCGTTTGCGTACGTTTGCGTTTAAACGGGAAAGAATAACAGATTCTCCACTGTATATATGGAAATCATTTTTAACAAAAACGCGTTTATTTGGACAGAAAAGTCATCTCCATAGTACGAGCACAGAATGCTGTCAAATACATCTATTCCCTCTATACAATTTGCAAATCATGCTTATAAATGATCTTGTGCAAATAGTTGCATACATGGGATGCATTTATTTGCAATTTCTTCGTTATGTAATAGTCGTCATATTGCATGATAAGGACAAAACTGTTTGGCACACATCAGTACATAATAAGTTATTCATTCCCGTTTAAGCGCAAACAAACGCAAACGTACAATGAAACAGAAAATGACGTCATGTTGACAATTCTGACTTTTTCTTTTCATCTGAGTGGCAAACAGTTTGGAGCCTGATTAGGTTAAAATGAATAGTCTGAATAATGTAAAAGTTGTCTTTTTCCATTTTATTGCAATGCATTTGTGTTTCGTTTGCATTTTAAACGGGAAAGAATAACGTCTTCTCAATCATAGTTCTGCTTTTCTCTTTTTTATTGTCTTCTAGCCTGTTTTGTGTGTTTTAGGGCAGGGATATTTGCAGTTGGAGACTACATATGACATCAACTGTTGTGGCGTAATAGACAAATGGGAAGCCCAGTTCAGTTCCGTTTCCGGAAGCGAAGCTATTTCCTTCCAGGTGTGGCGACTTACGACCGGATCAACTTACGAACTGGTCGGTGAAAATGACTTCGTCATAAGTAAGTGGGTAGTCATACTTCAGTATTCTTCGTCCTTCATTAACCCATTTACATGCCAAGTGGATTCTTACATGCTTATTTATTGGATCAAGCCAATTTTCTTTCATGGGGTACAGTGGAGAATCTGTTATTCTTTCCCGTTTAAATGCAAACGTACGCAAACGCAAAGCACTAAAACGTAGAAAAGAACAACTTTTGGATAATTCTTGTTTATCTTGGTGGCAAACAGTTTGGAGCCTGATCAGACGCCGGGTTATCCGGCGTCTGATCTGGCTCCAAACTATTTGCACTGCACGCGTTTATTGGGAAAGAATAATAGATTCTCCGCTGTAACTTATAATGCGGCATCAGATCTGAGTCTTCACTGTTTGCATATACGAGGACCATTCAATTAATAGTGAGGCTCGCCCTATAAAAAAGTAACAAACAAACCAAGCAGCAAATTGTTTTCTTTATTCCCTCAGAGGATTCCTCTTTAACACTTATGTAAAATTTCAGCCGTGAATTCCATCCGTGTAATGCTTTATTGAAGGCTGATTTGGGTATACTATTTATATATTGATATATGGCAGATCAAAAGGCGAAAGTCCGAAATCGGCGTCCCTGGGAAAACTGTTTCATGTTTGGGAACAACCAGAAGTCATACGGGGCCAGGTCTTGACTGTATAGGTGATGGGGAAGCACCTCGGTTCATTTTCTTTACGGAAATGTGGTCATTATTGCGGACTTTAGTGCAGGAACATTGTCATGTAACATATAGGCACCATGATACCCGATCGTTTTTCGGCTTTTGTAACATTAATTTTTCATTTTTTTCAATACTATGTCCCTTTAAACTTTCCCGTTAACAGTTCTACTCCGTGGTATCAGAACTTTTACTGTCTCTCCTATAGCATTAACGCGAATTGCTACATTATTGTCTGTACACTTTGTCTTCTTTTAGCAACTGGGTCTCCTCATATCTTTACTTGCCCATATCTTGTTATAATCATGTTTCAAGTCAAAGCAATGTACCCATGTTTCGTCAACTGTATAGATATCTGAAAATGCCCATGATGTGAAATGTGGGTATTTATTCAGTAGTTTACAGGCATTCTCAACACTGTCTTGTTTTGCTCATCAGTTAGCATATTCTGCTCACATCTAGCAAATACGCCTGACGCCAAGTAGATTCTTTAAAGTATTGAAAAATGATCCAACAGACATCCCAGGTACATTAGCTGTCTGCTTTATAGTGATTGGGGCATCATTCAGTAATAAGTCGCTGACTTTCTAAACGGTTATGGAATAAGCAGCAGAATTCGTTTTTCCTGGAATTGGTTTGTTCTTGAAGTCCAGGGGCCCGTTTCATAAAACTTCGTACGACAAAACCGATCGTTAGTCTAAACTTTAAAATACTTTGAATTATGATTTATCCATCTAATCCTGTTTTGTGACATCTCTTTGGAAGCGTCTTGAAAAGACGCTTCCAAAGATATGTCACAAGACAGGATTAGATGGAGAATTTTTTTTTATACTTTTATAGTCTGACTTACGACAACATTTGTCGTACGAAGTTTTATGAAACGGGCCCCTGATCTTCAACTTTTGAACCTCTTCACCCGGCGATTAACGGTTGTATAAGAAACATTATGATACACAAATGCTTCACAAACTTCATTGGGTATATTTTCTTCGAAATCCCAAGTAAGAAACGAGTTTTTGATACAACCACACATTTGAGTTCTAGTTTCATTCAACATTGTTCACAGAGTGTCTATGAGTAACTTCACTTTACATGGCTATTGTTTCAAAACTACCATAGCGATTTTAATGAAGCTTATTTTATATGATAGAAAAAAGCTTGAACAAATGCGAACACAAATTCGAACGTGAAAATGGTGCATTTTGACAGAATGATCAGTATAGGCTCAATATTAATTGAATGGTCCTCGTACATGTCTCATTTATGGGGAATCTAGGCACAAATGGTTTATGCCCGTCCCTGCACAACTTGTTTTCATACATACTATAAGTACTATAAGGTAGAGTACCAAAATATAGTCTAATGTCAGTCCAAATGACCGCTCGACCGCCTCTGATCAGTGAGCCATCTTGTCCTACAATATTGAGCACTGCTAACATAGTGGCACATAGGCAGTCGCAGTACCGACCCAGACCATTCACAGGTACCCATTTTTATATCTGGGTGGATAGGAGCAAGGTGCATACCTTTCTCAAGAACATTCCTGTAAGCGACGTCTGATCAGGATTCAAACTGCTTGCAAATAATTATAGTACACTCAATGAACGGCATTTAATGGGGTTACAATACGCATTGGTGTCTGTAAATATATTTAAAATCAAGTGTTTCAATACCACTTTAAAGTGATATAATTTAATTGTTACATACATGTAACCGCTAATGTTTCGACTTACACATGTTATGTGGTATGTGTTTTTAAGTTTAAAAATACCGTACTACCTCTCTACAACGACACCAAATGAGAGACAACGATTGTGTGTGTTGTTTGGATGGAGTTGTTAAAGGAAGGGAAATTGGCTTACATTTGCAAACAATTTGAATCCAGATCAGACGCCGCGATACGCGGCGTCTGATCTTGATTCAAGCTGTTTGTCACTCGTCATTATGTTTTTTTACTGTCGGAAATTAATTTTAAGCAAACGATATTACAGCAGTGAAAGCGTCAGACATAATTGTATTAGGAACAGTGGAAATCGTTATTGTAAGGATAGAGTCGTTGTTCGGAGGGCCGTTGTAGGGAGGGAGCACTGTACCTCAATGTGGTTTCTTTCTAAAAAGAAAAGTTGAAGATACTGTTCTGTTTATTTCAGCCAGCAACGGAATTCAGGATTTAGACGTGGCTGTAGGAAATGAAATCACTGTTCAAGCCGGCGACAAATGGGGATGGTAATGCAGTTAACCCTTTCTATTACGACCACTAAAATTCGGGCTATATGAATGTAGCAAAGACATGTGATAGCTTAAAGCAAAGCGAACGTAAAACAGAAAGCTCCTAAAACTGAGTGGTCTGATTGAGCAATGACCAGACTAGTCTAAGTACTTTTACAATGTTAACTGGAGAAGTATTGTGAGTGCAAAATGTAAGAGACACAGACTGCAATGCTCTGACATCATGTTTTTAAGTTTTAGATATGACATCATTGTGAGTGCACAATTTTAGAGACACAGACTGGAATGCTTAGACATCATGTTTTTAAGTTTTAGATATGACATCATTGTGAGTGCACAATTTTAGAGACACAGACTGGAATGCTTAGACATCATGTTTCTATGTTTAGCTATACCATCTGTTCAAGTAAAGTTTGTTTCAAGAAACACCATGAAATAAGTTTCATACATGTGTAAATAGAACTGAAGATTAATGCGAGACTCTTCTATTCAGCAGGATAAGGTTTGAATTATTGTTTGGTATTTCTGTAGGTGATAGCTTTTTGTAGTTATCCTTTATTTTACATAAACAATACCGAAATTGTATTTTTGCTTTTCAATCCAAGGTACAGTGGAGAATGTGTTATTCTTTCCCAATAAACGCGTTTACGCTAAAACTATTATTTGCAGTGCAAACAGTTTGGAGCCAGATCAGACGCCGGGTAACCCGGCGTCTGATCAGGCTCCAAACTGTTTGCCACCAAGATAAACAAGAATTATTAGAATTGTCCAAAAGTTGTACTTTTCTACGTCTTAGTGCTTTGCGTTTGCGTACGTTTGCGTTTAAACGGGAAAGAATAACAGATTATCCACTGTATGACGTCACCAGTGACGTAAGAATAACAGATTCTCCACTGTATTACACTTCTTTTAAAATCTCAATTTAGTTCAAACATATTTATTTACAGAAGTACATATGATTACAATTATACATGCTAACGTTATTTTACAATACTTAGGAAAAGGATTGAAACGAAAGAATAAACTTATTGAGTTTCTCTCCTTAAAATCTCAATTTCATACATTGTGCACTCTCATCTATAGTATTACTTACTAGTGACTACACCACGTACGCCACTGAATTTCTATTTAAACCCTTATCCTGCTTTTCACAACTTGACTGATATCTTCAAACAGTTTAGATCCTAATCAGACGCCGCGTAACGCGGCGTCTGATCTGGATCCAAACTGTTTGACACTCATCTTTTAAATTCTGCAATTAAAAATTGCATTTATAAGACCTAATGTTACCATTTTTGCTGACGTCAATTTCAAAGCAGACGACATTACAACAGGACAAGGCTTAACCCATTACGCCCAGTGGATTCCTCCATGTTTATAAATTGGATTAGTCCATTTTTCACCAAAGGGATGCCTGGTCAAAATTTTCATTTCCATTTTGTTTTATATTGAAATTCATTATGCGGCGTCTGATCAGAGTCTACACTGTTTGCCTATGTCCCATATATGGTATTAGTGTTTTCTTGTGACCTGTCAGAGTTATTTTTAGATTGGAACATTCTACAATTTTAAAAGGGATTATCACCGTACTCGTTGATTTCCGTGCAGTCAGTCAGGGATAAAGAAAGCTGTATCCATTGTGCGTAATGTACAGTATAGAAGACATTATCATTTCCCGAATAAACGCAACGCAATGCACTAAACTGTAGAAAATTAATTTTATCTTTTTAATCTGGGTGGCAAACAATAGCGTGGGCACAAATGGGTGAAATGTATTCTTGTTTAACTTGTAGGTGGACAAGCGGTAATCCGATCATTCCTTACAAAGGTACTGGCGCGTCAAGAGCAGACAATAATCAGCTGTTGGTGCTCGCCGACCTTACTGCAGGCGCAACAGTAGATTGGTCAGCCGCCACTAACCAGAACGATCGCTCATATAGTGTGCGACTGACTACAAAACCAAGTAAGGAACAGCAGGGACCCGTGTCATAAAAAACTTCGTACGACAAAAACGGTCATAATTCAAAACTTTAAAGTAAAGTTAAATTCTGATTTCTCTATATAATCGTGTGCTGTGACATCTCTTTGGAATCGTATTTTTAATGCGATTCCAAAATGATGTCATAAGACAGGATATGTTGGAGAAAATTAAAAATTTAGACTTTTATAATCTGACTAACAACAATATTTGTCGTACGAAGTTTTATCCAACGGACACCAGTGCCGGGGTATCGCTTGCGTAAATCATTTCATAATAATTTAATATTGTTTGTTTTCATTACATTTGGTTAACTGTGATTGGCTGTAATTTTTGTTTCATAACTCCATGAAAAAAATAAAATTAAGGCCACGCCTTGTCAGGACTACTTTCCCTTGGTGCAACTACTCTTCACAAGCGCTGCATGAAGCAGGATGCCAAATGATGTCATTGACGTCGACGTTACTACATAACAGTCGCGTTTTGGCGGGAAATATATATGGCGGAGGGACTACAACCTACGTTTTAAAAGCGTTAAAACTTGAAGAACATTCGCGTCAGATTATCTATTTAACTACTTTCTTAAATTCAGAAGTGATATTAAATTATAAGGAATAATTCGGAATATTTATTGTATTCATGGACGTATGGAAAAAAAACCTGGTCACACTTTTGTATGACACCGCTTCGCGGTTTCATACAGTGCGACCAGGTTTTTTTTCATACCTCCATGAATACAATAAATATTCGAATTATTCCTTAATTGAATATTACATTTTAGAGTTATTTTTTGATAAAATAAATACGAACATAAAATAAAAACAAACAGTGCACATCCGGATCAGAGGACTCCACAATGAACCCTCTGATCCAGGTTTTGTACTTGAAACCCATATGGGAACATGGCTAAATCACCGGGATGTTCCGCTAAATTACGTTATTATCTATACATTTTCCCGTGTACTCACCTCACTATATTCATTTTTTTCAATTCAATCAATTATTGCATGTTTAGAACAAGATCACACATGTATACAAAAGCAAAACATGAATTTACAGAAGAGCTATAGAGTCGTGAATGGTTACTTATGGTTTACAGAAGTGTTTTAAATATATTGATTTGTAAGCCTTTTTCGTGTATCTGTTTTCAAAAGTCAGGCATTGCTATCGAGATGTATACAGTGGAGAATCTGTTATTCTTTCCCAATAAACGCGTTTACGCTAAAACTATTATTTGCAGTGCAAACAGTTTGGAGCCAGATCAGACGCCGGGTAACCCGGCGTCTGATCAGGCTCCAAACTGTTTGCCACCAAGATAAACAAGAATGATCAGAATTGTCCAAAAATTTCACTTTTCTACGTTTTAGTGCTTTGCGTTTGCGTACGTTTGCGTTTAAACGGGAAAGAATAACAGATTCTCCACTGTAGTAATAGCAGACTTTTGGATCCGATTAGAACTATTTTCTTTTAATTAAATCACGTTTACTTATTCAGAATTTTTAACATTATTATTTTGACTCGTACCCGTTGTCAGACACTATATACCTGATAGATATATAGTATCAATAGATAATTTTAAAACAAATGTATGATGTTCTCTTCCTTTCGAAACTATTAGATAAAAATAAAATTGAGGTCATTAGTTAAGAATTTATAACTGATGTGTTGTACCTTAACCCTTTTCCTACTGATGGCGACTTTATTGATTTTTGCAAACAGTTTGGATTCAGATCAGACGCCGCGTAACGCGGCGTCTGATCTGGATTCAAACTGTTTGACACTCATCTTTAGGTTTCTTTACTTAATAAATGTATCAATCTAAATTTAACAAATTTTGCAGACGACAATTTCGAAGCAGACGATTAAGGGTTAAAAGATGTCTATGAGAGAGAAGACCTCATGTATTTCTATATTTATGCAAACTGAGAAAATAATGAGGTAACTTGAACTTAACATCTATTTAATCACAGGTAACGCGCCGTCCTTCACTAATTTGCCAGGTTCCACTTCGATAGACAATGACGAAGGTTCGGGGACAGCGCTCATTACGATAGCCGCCACGGATAGCGACCCCGCTGACGTAGGCTCTCTTACGGTCACCATGGAAACAGCCACAACGGAGTTCTCATTCGACAGTTCAACTTGTAAGTGGGACACAAGCACAATACAGTTGGAGAAAATGTTATTTTTTCCCAAATAAACATGTAATGTCCATTGCAAACAGTTTGAATCAAGGTCAGACACACGGTAAACCGATATCTGACCAGATTCGAAACTCTTTGCCACTCAGATGAGAATTTAAATGTTCGCTTTTTCATCTCAGTACATTGAAGTTCTGTTACATTTCGTATTTCATTTATAATGTCAACCATTATGAATGCAGATAACATACCGAGTAACAACAGTTGAAATTGATAAGAGCATGTGCGTCCTAACCCCCAGGTTATTAAACTTTTGAGTTGAGTCTGAGATCGTTTTCAAGCATTTGATTGGTCAGATTTGAGAAAAAGCTCAAATATGTCCAATCAAATACTTGAGAACGATCTAAAACTGAAATCAAACACGTCATTATTAACTTTTGGCCTGATGGTCAACACTTGCAGAAGAAATTGTATTCTTTCCCAATAAATGCATTTATGCTCAAATCCTTAAGTCTGTTGCAAACAGTTTGGAGCTAGACCAGACACCGGGTAACCCCGCGTCTGATCAGGTTTCAAACTGCTTGTCATGGTGCAAAAACAGCTGTATCCTTTATAAACAGGTTAAAGTTCTTTGGAATCAAGTATACCCATTTGTAAATAGCTATGTCATTTGTAAAAAAAGACATGTCCTTGATAAGGAGGTTAGAGTCGTTTATAAACAGTTATGTCCTTTTTAAACTGTTACATCCTTTGTAAAAGGTTATGGTTTTTGTAAACAGTTATACACTTTGTGAACAGTTAAGATCCTTATAAACAGCTATGTTTTTGTAAACAGTAATGTCAATTAAAAACAGTTATGTCATTTGTAAAAACGTATGTTTTTCATAAACAAGTTCGGATCCTTTGTGGACATCAATGCTCTTTGTAAACAGTTATCGTCTTTGTAAACAGTTATAGTCTTTGTAAACAGTTATGTCATTTGTAAACAGCTACGCTTTTTAAAGAGAGTTGTATATGCTTTTCTTACACAGTTTTGTTCTTTGTAAACAGAAATGTTCTTTATAAACAGGATAGTGTCCCTTTTTAACAGTTATACTCTATGTAAACAGTTACATTCTATATAAACGGAAATGTTCCTTATAGATACATGTACAAATGTACATAGTAATGTCCGTTGTAAACAGTTATGTCCTTTGTAAACAGGGTTCGAGTAAACAGATCTGAATCCAACCAGTTTGGAAATATGTTTTAGCGTTAACGCGTTTATTTGGAAAGAATAACGTCTTCGGCACAACAGGTATACGCTTTGCATTATTGTTGTCCTGTAATAAGCAGCCACCTGTATTTTAACCCATTTACGCCCAGTGGATTCTTCCATGTTTTATATATTGGATTAGTCCATTTTTTATCAAAGGGATGCCTGGTCAAAATTTTCATTTTCATTTTGTTTTATATTGAAATTCCTATCAGCAAACAGTGTAGACTCTGATCAGATGCCGCTTAATGCGGCGTCTGATCAGAGTCTACACTGTTTGCCTATGTCCCATATATGGGATCGTGGGCTGAATAGGTCAATCAATTGTGATCGTACCATTGTCGTTGATTTTTATCCGCAGTGATTCTGTCGACAGGAACACTCACCACCCTCAACGGAAATATACCCCTGGAGTTCAAGGTTCAAGACCCATGTGGCCAGACGGCTACTGCCACATACACGGTCACCATAGTAAACCCGGTAACGTAGCCTTCGCTTTACCTCATACAGTAAAGAAAACTTTATTCGTTTCTGTATATTTTGTGTTAATGTACGTCCGTTTCTTCCGACTTTGGGCTAGTTTGACGACCCAGAGAGAGGGAAGCCGATACGGAGAAACTCCTGTGATGCCATAATACCATGCTCCCTCTTTACAAAGACACCGTAGGAGAGAGTGATTGTGTGTGATGTTTGATTGGAATTGTTATGGAGAGGGAAACAATTAAAACTTGGCTTACATTTGCAAACAGCTTGAATCCAGACCAGACGCCGCGATACGCGGAAATAGAAATACCTGCGTTAGCGAAAGAGCCTTTATTGGGAAAGAATAGCACCTTCTTCACTGCAAATGTTTGTACAAAATGAAATAAAATTCTATTCTACATGTGTCATGTCCTGTCAGTTTAACCCTTTGAACCCTAGTCCCGCATATAGGCGTCCTTTTCAAACAGTGTACATGTGAATAGTACACTTTTCCTATGCAAACAGTGAAGACCCAGATCAGAGGGCTCCGAAAACAACCCTTAAAAGTCAGAAATGGACTAGACTAAAGTGGAAACCGGAATTGTCCATTTAAAGTTTCAGGGAGGAAAGAGTTAATGTAAATATCTGTGTTAACACATTCAACCATGGCGACCAGTATACTGGTCATTTTCAAAAGGTGTACCTGTAAAGAGAATACTTTCCTATGCAAATTATGTAGACACTGCACTGCACTGTTTGTGATTTTGCAATGCCGGAAAACAACCATAAATAGCCAAAAAGGAAATCAGCATTAAATGGAAACTGAAATTGTCCATTAAAAAGGGTGAACGAGTCGCTACAACCTCGTTTCTAAATGCAAATTATCTTATGTGTTATTTTCTAGCCACTAATTGTCATTGTTTTATGCTTTTGTTGTTTGTAATTGTATCTTGTTTCAAACTGTTAATTATTTCACGTCTTATTTTATTTCGAATAATTTTGTTCATTGTTTTTTTTACTTATTTTGTTTATATTTGTCTATTGTTTTATGTTTTACACGTATTTTGTTTATAACTGTCTACTGTTTTATATCTTACTTTGTTTGTAAATGTCAATTATTTCTTGTCTTATTTCTTTAACCGGTCTATTATTTTATGTCTTATTTTATTCTTTTTGGCTATTATGTCATGCTAATTTTTGTTTCTTATTGTCTATTTTTTCATGTCTTGTTTTCTTTCTAATTGCGTATTATTCCATGTCTTATTTTGTTTATAATTGTCTATTTTGTCATGTCTTGTTTCCTTTCTTATTTTGTATTATTTCATGTCTTATTTTGTTTCTAATTGTCTATTATGTCATTTTCTAGCCGCCAGTTATTCACAACTCTCCATCTTCTATATACGTTAACGAAGACGAGACCAGCGCACAGCTTCTGTTTACTATCAACGCCACTGATCATGAAACAGTCACGTGTGTTCAAGGCACTGGCTTTAATACGACACACTTTGACATACAACTAATTACGGCTTCCACATGTAAGTACAGTCGAAACTATATAAAGCGTTCCCTCCCTACAACGGCCCTCCCAACAACGACTCCCTCCTTACAACGACGTTTGCAGCAGTTCCCTAAACAAGACAATTATATCAAACACTTTTATTGCTACAATTATCGTCTGCTGAAAATTGTCGTCTGCTGTTTTTCTCAAAGTAACAAATTTGACATTTTGATTGAAAAAAAGTATCGATAAGTGACTAACAATTTGAATCAAGATCAGACGCCGCGTTACGCGGTGTCTGATCTGGTTTCAAGTTGTTTGCAAATGTCAATCAATTTCCCTTCCTATAACGATTCCCTCCGAACAACGTACACATTTGTTGTGTCCCATTTGGTGTCGTAGAGAGGGAGCGTTGTACCTCGAACTTGCTTAAGTCGAGCTAACCAGTATTTCATAAGTAGAATTTCGATAAGGGGATCTCGCTATGTTGAACATACCCGTATTTCAAAGTTGAAACGTGGCGTAGCCACTTCGAAATATGGGTATGTTCGAACTTGCACGAGTCCGAAGTACACCATGTAGCAAAATTTGAGTGTATGTGTGTACAGAATGACATATTTTATGCATTAATCCATTACTCCTTAAATAGTAAGCTCTTTCATTTATTCATCCACTGAAGAAAACAATAAACTTTATACAGTTTTTAATATGCACAGTAGGTAATAGTATTTATACATATCCTAGCAGATGGTAGGTAAAGGATCATCGCGACGGTTTCTGTTTTTATGGTCCAAGGGAGGTAACTCATGTACAATCCTTGTATGAGTTGCCTTCTTTTGACTATCACTCTACTATGCATGTTTATCTTGGTATTTGTATATTATCCATCACAATAAGCTTAACATACCTGCGTTTGGCGACCAAGATTAATGTTATACTCGTAGTGCTTGAATAGTGATATAGTGTTTACGATTGAACAATATGGATTTAGACCAAAATAAATATTCAAAAGTGGTTATCATATAGCATTTGTTTATAGCCCTATGTAATAAAATTTACTTTCTATGTAGACATTTGTATATTCTAGAAAAACTAATTCAGGTACCTATAGTTTTTGTGTGTGAATTCAGTAGATTAATGCTTCATCAATATTTGTGAAAAATATTGTAAAAATCTGAATGTAAGAAATGTAGGGTAAAAACCTTTGAAAAATAACTATTTTATGTGTCCCCTTTATTGACGGATATTCTCGGTGCTACTTGCTCATATTTGTTTTTTCCTTTTTAAGAAAAAATATGTAAAACTCAACAAATTAGGTAAATGTCAAAGCTGAATAGGGTTATTCTGAGTTTTTTATGATCAAAAGCACGTGTTTCCGGATAATAAGGGTCATACCCAAAAACAAGCTCTCCAGAAAAAAATTCAATGCAGACGTCATACAAGGGGGGGGGGGTTATATATTATTTCGATTCAAACACATCAATTTAACAACAATTTGCACCAAAGCAACGGCGTTAAATTTCTTGGCGTACGCGTTTTTGAAGCCATATGACGTCACGTTAAGACGTTACAGCGCGTGCGTGTTTAATTGAGAATTAAAACACAGATACGTCCCTTCTTCGTGTATAAAGGGGCATGCGCGAAGTGTGTTTGAATACGCATTAAAAGCGTGTATGCTAAAACAGCTTCATCCATTGATAATAATATGGGGGAATAAGAGGTCTGATCAGAATCCAACTGTTTGTCTATTTTATTGATGTGCATTCCATTTCGTTCGCGTTTAAACAAGAAACAATAAATAACTTCTTCTCCATTGTATCTCTAGTGTATGGGATCTATCTATTAGCCAACCCAGGGTTTGTATATAATGATCAGAGCTCGTTTACCCTGCTGGCGGACTGTGCAGACTCGCTAACCACTGTGACGGGTACCTTCTATGTCTACCTACAACAAAACTTACCTCCAATCATCACCAATCTACAGAGTATGTATTAACTCATGCATTTATCCTTATGCTAACAACCTTATAAAGTTTTTACAAACTATCCTATACTTTACACATTTAATGTATTCCTCTATATATATGCCCTTGCGAAAACACTCCTATTTCAGTGTTTTTATCCTTTATTTCATTGATTTGGCCACAGTTCTTGTATATACATGTAGTATTATCCAACTGTGACACACTTCTTGTATTTGATATTTTCAGACTGTGACACAGTTCTTGTTTATCATATTTTTATATAAATGTGCCACAGTTCCTGCTTATCATATTTTCAGAATGCCACACAAATAATTTTATCATAATTTCAAACTGTGACAGCGTTCATAAAGATTTTAAATGATACCTCCAGAATATGACACCGTCCTTGTATGTTATATTTACAGACTATGCCACAGTTCTTGTATAGTATATTTACAGACTGTGACACAGTTCTTGGTTATCGTAATTTCAGATTGTGACACATTTTTTGATTATCGTATTTACAGATAGTGATATATATATTATCACATTTTAAGACTATGACACAGTTCTTGTAGATCGTTTTTTCAGTCTGTGACACATTTCTTGTATATAATATTTTCAGACTGTGACACAGTTCTTATATATGATATTTTCAGATTGCGACACATTTCTTGTTTATCGGATTTTCCGAGTGTATTATAAATCTTATCACAATTTCAGACTGTGACACGGTTCTTGTATATGATATTTTCAAACTATGACACATTTCTTGTTTATCGTTGTTTTCAGACTCAACATCTGTATCAACTACTGCTAGCCTGGGAACAGTATTCACGGTACTGGCCACTGATGCTGAGGGTGATACACTGTACTACAACATGACATGTTCCCCGAGCTCATGTCCCTTTGATATAGACTACAACAGTAAGTGACATTACAACTACAGTAAAACCTCGCTATTACGACCACTAAAACAAAGGCTAATTGATTGTTTAATAGAGAGGTGACAGCTTAAAGCAAGGTGACAGTGAAACAGAAAGCTCCTAAAGGAGCTTTCTGTTTCACTGTCACCTTTCTTTAAGCGGTCACCTACCGTAAACACCCTAATAATTAACATAATTTAGTGGTCGTAATAGAGAGGTTGTACTGTATTTGAAATACTATTACCTAATCGAGATCATCTATAATCTAAAATGTAGTCTCTTTGACTTCCAAAAATGGTAACATACCGTCTATTCAGACTCTAAAAGGGTAGCAATTCAAATTAAAAACAAATATTAGCAATCAACATTGTTAAAAATTAAAATTAATGGCACCCCCTTTCTTCATTTTGTTGTTTTTTGTGCACTGGCGTATAGCTTTCTGAGTGTGAACCTTTCTTTAACCATTTCTCCATAGATTGTTTTCTCTTTACTCCACAACCTGCTTCTACTACGGAAGAAAACATGTTGAAATAAAAACAGCATGTGTCTTTACTCTTTGAACCCTAGTCCCGCATATAGGCGTCCTTTTTCAAAAGTGTACATGTGAATAGCACACATGTCCTATGCAAACAGTGAATGTCCAGATCAGGAGCTCTCTGAGCAGGGTCCTCATTGTTTGTCACAATGATAAGCATTAAAAAACAACCCTGAAATGTCAGAATGGACTAGACTAAAATGGAAACTGGAATTATCTATCAACATTTTCAGGTAGGAAAGAGTTAAGTCACATGCTGCTTTACTGTCAGATTGGTTTTAGCTACAATCGGCTAGAATATTGAAAATATTACTTATATTGCACATTAATTACTGTTTATATTGGAACTATTTTCCTTTGTTGAAGAACAAATTAAATGTGTCAAAATTACTATAAGAGGAGTTAATGGTTAAAAAACGCTAAAAGTAAAGACGAATTCTGCTTTATTTTGGGCTACTTTCTGCTACTAGGATATAAAATTTATTTCGTATGCTACATATATCATGGTTGTATAAAACGGAAATACTTTCTTCTCCTGTGCTGTTATTAAAAAAAAGTCCACTGATTTGTTCACTGTTTATATTCTCCCAGACGGCCAGGTGGCACTCACACAGGATCTTACAGGACACACAACTGTCGGGTACGATCTTTTCGTCACAGTGAGAGATGCAAAAAACTCTGCAGGACCGTTAACTCTAACAATAATCATCACAGGTAAGTATACAATGTCTATGCAGTGGTTTCCCCTCTATATACTTGTACCGTCATTTACATTTAAGGTGGTTCGCGGGTCTGTTTTTTCCAAATCAAACCTCATTGAAACCTTGATTAAATTGAAATATAACATATGGAGATAGAAACATTGTTAAAATAACAGGTCACTAAATTGCAATTTACAAAAGTCTAATTTTATACTTATTAGATATATATTACTTAATTCTACAAGTCACAAAGATTTGGTTAACAACTAATAAATATTTTAGTTTTTATACGTGATGTACGGAAAGTCAGACAAAATATTACCAAAAACAGAGTTACAGATGTCCTTTATCTGCGTAATGGACTGAAAAGACAATACAATCGGATTTAAAAAAAAAGAAGAAAAAAAAGTTTTGAATCAAATTGGACTTGAACATATGACCTTGGGATTGCTAGTCAATCATTCTACCGACTGAGCTTTAAAGGAAGACACTGAAACTTAGCAAACACTTTATTATCTAAATTGTCTAGTATAATCACGTGCCGAAAAATTCATGTGAAAATCACCAGCACTCTCTGCACTCGAGATACTTTTACCTGTGTTGATATTTTGCAGATATCAATGATCCGGTGAACATTACTAACTTGCCACTGGGGTCTTCACTGTCGGTGTCAGAAAACACAGGACTAGCAACTAGTGTCTTCAATGTGTCCTATTCCGACATAGACTCATCACAGACTCGCACGTGGTCTATGACGTCATCTCCAGCCAGCGGACTGACCTACTTCGCCATTGACTCTTCAAGTAATGTAAACTAATTTGTGCCCATAAATTTGATACCAGGGCTGCCATTTCTCCAGATGTTTCATAAGTCTTCGGATTTTTATCCTAGCAGATGGTAGCTTAAAACAGGCTGAAAGTAAAGCAGAATGCGCCTTAAGGCGCATTCTGCTTTACTTTCAACCTGTTTTAAGCAGCCATGTGTCTTCAAAATAAGAAACAGACTATGGGGTAAAGGTACGATTAGTAAAATTGCGTCTAAAAAATTGAAAATTGAAAATCTTAGGATTTTTATGATCACTTTATGGCAGCCCTGTGATACATTCAAACAGTGTAGATTCAGATCAGACGTCGAAGTTAACATTTTCCAATAGAAGACGTTTCAAAACTAGTTGCACATTTCTAAATGTAATTGCATTGCATATTCGTGTTTTCCTTTCGATGAACGGGGGACAACAACATTGTTTCTACTGTTCACAGTAAACCCTCTCTATCTCGTCCAATAATTGCCATTTTATGGACAAACTATGTATAACCCATCAAAAGAAGTTAATTGCAAAGCTGAAGAGCTCATTCTGAGATTTTATGATAAAAAACACGAGTTCTCTGATAATTAGGGATATACCCCCAAAACCAGCTATTAAGCAAATATCCAGTTCGGGACCCCCTTTTACTTTACATTTCTGTATAACAGGGTATATTCTAGCAACATGTAAAATTAAAAACAAAACAACCCTGAATGTTATGAAAGAAACTGTCGCGATGGTCTTTAAGCAGTTACCTGTCTTAACCACCAATGGATTGACACAATTAAGTGGTCGTCATAGAGGTTTTTAACTGTTTTCTATTTTTACCAGCTGGGCTGATCACAACCTCAGGGACCGTTGCGGACTACGAGACTCTACCAGCGACGTCTTTTACGTTTAACGTCAGTGTTACAGACACCTTGACAACAGACTCAGAAGAGTTAGTGATAGAGGTTATAGACGTAAACGAGGCTCCAGTATTATCCGCGACTGCCTTCAGTATCTCAACAACAGAAGGAACCGTATGTACAGTGGAGAATGCTATTCTTTCCCAATAAACACGCTTACGCTTGCACAATTGTTTCCTTTGCAAACAGTTTGGAGAAAGATCAGACGCCAGGTGTAGCATAGTCCAAATTTGTAATCCAGGTTCGTGGATGTTCTTTTAAGCAAGCCAAACGTTTCAGTCGAACTTTTATTCACAAATCTGTTCCCAGGCACGGTCTCTCTGCTCCAGCATTTCTGACACCACCCCTAACGTCTCTATAAGCTCTACACCTCGCCAAGCTCTTCACTCTCGCATTCTACAGTCTGCAAGTTCTAGCCTTTACACTGTCCGCACTCACAGATAGCGCACTCCCCTTAATGATTAATCACGTGACCAACGTCAAGGCTACGTTAGCACAGTCCAGCTACGTCCTAGCAACGTAACTAGCATGCTTTTCAACTAACCATGGCTCCTAATACGACAATCTTACCCGGCTTATGGCCAAATATAAAGTTAGCGTAGGCGATTGACGTAACATTTGTTGTTATGTATTTTGAATAAAGGAAGCATGGGATTACAGAAAGTTGGCTTTTAGGGATAAGGGCGGTTACGAAAGTCTTACAAACCAGTCACTTAATCTGACATTTCGTAATCTCCCGCACATTCCAGAAGGCGTGACGTAGATTGAGTAATAGTTTATTTTAGTAACATAATAATGCTAAAAATACTCTACCGAACAGAAAATTATCCGCAGGCCCGAAGAACGGTGGAGGGGAGCCACGGGGCCGTGTCCCCAATAAAAGTAAAAGAAATCGGCGGTGCTCCCCAATGAAGAGTGGTCAATGTGGAGATGAAGAATGTACCCTCAATCCCATTTTGCTTCCTACGTGACTGATTCGGCAGAGTTTTCTTTCGGCTGCTGTAAAGAAGCTATGCTACACAAATTAGACGCAGGGTAACTTGGTGCCTCATTTGTATTCAAGTTTCCCAATTTGGAGGTATTTTCTAAGAGAAAAAGATGCAAAATCGAGTACACCCACTTTGAAAATATTACAGATGACAAACATTTCAGTCGCCAATTGTGTAACGTGATAACAATTAAAACAAAGCACTCCTTACCTGTCTGCGTCAATATTGTTGTCTGCAATATCGTTTGAAAGTTAGATTAAAGGCAGTTTAACGAATTATAAACAAACGCAAAACTGTTTCGATCCTGTTACGCGGCTGTTTTGCAAATGCGCTTTATAACGCCATTGAGCGTGAAAAGGGTTTATACATGACTGTATTTCTTTCAGGCGGCGACTGTAATCGGGACACCTTCGTTTAACGCAACAGACGTGGACAACGGTGACAATAAGAATTTCACCATAGACTGCGGAACAAGCACCAGCTACTTTCTGATAGACTCGAACACGGGACATGTCTCGTACCAGACCGACTATGACCTTGACACCGGGTCACTTCCGTCAACTGTGACTTGCAACGTTACGGTCACGGATACAGGCGGTCTATCAGATTCAGCAACTCTTACGATTTTTATCGGTAAGTCACGGTTTCGGTATTCTGCTCGTGCCATATTAAATACCGAATACACTCTTTCACTGCCTTTCCCCGAGTAGATCTACAATAGTTATACAGTAAAACCTCGCTATTACGACCACTAAAACGATGCTAATTGAGTATCTAATAGACAGGTGACAGCTTAAAGCAAGGTGACAGTGAAACAGAAAGCTCCTATAGGAGCTTTCTGTTTCACTGTCACCTTGCTTTAAGCGGTCACCTATCGTAAACACCCTAATAATTAAAATAATTTAGTGGTCGTAATAGCGAGGTTTTACTGTATGCAAACATTTTTATCCTGATCAGACACCGCGTCACGCGGCGTCTTATAAAATTCCAAACGGTTTGTCACCTTTTTCAATATTTATCAAGTCAAAATGCCAAAACCTTAAATTTGAGAAATGAAAGCAGACGTCAATTATTGTGTTTAAATTTGATGACGTCATGGCCGTGAAGGGTGATGTCATGGCAATGAAGATGTTTAGGTGGTACGAACTGGACACCGTTCACCGGACTTACTTAAAACAATTCGATACTCAGACTGTTTCATCAATCTCAGTATCAAGAATAAGATTGTTTCAACGTCATTTCTAAGAGATAATCTGCTCAAACTCAACTCAAATGTCTTTGAAAATAGGCTTAAACAGTTTACATGTCTGTCACACACGTCTGACATAATTTGAGTACTTGACACCAACACTATCCCCATAGTTTCAGCTTTCCTTAAAGCCACTATATTACTCCCACATAAACTGAATCAAACATTTTTCTTACATGAAATTTATGTCACTATCGTAAGCGTTCCATATAAAAAGAAGTAATACGTGGTGATATTTGAAGCAATATTGCTAACGAACAGTGAAATTTGTGGAAACAAGTAATCAAGTTTGTTTATTTTTGAATAGCGACGAAAATTTACGGACATACTCGGTAAAGCTCATTTGCATAATTCTATACAACAAGTCGAGTGCTTTAAGAGAGACAACTCCTTCAAGTTTGGCCGTTAAACTGATGCAATGTAAACACATTGTCGCGGCCGAATCAATCACGTGACCTTTATGCGATCGATCGAGAGTTCTCGGAACCAGCCCGTAATCTTATTTGTAAACAAACCCGCTTATAATGTAAACCACCACGATAAGAATTCGACACATTTAGGTAGGATTCTTTACGAAGTGGGTGCATATGTCAGGCTTCTTACACTCGATTTCACTTAGTTTTAATACATAGAAAATGCACACATATAAGAAATTGCGCGTTTTAAACACCAATTTGAGCGGGATTGTGCCTTTAAGCTACATGTACAACCCTTACTGCTAGGAAATAAGATACTATTTGACACCTCAGTTTACATGTATACAGCATTAACCCTTTGAACCCTAGTCCCGCCTATAGGCGTCCTTTTCAAAAAGTGTACATGTGAATAATACACTCGTCCTATGCAAACAGTGAAGACCCAGATCAGAGGGCTCCGAAAGGAGCCCTCTGATCAGGGTCTTCACTGTTTGTCATAATGCCAACCATTGACAAAAACAACCCTTAAAAGTCAGAAATGGTCTAGACTAAAATGGAAACTGGAACTGTCCATTTAACGTTTTAGGGAGGAAAGAGTTAAAAAGCTAACTTTTAGTTTATTTAGCAGATGATAAATTCAAAACAGATGACAATTTAGAAAAAGCTTGTACCCGATGTGGTTCTGTGGTATACCAGTTTCGTCAACTGGCTAAAACAATTGGGACTACTTCCATAGCCAGACATAATACAGTAGAAGGCTGCCAAAAGGTGTAACATTTTCATTAACCCTTTCCCTTATAGAAGCGACTTTTAGCACATGCATTTTATTCATCCGCTGAAGAAAATAGTTCCAAATTATACCGTAATGAATATGTGTCATATTTAATACTTTCCTTATTCTAGCAGGTAATAGCTTAAAGCAGGCTGAAAGTAAAGCAGAATGCGCCATATGGCGCATTCTGCTTTACTTTCAACCTGCTTTAAGTAGCCACCTATTTTCAAAACTAGAAACAGGCTATCTGGTAATGGGTTAACACGATTGGTGGATATCTATTAATTTTTAGATCCATGTAAATGAGATGTTATTCGGGCAACTTGTCTCATTGAGTCGCGATATGACTGAAATAATGTTAAAGCAACTTAACCACCCTTTTCACTAGTTCCACCATAAACAAGAATATTTTTTGTCTTTTTTTTTTATCAGCGGACCTCAACGATAACACTCCAGTATTATCACCCGACTCTTACACCTTCTACATAAGCTATTATGCCAGTTCTGGGACGGCTGTTGGAATTATCAACGCAACCGATGATGATAGTGGGACATTTGGCACGTTGACTTATACTTTAAACCAAACCTCATTTGGGGTACAGCACTTCGCGGTCGATGCCAGTGGCGTGATGACCGTGTACCTGGCACCTGACGCGGGAACCAGCGGGGTGAACTATTCTTCCAGTTACACAATGGCGTTGACAGTGACTGATGGGGGCGGGCTGAATGATACAGGCAGTGTTACTGTGGTGATAGCTGGTGGGTATTATAAGAGTAAAGTACTCCCTCTCTACAGCAACACCCAAATAGGAGACAACGATTATGTGTGTTGTTTGGAGGGAGTTGTTATGGAAAGTGAAAAATAATACCCTAAGACTACATTTGTTAACATATTGAACCCAGATCAGACGCCGCTTTAGGCGGCGTCTGATCTGGGTTCAATCTGTTTGTCACTGTCTTTATGTTTCGTTCGTCTAGATTAAGTCATTAATATCGAACATAGATAAAATGTTATGTTCTAATTATTTTAAGCTATTCGCGAAAATGTGAATGGCAAACAGTTTGTAGCCTGATCAGATGCCGGTTTTTTCTGACGCACGCGTTCTATCTGCTCGTCTTCTCACACACGTGTTCTATCAACACGTTTTTTCTTCTCACACATTTTTCCTATGTGCACGTGTTTTTACAGACACCACCACAGCGGCTACAGGCGGTACAACACCAAGCTACAAGAAGTTCTTACAGGGTCCATACAATTTGGCGTGGTTTGTACCCTGTATGGTGGCGCTTCTAGCGGCTGTTTCGCTCACCACTTGGGTGGCCTGGACGTGCCGCGGAAAGCATGGATTTAAAGCGACGCTGAGCAAAATGTGTGTATCCATTTCTTTATTTTCGTTACCTTTAGCGAAATATAGATCATAAAGATAATCTATTTCAATGCAATTTGGAGCTACCTTGATAATTTTTTTTCGAGAAACCATGGTTTTCTAAGTGGAAATATCACTGATAGAGATAGAAAAAATGGTGTACATGTATTTTGAAAATACACCATATCGAGAACTTTTGCGATACTGACAAATTTATAGGGAATGACGAAAAATTAATGTGAAGGAATCGAGGACAGTACAATGTAGAATACATGTTAACCCTTAGCCTGCCACTCACGACTATAGCTCCATATGCAAACAGCTTAGATCCGGATGAGACGCCGAGTAACTCGGCGTCTCATCCGGATCCAAGCTGTTTGACACTCGGACAACATTTTCAGCAATTTTGAGCAACTTTGAAGCACTTTGAAACTTGAAGCAGACGAGAAATATAGCAGACGACAATTTCTTTGGCGGGCTAAGGGTTAAATGCAAATAAAACGAAGACGTATTGCAATAAAATGCAGAAAATGATAACAGTTTGACCATTCTGACTAAACATTGATTTGATATGCCAACTGTTTGGGTCCTGAACAGGCGCGACGTTGGATCTGGCTCCAACTGGTTGCAATCGAAATAATTGTTTTAGCAAAACAGTTTATTGATTAGTGTATGGGTAATCCAACCACGTGGTGGTTATTTTAGACAATAATGTTATTCCTTTTGATATTCAATCGTTACGTATCAACTTACTCCAATGCAATGGACATCAATGTATTATATTCCGTCGCATATGGTCTTACATCTACGTTTTTTAAGTTTTCTAAAATATTTTAACCAATTAGAAATGATAAGAATTCTAGGTAATTTCTCACTTGATTGAAGCACAATATTCTCATTGGCGAATGGCCTACTAGTAGGCTGGTGTATTGACTTTCTCACGCATTAAACTTGGATTGAAAACCTTGCAAAATAATGAGATACAGTCTAATGTATGGCTGTTGTTATGCCGTTCATTTCTAATTTTAGTGTGGATCATCTCTAAACTTAGCCTGTTGGAACAGTTTTCGGACTTTCTGTTTATAAATGAGAAAAATGACATGTTTACAAAATGGTAAAAAAGCCTATCCGTCATGATTCTTTATTACAAACACTAAAATATTACTTATTGATTGTATGAGAGACAGCCGACAGCTTAAATCAAGGTGAAAGTAAAACAGAAAGCTTCTGTTTTACTTTCACATTGCTTCAAGCAACCGCCTGCCTCACACATATAATAATATAGGAGAAACTAAACTAGTGGTCGTAAAAGAGGGGTTTTAAAAGAGGGTTTTCACTTAACATTATTTCTGCCACAGAAAGAACAACATGAGGTTTCGACCGAGAGCAGGCCGCTCAAAGCCGTATTTCCATGGCAAGAATTCCTTTAGTCCGAGATCAACGGCTGCTGTCTCTTCAGGTAAGCATTCAAGAATGTTTCCATAACTGAACAGCTCGCTGAAGTCGAGCGCCTTCCATTTGAATGCGTATCTACGTTCAACCTGCTTTTAGTGGCATTCTGTTTTCAAAACTAGGAAAACGCTATGAAATAACGGTTAACCTAGGCATAATTACGTCAGAAAATACTCTTTTCTTTCCCAAGGAACACGTTTATAATTGCTGTAAATCTGCTTTAAGTGTTCATCTGTCTTAAATACTAGAAACATGCTAAGGGATAGAGTGTTAACGTAGGATCAAATGACAGTTAAACTCCTCTATGAAGACCACAAAACAGAAGGTTAATCTATGGTATAAAATACAGGTAACCGCTTAAAGCAATGTGACAATAAAACAGAAAGCTCCTAAAGGAGCTTTTTGTTTTACTGTTATATTGCTTTAAGCAGTCACATGTCCTAAACGTTTACTACTTAACAGAGTTTAGTGGTCGTAATATAGAGGTTTTACTTTTATATGTTTTGTTTTATTTTACTCTTACAGTGAGAAATCACCCTCCGCCAGTATGTAAGTACATGTACCTCAACCCTTTCATGGTCAAATTATTTGGGAGATTTTTTATCCCTTCACCTCTTTAATATCGTCTGCTTTAGTATTGTTGTCTGCAAGACACGTTTCAAAGTAAGATACAAGGTTGTTTGACTTAAAAAATATCGATAATAGTGTCAAACAGTTTTGGTCCTCGTCAGACGCCGCGTTACGCGGCGTCTGATCAGGACCCAAACTGTTTGTAAACGTGTTTTAAAGCGTCATTGAGAGAGAAGAAAGGGTTAAATTGTATCTCATACGCTTTATATATTTCCTGCAACCTGATTGGCTCGTATGACAAAAATTGCAGCTTATTAAAATAGTTTAACCTGTCACATTAACATACGGGATAAAATTGTGATTAGTTCCACTTTTATAATTTTGTTAATGAAAATTGAACCACATCCAAATTTCAAGTAAAGTTAGGGCTTTTAAACATCTCGATTATCATTTGGCTGAAATTATCAATATTTTGATCGAATATAGTTGTATGAATGGATGGATTGGTTATAACGGCACTATAACACATACTAATTGATGACGTCATATCGAAATGGCGTCGAATCAAGATTATCGCGCAATTATATCAGTTATTGGTGACGTTGATTTTTACAGTATAACTTATTACACAATATGTTTGTCCTTGTGTTAGAAAATGTTTAACTATACTGTTACACTTAAATGTGCGACCAAATATGAAGGCTTAAACATTCTTAAATAAGATTATCTACTTCTCTTTCTTAAAATAAATTCTCTAAACTTTGTTTGTATGTGTATGCACTGTGTCGTGTTCGGGCCTGAGGACCCCTAATGGGATCGGGCCAATGTTGGTCTATATCAGTTCTCTGCGGATAGCGATAGTTCTAATGATAAATTATGCCGAAAAAAGACGCAAGAATGTAACGTTTTATTATCATATAATCTTTTATTGGTCTTATTACTCATGTTATAAATTCCGTCGAAAAAAGCGAAATTGCAAGGGGCGTTTTCGTATATTTTTTCGGCTTTTTACCAAATTTGTAAAACAGACAAGTTGTTGGTCCAAACATGATTCCATTGGTCCCAGTGTAACTGTTTGTTGAAATGCCTTTATGACTTTACAGGATTTATTATTTTCAGGGATGCAAAAATGGAGGTAGAACTTCGTGAAGCATTAATGCTGCATTTTCAGCCCAATTCATGTTTTGCACTGTTTCAAATAATTGAAACGGTGAAAACATCTCTTCAAACTATGATGCCACTGATACAGTGGAGAATCTGTTATTCTTTCCCAATAAACGCGTTTACGCTAAAACTATTATTTGCAGTGCAAACAGTTTGGAGCCAGATCAGACGCCGGGTTACCCGGCGTCTGATCAGGCTCCAAACTGTTTGCTACCAAGATAAACAATAATTATCAGAATTGTCCAAAAGTTGTTCTTTTCTACGTTTTAGTGCTTTGCGTTCTGCGTACGTTTGCGTTTAAACGGGAAAAAATAACAGATTCTCCACTGTAGATGAAAAACATGAAAACTACTTCAATTATTGGATAAACTGAACAGTGCTCCTTCCGTACAATGGCCCACCGAACAACGATTTCTTCCTTACAACAATGCTTTCTGCTGTTCCGGAAACAATACACTTATGTCTAAGTTTTTCACTGCTGCAATATCGTCTGCTGTTTTGCTTAAAACTATCGTCATCCGTTTTTGTCAAAGATATATATTAGCCATTTTGACAGATTTAATATATTGACGAGTGACAAACAGTTTGAATGCTGATCTGGATTTTAATAGGTAATATTTTCCCCCCCGTACAACAACTCCCTCCGAAAACCACAGACAGTATTTGTCTCCCATTGGGTGTTGTTGTAGAGAGGGATACCGGGTAACTGTCTATTGATGTCATTTTGCTCCCGTACTCTAGAAAAGAAGAAAAAACCCATTCACTGCCTGGTGTCATCAATTCTAAACAGTAATTACCATCTGATTTTATTTCTCAAATTCAAATCTTAGGTATTTTGACTTAGGAAATATTTAAATGAGTGTCAAACAGCTTATAACTTGGTCAGGCGCCGCGTAACGCGGTGTCTGCTCGAGATTCAAACTGTTTGCAAAAACATGTCAGACTCACTATGCAGTCTTAAGATTTCTGCTCGGGCTAAGACAGTGAACGAATTTTAGAAACATGGCGACTTTTAACCCTTATCATTCTTTATTGTCGTCTGATAGAAAAATGGACAAGAGACTGCATTACATCTGTTCTGCGTTAAGAAAATTGTTTCATAGGCAACAACTATAAAATAGGCCCTATTAGTTAAAGATAATATTTTTGTTACAACGAAAAAGAATCATAAACGTTTAAAATGTTAATCCTTATTCTGCCGTTATATCATCTGCTTTGTAATAAATTTGTATAATTTAGATTAATACATATTTGATAATGGAAACTTAAAGATGAGTATTACAGAGTTTGGATCCAGATTAGAAGTCGTGTTATATTTGTGATATCAGTCAAATTGGGATCGGCAGATTTTTTTGCTGTAAAAAAATATTTTTAGCTCTTACCACCAAATTGTAGTCTGTATTGGTAGTGTGTTCTGCAATATTTATAAAGTCAGATTTAAGGCTGTTAAATTGCCTGCAGAAATGTCTGTTTTGATCTGATGGATCAGTTTGGATGCTGATCAGACGCCGCATAACGCGGCGTTTGATCAAGATCCACGCTGTTTGAAAAGTCGCCTTTTGGCGTCATTGGCTCTGACAGTGAAAAAAGATAACTATTGATTATTCTAACACACGTCGCATACGCCCGTATATAAACAAAGAACGGACGTATCTGTGTTTGAATTTGTTCTGTAACGTTCTTATTTGACGTCATATGGCTCCGAAAATGCGTACGCCAACAAATATAGCGCCGTTACTTCAGTGCAAATTGATATTAAATTATGTGTTAGAATCGAAATAATAAATTAATACCAGTGTGTTCGATTGCACAATAAAACACTGGTTTGCATTAATTATTTCTTAAGTATAGAATTGATTTAACTGATCAGCCGATGAACAACGATGAACAACTTATTAATGTTAGGTGTATTTTCACAGCTTGTAACACAGAAAAAGAAATAAAATGTCAAAATGTTCATCTTGTTTTGCCTTCAAATGGCAAGAAACATCGTAAAAATGTTTGAGCGAATAAAATTATGTTATGTCACAAATGAAAAAAACTATTTGTTCCTGCTGTATATATTATGTTTGTTTATTCAGAAAAGTTAACCGTATTTGTCTTTGTTGATACAATATTTTCACAGCTTAAAACACAGAAAAAGAAATAAAATGTTAATATAAAAACAAATCTCCTTGTTCTTGCTTTATATACTATGTTTGTTTATTCAGAAATGTTAACACCCTTTACCAGTTTTATATCAAGCATTCTGTCCATTGTGCCTTCTTACACATTTTTAAACTTATTTATTCAAAAACGTTTCTATTGCCATCCTGGCCAGTTCTGTTCTTGAAGTTTTGCCAGTTTTCGTTTCAGGAAATCGTTCAAGAAGCATGTAATATTTCGGTAGAGCTGTAAATAGTCCGAGCTTATCCGCATGAGCTTCCTCGCAAAATCTACGAACATCTTCTTCGTCTAACTTGTGGCCTGGAACAACAGTTACGCATGCGCAGATTACTTGATATACGACGTCATCAGGCACAGGAACGAGAATGGCGGCATGCACTCCAGGACATGTTCGGATGAGATTCTCCAGTATCTCTGGAGCGACGTTCATTCCTCTGGTAATGATTGTATTTGAAGTTCTGCCTTCCACCCGGAATGACCCGTCGTTCATCATTACACCAACGTCACCCGTCCTGTACCATCCATCGTCGGTCAGCACTCCTTGTGTTTTCTCTTGGTCGTTAAGATAATGTCGGAATACGCCTGAGGACCGCACGTATATCTCACCTCTAGTGTTGAGCGGCGCTATCATGTCATCTGAAGTTACTATCTTTACCTCAGTCCCTCCTATTGCATAACCGCTTCGAAAATCAACAAACTCTTTGGGGTCAGATATAACATCAGCAATGCAAATGGCACACTCTGTCATCCCATACCCGGTTATAATATATTTGCAAAGGGTTCCAATGCAAGCGATCGTTTGTCTCATCACAGGCTGACCACCGGTTATAATGGTTTTCAACGGCCAGTCTTCTCCCCGTTCATCCTAAAGTAAAAATAGCATAACATATGAGCCATGCCTAGACAAAACCTGCCTTATTGCATTGCAACATTGTACTGACCAAGCCCCAATGCCGTAACTGGCTCTGTATCTTAGTTTGATATACATCGCTAAAAACCTTATATATTACAGCAACATAAAGTGCTTTAGATTCCAGTAGGCCAGCCTTAATCTACACTGTTTGCAATGCAATAAGGCAGGTCTTTTCATGACACGGCTCTTACACCACTAAGCTCCTCACCGTTGTGAGTTCGAATCCCAGTAGGGTCGTTCGGACTTTTCATGTGGGGAAGTCTTCCAGCTGGCTTGCGGAAGGTCGGTGGTTCTACCCAGTTGCCGATTTGTGCCTGAAACAGTGCATAAAGGACTTCTGGGGTCTTCCTCCTCCTGTAATTTGCTGGACGTCGCGATATGACTGAAATACTGTTGAAAGCGACGTAAAATCAAAACAAATCAAATCAAATCATGACACGGCTCATATATTACTTTATAACGCTTAAGTAAAGAGAAAGAGCTACAGTGGGGAAGTGGGGAAGACGTTGTTCCTCCCAATAAACATGTGTCAATACTCAAAATTGTATGCCCATTGCGAAAGGCTTTGAGTCAGATCAGACGTCGAGTAACCGCTGAGGCATTTTTTAAGTGTCAGATATTATAAAAATCAGCAATGTGCTACATTTTATTTAATAATGTTTTTATCAGTATAAAACATTACGTCCTCTTTACCGTAACGATAAGAGTTACACACTTTACGGCTAGTAACAAGAGCTCTGGAACATTTCAAACAGTAATAACGGTTATTATACATTACTGAAAGGGTAACAGGGGGAAATACGTTATAACTTTCCAAAAAAACCTCGTTATCAGTAATCAATATTAAAAAACTCGTTACCAGTAATCAATATTAACTTCGGTGCCCTGGTGCGAGTGCACTGACATGTACAGACAGCTTGGAACCTGACCAGACTCTAAATTAACCCACGTTTGAACAAGTTTCAACGTGATAACAATTATGTTTTTAGCGCACATTTGCTATCTAGGACATTCATCTCAACTTTACCTTTCTATCGAGCATGTTATGCAACACATGCGGCAATACCAATAAGACCTTGCAGTTTTCTTTGCGAATTGAATCAAACAGAAACGACACGAGGTCCTTGGGCGGGGTACAATATCCTGAAACAGTTACTCTAGTCTGGCCAATAAAGAGGCTGAAAGGAAATCCGCCAACCCAGCCCATTGGTCGGTCACAAAATAACCTATCTTGACTGGATATCACCGGCCCTCGGTCCAAGCATTCTTGGGGTTTCAAAAGTGACTTATGTGTGTGAACGGCAGCTTTCGGTATTCCAGTACTACCAGATGTCTGGAAAAGCATAGCCACGTCGTTTTCATCTATCTCTGGCAAAGGTACATTCCAGAGTTCAGTTTCCAACAATTGGCTCACTGTTTTCATGCCCTCAATGTTCGCAGCTTTGTTGTGGTAAATCAAATAGCGAAGTGACTGCATTCGCTTGCTGGCCACACATCCATTAGATGAATATTCATCAATTAGTTTTGACAATATATTCCAGGATTCATTCTCATAACCAGGATCAAAAATCAAGCATGAACAGAACTGGAGTTTTTCCATCATTCCGATCAGATCACTTCCATCTTTATATGTAAATGATAAACTTAGAGGACATGCACCCGCCATCATGGCTCCGAAAGTGACATAAAGCCATTCTGGACACGGTCTTACGTTGACGGCTACGTATTCATGACGTCTGACGCCGAGATGAACTAAAGCTCGAGCGGTCCTCATAGACTTTTCGTACAATTCTTTGAATGTGACAACATCACTGTCTCCGTCGGTAGATACAAAATATCACGGCTTCTTTGTCCGGTGTGGTGTTTGCATAGTATTCCAATTTAGCTGGCACTGTTGAGGATGTATTGCTTCGTACAACATTTTGTTCCGGTACATTCACATAGCTTATAGACGGCTGAGACTGTTTTATACCCATGGTTTATTTTCAAGCTTCTTTCTGCGTATCCAGCTATCATACAATATCAAAATGTTTGTACATGTAATAGGGTTTCTGTATCTGTTATTTTTTAACTCTTATACTTTCGTTATATCGTCTGCTTTGAAATGACGTCTTCAAAATGTATAACTCTTTTAAGATTTATATATTTTTAATTGGTGAAACTTAGAGGCGAATGTCAAAGAGTTTGGGTCCATATCAGATTCTGCGTGAAACGACGTCTAATTAGGATCCAAACTCTTTAACTGTTTGCAAATATCAATCCGCGATTGGCATGCTAAGCGTTCAATTACCGTGTTCGTCCCTTTAAGCGCTTGGGACATGGCTTACAGAACGGGCCTTTTGTCAATTTACAAAAAGTATGCAATGCCGGCTTAAGTTTAAAGAATGTAGTGAGACTAAATGAGGATAAAAACACTCATAATTGGTTTCTAATTTATGTTCATTTACTTCTGATTTTAAAGCAGTTCAATGGTTTGCTTTTGTACGCCAAACTAAAAACAGATTGATGTATATCGGCGTGGTCTATCCGTCCTTCGCTTTGATCGTCCGTCGACATAGTTTTTACCGTTGTTTTTTCCAAAAAAGTACTGGAAGGTTCTTTTTCACACATCACACTTATGCTTTATCTATGAAGATCTGAAGCCGAGTCGAATTTGAGGTTCGTTCTATTTTATGTTAACGAGTACTGTTCATTGTTAATATATGGATTTTCACATATATCAAGAGTTTTTCAATTGTTTTATTAATTTTACGACCCTTGTATTTTGAATAAGTCTTTTCATATTTTGATTGTCCGTCACTTTCCTGGAACATTATTTGAAGAATATGTCTGGAACTTCACACTAATATGTTCTGCATCAAGATCTGAAGCCGAATCACCCATTTGCGTCCAGTGGATTCTTCCCTGTTTTATATTGGATTAGTCCATTTTTTATTAAAGGGATGCCTGGTCAAAATTTTCATTTTGTTTTATATTGAAATTCCTTTCAGCTTAATGCGGCGTCTGATTAGAGCCTACACTGTTTGCCTATGTCCGTGGGCACAAATGGGTTAATATGGAGTTTCACACATAAATTTCGGGTTTTTCTATTAGTCTTTTTTTTTTTTTTAAAGATATGTCTCTTGCTCAACTGTGTACACTACAGTATTGCATACTTAACATTGCTTGCATTTACTGTTCATTTATTACATGTGAGACCATTTATCCCTACATGAGTTTTTATTTTTTTTATATAATTAACCCTTATCCTGCGGAATTCTCGTCTGCTTCGAAATTGTCGTCTGCAAAGTTTGTTAAATTTAGATTTATACATTTTTTAAGTAAAGAAACCTAAAGAAGAGTGTCAAACAGTTTGGATCCAGATCAGACACCGCGTTACGCGGTGTCTGATCTGGATCTAAACTGTTTTCAAAAATCAATAAAGTCGCGACCCGCAGGCAAAGGGTTAAGGGCAAAGGTCAATGTCAATGACACTCCGCCATCCGAAGGTATACCCACACTTTTTATCACTGGCTGATGTTGTAGAGGAAATACCGAATAGCTTGTATTTTCTGCGGCCAAAATAATTAGCGATTTCTTAAAACAACATGCCAAATCAAATTATACTTTTGTATTTCTGTGTTTCTGTGAAAGCAGGATAATAAAGTTCTGCGGATGCGGCACTTTAGATTATTTTAGTGAATTGAAAAGGCCAATTTACCAACTCTTGCATGAACGTTTAGTCTGCGCAGCATGTACGTAGTTAACAGCAACTGTATTTTTGCGACTATGGGAAATTGTGGTCCAAATAATTAACAAACACATAATGTTTAATGCCACAAATTACATCTTTGTTTGACACCAAATATTAAGCTTAGTAATGTAGAATGTATACATAATTATGACAATTAACTGCCAAATCATACGATAATAAGATTTGAAAACAGCTTTGATCACAAAGTGCCCCATACATACCCATAATGTTACCTTAACTCCTTTATTACTCTCATACAGTGGAGAATCTGTTATTCTTTCCCAATAAACGCGTTTACGCTAAAACTATTATTTGCAGTCCAAACTGTTTGCCACCAAGATAAACATAAATTATCAGAATTGTCCAAAAGTTGTTCTTTTCTAAGTTTTAGTACTTTGCGTTTGCGTACGTTTGCGTTTAAACGGGAAAGAATAACAGATTCTCCACTGTATCATCATTTTACATTTAGTCACGCACTGTTAATCGGAGTACCATGTACTTATTTAGACTACTCACAAGATTATCGTTTTCAAGAGCTGTGGAATTAGATCAACCGTTACTTAAAAAAAACAAAACTTTTTAGGCTCTCTCAGTTTCTTATACCGGTATAACAGAATGCAATAGACATCAAATTAAAATGCACATCGTATTATTTAAGCCAAGTGATTATGATCTGTTGTTTTCCAAATGTGTACGAAATACTTGTATGAAATGCAACACGTTAGAGTGAGTGCAAGGAAATATAATTCGGCAAGAAAATGAAAAAATATTGCTGGACGATTATTACAACAATGTTATGTAATAAATAAGAATGATAGTTTTATTCTGCTGAATTATGCGAGTCAAAGAAGGAACGACATAAGTTGTATCAGAAATGTAAACCCTGCAGAAAATACTAGTTATAAGGTTTCCTGTGGACAAGACATTCCTGTAATATAGGTCAAAGATTAAGGTCACAATGACTTGATAATGTTACGAGAAAGGTGTACTCACACTTCATTATAATGCTGGCAATAGGTACACGGACGAATGAAGTGACATCCGCCCTTTTCAATCGCTATATGCACCGAAAGCTATGCTTTGTAGTACGAAAACGCACATATATCTTGCCACCTATTAGAGATACGTCCGAATTTTCTAGAATTGTTGTGACATACTGCGCAATGTGATGTTTTCTTCACAACTTGTCGTCAGCAACAATTCTGAGTGTTGATTTATTTACATTTTATTTCTTAATATGCCATGAGAAAGTCGAAAGCATCGACACCTCTTCTGATTATAAACTGTTTGCATCAGTTTTATCAAATTCACATGCAGGGGCGAAAACATGGGCGCAACATATTTGACCCGAACGCGTCGAATTTCATTCCAGATGGCATTTGTCAATGACAAAGTATTAGGTGCGCAAATTGCGACATAGGCGCCTAACAGGGCGAATACGGTATTATTGTACAGTGGAGAATCTGTTATTCTTTCCCGTTTAAACGCAAACGTACGCAAACGCAACACACTGAAACGTAGAAAATAACAACTTTTGGACAATTCTGATAATTCTTGTTTATCTTGGTGGCAAACAGTTTGGAGCCTGATCAGACGCCGGGTTACCCGGCGTCTGATCTGGCTCCAAACTGTTTGCACGGAAAATAATAGTTTTAGCGTAAACGCGTTTATTGGGAAAGAATAACAGATTCTCCACTGTAACCCCTTCACTGCCGTACCCCGAGAACAATATTAATTTTCAAACAGGTTAAGTCCTGATCAGACGCCGCGTTACGCGGCGTCTGATCAGGATCCAGGTTGTTTGATGTTCATTTCAATATTTCTTTCGTCAAAATACCTTAAATGTAAAATTGAGAAATAAAAGCAGGCTACAATTGTTTTAAGCGGATGAGGTCATGGCAGTGAATAGGATAATGTAATGTGAATAACATGCAAAATATAAATGATAATCATGAACATAAAAGCGTGACTAGGATAAAGTGGTAGATCTAAAGGAGTTCATTAAACCAACGGCGTATAGATACATGCTAGCACATAATAAAGCATATAATTCATTCGCCCCATGAAAGTTAAAATGGACTTTTCCAGTTTCTATTGATTTTAGTCCATTTTCAAAATGTAGGAATCAAATAACACATTTTTTGAAAATGACAAACAATGCAGACCTTAATCAACGGGCTCATACAACAGTCTACACTGTTTGCATAAGACTAATTTTATTTGTTGCCGATACACTATATGTACATTTTGTGCATGACGAGTACACGCGTCGCTATGTTCGAATATGTTAAAACCGTTTCTTTGACCTGTTTGACCTAAACGAAACGTAAACGTAATGCAGTTAAATATGGAAAATGACATTAATGAATCTCGGTTAATAGCCTGAAGGGCTTGGCTGCCCGGCTTCGGATCAGCGGCCCGTTTCATAAAACTTCGTACGACAAATGTTGTCGTAAAGTATCAATTATTATTTATTTCTCCATCTAATCCTGTCTTGTTACATCTTTTTGGAATCGTCTTGAAAAGACGATTCCAAAAAGATGTAACAAGACAGGATTCGATAGAGAAATAAGAAATTAAATGTATTTTAAAGTTTTGACTTACGACAACATTTGTCGTAAGATGTTTTATGAAACAGGCCCCAGGTTCCAAACTGTTTTCAATTGAATTAATAGCTTAAGCACAAACGCATTTAATAACGTATACATGTAAATGCAATACAGTGCCCCTTCCATACAACGGTCCTCCTTTCCTTGCTGCAATATTGTCTGTTTAAAATTGTCGTTTGCTGTTTTTCTAAATAACTCAGATATAGCGGTTGATCTTTTGATAGAAGAAATATAATGACGACTGACAAACAGCTTGAATCAAGATCAGACGCCGCATAACGCGGCGTCTGATATTGATTCAAGCTGTTTGCAGATGTTAGACAAGTTCTAATCCTCCCCTATAACAATTCCCTTCGAACAACGCACTAACTATTTGTCTACCATTGGGTATTGTTGTAGAGAGGGAGCATTGTAATTTGCTCTTTGATAGATGTCATGATTTCGACTAGGTTACCCAGTGTCTGATTAGGATTCAAACTGTTTTACACTGATGTCGATACTACTTCACTTACAACGCCTAATATCCATTTTAGATATAAGGACATACAGGAGCAAGCATTTCGGTTTTCTTCCAAATGAAATAATATTAACATGCTTTATTGTAGAGAAAATAAAAACAATTTAGAACACTAGAAAAGAGATGTACATTGTACAATGCTTTGAACATATTTCGATTTGAAAAGCATACGCGGCTTTCATATTGTATTGCTTATTTAGAATAAGAATGAAAGGCATATTCACAACCAGGGAGATAATTCTTGCTTGCTACTGGAATTTCCTAGTATGACAGTTATTTCTCCTGAATTCAGTTGTGCAAAGTCCCAGAGTTTACCATGTCATCGCTACGAGTATTTATGGTTAAATAACAACTAACTGATAATATGGTAGATAATACACGGTAAAGTACCGTCCAATAACAGGCTTCCCGAATAGGAGGCGACAGTTTTAACATTGCAAGACATTTTACAACGTTTTAATCATTTAGACAATACAGACCTGATACATGAGTATTATTGGTATCTGCCTTCAGTGAGTTTTGAAAGAGTTTCAGAATGTTGTCATTCAATCAAACACACGAAACAATCAAAATGATCTAGACTTAATTAGAAACTCCAATTTTACATTTGGAAAATCCGAGTATCTCCAACGCATGATACAATGACGGATCATCTACTTTCATTTGGTCGATTAAAAAACTATGAAGTTACGAAAAACAATATCGTCCGAGGCGATAAGCCAATGTTGATATTGTTTTTCGGCACTCCATAAATTCTCACATCGACCCATTGGAAGTACAATAACATGTTTAGTACATTTTACCAAAAGTCTTATCTTAAACCAGGAGATATAGATCTTCACCAAAGCTGACTGGAATCATGAATGTATCTAGATCAACCCTCGATTCATAAAGAATGTGTTTTATCACATTTTACCAAAATTTTGATCTTTACAAAAAATAAGCTCCGATAGCGTCTGGCGTTACGTCATTCGCTGAACAAAAACAAAATGTCCGAGAACAGTTGTAACTGAAACAAGGGAAACAACCTGTATTTGGCTTAAGAACGACGATTATCGAGAGATAATACGTACACATGCTACATTTATAAAACATTATAAAAAGTAGATCTACATAAAGTGGAGAACACGTCAGTTTACTCCCTCTTATCTGGAACCATGTTTATATATTCTGCATTTTTGTTATGGCGCGTTTGCGTTTTGTTGCTCTCAAACGAGAAAAAATTACGTCTTTTCCACTGCAGAAACATGTCTTGAGAGCTTACTCTGGTGTTCATATATGGTTTGCGTGCAAGCAATAAATGACTTTTTCCCATTATTCACTCAGTATTCCCTATTGACATGAATAAACAGTGCTCACTCTCTACAACGACATCCAGTTGGAGACACATATTTTGTGTGTTATTCGGAGGGAGTCGTTATAGAGAGAAACAATATCAACTTGGCTTTAAATTAAATCCTACTGGAACTCTCTGGTCAGGATATTTTCTGTTTGAAATAAAAGTTTTGCAAAATAGTAAAAGAAGTCCTAAATATTCTAAATTGGACTAGACTTATACGAGTCTTAATCGGAAACTGCCATTGTCTTTTTGCTACATTGAAGTTACAGTGTTCGATGAATGAACAGACTTTTTCAGCTATAAGGAGTTGATTGTTTAGATGTTTCTCTGTTTGACGCCCCAGCATAATTAGCTAATATTGACCGGCGCTGCAAGGAATGGGTTGATGTATCAATTATATGTCTTTGAGTGGACCTAAACCCTTCTTAGACAAAACTCCACATTATTACAGTATTGTTGTACACACTGTAGTTGAAAGTGACATCACTCAGAGCAAACAGTGAACACCCTGAAATGCAATACATATAGTTGCTTGTGATAGTTCATCTGTAGCATTACCTTAATGATCAGTGAAAATATATGACGCCATTAAAGGCTTTAATCTTCCATGTGCAGACATGCAACAAGGGGTTTCGTTTTTATCACCATACAGTATGAAAGACGTTATAAATATTTCCCATTTAACCCTTTACCCCATAGCTTATGTTTATTTTGGAAGACAGGCGACTACTTTAAACAGGTTGAACGTAAAGCAGAATGTGTGCATTCTGATTTACTTTCAGCCTGCTTTAAGCTACAATTTGCTTGGATGTAGAAAATATTTCTAATGGTATTAGTTAATGAATGTATAAATTGCAACTGTTTACTTCATTAGAAGAATAAATTGAATTCGCTAAAAGTCGTTTCTATTGGGGAATAATTAAGGGTGTATGCGAACCTTTGTAACATAATCACCAAATTCTTCAAATTTGCATGAAGGTAGTACATTTGTAAAATAAGCTTCCATGACAAAATAAGTGAAACGATTGGAGTCACAATCCCCCAAAGAGACCTTCGACGTTGCCGTAGTTTTGGGGTTTAATTGCCATAGGGAATGTTCTCTATTTGTTAGACCGAGATCATCCCCTCTGCCAAAACTAGAAGGATGGCGAGTCGTTGTTTTGATCACATGCGCTGATTGGCAACGAGTGAGATTATCTGAAATCATCTTCCTGAAATAATCATCATTTCATCTAATTGTCCCTCGTCATTCATCGGCGCTCTATGACCGATATATTGTCGCAGTGCCGTAAAACCAAAATCATCCATCCATCCATTCATCCACTGTTTCTAAAATTTAAGATTTATTCAGATTAACCCCAACGCACATTCAAAGCAGTAAAATGTAGAAAAGGGTTATCTGTATGAAAAACAGACTTGAGGCTGCTCAGACGCCGGGGTCCAAGAATATAAATCGTTTGAGCTGAGTCTGAATGTGTTCTCAAGCATTTGGTCAGATTTGAGCCTAGGCTCAAATCTGTCCAATATAATGTTTGTGAACGTTTTTTAGACTCATCTGAAAAGCTTTATAACCTTAGACCCTTGATACTCGACGTCTGATCTGCTTACAACAATTTGCAACAAATATAAGGATTTTAGTTTCATTTAAACGAATTTATCACGTAAACGTGCAAAATATAGAGTTCAGTAAATATCGTACGGCACACTGTGCATATATTTTATACTAATTTTCGAATCACCAAACTACTGTTACATGTACGGCGCCGACTGTAAATCAGTTTAGAGAATATGGACAAACTTAGATCACTGAGAGTGATTGAACCATTACCAAATGTCCTAAATGAATTATCCCGAGTACTCTCGCAAATTCATACTTCAAATCAGACTACGAAGAGCTCTAGTGTTAAGTGATTCAGAAAGATTAAATTTAAACACCATCATAATAATCACGTCGTGTTAGGTAATCTGGTACTTTTGAAAACGAGACTAAATTTAAAGTGAGCATTGTTAGTCAATAAGAACAATTTTAGATTAAATATTAATTTAGAATTTGAATTAGGCATCAGAGAAGTCTTTTTCACATCACATTGATGTTGTTATTTTTATTCTAGTTTGATAGGTGTTTTATCTACGGATGAATAAAACCTAACAACACTTATAAATAATCGTTTTCCTAAAAACTGAAATTAAGAACGTTCGGATTTTCGATTCAGTTGTTGTTTATGTGATAAATAGAATATTAAATTCGTGTGTGTTTCAGCGTCGAATTTGTTGAACTTGTTGGATAGCATGATATGTTGCTCACCAAGGTTCGCAACATATTATTTCATCCTACACGTTCAATAAATTCTCTACTGAAAACACACTCATTCAAATCCTCTATTTGTTTGGAAAAAATAACATATTCGCAACTGTAACATCATATAAATGTTTTTGCCGCATTCTTTCATTATTTTATAAACTCACTATACAAAATATAAAAAAAATAAAGATACAAAGGACGTCAAGAGGTCCGTATTCTATTAAGTATTCAAACGCAGCAATATTTCTTAACGGCGTGACATTGTCGCCTCCCACTCTGGAAGCCTGTTATTGGACTGTTCTCATCCGTGTATTACCTACCATATTATCGGTTAGTCGTGTATAATTTAGCCATTAATACTAATGGCAATGACATGGTTAAAAGAACTGTGTATTTGATGAATAGCTCCGATAGCGCCTGGTGTAACATTCTCTGACCCTTAACAAGTTGCCGGTTAGCGCCTGTGATGAGTTCAGTAAAGAAATCGATGGCCATCGATTGCGAGTTGGCTACTGGTCTGAAATACAGTGGAGAAAACAATTTCTTTCCATATAACCCCGGTTACGCTTAATCTACTATTTTCATGATTGCAAACAGTTTTGAACGAGATCAGACTCCGGCTAACCCGGCGTCTGTTCAGGCTCCAAACTGTCTGCCATTCAGATTAAAACTTGTAGTCAGATTTGTCAAAAAGTTTCTATGTTTCAATGCAATGCGTTTGCGTTTGAATGAAATAATTACGTTTTCTCCACTGTTTTGGAGACCGGTAGACAACTCGCAACCGATGGCCATCAACGGCCTTCGATTTGCTTACTGAATTCATGGCTGGTGTACCATTTTCTGCCCGAGAACAGTTGTAACTTAAACGAGGGATACAACCCGTATTGTGCTTTAGATGGATGAATGGATGAGTTGGTTTAACGGCACTGCAACAAAGCATAGATTATATTTTGCCTATACATGTCAAAATGATGATACGGTATGATTCAGGACTTCCTTGTAGTTCTTGGCAGAGGCGATAATCTCTGTCAAATAAACAAAAACATCAACTACAGTGCTCCCTCTCTACAACGACACCCAATAGGAGACACCGATTGTGTGTGTTATTAGGAGGGAGTCGTTATAGAGAGTGGAAATTAAGACTTGGCTTACATTTGCAAACAGCTTGAATCCAGATCAGACGCCGCGTATCGCGGCGTCTGATCTCGATTCAAGCTGTTTGTCATTCGTCATTACAATTATTCTACCAAACTATTCACTTATATGTAACTTCGATGATAAACAACAGACGACAATCTTAAGCAGGCGATATTACAGCAGTAAAAACGTTGTCTTGTTTAGGAAACTGCGGCAAGGGTCGTTGTAAGGAGGGATTCGTTGTTGGGAGAGCCGTTGAAGAGAGGGAACACTTTAACTGAAACGAGGGATACAAACCGTTTTGTGCTTTAGATGGATGGATGGATGAGTTGATTTAACGGCACTGCAACAAAGCATAGATTATATATTACCTGTGCATGTCGAGATGATGATACGGTATGATTCAGGACTTCCTTGTAGTTCTTGGCAGAGGCGATAATCTCTGTCAAATAAACTGTCACAACTAGCCCATTTGCGACCAGTGGATTCTTCAATGCTTATATATTGGATTAGTCAAATTTTAACCTAAGGGGTGCCTGGTCTAAATTTTCATTTTGTTTTATATTGAAATCTCTATCAGCAAACAGTGTAGACTCTGATCAGACGCCGCATAATGCGGCGTCAGATCAGCGTCTTCACTGTTTGTCCATGTCCAATATATGGGATCGTGGGCATAAATGGGTTAAACCCTGCTGAGAAACACAGCAATGTAGGATGGTATATTGGGTTGGGCTTTAGAACGGCGATTTCGAAAATATTCAATAATTACTCATGTTACATTATACTCAGTTATAAGAAACAAGTTTATACTAGAACACGTTATTATTCATCAATAAATGCGTTAAGGATAGAGCCCTTAGGTCAATTGCACTTAAATTAGAATTAATCGTCAGAACTTTCAAAACATTGTCATATTCTACATTTTCTAGCGTCGCGTTTGCGTTTCGATGCACTAAAACTGAAAAGTATAACGCGTTCTTCCACTCAAAATCAGTTTTAATGCTTTTTAAACTTAGGAATAGTTGAGTTTGACTGGCAGGCAGTTAGGATACAGGTCAGACGCCACGTTACGCTGATTCTGATATGTATATTAAATGTTTGCATATGTTAACAAGGGTCCAAGGTTATAAAGCGTTTGAGCAGGTTCTGAGTGTGTTCTCAAGCCTTTGATTGGTCAGATTTAAGCCTAGGCTCAAATCTGACCAATCAAATGCTTGAGAACGACTGAAAAACTGAAAAGCTTTAAAACACAAGAATATAGCATTTGATTATCGTGATCACTATGTCATACAACTTCTGAAACTAAGTAGAGGACACCATTCTGTATTCTCGAGTATATATATTATGCTTGACTTTTCCTGTGTGTTTTGTCAAGTGTCTGGTAATTATGTGCCGTATAGTTTATGATACAGGGTGTTCCGTGTTAATACCCATTTGAACACGTGTATTTTAGAACACGTTTACGCGTTATTACCATGCTTATATTATTTGTTTGTTGTTTGTCTAGTTGTTCATACTATATGTTCTGTAGTTGTCTTCCTGTAATCTAATGTATATAAAAATCTGAATGACAGACTTGAGGCTGGTAAGCCGCCGGGATACCCGACGTCTGATCTGCATACAAATTCTTTACAACAGATAGAAGGATTTTAGTTTAGTATGAAAGCATTTAATTGCGGGGAAATAACGTATTTGACACTGCCACATCATATAAATGTTAATCTGTTTTATGTCTTATTTCCGTTAAATTTCCAAGCAAATCATTAATTCCAGTTAAAATTTTGAGCCTGCGTCCGTTTTTCTCCGATTTAAATGCATTTTGGTCCTGCATAATTATTCCATGAATCCTCGAGCAAATAACCTACAGTGGAAAATATGTTATTCTTTCCCGTTTAAACGCAAAGCGCTATAACGTAGAAAAGAACAATTTTTGGACAATTCTGATATTTCATGTTTATCTTGGTGGCAAACAGTTTGGAGCCTGATCAGACGCCGGGTTACCCGGCGTCTGATCTGGCTCCAAACTGTTTGCACTGCAAATAATAGTTTTAGCGTAAACGCGTTTATTGGGAAAGAATAACGTTTTCTCCACTGTACAATGCGCCCTATCTACGACGGCACTCAATGGAAGACACAGAGTGTGTTGTTCGGATGGAGTCGTTATAGAGAGGGAAATGAAGACTTTGCTTGCATTTGCAAACAGATTGAATGCATAACGCGTCATCTGATCTGGATTCAAGCACCAACGTTTTTTGTCCGTTTTAGAGAGAATTCCGGTATTTAAAGGTTTCGGTTTGTAGGGTTTCCACAGGACCTGTTTTACAGTGCTCCCTCTCTACACCGACACACATTTTGTGTGTTGCTCGGAGGGAGTTGTTAGAGAGAGAGAAAATTAAGAATTGGCTTACATTTGCAAAGAGCTGGAATCGTCTGATCTGGGTTTAAGCTGTTTGTCACCTGTAATCATATATATTCTAGTTCATGGAACTGCAGCAATGGTTGTTGTTAGGAGGAAGTCATTGATGGGAGGGCCGTTGTAGGGAGATGATGGGAGGGCCGTTGTAGGGAGGCATCACTGTGTCAGAACCGCTTTTTGTAGAAGAGAATAGCGTCTTTCCCCGCAGTAACACCATCCATGAACGACATTCTGCACTTCTCCCATTACCGTTACAATTCTGAGCAAATTCCTAATGCCATTTGAAAACCTGTAGCTGGTTTGCAATTTGCTTCTTTTTTCCCATTTAAATTGTATTTTAGACCTGCATAATTATTCCATTAATACCCCTGCAAATGAGAAAGCTTTAAAAGTCCCTTTAACTTGATGTATAGCTTCGATAGCGGCGCCATTTTCGTTCAGTGAAAAAAACATTACACTTTATCGTTAAAACGCTAATTCAACACAAATGCACTTCAATAAAATGTAGATAATTAAATTTTGTAATTTTTTTCTCTCAAATAATCTGATTGGCAAACAGTTTGTAGCCTGATCAGACTCCGAGTTACATCATTGTTTTAGCATAAACGCATTCATTGTTAACGTAAGTTACCCATTAGCGGCAACATACTGGATCCAGATTTATGGAGAAAACGTTATATTCTTTATCTTTTTAACGCAAATGTAACAAAATCGTTTGATTAAAAATAATACAAAATTCTGGCTCTGGATTTCATTGCAATACAAATTATTGATATACCACAAATCACAGTAGCTTGTTTAACGATCTCGATTGATTTGTGTATTCATAGAGTTATGGTTTAACCCTTTTGCGTCCGATGAATTCTTCCATGTGTATATATCGGATTAGTCCATTTTTTTTATCAAAGGGATGCCTGGTCAAAATTTTCATTTTCGTTTTGTTTTATATTGAAAGTCCTATAAGCAAACAGTGTAGACTCTGATCAGACGCCGCATTATGCGGCGTCTGATCAGAGTTTTCACTGTTTGCCCACCATGTCCCATATATGGGATCGTGGGCACATATAGGGTAAAGCGATATTTATATAATTAAGCCGTGTGATGACAAAACCTGCCTTACTGCATTGTAATTTAATACAAACCAAGCACTGTTGTCATCCTAGGCTCTGTATCTGAGTTTGGTCTACATGACCAAATACCGTATAAAATACAGCTACACCAAATGCTTTAGATGCATGTGGGTGTCACACAGTGTAAATCAAGGCCAGCCGCCGCATCATTGATGCGGCGACTGATCTTGATCTACACTGTTTGCTATGCAATAAGGCAGGTTTTCTCATGGTACGGTTTATATATTTCATCAGACTAGCAAACAAAATATCGGATGTAGACTAACCGGACAGTTTTCATCCGCCTGATGATAAAAACATTTTTATAACAAGAAATTATTGTATAATACACGCATTTATATTTAATAAGGGACAGACATCATTTTTCAGAAATAATTTTTTTCGGCCAAATTGTCTCAAATCTGATGTACGGCCTCTTTAATGAAAATAAATTCTTATATACGAAAAACGACTAGTATAGTAATTTGATTGCGGAAATTAAGTTTCGAATGTATCGAGGTCGCCATTTCTCTCACTATAGAATAAGAAATGCAAATACTATACAACCATCTCCCATACAATAACAGTGGAGAAGTCGTTATCCTTTCCCGTTTAACGCGTTTACGCTAAAGCTATTATTTCCATTACAAACAGTTTGGAGCCAGATCCGACGTCGGGTAACCCGGCGTCTGATCAGGCTCAAAATATTTGCCATTCAAATTAAATTTAATAGTGAAACTTGTCAAGAAGCGAACAATTTGGACATTACGTATTCTATTACAGTAAAACCTCGCTAGTACGACCACTAAAACGAAGGCTAATTGAGTGTATAATAGACAGGTGACAGCTTAAAGCAAGGTGACAGTGAAACAGAAAGCTCCTATAGGAGCTTTCTGTTTCACTGTCACCTTGCTTTAAGCAGTCACCTATCGTAAACACCCTAATAATTAACATAATTTAGTGGTCGTAATAGCGAGGTTTCACTGTGATTTGGGAACAGCCACACGCATTGTTGTACGGAGGAAATCGTTGTTCAGAGGGCCGTTGTGGGTAGGGAATACTGTATTTCCAAAAGCTGCCATTTGCTAGTTTGAATGCGCTTCCTGTTAAGTTTCGTTTTACAATGAAAATAATACAGTGCTCCCTCCCTACAACGGCCCTCTGTACAACGAGTCCCTCCTCGCTAAAACGTTTGCCGCTGTTCCAAAAACTAGACAATTATGTCTGACATTTTCAAGGATTTAATATCAGCTTGTTAAATATTTCACAAAGTCACATATTGGACATTTTGACAAAAAAAACCAAACCATAATAAAGAGTGACAAACAGCTGGAACCCGATCAGACGCCGCGTTACGCGATGTCTGATCTGGAGTCAAGTTGTTTGCAAATATAAGCAAAGTTTTCCTCCCTATTTTAACTCCCTCCGACCAGTAATCACAATCTATGTCTCTCATTGGGTGCTGTAGAGAGCGAGCATTGTAACATTTTCCAAACAGCAGCGGATTTCAGGATTTCTATATTGCACTCACGGTAAACATAAAAAACTAGTTTCGAATTAAATTTGCGGATTTCAAAAGAGAAATAAAACCAATCAGCGATCTTAGCAGGAATATGCAATGATAGTGTCTTAAAAGAAGAGAAACCATTTTGTCTTTAGGCTAACATGTAGCAGACTGGCGTTATCCAAAGCTAATGACGTCATGGCAGCGAGCGAAGGGGTTACCTCGTTCCGGAAGGTTTTAACACGTTTCAGAGGTTCGTCTGAAAAGTGATTAACATGGTTATCTGCGAAAGGGCAAACGACGTTCAAATGTACAGCAGTCAATACGTCATTCCTTGTTCAACTTATACAATGGCAACTTATCTATTTCAGTATCTGTGGCACACAGTTCAGAGATTACCCTGCGTCTATATCTGACGTCAAACTGTTTGCAGTGAAAATACTTGTTTTAGCATAAACGCATTTATTGGTACAGAATAATGTCTTCCTCACTGTACACTAGAACCTCTCTATTACGACCATTAAATTGTGCTAAATATCATGTATTTAAGGCAGGTGACTGCTTTAAGCAAGGTAACAGTAAAACAGACAGCTCCTTTAGATGTCACCTGTCTTTATACAATCAGCTAGCCTTCGCTTTAGTGGTCGTACAGTGGAGAATCTGTTATTCTTTCCCAACAAACGCGTTTACGCTAAAACTATTATTTACAATACAAACAGTTTGGAGCCAGATCAGACGCCGGGTAACCCGGCGTCTGATCAGGCTCCAAACTGTTTGCCACCAAGATAAACATGACTTTTCAGAATTGTCTAAAAGTTGTTCGTTTCTACGTTTTAGTGCTTTGCGTTTGCGTACGTTTGCGTTTAAACGGGAAAGAATAACAGATTCTCCACTGTAATAGTGAATATCTACTATATATGGTTTTTTTTCTGAGGCTCTCTTTGAATAAACAAAGCACTAAGGATGTCAATGATATTGATCTTTCTATATTTAACCACAGAATGATTGGCTGCCAAAGTTCATTCACTGAGAAACTAATAGATAAACAAGGTTAATAGTTTACAGTGTGCAAGACGTTGTTCTTTCCCAATAAACGTGTTCGTGTTAATACAACTAGATCTATATTTGTATGCCCCCGTCCGTACGTCCGTTAGTTCGTCCGTCTGGACTTTGTTCTGGCACAATCGCGGTTGTTGGGAACTTTAAGAATAATGCCTTCTCCGTTGGAAGAGGGGGTTCAGTGTATAAGCATACACATAACTCGTCCCATATTAAGAATATATTCTTTAGAAACATTATTCACCTTTATAAAACTAAACTTAGCAGCAATACAATTGTATGAACTGAAAAAAGTACAATGTCTTGAAATAATGTATGATTTGAATCTAATATGAAAAAATAGCGTTTTATACACTGAACGCACGAGTGTTGTCTCCGAATTGGAACACCATGGAAAAAAAGTCGGAATATACAGTGGAAATACGTTTTTCTTTTCCAATGAACGTGTTAATGCTAAGACTATTATTTTCATTGAAAACAGTTTGGTGCCAGATCAGACGCCGGGTACTTGGCGTCTGATCAGGCTCCAATGAGTTTACCACTCTGGTGAAAAAGAATAGTTAAAATTATCCAACAGTTGTTATTTTATACATGTATTGTCATGCGTTTGCATTTTGTTTGCGTTTGACGGGAAAGAATAACATATTTTCCACTGTACTTGAACCAAGAAGTACGCTTGTAATCAACTACTCATTGTATAGCGAAACATCCGATTTAAGTCAAATACAAGAAAAATAATCCCCTTATCATTTAAATTCTTGATTTGATTAAAGTGTGTCTAGAAGTCCAGTTATGAGCAAGTTTATTGGCAAAACATTTAGTTTGTTTTCCTCTAGTGTATAGTTTCAAAGAGTCACACGGGATGTCTACCATGAGCTCCCAGACATTGTGAACCTTACCCTTTGGTGTATATTGACTTATAGCGGAGAAAATCTTATTCTTTTCCAATGAACTCGTTTATGAATGCTAACAGCTTTGCGTTTATTTCCAAAAGTAAGGAATCCTGATCAGAAACGGTAAACAAAACAATTTCAGGATTTTGTAAAATTCTTATATTACAGTGGAAAATAAGTTATTTTTTTCCCCAATAAACGCATTAACGCTAAAACTATTATTTCTATCGCAAACAGTTTAGAGCTAGATCAAACGCCGGGTTTGGATGCTGTTACTGCGGGTAAAGACGCTAGAATAGAGCGGTCTCCAAAGAGCGGTTCCGACACAGTAATGCCTCCCTACAACGGCCCTCCCATCACCTCCCTACAACGGTCCTCCCATCACCTCCCTACAACGGACCTCCCATCACCTCCCTACAACGGTCCTCCCATCAATGACTTCCTCCTAACAACAACCATTGCCGCAGTTCCCTGAACTAGAATATATATGATTACAGGTGATAAAACAGCTTAAACCCAGACGGCGGGGGATCGAACTCGAGACCCCTGGCACCGTAGTCCAACGTGTTACCACTGGACTACTACCGCCGGTAAACAAAATTATCCAACAGTTGTAATTTTATACATTTATTGTCATGCGTTTGCGTTTCGTTTGCGTTTCGTTTGCGTTTAAACGGGAAAGAATAACATCGTATCCACTGTAGTACATTGCGTTTGCGTTTTGAGTTGTTTATACGGGAAATACTAAGATCTTCTCCACTGTAAAAACAGAACTGGTTCTCGTCGTGTCATTGGTCTCATCTATATGGTAATCTGTGTGCAAGGCTCAATAAATTCTTGTTCTCGGTTTGAACTGCATATTGCGTCTGAAGTAATTCTTTTCTGGATGTAATTATCTCCAAATCATAGTAGAAGACGTTGAACAACTATAACAACTTAACAGTTTGACCGTAGCCAAAGTTGTTCGTTTGCTTTAAGAGTTCATAAAGTCAACATCTTTGCTTTTGCCCTGTATTTATGCATGTATTAAAATGTATTTTACCTTAATAGTTTTGTAACTTTGAATAATCTCTTAAACCGGAGTTGGTTCTATTGTAAAACGCAACTTATACATTTTATAAATTTATAAGATGTTCGGGTTATTTTACCGAATGTAAAGGTTGTTGTTGAAGGTAAATGTACTAAAAACCCAGTTACCTGAAACCAAACTACATTGGTGTTAGTTAGTCGTGAATTGTAGTTAAGGTCATTGCTTCTAATATAGAAAACGATTTTTCCAATTGGATGAATGAACGACATGGTCAACTGCAACAAGGGTCGTTGTTTGGAGAGAGTCGTTGTTTGGAGGGCCTTTGTACGAAGGGAGCGCTGTACATACAATGGATAAAACGTTAAAAGTGTTACATGTAAAAAACAAAGGCTCTCACGTTATACATGTACACAGAAGACGTTATTCTTTCCCAATAATATGCTTAAAAATTACGCTAAAACTATCATTTCTATTGCAAAAAGTTTGGAGTCTGATCAGACACCCGATAACCCCGGCGTCTGATCAGGCTCTTCACCCTGTGTAACTCAGATATGATTAAATAGTCAGAATTGTCAAAAATAACTATGTTTCTTCATTTTATTGCAACACAGTTGCGCAAACATTTTCATGCGTTATTACAGTGGAGAATCTGTTATTCTTTCCCGTTTAAACGCAAACGTACGCAAACGCAAAGCACTAAAACGTAGAAAAGTACAACTTTTGGACAATTCTGATAATTCATGTTTATCTTGGTGGCAAACAGTTTGGAGCCTGATCAGACGCCGGGTTACCCGGCGTCTGATCTGGCTCCAAACTGTTTGCACTGCAAATAATAGTTTTAGCGTAAACGCGTTAATTGGGAAAGAATAACAGATTCTCCACTGTATTAATTTTAAGGCATAGCAGGATACAGCGAGGAAGACATTTTTCCCCGTTTAAAAGCAAACGCAACGTAAATGCGTTGCAATAAAACGGTGAAAATGACACATTGTTGATAATTCTAAATATTGATTTTAATCTGAGTGGCGAACAGTTTGAAGCCTGATCAGACGCCGGGATCCCGGTGTCTGATCTGGTTCCTAACTTTTTGTAATATAAATAACTGTTTTATAGTAAACCTTTTTATAGTGAACGAATACATGTACAGTGCTCCCTCCATACAACGACCCTCCTAACAAAGATGCCCTCCTTACTACGACCATTGTCACTGTTCCCCAAACATTACATGTATGTCCAACTAGACCCTTTTTATGGCTGCAATACCGTCTGCTTAAATTTGTCGGCTGTTGTTTTTCTCAAAGTTACATATAAGTAACTGTTGAAATTTTGATAGAATAAATATAATGACGAGTGACAAACAGCTTGAATTCAGACCAGACACCGCGTTACGCGGCGTCTAATCTGGAGTCAAGCTGTTTGCAAGGGTAAGCCAATACTTAATTTTCCCTCTCTATATAACGACTCCCTTCGAACAACACAAACACATTATGTGTATTCCGTTGGATGTCATTGTACATGTATACAGATTGGGCACTGAATAACATTTTCTCCACTAGCAGAATAAGAGGTGAACTGATTGACTTGTCACAACATTAACCTGTCACTTCCAGACTCCGATCAGTATTGATGCACTCGAAACCTCTCAATGGCTTCTCTCGCTTATGTCGTAATAGATTGAGACATTTAATCTTTATCCTATTGCCAGTCAAGTACAGTTTTATGGTTTGAATCATCTCTTTCTTCAAATTTAATTTTAAGTCTGAAAACGGTACAGTGGGAAAATGCGTTATTCTCTCTCAATTAAATGTTAATGCAATATGCGTACAGTGGAGAATCTGTTATTCTTTCCCGTTTAAACGCAAACGTACGCAAACGCAAAGCGCTAAAACGTAGAAAAGTACAACTTTTGGACAATTCTGATAATTTATGTTTATCTTGGTGGCAAACAGTTTAGAGCCAGAGCAGACTCAAACATATTTGTCACTCAGATAAAAATATAAAATCAGAAATTTCAAACAACTGTAAATTCTACATTGTACATTAAAACCTCTCTATTACTACAATTGAATAATTGTGTGTTTAAGACATGTGGCTGCTAAAAGTCAGAAGGCATGAAAAAAGAAAACTCCTTTTAGCTTTCTGCTTTACTGTCACCTTGGTTTAAGCTGTCATCTGTATTTAATACACTCAATAAACTTGTTTTAGAGGTCATTATAGAGAGGTGTTTAGTGTTTTCAATTGCGTTTGCAGTCGGTTTGTGCTAAAACGGGAAAGGAATAAATATGTTCTGCACTGCAATTTCTGATGAACTGGCTAATTACTCTAGGGACTATGGAAAATCAAATTAATATTTAACATTATATCTAATATGCTATTTGTTGTACAGTGGAGAATCTGTTATTCTTTCCCGTTTAAACGCAAACGTAGAAAAGAACAACTTTTGGACAATTCTGATATTTTATGTTTATCTTGGTGGCAAACAGTTTGGAGCCTGATCAGACGCCGGGTTACCCGGCGTCTGATCTGGCTCCAAACTGTTTGCACTGGTAATAATAGTTTTAGCGTAAACGCGTTTATTGGGAAAGAATAACACATTCTCCACTGTAAATGTAAACCTTGTCTGAAGTAAATCCGAATCCTAATCTGCTGTTTTCTTACAAGAATTAAATGTCAAACAGTTTAGATCCGGACGAGACGCCGGGTTACTCGATGTTTCGTCTAGACCAAAACGGTTTACAACAGCTTTCACAAAATCTCCGAAAGCGCACTTATGGTTTATAGAAAATCACGCAAACGTATGTAATCACGCACACACGCTCAGTCGGTGAAGTACGTTTTAACCATTTACGTGTTGGTTGCGACTTGACTTGTATTTGCAAATGATTTGAATCCTTATCTTACATCACACTAATGTGTAGCGTGACGTCTTATTTGGATCTAAACTGTTTGGTACCCGTCTTTAATTTTCTTCAATAACAAAATAATACATGTCTTAAATTGACAAAATTTGCAGACGACCATTTCAAAGCAGATGATATAACGACATAATACAGTGGAGAAAACGTTATTCTTTCCCAATAAACGCGTTTACGCTAAATCTCTTATTTGCAGTGCAAATAGTTTGGAGCCAGATCAGACGCCGGGTAACCCGGCGTCTGATCAGGCTCCAAACTGTTTGCCACCAAGATAAACATGAAATATCAGAATTGTCCAAAAGTTGTTCTTTTCTACGTTTTAGCGCTTTGCGTTTGCGTACGTTTGCGTTTAAACGGGAAAGAATAACAGATTCTCCACTGTAAGTGTTAAGATTGGGTTGGTGCCTTAAGGTTTCCGAAGTTCTAAAATCAAACAAATACAAGTACCAAGGGATCACTCTATGCAGTTTTCATCTGCTTCATGTGTCGTCTGCTGTGAGTCCTAGAACCGATTTATTTGCACTATATTTTCGACAAAACACGAACATTGTCACACATTTTGAATCTAGATGAGACGCCGAGTTAATCATTGTCTCATCTTGATCCAAAATGTTTGCAAAAAGTGTCTTAACTTTGCAAATGTCGTCCTAAAATAGCCTTCTGATTAGGGTCTACATTGTGTGTTATCAATCAATATACTGCAAAACACTTAATAGTAAAACGTGGATTAGACTTGATAAATTGGAAATGAGCAGAGCTCCAGATAAGAGGAGTATTTCAAAAACTAAAATCTTTATTTCTGCATAAAACCCTATGGTGTAACTACTCATTAGAATCGTCTCGAAGAGACGATTCTAATGAGTAGTAACACCATAGGATTTGGTGCTGAAATGAGTGAGAAAATGTTGGATTTGTTCACTTTACTCCCCCTTATCTGGAGCCCTGAATGAGATTGGGTTTTTGAAGATTCAGGGGCGAAAGGGTTAAGGCGGGACGGGTAAACAATGACAAGGAGCTACTGAACATATGTTTGAATCATTTATTTTGTCGTAATTTACACAAACCACTTTATCCCAAGCTATGGCCAAATGAAAACATAGAAAAAATGGTCAACACAATGTAGACACACACACACACACTCAAAAAGATGTTTTTAATGGTGATGAGATAACAATGCTGATAGTAACACATCAAGTGATGAAGATACTGTCCACATCTAAACAGGCACTAAAGAATTATTGATTAAATGTACAGTGACCCCTATCTTAAGCGATCACTCAGTAGGGGAAATTGAAGTAAGTTAATCCATAAATGTATGTCACCCACAAAAGTGGACATAAGCAAACAGTGTAGACCACGACAAGACGCCGAAAGGATTAGGTTCACAAAGATGTGAAATTGGTCCTAAGTTCAATGAACAGCGAATGTTCACATATAATAGATATGTATGTGGTATAAGAAAGAACAACGTTGCTTTCTCCATATTCACTATAAGATAAAAATAAATTTCTTCTCAATATTTGTTATAGCGACAAGAAAACACAGTATTTGAATATAGTTGATATTATGCTAATCAAGTAGTGATAATACTATGTAAAATATAGTAAAAATGACCGAGAAATCTGTAAGTTGCTATAGCAAGTAAGAACCAAAAAGTCTCAAAATAATATTTTCTCCCATATTTTGGAACAATTGTAACTGATTTTGGCATGAGCGCCCGCTACTCGACCAAAACACGAATGACTAACGACCGTCGTTATTCATTCGTGAACAAAGCGATAGAGAAAACAATTTAATTGTTGTACGATTAAAATAACAAATAGCGTAATATAAATTTGGTCGAAGGGTGGCGCCATAAAACAATCGTCTTTTGAACTCTTATGTTTTAGGGGCTTTTTTTATTTTTTACATGAAATCACAAAATCAATCATTGTCAACATATAGCTTTACTTCTCAATGAACTCAGCCTTCTATTAACAAATGTTATTATGCATATGACAGTAAAAGTTCTTCTTGTTTCACCAGCGTGTTCCAAATGTTCAAATTCTGATGTTTATAATGTAGATTGCTTTAGTGCGGAAATGTATACGGGGTAGTGTCTGAACATTTGCATTAGCGGAGTCTCGTCAGGGTCTGCATTGTTAGTTATTTCATATGAAATGATCTGTTGTGTAGTTGAATACTGTAGTGATTTTAGATTACCCTAGATTTTTATTAACAATTTCAAGCGAGCACATAGGGAAAGTTCAATATCGAAACATAAATAGGTAGAGAGGTTTAAATAGAAATGTGTTTGTTTCTTTAAACCAATTGACTTCTAAATACAGGACAAACGTATTGCTGAAAGATTCATTGGGAGTTTTCTGCCTTATTTTCGCTCTCCATTGAACTACCAAATGACTTATAGACCGCCAGTGGGACTCATTATGACTGTCCCTTTAAATCATTTGTGTCTAAAGTATCTCATACATGGGGCATAAAATGCAAACAGCGCAGACACAGATCAGAATATACACTGTTTGTTTACTGAAATTTCAATCAAAAATACAATTTTTTTTATATATAGACCAGAATCCCTTCAATGAACATACATGTAGGACTTATAAAGTCAATATACAGTGGGTGAAACGTTATTCTTTCCCAATAAACGCGTTTACAATAAAACTGATATAATATATTTCCATTGAAAAACGTTTGAAGCCAGACCAGAAACCGTATAACCCGATGTCTGACCAGGCTCCAAACTGTTTGCCACTTATATCAATATGAATAGTCAGATTGATAAAAAAAACACTGGTCATTTTCTACACTCTATTACAATGCGTTTCGTTTGTATTTAAACGGGAAATATTACTTATGCTTCACTGTACACGTATGGAGGTCTACTCGACAAAAATGGGACATTTGCAAACAGTGCAGACTCAAATCAGACGCCGCATCAGATCCTACACTGTGTGTTAACAGGAGTTTAATTAAAAAAAAGAAAAACTGCATCAGATACAGTGGAGAATCTGTTATTCTTTCCCAATAAACGCGTTGACGCTAAAACTATTATTTGCAGTGCAAACAGTTTGGAGCCAGATCAGACGCCGGGTAACCCGGTGTCTGATCAGGCTCCAAACTGTTTGCCACCAAGATAAACATGAAATATCAGAATTGTCCAAAAGTTGTTCTTTTCTACGTTTTAGTGCTTTGCGTTTGCGTACGTTTGCGTTTAAACGGGAAAGAATAACAGATTCTCTACTGTACCCCTTAACTCCTTCAACCCTAGTCACGCATATAAGCATCATTTGCAAACAGCGTACATGTGAGGATTACATTTGTCCTATGCAAACAGTGTAGACTCTTATCAGAGGGCCCCTAAAGGAGCCCTCCGATCTGGATCTACACTGTTTGTCATTTTGACTTATATTGTAAAACTCAAACCGTAAAAGTCAAAATGGACTATACATAATTGAAAACTAGAATTGTCCACTTGAAGTTTCAGGGAGGAAAATGGTGAAAGGAACAAAGGACACATCCATTGTACAAGTATGGAAGAATCTACTCGACATAATGGGTAACATGAGATATTACTGTAACACCGGGAATATGTTTAATTGCCCTCTTCAGATCAAATCCAGGTTGCAATTATGAGGTATTTTGCTCCTTCACAACTCTACAAGATCTCATTCAATGGCATCATGCGACAAAACTCTGAAATAGAAAAACATTAATCCCAGCTACTTAATGTGAAGAAAACAATCTTAATATACAGTGGAGAATCTGTTATTCGTTCCCGTTTAAACGCAAACGTACGCAAACGCAAAGCACTAAAACGTAGAAAAGAACAACTTTTGAACAATTCTGATAATTCTTGTTTATCTTGGTGGCAAACAGTTTGGAGCCTGATCAGACGCCGGGTTACCCGGCGTCTGATCTGGCTCCAAACTGTTTGCACTGCAAATACTAGTTTTAGCGTAAACGCGTTTATTGGGAAGAATAACAGATTCTCCACTGTAGCGATTACACACACAACCGGAGACTAGTTAAATATGTTAACTCTTTGACCCATAAAACTTTAAAAGGACAAAACGTGATTCTTTCCCAATAAACGCGTTTATGCTAGACAATTATTCCCATTGCAAACATTTTAGAGCTAGATCAGACGCAGTTCGCCACTCAAATATAATCGCTAGATCTTTGATAATGTTATTTTCTACGTTTTATAGAATAGCGTTTGCGTTAATAAAACGGGAACCGGCGGACGTAGTCGAGGGGTAAAGCACCCGCTTACGACGTCAAGGGTTGTGAGTTCGATCCCCCGCCGGAACTAGTCCTTCGGATGAGACTTTATAAACCGAGGTCCAATGTATGAGTGCTTTACATTTGGCATCTAAAAGAACCAGATAACTCTTTCGATAATAAGAGTAGGGTATCGCGCCCGGATTCTCTGTATCCGCTCCCCTCTCTGTTGGGCGTTCAATTAACCCATAGATGACAGAGACGGAAGTAAACAAAACAAACCAAACAAAAATTAAACGGGAAAGAATAGCATCTGATCCACTGTTTTGAAGAAACTGCAAATAAATTGTGTTTCAAGCGAATGCCTAATACAATATCAATGCTGTAACGGATACAGTGGAAGAATATTTGATTATTTCAAGTTAAAACAAAAAAACAACAACAACAAAACAACAATAAAAAACCCAGAAAACAACAACACAAGTACGAATTCTTGAAATTACTGAATATATAGTAAAACACAGCTCGAAGCCGAGTCAAATGCCAATATTCTCTATATCTGATAAGGCTCCAAACTGTTTGCAAATGTCAGTAAAACCGAGTTCACTAAATGTATTACGAACGTTTGGATCTAGATCGGTTGCCGGGTAAATTTTGAAACATGTATGTGCATATATGTACATCATAGTTTTTAGCAGAAACGTTTTAATGGGAATACAGTCGAGAAAAAAGTTATTCTTTCCCAATAATCGCGTTTACGCTTAATCTATTATTTCTTTTGCAAACAGTTTGGAGCTAGATCAGACGCCGGACAACCCGGCGTCTGACCAGGTTCCAAACTGATTGCCATCAAGATACATGTAAACAAGACATATCAGAATTGTAATGAAATTGTTTTTATATCCGTTTTAGTGCTTTGCGTTTGCGTTTTGTTTGCATTTTTAAAAACGGGGAAAGAATAACGTTTTCCCACTGTAGCTACAGTGGAGAATCTGTTATTCTTTCCCGTTTAAACGCAAACGTACGCAAACGCAAGGCACTAAAACGTAGAAAAGAACAACTTTTGGACAATTCTGATAATTCTTGTTTATCTTGGTGGCAAACAGTTTGGAGCCTGATCAGACGCCGGGTTACCCGGCGTCTGATCTGGCTCCAAACTGTTTGCACTGCAAATAATAGTTTTAGCGTAAACGCGTTTATTGGGAAAGAATAACAGATTCTCCACTGTAACTTCTTCTCCACTGTATCAAAACTTAATTACTGACAATTCATACACCCTTAGAGACATCAATAAATTGTATTTATTTCGATTTCCGATTGTATAATTCAAACACTGGTTTGACACGAAAAGCTTTGTACAGTGGAGAAAACGTTATTCCTGTGCAATAAATGTTTATACTCGAAACCTCATAGCCATTGCAAACAGTTTCGAGCCAGATCAGACGCCGGGTTACCCGGCGTCTGACCAGGTTCCAAAATGTTTGCAACTCAGAAAAAGAATAACCGTCAAAATAATTCAAAAAGTTGTTATTTTCTAAATGTCATTGTATTGCGTTTGCGTTTAATTTCACTTAAACATGAATAATAACGTTTTCTCTACTGTATACATATCTCCCTGTACACCGACTGAACGAATCTGTGAAATTACTAAAATACATAATTACAGAGGAGAAGATGTAATTTTTGCAAAATAAACACTTTTATGCTCAAAACGGTACGTCCATTGCAACTGTTTGGAGCCAGATCAGACGCCATGAAACCCGGCGTATCATCAGGCTCCAAATTGTTTGCCACTCAGATAAAAATAAAATGCTAAAAGTTGAATTTCCCCCCACATTTTATTGAATTGAATTTTCGTATGCGTTTTAACGGGATGGTAATCGTCTACTTCGTATTAGGGGCCTCCGTGGCCTAGTGGTATAGTCACTGTGACTTACATCACTAAGCTCCTCACCGCTGTGAGTTCGAATCCCAGTAGGGTCGTTCGGATTTTTCATGTGAGGAAGCCTTCCAGCTGGCTTGCGGAAGGTCGGTGGTTCTACCCAGTTGCCGATTTGTGCCTGAAACAGTGCATAAAGGACTTCTGGGGTCTTCCTCCACCTATAATTAGCTGGACGTCGCGATATGACTGAAATACTGTTGAAAGCGACGTAAAATCAAAACAAATCAAAAAATCTACTTCGTATTAAAACAAATATTTAATGTTTGTTAAGGTGGAGAATACATCCTCTCCCGAATGAACGCAAACAAAACGCAAACGCATTACAATAAAATGTAGAAAATATCTTTTTGACAATATTTTTTATATGATTTTAAATCGGTTAAGGACCTGTTCATACGCCTGGTTATCCGTCATCTGATCGGGCTCCAACCTGTTTGCAATTGAGAAAATAGTTTAAGCGTAAACGCGTTAATTGGGAAAGAATAACGTCTTCTCCACTGCATGTATTTATATTGAGCATATATTGAACTTTAGACACATACAAGAACATACGGTGCGATTGTTGAATAATACTTATTGTTATACTTCTTATATAACTAGTGTTTTAACTGTTCAAATGAGATACTTGCATGTGTATTTATATGCATTGTCAAATTTGTAAACAAATATTGCGTCAAACGACATTTCTGTCGACGATCGAGTGGCTACAGAAATGAAGGGACAGGGAATACTATAAATAATATATCGGATTAAATCGGAATTAACCTTAGAACTACTTTTTGCATGTTAACTATCTTTGGCGGTACATTCATTCGTCATCCATTGAAATATAATGAAGCTAATAAGCAAAACAATATCGAGATGGTAAAAAACCCATCGCCAGGTTATGTTATAAATAGAATCTAACATTCCTGTTCATAATTTATTGGATTTATAAAAATCGTCTTTTAGAAAGACAATCCTCGTTTTTATCGTTTACTAAAAGACTGGTTTTACATGTACAAGTCCAATAAAGTATGAACGCTCATGTAAGGTCCTATATTTATGAGCCTCACCTGGAAAGCTGACTTGCCCGTCGCCATCTTTGTCAGCTTCGTGCATCATGTCTTCTATTTCTTCATCAGTCAGGGTCTCACCCATCTTTATCAACGCATGTTTTAGTTCAGCTGAAAGAGCAATAATGCATTAACCCATTTGCACTCAGTGGATTATATATGCTTATATATTGGAATTGTCCATTTTTATATATAATGGGAGCCTGGTCTAAATTTTCGTATTCGTTTTGTCTTATATTGAAATGTCTAACAGTGAAGACTCTGATCGGTATACCCTTACAACCTTGCATCTTTTCTAGACTATTTTTAATGTAAAACATGTATAATATACATCTAATAGGATTCGAGGACAACATGTATACCGAAAAAAACTTGAGATACGAGTATGTGATGTGCACACTCACATTTTTTCGGCGTTTACCAAAATTGTCAAACAGGAATAATATTGGCCCAAAGAAATTCCGTACTAAGAGGCACAAAAACAGTTTCGAAACGATTTTGGTAAAAACAAAGACTCAGTCTGTAGTTACGAGTCCTTGTTTTGATAATACAGTGTTCCCTCTCTACAACGGCCCTCCCAACAACGACTCCCACCTTACAACGACCCTTGTCTCTGTTCCCCAAACAAGACATGTATGTCCAATCTATCCACAATTACAATGTTGTCTGTTAAAATTATCGTTTGCTTTTTTCTCAAAGTTACATGATGGACAATTTGACAGACAAACCTTAATAACGAGTGACAAACAGCTTGAATCCAGATCAGACGCCGCGTAACGCGGCGTCTGATATGGATTCAAGCTGTTTGCAAATGTAATCCGATTTTCCTCCCTTTAACGACTCCCTCCGAACAACTCACATATTTTTGTCTCCAACTGCACGTCGTTGTAGAGAGGGGGCGCTGTATACATTAGTGGGTTGTTTTCCCCGTTTAAACGAAACAAAAGGCAAACGCTATCCAGTTTGATATAGAAAAGAACATGTTCTTGAAAAAATGACAAGTTATCTTATTTGTGCGGCAAACAGTTTGGAGCATATTAGACGCCGTGTTTTCCCGGCGTCTGATCTGGATGCAAACTGTTTGAACTGGAAATAATTATTTTACCACAAAAATATTTTTAGGGTAAGACTAAGGTCTTCCTTTCTATACATTTACAGGGTGTTCTAAAGTACATGTTCGAACATACGTAAAAGGCCGTGAGTATTTAACAAATTCACGCGCAAACCATGTGACATTAATATCTCGGTAAACTGGCACTGTTAAAGTTATGCCGATGTGTTTTTAACAACAATTAAATACCAAGGGAGTTTCAGTCGCATTTAAACAATAACCAAATCAGACAAAAATACACAGTGGATGATATTTAAACAATGTGTTTTTTTGCGTTGTGAAAATCAATTCTAAACCACACGAGTCTGAATATTGAGCTCTCGCTTCAAATGTACAACGCATTTCTGTCTTGTTTCACACCTTTTCTCTAATCAAAGTAAGATTTACTTATTATCCCCTGATACTTTCAATGTACAATTCCAAATTACAATAAGGTATGGTCCATTTTAGTCATTTTAGGTGTGTTTTTTTATATAATATATTGCAAAATGAGAAACAGTGAAGTCTCTGATTAGAGGGCTCCTACAGGAGCCCTCTAATCTGGGACTTCACTGTTAGTATAAGACAAGTGTACTCGTCACAGTTACACCTTTGGTAAACGACGCATATATGCGTCACATTAACAAATTATCCAATAGATACGCCCTTTTACGCCTTTAATTAATCCATCCACCGAATAAAATGGGTCATATTTAAACAGCCATGAATATGAACCATGAGAAATAGTTCCATATCCTAGCAGATTGTAGCTTAAAACAGGTCGAAAGTAAAGCATAATGCTCCTTAAGGAACGTTCTGTCTCACCTTTATCCTGCTTTTAGCTACCATCTGTCTCCAATAATGAAAACATGCTATTGAGGTAACGGGTTAAACAAATGATGATACTGTGGAGGAAACGTTATTTTTTCCCGTTCAAACGCATACAAGACGCAAACACATCTCAATTAAACGAAGAAACGGACAACATTTCGACAACTCTGATATTTCATATTTATCTGAATGGCAAACAATTTGGAGCCTTATTAGACGCCAGGTTACCCGGTGTCTAATCAGGCTTAAAATTCCAAACGGTTACCATTGGACACCTATTTTTATCTACACTGTTTTCTTTATTATTAGTAGATTTATTCACGGTTGAGAAGACGTCCTCCTTTCCTTATAAACGTTTTTACGCTAAAACTATTATTTCCATTGCTAACAGTTTCGGAAATCCCTAACATTTTTAAATCTAAGTGGCAAGCAGTTTGGAGTCTGATCAGGCTCAACACTATTTGGAATGGAAAAAATATGTTTAACCTAAACGCGTTTATTGGGAAAGATATAAGGTTTTTCTCCATTGAACATGTGTAGTTACTGTAGAGAAACCCTTATGATAAATGGTAAACGCGTTTACGCTTTAACGTTTATTGCTATTGCAAACAGTTTGGAGCCTGATCAGACGCCGGGTAACCCGGCGTCTGATCAGGCTCAAAACTGTTTGCCACTCAGATTAACATGACTTTTGTTAAAATTGTATAAAACGTGTCCTTTGCTACGTTTTAATGCGTTGCGTTCGCGTTTTTGTTTGTGTTCAATCGGAAAATAATTACGTCGTCTTCACTGTACATGGACAGTGGAGAATCTGTTATTTTCTTTCCCAATAAACGCGTTTTCGCTAAAACTATTATTTGCAGTGCAAACAGTTTGGAGCCAGATCAGACGCCGGGTAACCCGGCGTCTGAGCAGGCTCCAAACTGTTTGCCACCAAGATAAACATGAAATATCAGAATTGTCCAAAAGTTGTTCTTTTCTACGTTTTAGTGCTTTGTGTTTGCGTACGTTTGCGTTTAAACGGGAAAGAATAACAGATTCTCCACTGTACATGTTCAGACGGGTTTGAGGGATGAAGATTATTACGGCACCTTGACTAATGAATCCGTTTCCGTCGGCATCGAACACTTTAAAGGCTTCCCGCATCTCTTTCTCTATGGCCTCTTCGTCTTCGTTCTTCTGTTTCCTTTTTGCCTCTAGCTGCTCCTTGCTGAATTTGTTGGCCATGAGATTTAGAAAATGTGGAAAGGAAAATGACCCGTTACCTAAAAAGGCAACACACTTAAAATCCAGAAAAAGTACAACATAATTCCATAATAAAATTGATACAGATACTTTAAGAATGTGTGTGTAGTTAAACTTTTACAACACCATATACCTATCTTAAATATACTTATTACATTTTAAACAGTGTATACCAAGATCATAGGGCCCCATAGGAGCCCTCTGATCTGAGTCTACACTGTTTGGTAAATTACTGAGACCAGTATTTATTAAACTACACAGAATGTCAAGCAGACAATGTTCCGGTAATTGAAAAGATCCACAAGGGAACCTAATAACCAACAAGAGTTTATTTGTTTTGAACTTTTGAAAGAGTTAAGAAAATAACATTTTTTTTAAGGAAGGCGCTAATGACAGTCGACTGTCAATAGCGAATTTGACGTGAAATCGCTATTGACAGTCGACTGTCATTAGCCATTCCGTTTTTTTAATGCATCTAAAGGAGGTTTCTGTTTCACTTTCACCTTGCTTTACAATGTAAGCAGTCACCGGTCCTAAATAACTTAACTTTAACAGAATTAACTTACGTGATCGTAATAAAGAGGTTTTACGGTATGCAATTTGTTGGACCATTTATTCAGTCATACGCTGTTTTGAGAGAGAAACCGAAGAGACGTTCCAGTCTAATATCATTAGGGTTTTTACCTTTCCCAGCAGAGATATAAGCTAAATGTACACATATTTGGATGGCGGATGAGACACATACGCAATTAAAAAATAAGAATGGCTGGCTTCTTGAAAATATTGACAATTCAACCTGAGTAGCAATCAGACTTGAGCATGATACAGTGGAGACTCTGTTATTATTTCCCGTTTAAACGCAAACGTACGCAAACACAAAGCACTAAAACGTGAAAAGAACAACTTTTGGACTATTCTGATATTTCATGTTTATCTTGGTGGCAAACAGTTTGGAGCCTGATCAGACGCCGGGTTACCCGGCGTCTGATCTGGCTCCAAACTGTTTGCACTGCAAATAATAGTTTTAGCGTAAACGCGTTTATTGGGAAAGAATAACAGATTCTCCACTGTAACTGTAACACCACGCGTCAGGCTACCCGGCGTCATATCTGGCTTCAAACTTTTGCAATGAAAACACTTGTTGAAGCATAAACGCGTTTATTTGGCAAAATTGCCATCTTACCGTCTGTAATTAATACAGGATAATCAATTCCTTTTGATTGATATGAAAAAATATATCACGAGAACAGGTTGTTATTTGGTTAAAAAACGAGTCAGCAGGACACGTTTTTAACCAGATAACAACCCAAATCGAGTGATAGATTTTTCATATTCATCCAAAGGAATTTATTATTCTATTTATTTTCTATATACATTTTAATGGTGTTTTTACTGAAAGTGATATATTATTCATATCAATCCAAAGGAATTGATTATTATATACATTTATAATACACATTTTAATGACGTTTTTACCATGAAAACACTCAAAATTTATTGCGCGACGTCACAAAAATTATATCTTCACTGCAAAAGTTAAATCATCACTACTAGTAATGATATCATCTGTGACGCATATGAAATGTATCTGAGAAATATATGTTTATCATCGATAGGTATATAATAAATAGAGGATAATCAATTCCTTTGGATTGATATGAAAAATATATCACGAGAATGTGTTGTTATCTAGTTGAAAAACGAGTCCGCAGGACGAGTTTTTTTAACTAGATAACAACACATTCTATTTATTATATATATTTTAATGACGTTTTTACAGAAAAAACATTACCGCGACGTCACTAAACTAATTATGACGTGACGTCACAAAAAGTGATATCATCACTACATGTAGTGATGATATCAACAGTGTCGATATCAAATTTATCTAACTGAGAAATCTCTATAAATCATCGATATGTATATAATAAAGAGAGATATTATAAGCTAAGTACAAAGCTTGTACATGTATAAAGTGACCACTCAGGAAAGTAGCGAGGATGCTCTCGACATGAAAGACAAGTGACTGCTTAATAAAGGGCCAAAATTATGAAGAGTGTTTACTTGGCGTCCGTTCAAGACCCGAACGGTTTGAAGTGTTTCCTATGCGGATAATTTATTCGCAAGATGACAAAACTGTGTGTTTTTGTTTTAGCATTCAGCAAGGGATATTTTCAGGACAGATGACAATTTGTGGTAGACATTTATCGAGCGTTCAAAAGAGTGAAGAGAATTTGATAGATGAGCGTCTCCTTTCTAGACAAGATATGCATCAATAGATTAGTTTTTGAGTACTATAGTGAAGAAGACGTTATTCTTCCCAAATAAATGCTTTAATGCTAAAACTAGTTTTGATTTGCAAACAGATAGCAGCCAGATCAGACGCCGGGTAACCCGGCGTCTGATCAGGCTTTAAACTGTTTGCCACTCAGTTTAAAAGAGTCAGAGTTGTAAACAAATTGTAATTTTGTACGTTTTATTGCAATGCGTTTGCGTTTCCTTTGCGTTTTTTAAAACAGGAAAGAGTAATGTATTCTCCCCTTTTGTGTGTGGTTACATGTAGATATCAGGCTTTATTATTAGGGCGGTACAGATAATTCTTTACTTGTCAGCTCACAGCGTACTTGGGATCACGTCTAGGGCTTGGTACCCAATCAAAAGTAAGGAATTTACTTTGCAGTATGATATATATCTTATAGAATTCTTTACCGTTAACCCTTTCAACACATTGGACCTGTTTAAAATATACACTTATATTGCAAACAGTGTAGACCAAGATCGAAGGTCTCCTTTAGGAGTAATCTTACCATGGTTTACACTGTGTTTTTTTTTTTAAAATTTTAGACCAATATTTCTACAGTAGAGAAAAACTTACTCTTTCCCAAAAAACGCGTTAATGCTAAAACTATTATTTTCACTGCAAACAGTTTGGAGCCAGATTAGACCCCGGGTAACCCGGTGTCCGATCAGGCTCCAAACTGTTTGACACTCAGATAAAAAATTATAGTGAAAAATGTCAAAAAATTGTTATTTTCTACATTTTAGTGTTTTGCGTTTGCGTTTAACCCCTTCACTGCCTAACCTCGAGTACAACGGTTATATGCAAACAGTTTAAATCCTGATCAGACGCCGCGTAACTCGATGTCTAATCAGGATTCAAACTGTTTGACACTCATTTCAATATTTCTTAACTCAAAAATCCTCAAATTTAAATTTTAGAAATCAAAGCAGACGAAAATTGTTTAAAATTGATGACGTCATGGCAGTGAAGGTGTTCAACGGAAAAGAATAACGGATTCTCCACTGTTCCCGGACTTACAGTAGACGTCCAGGTCCTCGTATATCAACTCCATCTCCATTTCTGTGGGTTCGAAGCCTAACTTGTTCAAGATGGGCTCCAGGTACCGGTACTCGACCTCATGGCTATCATTCTGGTACTCCCTGAACACTGACCTATAGGCTGAAACAGAGAACATAAAACACGGTGTAAACATTGGGGTGAGTTGCGAGTTTCATAAACATTCGAAGGATCTTATACTTTTCCGTTTAATCCATTACTCCGGAAAAACACATTTTACACCTTTGATTTATTCCTCCTCTGAAGAAACTGGTTTCACGTTGTACGGTGGATTGCAATAAGTACAATGGTTTGTTAATATCTTCAAGAACATTTCATTTGCAACATTTCAATGCAGTGTGTTTGTTTTAAGTTTTCGTTTTAAAGTGGAAATAATTATGTCCTACAGTGGAGAATCTGTTATTCTTTCCCAATAAACGCGTTTACGCTAAAACTATTATAATAACAGATTCTCCACTGTCCGTCTTTCTCGCTCTATTTTCAAATACAGTAAAACCTCTCTATTACGACCACTAACTTGTTCAATAATTAGCGGGTGATTAAGGAAGATGACTGCTTACAGGAAGCTTTAAGCTGTCACATGTATTGTATATCACCCATTTTTCTTCCTTTTACAGTGGAGAATCTGTTATTCTTTCCCGTTTAAACACAAACGTACGCAAACAAAAAGCACTAAAACGTAGAAAAGTACAACTTTCGGACAATTCTGATAATTCATGTTTATCTTGGTGGCAAACAGTTTGGAGCCTGATCAGACGCCGGGTTACCCGGCGTCGGATCTGGCTCCAAACTGTTTGCACTGCAAATAATAATTTTAGCGTAAACGCGTTTATTGGGAAAGAATAACAGATTCTCCACTGTAGTGGTCGTAATAGAGAGGTTTTGCTGTACAACCAGTGATTATAAGTTGCGTTAGATGGTTAATAAGAAAATTGAATAAAATTCAGAATTGCAAATTGGCAAACTTGATTCTTCAACCCTCCTTGAATTCCCACGAGACGCCAAAAACAAGCTATTCATAATTCAGTCACCATACATCGCACGGGGATTGTTTTTCAAAACTTATACAAGAATAAAAATCTTATGTCCATTACAACCAGTTTGGAACCTATGCCGGGTACTGTTTTAAAAATGATTTTTCTTAATGTACAACGCCCGTGTGCCAAACAGTTAGGACGTACAGTGGAGAATCTGTTATTCTTTCTCGTTTAAACCCAAACGTACGCAAACGCAAAGCACTAAAACGTAGAAAAGTACAACTTTTGGACAATTCTGATAATTCATGTTTATCTTGGTGGCAAACAGTTTACCCGGCGTCTGATCTGGCTCCAAACTGTTTGCACTGCAAATAATAGTTTTAGCGTAAACGCGTTTATTGGGAAAGAATAACAGATTCTCCACTGTAGGACGTACATGTAATAGCGACGACTTATCAGGATCTAAATTGTTTGCAAAGAGTTAAAGACACATCAGGGGCCCGTTTCATAAATGCAGAACAAATTTCTAAAGAAGCTTGGCAATAGATTAAAACAACCTTTATTGAATATAATAAGAACTCAAAGAAGGCGTAAGTTGGAAAGTTTGCAGAAAATGTTACACGATATTCAGCGAAATAAGCGCTGAAAGCAGACGTTATGATGTGACATTTTCCATATTATTCAGACTCATAAGAGAAGCCATGTAACTGAATATATAAGTGCTTGTCTGGTAAACAATAGACAGCGGAAATCCAGCACGCATCTTAAGCCATCAATTATCCTGAAGCTGTTTCACTTAACCCCTTAGCTGCCATGACGTCATCATTTTTAACTATTGTCGTCTGCTGCTATTTCATAAATTAAAATTCAAGGTACTTTTACGTAAGAAATACAAAAATAAGTGCCAAAACAGTCAGGATCTAGACTGTTTGCAAACAATCATTGTACTCGGGGTAAGCCAGTGAATGGTTTTAAGCTAGTAAAAGAACATTTACCAAATTTTAACCAAATGTTATGTCAGTAGACTTTCAGGAGCGAATTAACAATTAGTCCGTCACTTAAAATGTCATTTTTATGGTCATGTTAATGTCACAAGAAATGGACAGATTAATGTTACAATAAATGGCAATGTTTATGTCACAAGAGATGACCAGTTAATTTCTACGAAAATGCCAAAAAGACCTGGGGACAGATTGTAAAGTTTATCCTAACCCTAAGTTCCTAACCCTAGGTTTTGATGGCGGATTAATTGTAAACTCTAGCCGAATTTGAAAATAGTTTAGATCCGGATCAAACGGCGTGTAATTCGGCGTCTGACCTGGGTCCAAACTGTTGTCACTTATGTAACAAGTTATATTGAGATGCTTTCAAATGAACAACAACGTAAATTAAAAACCGACAGCAAACGGTAATAACGGAAGGTATTTTTTTCTTCCAGGATAATGGTTATAGCGGAGAAAACGATTAAACGAAACTTAACACAAACCCATACAATAAAGAAAACAGGTTTTTTGAAAATTCTGACATTTTATTTTAATTTGAATGAAACACAGTTTGGAGCCTGCTCAGACGCCAGGTAACCCGCCGTCTGATCAGGCTCCAAACTGTTTGTGATAGGCTTTGCGATTAATTTATAGAAATAGAAACCTCGTTTCCATTGTATGTAATTCTAACTGCTTCGAGACAATTTGAAATGTGTTCTTTCTGCGAAATACCTTAGACGACAATAAAGTAGTCTGCTTAACCATTTCACTATTGATGACACTGAAGAACGCGTTTGCAAACAGTTCTGTAACGCGGCGTCTGATCAGAATTCAAACTGTTTGACACTCGTATCGATATTTCTTTAGTTTTAATTTATTGTACCTAACTTTGAAACGATCTTGTATAGAACAAAACTGAAGCAGTCGACAATGAAACATTGAAGGGGTAAAACCCTTGCGGAAATTTTGGCAGTTAAAGGTTTAAAACTGTCGTCTGCCAGTGGATCAACAAATCTCGTTTTGAATATTTATTTGATAAAATTGTTTGAATAATATATTGGATTGATTTGAATTGTTTAATATTAATATCAATGGATCTTTCCCATTTAATATTGCAATAATCTAACTTTGAAACAAAAAAGCAGACGAGAAATTCTAAGCAGACGATGATTAGCGTTGTAATATAATAAACTAGGTAGTGATTTATAAAGACGCACATTTTTGCCGTTTTATCTTGGTTTTCACACTTCGACAGACACCAGGGGCAGAAATGGGTTTTAAATTATGCATTATTTTTTTATGTTCAACTTTCTATGTTCGTGTTACAGTGGAGAAAACGTTATGTTTTTTCAGTAAACGCGTCTGTGTTAAAAAAAAGTTTAAAGTTTAAACACAAGTACAGTGGAGAATATGTTATTATGCCCCTATTCCACACCGACTACGAATCCCACGAATCGCCACGAATTGATAAATGTTATGATTCGTGGGGATTCGTGGAATTCGGCAAATCTTTCTATCTAATTCGTGACACTCTACGAATCGGCTACGAACGCGTTAAGAATATTCGTGGGATTCGGCTCGAATTTTACGAATAGTGTCAAGAATTCAGTACGACTTACAAGAATCCACTACGAATACTGCACGAACGCTAAGAATCAGTTACGAATAAGCCGAATGCATCTACGAATCAGCTACGAATAAAGTTTAAATCTTGACGATTTGTAGGATTCTTGAAGATATGCAATGTTCCCTGCCTACAACGACCCTCCCAACAACGATTCCCTCCTTACAACAACACTTGTCGTTGTTTTCCAGCCAAAAACAAATGTCCAACCTTTTCACGCCTGCTATATTGTTTGCTTAAAATTGTTGTCTGCTGTTTTTCACAAAGTTACATACTACAGTGCTCCCTCCCTACAACGACCCTCCCAATAACGGGTTTCTCCTTACAACAACGCTTGCCGCTATTCCCCAAAACAATGTCCAGCCTATTCACGGCAACAATGTCGTATGCTTGAAACTGTCGTCTGCTGTTTTTCTCAAAGTTAGCCTACATACTCGTAATGAAGATTTTAATGGAAAAAAAACTTAATGACGAGTGACAAACAGCTTGAATCCAGATCAGACGGTCTGGATTCAAGGTGTTTGCATAGTGAGCCAATTTCGCTCTGTGTAACGACTCCCTCCGAACAACGCACATAGTTTTTGACTTCCATGGCGGCTGATTTGGCTCCAAACTATGTGATATTTATATAAAAATAAATCAACAGACAATTGTAAAAAAAATGTGATTTTCTATATTTGACAACACTGCGTTTACGGTTAATTTCGGTTAAACGGAAAATATTAATATATTGTAATATAAAGCGGAATAAGAGCTTAAACTATTGACTTTGTTTCAATTTCGTAGGATTTAATATCTATTTCAGAAATAAAGTCCTGAAAATACAATACATTAATTGTAAATGTATACATTTCAATAACAATGGACAACAATGCAATAAGCAGGGATTAAGAGAATAGTAACCATAGTAACGTTGTTTCTAGAGAATTTCATTCTGTCTGGAGTATGTTTTAAAGTCAAAACTGAAGTTACAAATAGATTTTACAGTTTAAACCTATTTCCCCTATTGCTTAAAGTACAAATCGCCTACACGTATTTAAGGCAGATTTTCGCCTAAGGTTAGATGAAGGAAAAGCAAAGATCTCCTTTAGGGGCTTTCTGCTTTACCTTCATCTTGCTGTAATATTTTATACTAATCGTAGCATTTGCCTTTACTTAGAGTAAAAGGCTCTATACTCCCACCAAATAGCTTGTTTTCAGCATTGACGACAGGTGGTTGCTTAAAGCAGACTGAAAGAACAACAGAATGCTATTTATGAAACATTCTATTTTAGGATCCTTGAGGCCTGTTTCATAAAACCTCGTACGACAAAAACGGTCGTAAGTCAAAACTTTTAAATACATGTAATTTCTTATTTCTCTATCTAATCCTGTCTTTTGATATCTCTTTGGAATCGTCCTTTCAGGACGATTCCAAAAAGATGTCACAAGACATGATTAGATGGAGAAATAAATAATAATTGAGACTTTTATTATCTGACTTACGACAAAATTTTCCGTTCGACGTTATATGAACCGGGGCCCCAGATTCAGGATCCCAACTGTTTGATAAAAGTATTAACATAATTTTCATAACCAATTATTCATGAGTTAAATTAGTATAAGATAATAAAATTTGATCGATACAAACAGACGAAATTGAAATAGACAACATGGAAGTGTCATAATGGCAGCGAAAGGGTTACTTACAATAAACTTGATACCAAACACGATACAATTAGTTCACCAGTTGAATTTATAAACGGAAGAAACTCCTTAATTACATGCAACTTAGTGTCTTACTAACAGAGAAATCAAGAGCGGATCTACATTCTATCAATGTTGCAAACACACCCTACCCTTTTTTGCGCATAAAAAATCTATGATATTACAAACTGATCAAGGTTTGCGTTTGTTGCAATATCCGAAAATTGTTTCTATTTTCTTGGGAAAAAAACAGTAGAGAAGACATTATTACCAATACACATGTTAATGCTAAAACATTATTACATGTACAACTGAAACAGTTTGGAGTCAGGTCTTACCAGGCTCCAATCTATTTGCAATTCAAGTCAGAATTGCCAAAATATGACAATTTTTCTACATTTCAGTGCAATGTATTTGCCTTTAAATGGGAAAGAATAACGCCTTCCCTACTGTATGAGATACAGTGGAGAATCTGTTATTCTTTCCCAATAAACGCGTTTACGCTAAAACTATACTTTCCCATACAAACAGTTTGGAGCCAGATCAGACGCCGGGTAACCCGGTGTCTGATCAGATTCCAAACTGTTTGCCACCAAGATAAACATGAATTATCAGAATTTTCAAAAAGTTGTACTTTTCTACGTTTTAGTGTTTTGCGTTTGCGTACGTTTGCGTTTAAACGGGAAAGAATAACAGATTCTCCACTGTAGATACACATCCTTGGTTCGTCCCTAAATTGAAATCTTGAATCTGCTCGTGTAAATGCTTGCCACATGACGTGCAATATAGGACGCGTTTTCCCCCTTTTTGAACCTATACCCCATAGAAGCGGCTTTTAGCAAATTTAATTTATTCCCTCAGAAAAGAAAACAGTTCCATTTTATACAATCATGAATATGTAACACAAGAAATATTTCCTTTATCTGAGTAGGTTGTAGCTTAAAGCAGGTTGAAATAAAAACAGAATGTGCCTTAAGGCACATTCTGCTTACTTTCAACCTGCTTTAAGTTGTCCCCTATTTTCAATACCAGAAACATACTATGGGGTAAAGGGTAAAACACAATGCCATTGAATTAAAACCTCGTACGACAAAAACGGTCGTAAGTCAAAACTTTTAAAAACATGTAATTTCTTATTCCTCTATCTAATCCTGTCTTTTGATATCTCTTTGGAATCGTCCTTTCAGGACGATTCCAAAGAGATGTCACAAGACATGATTAGATGGAGAAATAAATAATAATTGAGACTTTTATTATCTGACTTACGACAAAATTTGCCGTTCGACGTGATATGAACCGGGCCCCAGATTCAGGATCCCAACTGTTTGATAAAAGTATCAACATAATTTTCATAACCAATTATTCATGAGTTAAATTAGTATAAGATAATAAATTGTATCGATACAAACAGACGAATAGACAACATGGAATTGTCATAATGGCAGCGAAAGGGTTACTTACAATAAACCTGATACCAAACACGATACAATTAGTTCACCAGTTGAATTTATAAACGGAAGAAACTCCTTAATTACACGCAACTTAGTGTCTTACTAACAGAGAAATCAAGAGCGGATCTACATTCTATCAATGTTGCAAACACACCCTACCCTTTTTTGCGCATAAAAAATCTATGATATTACAAACTGATCAAGGTTTGCGTTTGTTGCAATATCCGAAAATTGTTTCTATTTTCTTGGGAAAAAAACAGTAGAGAAGACATTATTACCAATACACATGTTAATGCTAAAACATTATTACATGTACAACTGAAACAGTTTGGAGTCAGGTCTTACCAGGCTCCAATCTATTTGCAATTCAAGTCAGAATTGCCAAAATATGACAATTTTTCTACATTTCAGTGTAATGTATTTGCCTTTAAATGGGAAAGAATTACGCCTTCCCTACTGTATGAGATACAGTGGAGAATCTGTTATTCTTTCCCAATAAACGCGTTTACGCTAAAACTATAATTTGCAGTGCAAACAGTTTGGAGCCAGATCAGACGCCGGGTAACCCGGCGTCTGATCAGGCTCCAAACTGTTTGCCACCAAGATAAACATGAATTATCAGAATTTTCAAAAAGTTGTACTTTTCTACATTTTATTGTTTTGCGTTTGCGTACGTTTGCGTTTAAACGGGAAAGAATAACAGATTATCCACTGTAGATACACATCCTTGGTTCGTCCCTAAATTGAAATCTTGAATCTGCTCGTGTAAATGCTTGCCACATGACGTGCAATATAGGACGCGTTTTCCCCCTTTTTGAACCTATACCCCATAGAAGCGGCTTTTAGCAAATTTAATTTATTCCCTCAGAAAAGAAAACAGTTCCATTTTATACAGTCATGAATATGTAACACAAGAAATATTTCCTTTATCTGAGTAGATTGTAGCTTAAAGCAGGTTGAAATAAAAGCAGAATGTGCCTTAAGGCACATTCTGCTTACTTTCAACCTGCTTTAAGTTGTCCCCTATTTTCAATACCAGAAACAGACTATGGGGTAAAGGGTAAAACACAATGCCATTGAATCGAGGAAAATTAAGGTCATTGAAAAAAACCATCTTTTTTAATATACAATGGAATTGGCAAATAGTTTGGAGCCTGCACTGTCGTAGGGTTAACTTATTGACTGTTTAAAGGCTGCATGCCATTTGCGTATTAATTAGCCATTTGAGGAAATGTAAAAATTATTCTATCTATGCATACGACTGCCCGCAGCACAGTATATATGCATACCTATACAGTGCTCCCTCTCTACAACACAAATTTGAGACAAAAATATGTGAGCAGATTGGAGGGAGTTTCTATAAGAAGGGAAATTTATTCCCTAAGGGTACGTTTGCAAACAGTTTGAACTATGATCAGACGCCGCGTAACGTGTGCGTCCGATCTGGATTCTTGAAAGCTGTTTGTCACTCGTCATTTTTATGTCAAAATGGCCAATATGTGACATTGAGTAAAAAGGGCAAACGACAATAAAGCAGACGATATTGAAGCAGTGAAAGCGTGAGACATAATGGTCTTTTTTTGGGTACTGCAAGAAGCATTGTTGTAAGGAGGGAATCGTTGTTCGGAAGGTCGTTACAGGGAGGAAGTGCTGTATACCGTAACATCTATGTTCAGCGCTAAAATAGGTAGTACACACAGACAACTTTTGGTAAAATCTAAAATGCAAACAGTTTTGAGCAAGATTAGACGCCGGGTTACCCGGCGTCTGACCGGCGTCTGAACAGGCTTCAACTTGTTTGCAATGGACATATGGATTTTAGCATAAACATGTTTGATTGGGAAAGAATAGCATTTTTCTCCACTGTATGCATATCCTAAAGACAGTCTACTGCTAATTACAGGCTGACAGAGTGCAGAAAACTCACATCTGAATATTTATATGTATTTCTATTAACACAAGCATCCCCGAATTGACGAGAACCGTCACTAACGCGGAGTCTGGGTCTGAACCTAAACTTTTTGACACCAAATTTGAGGATTCATCAATTCAAAACGGCATAATGTCTGATCTGGAATACTTTACAACCAATAAAGCAGACGTACATGTAGGTCAGAAGTGGTACCACGTGACTGACAATCAACAAGTGACGTGTACAAGAGAAACACCTTGTAATGCATGTCATCTTCTACGCGTTTGCAGGTGAATCTTTCGCGTGTAATAAAGTATGTTCACATTGATCCTGAGGTAAGCTTTGGCAAATGTTAATATCGGCGTAAGTCGGCATACATGTAAATGAACTATGACGGTTGATACAGTTGAGAGTTACTCTGTCCCAATAAACGGGTCTACGCTAAAACTATTATTTCCGTTGTAAACAGTTTTGAGCCTGATCAGACCCCGGGTAACCCGGGGTCTGCACAGGCTTCGAACTGTTCGCCACTCAGATCTTTTTACTCGTACATCCATAAAATTTTCAAAATCACACATTTTTGTAATGCGTTTGCGTTTCGTTTGAGTTTAAACGAGAAATAATAACGTCTTCGCTGTACAAAAACAGTGTTCTTTGTCTTTAACTGCTTTCCTTGAACCCAGACCAGAAGCCGCGTCACGCGACGTCTTTACTGTATTTACGTAAATTGATCAGACATTTACGACAACTGACGGTCCGTTCCGAACCATGCTTTACCCGACAGTTGACGAGAATTGCCGATCGCTATCCGTCTAGCATCTACCGATTTTGACACAATAACAATCTTTTCGGACCAGTTATCTTAACAAGAGGGCCAGAATGGCCCTTGATCGCTCACCTGTCCATGGTGACACTAGGATGGGTCACTTGATTTCAGAAAAGAAGATTTGTAAAAGGTGACCCCAAGGGTGGGGCAAAATTTGAACAACTTTGATAGAGAACCCGTAGTTGATGTTATGTGCAAAATATCTAAACTCAGTGTACTATGGTTTCAGACAAGAAGATTTTTGAAGTTTTCATTGAAAAAATCTATTTTTAGCTCCGGTGACCCAGATATGCAACAGACCAGAACCAATTCATCAATATATGTGAAGGACCTCTAGAAGTAACACCATGCCAAGTATCAAAGCTCTGGCCATATTGATTTCTGAGTAAAAGATGTTTGAACATTTCACTATGTAACTCTATGTAAAACGGTGACCCCCGGGGTGGGGCCAATTTTGACCCCAGGGGTAAAATTTGAACAATTTTGATACAGGACCTGTAGACGATGCTATGAGCAAAATATCTAAACTCAGTGTACTATGGTTTCAGACAAGAAGATTTTTGATGTTTTCTTTGAAAAAAATCTATTTTTAGCTCCGGTGACCCAGATATGCAACAGACCGAAACCAATTCAACAGTATATGTGAAGGACTTCTAGAAGTTATACCATGCCAAATATCAAAGCTCTGGTCATATTGGTTTCAGAGAAAAAGATGTTTGAACATTTTACTATATAACTCTATGTAAAACTATGACCCCCGGGGCGGGGCCAATTTTTACCCCAGGGACACAATTTGAACAACTTTGATAGAGGACCTGTAGATGATGCTATGTTCAAAATATCTAAGCTTAGTGTACTATGGTTTCAGACAAGACGATTTTTTAAGTTCTCATTGAAAAAATCTATTTTTAGCTCTTGTGACCTAGATATACAACAGACCGGAACCAATTAAACAATATATGTCAAATACCTCTAGAAGTTATACCATGCCAAATATCAAAGCTCTGGTCATATTGGTTTCAGAGAAAAAGATGTTTGAACTTTTCACTATATAACTCTATGTAAAACGGTGACCCCCGGGGCGGGGTCAATTTTGACCCCAGGGGCAAAATTTGAACAACTTTGATAGAGGACCTGTAGATGATGCTATGTGCCAAATATCTAAGCTCTGGCCCTTTTGGTTTTTCACAAGAAGATTTTTTAAGATTTCCTCATTGTTTCACTTTGGTTGCCATGGCAACCAGAGTTCTGCATTGTTTCAAATTCTTTGAACAAGTTTGAAAGAGCTTGACCCAAGGAACATTCCTGTGAAGTTTGGTTGCAATCCAGCCAGTAGTTTTGGAGAAGAAGATGTTTGAAGAAATTGTTGACGCACAACGCACGACGCACGACGCACAACGACGGACGCCGGACAAAGACCGACCACAAAAGCTCACCTTGAGCACTTTGTGCTCAGGTGAGCTAAAAAAGTAGAGCAAAATTTGGTTTAAACAGGCTAAAAAAACCTAGTTGAGGTTAATAACCGTAACAGCTTTACTAGTGCTCCGATAAGAGTTGTAATTTTAGAACTTGACATTAAAAACACACAAGTGTGTCAAGGTTACCGATATCGCTTCACTGCCTCAATGTCGGCTGCTTCAAAATTGTCGTCTGCTTTTAGTTGTAAAACAGACTGTTAACCCATTACCATTTAGTCTGTTACTCGTTGACTACTTAAAGAAGGTTGAAAGTAATGCAGAACGCGCCTTAAGGCGCATACTGCTTGACTTTCAGCCTGCTTTAAGCTTCCCTTCGCTAGAATGTAGAAACTATTTCTGATGACACATATTCATGACTGTGTAAATTGGAACTATTTTCTACAGTGGTGAATAAAATAAATGCTAAAAAGGGGTATTAATGGGATAACGGGTAAAAGAAACATTAAATATGAGTGTCAAACAGTTTGGTTCTTGATCAGACGCCGAATTACTCGGCGTCTGATCTAGATCCAAACTGTTTGCAAATGTCGGTATACATTCTAGCTAAGGTGGTGAAGGGTTACATGTACATGTATATGTATGTTCATTATCAGTGAAATCGAAATGAACACGTCACACAACGATTGTAAACAAAGCCGTGGACTATAACCTATATTCCACTTCTACTGCTAAAGAAATGTAGACTGCTACAGTATTAACACGAAACTTGTAATGGTGAATTTGTGAGATATGTTGCAAATAGTTTAGATCCAGTCCAGATGAGACGCCGAGTAACTCGGCGTCTCATCTTGATCTAATCTGTTTGATGTTGAAGAAATACAATTGGGTATAACAGGGCTGCCATAAGTTGACATAAAAAATCCTAAGATTTCAAAATTGGCATTTTTCAAGTGCGATTTTACGAATCGTACCTTTACCCCATAGCCTTTTTCTTGTTTTGTTGACATGCGACCACTTAAAGCAGGCTGTAAGTAAAGCAGAATGCGCCTTAGGGCGCATTCTGCTTTACTTTCAGCCTGCTTTAAGCTACCATGTACTGGGAAAAAATCCGGAGATTTAGGAAAAATCCGGAGAAATGGCAGCCCTGGTACATGTATAAACACCATTATTTCCCATTTAAACAAACACGAAATGCACTGCACAATGCAACGAAGTGTAGAACATGTCAAGACTTAGTGTTGGAGATTTGTTCTACTCCCAGTAGTAAACCGTTAGAAGCCTGATCAGAAGCTGGGTAACCCGGCGTCTGATCAAGTTCTTAACTAATTGCAACGGACATGCTTTTATCATGCATGCGTTATTTGAAAATTTAGAACTTATTTTAGAACTTGACATGTAACGTCTTTCTCACATTAGCTGAAACATAAAGTGTTTCAATTCAATTCAATTTAATTCTTCTTTATTGCATAAAACATACATCGTATTCTTAAAAGCAAGCATGGTACATGTATAATAACATAACAGTACGTGGTATGATTATATAAAAGAGAATTGTTAGAATAGCTACAACCCATATGGTATTGTTTTTGCAAATGCAAACTGCCTTACGTGCTAATTATCTACTTGATGTAGTGGAATCGCCGCAGAGGACATGCGGTTTTTGCAGACAAAAATAACTTTCTTACGTGCTAAAGTGTAAATTAAGCTTAGGGGCGCCAACTTTCAGAGTCGCTTGCGAGCTTTGTGTTTTTTTGTAAAAATTAGTAGTCGTACATATATTCCCTGTATGATTTACATGTACAGTGGAGAATCTGTTATTCTTTCCCGTTTAAACGCAAACGTACGCAAACGCAAAGCACTAAAACGTAGAAAAGAACAACTTTTGGACAATTCTGATATTTCATGTTTATCATGGTGGCAAACAGTTTGGAGCCTGATCAGATGCCGGGTTACCCGGCGTCTAATCTGGCTCCAAACTGTTTGCACTGCGAATAATAGTTTTAGTGTAAACGCGTTTATTGGGAAAGAATAACAGATTCTCCACTGTACGATGCTGAAAGGATCCTTAACCTATTACCCCATAAATTTGCCTTTTTACACATTTAGTTTATTCCTCTACTGAACAAAATAGTTCCTCTATATACAGTTACATGTATGACTATTCATCATAAGAAATTGTTCATATTTTCTAGCAGATAGTATCTTAAAGCAGGCTGAAACTAAAGCATAATGTGTCCTAAGGCTTGTACTGCTTTACCTTCAACCTGTTTGACTCTTTAAACCATAGTCACGCATAAATGTGTCATTTGCAAAAGCGTACCTTTGAGGAGTACACTTGTCCTATGCAAACAGTGTAGACCCTGATCAAAGGGCTCCTTAAGGAGCCCTCTGATCAGGTTCTACTCTGTTTGTCATGTTGACATATATTGTGATAAATCAACCCTAAAAGTCAGAAATGGACTATACTAAATTGAAATCTAGAATTGTCCATTTGAGGTTTCAGGGAGGAAAGGGTTAATGGTGATACCTGTCTTGGAAACTAGACACAATGCTATGGGGTAATGAGTAAAAGGAAGGAACTTTACAAGGTTGATTCCGATCTGCAAATGCTACGAGAATATAATGTAGGATGTAATAGCAAAACAGGCAAGACGCTGTTCTTTCCCGTTTAAAGGCAAATGAAACATTAACGTATTGTAATAAAATGGAGAAAAGGAGAATGTTTTGAAAATTATAGGTATTTATTTTCATCTGAGTGGTAAATATATTGGAGTCTGATCTGGCTCCAAACTGTTTGCAATTGAAAAAAAAGAAGATTAACTTGCGTTTTTTTCGAGTATAAGTTTTGTACATTCTTTCTGAAGAAAGACTCATGCATAATTGCAACACTGCCCTTCACTCTATTCCCTCGTTATGAATAGAGGTGACTATACTAAAAGCAGGTTGAATGTCCAGCAGAATGCGCCTTAAAGCCTGCTTTAAGCTACAATGTACCATCTGGTAGGATAAAAGAACTATTTTATGTTACACATTCATTACCGTATAAAAACGAAATATTTTAGTGGAATAATAATTACATTAAATGCGTCAAAAGGAGTAAACGGTTGATATTTACATGTACAGTGGAGAATCTGTTATTCTTTCCCGTTTAAACGCAAACGTACGCAAACGCAAGGCGCTAAAACGTAGAAAAGTACAACTTTTGGACAATTCTGATAATTCATGTTTATCTTGGTGGCAAACAGTTTGGAGCCTGATCAGACGCCGGGTTACCCAGCGTCTGATCTGGCTCCAAACTGTTTGTAAAAGAAAAAATAGTTTTAGCGTAAACGCGTTTATCGGGAATGAATAACAGATTCTCCACTGTATCAGGTTGTATTGCCCGCTTCAAAATAGTGACTTATTGTCTTCTCAACATTTTTTTATTATAATTTAGCTTTTACATCTATTTATCTGAATATACCTTAAAAGTTTTAACCAGAGTCAAGCTTTGTAGAATATGGTCATTGTTTTTCTTCTTTTATTTCTCTCAGTTCATGATTAACATGAAAACATGAGGAACGGTCAGACGCCCCTTTACGTGAGCCTTGTGTCTGATCAGGATCAAACTTGGTTTGCAATGCCAATTCGTGATCGGTATTACAATGGTGTAATTGCATGTGCTTTTTATAGAGGGGAACCATGTTGGTTTATGATGAATGACTTAAGTGCAAACTCGGCCTAGTAAAATATTGTTCAACTCTTTCCTTCCTGAAACTTTAAATGGACAATTCCAATTTCCATATTTGTCTAGTCCATTTCTGACTTTGAAGGGTTGTTTTTGTCAATGTTTGGCATTATGGCAAACAGTGTAGACCCTGATCAGAGGGCTCCTTTCGGAGCCCTCTGATCTGGGTCTTCACTGTTTGCATAGGGCAACTGTACTATTCACATGTACGCCTATATGCGGGACTAGGGTTCAAAGGGTTAAACAACTTGAAATTAATATCTCATCGTAAGATAATTTGTTAGCCCTTTACATCCCTTAATAACTAGTCTGATTAACCCTTACGCATTCCTTCAATCCTTTCATGGTAAAATTATCGTGAGGTTTTTACCCCCTCTCCGCCACATTGTCGTCTGTTTCAGTATTGTTGTTTGCAATAATATCATTTCAAAAGTAGATCCATTGCAGTATGTCTGAAGTTATTTCGAAACGAGTGTCAAACAGTTTGGATCCTGACCAGACGCCGCGTTACACGGCGTCTGATCAGGATCCAAACTGTTTTCAAACGCTCAAGTGTTGGCGTCAATGGCGATTAAACGGCTACATGTATATTGCCGTCTAAAATTACCGCTTCTCCATCATATTGTCGTCTGCTTCACTATTGTTGTTTGCAATACATGTTTCGTTTCAAAAATGAATTAAAGGCAATATGACTGGAGTAATTTCAATGAGAGTATCAAACATGTTGGATCCTGAGCAGACGCCGCGTTAAGCGGCGTCTGATCAGGATCCAAACTGTTTGCAAATGCATCTGTTGGCGTCCATGACGGTTAAAAGGTTAACATTGCTGTTTACACACTCGTTTCAGAAATAAGACAAACCTTTATTGAGAAAGAAAAACGTTTTCTCATATGTAAAGTCGGCAAATAGTTTAAACGCAAACGTACGTAAACGCAAAGCACTAAAACGTAGAAAAGAACAACTTTTAGACAATTCTGAAAATTCATGTTTATCTTGGTGGCAAACAGTTTGGAGCGTTTGTTGGGAAAGAATAACACATTCTCCACTGTAAGTTAAGGGTATTTCTGAAAATGTCAGACGGTTGTTAGCTAATCATTAAAAACACATCAACTTTAGTGAAAGCCATTATACATAGTTAAATTCCTTGTTTTGAAAATGGCTTTTCAATTTACAAGTCTTGTTGCTGAGAAATCGAAGAAGTCTGGAAACTAAATATGCCTCAAGAACTAAAGCCGTCCTTGAACGTCATGGCTGGAAGGAAAGTTCGAACGACGATAGTTTAAACAGGATCTTAAAATGGAGAAGACGTTCATAAATACCCGTTTAAACAAAACGAAACGCAAACGCATTTTCAAACTCAATGTAGAAATTTATGTACACTTTGTTGAAAATGTTGACCCTTTATTTTTATTTGAGTTGCAAACAGCTTGGTGCCAGGTACATGTACCCGACGTCTGATATGGCTTTAACAAGTTTACATTGACAATAATTGTTTTTTTTTTAACGCAAACACCAGGGCTCCAGATAAGGGGAATACATGTATTTCAAAAACTAAAATCTTTATTTCTGTATTATACCCTATAGTGTCACTACTCATTAGAATCGTCTCTTCGAGACGATTCTAATGAATAACACGATAGAATTTGGTGTGAAATGAGTGAAAAAAATGTAAGATTTGTTCAGTTTACTCCCTCTTATCTGGAGCCCTGAAACGCGTTTATTGGGAAAGAATAACTTCTTCCCTCCTGTAACTAACCACGTCGAGCCTGACGAAATACTGCAAACTTGGTATATTGTCAATAACAGCACTGTTGCAGAGGAGAAGAAGTTATTCTTTCCAAATAAACCCGTTAAGGCTAGACAATTATTTGCAAATTGCAAACATTTTGCAGACAGATCAGACGCCGGTTAACCCGGCGTCTGATCAGGTTTCAAACTGATTGCAACTCAGGTTAAAATGAAGCATCAGAATTGTCAACAAGTTTTCATTTTTCTACTTTTCATTTTAATGTGCTTGCGTTTCGATGGCGTTTAAACGGGGAAAGAATAACGTCTTTCTAACTGTTTGTAGATTAGCTCATAAAGTACGCAATATATCCTACCTTTCACCTGTTTATCAGCTAATCTGTCAACCTGTAAAAATAGATCGGAAAAAATAAGTGTAAAATTTACCTTCACTTATCATATTACTTACTACATGTACTATCGGTATTTGTTCTATCACATGCAGAGTTTTCACACTCAGATTTTTATACCTTTAAAAGAAAGAATATGATGTTTTAAACAAAAGTTGAACAGATTGGATTCCGATCATACCCGAGTAATGCTGCGTCTGATCCGGATCCAATATGTTTGCAAATTTCAGTTACGTCGTCCGTCTAAGCATGTGTAAGATTTTAACTCGGTCCAAGTTGATACATGTACAGTGGAGAATCTGTTATTCTTTCCCGTTTAAACGCAAACGTACGCAAACGCAAATCACTAAAAGGTAGAAAAAGAACAACTTTTAGACAATTCTGATAATTCTTGTTTATCTTGGTGGCAAACAGTTTGGAGCCTGATCAGACGCCGGGTTACCCGGCGTCTGATCTGGCTCCAAACTGTTTGCACTGCAAATAATAGTTTTAGCGTAAACGCGTTTATTGGGAAAGAATAACAGATTCTCCACTGTATACACGTAGAGGTATTTGAATACATTAACGAATTCATGTCAAGGTATATGTACTATTAATCCTTTCGACCTTAATCTTACTCGAAGAGTTGCATACGGCTATGTTGTTTTTTTGTTGAATTTTTGCTGCATTTTCGAACAGTAAAATCTAAATTATAACAATTGAAAATAATTGCGTAAACTATTTGAAGCGTACTGAATGTGGCAGCTAAAGATGATTATATAAAACAAAAGGGTCATTACAGTAAACTTTCTGTTTTATTTCCATTTTGCTTTATCGAAAGGACTGTTTCAAACAGTCGTCATCGGTTTTGCAATCAAAGCGGAACAATACAATTCTTAATAATCCTGGTGAGACGTCATACTTAGCGACAGTCATGTCATCAAGGTCTATACTTTGCGCGTTCGTTGAGGGGGGGGGGGGGGGGGGGGATAACGGTATATGTAATAATCTATAATGATATGTGTAAGAAACGACTGCAATGCCAACGATATCGCAAGAAAAAGAAATTGAGACAAAGAGTTAACGCACCGACACAGACAGACATATCCACATCGGCCGTAGAAAATGACACAAAGAAATGGACACATTGCAGCTGGCACAAACGAATTACACAAAGTAAGGGACAAAGATACATTGAAACAAAGAAATGACAAAAGAAATGGACACAAGATAGCTGGCACAAACGAATTACACAAAGTAAGGGACAAAGAGACATTGAAACAAAGTAACTGGCAAAAGAAATGGACACCGGGAAAGCGACACTAAAATAAATAATCAAGACATGGACACAGAAGCAATGCAATTGTTCAGAGAAACGGACACTAAGAAAGTGGGCATAGAAACGATACACTAAGAAACTTGTCAAAGGAAATGGACACAGGGAAATTGATGACACAAAGAAGTTGACAAAAGAATACCAGCAGATGAAAATCAAATAGACACAGCAATACATTGTAGCATTTTGCTTGATACTACAAATGTTTTCATGACAGCTGTTACATCAATTTGATCCTACCTGCACAGAAGCAAATTGTTTCGTATACAATCAAGCTTGTGTGCAGCAACCATTCGTCGACGAATCATTGATATATAGACAGACATATATCTGCTTAATGCAGGATTAAAATAATGCAGAAAGCTCCTGTAGGAGCTTTCTACATTACTTGTATTCTGCAATAAGCTGTATATTGTATTAAAACTTCACCACAATAGCCATCAGTTTGATTGCTCGTTGTCTACCACAGCATACCTGGTTTGTAAGCGTACTTCAGTTTTCATTACTTATTATCTTCAATCTGCACTATAAATCTAGTTATATAGAATAGTAAAATTCCTACATTAAAACATATATATCGCGTATCATTTGTAGTGAGATAGATACATGTATATAATTATCTATTTATTGTACCACGTTGCGTTGTGTTTTCAGCATTCAGATGGATGGTGAGATAAGAGAAAAAACAGGCTATTATAGTCTCAGGTTTTACACAGGAACAACCTCGTTTTCAGCATAGGGTGGTAAAAGAATATACACAACCCAACATAAATAACAAGATACAACGTAATCATATAATACAATATGTTTTATTAAACAGGCAAGACTTTGTATAGAACTAGTGCCACTTTAATTAGTATACATTTCTGCTCAGCAGCAACTCAGTCGATAACCATACATATAATCAATATATTTCAAATCACAAGTGGTTGCTAAATGCAGGACTTAAGTAATGTAGAAAGCTCCTATGGAGCTTTCTACATTACTTTAGTTTTACATTCAGCAGTTGAAACGTTAATCTTTCTAAAACCTACTCGTGCACCTCTTTTTATACTTGCCCAAATCACGTGGTACTTTCTACATCACCTGCTATTAACATACTCCATATATTCCATCAAGATAGAGGCACATTCTAACTTACCATTTTGGAACTGTCCGGTCTATCACATAACTCCAAAGCTATAAGTTATACTGCATATAGAAATCGCAACAGTGACTAAACGTTGACCCACATTTCACTACTGTGGAAAGGGGAACGTTATTCATGCGCGTCTAGTACACGGTGATCTATGTGAGGCAACTAGGCGTTATGTCGCGCGGGTTATAAAGTCAATAATGACTGCAGGGTTACGTTAAGTCAGACAGACTCGACATCGCTACAACATGACTACATGTACATTATATGATAACGAACTTATACAGTAAACTTTACCTATAACAACCACTTAAACTATGTGTTAATACCGCGGAGAATACGTTAATATTTCCCGTTTAAACGCAAACGAAACACTCGTAAACGCACTGCAACAAAATGGAAAAGACGACAGTTTTTTGATAATTTTGATTATTTTTTTTATCTGGTCGGCAAACAGTCGGGAGCCGGATCAGACGCCGCGTAACCCGGCGTCTGATCTGGCTCCAAACTGTTTGCAAATGCAATGATATTTTTAGGGTAAACATGTTTCATGATATGGAAAGAATAACTCCTTCTCCACTGTAAAGTTCGATAACGAATCTATACAGTAGAATTGTAATATTAGGATGACTGAAACTTTATTACCAAATAGCCTGTTTATAGGAATAAAGATAGGTAATCACTTAAATCAGGTTGAAAAGTAAAGCAGCCTGAGCATGCTCCTTTAATACGCATTCTGATTTACTTTCAGTCTACTTTAAGCTACAATATGACTTTTTTGTTAAGATATAGAAACTATTTCATATACATGTCTGTATAAACTACTTTGTTTCAATAGAGGAATGAATATAAGGCGTAAAAAGCGTTGAATACTTGTTAGACATTGATTTCATTTATTGTTTTGAGTCAGTTAATATTTTAACCTTTATCCTGTAGTCAGTTTCTAGTATTGAAGATATTTATGATGATTTAAAGCAAGTTCAAAGATATACAGTGGAGACTCTGTTATTCTTTCCCAATAAACGCGTTTACGCTAAAACTAGCCGTATGCAACTCTTCGAGTAAGATTAAGGTCGAAAGGATTAATAGTACATATACCTTGACATGAATTCGTTAATGTATTCAAATACCTCTACGTGTATACAGTGGAGAATCTGTTATTCTTTCCCAATAAACGCGTTTACGCTAAAACTATTATTTGCAGTGCAAACAGTTTCGAGCCAGATCAGACGCCGGGTAACCCGGCGTCTGATCAGGCTCCAAACTGTTTGCCACCATGATAAACATGAAATATCAGAATTGTCCAAAAGTTGTTCTTTTCTACGTTTTAGTGCTTTGCGTTTGCGTACGTTTGCGTTTAAACGGGAAAGAATAACAGATTCTCCACTGTACATACTGGCTTTATCTTCAAACTGCTTTATGTTGCCATCTGCCAGACTATAGGCTAGAATATTGAAATATTTTCTTCAACCAAGGAATAAGTTAAAGACTAAAAATGCGTTTACATGGAGTAGATACGGCGTCTGATTAGAATCCAAACTGTAAGCCATTTATATATAAATATATTAAACCATTATGTGCACTTTATTGCAAATTACGTTTGCGTTAAATTTCATTTAAAAAGGGTAAGAGTCGTAATAGAGAAGCTTGATCCCAGTTACATATTTTACCAGACCTACATGTACATGTACCCAAGGGTGTTGATTAAATATTCATACATCAGAACTCATTTTAGTATCAATGCTACCCATGAAAAACACTAATTGAAGAAGCTGTTTTTGATGTGTTTTGAATAGTTTTTCACAAGTCGAGACGAAGGTTTTTCTTAACCCGATATCTAACTTTGGAGATAGGTGTTCACTTAAAGCAGATTAAAAGTAAAGCAGGAACCAGGTGCATTCTGCTTTACCTTCAGTCTGCTTTCGGTATATATCAGGACATAATATTATGCTGGAAATTACGTCTGTGTAAATATTATGTTCAGGACTTCCTAGCTGGGATTATTTTCCTTCGTGTCGAAATAATTCGAGGCATAAATTGCGTATAAATTTATGGCGTAATGGGTTTAACCCTTTCCCCCATAGAAGCGCCTTTTATCGAATATCATTCTTTCCTCCGCTGAAGAAAATAGTTCCAATTTAATCAGTCATGAAGATATATTATAGGGAGTAATTTCTATATTCTACATGTAGCACATGATAACTTAAAGCAGACTGAAAGTAAAGCAGAATGCGCCTTAAGGCGCATTCTGCTTTACTTTCAACCTGCTTTAAGAAGTCACCTACATCACACTGAGTGCATTGATAACTGTAAACAATTTAGATCCATATCAGACGAAATCATGATCTATAGAGGGAAAACGTGATTATTAATAGATAGTCAAAAATCGACAAGGTGTAATTTTCTACGCTTTAGTGCAATGTGTTTGCGTTTCGTTTGCGTTTAAACGGGTAGGTATAAGGTCTACTCCATTGTACAGTGTACATGTATTCTGTCCCAACAAACACATAGACGTAACGTCAAAAACTGATGCCCCCAAAGAAAATCACTCCCAAGACGCTTCTTTCGTTTTTTTAAAGTATGTAAAGCTTGAAAAGTATATAAGTATTATATACCAAAATAAAGATCAAGACTTGCTGAATACAGTGATGATATCATATTTTAGAAACATACATTACGTTTTCAAAATCAGTCGTCATTATCAGCGCCGATCATTAAAAAATCAAATGTCCCGCGTTACATTTGCTGTCCGCAGAGTCAGAAAAAACGCCTGTTTTCCGTTTAACAGCGGGAAAATGCGCCGACTTCGTCGGCAACGTTAACTAAACATCATTTCCGGTTTCATCATCATTTTTTTTCAAAATCCTAAGTTAGAAGCGCTTGAAACGAGAATTATTCAAACGGAAGAAATTTGTCCCAATTTCCCGAAAAAATGTAAGTATTTGTTTTTGCCTGATTACTGACATTGAAAGAATTGGTAAAATTTTAATCATATTTGCAGAAAAAATACGTTTTTTCTACTGTTTTCAAAAATATCATTGTTTTAACAAAACCACTGCAGGTGCTTTTTTAATCCGTAAAATGAATTGTCTAGTAAAATGTCCCAAAGTAAAAAATAACGTCATTTTTTCAAGTTCCGAAAAAGTAGCGTTATTTTTTTAAAACAATAATAGGCTTTAGAAAAATAAAACGTACATAGAAAAAATACGTTTTTTCTTTTATTTTCAAATTAATTGTCGTTTTTACAAAACCGCTTCATGTATCGTTGTAGTCCGTAAAATGAATTGTCTAGTTAAATGTCCCAAAGCTACAAAATAACGTCATTGTTATTCCATATTTACAAATGCATAAAACTAGCGTTTAATTTGCAAAACAAAAATTAGTATTAGCGAGAAAATAGTAACATAGAAAAAAACCAGAATTTTTGACTCTTTTCAAGCATATCTTTGCTTTTAAAAATCTGCTTCATTATCGTTTTTAATCCGTAAAATGAAGTACCGGTATCCAGTAAGATTTCCCCTAACGTTACTCTGCGTAAATAACGTCACACACATTCTATTCACTTTCCACGACGGTCATGCATTGGACTTTCAAAGCAAGCAGGGGTTTAAGCCAAAATCGAATCATTAAAACTCAGTAAAAGACCTTCAATGAAATTACTTTGAACACTTTTTGTTGTTCTTTGCTTCTTGTGCAATTTATGTTTTGCAAATGGAAGTATCCGTGTCTCTACAGAAGCAGAATGAACATCCGAAAAATATAAATAACAAGTTTTTTATTGACTAGCTGTACAACTTTAGATCCAACTACGAATGATTTTCAACTTATAAAACGTAGCAAACAGTGTAAACAAAGATGCGTTACCACATTGAAATGCCGCAACTAATATTGGTCTGCATCACAGGTACTTGACACATACATCTAGATCTAGATCTATTTTTTTATTTTTTTTATTTTTTTTACTATACTTCTATTGTATCTATAATAGAAGTAAAGTAAAAAAAAATACTTTCTTTGTAAAAAGGGGGGGGGGTGCTAATAGATCTAGATGTATGTGTCACAAGTACCTGTGGTCTGCATATGTCCAAAAAACATGATGCGTACCCATGAATTGTAAATAATGCAGACGACCTTGATCAGACACCGCATTTTCATACAGATGTTGACAAGAGTCTAGACTGTACTCATATTCTGTACTCTAAATAGCTGAACTCATGTACTGTATGCACAACTGCTTACAGACTCAGTGAACAAACCAAACTTTTCTTTCCTCTCTTAATTCTTCAAAGTCTCGACAGCCTTTTCATTTTCCACTCCTCAAACACATTGAATATGACAGGTGTAAATATAGTCATTATTGATTTTTAATGGGAAAAGTGCTGTAATAGTTGACGTCACCAATATTTGTATATTTACGTCATCAACGAAAAAACACGATAAATGGTACATAAACATGTATAGGCGGCCTAGTTCATTAGCCTGGTAGATCAAGTAGAACTGTATTTCAACGTCATGTGTAACGTCGTGGGTCAGGAGCTTTTGACGTTACGTCATAATGTACAGTGGAGAAAACGTTATTTTTTCCCAATAAACGCGTTTACGCTAAAACTATTATTAGCAGTGCAAACAGTTTGGAGCCATATCAGACACCGGGTAACCCGGCGTCTGATCAGGCTCCAAACTGTTTGCATCCAAGATAAACATGAATTATCAGAATTGTCCAAAAGTTGTTCTTTTCTACGTTTGAGTGCATTGCGTTTGCGTACGTTTGCGTTTAAACGGGAAAGAATTACAGATTCTCCACTGTATATGATCGCTGTAATCAGTTTGGAGTCGGGTTATCCGGCGTCTCATCTGGCCCCAGACTGTTTGCAATGTAAATACTAGTTTTAGTTTAATGGGAAATAACAAAATATTCTCCTCATGCACTCGTCATTAGAGTTCAATAGACAAGAGTCAAAAGAGCCAAATGTTTGACATCGTATACTGTCTGCAACAGACATTCAAGCACAGCCTGCAGAAGAGTTGACTCCAGTATCTAATAAAAACGCCCCTTTACACCTCTAATTCGTTCATCTACGGAGAAAAAATGTTCAACTTTACACAGATACGAATGCTTGTATGTATCATAAGAAATGTATTCTATCTTCTAGCAGAATTGTGATTAAAAAAGACTAAAAGCACAATGCGTTTTAATGTACATCCTGCTTAACGTTAACCTGTTTTAAGTAGACTTGTTTTCAAAACTTCAACCAGGCTATGTGTTAAAGGGTTAACGAGTAAAACGTTATATTATTGATATGATTAGGTTTTTACACATATGCATAATTTATTTCACAAGTTCTCAACCTTCCTATTCACCACAAGAAAGACAACATACATAAGAAAACAATGAAAAGTAATCTCCCTTGATAATATTTTACATAAAAAAAGGATGATTTATTAACCCATCCACTGTCTACCCCGAGAAAATAACACGTTCATTTGCAAACTGTTTGAATCCTTACCCGTTTTCTGATCAGGTTCCAATCTGTTTGCCACTTACATGTAGGTTAAAATAAATGGGCATTATCTTCTTCTACGTCTTATTGTCATTTTCCACTTTTTTCGGCTTGAAAAGTCACATACACGTAATGTGTAAGAATTACAAATCAAAAGTACCCGTATTTCTTTAATTGAATTTCGCCCCTTTTCGTTGCTCTTGGTCATACGAGAGGTTTCTGTTTATCAGACCAAGATTACCTCCTCTACCAAGAACTAAAAAGAAGAGTGGTCGGTAGTTTTGATCGAATACGCTACTTTGCAACGAATGAGATGAGCCGAAATCATCTTCCTGAAATCATCATAAGCTCATCTCATCATCGCTCACCACTCATCGGCGCTCTATGGCCTATTTGGTGTCGCAGTGCTGTAAAACCCAACTCAACCATCCACCCATTATTTGATTTTCGATATATCTAGCACGGCTACATGTAAGTCGAAAACGTTCAAAATTAAAACGTTGCTCTATCATCACCTTTAACTTTGAAATTTATATCAGTTTGACTTACGCAAATTCGTGTTACCGAAGTTTGATTGTAATTCATCTCTGAGAATCGATAAAGACAACAATTTTTGTAGACACAATTTCCCCAGCGTGCTATGTGCAATTCGAGATCTTTAAACAGTGGAAAATACCACAAGATGGTGCTTTTGCCAATTTCTCAATGATTTCAAGCATGTTTCAAGTCAGGACTATCTTATCAAAATACATAATCAATAAATAATAAATGGACATAAAATTTAGCATGCATGCTGATAAAATGTTATTGATCCTGTACAAACCAATAAATAGACACCTCAAGCAGTAAAAGTATGATTTTCAAAACAAAATCCCAACTGACAGGTCATAATTTGAATTTGCCGGGGGAGTGGCTTATTGGTGTATATGGAGTCATAACCTCGCCAGTGTAAACATAGTCCGTTTCATAAAACTTCGTACGACCAAAACGGTCGTAAGTCAAAACTTTAAAATATATTTAATTTCTGATTACTCTATCTAATCAAGACGATTCCAAAGAGATGTCACACGACAGGATTAGAATGAGAAATAAATAATAATTGAGACTTTTATATTCTGACTTACGACGACATGTATCGTACGAAGTTTTATGAAACGGGCCCCAGATATAATATGTAGCCATAACCGGATTGGGTATTGATGTATATTTTGTATATTACATGTATGTATGCTCATGGACTATTAAGTCTATTGCAGAAATAAACTATCTATCTCTCTATAAAAGTATGCGACAAACGACGATTTTTAAAAATTAATGACCTTATGGTTGTGAATGGGTTAAACCCAAGATGATTGTCGCCTTCTAACAGTGCTGTCTGCAACAAATCTAAGAGTTGATTGATTTGCGATACCTTCAAGTTCCGAGATATCACCGGAGTGACAAACATCTTTGTTTCATATAATAAGTCGAATTTTCCCCTTTACCTGATAGCCTATTTCTAGAATTGAAGATAGGTGACCACTGAAAGCAGGTTGAAAATAAAGCAGAATGCGCCTCATGGCGCATTCTGCTTTACTTTCAGCCTGCTTTAGGTTTTCATGCGCTAGAATAAAGAAAATATTCCCTATACTATATATTGATGACTGATTAAATTCGAGCTTTTTCTTCAGCGGAGAAATAAATTATATGCGCTAAAAGGCGCTTCTATGTGGGAATGGGTTATAAAGGCGTCTCCTCGGGATCCCTGTAACTGTTTGCAATTGCCTGAACAATTTTAATCGGTTTTGAGGAACAGTAAATTGAGGTATAACGAAGCTGTAGAAATAACTTTATTTTATTCTTATTAAGTAGTCACAAAAGGTTGAGCATTTTTACACAAAGAAATGTTCAAACAACAATGAAAATGTATACATCAATAATAGTAAGAAAATGGACGGAATTGGTGTAATGATCAAATGATTGGGAATGAATAGCGTCTTTACTGAAAATAGCAAAACGATGCAAAATGTTCGTGAAGTGTTGAGTTAACTCATTCACTGTCTTACCCCGAGTACCGCGAATAATTATTTGCAAACAATTACGATCCTGATCAGACACCACGTCTGATTAGAATCCAAACTGCTTGTTACTCATTTCAATATTTTTTAAGTCAAAATGATAACATAAATCTAAATTTAAGAAATAAAAGTAGACAACAATTGTTTACATGACAGCGAAGGGGTTTATATCCAGCGATGGAAGTACATGTATCACTAACTGGACCATTTCAGCTTCTCTTCAGATATGCATGTACACGGGTCTCCAGACATGAGATGGCCCCAGAAAGGCGGCCTCGAAACTCATTTCGGCTGTGCTAACATTTTCGTAAATTCTGAAAATACACAAAATTGCCAATATAAATCACTCATCTGGCTGAACTCGTTTCCAGAAATAAGGCGTGAAAAATGATATGAAATTGCTAGCTAGAATTTGAGTGTCAAACAGTTATGATCCTGATCAGACGCCGCGTGACGGGCGTCTGATTAGGATCAAAACTGTTTGCATCTACTCTCTGGCACCTATGTACAGTGGAGAATCTGTTATTCTTTCCCGTTTAAACGCAAACGTACGCAAACGCAAAGCACTAAAACGTAGAAAAGTACAACTTTTGGACAATTCTGATATTTCATGTTTATCTTGGTGGCAAACAGTTTGGAGCCTGATCAGACGCCGGGTTAGCCGGCGTCTGATCTGGCTCCAAACTGTTTGCACTGCAAATAATAGTTTTAGCGTAAACGCGTTTATTGGGAAAGAATACCACATTCTCCATTGTAGTACATCAAATGCAGAAAACAGTGCATATCTAGTGACCAAATGCCATTTGAGACCAAAACAGTTGGCACGTTATCTCAGGCAACTACTTCCATACAGTGGAGAATCTGTTATTCTTACGTCACTGGTGACGTCATACAGCGGATAATCTGTTATTCTTTCCCGTTTAAACGCAAACGTACGCAAACGCAAAGCGCTAAAACGTAGAAAAGAACAACTTTTGGATAATTCTGATATTTCATGTTTATCTTGGTGGCAAACAGTTTGGAGCCTGATCAGACGCCGGGTTACCAAACTGTTTGCACTGCAAATAATAGTTTTAGCGTAAACGCGTTTATTGGGAAAGAATAACAGATTATCCACTGTAACCGTAACCATTTAATTAACAGTTTGAAGCCAGATCAGATGCCGAGTAATTTGACTCCTGTTTAAGCTCGAATATGTTTGTCCATGCAGAATTAAATAAATCAACACCATGTTCAGGCAGCTGTCATAATGTTGTTTTTTACATTTCAATTCACTGAAAGTTTTATTGGAACCGGAATTAATAGAAAATAACTGGTACAGTGGAGAATCTGTTATTCTTTCCCGTTTAAACGCAAACGTACGCAAACGCAAAGCACTAAAACTTAGAAAAGAACAACTTTTGGACAATTCTGATAATTCATGTTTATCTTGGTGGCAAACAGTTTGAAGCCTGATCAGACGCCGGGTTACCCGGCGTCTGATCTGGCTCCAAACTGTTTGCACTGCAAATAATAGTTTTTAGCGTAAACGCGTTTATTGGGAAAGAATAACGTTTTCTCCACTGTATTGCTCTTCATTGTGTAGAATTGGGGGGAACTGTGTTACGTGTTGCCAATAAACGCGGTTTGGCTGAAACAAACAATTTCGATGCAAACAATTTGGAGCCACGGCGTCTTGTCTGGTTCCAAGTTCTTTGCAATTGGCACACTTGTTTTACCACCAAAAAAGGTTTGTTTTCCCAAGAAACTCGTTTACGCTTAATGTATTATTTCCATTGCAAACAGATTGAAGCCTGAACAGACGCCGGGTAACCCGGCGTCTGTTCAGGCTACACACTGTTTGCCATTCTGATTAAGAATGAACATTTAGAATTGTCAAAAAATGTCATTTTCTATAGTTTATTGGAATGCATTTGCGTTTTGTTTGCTTTTAAACGGGAAAGAATAACGCCATCTCCACTCTACCCTTAATAAACTGTTTACGATTATAGGAGAACGTATTAAAAGACTCAAGTAATCTAATATTATGGTTGCGTAATCGCATTAAAATAATACATTTATTACACTTATTACTTCACAGTGGAAAACAATTTATACGATCTTTATTATCTGTCTGGTATGTTTTATAATCCTGTTAACAGAAAACGAGCTTGAAAACGTGTGTTTGTCTATATTTGGAAATTGTTATATGTTCACACAGGTTAAGATGTTTTTTGTCAAATGGTAAAACACTTACATATCTCGAACTCGCTTTACTCAAAGTATCCGAAAGTTCGACACATGAACTGCATTATTTCATGCTCGGTTAGGTCGAACGTACCCATATTTTAAAGTTAAAACGTGGCTAAGCCACGTTTTAACTTTAAAATACGGGTATGTTCGATTTAACTGAGTTCGAGATACCGAAGTTCGAATGTATGTCTATTGCAAACAGTTTCAACCTGATCGATCGCCGGGTCATCTCCACTGGATCAGGCTCCAAACTGTTTACCATTTAGATAATTAAGAAATGCTGTAATTTTTAAAAAACTGTTATTTTCTACATTTAATTGCATTGCTTTTACATATAGTTTCATGTAAACCGGGTCGAAATAACGTATTTTACACTGTATTTATTAAACAAAATTGCTGTAGGAAATCATTGTTTGCTTAAATTGTGTCTAACTTTGATTTTTGACAATAGTTTAATAGTTTATATAGATATGATTTCTAATTGTTTGGATTCTGTTCAGGGTTAGAACTTTTTGCAAATACTACTGCACTTTGGCCTAGGCTCTAGAAGCGTTAGATGAATATCAAATGACTAATTCGTGACTTTATTTCATAATACAAAAAACTTTTAATGACATACTTAAATATACATATTAAACATTTGCTTAATGAGTTATTCTCCAAAGAAGTCTGCAAGATTTCATCTCGTCTAAATACATAAATAAATTATTCTACACTGTAACACCCCGGTCACACAGAGCCATCGGTGATAGATCGGTTGTTTTTTCGCCAAACTAGGGAGGGGACCGATGACAAGCTATTTACTACCGGCATCACCTATTGGCCACCTGTTTTCCACCTATCAATCGCTATTGGGTAAAGATGAGTTTCGTCGGCGAAAAATCACCGATTGGGATTTTTAAACGTGCTTAAAATTCTCGATCGGTGAAAATATTTTACAAATAACCGATTGACAACCTGTCTACAACCGATATCACCGACGAGTCACCGATAAACCACCGATAAACCACCGATGAACTGTTACTTACCACCGATGAAAAAAGATGAGAATTAAAACGCAGGATCTCGTCGGTTTTCATCGGTTGTTAATGGCAGTTCAATCGGTGATCAATTGGTGATCAATCGGTTGCCGCCAGCATTTCATCGGTGTTTTATCGGTATTCGTCGATTATTGATAGGTTGTTGGGCGCTTTTAATCGGTGGTCCATAGGAGTTCATGAGTTGCCAATCGGTGGCCAATCGGAGGCGGGGTGGCGTTTCACCGATTGAACAATTGTTTATCACCGATACCCGGTCACACAGAAAGCCTGAAATTAAATCACTTATGACAACCGATCAAAACAGCAAATAATTCGACCGATTGGGTACCGATTTAAGCCCGACCGTCTGTGTGACCGGGGCATATTACACAACTTTAAACCTTAACCATTATAGCATGTTTCTACATGTGCATGTAGTATTATATGTGATAACTTAAAGCAGGTTGAAAGTTAAGGTACCCTCTGTTAGGAAATAGCTTTTTTACGATACTTAAATATACAATACATTCGTTACTGTATAAGACCTATTTTCTTCAATGGGGGAACAAATTACATGCGTAAAATTGCATATCTGTGTCAGGGCGTCCATAAGTTGACATAAAAAATCCTAAGATTTCCAAATTTGCATTTTTCAAGTGCGATTTTACGAATCGTACCTTTACCCCATAGCCTGTTTCTAGTATTTGTTGACATGCAATTACTTAAAGCAGGCTGTAAGTAAAGCAGAATGCGCCTACAGGCGCATTCTGCTTTACTTTCAGCCTGCTTTAAAATACTACAAACTGGAAAAAATCCGAAGATTTAGGAAAAATCCGGAGATATGGCAGCCATGCTGTGTAGTTACGGGTAAAAGCATTACATGTACCTTCATAGTCAATATGGCCGTCTTTATCAGCGTCGACAACTTCTAGCATCTCATCCACCTCCTCGTCGCCTAGTTTCTCTCCTAGATTTGTCATAATGTGTCGTAACTCATCTGCTGTCAGGAAGCCTTTGTTACTCTGGTCAAACACTTTAAACGCCTCATAGATCTGATCTGCAGACCCTGTGTATGTCATCTTCTTCGCCATCATCTCTAGATACTCCTCAAAGTCTATAGTTCCGTCACCTGGGTGCGTGAGAATAACATATACATTGTGTACATTGTAAGTGACATTTAAGACATGAAATGAGTTTTGCGGCACTTCGACACTGAACAGGTCATATAGAGTGAAACCCCCTCTAAACCGGAACCTCTAAATACCGAGATTCTCTCTAAACCGGACAAGAACGTTGGTCCCTTTTCCAACCCTTCTTTATTCTAACCACCATAAATATGCATTTTTACGTCTTTGGTTTATTCTTACACCGAATAAATTAGTTTATAAATTCTAGCAGATGATAGCTTAAAGCAGAGGGACAGTAAAGCAGAATGCGACTTAAAGCGCATTCTGATTTACTTTCAACCGGCTTTAAGTGGTCAGTTATATTCCATACTAGAAACAAACTTTTTGGTAATTAGTTAAATCTCCTCTAAACTGGAAAACCCTCTAAATCGGACTTATTTGTTGTCCTTACACATGTTCGATTTAGAGGGGTTTCATTATATATTGTCTTTGTATTATGTTAGAATATAATCTGGTAGATATGTAGAAAAAGATAATCATAACAATAAAATGAACGACAGTGTTAGAAACAATGTGTTTAAGATAAATTTAATTTCATAATGATTTGTTCTAGTTATAGTTGTTAAAACATGCTATATATTAAAACAGTATTTAAAAAAAGCTAACTGTTGTTACATTTTGTCTGAAACATACAATTCTTAAAGCCGCATTGTGGTTTTGAGAAACCTGCATAAAACGGTTGTTTGGGGTCCCATTTGAACTACGTGGGACGTGATTCTTTCACAAAAACCGGTTTTATCTAAGAAATTCGCTTTTTAAATTTTATTTATAATATTTTGGTGCTGCACAAATTAAAGAGCCTCCCTTGTGAATGGAAAGAAGGACAACTCTGTAAATACAGGGCTCCAGATAACGGAAGTATTTCGAAAACTAAAATCTTTATTTTTGCTTTTAAACCCAATGGTGTCATACTCATTAAAATTGTCTCCAAGAGACGGTTTAATCAGTAGTAACACCATAGCATTCGGTGCTGAAATGAGTGAGAAAATGTTAGATTAGTTCAGATTACTCTCGCTTACATCTATAGCTGGAGCACTGGAAATGACCCTGTTAACCCTTATTCTGCTGCACAGACGTCTGCTTTGACATTGTCGTCTGCAAAATGTGTTCAGTTTAGATTTATGCATTGTTTTAATTAAACAAACCTTAAGACGAGTGTCAAACAGTTTGGATCCAGATGAGACGCCGCGTTACGCGGCGTCCTTTTAGATTCAAATAGTTTGCAAACTCCTAAAAGTTACGACCAGTAGGCACGGGGTTAAACACTATGAGATCCAATAACAACATGTACATAATTATTCACTAGGGGTAAACGATAAAACAAACTACGGAGAATCTATACATTGAGCTTGCTGAAAATGACTGTTTCAGCCTTGTCCGCTCTCTAACTCAAACACTTCTTCTTGGATCTTCACCAAACTTGCTACAAATGTTTATTAGTATAGAATCTAGGTCAGGTTCAATAACTAGCAAAATCGCATAAGGCATGTCTGAGTTATTGCCCTTGAATAATTAAAAAATGTATTGTTTAGTCATTCAAGGGCAATAACTCCAACATGCCTTGTGCGATTTTGGTAGTTAAGATGACTGACCTAGATTTTATATTAATAAACATGTTCAACAAGTTTGGTGAATATCTGATATAAACTGTATGTGTTAGAAAGCAAAACATGCTGAAACATTCATTTTTAATACTTAAAGGGCCAAAACTCAGACATGCCACATGCGATTTTTGTAATAATCAAACTAGACCTAAATCTTACATAATTAAATATTTTCAGCAAGTTTAGTGAATATCCGATAAAAACTGTGTGTGTGTGTTAGGGTGCAAACATGACTGAAACAGTCATTTTTTATTAATAAAAAGGCAATAACTCAAATATACCTTATGCAATTTTAGTAGTAATCGAACTAAACCTTGATTTTATATCAATGAACATTTTCAGCAAGTTTGGTGAAGATCCAATTAAACGTTTTTGTGTTAGAGAGCAAAACTTGCTGAAAACAGTCATTTTTTAATACATAAAGGGTAAAAACTCAGATATGCCACATGCGATTTTAGTAATAATCAAACTATACCTAAATTTTATATGAATAAATATTTTCAGCATGTTTGGTGAATATCCGATAAAAGCTGTTTGTTTTCGAGTGCAAAAATGACTGAAAAGGTCATTTTTTATTAATTAAAAGGCAATAACTCAAAAACACCTTATGCGATTTTAGTAGTAATCAAACTAAACCTTAATTTTATATCAATGAACATTTTCAGCAAGTTTGTGAAAGATCGGATAAAAATTAGTTGAGTTAGAGAGCGGACAAATAACTGACTGATGGATAGACGGGCGGAGAGAGAGAAGATACGGTTGCCCCCCAGTGAAGTTGTATTCGGCTGTATCACGTGATACTAAGCCGTGTGGAAATGTTTATGTCAGACGTTCTATTTTCGGTTTTTATGATTTTTAATAGCCCTTTTTGGTGATTTAGGTCCGTCTTCATCATTTCATAGATCAGTTCGGCCCATAAGAATGTTAAAACATTATTATTAACCGTTATCGTATTTCAGGCATTGAGAAAAGGTCTGAAAACACAATGGGACTTTAATATAAAAGTATGCTTATAAACATGCAATGTAAATCACGTGCCCTTGATAGACAGTTTAGAATTCTAACAATTTATTGCAATCTAAGTAGCAACCAGCATGAAACCTGCTCAGACGCCGGGTAACACGGCGTCTGATCTGGCTCCAAAGTTTATGCAATTGAAATAACAGTTCTAGTACATATGCGTTTATTGGGGGGAAATAACGCCTCTCCACTGTATGACTTCCCCAACGACATCATAATAACGTCTTTCCCACTGTACTTACTGTTCGTGTCCACTTCTGCTATCATTTCTTCAAGCTCTTTATCTGTCTTGGTTTCCCCAAGGGACCGCATGACAATCCCAAGCTCCTTAGTAGAGATGGTTCCATCACCGTCCTTGTCAAATATACTGAACGCCTGGCGAAATTCTGCAACAGAACATACATAAAGGCCGTGTCGTGACAAAACTTGCCTTATTGCATTGCAAACAGCGTATATCAAGGCCAGTCGCCGCGTCAATGACGCGGGGGCTGGCCTTGCTATACTCTGTTTAACAACCATATTTATCTAAAGCATTGTTTTTAGCAGTATTATATACGGTTTATGACAGGGAAGACCAAACTCAAATGCAATGCCTGTGATATCAACGGTTCTTTGTCTGAATAAAGTTGCAAATCAATAAGGCAGGTTTTGCCAAGACAAGGCTCAATTATACACTTCTATATTTACTTAGATTGTCAGCATTAAAGCTTGTCGCAGGAGCACTCTGAACTTGATCTACACCATTTGTATATAGTAATATTTTAGTGTACACTGGAAAGACACTCTTAACCCTTTCCCCAATAGAAGCGACTTTTAGCGTATTTAATTTATTCCTCCGCTGAAGAAAATAGTTCCAATTTAATCAGTCATGATTATATAGTATAGGGAAAATTTTCAATATTCTAGCACATGGAAGCTTAAAGGAAGGCTGAAAGTAAAGCAGAATGCGCATTAGGGCGCATTCTGCTTTACTTTCAACCTGCTTTAAGTAGTCACCTATTTTCAATACCAGAAATAGGCTATCAGGTAAAGGGTTAAGATTCTGCATGTTAGATGCAACAACTGACCTTGTTCCACCGGTTGTAATGTTTTGTGGTAGGATTCTATTGATCATTCTAAATATATTTTGTATGGATCCTTGTGTTCATTGTACATAATATTATGGTTTGTACGGATTCTTGTGTTCATTGTAAATATAGTTTGTATGGATTCTTATGTTCATGAAAAATATGTTTTGCGTAGATACTGTTGTTAATTTTATATATATTTTATGTTACTTTTCGTGTTCATTGTAAATATGTCTGTTGTCGATTCTTGTCTTAATTGTAAATATGTTTTGAATGGGTTCTAGTGTTCATTATAAACACTTTTTGTATAGGTTCTAGTGTTCATTATAATCACTTTTTGTATGGATTCTAGTGTTCATTATGAACACTTTTTGTATGGATTCTAGTGTTCATTATAAACAGTTTTGTATGGATTCTAGTGTTCATTATAAACACTTTTTGTATAGGTTCTAGTGTTCATTATGAACACTTTTTGTATGGATTCTAGTGTTCATTATAAACAGTTTTGTATGGATTCTAGTGTTCATTACAAACAGTTTTGTATGGATTCTAGTGTTCATTATAAAAACTTTTTGTATGGATTCTTGTGTTCATTATAAACACTTTTTGTATGGATTCTAGTGTTCATTATAAACACTTCTTGTATGGGTTCTAGTGTTTATTATAAACGCTTTTTGTAAGGATTCAAGGGTTCATTAGAAATGTTTTGTGTTGATTGTGATGTTCATTGTAAATATTTTTTGTTTGGATTCTGTCGTTCATTGTAAAAAGGTTTTTATGGATTCTTGTGTTTATTGTAAATACGTTTTGTGTTAACTCTTGTGTTCATTGTAAAAATGTTTTGTGTTGATCATGGTGGTCATTGTGTGTGGAATACGTTGTTCATTATAACTGTTTGCAATGGAAATAAGGGTTTTAGCGTAAACGTTTTTATTGGGACAGAAAAACATCTTCGCCACGGTAGCATGCGAATAGTTCATAATGCAAATCTATGTTTTTGATACAGTTGACCAATAGATACGCGGAATAATGTAATTTCATCAAAGGTTTATTCCGTCAGAAACCCATTAACCTCTTCACTGTAATGACGTCATCAATTTTAAACAAGTATCGCCTGCTTTTATTTCTCAGTTTAAAGTTTAGGAATTTTATCTTAAGAAATATTGAAATGAGTTTCGAATAGCTTTGATCCTGACCCACGCGTTGTGTAATAATAATTCAAGCTGTTTGCAAATACAATGTAACTACAGTGGAGAAAACATTAGTCTCTCCAAATAAACGCGTTTACGCTAAAACTATTATTTCCATTGCAAACAATTTGGGGCCAGTTCAGACGCCGGGTAACCCGGCGTCTGATCAGGCTCAAAACTGTTTGCCACTCAGATAAAAATGACAAAAAGTTGTAATTTCTACATTTTAGTGTTTTGCGTTTGCGTTTTGTTTGCGTTTAAACGGGAAAGGATAACGTTTTCTCCTCTGTAATGTACTCAGTGTAAGGCAGTGAAAAGGGATAAGGCAGTGTATGGTTGAATTAGTAAGTCTTCTTGCTATAAGCTATCAGATAACTAGTATTCGAAATGTCAAAGTATCAAATAAATACACAATGTAATATACCTTACCAATATCATCTAGCGAAATTAATTTCTGTTTTGTTGTGCTATAACTGTTGCCTTTTTACTATGCTAGCGGTGATATCATGTTAACCTTTGCAAACAGTTTGGATCCTGATGAGACGCCGCGTAACGCGGCGTCTCATCAAGATCCAAGCTGTTTGACACTCTGGTACTGTTTTGAAAAGAAATGCGGTAAGTTCTGTTCTCTTTTTGGAAAAGAAGTGGAGGACAATTGTGGCAGACAAAAAATGGATGTACATGAACTGGTTGGTTTCACGGCACTGCGACACAAAATAGGTCATATACTGCCGATGAATGACGAGAGATGACGATAGGGGCATGCAAGAGTTACTCCTACAGAAGTGAATGTCTACATGTACAATGGGAAGACGATTATTATTATTTCCCAGAAACCCCATTTTTAGAAAAGAGAACAGCCAATGTAAACAATTTATAGCCAAATAGGACGCCGAGTAAGCAGGCGTCTGACCAAGCTCCAAACTGTTTGCCACGCAGAGTGCAATAAAACACCAGAATCAAAGTTCTGAGAAAACATTTTTTCATATTGTTATGCTATTGCGTTTCGTTTCGTTTAAACGAGATAAAATAACGTTGCCCCAAACTCAAACAACAAGAGTTGTGAGGGCGCAGAATGAATATAACTACATGGAGAACGAGACAAGACGATTAGTGCTAATCCCCGTAAAACATGAGCAAGGCAAACATCAGTGACAAATTGATCTCATTTGCCTATTAACCCCTTCACGGTCTTACCCCGAGTACAATAGTTATTTGCAAACAATTTGCGTAACACGGCGTCTTCTCAAGATAAAAACTGTTTAATTCTCATTTCTACATTGCTCAAATCAGACGAAAATTGTTTAAAGTAGATGACGTCACAGCAGTGAAGGGGAGTAACATTGGCACCACAAATGGCGAGACCATTGGCATACATTGTATGCAAAAAGAGACTTGATCTTGATTAATGCCACTTGTATTGATATATCTTTTCAGTTAAACTTTATTTAATCAAAATTTGAAACGGTATTGCAGACGATCGTAAAAGAAACGATTATCGTAAAACAAGCTGTGGTTCACCTGCATACACAGTCTTGTATTAACCTTGTCATGATCAAATTTATCGGCAGGTTTTTACCCCTTCATCGCCATATTGTCGTCTGCTTCAATATTGTTGTCTGCATTATCGTTCCAAAGCAATCTCTTAGGCAGTATAGCTGACGTATTTTCAAAACAAGTGGCAAGCAGTTTTGATCCTGATCAGGATCAAAACTGTTGGCAAATGCGCTTTATGACATCATTGAGAGCGAAAAGGTTACATGTATTAATAACTAATTGAAGTAGCACGTGTATCTCTGTAGACAGGTGGCCTCCTAATGCAGGATAGAACATAATACCGAACACTCCAATAGGAGCTTTTGACATTAAATTTATATTGAATTGAGTTATCAAAATTATATTCTAAGATTCTCACGGGGTATTATCTTTGGTAATCGCTTAACCCATTTGTGCCCACGATCCCATTTATGGGACATAGGCAAACATTATAGACTCTGATCAGACGTCGCACAATGCGGCGTCTGATCAGAGTCTTCGCTGTTTGCTGATAGGAATTTTAATATAAAACAAAATGAAAGTGAACTTTTTACCAGGCATCCCTTTGATAAAAATGGAATAATCAAATATATAAACATGGCAGAATCCACTGGGTATAAATGGGTTAATACTGGAATGACTGTACATTAATTATTGTTCAATATAATTTGGTTGTGACATACCTGCTATTTGCTCCGGTGTGAGCTTGCTAGCCTGAAAAATAGATATTTAGAAATTGAAAATCTAGTTATCAATACCGTAAAACCGCTTTATAACGACTTCTAAAAAGAAGATTAATCGACTGAATAAAAGAACGATGATAGCTTAGTTAGAACAAGGTGAAAGTAAAACAGAAAGCTCCTAAATACGATTTCTGTTTTACTTTAACCTTGATTTAAGCAACAACTTGTTTTAAACACTTAGTAATTAACACCCTCAGAAAGGTTTTGTTATATTTAACCATTCAATTTCACATGAAATGTATTTACAAACAATGTTGATCCAGACCAGACATTGAGTATGTAATTCGTTACAGATCCTGGTGAAATAAAGGTTTTTGATTCGAGCTTAAAAATTCTCTAAAAAAGAAGACTTAATTTTGTAAAACAAATGAACACTACAGTTTTGAAGAAGACGAAGTCTTGGACAAATAAAGGCATATGTGCATACTTAAAGATATTCCTAATGTACACTTAACGAATCTTCTAAGTGTGCACTTTTCTTTTCTCTATAATCTTTTTTTTATAAATATTTCTGCACAAATTTTGCGTGTTGGCTATTTGCGGACATTGAAATGTCATATTATTATCAAATTTAAAAAAAAATTGGATTTGACGACACCAGTGAACCATGAAACAACAAAATACTCAATTTGCAGGCTGTTATAAACGATGCTGGACGACAAATGCGTTACTTAAATAACACCGTTTGATTATCTAAATTGACAATAAGATACTGTTTTAATGACTTTTTGTTACACTCACCATTGGACGTGGTCGATGAGTAACGCGCTCGATTAAGATACCAGGGGTCGTGAGATCGACCCCAGCCCGATCAATTTCTTCAGACACATGTACATGTAAGACTTTATAAAAATCCAATGTATCTATCAGTGCTTCGCACCCGAGTTTTATGTATACGTCCCCTCTCTCTCTGGGGCGTAACGAACCAAAACCAACCTTTTAACTCACTTCTATTTTTCGTTTAAATTTATCTTTGTTATGTTTTGTATTATGTAAAGTAAATAAATTACCATCAGAAATATGTCCTCTTGATTTCTGCAAAGTTTAACACGATCTGGTAACTAGTGCCAGAGATATAAAACCATATACATGTATATGTGCACACATAGACGATTCGTTAAGTGTATGTATTCAATCGCACCATGCATGCACTGAATATTAATTACTTCTGCTTTAAAAACGGACGAAAGTTGTTTTAGTCAATGAAACGAATCTTTGAATGCAATTTAGTAAAATGTAGAAAAGGACAGGAGTATAAAAACTATGATGATTTATTCTTACTTGAAACTACCAGTTTGTAATCTATTCAGGGGTACATGTATTATCTGAAATATTTCCATTAAAACACCTAGAAGCTTTACATGTGTAAATGAGATCCATTTACATTAAAATGATCATAGAAGGCATATACATGTATCTAGTATTTGATACGCATGGCTACTTATTGTAGGACAAAATATAATGCAGAATGCCTCTATAAGAGCTGTATGCATTTGTTTGTTCTCAAAATACGTTACTCTATCCCAGCAAACACGTTTGCATCGAAACAATGATGTGGATCACCCGTACCGGCGTCTGCTCAGGCTCCAAATTGTTTGCCACTCAGATAAAAATAAATCGTGATTTATGATTTCTAAATTTTATTGATATGCGTTTGCGTTTCGCTTACGTTTAACACCTTTACGCTCAATGATGCATACATGCGCGTTTGCAAACAGTTTGGATCCCGATCAGATGCGTAACGCGGCGTCCGAACGAGCTCCAAACTGTTTGACTCTTGTATCGAATCGTCTTGGTCATTCCGCCTTAAATTTAACTTTGAAGAAAACTTTGGTAGCGAAACGGTTAAACGGGAAAGAATAACGTCTTCTCCACTGTAGATGTACATAGCGTGTATAATATTAATAGCCAATTTAAGCAATATCAATAAAGATTGCCCGTGTACTGCTAAAAAAAAGTGTATTCTTAATTAATTGGAGTTTGTAAAAGCATACATTTGTCGTCAATATTGTGAAAACGTTTTTGACACACCTATACATGTAGATCAAGAACATACATTTATAACCTTTTTGTTTTTATTTCAATATTTAACCCTTTTACAATCATGGACTCTGGAAAGCGCGTTTTCAAACACATCTTACTTTGAAACGATCTTGCAAACAACAACATTGTAGCAGACGACAATGAAACGGTGAAGGGGTAAAAACTCACGGAAAATTTGGTAAAGAAACGGTTAAACTAGACGTCATATCTCTCATAATATAGAAATGTCGTTTGTGGTCTTTACCTATACAGTGAAGAAGATGTTACAGTGGAGAATGCGTTATTTTTATTTCCTTTTAAACACAAACGAAGTGTAAACACAATGCAATGAAACGGAGAAAAATAACAGCCTTTTGACAACTCTGACTATCAATTTTAATCTGAGTGACAAACAGCTTGGAGTCTGATCAGACGCCGGGTTAACCGGCGTCTGGTCTGGCTCCAAACTGTTTGCACTGGAGATAATAGTTTTAAGGTAAACACTTTGGGAAAAAATAACGTTTTCCTCACTATACTTTCTAAATCTACGCATTTCAAATCAGTCAATTAAATCTTTTTACCTACATTCTGTCTACATTTCAAACCCGCAAAAATAGAAATGAAAGATTTAATATCACATTCTAGATTGGTCATAGAAGAGTTTTGAGTTTAAACTTTGAAAGAGTGTATTGTCAACTAATGGCTGTTTTATAGTTTTATAGAACATACTGTCACCATTCTCTTCAACGACGCTTAAAATACATTTAAGTCCCATTGTCGGCTTTCGAGAAAGGCGATGGCCTAATATTGGACGAAGGCTCATTTAGTATTACCTGAGTCCTGAATTAGACAGTCACTTGCGTGTATAAATATACAATTTCTTCCTTTAACTGTTGGGTGTTCAATAGAGATGGTAACGAACTTATCTATATATAAAGTTTTAACTGAACAAACATCCCTACATGTAGGAGAGCTTTGTGTTTTAACTTCAATTTTCAAGACAACCATATTTTTGACCCATTTATGCCTCGACATTGAATTGGGCCCTCCCTGTGTACTTTCTGGAAGATTATATTGTATATACATGTACATGTATATAAGGGTAATCTAAAGACACTGTGCAGTGTTTGACAACACTGCAGACATTTCATATGATATATAGAACACAGTACAGACCCTAATGAGACGCCGCGTTACTCGGCGTCTCATCAGGGTCTTCACTGTTTTCCAATGTTCACTTTAGCAGACAATAGGGATAAATTGGTTAGTTTGTATAGTTGTCATAGAAATTCTACATTGTGCGTTTATGATGTACTGACATAGAACCAAAGACAACTTAATCTACATCATGAAATGTGGTTGCTTAATGCAGACAGGAAGTGAAACAGCCTGCTTTAAGCAGCAACATGTCTTTAACACTGAAGACGCCGTGGACAATGGCCAAACACTTAAAGAAACCCGTTATTTTGATAGGGGCGTTTATTTGCATGTATTTGTTTAATACGGTTGTCAACTGAGTAATCGAATTCTTAATTACTTATCATCACGCGTATATATTTGCTATATGATTCAGAGCGATGGATTTTATTGACATACATGTAGGAACGACACATTTAGTTGATCTATAAGAGTTTTAATCATTATTGTGAAATTAAAAACCGTTTTTAATCCGGACTTATAACTTGGGGTCTGGTCAGTATCCAAACTAACCAAGGAGAAGACGTTATTCTCCCCCTTTTCAAAGTAATCGCAATGCAAACCCATTGTAATAAAACGCAGCAAATGTTAGCTTGTTGACAATTCTGATTATTCATTTCAATGTGAGAGGGAAAACAGTTTTGAGCATGATCAGACGTATTTTGTCATATAAAAGTTTTTTTTCCTCGGTCAAAGTACCGTAGAGAAGACATAATTATTTCCCGTATAAACAATGCTAAACGCAAACGTTATGCAACAACATGGAGAAAATGACAACCTTTGAATGTTCTGGCGATTTTTTCAAACTAAATAGCTTAATAAGCACAAACGCGTTTATTAGGAATGAATAAGGTAGAGAAGATGTTATTATTTCCCGTTCAAACGCAAACGAAACGCAAACGCGTTGCAATAAAATGTAGAAATAGGACACTTTAATGACAATTCTAACTGGTCATTTTCATCTGAGTGACAAACAGTTTGAACCTGATCAGACGCCAGGTGACCCGGCGTCTGATCTGGCTCCAAACTGTTTGCAATGGAAATAATAGAATTTGCGTAAATTTCGTCTATTTGGAATGAATAGCATTTTTTCCACTTTACGTAGATCTATGACATCAATTCGTCGCCCAAATGGCGGGGTTGATATAGAAAACTTTAGACGAATCAGTAATAAATTAGAACAGTTCTTACGATTCAATATAGCATGTATCAAACACTTACTGCAGACGAACATGATTTCTCCTGTTGCATTCTTCTTAAATCTATTTTCCTGTTTTTTGTCACTCGATGGTTATTAATTCCATAGTTTTGATCACTTGTGATAGAGGACGTAAAACATATACATGAACAGAGATGTATTTGTTATAACAAGTAGTAAAAATGTCGTCACTTTTGTTAAGCCTAATGTTTACATTTGGTTTACACAAGTGTCTTTAGAAATGGCCACAGTCTAAGTAGATCCAATATTTTAACTCTTTCAATGCAGATTTTTATCGCCTGCTTAAATCCTTATCATGTTAAGCGTGAATTGGCTTATATTTGCAAACAGTTTGAATCCAGATCAGACGCCGCGTTATGCGGCGTCTGATCTGGATCCAAACTGTTTGTCCCCAATATTCAACATTTTTTTCCGATCAAAAAACATAAAATCTAATTTTGATCTAATTTTGCAGACGATACATTTTAAGCAGACGACAATTCAGCATAAAAGGGTTAGCTTCTTCACAGTCATATTAATATCGTTTGCTTTCATAAAGTTTTCTAAACCTCTATTTCATGGTAAGATTTAAAAGCAGCCTGACCGATAATGTGTCGATACGGGTTGCAAAGAGTTTGGATCCTGATCAGACGCCGCGTCACGTGACGTCTAATCAGGATACAAACTCTTTGTAAATTCGACTGTAGAGTCTTATTGCGTTGCAAAGGTTAATGGCCAATATCTATACACATTCACCCCGGTCTTAATCCCCCTTCTGGCAGTAAATCACTTGTTTTAAATTGTCGTCTGCTTGTATTCCTCAAATCTTATTTTTTAGGAATTTTGATTAAATAAACAATGACATAGGTTTCGAACAGTCTTAATATTGAACAAATGCCGAGTTACTCGTTGTCTGATCAGGGTCAGAACTGTTTTCAAAATTTCCGTGATATTGGTTAAAGGGAGTGAAGGGGTTAATACCCGAGTCACGCCCTTATTTTTTGTATTTTTGACATATATTTACAAACAGTTTAGAGCCTGATCAGACGCCGAGTAATTTATAATTAAGCAACTGGTCAGAATCTTAAAGTTTTAAAACGTATTGCTTGAAAATGTTCAGCTTACAGTTTTTAAAAGCATATTTGAAGCAAGTTTCAAACGGTTTTGAACTAGATTAATTTTTAATATTAATAAGGGTAATCTTCTCTTTCTGGTTGATTGGCGAAATACTTACTTTTCGGCATAGTCGAGAGATCCTAATTCGATACAAAATATACTTAGGATTAAGATCCAAATTGTGTAATATATAATTTGGATTTAGATTTGTTATGGTTTTACGTCGTGTTAACAGTCTTTCAGTCATATCGCGACGTCCAGCTCAATACAGGTGGATTTGATTTAGGTTGGTTTAACGGCACCGCGACAAATAAAATGGTCATTTGACTCTGAAAGCAATTATAGGTGGAAAACTCCATAATAAATTATGCCCTTTATACATTTTTACCTGCAAAAATCGGCAACTGGGTTAAACCGCTGACCATCTGCATATAAGTTGGTTTGAATTCCGGTCTTGGCACTTCGAAATTTTCACATTGGGAAGCCTTCCAACTCATATGAGATGAGGAACTTAAAAACTATCAGCCAGGGTGACTTTAACCACTAGGTAACCGGACGTCTGATCAGGATTCAAACTTTTTGCCACTGTGATCAAAATATACTGTTAGATAATTCAAGAAATTGAAATACGAGTGTTCTACATTTAATACCTATAGTACGTTGTATTGCGTTTGCGTTTCGTCTGTGATTAAAATGTGCAGTTTAAGTTTATGCCAGTTCGGTGTACACTTTATTAAAAGGGAAATATTCATTGAAAGACGCATTTAGATTAACAAATATCATTAATTTGGGACATTAACCGACGCGAACTGAGCCGATCATTCACCTAGTATATACATGTACCATTCATGCGTCGATCGATAACCAAAAAATATTTTACAGTGCTCCCTCTCTACAACAACACCCAATGAGAGACAAATATTATGTGTTGTTCGGAGGAAGCTGTTACATGCTTATAGAGAGAAATTGGCTTAAAATTGCAAACAGTTTGAATCCAGATCAGACATCGCTTAACGCGGCGTCTGATCTGAATTCAAGCTGTTTGTCATTCGTCATTATGTTTTATTTCTGTCAAAATGTCTTATACAGTGGAGAATCTGTTATTCTTTCCCGTTTAAACGCAAACGTACGCAAACGCAAAGCGCTAAAACGTAGAAAAGAACAACTTTTGAACAATTCTGATATGTCATGTTTATCTTGGTGACAAACAGTTTGGAGCCTGATCAGACGCCGGGTTACCCGGCGTCTGATCTGGCTCCAAACTGTTTGCACTGCAAATAATAGTTTTAGCGTAAACGCGTTTATTGGGAAAGAATAACACATTCTCCACTGTATATGTGACATTGAGATAAACAACAGACGACAATTTGCAGCAGACGATATTGCAGCCCATAAAATGTTTGACAGAATAAACTCGTTTGTGGAACAACGGCAATTGTTGTTGTCAGGAAGGAATCGTTGTTCAGAAGGACATTGTGCATGGGCTTGGAGCACTGTATGTGTCGATCGATAAAAAAACTTATCTTTCAGTAAAACCCAACCATTATGATCACACAGTCTAGGGCTAGATTTCGGGGTATTAGGCAGTTGGTTGTTAGAATCAGAGAAGATGTAAATCAGGATGGAAGTAAAACAGAAAGCTCCTGGTGGAGCTTTCTGTCTTTCTTCCATTTTTGGAGTTAAGGCACCACCGGTCTTTAACACTCTGTGTCATTTTGAGAGACCATATAACGAATATTTAAAACATTAGTGTTTCACCACGCTAAAATGACTCTTAAAACAAATATAGAAAGCTCTTCCCGATATTAACAGTTGTTTCGTAAATTTTATGTCTGTCCGATCTATAGAAGGGCATAGCATTCGGATTTTCTGTATCCGCTCCATGCTCATCGTGGCATCCGATTTACCCATTGATTTATTAATTGTTGTTGTTTCTGCAAAGGTTTAATGCCCCGCGTAGGTGGTGAAGTGTCTGTGTGTCGTTTGGTTTGTCCGTCTGGTCTGTTGTTTGTCTGGTTTTAATGTCACTCTGTCTATCTGTATGTCAGCCCGTACGGACACGTCCGTCAGTCACCCCTCTTCCCTTCTATCCGATGAAGTGTCAATCTGACCAGGCTCCAAGTCGTATGCAGTGTACAGTGGAGAATCTGTTATTCTTTCCCGTTTAAACGCAAACGTACACAAACGCAAAGCACTAAAACGTAGAAAAGTACAACTTTTGGACAATTCTGATAATTCATGTTTATCTTGGTGGCAAACAGTTTGGAGCCTGATCAGACGCCGGGTTACCCGGCGTCTGATCTGGCTCCAAACTGTTTGCACTGCAAATAATAGTTTTAGCGTAAACGCGTTTATTGGGAAAGAATAACGTTGTCTCCACTGTATAGAATGTGTTTATTTTGAAAGAAATTCATATTTGAAATAGACTAATTGTGAATTTAATTGATTGGACAAACATATACATAAGTATACATTCGTGTTCGTACAGTATACCGGTATTAGATGGTTTGATTGTCTGCAAAACAAATTTGCGTCCAATGGATTATTTCATGCTTACGTATTGGACTGGCCCATTGTTTATCTAAGGGGTGCCTGGTCTAGATTTTCATTTTGTTTCATATTGAAATTCCTATCAGCAAACAGTGTAGACTATGATCAGACGCCGCATAATGCAGCGTCTGATCAGAGTGTATTGTGTCACTGTATACATTTTACCTACTAGTACATGTATGCCCCTTTTATATAGGACGCTAGTCACAAATGGGTTAAGCTATGCTGGCGTGAAAGTTCAAGTATCTTTTAAGCATTGTATACTTAAGACCTTTGGAAGTTAATTACATAGGGCTGCCAACAATTCACATACAGTGGGGGCAGACGTTACATTTCCCCCGCCAAAACGCATACAAAACGCAAACTCGTTTGACTATTTATTCTAATCTGAGGGGCAAATAGGTTTTAGCCTGATCAGATGCCGGGTTACCTGGCTTCTGATCTGGCTCCAAACAGTGTGCATTGGAAACACTACACTCGAACTTCGATATCTCGATTTCGGTTATGTCGAACATACACGTAGTACAAAGTTAAAACGTGGCCTAGCCACGTTTTAACTTTGAACTACGGGTATGTTAGACTTAAGCGACTATGGAATAATGCTATTAACGTGTCGACATATCGGTTAATTCGGGTTAAGCGAGTTCGAGATACAGTGGAGAATCTGTTATTCTTACGTCATTGGTGACGTCATACAGTGGATAATCTGTTATTCTTTCCCGTTTAAACGCAAACGTACGCAAACGCAAAGTACTAAAACGTAGAAAAGTACAACTTTTGGACAATGCTGATAATTCTTATTTATCTTGGTGGCAAACAGTTTGGAGCCTGATCAGACGCCGGGTTACCCGGCGTCTGATCTGGCTCCAAACTGTTTGCACTGCAAATAATAGTTTTAGCGTAAACGCGTTTATTGGGAAAGAATAACGTTTTCTCCACTGTATCGAAGTTCGACTGTAGTGTTTAGAGTAAAACACGTTTATTGGGAATGAATAGCGCCTTCTTCACTGTACTACATGTATACGCATTTGACGGGCATTTGACAAATCTATGGAATTACGAATCCGGATAAAACTTATTTGGACGCTTCTACCAAATAGTATGACTCTTGAATTTTTTGTTGTTGAGAATATTAACTATTGAAATAGAATCTAAAAATAATGCAAACAACAGTAAAGTTGTAGCAAGAGTTACAGATTAACCAAATTGTGCCCAGTGGATTCATCCATGTTTTATATTGGATTAATCCATTTTTTATCAAAGGGATGCCTAGTCAAAATTTATATATTTATATATGATATATGTTAAGTATTCTCTCTCTACAACAACGGCCAATGGGAGAAAAACATTGCGAGTTGTTCTGAGGGAGTTGTTATAGGGTGATAACATGGCTTATATATTTGCAAACAGCTTGAATCCAGATCTGATCTGGATTCAAGCTGTTTGCCACTCGTCATTATGTTTTCTTTTGTCAAAAGTCTATAATGTAACTTTAAGAAAAGCAGCAGACAACAATGTTAAGTAGCTGATATTGCAGCCATGAAATGGTTGGAAACATTTGTGTTGTTTTGGGGAACAGGGGCAAGCGTTGTTGTAGGAAGGGAATCGTTGATCAGAGGGCCGTTGTAAGGAGGGAACTCTGCGCATGTTTTAACAATCTATAGAGACGAAATGTCTCATACAGAACATAATGATGGCTACCAGAGGCTCTGAGGCTATTTCATGACAATGGAAGTCTCGGCACAGATTTCCCCAGAATTGTGACCTTTTTTACATTGAAGAGATAGTTATTATGACAGATACCATTTCACGTAGAAATGAAACACACAATGACGTCATTGATAATGGTGTTTTATTTGCCTGTGCTCTGTACTAGCTTGGCATGACATGACTGCTTGATAAACAGACGATACAGTGGAGATAATGTTTTCTTTCCTAATAAATGCGTTTACGCTAGAATGATCATTCTGATTGCAAAACGTTTGGAGCCAGATCAGACGCCGGGAAACCCGGCGTCTGATCAGGCTCCAAGCTGTTTGCCACTCAGATTAAATAAATAGTCAGAATTGTCAACAATGTGTCATGTTCTACGTTTGCAAACGCAAAACATTCTGACCTGGATTCAAATTATTCAAGACGATCGGTTAAAGATTTATTCCATCAATCTTTTTTAATTGCTATGGGATTCTTTCGACAAATCGTTTCGTTTTTACGGGAAAGAATAATGCTTTATCATGACTGTATCAAACATAACCCGGTTTTCTTTTAGATTGTCCTTCGAAAATTGTACTACTGTTTGATTTTCCATTTTTGCTTTTGAATTTTCTCACAAACAAGTTAAAAAGTTCTACGTATCGAGGGTTTTCCCCCTCTTGTATCTTGATTCGACGACGTACCGAAATTGAAACACTTTACCCTATCTCAATAAATACGCCTTTTTACGTCCTAACTTTATCCCTCCGCTGACGAAAATAGTTACACTTTATAATAGTCATGGAAATGGACATTGAATAATTGATTTCTATGTCCTAGCAGACAGAAAGTTTAGGCGCATTCTGCTTTACTACAACCGGCGTTTAGGGATCACCTGTCTTCAAAACTAGAAACAGTCTCTGGGGTAAAGGGTTAAAATGCTGGAAAGATCGTACACTTTAGAGACATCGTGTGGTTGAGAAATATTCGAATCAGGTCAAACTTTCCATTTATTTTTAAAGATATTGTTTTGTAGAGAAATATTCGAAAAGTTAAAACCCGCTACATATCACATAGAGATATTTTAAAGATCCGTTTCTGTAGAGACATATTCAAATCAGTTTAAACGAACCACGTATTGAGACACTGTTCTGTAGGGAAATTCGAATCAGTGTCAACGATCCATTTATTTTGATACTGTTCTGTAGCAAAATATTCTAGTCAATTTAAATGCGCTATTTATTTTTCCCACACAGTTCTGTAACGAAATATTCGAATCAGTTTAAACGTGCTACGTGTTTTGCCGACAATGTTCTGTTGTGTAATATTCGTATCATCTTAACCCCTTCTATGCCATGACGTCACCAGTTTAAAACAATTGTCGTCTGCTTTTATTTCTAAAATTTAAATTGTAGGTATTTTGACTTGAGAAATATAAAATTGAGTGACAACAGTTTTGATCCTGATCATACGCCGCGTCATGCGGCGTTTGATCAGGATTCAAACTGTTTGTAAATAACCATCGTACTCGGGGTAAGGCAGCGAACTCTTTGCATGCAAGCGGCGGATATATCCCACAGTGATTCCCTTTGCAAATAGTTTGTATCCAGATGAGACGCCGCATGACGCGGCGTCTCATCAGGATCCAAACTATTTAAATATTTGAGCCTGTTTTGAAAAGAAATAAAAGATGTATTATTTACAGAACAGTAGCAGACGACAATTGCCGCAGACGAAAAAATCCCCAGCATGCAATGAGTTACATGTAATTTAAGAATGAGAAAACACAATAAATGACACATCCGATCTATTTATCGAATAGAAAGACATTGTCATTACTGATAATGTTTGAGAAACGTTTGCTATGTACAAAGCGCATCATTATTGGCATTTGACAAACACGTTGATCCAGATCAGACACCGATAAACATGACGTCTGAACAGGATCCAAACTGTTTGGTAATATTTTATTAGTTTCAACAGATTCATCATGAAAGCTAAATACATATGAGTCTTTGTAGAAGATACTTTTGAAGCAAAAGGCTTGTTAGCACTATAAAGGTCCAATGGGACATGATAGATTATTTGTCACTATTCATTGTAATTTTGTTTGGAATATTGCAATAACAGATCGACAACAGAGATGTTATTATTTCCACTTAAACGAACACGAAACGGAAATTCAGTGCAATGAAATATAGACGATATAAATGTTTTGAATTTTCTTAAGGTTTATTTCAATCTGAATGGCAACGAGTTTGGAGCAAGATCAGATGCCGGGTGGCCCGGCGTCTGATCTGACTCCAAACTCTTTGCAATCGACATAACAGTTCAGCATAAACCCGTTTATTGGGAAATGATAACGTCTTCTTTATTGTACAACCATAAACGTCTACCCATAACTTCGTTTTCAATGCTGAATAAATTCTAGGCATTTTATGAGAGAACTGCAATAACGTTTGCAAACAGTTCCGCTCTAAACAGTTTAGCAATAATTGATGATAGTTTTTCTAAACCCGGATTTATTGCTCATGACAAATATTGCCTACAGATATTCCCTGATAGGCTGCAGAACGTATCAGGCAATTCTTACTAAAATATACAATTAGGACAACGTTTTTATTCCCCAATGAACGCGTTTGTCCTAAAAAACTTTGTCGTTGCATAAAGTATGGAGTCAGATCAATCGACGAGGTTAAAACACAAAATCAGTTATTTTCTTTTGTTGCTGCTATGCGTCTGTACTTCGTATGTAAACACTGTCTCTGTCAGTGGCACCAAAAGGCGTCATGCAAACAGTTTGGATCCTGATCAAACATCGAGTTAAGCTGCATCAGACCAGGATCCAAACTGTTTGACACTCGTTTTTTATATTATTGTACGCCAGTCATACTGCCTTAAATCTCACTTGAGACAATATTGCAGGCAACAATATTGAAGCATAATACAATATGGCGGTGAATTTGACTAAGGATTGGTTAAACGGGAAATTGCAAGGTATTCCTGATTGTTTTGCAGGTATATAGCACTTGGTTATATGGTCTTAATTTTTGTTCAACCATATTTATTTCACCAAATAGGCAAAACGGATGAATTCTATAGTGAACATAAGTTTTGCTTTCCAAATATAGCGTCTGTGCCAAAACAGTTCGATTGTATTTCGGCTATCTTAGCAAACTCGAAACTCTTTTTCCACTAAGATTTAAAAGTAATAGAACATTTTTTCAAAAAGCTGTTTTACTACATTTAAACGCACTGCGGTTTGCGTTTCGTTTAAACAGGAAATACATGTTTCTGCAAGGCTTTTACGTTTTGTTCAGTTTAAACATGAATTACTAACGTGTTCCCCTTTGTATCGGGGCAAATGATAGAAAGACAGAAGACGTAATTCTCTCTAGGTGAAGCAATTTGCATATAATCCATGGAAGTAGTCCTGAGATGGCATTGGTAAACCAAGACATGTATTCCAGATAATTGTACTGAGCCACAATGTGTCAATGTCATTTGGAACTTGTGTATTGACAACAACAGAGGATGATCGGATTACGCTGGTACATGTAGTGGTACAGTGGTGAACACGTTACTCTTTTCCGTTTAACATACACTAAACTCAAACGCAATATATGAAATGTAGAAAATGACAATTTGAAAAAGTCTGACGATTTATTTATCCGAGTGGCAAACAGTTTGGAACCAAATCAGACGATATGATACCAATACAAGTATCAAATCTGTGTGCAAAGTAACTGATGGTTTTAGCACAAACGCGTTTATCGGTGGTGATGATTTGTTTTCCCTGTTGTACTGTTGTACAAATCAATGCTGCAAGGGTGGGGGGGGGGGGGGGGGGGGGGGGGGGGGGGGGGGGGGGGGCGTTATTAATTTCTTTTTAAATCCCCCCTTTCATTATCATATTTATCAAGAGGTTTTTACCCATTCGACTTCATATTTGTTCTACGGTTCCTTTTGTTCCATTGTCGTATACTTTATGGTTTTAAAGTTAGATTTAAGACAGTATGACTGACCGAACTTTGAAACCAGTATGAAACAGTTCTGATCATGGTCCAAATGGTTTGCAAAAGCGTCTTCTGAAGTCATTGACAGTTAGTAGGTTAAAATAAATTAACCCCAAATTAGAATGCAGTGCAGTTAAAAGTTTTTAAGATGTTGATGCTTTTCTTTATTCTAGTTTGAAACAGGTATGAGGCTGTTGAGACGCTGCGTGACTTGTCGTTTCAATATGCTCCAAACGTTAAGCAATGTGGAACAAACATTATTTGTAGGAAGGAATAGCATTTTTACCAATTGTAATCATATTGGGTTTCATTTTGAAGAAAACAATTTTCTAGACACCATGGAGATATCTAATCATCACCAAGTTAATGAAACAGATAGGTCTTGGAAATGGAACTCTCATATTTCAATAATCGGTCTTACGATGCATTCATTCGATCGTGTGCTAAGCGAACACTCAGTTGGTTCCTGGTAGAATACTCCATTCTTTATTAGGGACCACCGTGGCCTAGTCACTGATACGTATATCACTAAGGTCCTCACCGCCGTGGGTTCGAATCTTGGTCTTGGCATTTGGATTTTCCATATTAGGAAGCCTTTCAACTGGCTTGCAGAAGGTCGGTGGTTCTACACAATTGCCGATTTGCGTCTAAAACAGTGCATAATGGGGTCCGGGGCCGTCCTCTACCTGTATTTAGCTAGACGTCCCGATACATGTATGACTGAAATACTGTAAAAGCCACGTAAAACTATAACAAATCCGAATCCGTTCTATATTTACGACGGCTTCTTTTTTTCTAGTAGAAATAATGCGAATTATCATTTAAAACGAAGGCACAACCGCGTTTATTGAGAAAGAACAATATATATTTCCTTGTACAGTGGAGAAAACGTATTTCTTTCCCAATAAACGCGTTTACGCTAAAACTATTATTTGCAGTGCAAACAGTTTGGAGCCAGATCAGACGCCGGGTAACCCGGCGTCTGATCAGGCTCCAAACTGTTTGCCACCAAGATAAACATGAAATATCAGAATTGTCCAAAAGTTGTTCTTTTCTAAGTTTTAGTGCTTTGCGTTTGCGTACGTTTGCGTTTAAACGGGAAAGAAAAACAGATTCTCCACTGTATGTCTATGAAGCGATTCCTGGGAGAGTTCAGAAAAACAACCATAAATGGCAATATAGGGAGGATTATGGCGAACATTCGTAGGATTTATTGTTAATGTCGAGATCTCCTCTATGAACTGGAACGAAATAACAAGAATAATAATGATTTATATTAATTAGGCACGACAGAAAGCGATTTATCCACGTATCCCGTATGTATTGCAATTTTGCTAATAGTGAATATTCAAGCGAACCCCAAGAAAACCCCGCTTTTCATCTACGACCGTTTCTTTTGTTCGATTAGAGAGAATGCGGCGTTTAATCAGGATCCAAACAGTTAGACACATTTCTAAATTATTTTATGTTACATGTACAATACTAAAGCCACGATCTCACTGTCCCGGTTTGGGTCCCCGGTGAGTCCCGGTTTAGCAAACCGGCAGTCACCGGCAGTCGCCGGGAGTCACCGAGAGTACAACCTTGGCGGCGCCGGGGACGACCGGCTCGATCCGGGATCGACCAGCTTCCACCGGCTGCCACCGGCTAACATCCCCGGATGCTTTAAAATGTTTAATACAACCGGGGGTCACCGGGGGTCACCGGGACAGAAACCAGAACCGGCTTCATCCGGGGAATGCCGGAGCAACGCCGGTGTATGCCGCGGCAACGCCGGATATTTACCGGCCCTTCCGGGGTAGCTCCGGGTCTCTACCGTGAACAACCGGGGTGTTTGCGAGGATAAATTTGATTTCTTTTTTAAAAAATGCAGATTTCTACCTTTTGTTTTTGCCTTTGCGTTTCGTCTGTGTTTAAATAGGAAATAATATCGTCGTCTCTATTGTATAGGGTAAATCTAATATATAAAAACGAAAGCTTTTCTTTATAAATAAATAGCTTCAGGCTAAAGTCTTTATGTCCACTACAAACAGTATGTTACCAGATCAGACGCCGGGCAAACTGTTTGAAACTGATATTAAAATGAAGTTTGAACAGTCTACAACATTATTATGTTCTATTTTATTGCATTTCGTTTGTATTTCATCTCATATACCACGAGAGACAAAAGAGAATTTATACTTATTCACGTCCGCCCCGGTTTATGTCCTTTTCCGGCGAACACCGGGTAACACCGGCACGTCACCGGTGAACAACCGGGGTTGATCGGGACGACACCGGTGGTCACCGGGATACCACCGGCGACGGCCGGGGTTAAACCGTGTTATACCGGGATTAACCGGGAACAGACCGGCCCTACACCGTAACTACGCCGGGCCATACCGGGAACTCACCGGGAAGGTCCGGGGAGATCCGGCTTCATAATCGGTGCTCCACCGGGGGAGACACCGGGAATGTGAGATCGCAATTTAATTTTTCATAAAAAACGCCCCGGCTCATCCCGATCCACCCCGATTCACCGGCTATCTCCACCGGGACGTACCGGGGCCAGCACCGGGACGTACCGGGGCCAGCACCGGGACAGTGAGATCGGGGCTTAACTTAATGTTCGAGAAATTAAAGCAGTCGACCAACGTTTAATCCCGAAGACGCCATGGCAGTAAATTGGTATAAACATTGATGAGTTCAGTAAGGACATCGATGGCCGTCGATGGCCATCGATTGCAAGTTGGCTACCGGTCTGAAATATAGTGAAAAAACGTTATTCTTCCATTTAAACGCAAACGCATTGCAATGAAATATATAAAATGACAACTTTTTGACAACTCTGACCACCAGTTTTTAATGGTAAACAGTTTTGAGCCTGATCAGACGCCGGGCTACCCGGCGTCTGATCTTGCTCCAAATTGTTTGCAATGAAAAAATAGCTTAAGCGTAACCGAGGTTATTCGGAAGGAAAACATTATCTCTACTGTACACAAATTGATTCTGCACGCTGCATACGGGACACAAATTGCTAACCTAAACAGCAAACAGTGGTAACTGAACACGCTACACTTGTGTGATAAATGGCAAAATTTTCCTGTCAAACGATATTAAATTCAAACACAATGCAATAGAATATAAATAAGGTCAACATTTTGCAAATTCGGACGATGTATTTTTAGTTGAGTGGCATACAGCTTGTAGGCTGAACAGACGCCGGGTAACCCGGCATCTCACCAGGCTCCAATATTGTCAAAGGGTTTAACACACACGCTTTTATTACGAACACAATTTTATTATTTACTTTCTACTGCCGTTAGTAAAGGCTATATGACTAGTACAAAGATGAGAAGATGTTACTTTCCCCGTTTTAGCTCAAATGTATCGCATACGCAATATAATAAAATGGAGTAAAATGGGGTAAGCGAAAAGATTCTGAAAATTCCGTCAATTATTTTCATTTAAGTGACAAGCAGTTTTGGGCGAATTCAGACGCCCTGAAACCCGGCGTCTGATCTGGCCCATAAAAATTGGGAAGTTAGAACGTCTTTTAATTGTATGAGGCCACCAATGATGTCCAATGATGGTATACCAAAGATGGTATGTGTTTGTTGTTTACAAGAGGTAACGGTCCATATCTGTAAATTAGGAGGATTATAGAATATTTAGCTCCTGCAGCCTGTCTATAACACATTGATTCTTTCTTCGCGTTGATACAGTGGAAAATATGTTATTAGTTTCCATTGATCGCGTTTATGTTTAAAACAAATGTTTTCATTGAAATCAGTTTTGAGCCAGATCAGATGCAGGGTTATCCGACGTCTAACCAGGCTCCAAACTGTTTGCAACTCAGGGTAAAAGTATGACTCAATAATGATTAACTCATTGTTATGTTCTACGTTGTAGTGCTTTGCGTCTGCGTTTCGATTCGTTTAACCCATTTGCGCTCAGTGGATTCTTCCATGTTTTATATTGGATAAGTCCATTTTTTATCAAAGGGATTCCTGGTCAAAATTTTCATTTTCATTTTGTTTTATAATGAAATTCCTATTAGCAAACAGTATAGACTCTGATCAGATACCGCATGATGCGGCGTCTGATCAGAGTTTACACTGTTTGCCTATGTCCCATATATGGGATCGTTGGCACAAATAGGTTCAAATGGGAAAGAATAACCGAACAGGCATATTTCGAGAAGGTTGTCATTTACAGAACAGTAAAGTTGAGAAAATATTATTCTTTCCTAATAAACGCATTACGCTAAAATGTTTATTGCCATTGCAAACAGTTTGGAGCTAAATCAGACGCCGGGTAACCCGGGGTCTGATTAGGCTCCAAACTATTTGCAACTCAGATTAACATAAATTGTCGGAATAGTAGAAACGTTGTCTTTCTTTACATTTAATGCGATGCGTTTACATTTCGTTTGCGTTTAAACGGGAGAGAATAACGCCTTCTCAACTGTAGAAAGGTTGATGTACTCTAATAAACTTGTATTGATCTGGCTCCAATTTGATGAATCTGTTTTTAGCAAAAACGCATTTATTGCCCAAGAAAGCTTAACGACCTCCCCACGATCATAAATAACAATCTTAAATCTACAACAAGCTAATTACTTGACTTGTTGTTCTAACACATACATAAAAAGAAAATAAAAGCACCCGAGAGTCGATTCAGCATATGATCACAGAGTAATCATTGGTTGGATATATTGCACCACAAGTCAATTTGCATAGTTTCAAACATATGTTTGTGCCAACGATCCCATATATGGGACATAGGCAAACAGTGTAGACTCTGATCAGACGCCGCATTATGCGGCGTCTGATCAGAGTCTACACTGTTTGCTGATAGGTATTTCCATATAAAACAAAATGAAAATGAAAAGTTTGACCAGGCATCCACTTGATAAAAAGTGGACTAATCCAATATATAAACATGGAAGAATCCACTGGGTATAGATGGGTTAATATATGCTGTAGCAATATAAGCAAACGTCTGAAGCAACCACAGTACAGAATAAGTGTCCCTACTTTACATATTATTGTTATTTGTTTCGTTAGGGAGTTTTCTTTCGACGAACTTCGATCCTACCGTGGAGGAAACGTTTTTCTTTTCCAATAAACGCGTTTGCGCTTAAACTATATT